>CM065775.1:10659661-12003661 GCA_033296515.1 Macrochelys suwanniensis
TCTCAAACTAGCTCCTGAAATGAATAAGCCAGCAGATCTGGAGCCAGGGATGGGCTTCCTGGTGTTGCCCGCTGGCCGATGTGTTATGAATGCCCCTCTGTGCCCAGCTCTCAGAGGAGACGAGTCAGGTACAGCGCCCAGCTAGGCAGCCTGGCTAGCTAGCTCAAGCAGCAGACTTGCTCATGCTTTCAGCTCTGGGGACGCCTAGTTCGATGCCAGGTGTGTTGGCCAAGATGGAGGTTGTCCCATCTGCTCAGACAAGCAGGTGGCAGGAGCGCCTGGCCTGTGCTGGGGCGTGGGGAGCTGGATCAGCCAGGAAGAGGCGATGATATGGACAGAGATGGAGCGGAGGGAGAGGCATGTGTGCAGAGCACGGCTGAGAACGGGGACGGATTTGTAGAGCCCTGCAAACCTGCGGATATCTGCTTTATAGCTCGCGGATCGCGGGTCAGATGCGGATACAAATTTTGTATCCGTGCAGGACACTCCACGTTTGCAGGCATAGAGTAGCTAGGATCCAGGGAGTTTCAGGGTCAAAGTTTATTTACGTTTAGCCATAGCTTAATATTTGGTAAGGCTCCCCCTAGAGGGTAAAATTCACCCTGTGCAGAGGGCTAGTCCAAGGCCTATGCACCATGTAAGACCCTCCTAACTAGTCTGTACCACAGCAGCTCCATCTCCAACCTGTCACTGTGACTGTCTAGAGCACACTCTTAGAAGAGGCATTTTTACGGCTTTTCTATAGGAAAGCTGCCGGGATTGCTGCTTTCAGCATGTAACACACACACACCCCCGCCGCTCCATCCTCCCCAAGAGCCGGAGCATCTGGAGAAATTCTCCGTGCGTTAAACTCATGCTGTCACGGAGGAAGTGTCTGCAAGGACTGGCTTTGGTTTATTGCGGATCCCGATTGACAGGCCCTGCAAACCCCCAGGAAAGAAGAGCAGGCCGTGGGCAGATGCGTCCGTTGGCGCTGATGGCTCTAGCCAGCATCAGTCAACTGAGGACAGGATCAGCTGTTACGCTGAAGCTTAGCAATGACATTTATCGGATGGAGTTGCTCTCTGAATGCGTTTGTGGCATGAGCTCTCGTAGTTATTGGAAGAATATAACTGGATCTGTGCATTGTACTCTGCTCTGGCTCTGCTTCTGTGCTGCTGGACAATGACTGCAGACCCTGGAGACCCATAATAATACCCGGTTCTTATATGGTGCTTTTCATCCATAGATTTTAAAGAGAGGGTACCATATCACAGCCTCAAACTGCCTCAGTTTCCCCATCTGTACAATGAGAACAATGGTGCTTATCTGCCTTTAAAACTTATGGATGAATATCAGGTCACCCATTGGCCTAAGCCCTGAGCTCCAGGCTGCCAGCTGGAGCTGAGCCCCCCCCTTCAGGGGAGAGGGGGGGTAAGGGCAGGACCTCAGGGAGGAGCATGGGCAGAGCCACAGTCTGGGTGAGGGGAGGCTCAGCCTCCGATACCCACTGCCCATGGTCACCCAGCAGTAGAGCTAGGAATAGAACCCAGGTCTTCTGACTCCTAGGCCAGTGCCCCCTAGACCACACTGTCTCTCCCCCAAAATAGCAAAGTTTTTACCTGCTACAGCCTCCTTTAGCCTAAAGGCCCCCAAAGGGGTTCAGCTATAGAGCCAAATCCAGACATTCTTAATCAGCTTCTCCAGGGTTAGTCTGGGTTGGCACCAATGTAGCTAAAGCAAAATCTGCCTCCTAGACTCCCTTAAGTCACAGGTTCAAATCCAGAGAGCAGCTTCTTGGCCCCCTCATCCTGGTGAGGGAGATAAATGGAGTTTACGATTTGGGGTCTTACTAGAAGAGACCTTAAAAATGAAAGTCTGGTCTGCTCTCTATTATACAGTGATGTTTATATCAGGGTAGCGTCCAGGGGCATCACCCAGATTCAGGGCCCAGTCGTGCTAGGCACTGCATGTACACATAAAATGCTCTATAACCAGTTTTCCTTTGCTTGTTTTCATCCCACCTGGTTACGACCCTTTGGGTCCCCCTGTAGAGTTCTCCCCCTCCTTATTATTTCCCAGAAGGTGAGGACTTGCTACGGGGACCTTGTTATTCCCGGGAAGCAGAAAAAAGCTAAATTCAAATGGATGGATCAGCTCTGACCCTCACACCGCAGTGTAATGGCTGGCGTTGGTGTGAGCACGCTGCCCAATGTGGGGCAAAGCGTCAGAGCAGCTCACCTGCACAAGGTGTGGGAGCGATCCTGTGGCCCTCTAGTGGATGCAGCTTAATACACTTGCTGCAGATTGAAATCTGCCTTCGTTCCTCGGAGCAGAAGGTCTTGCAGTTCGTTGCAGGTTTGGTGCATAGCATAAGGTGTGACCCCAGTTAGTGGTGTGGCTGTGGATGCTGTTACACCAGCTCAGAGCCAGGCAGCTTAGCTTCTCTGCCTGCCACACAATCCTGACTCAATACAGCCAGCCTGGGGGTCTCTTAAAGGAATAATAGCAAGGCCATTGTGGCTACCCTTTACCCGTGTAACATAAAGAACAGGAATACTTGTGGCACCGTAGAGACTAACAAATTTATTTCAGCATAAGCTTTCGTGGACTACAATCCACTTCGTCGGATGCACAGAATGGAACATACAGTAGGAGGATATTTATACATTCAGAGAAACATGAAAAGATGGAAGTAACCATACCAACTGTAAAAGGCTAATAGTATCACCGTGTGTATCAATTCTCCCTTGAGTGGCCAGGCCGCTAGGAGAGAACAGCCTACTGCTGCTACTAGCTAAAGGAAACGCTCCTGTAGCAGAGGCCTGCGCTGTGCATCTGCAGGTTGCGGAGTTGAACCCTCCTGGCTGTTCGACCAGCTCTTGGAAAAACGCTTTCCTTGGTTCGACAGAGAAACGCTTCCCCCAGGCTGTGTTTCCGCACCAGTGCTGTGCTGCTATCACTTGTAGCTGTACTGGGAGTGGAAGGGGACCCTCGACTGGCTTGGGTCTGATGCGGAATACGCTGCGGGGGAAGCAAGTCCTTTGAAATACTGACATCTGCAAATCCGGGGACTGGAGATTAAAGCCAGGACACAGCAGCCTTTATTCCCTCCATAATGGATGTCGTTCATTCCAGCTCTGAATACCGGCTGCTGGGAACCCTGCTGGTTTGCTTTCCCCACACAGTATCCAGTGGCGTTTAATTGCCTGCAGCTCTCAGCACATCGGTGCGTCTCTCCGCCAAGTGGCACCCTCTTTGCTTATTCAGACAACGACTTTGCTGGCACCTCCGGCAGGCATATAAGAGCCGGGGCTCATCTTTGCTCGGTGGATGACAAAGCCCTAGGCTTGCTTGTTTATCTCGCCCTGTACAGGGCATCAAATGTGTTGCTTGAGCAGTGCTCTGGGAGAGATTGCTCTCTTTGTTCCTGGTTCCACCGGGCTCGGCTGGAGATAAGCACAGCGTAAGAGGCGCTTTGGCAAGGCCTCGGGATAAACGGGGGGGTTTCGAGTTAATTCCCGGCAGGTGGAAGAACCCACATCAACAGCCTTGAAGGATGAAGTCGTCTGTATCTACGGAGCAGGCAAAGCTTGCAACTTACTGCACCCAGTGTGAGCCCCTGCCCTATCTCGCTGGCCCCACTCCTGGGGTCCGGTCCGGACGCTGGGGAACATCCAACACCCCTCCTCCCAGGATCTAGTTCATTAAACCAACTCAGTTCAATAAAACAAAAGCTGACATCCTGCAGCCTCTTATGCTGTTTGATCAGGGGCCTCTGAATTTCCCCTGAAGGGCTTTTGCCCTCACCCCTCACCGCAGGTCATTCCCTCTGGCTGGCATGCAGGAGTCGCATGCTTCCCGTGGGTCTGTCTCTCTGGCTCCCAAACGAGCAGCACTTTGACTTCAGCAGAGCTATGGGGACTTACTCTAGTGAAGAATTTAGCCCTATATTGTTTTGTTTTACCAGTGTAAACAACCCCCTCTTGGGCTGACAGCAGGATTTGAACCGAGGACCTCTAGCACGCCAAGTGCCTTAATTGCTTGAGCTAAAGGAGCAGCTTCCACAGGGGACAGCAGTAGCAGACTCAGAAACCTCTTCTGTGTCTCAGCCAGGAGAGGTGTGTAAAGCTGAACTCTGTGTGTGTGTGTGTGTGTGTGCGCGCGCAGCAGTACCATACACCGCCGTACATATCGACTTATCCCGGTGTGATCCTGAGACCCCTGTAAGTCACAGCCCCTCCTTACACCCATTCAGACTCCCTTATACCTACTGGCACCCACTCCACCCACAGGCCAGGAAGGCTTAGCTGCTGCAGCTTGCTCACCAAGGAGCTGGAAAAAGGTGTATGTTAATACAGCTGCGCCTTAGAGGAGTTGTTCAGTGATGCACAGCACCCTTCTCACCACCAGGGGGCCGAAATGCAATGGCCACCAGACATGCCAAACCCGTGCAAAAAATGCAGAAATTGGGCTTGGTTTTGGCTTAATTGGCTTGTGAGTTGCTTGTTGGCTAGTTTTTGGCTTGTTGCTTATTTGGCTTGTAGCTCGTTGCTTCTTTTTTTCGATCGGCTCCCGGCAAGCAGGGGCAAGAGGGGAAGAGAGTTGGGATGCGCACCAGGTCCACCACAGTCCCAGACTGCACACTGGGGGATCTAGTCACATAGTGTTGGGGTTCTCAGGGATTGGCTTGTTTTGGCCTTGTTTTGAAATGGAATTAGCTCGATTTTTGGCTTATTGTGAAAGCCGGGTGCTTATTTACCATGGGAAAGTTGGCAACTGTGCTGCCCACAGGACTTTCCATCCTGAAGGCAAAGTGGGGGCATAGACCAAGAATCAGGTTCCAACAGAGGGGGGTGACTCTGAAATAGCATAGTCTAGTTGCGAGGACACAGGGCTAGGAGTCTGGAGAGCCAGGGGCTAGTGCTGGTTCTGACCTACTGTGCTCCATGTGACCTCCCCTTTCTGTGCCTCAATTTCCCCCTGCATCATCTTGTCTATTTAGCTACTCCCTCCCCTGAAGAGTTGACACTACCTTACTATGTGTAGGCCCAGTGCTTCGCACCATGGGGCCCTGATCTCAGCTGGTGCCTTTTGGTGCTACCATAATACAAATAACTAATAAACTGAATCTGAGTTCCTATTGCAGTGAGGTGGTGGTCATAGAAGAGTCGAGACGGTGCTTGGATTGGCACGGAGCAGGGGCGGTGGTACCTGCATCAGCCCAGAGGAAAGGCAGTTTGATTCCCCCCACCCCTCCGCCCCTCCACTGCCTTCACAGAGAAAACACACGCTTAAAGCGGGCGCAATGAGTGTGAAATACGATTGGAGCTGTGTTGGTGGAATTGGTGTGACCCTGGGCTTAGCTGGAACTGACTTTACAACTGCAAGGAGCATGAGCTCGCCCCGCACGCCAGCTGTAAGCCTTGGAAACAAGGATGCTGCAAGGCTCAAAGACGGACTTAACCGAGCGATTTAATAGGCGCTTTGCTACAGAATGTCCCATACGCAGACGCTGCTGCAGACAGGAGCAAATATTTTACGGGGGTTACATGAGCAGGATTAGATGCGTCTCGGGGCCTAGATACCTCGGGGATGGCTGCAGATGGAGCCAGTTTTTAGCCTCATTATGAACCTCTGAACTGCTGAGTCATAACGTCAGTATTTGCTCAGTTAACGCAGGAATGGGAGTGCCTAGAAAGGCAGCGTGGTCTTGTGACTAGGGTGTCGTACTGGGATTTCTCAGTTCTGCCCCCGATCCCGCTCTGGGACCTTGGCCAAGTGCCTCAGTTTCCCCAGCTGTACAATGGGACTGCTGATACTTGCCCACTGCTGCGGTGGCTTTGAGAGCTCTGTCGGGTGCTACAGTGGAGAAGAACTAGGGGCATGACATGGGTCTGTAAACTGCTCCTGTTGGCTTTGGATCCTCTGTACGCTCGGAAGGCCGTGCCATGGGATATCGCCCTGGCCATGTGTGTGTGATGTCGTTAAGTGACCTAATCCCCCAGTGTCAGCAGCGCTAGATCGGCAGACAAGTTCTTCTGTCAGCCTAGCTACCTCTTGGGGCAACTACAGAGACCCCCTCCCCTCACTGTAAAGAGTGTCCACATTGCAACTGGGCCTCCTTAAGTATAGACATAGCCCCAGGCTGCCTGCAGGGCCCTGTCACCAGTTGTTGCCTCCTACTGAGGGAACACCAGGTGTGTCCGAATCAGAGCTAATTCCGCTGCACCTCCTCCCATCACGCGTCCATTCCGAGCTGCCTCGGGGAAGGGGAAACGGTTCGAGGTCCCCTTCCCGCAGGCCCTGAGCCAGCTTGTGGCTCAGGAGCTAGGGCTGGATTCAGTTCCATCCTGGCTCTGACTTGAGCAAGTCACTCAATCGTTCTGGGGCCGTTTCCCATCTGTAAAATGGGGATACTGACTGATCCTTCCTCGGCCGGGTCTATAAGGCAGAGACCGTCTCTTGCTGTGTATATACAGCGCTCTTGATCAAGGTGCTACTATCATGCACATAATAGTAACATTGAATCTCAGCTGTCCATCTCCTGGGAAATCTACCCCCCAGCCACTCAGCTACCCCACATCCTGCCACGCAGAGCTCCGTGTGGGAGAGAATGAGGCCGGGTAGCTGCAGCGCCCCCAGCGGGACATCAGCTGCATCAGCAGCGCTCAAAGACACAGTGAAGACAAGTCGCCGTTAGAGCAAAGCCGCGCTACGTCTGCCCTTACAGAAAAGCCCCGTAGCATTTAGCAGGGTTGGATGGAGTTGGCTCTCAGCTCTGAACAGGGAAGGAAATCCTTTGCACGGGTGGCTGTTGAACCATCTCATAGCTTGTTCATGCAGCAGTGGAAAGACTCCTAGGAACTTCCTTAAATTGGGGCCATAATTTTCTCTCCAGCTACTGTCGCGTGACCCACAGATCCGGCAGCAGGACAGCTCTGGGGCACTGCAGTCTCTCGGGCTTGCCCACAAGCGTGGAGTTTGTTCCGTAGTCTTTGCCGGCTGGGCACCAGACGCGGCTCTCAGCGTGGGCCGTTCCAGCGGCGAGCAGAGCGTGGCGCTCGGTGTGCTGCCTGCCCGGCTGAGGCCTAGCTCGGTCCCTCCTGGCAAATCCGTGAGTGAAGCTGGACTCTGCTGGGAGCTGGCCGTCAGCCTCTGCAGATCTCCCCGCCAGCCCTACAGCCGCCCCGGCCACAGCTGCCAGGGCAGGGCAATGGGTCCAAAGGCAGCCGGTGGAGATGCTCCATCCCGCCAGTGCCATGCAGCTGGCTACCCGCTGCCGAAAGCAAGCCGCAGCCGGGGTTAATATCCAGCTCAGAGACTAGCGGAAGGCCGCTTGAGCACTCAGCTTTAATTGGAGCCAGGCTGGGAGTGAACATCAGTCCTCTTCTCTCATGGCAGAGCCGTGTTGAGCCGGCTGCTACGGAAGAGCCTTTAATCCAGTTCCGAGCGCCGGCCAATGATCTCTTTATGCAAAGCGAGCTGTGGCAGCACCTGTAATTAGAGCAATTCCCCAGTTAACACAGTTCTGCCAGGAGACCATTAGAACTGAAACCAGCTCTGTTTTCTTCCTCCCTTCCCGTCTCCAGATGGACAGCTTGTCTCTGTCCCTCCTGCCTGCTTTCACTTAGCCAGAGAGCAGAGCAGGCTGGTCCTGCCAGCCGCAGGAAGCCTGATCTGAATTTCAACAGCTCATGAAGTGGGGGGGCGTGAGTCACCGCGGCAGCGTCTGCAGCGCAGCGGGAACCGTGTGCATCAGTTACCCAGGGGCGGGCACGGTGCACCCTCTCTGCTCCTTTCCCACTGGGTGGGGGTGGGGGATGATGTTGTGGGAAGCGCAGATGGCTCAGGAAACAGGAGGGCGAGCCCAGCCTTTTGGAGTCAGATCAGCAGCCAGCCTGTCCAGGTAAACTAGGACATGACTCAAACTGTCACCCATGCCAGGCCCGTGCTGAGGTCTGTGAAGGGCCCCGGGGGCACGTTCCAGGCTCTTCTGACAGTGATTCCGCACTGCCCCTGCCCGGGAATGTCCCGGCGCTGCCAGACGAAGCCTGTTCTCCTGTTATTGGTTTTCCAGTAGCTGACAGAGGCCCCTGCCGCGATCAGGGCCCCATTGTACTAGGCTCTGCACATGCACAGGGTGGGAGTCCCTGCCCGGAGGCACTTAGAGTCTATATAGACAAGACAGACAACAACACAAAGGGGAAGTGACTTGTCCAGAATCACGCGGCCGGGCAGAGGCTGAGCTAGGAATAGAACTCGGCTCTCCTGAGTCCTGTCCAGTGTCCTCGCCGCTGGCCCCCACTACCTCCGCCCAAGCAGGGCTCGAGAGCCATCCTAACATGGGCTTGTAGGCCCCTGCATGGCTAAGCAGGGGGCATGTGGATGTTGCTGCTCATTAACCTGAGCAGGCTTGCTTCACTGTTTCCTTTCCCCTCCCCCCACCATTGTGTTACAGGGGGAAACTGAGGCCTGGAGCATGCCCGAGACTCCTGGAAGGCCACTGGGTTCTTTGTTACTGCTACTGATTTTATGGGGAAGGTGCCCAGATGCTACGGTGATGGGTGACAGAATCAAACCCTTGTGGGGAGTTGAACGCAGCACCGCCAGAACTTGCAAACTGCTCGTTCACTAGGTCTGGGTCATTTCTTCGCATTAGCTGGAGTCCCTAAGGGAGTCCGAGCTCCCTTGCTCAAGGTGATGAGCCGACACATCACGACAGGCAAGACAGACAAGGGCTGTAAGAGAGGGACTGTTATCCACATTTCACAACCAGGAAACTGAGGCACAAAAGGACGACAGCGCAGACCCTCAATAGTTGTTTAGGTGCCTCCCTCCCAGTGGGCGTTGCAGTGTCTGCAGTGGGGGGTTTGAATCCCGGCAGTACCTACTCGTGCTTTTACTGCCGCCTTCCCTGTTTGTCTGGAAGGGAGACAGTCAGCTGTCTGGGACCAGGATTTGTGTGGGCAGCACCTAGCACAGCGGGGCCCGGACCCCAGCCCAGGGTTCTCAGGTGCTTCCACAATTTTAAGCCCACAATCCACTGGGCCGTAGTCCTCCAACCCTTTGCCAGGCATACGTCTGCAGCTCATCCGCCCTGCCCGTTGCACCACAGGGCAGTAGGATGTCCTTGCTGTTTCCTCTCCCCGCAGAGCAGAGAGCCGGTGAATGGGAGCGTGCGTAGGTGACCTCATTCTGTACAGCAGCGCTGGGCACAGGCCTCCTGGCACCTCCCGTCGCGGTCACACGGCTCGTTTTATGGGCCGTTAATGATCGCCTGTGTTTATACAACCCTCTCCTTCCAAGTGCGACTGACAAGTGGCCCCGCGCACGGCCAGGGCTCTGCGGGGAAATGGAATTAGCCAGGACACCGTATGTTCCCCGGCCAGGCTGCTTCCCTGGCGTCTTTTCAATCTCTTTGTCCTCTCCACTGATGTCCTTCTGGGGCTGTTTGGATTAACCCCCAGCCACAGGGTCTGACTCTCATGAACCACGCACACAGCTTCTCCCCCACAGAGCCCTGGGCTGGCACGCTCCAGCCGCCTGGCTCTTGGACTGACCCGCGGTTAGGCTCGCTCCCCAGGATCCCCAGGGTGCTGACCTGGGCGGGGGGGCTCTGTTGAGAAGACTTGAGCTTGGAGGAGAGGAAGTTGACTGCAGAGAGATGGGGGAACGGCTTTAGTGCGGGAGGAAATTCCAGGCACCGGGGCAGGCGTGGTGGTGAGAGCAGGAGAAGAGACGGGGTAGCAGGGACAGAGGCGGGGGCGGTGTTGGGGCTGGCTGGGGAAGGCTGGGGGAGGGGGTGGTGTTGGGGCTGGATAGGGAAGGCCGGAGGAGGGGGCGGTGTTAGGGCTGGATGGGGAAGGCTGGAGGAGGGGGCGGTGTAAGGGCTGGATGGGGAAGGCCGGAGGAGGGGGCGGAGGTCTGGAGGGGGCGGTGTTGGGGCTGGCTGGGGAAGGCCGAGGATGGGGCGATGTTAGGGCTGGCTGGGGAAGGCTGGAGGAGGGGGCGGAGGTCTGGAGGGGGCGGTGTTGGGGCTGGCTGGAGAAGGCTGGGGGAGGGGACGGTGTTAGGGCTGGCTGGGGAAAGCTGGAGGAGGGGGCGGTGTTGGGGGCTGGATGGGGGAGGCCGAGGACGGGGCGGTGCTGGGGCTGGATGAGGGAGGCCGAGGACGGGGCGGTGTTGGGGCTGGATGGGGGAGGCCGAGGACGGGGCGGTGCTGGGGCTGGATGGGGGAGGCCGAGGACGGGGCGGTGCTGGGGCTGGATGGGGGAGGCCGAGGACGGGGCGGTGTTGGGGGCTGGATGGGGGAGGCCGAGGACGGGGCGGTGTTGGGGCTGGATGGGGGAGGCCGAGGACGGGGCGGTGTTGGGGGCTGGATGGGGGAGGCCGAGGACGGGGCGGTGTTGGGGCTGGATGGGGGAGGCCGAGGACGGGGCGGTGTTGGGGCTGGATGGGGGAGGCCGAGGACGGGGCGGTGTTGGGGCTGGATGGGGGAGGCCGAGGACGGGGCGGTGTTGGGGCTGGATGGGGGAGGCCGAGGACGGGGCGGTGTTGGGGCTGGATGGGGGAGGCCGAGGACGGGGCGGTGTTGGGGCTGGATGGGGGAGGCCGAGGACGGGGCGGTGTTGGGGCTGGATGGGGGAGGCCGAGGACGGGGCGGTGTTGGGGCTGGATGGGGGAGGCCGAGGACGGGGCGGTGTTGGGGCTGGATGGGGGAGGCCGAGGACGGGGCGGTGTTGGGGCTGGATGGGGGAGGCCGAGGACGGGGCGGTGTTGGGGCTGGCTCAGTAGCGTAGCCAGGGCGGGAGCAGGGGGAGCGGCGGAAGCGGCGCCTTTTTTTAGCAGCACTAAAAAAAGGCGCCACTTCTTTTTAAGCGCCGCTTCTTACACTCACCCGGCGGCGCTCTGGGTCTTCGGGGGCGGGTACCACCGAAGACCCGGAGCGAGTGAGGACCTGCCGCCGAAGTGCCGCTGAAGACCCAGAGCACCGCCAGGTGAGTACAGGGGGAGGCACCTTTTTATAGCGCCGCTCCCCCTGCGCTCTGGACCTGGCTGCGCTACTGGGCTGGCTGGGGAAGGCCGGAGGAGGCAGTGAAGGAATCGGGAAGGAGGAGCGATGTGAGAGAAGGGGGTCAGCACTGTTGGTTGGAATAGAGCGGGGGAGAAGCAGGGAGGCGTGTGGGAGTGAAGGCGGCCACGTTGGCGGAGGAGAGCCAGGAATAGCCGGGTGTAAGACACGCCGGGGACTGGTGCTGGATTGAGCGCTCTGGAGGGCAGGGGCTTCTGTGTATCCCTCCCCCGGCTGTTGTGCTGATGCACCTTCGCCCTGAGCTGGAGTGACGACTTCTGGGTGGGGCCAGGAGCTCCGTGTCTATGGCCCCTTCTGGCCAGGGAAGGGCAAAGGCTCCGTGACCTATTCCCAGCCCCACCCAGTAGCACCAGGGAAGGAGACTGGTTAAAGGAGCAGCTGCGGGTCTGGAGTCTGGGTTATATTCATGGCTCTATCACTGTCTCCCTTTGGGCCCCGGAGGCAAGTCATGTCACCGCTCTGTGCCTCAGTTTCCCCATTGGGACAATGAGGGTAGTCATGCTGCTTACCCCCGGTGCAAAGTGCTCTGAGCGCTACACCCTTCCATCCGAAGATGGTGCTTCCCTTTCCCATTCAGGTTTAGAGGCCTTTGCATTAGTCGCTACTATCCTCGCTGCCGTTAACGGAGGTGCTTCGCATGTGTGCACAGCACGTGGCAGACAAGTACCCGCGCCGAGCCCCTGCCCAGACAAGCTGCCAGTCCCGGCTGTGCTTTCATTGGCGGAGTCCCACGGGGTCTCTCCCGGGTGTGGGGGGTTCAGCTAGGATGCTGCCTGTGCTGCTGTAGCCCGTCTGGAGCACGTTACAGAGCAGTCATTGATTATTAATTCTAATGAGCGTTTAACTGCCCCCCGAGAGGAGCAGACGGGGCCTAGCAGCTGAGTCAAAGGACGGGAGCCGGAAGAGCTGCACGCCTGGCGCCTGAGACCAAGTCCCCTGGAGACCCTGGCATCCCATGCCCAGAGCCGAGACCGAGCCATGCTGACACCTTCCCTTCCTGCAGGGGGCAGCACCAAGGCCTCGCTCCTTCCCATCCCCCCCGCTCCTAGGGACTAGTTCAGCTTCATGGTTTAAGCCCAGCTCTGGGCGTCTTAGTCCATCTCCTGTGGTACACAGCAGCTAACTGCTTGGCTGGCGCGTCGCCGTGCCGTCTGGTTAGAGAGCAGCTCCCCCGGGGGATCCTGCCACACAAGCAATCTTGGAGCGCTTTGGCACGGGCGCCTCTGGGGAGCTGGCACCGGGGAAATGTTTACAGCGCAGCACAAAGCAAGCAGCCGGGGGGCCAGCCGGTCCTGAGCCACAGCCAGCTTCATTAGTGGGGAGATCAGCAGCGAGGCGCTTGCTGCCCGTCGGCTGCCCGGAGTCCAGGCGCAGCGCAGGGAAGGGAAACCTAGGTAATGAGAAGCAGGGGCCTCGTCAAGCTAGCCCGGGGTAGGGTTGCCAACTTTCTAATTCCAGAAAACTGAACACCCCTGCCCCGAGCCCCTGCCCTTCCTGAGGCCCTGCCCCCCCGCTCACTCCATCCCCCTCCCTCCATTAGGACCACACGTTATCACAGCTGCAATGGGTCCATTAAAGGCCCATTCCTGAAGCCCAAATACAAATCCATAGAGCACCGCCACAGAAATGCACCTGTCCAGATACCTACAGAAATAAATCTGTAGAAACTGACTCCCACTCCTACATGCCGATACACAGGTGTCTTCTGGCGCACACCAACACACATACCTCCACATCATTTAATATTACAATTGTTGTTCAGTGCCTAGAGACCCCAGCTACGATCAGGGCTCCAGGGTGGTAGGTGCTGGACAGACACATAAAAAGAGAGAGTCTGCAACAAAGAGTTTATCATGTAGCTAGACAAAGATGGGGAGAAATGTCTGATACATCGGCTCTTCCGCAATTACTAGTCAACAACATTCACTGTTTAAGAAATAATACATTGCTTTTGGAGTTCCCTCCTCTTTTAAAAACTTGCTATGAAACGAACACACACGCATTTTATCTCATTCATTTTTGTGTGTGCAGCCCAGCAAAAGGAATAAAAGTCAAAGAGTTAGGCTGTACATTTTATTCACACAGGTATACACACATGCGGCAATACACGCACCTCCGTACACAAAGACAGTAAGCAGTATATATATTACAGCACATGAAAAGATGGACGTTGCCTTACCAAGTGGGGGGTCAGTGCTAACGAGCCAATTCAATTAAGGTGGAAGTGGCCTATTCTCAACAGTTGACAAGAAGGGGTGAATATCAAAGGAGGAAAATTACTTTTGTAGTGCTAACGAGGCCAATGCAATCAAGGTGGACATCACCCATTTCCAACAGTTGACAAGAAGGGGTGTGTATCGGCAGAGGGGAAAATTACTGTTTGCAGTGACCCATCCACCCCCAGCCTTTATTGCAAACCAATTCGAGCTCTGCAGCCTCTCGCTGGAGTCTGTTTCCAAAGTCTTTGAATGCCACTATTCCCGATGTCTGATCTGTGTCCATTCACTCCCTTGCGTAGAGACTGTTCAGCCTGGCCAATGTACATGGCAGAGTGGCATCACCAGCACACGACGGCACACATCACATTGGTAGATGTGCAGGTGAACGAGCCCCCAATGGTACGGCTGACGTGGCCAGGCCATATTACACTGATTCAAATCTTCGCCCTTCTGCTCTCCCTGCTTACGGGTTTCTTTTGGAGATGGAGCCAGAGAGATCCCATCCATACAGGCACCTCAAATAGGACTAACTGGGGTAACTAACTGACTTCCCGCAGGACGTTCCTTTGGCCACAGGGAGAACTGGAAATATGTAACACAGGCAAATAAAGACATGAGGAATCCAGAGCTAACCAAGTTGGCTGTGCGTGCCAAACAGAGGATTTTCTCAAGCTTGTTAACACATTTAAAATAAGCAGATTAACTTGAACTGGGTTCCTGGATGCACCTGACTGGATTCTGGCAGCAATCCCAGTCAGCTGGTTTTACCTTGTTACTGTCTAGAAAACCATACGCTGGCTGATGATCATTGCCCTTGGGAATGCGAGCTCGTGAGGGGAGAGTATCTGCCTAGCTAAACTCCGAATAAACCCCAAATCAAGGCAACATTTAGCCCAAATGGCCAAGTTTTTCCTAGTTCTGGGGCGAAAGCATGATGGACTCAGAGCCTTTCAGATGTTTCCTGCTTGAAACCATGAATTTCATCCCATGCACCCAAAACCTAACTCTATGCAGGCCCAGAGTGTTATATTGATTTGCTTGACACTTACGCTGCATTCAGCAAAGGCTTGGTAATGTAACAACTGCCATCTTGGTCATCCCCAGAGATTGACCCTGGGAACTCCAGAGCTACGCAAAGCTGCCTCTATACCTTGAGCCGAAGAACAAGGCCCCTAGCTGGGAGTTGTGGGAGCTTCGCAGCTTGCGCAGACCAGGCGTGTGGGGGGGGGGGGGGGGAGGTTGCAAGGGAGAGGGGATTCATAACAAATGCTGATTTGTGGGTTGTCATAGTGTCAGAAAATCTTTCGTCCAATGAAGCTTGAGTTTCAGGTTTGTATTGCACCTGGGTCTCCCCTTTAGGAAATGATCAGGAGACCCAACATGATGGAAACAGATACAGCTCTCTAGTCCAGAGAGCATCCACCATCCGCTGGTGGGTACTGGACCGAGCGGAGGGTAACTGAACAAGGAGTTTTCTAGCTATCCTACCAGGCGAGAGCTGGACGAGCCATCTGCGCATAGGGACTGTCCCGTGGAACAGATATACACAGCAGCCGAAAGCAGGCACCATAATGGAAACGAGACTCAGGCATGAACTCATAAACAAGCTGTCATGTTTAATGGGGCTATCCTGTATATTAAAAGAAAATCATTCAATAAATAACCAGGAGGAGCATTGGGAGAGACCTTCCCCAGAGTAGGATCTTTTACCGCTTCACAAAGCACTGAGGATTTTTATAATGTTAATTCTGGTCCTACTTAAGGGCCCTAGTGGTGAAAATTTGGCAAACCCAGTGGTTTTAATGGCTCATTCTTGGCCAATCCAGCCAAGTGGGGGACCTGGAGTCGACTATTTAGACCTGGATTAGACCATAAGAATGTCCATACTGGGTCAGACCAATGG
Organism: Macrochelys suwanniensis; assembly: GCA_033296515.1. Classification (NCBI taxonomy): domain Eukaryota; kingdom Metazoa; phylum Chordata; order Testudines; family Chelydridae; genus Macrochelys; species Macrochelys suwanniensis. The sequence goes on from CM065775.1 coordinate 10,674,858, forward strand.
TTCATCTAGCCCAGTATCCTGCCTTTTGACGGGGCTGGTGCCAGATGCTTCAGAGGGAATGAACAGAACAGGGCAATTTCAAGTGGTAGTTGGAGGTTTGTGGACACCCAGAGCATGAGATTGCATCCCTGACCATCTTGGCTAATAGCCATTGATGGACCTATCCTCCATGAACTTATCTAATTCTTTTTTTAACCCAGTTACACTTTTGGCCTTCACAACATCCCATAGCAACGAGTTCCATAGGTTGACTGTATGTTGTGTGAAGAAATACTTCCTTTTGTTTGTGTTAAACCTGCTGCCTCTAAATTTCATTGGGTGTCTCCTGGTTCTTGTGTTATGCAAAGGAGCAAATAACACTTCCTTATTCACTTTCTCCACACTAGTCAAAATTTTATAGCCTTCTATCATATCCCCCCCTTAATTGTCTTTTTTCTAAGCTGAAGAATCCCAGTCTTTTTAATCTCCCATTGTATGGAAACTATTTAATCTAATCACTAATCTTTTTCTGTGCTCTTCTTTGCCCCTTTTCTAATTATAATGTCTTTTTTGAGATGGGGTGACCTGAACTACATGCAGTATTCAAGGTGTGGGCGAACCATGGATTTATATAGTGGCATTATATTTTCTGTCTTATCATCTATCCCTTTCCTAATGGGTCCTAACATTGTTAGCTTTTTTTGACTGCAGCTGCAGATTGAGCGGATGTTTTCAGAGAACTATCGACAATGACTCCAAGATCTCTTTCTTGAGTGGTAATAGCTAATTAGGCCCCATCATTTTGTATATATAGTTGGGATTATGTTTCCAATGTGCTTTACTTTGCATTTACCAACAATTAATTTCATCTACTATTTTGTTGCCCAGTCACCCCGTTTTGTGAGATCCCTTTGTAACTCTTCCCAGGCAGCTTTGGTCATAGAATCATAGAATCTCAGGGTTGGGAGGGACCTCAGGAGGTCATCTAGTCCAACCCCCTGCTCAAAGCAGGACCAACCCCAACTAAATCATCCCAGCCAGGGCTTTGTCAAGCCTGACCTTAAAAACCTCCAAGGAAGGAGATTCCACCACTTCCCTAGGTAACCCATTCCAGTTCTTCACCACCCTACTAGTGAAAAAGTTTTTCCTAATATCCAACCTAAACCTCCCCCTCTGCAACTTGAGACCATTATTCCGTGTTCTGTCGTCTTCTACCACTGAGAACAGTCTAGACCCATCTTCTTTGGAACCCCCTTTCAGGTAGTTGAAAGCAGCTATCAAATCCCCCCTCACTCTTCTCTTCTGCAGGCTAAACAATCCCAGTTCCCTCAGCCTCTCCTCATAAGTCATGTGCTCCAGCCCCCTAATCATTTTTGTTGCCCTCCGCTGAACTCTTTCCAATTTATCCACATCCTTCTTGTAGTGTGGGGCCCAAAACTGGACACACTACTCCAAATGAGGCCTCACCAGTGCTGAATAGAGGGGAATGATCACATCCCTCGATCTGCTGGAAATGCCCCTACTTATACAACCCAAAATGCCATTTGCCTTCTTGGCAACAAGGGCACACTGTTGACTCATATTCAGCTTTTCGTCCACCGTAACCCTTAGGTCCTTTTCTGCAGAACCGCTGCCCAGCCATTCGGTCCCTAGTCTGTAGCAGTGCATGGGATTCTTCCGTCCTAAGTGCAGGACTCTGCACTTGTCCTTGTTGAACCTCATCAGATTTCTTTTGGCCCAATCCTCTAATTTGTCTAGGTCCTTCTGTATCCTATCCCTACCCTCCAGTGTATCAACCACTCCTCCCAGTTTAGTGTCATCTGCAAACTTGCTAAGGGTGCAGTCCACACCATCCTCCAGATCATTAATGAAGATATTGAACAAAACCGGCCCCAGCACCGACCCTTGGGGCACTCCACTTGATACCGGCTGCCAACTAGACATGGAACCATTAATCACTAACCGTTGAGCCCGACCATCTAGCCAGTTTTCTATCCACCTTACCGTCCATTCATCCAGCCCATACTTCTTTAACTTGCTGGCAAGAATACTGTGGGAGACTGTATCAAAAGCTTTGCTAAAGTCAAGAAATAGCACATCCACTGCTTTCCCCTCATCCACAGAGCCAGTTATCTCATCATAGAAGGCAATTAGGTTAGTCAGGCATGACTTGCCCTTGGTGAATCCATGCTGACTGTTCCTGATCACTTTCCTCTCCTTTAAGTGGTTCAGAATTGATTCCTTGAGGACCTGTTCCATGATTTTTCCAGGGACTGAGGTGAGACTGACTGGCCTGTAGTTCCCTGGATCTTCCTTCTTCCCTTTTTTAAAGATGGGCACTACATTAGCTTTTTTCCAGTCATCTGGGACCTCCCCCGATTGCCATGATTTTTCAAAGATAATGGCCAATGGCTCTGCAATCACATCGGCCAACTCCTTTAGCACCCTCGGATACAGTGCATCCGGCCCCATGGACTTGTACTCGTCCAGCTTTTCTAAATAGTCCTGAACTACTCCTTTCTCCACAGAGGGCTGGTCACCTCCTCCCCATACCGTGCTGCGGAGTGCAGCTGTCTGGGAGCTGACCTTGTCTGTGAAGACAGAGGCAAAAAAAGCATTGAGTACACTAGCTTTCTCCACATCCTCTGTCACTAGGTTCCCTCCCTCATTCAGCAAGGGGCCCACACTTTCCTTGACTTTCTTCTTGTTGCTCACATACCTGAAGAAACCCTTCTTGTTACTCCTAACATCTCTGGCTAGCTGCAACTCCAAGTGTGATTTGGCCTTCCTAATTTCACTCCTGCATGCCTGAAAATACTTTTATACTCCTCCCTAGTCATTTGTCCAATCTTCCACTTCTTGTAAGCTGCTTTTTTGTGTTTAAGACGAGCAAGGATTTCACTGTTAAGCCAAGCTGGTCGCCTGCCATATTTACTTTTCTTCCTACACATCGGGATGGTTTGTTCCTGCAACCTCAATAAGGATTCTTTAAAATACAGCCAGCTTTCCTTGACTCCTTTCCCCCTCATGTTATTCTCCCAGGGGACCTTGCCCATCAGTTCCCTGAGGGAGTCAAAGTCTGCTTTTCTGAAGTCCAGGGTCTCTGTTCTACTGCTCTCATTTCTTCCTTGTGTCAGGATCCTGAACTCGACCATCTCATGGTCACTGCCTCCCAGGTTCCCATCCACTATTGCTTCCTCTACTATTTCTTCCCTGTTTGTGAGCAGCAGGTCAAGAAGAGCTTTTCCCCTAGTTGGTTCCTCCAGCACTTGCACCAGGAAATTGTCCCCTACATTTTCCAAAAACTTCCTGGATTGTCTGTGCACTGCGGTATTGCTCTCCCAGCAGATATCGGGGTGATTAAAGTCACCCATGAGAACCAGGGCCTGTGATCTAGCAACTTCTGTTAGCTGCTGGAAGAAAGCGTCGTCCACCTCATCCCCCTGGTCTGGTGGTCTATAGCAGACTCCCACCATGACATTACTCTTGTTGCTCACACTTCTAAATTTAATCCAGAGACGCTCAGGTTTTTCTGCAGTTTCATACTGGAGCTCTGAGCAGTCATACTGCTCTCTTACATACAACGCAACTCCCCCACCTTTTCTGCCCTGCCTATCCTTCCTGAACAGTTTATATCCATCCATGACAGTACTCCAATCATGTGAGTTATCCCACCAAGTCTCTGTTATTCCAATTACATCATAATTCCTTGACTGTGCCAGGACCTCCAGTTCTCCCTGCTTGTTCCCCAGGCTTCTTGCATTTGTGTATAGGCATTTAAGATAACTCACTGATCGTCCTGCTGTCCCAGTATGGGGCAGGAGCCCTTCCCTCTTGCACTCACCTACTTGTGCTTCCTCCCAGTATCCCACTTCCCCACTTACCTCGGGGCTTTGGTCTCCTTCCCCCGGTGAACCTAGTTTAAAGCCCTCCTCATTAGGTTAGCCAGCCTGCTTGCAAAGATGCTCTTCCCTCTCTTTGTTAGGTGGAGCCCGTCTCTGCCTAGCACTCCTTCTTGGAACACCATCCCATGGTCAAAGAATCCAAACTCTTCTCTCCGACACCATTTGCGTAGCCATTCGTTGACTTCCACGATTCGACGGTCTCTACTCCGGCCTTTTCGTGCCACAGGGAGGATAGACGAGAACACCGCTTGCGCCTCAAACTCCTTTATCCTTTTTCCCAGAGCCACATAGTCTGCAGTGATACGCTCAAGGTCATTCTTCGCAGTATCATTGGTGCCCACGATGTTAAATGTCTTGAGTAATTTTGTATCATCTGCAAATTTTGGCATTTCACTCTTTCCCCATTTTTGCAGATAATTTCTGAATTTGTTGATTAGGACTGGTCCCAGTACAGACCCCTGGGGGACACCACTATTTACCTCTCTCCACTCTGAAAACTGACCATTTATTCCTACCTTTTGTTTCCTGTTTTTTAACCAGTTACTGATCCATGAGAGGACCTTCCCTCTTATCCCATGACAGCTTACTTTGCCTAAGAGCCTTTGTTGAGGGATCTTGTCTTAGGCTTTCTGAAAGTCCAAGTACACTGTATCCACCAGGTCACCTTTGCCCATATGTATGTTGACCCCCTCAAAGAATTCTAATAGATTGGTGAGGCATGATTTCCCTTTACAAAAATCCTGTTGACTCTTCCCCAACAAATCACATTTAGCTATGTCTTATAATTTTGTTCTTTACAATAGTTTCAACCAATTTGCCCACTACTGAAGTTAGACTTACCAGCCAGTAATTGCCGGGATCGCCTCTGGAGCCTTTTTTAAAAATCAGTCTTACATTAGCTATCCTCCAGGCATCTGGTACAGAGGCAGATTTAAGTGATTGGTTACATACCACAGTTAGTAGTTCCACAATTTCATATCTGAGGTCTTTCAGGACTCTTGGGTGAATACCATCTGGTCCTTTAAATTTATCACTGTTTAATTTATCAATTTTTTTCCCAAACCTCCTCTGGTGACACCTCAATCTAGGACAGTTCCTCAGATTTGTCACCTAAAAGAAATGGCTCAGCTATGGGAATTCCCCTCACATCCTCTGCAGGGAAGACCAATGGAAAGAATTCATTTAGCTTCTCCGCAATGGCCTTATCTTCCTTGAGTGCTCCCTTAACACCTTGATTGTCCATTGGCCCCACTTACTGTTTGACCACCTTCCTGCTTCTGATGTACTTAAAAAAAAATTTTGCTGTTAGTTTTTGTGTCCTTTACTAGTTGCTCCTCAGGTTCTTTCTTGGCCTGCCTTATTAGACTTTTCCTTGCCAAAGTTTATGCTCCTTTCTATTTTCCTTCACATTTGGAAAGATGTGGAAAGATCCTCCACAAAGGAGGATTTGACTTCACATTTTTAAAGGCTGCATTTTTGCCTTTACCTGCCTCTTCTACTCTACTGGTTAGCCATGGTGGCATTTTTTGGTCGCCTTGCTGGTTTTCGTTTGTTTGACTGATTTGTTTTTAATTTGGAATATACTTTTAATCTGAGCCTCTATTGTGGTGTTTTTAAATAGTCTTCATGCAGTTTGCAGGCATTTCACCCTGATGACTGTTCCATTTCATTCTAATTTCCATTGAATTAGCTTCCTCTTTGTTTTGATGTTAAATGCTACTGTAGTGGGTTTGTTACGCATTTCCCCCCTACAAGAATGTTACATTTAATTACATTATGGTCGCTATTGCCGAGTGGCTCAGATAAATTCATCTCTTGGGCCAGATTCTTTGCGCCGCTCAGGACTAAATCAAGAATTGACTCCCCTTTTGTGGGTTCCAGGACTAGCTGCAGAGGGGTGTAGAGATATAGAGTAAATTGTGGGTCTTGCTGTGTCCACCTTCAGAGCTAGAGGAGCACAGTGGCTTAATTAGCATTTCATTAGCCACTTGCTGGTCATTCTAAAGCATCTGTGACAAACTAGGCAGTGAATGATCACTGGTGGCCAAAGAGGCTAAAATATATTAAAGAATTGTTAATGCTGCTCCTAAAACTGGATACTATGTCCCACCCCTCTGCCCGGTGATGGCCACCCCATAGATCACATCTCACCACCGCACAGAACATGTTCTGTCCCACGAAGCAGAGACAGCTATCCCAGAAAGCACATCCCAACCCACTACCTCGCAGACCATGTTCCTTCCTCCCTGCCCCAGAAACCATGGGCAGAGATCATATCCTCTTGTGCCATCCCAGAGAATGTGTCTCATCCCCCAGAGAAGGCTCCATCCCACCACCCTAAAACTCAGAGACCACGGCCCATGTCACCAAACCTAGTGGTTACTGTCTTGGAGCGCCACCATCCTGGAGACTTTAGATATTCTGCTTTGGTGGAAATATAGCACTGACTCCCCTAATCCAAAGGTGAGCATTTTTAACACTTTAAGAGTAGTCTGAAGTCACCAATAAAAAGCAAACAGCCCTAGAGGTTTTAACTGGAATTGAAGTGAAACCACACTGAAAATAAAAGGCCTTGTACCCCATGTAGTCGGCCTGGGAGCCACTGCCGTTGTATTCTGGCGTCTCTTAGACACAAGCGGTGTTGAGGAAAGGTGAAATTACGGCAATGCTTTGTCCTGCCTCTCATTCCCTTTGTGTTTGTCTCTTCTCCTACCAGCTCACCGTCTACCTGGGGAAGAGGGACTTTGTCGACCACATAGATGTTGTGGATCCTGTTGGTAAGTCGGCGTTCGGTTTGGTTCAGTGCAATGCTGAATTCGCAGGGCAGACATGATGTTACTAGAAAACCCTGCGTGCTGGTGCAGAAGGTACTTTTGCTTTGTATTAACTCCAAGTACAGCATGTCCAGAACTTTGTTCTTTCGTAACAGGTTTGCTGTACGTTCCAATTAGACATCAGATTTAGAGGTTTTCCACAGGCGCATGTTCCCTCTGCTGCTAATGGGGTTTGTTCCAATGCCAATTTTAAGCATGAGGAGAGAATGTTCTCTCCTCTAACTGCTAAATGACTGGATTCTATGCTCCTGAGATCTAGCATTATCGTTACGGCAGCACCCAGCGGCTCAGGATAATGGCCCCATTGGGCAGGATGGTAGAAGACAGTTCATGCCTCAGAGAGCTCACATTATGATGTAAAGGACAGATGGAAGTGGGTGTAGGTACTGGAAAGGGCATGAGGGTCAGGTTAATAAGAATGTGCATTTCCACAGGCTGGCTAGACATGGTGTCAGGTCAATTAAGTATATTGCAGAGAAGAGCAGAAAGGATCAGGAGAAAGGAGGGCTCCATTTATAAGGCGGTGCCATAGGGTGACTGGTCCCTTGAAGGGAAATGGGGCCAGCCCTACCTGTCCCATAATTAGTGGCCTTCCAGCTTAAGCAGGCAGGACTAATAGGGTCTGATGACAGCCTGTAAAACACCTGAACAGAAAGACTTGAGGGAGCCCAGAAGACAAGCAGAAGAGGAGCCCAAGGGGGCAAAACACCTTATTGTTTGTTCGGACTTCGGTTGCCCCGAAAGGGGGCTGGACTCGGAGCTGCCCAGCTGGTGGGGTGAGCCGCATGAATCCCTGAGAGATGGAGCACCCTAGTGATGGGGAAACTGAGGCAGGCTGCTGCAGAGCCACCCTAGGCCACAAGGGGGTGCTCGGCAGGTGGCTGCCCGGCCATGGGAGGACAGATTAAAAGAGATGAAAATGTGCAGGTTGGCAAAGTGACTGCTAAGGTGGGGAAGCAGAAGTCTCCAAATACTTGAAGCCTGTGAACAGCAGGAAGAGAGGGGAATGACTGCGGGAGGTACCTGGAGGTAGAACTAAGAGGAGCTGGGTGAAATTAAGGCCCAGGTTCAGCAAAGCACTTAGGGCTGGTCTACACTAGCCCCGAAATTCGAAGTAAGATACGCGACTTCAGCTACGTGAATAACGTAGCTGAAGTCGAAGTATCTTATTTCGAACTTAAAAGTACTCACCCCTGGTCCACACCACGGCGCACAGGCTCCCCCGTCGACTCTGCCTGCTCCGTTCGTGGAGCAGGATTACCAGCGTCGACAGGGAAGCACTTCCTAGTTCGATTTATCGCGTCTAGACAAGACGCGATAAATCGAACCCAGAACATCGATCCGACGCCTCTGACGCGACGGGTAAGTGTAGACCTACCCTTAGACACCTGCTTGAAATAAATGGGACTTAAAGCACATGCTTAAAGTCAGACACATGCTTAAGTGGGCTGCTGCAGCTGAGCTTTAGACAGGGAAGATTGTGGCTGAATACACTGCTCTACAGCCAAAATGCTTCTGAAATAAACGTAGTCAAACTTTACTAATTCTGGGTCACTGAGAACGAAAATGATGCTTAAAATTGTTGATTGGCTCTAGTTTTCAAGACATGCTATTGGGTCAGTATATACGACCCTTGACTTGGGAATGGCGGAGGATAAGTGAGTTATAAAGGGAAGGGATCTCAATTTCAAGCAGAAATGACTAAAATACATCTTTGACTGGATCTATGACTAAATCTATGACTGGGTTTGGACAGTACTTGCTTTTTAGGCAAAACAATGAATGATGCAATCTGAAGCTGGTATTGCATCATACATGATATGAATTGCATCATGTTACTCCTAGAAGTCATGGATGATGCAATCATAACGAAGCTTACATCACTCTGCTGAACAAATTGCCCTATAGCAGCTCTAGAAATCATACAGTGTCGTGCTCTCTTATTTGTCAGTGTTTGATTTTGCAAAGGGACACATTTCTGTTTAGCCAAAGTGAGCAGAGATGCCTCGTACTTGTGTGAACAGTGCAGATAACTTCTGCTATGTTTGTGGTGAAGTGACTTTTGCATCACAAAGCGCAGTATAACCACTAAGGTTAAGAAAGCCTATCACCTTTATTTTGGCTGCAAAATTGGAGCTCAGGACAAGAGGTGGGCCCCACACATATGCTGCAACACTTGTGCAACAAATCTTCGCCAGTGGTTGAACAGGAAAAGGAAATCTAGGCCTTTTGCAGTGCCAATGATTTGGAGAGAACCAACAGATCATATCAGCAATTGTTACTTCTGCATGGTGCCTCCAGTTGGGAAAGGTGTGTCAAAGAAGAAAAAGTGGACTGTGCATTCTCCAAACATTCCATCAGCTATACACCCAGTACCCCACGGAGAAGGACTGCCGGTTCCTGATGCACCAGAATCATTCTCACTTGAGTCAGACAAGGAAGAGGAAGAGGATGAAACTTCTGGTCCTGAACCATCAATGTCACAGGACCCACATTTTCTCCCATCCTCCTCCTCCGAACCACACCTCATAACACAAGGTGAACTGAATGACCTTGTCAGGGATTTGGAACTCCCCAAGAGTAAGGCAGAGCTTTTGGGCTCCAGACTACAGCAGTGGAATCTCCTGGCAGGTGACGTTAGGGTTTCCATGTTCCGTGACCGTCAAAAGGATCTTGTCCCATTCTTCTTCATGGAAGGTGATCTTGTAGCCTGCAACAACATCGATGGTGTGATGGCAGCCCTCAACATCGTTCACGATCCAGATGAGTGGAGACTGTTCATTGATTCATCGAAGACGAGTCTTAAAGCTGTTTTACTGCATAATGGCAATGTTTTGCCATCCATTCCAGTTGGTCATGCAGTCCATATGAAGGAAACCTATGACAACATGAAACAACTTTTGAGGTGCATAAACTATGACCAACATCAGTGGCAGCTTTGTGGCGATTTGAAGGTTGTTGCTCTCGTTTGGTCTGCAGACTGGATACACAAAGTACTGCGGTTTTCTCTGCGAATGGGATAGTCGAGCAAGAGATTCCCACTACATCAAGAAAGATTGGCCACTCCGACAGTCATTGGAGCCTGGGAGGAAAAGTGTTCAGCATCCACCACTTGTTGAATCAAGGAAGATTTTGTTACCACCCTTACACATCAAGCTGGGTCTGATGAAGAACTTTGTCAAGGCCATTGACAAAACACAAGCAGCTTTCAAGTATCTCCGTGGAAAATTTCCAAGGTTAAGTGAAGCTAAGATAAAGGAAGGTGTCTTTGTTAGTCCTGAGATTCGTGAACTTCTTCAAGATGATGCATTTGACCATGCACTGCGTGGCAAGGAAAAAATGGCATGGAAAGCCTTCCAGTTAGTGGCAATAAATTTTCTCGGAAACAGCAAGGCAGACAACTACAGGTTGTTGGTGGAAAACCTCCTCAAGGCATACAAAAGCCTTGGTTGCAACATGTCACTAAAGATACATTTTTTGCACTCTCATCTAGATTTTTTTCCACCGAACTGCAGAGCAGTGAGCGACGAGCACGGCGAGCGATTTCACCAGGACATTGCAACAATGGAGAAATGCTATCAGGGCAAATGGAGCCCATCAGTGCTTGCAGACTATTGCTGGACAGTGACAAGAGATGCTCCATTTAATGAATACAAGAGACAAGCCAAGAAGCGCCGAGTAGACACTGAATAGGACTAAACTATGGACATAATAGTTTTTTGCCTTTTGTTTCATAATACATTTTATTTATATAACCCCTTTGCTGATTTTTAAAGTGTTACATAAACAGGACTGGTGAAATAGTATCATGTAAAGCAACCATAAACACATGAAAAGACCTAGGTTTACAATTTATGATTAAGATTCTACTATCTACACAATATACATAGACATAAAATGTAAAAACTTAAATATCTTAGAAACAGTAGCCAATCAGTTGTTTTAATTGTCATATTTGAATTCAGCACATCAAAATACATACTAAATAGCACATTTTATCTCTGAAGCAGACGACTTCTCAAAAATTGTAGACCAGTGATATCAGGCAGAACCTTTGTACGACGCTCCTCACCACTCCAAGCCCTTAGTGTGAAGGCTTCTTTTCTGTGCCTGCCGTGGGTCAGCTCCCTGAAACCACCAGCCTCTGGCAGCACAAGCCCTGACTGCCAGGCCCCCGCAGGCCTCGCCCTCTCTGAACCGGGCAATGAATGGCACACGCCAACGCCCGTGGCCTCGGAGCGTTCCCTGCAGTGCCCAGCCCCTTCTCACTGGGCACTCACAGAACCACCAGGCCGGCTGTTCCCAAAGGAACAGGACACACCACCTTGTAAGATTCAACCCGGGACCAGCACTTTGCTCCACACCACAGCTCTGAGCTAGGTGCATAGTGAAAATAAGAATATGTTTATTGTCAAAGACCAGAGATTCAGGAGCTAGTGTTTGAGGTTGTTGGAAACCAGCGGTTACAGCTCAGACAAAAACATGCTTTCTAGAGACTGAACTTAACTAGCCAGTTACCCTCCTATCGAAAGATGTTTGCTCCTCCAGAGTCCTCTTCGGCGTTTTCAACCAAGGCTGGCTGAGACCCTGCGAACACACTGTGCCTTTACTTCCCAGGTGCTGGATCCACGGGTGTCCTCTCTGCCGTCTAGAAATACCCCCCACATTCATTGTCTTTACTCAGACACAGGATAACCTCCTGTGGGCTCCTTTCTTTTTCCTTTGTGCTCCTTCCCTGTGGACTTCACATCTCTATGTTAACATTTGACTTTGTATCTAAACAGGCATCCATTAAAAATACCGAGCTTACTGTGCCTATTTTAAATCCTGACCAAGAGAGACATTTCTGGAGGAAAACCTGTTTTTTCACCTGTGCTAGTGACTAATACTTTGATAGAGACTTTAAACGTGTATTTTCAGGATATATACATTGCTCTTTACACAGTATCTTTCAGAGTCAAGTTACACTGTGTGTCTTGAGATGCTCCCTGTCCCGTCACCAATACCCGGGAACGTGTACTAGAATCAATTTCTAATTATCGTGATTATTTTTATTATGCACTTAGCTTCCCCGGATTAATTACACTAAGTAACAGAGAACATGGCCTCTCCATTTTCTCTCATCTTGCATGTGGCGGATTTTTTAATATTTAATTACAGTCCTGCCTTTGATTACTTTAGCTAGGAAGAAAAAACACCTTTTCAAATTGCTAATTTCTCCTCCCTGGGAATTCGTAAACCTGACTCATCCACACATCCAGTCTAATTTAACTTAATCCAATTTAACTTTTGCTGATACAGATTCTTCTGCTTTGTTTTCATGTAGCTTCCCCCTGCCCTTCCCCCCAGCGAACTAATTAATTTCAGCACATAGCTGCTCCTTATTAGTCACAGATTGGAGCACAGGGTCTTCGCAGGCTGACATGTTTGTTTGCTTTTATTCATGTGCGTTGCAATACTTTCCTAGAGTGGGTAGTGCCAGATTGATAGGCCAGAGGTACTCCACAGCATCTCCTGGCTGTGGGCGTCTGCCATTCCCTGCCGTGTCCATCGTCACCTCCTCCGTCAGCACCATAAACACGCCTAGGGCTTTACAGACCTGCCAGGCTATGATTCTGCCCCAAGGAGTTTGCAATCCTGCTGGGTAAAGTGCTTAGTACATCTGCGTGAAGCTGCTCGAAGCAGCAAGCCCTATGGCTGAGGTTTCTGATGAAAAGGGGCGGGGGGGAGGACAGGAATCGTTTTCATCAAACTGTTCAGCAGAAAATGTTTTGACTTTTCATCGAAAACTTGAAAACACTCCAGCTGGTGGCTGTTTGATGAAAACTCCACCCTTAGAAAGAAAGCAGGCGCTCCCTGTGAAAGGGGCTGGCTGGTGGCAAGCCCAGTTTCCCAGCCACAAAGGTACAGTGGAGTGTCTTGACCAGCCCTAGCTCCAGCTGAGATCAGGGCTCCTTGGAGCTGGGTGCTGTCCAGCTACCGAGTGGGAGACAGTCCCTGTCCCCACGGAGATCACCGGCTAAGCAGACAAAATGGACAAAGTTTCATTTTGTGGGAGAAAAGAAGGATCCTGGTCCCCATTTTATAGCTGGGGAATTGAGGGGCCTGCTCAGGGGCTCGCCCAGGGAGTTTGTGGGAGAGCTGGGAACGGAGCCCCGTTCTCCTGAGACCCAGAGCAGGGCCGTGACCCAAGCTCACCTGCGCTTTCGGCTCGTAGGATTGGGCGCTCTGTGGAGATAACGACAAAGGGTCCTGTGGCACCTTATAGACTAACAGAGGTATTGGAGCATAAGCTTTCGTGGGTGAATACCCACTTTGTCAGATGCATGCAGTGGAAATGTCCAGAGGGAGGTATAAATAAGCAGGGAAGAGTCAGGCAAGACAACTTTCCCCCCCAGCCGGGGAGCAGAAGCGCAGTACACAAAGCATGCGCAAGGCAACATTTATGAAGCGTGTGTTGTCACACGGCTTCCTAATTCCCATTGGCAGAGAGGAACCTTTTCTCTACGCCGGAGGCCACCCCTTGAGGTCTCTATTCACTTTGGTCCAGATCCCCAAGATATTTAGGCACCTCGCTACCACTGAAATCCTAAATACTTTTGAGGATCTGGGCTTTCCTACTTAGTCCACTGTTCAGTGTGTATTACATGTCCCCCTGGCGGCTTGGTCCACAGAGGGTATGACTCTGCTACGGGTCCCTCCTATGGCTTACAGGCCTTTGGCTCAAGAATTAGCCTCTTGTGGTTCTTGCTCGGGAGGTCCCAAGTTCAATCCTTGATGATGGTTGGTGCAAGCTCTCTTGGGTTTCCGTGGTACCGTTGGCCTGCTTCAGCACCTCAAGGCTTGGCCTGGTGTGTGTCTAACCATCGGTAAAGTTAGTGAGAGCAAGGACAGGATAAACTCCCAAGAGCTCATGAGGATCACGTCAAGGGAAGTTTTCCTTGAGTATTCGCTCTTAGGGTGACCAGATGTCCCAATTTTATAGGGACAGTCCCGATATTTGGGGCTTTGTCTTACGTAGGCGCCTGTTACCTCCCACCCCCGTCCCGATTTTTCACACTTGCCGTCTGCTCACCGTATTCGCTATAAAGGGGGTTGGGCATGTAAATCGCGGAGTCTCTGTCACGGACTGTCCAGTGGGTTGGGTCAAGGAGTCTCACACAATGACGGGTCAGGCAGAACCCTGGGAAACAGCCTTGGTGCAACTCACGCTGGGAGCTGCCTCTGGAGAAGAGCCATCCTCCATTGGGTATGTGGCAGCCAGTCCATGCCCCCAAAGAAACGTGCTTGAATCCACAGCCAAGAAAGAGTGGGCCATCATTAGACGAGCTACTGCAGAGAAATGCCTCTCGATGCACTCACCAGTGAGTACACCAGTGAGTCAAAGGCTCCTGGGTTCTAATCCCAGCTCTGACTTGTGAGACCTGTGGCAAGTCACTGAGGCCCAGATCCTTCAAAGTATTTAGGCGCCTAACTCCCAAAGAAATCAATGGGAGTTAGGCACCTAAGTACCTCTGAAGATCTGGGCCTTAAATCTCCCCGTGCCTCAGTTTCCCAGTCTGCAAAGTGAGGATAGTACTGTCCATCCTCACAGGCTGTGAGGCCTAATGCTTGTAAAGTCCTTTTGGATCTGGTTCTGGTGGGGCGGAGAGAGCTGGACCGAGGGGGAATGAGAGCTGGATCAGAGACGGGGCCCCATGCGGGCGAGAGGGGGCGTGAGAGAAATGGATGGAGATGGTGTGTGAGGCGGGTGTGGAATAGGCAGACCCGTCCTTTCATAATCTGTAGGCCTGGCTGTTGTGGGACACCAGGGAATTGTGTTAATGGGACACACCTGAGATTTCCCCCCCCCAGTTGGTGCTCTGAGTTTCCCTCCTAATTCCGCCTGTCTTCTCTTTCAGATGGCGTCGTGTTGGTTGATCCAGAGTACTTGAAAGAAAGGAAAGGTAACTGCTTAGCCATTTGATTCCAGCTGACTCTGCAGTATTTACCTGGGGCTTCAAAACCAACATGGGGGAAAGCAGCCTCTCCCCTGTTCTGCCAGAGCATCCTAATGCGCTTTTCCAGTCCCCTTCTCCACGCCCATAGGTTACACTGACCAGCAAGGAACAGGAGACCCATTGAAAACCTGATTGCTTTATATGGCAACAGGAAAGCACAGACCCGGCTCCTAAATGTCACTGGGGGTGCAGGTAGGTCAGTTCTCTGCTGAGCCAAAGCAGGGGCCAGGGACTTCCCGACAGCAAGGAGATCACCCGGTGCGCCAGGCTCATTTGGGATTAGCAGCCGAGTTCAGCACCTCTGCTAGAAGAAATCACACAGAGAATCTCAGCCTAGCAGAATGTGCTGGGGGGGAAGGCGGGGGGATTGCCTCCAGATAACCACATCTCCGAAAGGCCCCACGTGGCGGTGGGAGGAAAGCTCAAGACTAGAACTTCCTTGCGAAACTTCCTTGCACTGGCCCTGATCAGGTGAACCATCCTTGTTTATGGGCCTGCTCCTGTGGCTAGGCCAGTGGGGTGGGAGGCAGGAGATCTAGGCGCCGATCCCCGTTGTGCCACACGTTGCCTGTGGGAACTTGGGCAGAGCACTTTGCCGGCCGGTCGCCTGTCCCTGGTGCTGACGCTGGTGAGAGGACTGGTGCTGATCTCTCCCATTCGATACCTTCTGTCCCCGCAGTCTTTGTCACGCTGACGTGCGCCTTCCGCTATGGACGGGAGGATCTGGACGTGCTGGGGCTGACCTTTAGGAAGGACCTGTTTGTGGCCAACATCCAGGCCTTCCCCCCGGTCCCTGAGGAGAAGAAACCCCTGACGCGACTCCAGGAGCGGCTGATTAAGAAGCTCGGCGAGCATGCCTACCCCTTCACTTTTGAGGTAGGAGTTTCTCCCATTTCATTCTCCTTTGTCCCCCTTCGTCTCTCCTGCCCCTTGGGCGGTGCCTTCATCCCAAGCCAAGGCAGGGCTGGACCAGATCAGAACTTGGATGAGATGTCTCCATAGAAACACCAGATCACAGCAGGGAAGTGGTCCCGGCAACACAGTAGGTGGCGCTTTGCCATCTGTGCTGGGAAATAAATGGGTCCACAAGTATCATCCGCAATGTGCTAGGAGCTGCACATATACAGGGAAGGTGCAAACTCCTGCAATCAAAGGGCCTGATCCAACAACAATTGCCCCTGAACCTGTCCATTAAGAGCTGCTCATGCAGTCTAAGAACAACGGCTGTATTGAGCCCATACAGGTCTCTGCAGGAGGTCAGACTTGATCACAATGGTCTCTTCTGGCCTTGGACTCTATGAATCTATATTTGCATTTTGGACCTTGAATTCTCCCAATAGTTTCAGCTGGATACAGGATTCATTTCCCCTTCTTGTCCCAAGCTGCTGGGCAGGGTTGCTGTGTGCTGTTTAAAAGCTGTTGCTTTCCACCCCTGAGGTGTCTGCATTTTTGATGACGGGGTGAAGTGATCCCTTGATAATACAGAGTTTTTAATCTAAGTTTGTGGAGTGCTTGGCTGAGAGCCACTCTCTAAATGTCCATTGTTTTTATTAGCTCAGCAATTTCAAACAGTTCCTCCGCACCGAGTTGTAATTGCTCTGAGCTAAATGAGCTCTCGCTGGCGTCTGGAATGCAAAAAAGAGCGGCTTGCTGGGTGGGGGAAAAATTTTGTCTAAAATGTAGAGAAGCAAAGAGGCCTGTCCTGCGACCTCCCATACTGATTAAATAGTAACCAAGGGGGAAAAAAATCCAATTATAATGGAGTGGTCTAACATCTGCTACCTCCCCCGATCCTGGGCAGGCACTTTGCTGTGCTGATCTGGGAGTCACAAGATCTGCCTCTATTCCTGCCTCTACAGGCATGTCACGTCACACCTCTATGCCTTGGTTTCCCCTCCCATCCTTTGCCTATTAAGACAGCTCTTTGGGGCAGGGCGTCTCTCTCACTACATATATATACAGCGTATACTCTCACTACATGTATATACTCAGCACAACGGGGCCCAGATTTTGTCTGTAATAAAAACTCTTTTCCTGGAGATCCCTGGTGATTCCTGGTTTGAGTCAGGTTGAAATCACACCCAGAAGAGCCTTTTCCAACTTACATCTTTTGATTAAGAATCACGATAGAATAGCATGTCGGCAATACTGCCCAGGTATAAGTGTTACACAGAGCCCAGGGCCATGCACAGGGCAATTACACATTACAGCTAAATACCCCACCCACAAGTCTTCCATAATTAAAGGTTCTTGAAGCATTCTCACTCGCTGATTTGACAAGAAAATCAGGCATAAATCCATGCAAGGCCACAAATCTCCTAGATTTCTCATGCTTCTCTGTTTCTGGGTTTCTATACAGTACTCTGTTTTCCCCTCTACCCTTTGACCAGCCCATGCGCGAATAGGCTGGATTACAGGTGAGAGCCCAAACTGGACAGCTTTCAACTGGAGCAAGTCCCGGGCATCAGACTAAGGACAAAACTAAATAAATAAATAAACGCAGGGCTCTATTAAAGCCCCACCCACAATCCCATGCTCCGCCCACCATCCCAGAATAGCTGCACATTTCTGCTTTACCAGCAGCAGTGAAATAGTTAGCAGTGCTGCTATTATGCTCATTTTGCGTCATTTGGCAGTCGTCGGCGCTGCTGTTGCAGGCTCTCTGCAGATCCAGGATGGCAGCGCTGCTGTGGGCCACATAGGGAAAGCTTTCTTTGCAACCCTTAGCGCTAGGAACCATTAGTAACAGAACATTTTTAATTCTGCAGAAACTGATGGGACCTTAAAAATGCCCTGCAGCTGTGGTGTACATTCCCTCAATACAGCTAGTCTAGCCCAAGATTGTTTCCTACAGCACGTTCTCCAGTGTTATGTTCAGTCTAGCTCAGAATTACTCAAGTGATGAGGTTGCTGCCTCTTCCATGGGGAAACTATTCCACAATCAAATAGCTCTCACAGCTTCCAGTTACCAGACAGACATCCCATTAGAGCCACTAAAACATGCACTGGTCTGAGAATCCTGCAAACACAAGAGAGGAGAGGCAGTCAGGGAAACTTTAATATAACCAGCAACCTCTTCTGCTCCCCGATCCAGGGGATAAGCAGGCTGTGGGGTGCCACTAAATGCTACAGATTGTAATGGCCGGTGGAATGAGAGAGAAAGCCCTGCTTAGGTACCACAGTGATATAGACTGCATCACAATCTATAGCTGGATAGAGAAAGGGCTTGTTCTCATGATGAATTATTATTTGTATTACCGTAGTGCCAAGGAGAGCCAGTCATGGACCCGCACCATGGGTGGTGGGTATCGTAGCCTCCCCAAATAGCCTGCCGTGGCCCCGCCCCCAGGCCAGTGTGACTCCTGCAGGGAGTTGGGGCCACCAGGGCGACTGGTGCTGGGCCGTGCTGCCTGAGCTGGGGGCCACCCGGGGCTGGGGGCGCGGCGATCGTGCTGCCCAAACACCCGGAGCCCCGGGGCTGTGGGCACTGAGGCTGCGGTGCACCGGGGCTGCTGGGGCCTGACCCCCCCAGCCATCCAGCACTGGGGCCACGGGACCGCGGTGGGGGTGCTTTGGGCTCCTCCGCGGGAGGGGGAGGCAGAAGAGGGGGCAGAAGAGGAGGGGCGGGGCCTCGGGCACAAGGGGAGGGAGCAGAGGTTAGCCTCCCCGGGCGGCCGGGTCGCTGGCCGCCCATTGTGCCAGGCGCTGTTCAAACAGAGAACAAGCTGATTCCTGCCCCAAGCAGTTTACAATCGAAGTATAAGACAAGAGAGGGAGACAGACAGACTGACAGGGGCGTGTAAGGAAACAATGAGACCGTATTGGTCAGCAGGACAAGCCCTGGTCTCTGCACACCAGCAGCCTGACTGTCGAAGGCCTCCCGGCAAGGAGTGTTGAGGAGGACAGCGAGGCAGTGATTGAAGATTGCAGGCTGTGCCCAGCCGGCGAGCACAGATCCATTTGGCTCCACCACAGCAGAGCAGAAAAGCAAACCAGCAATATTTCCCATGCCTGAGGCTGCAGCTAAGCTCCTCGGGGTCACCAGATTTGTAAACACTCCCATGTCCTTGTAAAACAACCTTAATTCCTCCGAATCCCACAGATTAAAAATGTGTTTATACATTTGATAACCTCTTGGGGTTGGGATATTTAAAGGGCCACTCAGTTTAAACTAGATCGTGAACTGAGGGGGTGGGGTTGTTTGTTTCTTTTTAAAAGTAGGGAGGGTTGCAAAGCCTAATCTGAACAGAAAGTTGTGGATGGTTTCTTCATTTCACTGAAAACAGTTCCCACCCCCACCCCCATTTAATGAGAGTTCCCCATCTCATACTCTAGTCCCTGAAAACCAATAAGTGAAACTGACTAGAAATTGACTAATAGTCATGAGAATGGTTTAGTTGTGTTACAGTAATGCCCAGAGCCACTGTAGGAATAATGTCCCCTTTGTGCTTGGCATTGTGGGTAACATTTTCAAAAGTGCCCAAGTGGTTTAGGAGCCTAAATTATATTGACCGTCAACGGGACTTGTGCTCCTTAGTCACATAGGATGCTTAGAAAATGTTACCCTGTATCTATACAAGACAGTGCCTACTCCAGTGAGCTATGGAATTACTGAGCAAGGAAAGGAAGGACAGCCCAGTGATTAGAGTGCCAGACTTAGATTCATGTCCCTGCTCTGCCACAGACTTCCTGTGTGACCTTGGGCCAGTCCCTTAGCTTCTCTGTGCCTCGGTTTCCCATCTGAACAATGGGGACAACAGCCCTGCCCTGCCTCGCAGGGGAGTGAATGAGGATAAAGACATTAATGATTGTCAGGGGCTCAGACACTAGGGTGACAGGAGCCATGTAAGTCCTGAGGAAGGAGGAGGTTAGGGTGAGGCAGAGTCTCTGTGACTTCAGGACTCTACATGCTACAGCGAGAAGGATGCCTTGACCTGGTTTGCATCACTTTAACAGGAGTGTGCTGGGGAGGTCAGTTCTTTCAGCTTTTGCCACTGGTAATTTTGTTTCGGTTCAGCCTTAGTCACGCTGACTTTCTAGTCCCATTAAATCAGGGGTAGCCAACCTGAGCCTGAGAAGGAGCCAGAATTTACCAATGTACATTGCCAAAGAGCCACAGGAATATGTCAGCAGCCCCCCACCCATGAGCTCCCCCCGCTCCCAGCGCCTCCCGCCCACTGGCAGCCCCGTCAATCACCGCCTCCCCGTCCCTCCCTGCACCTCCCGATCAGCTGTTTCGTGGCGTGCAGGAGGCTCTGTGGTGGGGAGGAGCGAGGCCACGACAGGCTCAGGGGAAGGGGTGGAGTCGGGGCAGGGCCTGTGGCAGAGCCAGGGGTTGAGCAGTGAGCACCCCCTGGCACATTGGAAAGTTGGCGTCGGTAGCTCCAGCCCTGGAGTCGGCGCCTGTACAAGGAGCCGCATAGTAACTTCTGAAGAGCCGCATGTGGCTCCGGAGCCCCAGGTTGGCCACCCCTGCGTTAAATTGTATCTAGAGAAGTTGGTTTGTTGTCAGACTTGTGGGAGAGGCCACGGGAAACACATTTCACAGCATCTGATATGGGACCGCTCCGCTTCATTCTTACCCGAGGGACTTGTAATCAGCAGCCCCCAACGAAGACTCCCAGGGTTCATGTCCCTGAGAAGCCTGGGAGACATGGCGCACTGCGGAAGGGGGCGGCAGGAGGGAATGTAGACTGGCGACAGGCTGGGGACCGAGAGGTGGCGCCGAACGCGACGCAGACCATGACACGGAAAGACGCAGGGCCTGGACTGAGCCGTGGCACGGAATGATATGGGGCAGCAGGACGTGCCAACGGGACATAAAACAACGAGGTAGAAATGAGCTGGAACCAAGCAGAGGGGTGTAAGTTCCAACCAACCCAGAGCCACCCAAAAAACCCCCCCCTGATTGGAAGCTCTTTGGGGCAGAGACTTTCCTTTGGTTCTCTGTTTGGGCAGTGCCTGGCACAACGGCGTCCTGGCCCATTGACTAGCCCCCAAGGCGCGTGCAGACGACAAACGATGATAAGACCAGAGAGAACAGCTGGCAACAGAAAGGGGGGGAGCACCAGGGAACAGAGACCGTTCTGCTCAGGGTCATAATCAGGCCCAGCACGCCAGCGGAATGGCTGCGGGGTGAGAGTTTTGTAGGAATCACGACGGAGGTGAGATTTGAAGGAGGACATCGTGGTGACTTCCTCTTGGATACTGAACTCAAATGGAAAGGGAAGACTAGCACCGGGAAGGGCTGACGATCCAGCCACCACCGCCGTTTCCTCCGGAGCTAGTGCTGCCTCTCGCCAGCAAATCTTTGTTCAGGGACGTTTTGTACCACAGTGCACTGGTTTGACAGCAGGGCCCTGGGGCTGTGGCGAAGCAGCTTTGTTGTGACTGTCGGTGCAGCCACTCGTTCTGTGCTGTGTGGGCGCTGGACTGGAATGGGAAGCAGGACTCCTGGGGTCTGCTCCTGGCTCTCGCACCGATGTCCTGGGTGACCTTGATCGCTTAGGGACAGAGTTTCAAAAGAGGCCTCTGTGTTGGGGTGTGTCTGGTTGCCCAGGGCCTGATTTACGCTCAGCTAAGCAGGTGTGGGGTAGATCAGTACTCGGAGGGCAGGCCTGTGAGGAACGTCCAGCGTGATGCTGGTGAGTCAGTAGGGGGTGCTCTTCCCTCTGAGTCACGGCAGGACCAATGCCCTAGTGTGGCACTAGGGGGCGCCATCCTTTGGAAGTTCTATCAGATGACCCCGGGCACTGAGGTCTTGCTATTCGTGATCATTAAATATCACATGGCACATTTTGTAAGAGATTTGGATCCAACACCTTGGATAACTTCTACTCAGGTAATTCTGTTCTGTCTACATTTTCCCCTCTCCCATCTGTGCTTTTAATTGGATCCAGCATTCATCACTCGGCTGTTACACATGTGCTGTGTTCCCCCTCTGAGGTGGCTGCATTTCAGGGGTGGGTGAGATTCTCGCCCATGAGTCTGGCTGTTCGGCCTCGCTCACATGCTCAGGGTCTAACTGATCCCCGTATTTGGGGTCGGGAAAGAATTTCCCCCCGGGTCAGACTAGCAGAGACCCTGAGGGTTTTTCACCTTCCTCTGCAGCATGGGGCAGGGGTCACATGCAGGTTTAAACTAGTGTATCTGGTGGATTCTCTGTAACTCGATGTCTTTAAACCATGTCCTGAGGACGTCAGTTGTGGGTCTATTCCAGGAGTGGGTGGGTGAGGTTCTGTGGCCTGCGATGTGCAGGAGGTCAGACTAGATCGGGGTTTCTCAAACTTCATTGCACCGTGACCCTCTTCTGACAACAAAAATTACTCCACGACCCCGGGAGGCACGGGGGGGACGGAAGCCTGACCCCGTGCCCCACCACTCCAGGTGTGTGTGTGGGGAGGGCAAAGCCCAAGCCCCATTGCTCCAGGTGTGTGTGTGGGGGCAAAGCCCGAGCCCCACCGCTCCAGGTGTGTGGGGGGGGGGGGGGGCAAAGCTGAAGCCCAAGGGCTTCAGCCCCAGGCAGCGGACTTGAGCCCCGCCACCCAGGGCTGAAGCCCTCGGGCTTCGACCCTGGGCAGTGGGGCTTGGGCTTCAGCCCTGGGCCCCAGCAAATCTAAGCCAGCCCTGGCAGCCCCATTAAAATGGGGTCGTGACCCACTTTGGGGTCCTGGCCCACGGTATGAGAACCGCTGGACTACATGATCATGATGGTCCCATCTGGCCTTCAAGTCTATGAGCCGGCTCGGTATCGTACCGCTTGCTCATGGGGGTGACATAAGAATTAGAGTTTTGAGAGCCTTGGATGGAAGGTGAAAACCGCTGGGCCAGAATCTCCATTTCCTTCCACACAGCCCCTGTGACTGATGCCCATGGGGATCTGGCCTGTTATTGTTAAAGTGTGGGTGAGTTTGCCCTCTAGTGGCTGACTGGTGGAACTACTTCCGTAGGTCACACCTTGTCCACCCATGTCAGCTGGAGCAAGGAACCGCTCCTCTCTTGGGACAGCCATCGCAAACGGAGAGGGGCCTGTCGCCCCTCTGCTGGCATTGCCCAGCACGCTCGTTAAACGGGCCGTGCCGTTGAAGTGCTGCTGCCATGATGCCGTTTCATTAGCAGCCCTGGGCGAGAGCTGGGCACGGGGGATTTGAGGCTGGGGCCCCAGGGTCTCCGTCTCATGCAGAATGTTCACTGTGATGCTTCCCGGGGTCGCTGCCACTGGCCATTAGCATGAGGAAGCCTGTCTGGGTCTGTCAGGGGTCAGCTCCTCAGCCCCACCAGCCACGGGCAACCCAATCCCTCCCCTCGAGGCCTGCGCAGCGACAGGCCCACCCCAACCCCCGAGTCCTTCGAGCACCCCCTGGAGCGTCCAGCCCCTGATATGCTGATTCCAAAGAAGCAGGACCCCCCAGCTTACCAGTTCCTCCTCAGGTCCCTGCTCCGCTAACACCCGGCGCTTAGATACGTTTATAGTGAAAACAAGGGAAAGTTTTTATTTACCAGTCTAGAGACCCAAGTAACCGGCAGTAGGAGTATTGGAAGCACGTTGTTACATATACAATCAAATCAGAACACTCCTCCTAGAGCCTAGACTTACTTAACTAGATTAATGCACGCCTGAGGTCCTTCCAACCTTTCCCAGCGCTTCAGCGGTGATCTCCCATTCATGAGACAAGCCCCTGCTGCCCGCTTGCCTCCTCAGTGAAAGATTCAGGGCATGTCTCTGCATTCCCATAGATACCCCAGCAATTCAATGTCTTTACTCCTGAGCAGGATCCCCTCCTGCTGTTTGTTCTTCCTGTAAATTCCCCCTCTCGAAGATTTCACTGTCTGTTCACCAGCGCTTGGCCCAGTATGCAAACCAGTGTCCGTTGTGAGACGTGCAATGCCCAATACACTTGTGACCAGACCGTGAGAGAAGCGTCTGTTGCTTCCTGGTTTCCTGCCTTAAGAACAGAATTTTCACTGGAGACACGACTTCTAAATACGCAAGTTTCACAGTGATTACCGTGACCCATGGCCTCAGTGGAGACATCGCAAGCCGCCGTTTCGTGAATTATCCTGCATCTGTCCGAGCCAGGGAACCCTGTCAAACGCTATGCACCCCCTGAGCCTTCGTTAGCTGGCACCAGAGGTCTCTGGGTCACACTCCCTGCGAGCCTTGGGCTTGCCCATCACCCCGGCTTAGCCACAGAGCTGTTTGCACCCTGAGGTGCAGTGAGAGTCCATGCAGGTCGCTGGGGATAGCTGCAGGGCAGAAAGCAGCCCACGGATATGCATGTGGGGCTGCTCTGCAGAGGGAAACACTCAGGAGATGCCAGGGCTCTCTAAGGAGACGTCTGCAGCAACCCTCAGTAGCCAGGACATGGATGCAGGTCGGGTTGTCTCTTGCTTTCGACGCCAGTGCTCCAAGGGGCTGAGCATCTCCAGCGAGATCCCAAGCACCTGCCCTCGGCCGGAGACGGAAGCGCACAACATCCTGCAGGATGCCTCAGCACCTCACAGGACTGGGCCACTCTGCACCGGGGCCAAATTCCCCCCTGGTGTAACTCACCCTTCGAGCCCCCAAATCCAACCCTGCTCCAACCTGAGACACTGAGACACCCTGGAAGTGCAAGTTCAAAATCCCCGGGAGGCCGGCTGAGCCCTTCATCCTTCCAAGGTAGGTCACTAGAGTCCCAAGCTGCGGTGTACTGAGTGTGTGTGGAGCAGGCAGGTACTTGGTCTCTTCCATGGGCTACCCCTGGTTACAATCCAACCCTGCCCTTGATTTCTGTTTCAGATCCCTCCCAACCTGCCGTGTTCCGTCACGCTGCAGCCTGGACCGGAGGACACGGGGAAGGTAACTTTGTGTCCTCTCTGTTGGTCAGTAGCTCCCGGCTCCACGAGACCTGGCGATAGCTCAGCCGGGCTCCTCCAATCCCGGGGGTTGCTCCGGAAGGCCTGAGTTCTGAGTGCCCCAGCAATGGGCGGCAGCGTCTCGGAACGATGACGCTGTCTCGCGCCACTCAGAGCTCTTAAGGTGTCTGAGGAGCATGGAGCGAATTCCGTGCAGCTTCCAGGGGATATGAGGTGGCTCTTCTCTGAAAAAGGACTGTAAGCCAATGGCAAGGGGGGGTGCTCCTTATTTATTGTGTCTCAGTCCTTTCCAGACCAGCTGCAAACAAAAAGATTTCTGTGAAGGGACTCTCCGTACTGGGAGTATCATCCTGGCCCAGCTGCGCTGGTGGAACGACATCGAAGGCGCTACGCAGTACAGAGCTCCCCAGTACTGCCAGCCCTGCCAGCTCCCCTGGGATCTGAGAGTCAAGCTGGGTTCCTCCCTTCTTATGCTTCATAACCAAATAAATGGTCCACAGGCCAAATTACACCCTTAATAGCAAGGGGGTCACGTTACGTGGGGTTTTCCATGGACTTGCAGAATAGCCCTGTAAATGGAGCACCATGAACAATTCTGTTGATGTCCCCCCAAAAAACAGACTCCAGCTTCCTCTCCCAGAGCCCTGCTTGGTCTGCAAGGCTAAAGGGGGCCCAGACTTGTGGTCACTAAAGCCAGGAGCTCTGGCTCTGACACGCACAACAGGCAGATTTGCTGAGCAAGGAGGGACAATTTCTACAAGCACAGCCCCTTACAACCCGAGGTTGTCCGGTTGCTGCATAAATCTTAATGATCCCACAGTAATAGACTCCCTTAAACTTAGCATGGTAGCGTTTGTCCCATTGTCCGTACCCCCTTTTTCACCCTCCTCCAGCCTGATTTTCAGGTGCTTCTTGCCTGCCACCCTCCATGGCAGGTGGAAACTAGTGGCAGGAATTCTTCTACCCCGGGGAAAAGTTGAGTTTTCTCCACTCGCTCACCATTCCAAACCGGCTATTGGGATTCTGCTCCAATTCCCCGATGTTCCTCCCTCCTGAAAAATGACCCTTTGCACTGAGACCAGATCCTGAACATGTCTGCCCAGAAGATGAGCTTTGTGGAAGGGTAGGAGCATGTGGAAACAGGAATTGGTCACTTGGTCTTAGCGATCACTACGAGACCACAGCTCAAATGTAGACATTATAATACCTAGGATTCATAACCAGGCTAGCTGCCTGGAACTTCATGGTAATACTCGGGCTAGAACTCAGATCCTTTTGTTTCAAAGGCCCAGACCCCTGCCACATGACCAAAAGGAGAATCTCCATTGGCAGTATGGGGGCTATGATACAGTTGAACATTTCTGAGTTTTTCAAATAGAGAATAGTGGTGCACGCAACCAGTCCAGAAGTGTGGAGTGGCATACACACATGCTCCATCTGGCACTTTACCTCGTACAGACGTGTCAGAGCAATTAGACCCCCGCTGCTAGGGAGCTAAGGAAGGGCCAGGAGAAATGATTTCCCAGCTCCCTACCCCACTTTGTTCTGCTTTGTAGGCCTGTGGCGTTGACTACGAGGTGAAAGCTTTCTGTGCAGAGAACCTGGAGGAGAAAATCCACAAGAGGTAATGCCCTGCTCTGGGGTAGCACCTAGCCCCTCCGAGGTCTCCTGGAGGGGCATGCTGCATGCAGGCACGGGCAGGACCCTGCACTAACCCCTCGCAGCCCTTGTTGGATCGCCCAGTGGGTCGCTAGCCCGGAGATTTCTCCCACTGACAGGGAGCACAGCGTCTGGGGCCAGGTGGGGGTGGTTCGTGGACCCTCGTGGAAGTGGTGGTTAAAACACCCCCTCAGAGCGGGGATGGCAGAATTAATTGGTTTGTCCGAGTTTGGGATACCAGGGAAGCATGTTGGCACCCTGGGGCAGATCCCCACACGCTCAGCCTCTGCCTACATATGTCCCGGCAGGAATTCCGTGCGCCTGGTGATCCGTAAAGTGCAGTACGCGCCGGAAAGACCAGGCCCCCAGCCCATGGCAGAGACCACCAGGCAGTTCCTGATGTCCGACAAGCCGCTGCATCTGGAGGCGTCCCTGGACAAGGAGGTACGACGCGCCCCGCTTCTCCCTGGGGCTGCTGTGTCGCTCGGCAGCGTCGGGCCCTCTCGCTGGCACCTAACGGCTGCCCTGAGAGCGAGGAGCAGATCCCAAGGGAAATACCGGGGAAATATCCCAGTGGCCAAATTCACAGCAGGTGCAAACGGGCTCCACGCCATGGGAGGTCTCCTGCCCCACCACTTAACTCAGCGCCGAGTGCGGCCCTGGGCTGGGGGCCTGGAGAACTGACACAGTGAAGGGTTGGCAGGGACCCCGGCTGTTTGAGCCCCGCACAGCCCAGCCATCTGTAGGTTGTTGTTAATAAACATTGGTGTGAGGGTAGCCCCCACCAGCTGTCCTCTGATTGGGGGGGCGCCCTGACCTGCACAGGCAGGGATCCCCTTCCCACCTGCCTGCTGCTGACCCAGGCCGGGGCCCTTGTTCCTGCAGATTTACTACCACGGCGAGCCAATCAACGTCAACGTCCACGTGACCAACAACACAAACAAGACGGTGAAGAAGATTAAAATCTCAGGTAAAGGGGGCGCCTGCGTTCCATGTATCGGTCGCGCACAGTGTTAGGAGGGGACCATCACAGGCCATCACAGCTGGGCCACCCCCCTCCTTCCATTGGGGGTCCCTTTAAACCCTCTCCCCAGCCTTCCCTGACCCCCAGCAGCTGCCCTGACCCTCCCCCACATGCTGAATCCCCTTCCCAGGCCTTCAACTGCCTGGCTTCCAGCAGCCCCTCCCCCATCCAACCCCTGCTGGTGCCCTTCCTCCCTTATCTATCCCAAGACATCTTCTCCCAAGGGTCCCTCTCCCAGCTGCCGCCTGCCTTGCCCCCTGGCTGGCTCTTTTCCCGCACCCCCAGAGACTGCTCCCACCCGGCTCCCCGGCACACTCTGGGAGCATCCAGCTGTCTGCCCAAGGGCAGAGTCCGGCTGGGTGACCCTCACGTGGCTGAGAGCAGTGGTGGGCCGGGGAGCCAAGACCACCTCTATTCCCAGCTGTGCCACAAACTCCCTGGGTGGCCCCGGCTGAGACACTTCACCCCTCGGAGGCCCAGCTCCCCATCTGCAAAGCAGGGAGCACGGTGCTTTCCCGACCTCGCTGGAGGACTGCGAGGGCAAACTGGACGCTTGTGAGAGACTCGGTACCGTGATGAGGGGGGCCAAAACAGCCCCCAAATAGCGTTCTACCCAGAACAGGCACAGCGGGGGCACCGGCAGGACCAATGCTCCTGCCCTGCCTCGGGCCTCAGCCTTGACTCCAAGGGACCATGTCTCCTGATACATGGAGCACTTCAGTCCCCAGGGCTGCTGCTTCAGCCCCTTCCACCAGCGCGGCATTCACAGACACGGGAAAGGATGTTCCTCCCACTCCAGGGACCCGCTGTGCCCTTCGGTGCTGACCGAGGCGTTTCCCCAGGGGGCCCTCGAGCCAGACGGTTACAGAAAGATGCATTTTAAACAATAGGATTATAAATGTAGCATTTAAAATAGTGTTAAATATAAAAACGGTGTTTTTAATGTATAAGCGGGGGGGTCACCCTAGGAGGCTTGCTGTCTGACTGGGGTCACCAATCCAAAACGTTTGAGAACCACTGATCTAGCTGATGAAGGCAGACCGAGAACCAATGGCTGGAGGCTGAATCCAGACACATTCAAATTAGAAATAAGACTCAAATGTTTAACAGTGCAGGTGATTAGCCACTGAAACCAACTCCCAAGGGAAGTAAGTGGCGGATTCTCCGTCTCTTGACGTCTTCAGATCCAGACTGGCTGCCTTTCTGGAAGATGTGCCTTCGCCAAACACCAGTTAATGGGCTGAGTAGGGAGGTAACTGGGTAAAATGTAATGGCGCGTGATAGACAGAAGGGCAGACTAGATGATCTAAAAGTACCTTCTGGCCTTAATCTCTGTATAAGATGTTATGGACTAAAGGGCCTGGTGTCTGTTTCCATTCTCCCGTATCACTGCTGGGCCGCGTTACCGGGAATAGGGGGAGGGGGTGATGATCCCTTATGTCTCACTATCCCCAGAAGCTGTGCTGCGACCAGTCGCCGGTGCCTGTGATGTCACCACGTGTCCCTAGCTGCCCAACAACACGGCACAGGCTTGCCGGTGCTCTCACGCCGGATGCACTGAAGCACACCCTAACCTTGGCCTTCCCTCTCTGTCTGTCTCTCATTCCCAGTGCGCCAGTACGCGGACATCTGCCTGTTCAACACCGCTCAGTACAAATGCCCCGTTGCCGTGGAAGAGGCGGAGTGAGTATACCCACGCACTTCCTTTGGTGGTCTCACAGCCGTGGCTCGTCTCCAGAGACCATGCCACGTCTCGCCACGCTGGGGCTCCCCGCTGAGCCCAAGGTTAGCGGAGGAGCTCGGATTTTCATGGCTCTCTTCTGCTTCCTACAAGCTCAAGGACCATTAAAGAACCGATCTCCAGGATTATGCAAAACTGGTCTCTTCTGACTCACAGCCCTGCCCCCCCGTGTGTGCCCCAGAGTCAGAGCAGCTGACTTTACTTACTTAAATAAGGCTTCTGTGATGGGGTGAAGCCCCTCTGGAACCAGGAGGGAAAGAACTGATTGTCTAGACAAACTGCCAATCAACCAGAGAGACAGGTGGGACTTCTTTTTAGCGCAAAGAGTTCTGGGTCAGGAAGCCCTGTATAAATCCTTTGCCTCTCTCCCAGCTAGAGAGTCAGAGCTGCGGGGCTGGGGAGGAAGGCCTGCTATGAGGCATAGGAAGTACTTTGACTTGGTAAGTGGTGAGGTGGCATCAATATGTGATGACTCGTCATCACCGTGGAAAGCTGCAAACGTCGTAACGCAGCGTCAGCGCCCTGCACACAACAAAGTGATTTTCCTCTGCTTGGGGCCATGGCAGCCTTTGTTGGGACTGGCTTTCGATCTCAAAACTCAATCAAAACCACTGAGATTTACATGGCTCCTGCCTGAAATCTCTCGGTTAGCTGGCAACTTGCTCCAAGTTCCCTTGAGAGATTGGGGGTCGTAGATGAATTTAGGCTTTTGGGTGTTGTCAGGAATCTGCAGCGAACACCGTATCTTGAGATTGTCCTGCAAAGGGTGAGGTGGGCATGTTCAGAGCCCCATGGGTAGTTCTTGCCTTAGGATATCACTGTGTCACAGAAAGGAAGCCACTTCCCAGCTCCACAATGGGAACCACCGTGATGGTGTCAGGCATTCACATGATCCCCAGTGGGGCTGACCCATCAGGTTTGTATTTGCCGTTGCATTGTGCTTCAGATGTTTTCCTTTCTCCTAGAGAGATGGGAGCTCTGGGACCCGATGGGGAGGTGCGGGTGTTGGTTCGGTCCCATACGTTACATCAGTTTCATTCACCCAGCGTTGTTGTCCTCAGTGACGTGGTGGCTCCGAGTTCGACGTTCTGCAAAGTCTACACGCTGACCCCTTTTCTTGCCAACAACCGGGAGAAGCGGGGCCTGGCTCTGGATGGGAAGCTTAAACACGAAGACACCAATCTGGCTTCCAGCACGTTGTGAGAGCTCCTTCCTCCCTGCCCTGCATGTCTGAGTGGTTTGTTTCTCCCAGCAATGCGGATGGGTCACCTAAAGAATGACTGTCGTGAAGAATCCCTGAGCTACTACTCCTAACACCAATCGAGTCCCCGATCCTGCAGAGTACTTGGCCTTAACTCTAAGTACATGAGTAGCCATCTTGACGTCAATACCAGTTTGACTTCAGTGGCACTGCCCATGGGCTTAAACATGTGCTCAAGTGTTTTGCTGCATCGGGGTTGGCACCTCAGTGTTGGCACCGGGATCAGATGCCGTAGAAGTGAGACATTTAAAAGTGCCCTGGCCAGAGCCCTGTAGAATACCCTGTAGTGTACTGCCTGCCTTTCAAGGGATGGCATGGTAGACCTAATGGTAGCTCTTTCTATTGCTAATTTCTGGGATTCTAAAAAGATGATGGCCAAAACTTTCACACCTGGCTGCTTAAAGGTAGACCCCCCAAAATACCACTCTAGGTTCCCACCATGGATTTAGGAGCCTGCGCATCCAGGTTTGAAAACATCAGCCAAAATCCTTAACTAGTCACTTTGGGTGGGATTCGCAAAGGTATTTAGGTGCCTAACCCCCCAGCTTTCACCTTCTATTGATTTTCGCTTGTGTGTGTCTCTCTCTCCATCCGTTATCAGAGGAGAGCATGGGAGAGCCTCTGGGATTTTTAGAGTGATGAGGTGAAAAGGGTGTAATTTTCCAAATCTGACATTCCTTCCCAGTTAGTCACTTTTCCCTTTTAAATATGTGAAATTTCAGAATGTCGCCTGATTCCCTGGGGAAGCTGCCATTTTGAAAAAATGTGGTGAGGTTCGGGGAGTTGGCCCGGTATTGTGAGTCTGTGCTTGGGGTGCTTTGCGGGGAAGGGGAGCTACTATTTTCACACGGTTTTAATAGAAACTCCTGGCAGATGCTTCCTTACAAATCCCTCATCTGTCCTTGCTTCTAGACTAAGAGATGGAGCCAATAAGGAGATCCTGGGAATTATTGTCTCGTATAAAGTGAAAGTGAAGCTGGTGGTGTCTCGGGGAGGGTGAGTATCTTCTTACTTCTGCGGCCAATCGCAGCCAAGAAAATCAAACCAACCTTTCCTCTGCCCCAAATGAAGGCAAGGGCGACTCAATGCAAATTTATCCAGTCACTTAAATCGCTACCCTCATAGACCACACCCTCCAGCACATAGCCACGCCCCCAGCACATGGCCACGCCCCTAAGGCTGAGCAAGAAGATGCATGGAGCTTTCAAATACTCATGAAGGAGGAAACTTTTGCGGTGTTTTTTACATTGAGGGTTTGTTGATTCTTCTTTTGCCTGGCCCTGAATCGGGATAATGTTCACAGGGCTGGGCTATCAGCTCCTTGCGTTGGCCCAACAACATGTGCTGGTCAGCTCTTTGCATGGCCGCCCAATACATGCTCTGAGTGGTGTGCTCACCGCTTCCCACGGCCCCTGCATTTGGGCACGCTGCAGCCCGCAGTGAGGCTTGTGTGGCTCCAAACCTCACTCTCCTGGCTGTGAGCAGCTCCGGCTCTAGTGCAGGTGACGTCTGAATGGGCGGCAGTGTTTGACTTCGGTGAGCTTTGGCTCAAACCCTCAGTGCCTTTCCTCTGCGGATCTCAAAGCACTTTACAAGCGCTGGTTAATTTCCCCAACACTCCTCTGAGCAGCTTGCCCAGGGCCATGCAATGCATCAGTAGCAGAGCCAGCTATGGAAGCTAAGAATCCCGATTTCTCGTCACCAACTCCTCGTCCCTCAGTGTGGGGGGTGCTCTCTGCCGCTGCTGTTTGGCTGAGGCTTGAATTGAGTCAGGTGACAATGGCCCCTTGACGCTGACTGCAGCTGGGAAGCGGGTTTTGGAGGCAGGTGACTTTGAGCTAAGCATTCTGCAGCCTAGACTAGCAAAGCCCCAAAACATCCTGCCGCTGGGCCAGAAGACAGCGTTGCCAGCAACCTTTGCTGCCAGGGACCGGCACACGGCAACAGCGTCATGCAGAGTCTCAACACTTCCTGCGAGCCAGCCTACAGAGCGGCAGCCGTTAGCCAGTCACTTCGCCCACAGGGTGAAAGCCCCTGCCCACATGTGAGTCACTCCGAGTGGCAGGACCAGGGGGAAGGGGTGAGGACTGCAATGATTTCTTCAAATATGTCAGCGGACGAGGGTGTGGGGCAGGCTCCTTAAGGGCAGGCTGGGGGCTCGGCCCAGGCCTGCTGGGTTGTGGTGGAATATTTGAGGTATTCTGGGACTTGTCGTTCCCAGGGAGCATTAGAACTCTAGGCTAAGGGCAAGGCCTGCTGGGAAAAGGGGGCAAGAGTATAAGGATCCTCTCTTCTCAATACGGGGAGTGGCAAGTGCATGCAACGCAAGCAGCTGCGGTGAAGTGATGTGATGGGGCCTGGTTGGTGCTGATTCGATCCCGCAGACAGGCGGGCTCAACAAATGACAGCCGGGGGAGATGCTTAGCCCCTAAAGGCCAGCGCAACATAGCAGCCACTGGGGACGCGTGCTGGGAGGGACGTGGCTCAGAAATCCACCCGTGGCTCCAGGGAGCTGCCTGGCGGAGGAGACCTGGCTCCAAACACCCCGTCCTCCATGGCCACCCCTAGATCTTTAGGGAGCTCTCACCAGTAGGGCTGATGGGATGCTAGGTACTTGCTGGTCTCAGTCACTAGCTGGCGGGTGGGCTACTGATGGGTTGGCCCATGCTGCTGTTTTCTCCAATGGGAGGCAGGCCCCTTGGCTGGAGCTTTGGCTTCTGATCCGGCACTAGTCTCTGCTGCTCCTTTTACTAAACCAGCTCCCAGCTCAGGCTGAATGCTCAGATTCTCAGCCCTAATCCCAAATCCATCTCTTCCCACCTGTGGGGAGGGACCTGACAGGGAGGGGCCAACTCAGGTTAGATCCTAGGGACCTTGTCGGGGGGAGGCCTCACTTATCTGTTGTGCAACCTTCCCCTGACATTATCTGCTGACATCCTGCTTGCGGGTCCTGGCAAGTCACAGGTCAGGAGCCTTTGATGGACCTGGGCTAGACACACACATTCGCATGTAGCTCAGGGCGATGTGATCGAGCCAGGGGCTGTGGAGCCGGGAGTTGATTTCGGGTCTTGTTCCTGCGTTCAGACATGTTGGCTGCCTGTGCTTTTTCTGTTTTTAAACTGGTGACTAATTCTCTTGTCTCCTTTGAACTTTGCCAGCCTGCTGGGAGATCTTGCATCCAGGTAACGCTTTCCAGCTCTGCCCGCTCTGGCAGTGCCATGCGGACGCCGGCAGCCCAGCTTTTTCATTCGTGATATTTCAGACCCCTCCATGGTTCACCCCTCGCCAGCTTTTCATTCGTCCACGTCGTCCTTTCTTTTTTCTTCTCTTCCTTCTCCACCCAAACCCCAGCATATCTTCCCGGCTTCCCAAATGGAGGCAGATGACAAACTCTGCAGATAAACCATTCACTTAGTTCCTTATTTACTGCCTTGATCAATCCCTAGACTGGGAGGCGCTGCCCTCTGTCGGTTCAGGGACGGTGGCTATATAACTGCAGGATCGTTGCAAGAATGTAATTTACCAGTCGGGACGTATTGTGTTTGTCACCCGGCCCGTTTACTGACGTGCTGTTAGATGCTCTGTGCCGGTAGCAGCTGTGCCTAGAAGTTGCAGAGTGAGGTGAGCTAGGCGGTGGCTCCCAGCACTATCCCGTTGGCCCAGGGCAGGCTGGCTCTGAGTGATGAGGGGAAGGGCTCGGAGACAGTCGCTATGTGCTTGTAGGGCAAAGCAGCAGGTCTCTGTGAGTCCAGAGATGAGAGCCACAAGGTGGGTGGGGTAATTACTTTTACTGGACCAACGCCTGTCGGTGACAGAGACAAGCTTCCGAGCTCCTCAGAGCTCTGTGTCAAAAGCTTGTCTCTTTCACCGACAGGCCTTGGTCCAGTAAAAAATATCACCTCCCCTGCCTTGTGTGTCTCATTTAAAAACAGTACGTCTCTGGCCGGGTCTTCACTACAAATGTGCATCGGTAAAAGTACGTCACTTGGGGGGGGTGAAAAATCCACAGCCCTGAGTGATGCAGTTCCAGTGACCTACACCCGCCCCCCGCCCCGGTGTAGACAGCGCTGTCACCAGGAGAGCTTCTTCTGTCAACCTACCTACCACCTCTTGTGGAGACGGACTGACCGACCGATGGGAGAAGCTCTCCAGTCGGCATAGTAGTGCTACAGCGGCAGTGGAGAATCTGAGAGCGGGACTGGACTTATCCAATCAATTGTTCTCTACCAATAGGCCACCAAGAAAGATTTGCTGCTGCTGCGGCATGAAAGTCTTTCCAGAGAGTCGGTCTCAGCAAGTGACTAACCACAAAGCTGTTTCAAGCCCAGGGAAGGGAGGTGAAAGGAGAAGGGGGAGGGAGCCAAGTGGAACTGATGTTCTGCCAACTCAGTGGTGCTGAGCCACAAATAATGGAAACCGATATTTCCGGGAGAATAAACAAATGCTGGTCAGCAGGCGGGGCTGGAATTACTTTTCATCCTATGCCATGTCTTTCAATTTGTCTCTGTACCTAATCATAGAATCATAGAATATCAGGGTTGGAAGGGACCTTAGTAGGTCATCTAGTCCAACCCGCTTCTCAAAGCAGGACCAATCCCCAATTTTTGCCCCAGATCCCCAAGTGGCCCCCTCAAGGATTGAACCCACAACCCTGGGTTTAGCAGGCCAATGCTCAAACCACTGAGCTATCCCTCCCTCTCTTCCTAAGACTGTAGGAAGATGTTTTCCAGCCGGTTATTTAATTTGCAACTAATTAGAGTCCATTTTCCAAATGTCCCAGATAGCAAAAGATGAACTGCAGAACTTGTCAGTGCGGCGCAGAACTAGAAGTTTTCTACAACCTTCCTATCGCATCTTTTCCTCTGTCCTCCTTTCCTGGCCTTCCCTGTCAATCACTGCCTGGTTTGTTACATTGCACATTCTGCATGCTCTGTCTTATGTACCTGTGCTGTGAGGAATTGGCTTTAATGAGATGGAGAATAACTGGTGCTAATTATGGGGACCATGCAAGGGCATGAAGCGAGCCTTTCCATTCAGACATGTGTCTGTCACGTGGCGTGATGGCTTTATCACGTATTAAACTCTACTTCACACACACTACATAGGGCAGTGAGAGGAGCTTTGTGCCATCTACAGCATGTCCGGACACAACGTCCTTTAAACGAGAGCTAGAAATCACAACTAAAGCCGTCGTTTCCTCCTGCTGGGTAAGCTGCCAAAAACATATTCCCAGCTGAGCGCAGCCTGAGTGCCTGGATTGTCCTTCCGAGCCTGGGCTGACATGTGACCCGACCGATTGCTGCTTTTCAGTGTCTGTGACTTTTCTGCCTCACTCGGTAGCATGTGTTCACTGTGCACATGCCTCGGTGTATGGCTCAGTGCGGCTCGGAGGGTGAATGCTGCAGTGAGAGGCACTCTAGGGAGACCAGCTGCAACACGCGTTTAACTCCGCGACGGATGTGTGTCTGGCTGGAGGGTTTGAATTCTGTCCCCGTCTCAGACAATCTCCCTCCCCACCATTGAAAGCGGCTTCTCGCCTGTCATTTCGTGATGGGGATTGGATGGTTGCTCGGGTCGGTACCAGAGAAAGCACCTGGCGTCTTGTGGCTGCCAGTTCAGATTTAGCATTTAGCAGATTTAGCAGCTGTGTGTTGGCCAGGTGTAGGCAGCAGGTGGCTCCCGTCCACTCCATCAGAGACAGGTAGCCACAAAGCTGGTCTCACATTTGGCTCATTGTTGGCAGCCTTTGGTGGAGAGGGCAAGGACTGAATGGGTCCGTGAGCCTCTCACTCGTAGAGCTGGGCAGTGTGGGGGAAACCCGCCTAGTCTCTGCTGATCCCATATTTATGCTGCGGCTAAGCCAGATTTCCTTGCACCAGCACTGAAAACCAGCCTGACTGAGCCATGGAAGAGGCAGACTTTGTTTTCACAGGGTCTAGAGGGGCAGCAGACCCTGCAGCTAATCTCAGAGTAAATGGGCTGCAGAGAACGTCTCTGACGTCATCCAAATGCAGAAGTTCCTAAAGTAGAAATGCACAGCTCAGCTTTCCGAGTCTCTGCCCCGACAGCTGTGGAGCATGCGTCGAGGGAGATGACTGGCAATTCGAGCCCAGGAGTAGGGCTCTCAGGCCTTTATAACAGA
Organism: Macrochelys suwanniensis; assembly: GCA_033296515.1. Classification (NCBI taxonomy): domain Eukaryota; kingdom Metazoa; phylum Chordata; order Testudines; family Chelydridae; genus Macrochelys; species Macrochelys suwanniensis. Next base: position 10,711,261 of record CM065775.1, read on the forward strand.
CAAGGCCACTGAGCCTGCTAGAGGAAGGGTAGAGAGGAGACACTATCATTTCAGGGGTATAATGCTGGTCTCATTAGCGCCAACTTTACTCCTTGAGACTCCCACTGACTTCAGTGTCCACGTGTCAGCATGTGGCTTAGTATCGCCCGGAGCGTAGCTACTACAGTGATAGGTCCTCCACTGACTTCAATGGAGTCCCGCCTGCCTTAGAATATCAGGTTGGACGGGACCTCAGGAGGTTCTAGTCCAACTCCCTGCTCAAAGCAGGACCAAACCCAACTAAATCATCCCAGCCAGGGCTTTCTCAAGCCGGGCCTTAAAAACCTCCAAGGATGGAGATTCCACCACCCCCCTAGGCAACCCATTCCAGTCCTCCTAGTGAAACACGGGTGTTAGAGGAGAAGCGAAATGGCGACTATAAAGCCAGGATCAAAGTGCACAGGGTTTACACTGATGTCACAGAGAGCAGAATCTGGCCTCCACTCCAGATGTAATGCTTCTTTTGCAATTGGAAAACCACTTCAATACTCCAATCCGCCAGCAGGTGGCGCGAGAGAGGTGCTTTCAAAGCCGGCTCTAGTCCGCAGTGTCATGTAGACACACCGCAATGCTCAGTGTCCACACGGCCTGCTTCAGGGCCGGAGCCTGCTCTGCGGGCGTCAGTGAGAGAATTTCAGTTGGGGGCAGGAATCGGGCCCTTCCCGGAGCAGGACAGAGTATTTACTAAGAATAGCTGCAGTGTCTTTCTGGAGCCAGCTATCAAAGCCTCCGCTGGCCTGGTCGCCCTCATCCCGCGCGTCTCATCCGGGTCTCCGGGTCTGTTTCAGTGACGTGGCTGTGGAGCTGCCGTTCACACTTATGCACCCCAAGCCCAAGGAAGAACCTTTGCACCGGGATGGTGAGTTTAACCGTTTTCTAGGCCCCTCTTGGCTTCGGGACTTGCTCTGCCGGTCTGAACCAAGCCCGTAGGGCGGGGGTGTCGCTGGCTGGGTGGGTTTGTTAGATACAGAACTGGCCTGGGCCGGAATTGAGGTTTCAGACCACTTCTTGTGTTCAAAAAAGGAGTCTGTGTAAACACTAACAAGCAGAATCCTGGAAGGGGAGGGGGGGGGGGTGTCAGATTAGTAGCAGCTGAAAGTCCCATAGTATATGGGCTCCTGCAGATCCTGGAATTGCCTACAGCCCACGTTGCATGTGCAATGACAGCTGCAAATGTCCCTTTGCCTGTGTAAATGGTGCAGTAGACGTAGGGTGACCAGACAGCAAGTGTAAAAAATCGGGACGGGGGTGGGGGGTAATAGGTGGCTATATAGGAAAAAGCCCCCTAAATCGGGACTGTCCCTATAAAATCAGGACAGCTGGTCACCCTAATAGACGTGGTCCAGGCCCTTCATCCTTCTGAGGCAGATAAATTGACCTCCATGTGGCTTGCCATGGAAGAACTAGCTGGCTACTCCATGTGGCTGGTAAAGATCCATGGTTCTCTTTAGATGAGTCGGGGTGTTGATTCCAGCATTATGGCTAAAGTTCCCTCTCCCCAGTGCTGCCATAGAATCGTAGGACTGGAAGGGACCCCGAGAAGTCAGCTAGTCCAGTCCCCTGCACGCATGGCAGGACTAGGTATTATCCCATGCCATGAATGGGTTGATTGCCACTCTGCACCCCAGAGATGGCTGCATTTCAGTCCTGGTCTGGTGCACTTGAGGCCAAATCCCATTCCCATTGATTTCCAAAGGGGTTTTGTCCAAGCAAGCATGGCAGGATTGTGCCTAGAGCTTGTGGTGCAGTGGGATGAAAGAAGCTGTATAACAGTTATTTATTATTATTTTATCAAGTAACTAACCATGTGCAATAATTCCCTGTGTTTAGTTCCAGAGAATGAAGCTCCCATAGATACAAATCTCATAGAGCTTGATACAAAGTAAGCTAAAATCATCCCAGGGCCTATATGGGCATGTTGAATCATTTGCATATGAACTCAATCAGTGATCAACTCATTTGCATGTAACTCAATAACCAGCTAACTCATCTAGATGTAATTCGGTCAATATCATTTCCATGTAACAGTCAATGATTAACTCATGTGCACGTAACCTTTAATGCATGGGGCGTATGTTTCTTTTCTTTCTTTTTGGCATGATAACCATCTTGCATGTGTTTTGCAACAGGAAAAGCACAGTAAGAAACCACCTTCTCTGTCTCTTGAGTTGTATTTTGCTCTGTTGCATCCATGTCATTGTGTTGTCACAGCTGGCCTCGGCCTTCACACAGTGGAATCTGGTTTTAGTGAGTGTCGCTTGTGGGAGACGTTAAGTTCTATGGATCAAATCATAGACCACCCTTGGGTGCCTCAAGCTGAATCCATATTTAGCCACCTAATGTTAAGGGTGGTCTGATTTTCCAGCGGGGCTGAGCGTCTGCAGCAGCTCTCATTGACTTCACTGAGTCCAGCCCCTGCTGTCGCATGCAACCCAGGTGCAAGTCAGGCACTAACAGACACATTTTCAGAAGTAGCCACTGATTTTGGGTGCCTCAAATTTTGGGGTAACATGATGTGGCACCCCCAAGCCCCTGGCTCCTCAGAGAGGCACATGCAGCTCTTGTTGTCTTCAGTGGGAGCCATGGGCACTTGGTGCTGCTAAAAACCAGGCCCCAGGGTTTCAAGTTGGGCCTAGAAATTGGGGGGCCCCCAGATCAGGGGCTGATTGAGATTTTGGGCTGCAGGGCATCCTAGGGCACCTCTAAAAACCAGGCTGCTAATTGAGGTGCTGAAATATGGCTGCTGGGATTTGAAAAGCTCCTAAGATTTAGAGGCTTTGGAAAATCCCACCCATGGGTGCCTATGGGTTGGCACCCAGAGAGTCAGCCAGATTTCCAAACTCCAGTGCCCCTAGCTCCTGACACATACCCCTTGCCTATAAAGATGAGTGGGGATTTGGGCTGACCGGGTCAGAGCGGAAATGGTTTTCTGTGATGTTGTCCAAGTCGAGAGAGGCTCTCGCGCCTTTCTGAGGGCCACAAAAACCAGACAGTACTGAATGTTAGAGTTATCGAGCGTGTAATAGTCGGGCTGACCTGCTTTGGTACAAAGACGCCTGTTTGTTAGAAAGCCACTGTGGAAATCTGGCTTCTCCGTACAATGTGATCCAGGGAGCTCACTCTCACATGGCCTGACGCTGTAGCGGAGAGATGCCACATCACTCCTTTTAACCGAATTCCACTGTGCTGCCCGCCCTCTGCCTCAGAGTGAAAATGTGTTTAATTCGGGGGTTAGATCAAAGCTGTTTCCCAGCTGAGTCGTGAGCTGGTAAATTCTCCATGCCGCATGGAAATTCAGGGCTCTCTTCATCAGAATGTGTCTGGTACCCGTCTGCTGGAAACGCTTTCTAGTTCTTTCTGCCTTCTCTGTGCCTTATTGCATATGCCACGTCCCCTCCACCCTAGCTGGCAAATTGGTAGCTTGGAAGCCAAATCAGCTGTATTGATGATACCAAGTCTGCGTCACTCTGTAGAGATTTGCTTAGATCCATCCCTGTCCCCTTGGACCCCCCCCAACCCCGTTGGAATTTTGGGATCAGGCTTTAAGTCGACAATTCGCTAGAAGTACCTTTATTTCCCAAAGGCTGATGGGCTTTTTACCAAAGGAACTACATCCTGTACGCTGTACTCAACATCACTATAAACCTCTACTCTGCTAATGCTTCCCTAAGGGCTGGTTTACACTACGGGGGACGGGGGGGGGTGTCAAAGTAAGGTACGCAACTTCAGCTACGTGAATAACGTAGCTGAAGTCGATGTACGTCGCTTGACTTACCTCGCGGTGTGGACCCTGTAAAGTAGAAGGGTCGACTCTCCCCCGTCGACTCTGCTTCCTCCTCGCGTCAGGCTGGATTACCGGAGTCGACGGGGAGCGCTTCTGGGATTGATTTATTGTGTCTAGATGAGACGCAATAAATTGACCCCAAATCGGGCGGGTAGTGTAGACTAGCCATAAGACTAAACAATGCAGTAGAGCTGGAAGGAGGTCCCACCGCATCATCCAGGTGTCCCCTGGTCTTGGGTGGCCAGTGCACCTTCTGAGCTAAAGTGTGATGCCCATTTAGCTTCTGTACCCATGTGCCAGCTGCCCGGGTTTGCGTCAGTCAGTGGTTTGCGTCCGCCTGTCTCGGACACATCCTCTCGCAGTGGCTGCAGGCCTTCCTGTGAGAGCGGACTCAGCGAGCGCAATCGATTTCTGTCTCAACACAAAAACAACCCCCTTTAAACAGGCTTAATCTGCCTAACAAGAGGAAAGCTAACGCTCTGCCTAGCAACTCATCCTTGATTATTTTTATAGCAAGCGCCATCTTGCATCACCCATATTCCTTCCCCCCGTGCCCTCTCTACATGCCACGCAGTCCCTGATGAAAAGACCCTTAGTTCCTCTTCAGCTCTCAGTTATGAAGGTGAAAAAAGCCCAGAGGATTAAACGGGGTTAGGAGGTGATCTGGAAGCAGAGATCAAAACCCTGGGCCCAAACAACTCCAAACTTTGGGAGTTATTTGAAACGCAAATGCTGCGGATTCAGACCATGGATAGCTGGCTGGTGCCAATATCTCCTCCTGCTGTGCCTAGGGTAACTCCCCCACTAAAAATCACTCTGGGCTTGCTGGGAGAACCAAGAGGTGACTAGGCCTCTGTTTGTGGCTTTGATTTCAACCCCGCTCTCAGGTCCTGCTCCCTTACACGATACGATGGCGTGAGGTTATTTCCAGCTGTGACGTCTCACTTGGTGCCTGGCAGGACCGGCCCTCGCAGAGCCTGTACTGAGCAGCGACAGCCTCTGAGGTTCTGATCATTGCTCCTGTAACTGACATCTGATCCCCACTCCGCACCCCTTACAAAACGTCACTGCTGACCACGTTTCTTTAGCTCAAGGGGAGCTTCTGATGTGGTGAGGGTAGGATCCCCATACCCCTAAACTCAGCTGGCCCCACCGGATGCCCTATAGATATACTGCGTCTCCCCCTCTCTGCTCCCTCTGGCACTCATTTCTCAGTGGCTGCTTTTGCTCCCGGCTCCCTCGGCCCCTTTTTCCCCACAGCAAACCCAATAACCGACCGAGACTTCCCAACATGTATGATCAGGTGAGGCCAGAGCCAGCCCACCTGCCCCTAGTTGCGAAGCAAGGTCCCAGCACGGGCACCAGGGGACTCCGTTGCCTCCCACTCGTTCCATTGTAACCTTCTCCCTGTGTCTTCTGCCAGTGACGACGACATTGTGTTCGAAGACTTCGCCCGGCAGAGACTGAAGGGCATGAAAGACGACAAGGAGGAAGACGAGGAGGGGACAAACTCGCCGCAGCTGAACGATAGATAAATGGGATTCTTTTAACCAGTTTTGTTTCTTTCCAGTAACACCTCTGCATTTGGCTTCTTATATTTTGTATGATTTTTTTTTCTACATGTACCAGGAGCCTATGGATCACCCAGATGGTGATGGCCATTATAACCTTACAGCTGTGCCATATTTATTACCATGCATCTAGCTACCTAGGCTGAAGTCTCGTCAGCTGTCTCGGAGAACGAGCACAGGGTGGCGGGCCGGATCCTGAGGGGGATTGCAGCAATCGGGCATCACCGACGCTCAGCACCCCTTAGGATTTGGTCCCCTCTGGTCCCTGGCCCTGTTTTCACTCTGGAGAAGCTGCTCTCAGCCCTTTCGTATGATCTGCATCTTTTATGCATTTTGTATAATCCAGACAAGACAAATCTTTGTTACGGGGGTGGGAGGAAGAGGGGGGGGGGGCGTGGCGCACAACATGTGTGAAAGGGTTTATTTTCTAGGCAAATAGTTTTCACTGCAGATGGGACAATGTATGAAGTGGGCACAGTTCCACACCCCGGCTGGAGAACAGCTGAGAGACTGATCGGCTGCCCGCACTGAGTCCCGGGCTTTGAGTGGCCCTCCCTGCGGTTCACAGCCTGTTGGCAAAGCCTGCAGGTCTGTGCACGGCCCATCTGGGCCAAGAGCCTTGCCTCCTCTTAGCACAGAGCCCGCACCCCAACCTCAGGCCTGCTGGCCCCCTCACCTTGCTGGCTGACGGCAAGGAACTGCCTCCATCGAGGGCAATTAAACTTCCCATGCTGGCCCTGCTTTGACCCCTGTATGTCCACCAGGATCCTAGCCCCACACAGGGTCTTGCAGGAAGTGGTGGAGGACCGGCTGGGCCAAGGCGCTCCTGCTGGCCACTCAGGGAGACTGTGCAGAGCCCCGTTAGCCGCAGGCAGGGCTGGACAAGGGTTCCTGCTTGGGGGAATCTCTGCCCGTTCCACTCAGCTCCGACAGAGTCAGGAGAAAGGGGCCGCGAGGGGATCGGCCCCAGTATCTTAGTTTCTTCTGTAACACACTATCCCCCTAATCTGGCGTGTTTAGAGGGATGACGGGAAATGGCCGTGGTGTCCGTCACCGGAGGGAGAGATGGGCACCAGCAGTTCAGAGAAGTGTGCTGAGAGCGCTGGCTCCCAGGGTGGAGACCGAAGGGTTTGGGAACTGCTGCTCTGGGCTCGCCTTCCCTGAACTGTTGCTGAGCCTCTGCCCTGGGCTTCCCGTCTCTCATCATGCACCTTGTGTGCCGTGCCACGGGCTTGGGCTGCTCATGCTTGCAAGCTGCAGCCATTCCACGGGGAGTGCCGATGCCCACTGGCACATGGGAGGCAGCGGGCACCAGCCTGGCAAACTGGCACAGTCGCTCTTTCGGGATGGGAACGGCTGCGTTTGGACAGTGCCAGGCGGCGAGCGGTTCTGTGGCCGGCGAGGGAGGAGGCAGGAATCAGGCAGACAGGCTGATTGTCTATGGCGACTGCTCAGTCCGTTAGCACAGGGACGCACTGTGAACACGGACACCTGCTCTCCCGCCAGCCAGAGCGGAGTTACAGCAGCCCAGTGGCTGTGCGTAGACCAGGCTGTGCGCTGTCCCCTACCCCATAGGCCTGGCGTGAGGCTGGGCTGCTGGGACGCAATGGGCGCTGGGATCCCGACGGTTAAGGGAAGAAGGTGTGAGTGGCAATTTCCGGGCCTAGGCGTGATGAGAGAAACAGGCAGGATCCTAGTCCCAGTCCCGTCCATCGCGGGAGCAAGGGAATGGGCCTAGGGTGAGTCATTAGAAGGAGATAATTGCCCACTAGGCTTTGCCTTTCTAGTTCTTCCATAAAGGCTATGGCCGAGGTTGTTTGATTCATAAGGGACCCATCCTGGAGGCCTTTCCAAGGCAAAACGCTCTGCAACCTGTCCGAGGTTTGGCTGGGTTTGGCCTGTAGGACGAGTCCCCGCAGAGTGGCTGGAACAGGGTGGTGAGCTGTACACTCGGTGTTTGCATTTATCTCTTGGAGGTAAACTCTGCTTTGGGCCCCCAGCAGCTCCCCGGCCGCATGCACGCCTGGCCCTAGGAATGCAGGAGAGAAAAATCCTGGAGAGGTCAGTGGTGTTTGATTTGCAGTGGGATTGGACAAGGCTGAGCCTGTGGCTGAAGATAACAACTTTGAAGCCAAAGTAGCTTCGAGTCTTGGAAACCCGTAATATTTGTATCTGCTGTACCAGGACTGCATGCGTGTGTATGTATCTCTCTCTCTCTCGCTCTCACACACACACGTCAATAGCGGCCAGATTAAAGAACAGCGTTCGCAATGGGCGAAAGCAATGGCCAGCTCTCCCGTGTCAGTCTGCAGCCCGTAATCCATTCCTCCCTCATGGGCCAGTCAGCCCTTAGGACACTGAGGACTCAGACAACCCCCATCTCCATGCTCTGTACTGAAGGAACCTGTTCTGCAGCTCCTGCTGCCCACTGTTGATTTTCTCTCTCCTTTCCACACGATGAACATCATCCCTGGTGCAACTTCAGTGACTTCTTTGGGCTTTCCTCAGGGCTAGATTTGGTCCATCTTTGCTCCCCTCTCTTCCTCTGCTGTCGAGGATTATTTAACTGGCTAAATGATTTGGGAGCCAGTTTAGAGGAAAGAGGCCCCTTGGGATAAAGCGCTGTTGTGGTGAGCTGCAGCCATGCGGGATCTTCTGGGCCCATGAGAAACCATCTCCTGTCAACCCCCAGAGAACCCAGGGTAGGTGCTCTCCACCTGATATATTCTCCACGCCTATTCTGGGTACCCCGAGGCCTGCTGATACTGGTGTATTGTGCTGTGTTGGTCCCAGGATATGAGTGACAAGCTGGGTGAGGGAATGGCCTTTATGGGGGTGGAAGAGCCAAGCTTTTGAGCGCCACAGAGCTCATCTCCAGGTCTGGGGCTGGTACTCAGGGGGGTCACAGCTCAGTGCAAGGTGGGCCAGGTGGTTAAGCATAAGGGGATAACACATGTTGCCAGAGACCAGTTACGGTGAAGTGGGAAATTAACGCAGTTGTAGGACAAAGGCTGGTTAGTAGGTTACAAATTGTAAGGAGCCATAAAACCAGGACTATGCATTTTGGGGCCTAGCAGCATTCTCAATTTAAGTTTCCAGGCTCGTCTTTTGAAGGCATCGTGAAGGTTTCCTTTGAGGAGCGGGAGTGAGAGAGACAATACAGAGCAATCGTGTTGTGAGAAGTGTTAGCCCGTGGTGATCGGGTGTTTTGGTCTCATCATTTTGCTGTGTGAGTTCATTCGACGGTCTGGTTTCACCCACATAGTTATTGTCGGGGCATTTGCTGTAATGGGTCATGTACATCACATGTTGTCATAGGCACATGTAGGGCCCATGTGTCTTGAAAGGCAGGTGGGCGGGGGGAGGGTGCTGGTCATTGTAGCGGCGGAGAGATGGCTGCAGGTTTCACATCTGTTGTTCTGGCAGAGTCTGGTGCCACGTTGCATTGATGGGTCTGGATATGTCTTGCTTCTGCTGATGAGGTTGGCAGGTTTGGGAGTTGTTTGAGGGCCAGAAGAGTGGGTTCAGGAAAGATTGACATGCTGGGACTCTTTAGAGTGGAGATGAGTAAGAGAGGGCATGAGGAAGGCATACAAAGGACAAGGGGGCACTCTGTGAAACTGAACCCGAGTATAACTGATTCCTTACACACAGCACCGAATAACTTGTGGAACTCTCTACCACAGGACATCCAGGCACAGAGCAGAGTAGGGTTTAAAAGAGGATCTGACAGTCAGGTGTGACAACAGCCACAATTTCAGGAGGGGGATAAAAATTATACTATTTTTAGAAGGGCTCAAAACCTACAGGCTTCAGGTATTAGCCCACTTCTCACTGGTGCAGTGGGCGGGGGTAGACATTTGCCCTATGGCAAGAATATTCTATCCACCGAAACATCTGTTCCTGACCAATGGTGAAGAGAGGCCTCTGAGCTAGTTGGTCTGACCCGTTGGCAACAGAGGGTCTGGCTGATTGCTGCCAGGTGGTCACTCCCATGCAGGCAGAGCCCAGGAGGACTGTAGCATGTAGCCAGCAGCTGGGAATGTCCCTGTCAGGTGGGGCTGAGGCCGTTCTGTTGACTCCGGTTCGAATCCAGCACTGGCTAAGATCTCGCTGGGAAGCAATGATACTAACGGCAGGCTTGTGCGACGGTTCATTTGGGCATGCGCTAGTTAGGGGCAGGGGTGGGGAGCAGCCAAGGAAAAGTCTCCCATTTAGTAAATGCTAAGGAACACCTCAGAGCCGTACCTATGGCAGTGGAGGGGGAGATGGCCACATGTTCCCTGGGGGTAGGGAAGTTATGAGTGTGTGAGACAGGGAGTCAAAGAGAGTGCCAAAGAGAGGTGGGGTCAGCCTGGAGTTTAGGTCGGGGTGGGGGCTACTTTGACTGACAGCTGCCTGTGACCTGCTTTCCCAGCTATTCACCTCTCCCCGGGCCCATCGGCATGTTTGTTCGACCATCTTAGGCTCCCTTAAACTCAGTGGGGCAGCGGCCATAAGTGCTGGAACTGGGAGTGCTGGGGGTGGGGGGTGGCAGCGCCCTGTGACTTGAAGTGGATTCCATTCTGTACAGGATTTGTAGCTTGGCTCAACGGCTCCCAGCCCCCCGCTCAGATGCTGATCTCGTCCGCACAGGGGTAGCGCCAGACTAGCACCATTAACCCCCAACAGAGCTCACCAGTGTAACGCAGCTCAGCATTTCGCTTTGGGGGTAAAGTCCTTCCTGGTGGAATTGCATTGGACCAAGCAGAGCGACCCCAGGGATGAACGTGCCCCAGTGAAAATTCCCTAGGGCCTGAGCCAGAGTCCACTGAAACCAATGGGAGGTTAATTAAGACTCTGCTTGACTGCAGAGGGCTTTGGCTCAGGCCATTACCAGTATGCCACTTCCACCACCGGGTGTGTGAAATTTCCCTGCCAACAACGTGCTGGATTTGTGGCAACAGCGTGTGCCAGTGGGTAATTTACCCCAGGAACAGGCACTCTCACAGCCAGCTGTGCTTGCTTGTGTGGCCAGTGCTGCTGGATCTAGCTAGGGTCCAGCAACTCTTTGAGGCTAGTTGGACGTTAAGCTCCGTAGCATTACACCCAATGAAAGCAGTAACTCCATCCTCTGGGAGACAAAAATAACCCTTACCACAGTGGGTGAGGAGATCGTGGATAGTCAGACAGCTCCTTCTGGCCCATCCCCGACACTCATCGGGACAGTAGCGATTTCACCGATGAGTTAGTTCTGTTCAATAAAGATCTTTGCCCTTATTCATTACTCACCTGCATTCAGCATGAACTTTTGAAAACCGTGCATTGACCATTAGATCTGTATATACGCACGTCGGGCGCGCTAGAGCGAGACAGAACGAAAACCAACCGTTGTTATTTTTAGGTAACCTGACTGGGCAATGTGGTACTTTTTGTAAAGTGGTTACTTTGTACTGTTCATTGAGAACTTGCTTCTTCGGTTTCTCCCCTGTATCTGTGACGTTTCTGTGTTCTGTCAAATAAATTATTCTAGTTTATTAAACTCAGAGAAGAAACCACAGCCCTGCCGTGTCTGAGGCTTTGTTCTGTAGCTTCAGGATGGTTGGGTTCACTTAGTATTGTGCCCTGGGAGCCGCAGATGAGGCCATTAAGGGGCAAATGCTGATCTGGTTACACCGGTCTAAAGCTGAAAGAACCCCCATTCAGTGATTCCGGATGTGATGGGTTGGATCACAGAAACCACCTTGGGACTGCTACCGGATGTGCTGGGACTACCTCTGAGCTCGTTTTCCCTGCCGGCTTGGGACTAAAGTACCTTGCCTTGTTTGAGCCAGACACGCTTGTCTTCTGCAAACACAGATCCAAGTCTGAACCACGTCCCCCACAAGCTGCAGGCTTAACTGAAAACAGCTTAAGAAGTGCTCTTGTCTCCAGCACTCAGCCAGCCAGCTCCCAATGGGGTCCAAACCCCAAATAAATCTGTTTTACCCTGTATAAAGCTTACACAGGGTAAACTCATAAATTGTTTGCCCGCTATAACACTGATACAGAGATATGCACAGCTGTTTGCCCCCCCCCCCCCGATATTAATACATACTCTGGGTTAATTAATAAGTAAAAAGTGATTTTATGAAATACAAAAAGTAGGATTTAAGTGATTCCAAGTAATAACAGAGAGAACAAAGTAAATTACCAAACAAAATAAAACAAAACACACAAGTCTAAGCCTAATACAGCAGGAAACTCAATGCAGGCAAATCTCACCCTTACAGATGTTCCAATAAGCTTCTCTGACAGGCTAGCCTCTTCCTTGTCTGGGCCCAATCCTTTCCCCTAGTACAGTCCTTGTTCCATCTCAGATGCTAGCTAGGGGATTTCTCATGACTGCAGCCCACTTTGTTCTTGTCCACCCTTTTTTATAGCTTTGGCACAAAGCAGGAATCTTGTGTCTCTCTGGGTCCCCACCCTTCCTTCTAAATGGAAAAGCCCCAGGTTTATGATGGATTCCAGTACCAGGTGACATGGTCACATGTCCTGTGAGACCCCAAGCCTTCATTCTTCCCTGCCTGGCTCACAGGAAGGCCTGCAAGTAAACAGAGCCACCTACAGTCAAGTGTCCTAGTTGATGGGAGCCATCAAGATTCTAAACCACCATTAATGGCCCACACTTTTCATAACTACAAAAGGACCCCAGAGTTATATTTCATATTTCTAGTTTCAGATACAAGAATGATACATTTATACAAACAGGCTGAATACTCAGTAGGTTATAAGCTTTGTAATGATACCTTACAGGAGACCTTTTGCATGAAGCATATTCCAGTTACATTATAGGCACGCATATTTTATATTAGCATATTTTCATAAAATCATATGGAGTGCACCATCACACTGGTTACACTGGTGTAAAGCTGAAAGAACCCCATTGAGTGATGCCGGACTTACAGTAGTGGAACAGAGTAGTTTAGCCAGAAGGGCACTACCTGCTATCAGATGCACAGACATGGCAGCCCTTGGCTTCCATTGAGGCCCTGCACATGCACAGAAGAACTCACCGAGATGTGATACCTTCGGCCATGCCAGCCCTGACACTTAGAAACCTCTCCCTCTACCTGCCTTTCAGTAAAGAACCAACTCTGTGGCCAATGCTCCGTAAATCCTCATGTACTACCCCAAGGCCCGGCATTTCCAGCTTCTCACTGATCTCTGGGTCACTTCAGATGCATTGTGTAACCTAGACCCATTTGCATACAGCCCATTGCATCTGGCTCAAGAGAGTCGCACGGGGTTATACCCATTGATTCTAGGCCTGAAGTTGGCCTAAAACCTCCTTGTGCCTGTGAAAGTCCATTTTGAATTTGCTTCTTCCCATTCTTCCAGTGACCTGGCCTGTCCGTGGGGCCGCGCTCATCACTTGCGGCTCTGACAGTCCTTTTGGACAGAGAAGATTGGCTTCCCCATGGACTGTGGGGTTTTGGACGTGTTTATGAATAAAGACAGCGCCACCTCGTGTTCTCTCACCCCACTTGTCTTTGGCGGTTGTTATTCTGGATTTAGGCTGGTATTACTGAGTGCAGAGTCTGGCCCCAAATAAAGACCTTTATAAATGATCAAGTCTTCTTAGGTGCTGGAGGCAGAAGCAGCTGAGAAGGACCAAGGTCCTTGATCCCCATCCCTTCAATGCTGGCATTACACTGATCATGTGGGATACGCTGCCCTGCCCCTAACCGTGCACCAGACGAAGGCGCTGAAGCTCTATGGGCCCTGCCAGTGTATCCTGGGGAAAGGCTCCCGCCCATGGGGTAATCTGTTTCCCTCTCCGTATGTGCAATGAGCCTGAGCGTGGTCTCGGGTCTGTACAGCTGTGAGCTCAGCAAACAGGAGGCAGCAAAGCCTGCTGCCCTTTCCCATAAGCAGCGGGCGCCGCGTGTGATGGACCGAACAGCACCGTCCTGCTGGGCAGGACAGCAGTGAAAAGCCCCTGCAGGGAGGAGGGGCGGGGGGGGGGGGGGGGGGCACAGCAGACTCTGGCCCCCTGCAGCCTCTGGGGGGTGGCACCTGATGGTGGGTTCTCTGGTGGGAGGAGCAGGAAGCAGGCCCCTCTCCCTGTCTCTTCCAAGTCTTGATCCAATGTGCACCAGAGCATCGCCCTGGTTTCAGGGGGTACAGGCCCCGACCCCCGGGGCTCTGCCCTGCGCTGTTTGGCCTGGGTAGGGGACAGGGCCCGAGGCCCAGGCAGCCCAGCTCACACAATGCAGGCCCCGCTTCCTTCCCTGCAGCCACAAAGCACCCGGCTGGAAGCGGGTGGCGACGGGCTCTGAGGAAGGGGGCTGCAGACACTGGGGAGCAGGAGATTGTGGCTCTTTTCCTACAGCTCCAGCCCTCCCAAGAAGGAAGGAGAAAGCTGCAGCCCGCGGTGCTAGTGTATACACTACCCATCTGTCCATGTCTCCCTCGGACATCTGGTTCTTCTCCGTCACGTTCTGCCACACTCGGCTCAGGTTTTTCCTCACTGCCTTGGCAAGAGGAGGGGGTCGCTATCTGCCGGCCACATCCCCACATGGGACAGGAACTCCTCCATCTGCTCGGTCTTTCACGTCTGACTGGGTGGGGCTGACGCACACAGGCATTGCCAGACCGGCCCAGCCCTGAAGTTCCTGCAGCCCAGACACCTGTCACTGAACCACGAACGCCCACGGCCAGGTGCACTGCAGCAGCAGCTGTGGGTTAATCTGCCCCCGCGTTAGGTTTCATCCTGGGCTCTAATCATTGGAGACCAGCTTACGCCCCAAAGCGCGAGGTTTAACTTCCCTGCCAGAATTGTGAGCATTAACATTGCTCCCGCTGGCTGTGCTGGTTATCCAGCGAACTATCTGCTCCCCGCTTTGAATCTTTGTTCCTGGCCTCAGGGACAGCCTGAGGTCCCTAATGCCACAGGGGGGAGAAAGGATTTCCTTTGCTCAGCTGTGTATTTTTCACCTTTTCACATCAGCGATTGGCCCCGGGTCCTTGTGTCACGAGACCGAGAGAACCGAAGTTTCCAATCTCCCGTCTCTGGACCAGTCACTATTTCATAGCCTCTTATGTCCCTGTTTAGTCATCTCCTGTCTCAGGCCAACAAGCCCAAGCTTTTCAATCTCTCGCGTAGGAGTCATTGTCCCAGGCCCTTGCTCCCATTCATCTCCCGTCTCTGAACTGCCGCTAACTCTGCCATACGCTTACTGAGCTGGGCTGACCAGAGCTGCTCACAGGCTCCTGCTGGGGCCGCGCCATTGAGAACAGGATTGAAATCGTCCGTGTTTCCTGGCAGTTTCCTACCTGCCTCCCTCCAGAGCTGACCGATGGTGTTTCCCACTCGCGACCCATCCCCTGCCCCGCATGCCGGGGCCAGCCACCCTAGCTGTATGGTTGAGTTGGCTGTGGCTAAGGCGGCTGGCACTGGGCGCTGCATGCCATATACACAGACACCCGGAACGTGAAGCGCAGCGGTGAGGTTACCCATGCAGGGGCTGCCTGCGGCACGGTGCAGCATGGGGGCAGGCTGAAGCCCAGGGTAATCGAGCCAATAGGGGATCAATGTGTGTCAAAAGATGAAAAGAGATAGAGCTTCCTTGCTTGGCCAAGCACTGGCTGGCAACAGCAGGGTGTGGGTGGGGGATGTGATACTAGCCGAGTGAAGGGGGAAAAGGACAGGAATCGTTTAGGCTCTTCAAGGAGGGGGTGGTGGTGTGTAATTCGGAAACAGCGAAGTGGGAGGGTGAATACCAGGAAAATCTTGACCATCAGATGGGTTCAGCTGCTGGGAAGTCATGAAACAAATGTTATCTCCCCCCCTGCCCCTTTGTGTCTCCTCCCCAATGTCCCAGACAACTTGCACCTCACATAAGCATCTCTGCAGCCCCCGCAGCTTGCTTGGGTATCTCTCATCACACCACGTGGCCACACTCAGAGGCAGACGCCCCGGCCAGGCAGGTCTCTGCTCTGTTCCAGTGTGGCCAGGCCTGTGTGCCACACAATGTCTGTGTGTGGGCTGAGCACGTAACCTGGGACCAAAGCGCTTGGATGTGTCACGCTAGGACCCGAAGAGCTGAGCTGCCCCGTTGGACCCTCCCTCTGCTGAACCCACCCTCTAGATCTGAACAGCCTCCAAACACCAGGGAACTGCAGAGCCAAAGCCCAGCCCGGCACCCATGGGGATGCCTGTTGGCAGTGACGGCCTCCCCTTCGTAAGGCCAGGGCATGGGTAGAGGAGCTCTATTAACGCAGCTTCCTGCGCTGAGAACAAGGAGTGACGTGGTAAGGCAACAAGACGAAAGGCGCCCAGGGCCTGGCATGGGGGAAGGGAGCCCTGTGCTGTCGGCTTTAAAGAGGCCCCACAACTAGAGTTTCAAACATACCTTGTCCCCTGGAGACGAGTGGTGTCACTGCAAGCCGTTGCCTTTGCATTCGTCCATCTTTGGGGCATGAGACTCACCCGCTTGGATGAAGAACAGCTTAACTAGCAGTGGGATGAAACGGCGGCAAATTTAGGCTGCACATCAGCAAACATCCTGACAAGGAGCTCGCTGGCTGTGGACTAGCCTCCCAGGGGGAGGGGGACACAAGCACATTTCTACAGTAAGTTAAGAAGCTGCGGTAATTCTCTCTCTCTCTCTCTGGTCCCCTGGGTTTCAAAGGCATCTGGATCTAACCAGCCTCTAAACGCCACACTGGAATTTCAGCCCCAGCTCCCCACCTGACAGCTTGGGCCCAGCTCGTTATGTGTAACATGCCGGCATGTGGCAACGCGCCTTGGCATTTCACCTTCTTCTCTTGAGAAAGGCGACAGCCAAGCATGGGACTTGCATCTCCCCGCACACTAGCTCAGTCAGACTGCCTGTGCTTCTAAAGCAGTGGGGCTTGTGTCTGGGGCTTCAGACAAGAGGCCGTTGGACGTCTTGTTATAACCAATTGTGAACAACAATGGGGGAGGCGTCACGCTGCTAAGGCCACTGTCAGTCTCTGAGGCTTACAAAAGCCTAGGGCTAACTCTGAACATCGGCAAAACAAAAGTTGCCCACCAGCCAGTCCCCAGTCAATCATCAGACCCAGCAAGGAAGATCTACATCGACAAAGAACTGGAAAAAGTAGAATAGTTTGCCTACCTTGGCAGCCATCTCTCACAGAGGGCAGACACAGAAGTCAAGATCCAGCACAGAATTCGCTGTGCCAGCCTTGCCTTTGGCAGACTGTCTAGGCGGGTGTCCAATAATCACATCATCAGAACACATAAGAGACCAGTGGTCACCAATCCATCGATCGCAATCGACTGGTTGATCCTGGAGCCTCTGCCAGTCGATCGCGATCTCTGGGATGCTAAAAGTCGCCTCCGATCCTGACCAAATGGCCCCAAGTCCCTCTGAGCTCGCCTGAGTGCCACTCTAAGTGAATCAGTCGAGAAGCCGAGCTCAATCCGGCACAGCGGGACTCAGGTAGGCTGCCTGCCTGCCATGGCCTCACGCCACTCCTGGAAGCAGCTGGCTGCTGGCACATCTCTGCGGCCCCTGGGGGCAGCAGGTCTCCATACGCTGCCCATGCCTGCAAGTGCTGCTCCTGAACTGGTCAATGGGAACTGCAGGGATGGTGCTGGGGAGCACTTTCTTGGCCTTAGTTGCACAAGAGAGGTCAAAATGCCCTTCAAAATTTAGCTAGGTGTATTAGTGTTGAAAGGCTGCGGCCTACATTACAGTAGCTATAGGCGTCGATTGCCCCCAATTTCATCAGTGGAACTATTCTCATGGTATTAAAACTTTACTGAAATGTTGCTGTCTTAGGTTGCAAATTTTCCCCGTTAGTGTGGGAAGCCAGCTCACAGCAGCTTTGAGACACAGCAGCTTTGAAGTGACACAGGCCACATGAGGGCAGTCTGAGGGGGATGCAAGAACGAAAACAGGCAAAATGGCGACAAATGAAATAGATGTTTAAAATTCTTACTGTTTTAAATAATCCAAAGTGTAAAACTTATACTGAACAATGATCTTCAGTCTAGAGTGTCCCTTATACACAGGGTTACACGTGCAAGGGCAGCAGATTTTAGAGTGTAAATACAAAAACAAACAAACCAGTCTGAGTTTTCAGAACAGGAAGACAGATCAGCTGTTCTTGTGAGACTCTGCCCAGTCCCAGACATGCAGGGAGCCATCACTTGCTGCTGACAACAACATTCTTGGTTTCCACGGATGCCAAGCATGTGTTGTAACCAGGGGAAAGCCACCGCCGTTGTCCATGCCACTTAAGATATGTCCTTTGTGACTAAACAGCGGCTCTGCTTCTCCACCAGACACAGGCCAGCTCCGTGTGTCATAGATGTGAACGGTCCCATTGAAGCCTTTGTTAAAAGAATAAAAAAGAATGTCAGACTATAGAAACAGGCGACTGTTCAGCTTGGTCCAGGCCCTAACTTTTACTTGCCCTGCAGTAACACTGCGCTCCAGTTCACGCATTCCATCCAGGCAGGACAGGTGAGATTGAACAGGCTACAGTCTGGAGTCAGAGAGACCAGGTATTTATCCACAACTGTAAAGAATATAGTGTAGGCTCAGGTAACCTGAGACTTCATTCATCTACATTTGCACCATCCCAGCTGAGACAAGACCTCATGTTCATGGAGTCGTAATAGGAACACTGCCTGGTAGCCTGAATCTGTGTATATGTACACAGTTGGCACTGCTAAACAGGCAGCATTTACGAAACAGCTTCCACACAGTTACCAGAGTGAATTTGTGTTCTAAGTAGAGGAGGAAACTAGCTCTTCACATACAATAGGGTGACAGCTATTGGCATAAACTACAGCCTAGAATCATAGGACTAGAAGGGACCTCGAGAGGTCATCTAATCCTGTCCCTAGTACTCATATCAGGACTAAGTAATAAACTAGACCATCCCTGACAGGTGTTTGTCTAACCTGTTCTTAAAAACCTCCAGTGACGGAGATTCCACAACCTCCCTAGGCAATTTATTCCAGGGCTTAACCACCCTGACAGTGAGGAAGTTTTTGCTAAGCCGCCCTTGCTGCAATTTAAGCCCATTGCTTCTTGTCCTGTCTTCACAGGTTAAGGAGAACAATTTTTCTCCCTCCTCCTTGTAACAACCATTTATGTATTTGAAAACTGTTATGTCCCCCCTCAGTCTTCTCTTCTCCAGACTAAACAAACCCAATTTTTTCAATCTTCCCTCATAGGTCATGTTTTCTAGACGTTTACTCATTTTTGTTGCTCTTCTCCGGACTTTCTCCAATTTGTCCACATCTTTCCTGAAATGGGGCCCCCAGACCTGGACACAATACTCCAGTTGAGGCCTAATCAGTGTGGAATAGAGCGGAAGAATTACTTCTAATGTCTTGCTTACAACACTCCTGCTAATACATCCCAGAATGAGGGGTTTTTTTTGTTTTTTTTTTAAACAAACACGGTGTTACACTGTTGACTCATATTTAGCTTGTGATCTACTATGACCCCCAGATCCCTTTCCACAGTACTCCTTCCTAGGCAGTCATGTCTGTGTGCAACTGATTGTTCCTTCCTAAGTGGAGTGTGACGAACTAGGACTGTTGTTAAGGTTTCCCTGAGTACTGTGTGGGTGCCTGGACTTTCCCCTATGCAGTGCTTGAGTATCTAGGTGGTGGGACAACGGTGCATGATTGTTACAAAGCCCTAGAAGGCAGGGGTGGGCAGAGGCCTGGACACAGAGAATGGCCCTGTCTCCTGACAACAGATGGCCCTGCCCCTTCCCTGCAAAGGTGAGAGATGAAGGTGTTGGAACAAAGGGATCAGGTGACCTCCTGGCCCGGGAAGGAGACAAAGGGGGAGGAGGGGCTGGAGAGTTTCAGTTTGGAACTGGCTGGAGAGGAGGGGAGAGAGGCAGACAGGGTCTGGCCTCCCTGCCTCCGTTTGGAGCTGTGGGGTGAAATGCAGGGAGCCCCGAGCTGTGGTCTAAGCTCCCTGCCTCCCGGAAGGGCCCGGCTGAGGGGTCCTGGTTGTACTGACAAGCTCTGTTTGGACTGTGTTCCTGGCATCTCTAATAAACCTTCTGTTCTACTGGCTGGCTGAGACTCCCAGTGAATCCGGGGAAGAGGGGTGCAGGGCCGGACTCTCCCACACACCGTGACATGGAGTACTTTGCATTTGTCCTTACTGAAAATTTCATCCTATTTACTTCAGACCATTTCTCCAGTTTGTCCCGATCATTTTGAATTTTAATCCTATCCTCCAAAGCACTTGCAACCCCTCCGTGTTTGGTATCATCCATAAACTTTATAACTCTTTGCCATTATCTAAACCATTTAAGAAGATATTGAACAGAACCGGACCCAGGTCCAATGCCTATGATTACTACTATGAGACCGTATCTAAAGCTTTTGTAAAGTTAAGGTATACCACAACGACCACTTCCCCTTCATCCACAAGGCTTGCTACCCTGCCAAAGAAAGCTATCAGGTTGGTTTGACATGATTTGTTCTTGACAAATCCACGTTCACTGCTACCTATCAGTTTATTATCTTTTAGGTGTTTGCAAATTGATTGCTGGATTATTTGCTCCATTATCTTTGCGGGTACTGAAGTTAAGATGACTGGTTTGTAATTCCCTGCACGGTGAATGCTGAATAATTCTACAGCAATGTGCAGGAGCAATCTGTGGTGAGGAACCGGAGACGAATTCGGGTCAGCGTAGAGCACTGATGGAGCTGGGGAGGGATGGAGATGAGGCCTTTATTATTTCACCTAGGGCTTGATTTTCAGTAACTGGAGACCCAACTTGCACTTCTGCATTTGCTCAAGCACTAACGGCACATGCTACCCAGGGATCTGCACACACACCCGAGTTCAGTGTGTGCACAAAAGCAGGTGCAGGCCTGGGGCTGCACTCAGAGCCAGTGCATGTGACTGTATTTGTAGGAAGCTACACCCACTTGCCATCTTGTCCCAGGCTCTGCGCCAAACCCCACCCTGCTGTAACTCGACTGAAGCCCATGAGATTACACCAGGGCTGAGTCTGGTCCATCAAGTTTTGTTGTCATTTTAGCTCTCTGGGAGATGAAACACACAGCTTATCTCCATCATGGTCCTAGGGATCAGCAGTCACATGATCTCATTCCAAACTGACAAGCCATATTATAACACAAGGCATCATGGGTAGACAGATCGCCATGGAACAAGGCTTTCAGTGCAGACTCAACTAGATCTGGAAACACATGGCAAAGAAATCCCCACCTCCCGAGAGTTACCTGAAACGGCGAGGCATCCGTCCAGAACAGGAGCCCAGGAGACGCACAGGAACTCCGTGCTTGGGCTGGCTGCAGAAACTTTGCACCTGGCCGATTTCAGAAGCTTTGAGATATTTCTCAAGTCCGTTAGCGTGAGCTGTCCTCCAGACGAGAGACGGGCTATGGCGGGTGCATTCACATCAGAGCCCTGCACACCAGGACTGACACCCATGCACCACTGCTCCCCACTGAGTGCCCAAGGAACGGACGCATCACCCAGGGGACTTTGCGGCTGTCGAACATCTGCCAGGCACAGTTGCCCCTTGACGCAGCAGGCCAGCAAAGTATTGCAATCCAGGAATTCCAGGCTGCTGACCTCATCGCTGATACTAGAGGCTAAGAGAGGAGGAAGAGCACCTCAGACTCCACAGGATGCTCAGCTACAGCTGCTAGGTTCAGAAATTGCAGGGGTGACAAATAGATCAAACACAGGGTTAAACACATTCCTTTCTGTGGAAGCAGACTTGGAAGCTGCTTTAGAAAGAGGAAGGGTCAGTTTTCAGGCAGGACTAGCAGTAGGGAGCTGGCGAATGTCTTAGGTCTATTACTGAGTCGTGTCCCCCGCACCCTAGCTCCCAGTCAGCGGAGGAGGGACCCTGGAGCTGCTCAGCCACCGTGGGCAGTGGTGCCCCACCCCCAGCTCCCAGCCACTGGACAACAGGGTCCCTGCAGCTCCCCATTTTGTCAGGGATGTTTTTAGTAAAAGTCAGGGACAGGTCACAGCTTCCGTGAACTTTTATTTATTGCCCGTGACCTGTCCCTGACTTTTACTAAAAATATCCGACAAAATCATAGCCTTTCACATGAGCCCACAGCTATCCTCTCGTCCTCACCACGAAGAGCGCTGCTCTTGACAGTAAAGCAGCACATTGGTATGGTATCTCAGAGACACAAACGCACAACCCCACAACGCCAGCTACTTTTCATTATAGACCTGCACTTCCCAATGCCCCCTCAGTACAACCAGCCCCGGCTCCTGGACATCTGTAAGCCATTGAGACTGGTAATACAAGTGTTGTCCCTCAGGAGTTGGGTCTACTGGGAGTGAAGACATATTTAGGCCTGACAGAAGCCTGCTGTGGATTTTCTGATCGCGTTTAACACAGTACGCATAAGGAGAATGTGTATGTGTAAGAAATTGCAGAGTAATCATGTTTGAGAACAAGAAAAGGTAACGCAACTAAAAAGCTAGAAAAGACCAGTGTGAACTAACACTAAACCTGTACTAATGGGAGAGGAGAGTTAACTGTGGTGAGATTTTCCTGATTAGCTTCCAACTAGTGAGTAACTGAGCACTACTTGCTAAGTGTTTTACCTTAAAAGATTATGTAGACCCATCTGCTGAGTAAGTGAGTATCAGTCCAACAGGACTGAGAACCCTGATCCTGGAACGTGGAATTATCCAGGCTTTGGACAGTTAGGGTAACATTTACAGAAGGGGCTAAGATCCACTGACTTTCAATGAGATTTAAGTTCCTAAATCACTATGGCCCCTGCGCAGCAGAGTTCAAAAGTGCCAACAGACAGGTCATTCTAAGAAAATGTTGCATTGTGGGATTGCTGCTGGGGGACTGCTTATACTGGTACAGGCATGCGTTCATGCTGTCATTGTGCCAGCAGAATGTTACCAACTGGGAGCTTGTGTCACTCTGAAACGGGGAATAACTATGCTGGAATAAGTGGAGGATTTTGTCAGTAGGAGGAAAAATTAAGTGTGGACATGCACCAGGCTGTGCACAAAATAGGGGAGTTTTGCTGGTACAATTTTCTAGCATAAACCACAGCGTATGAGTGTCTGAAAACATTCCGCTTGGGCTACAGCACAGGTTCACAACCCTGGGGTTATAGCTGGGTTCATGGCGTTGCAACCACCATCCGTTCTTCATGGCTAGGTAAGAGGATGCCAAAGCTACGTTCTGCTGCGACATGGGGTCAACATGCGGAAAAGGTTGTAGATAAAGTTTTTGTAAGTGCCTAAGGGACTCAGGTGCCTAAGTCTCATTGGCTTTCATTGGGATTTAGGTGCTTTTGAAAATGTTCCCCTGAAAACCACTCGTTTAAAGAGGACACTGCTTAGGTAGTCTATTGTGAAATCTCCCCACCAGCCCTAGCTGTATAAATGCAAACAAGACCAGGTTTCTCTTTAAATACCTGCTGTGTAGATGTTTTTCTTGGATTCAATCTCTGTAATTTGGACATTGTTGACTCTTGAGCCATGAAGGACACAGGGGGTTCTGGCCAAAGTGGTTGCAATTTTAGTCCAAGGTTTCTTGCTGTCATTTCCCGTGGGGATGGTACTTGCACATTTAATAACATCTATTTGAAAGAGACACACAAGAGCTATAGCAGTGCAAGTATTGAATTAGTTACATTTTTTGAAATGTTTGGTAAAGATGCATTACAATTCAACCCACCACTGATACTTTAAATCCTCTTCCAAGGGCACAAATACCTTTCACAACACTTGAGCAGGTATGGTAAAATGGTCTATTCAGAAATCTAGACAACCCAATATAAAAGTGTTAAGCAGGTCGCTTGTTTTCAGTAAACGACGGACTAAATAAATTAATTGCAATAAATACTTAGCACTTCTCTTCCATAGACTTCACAGTGCTTTACAAAGTGGGGATCCCCATTTCACAGGTGGGAAACTGAGGCACGGAGCAGTGATGTGATTTGCAGTAGTTCACAAAGGGTCACAGCGTAGAGCCCTTGTTCATACTGCTGAAAGCGCCTGCTTAGGAGTGATGCCAATGAAGTGAATGGGACAACTCCTGTGAGTACGTGCTTGCAAACAAGACTAAGGGATTTACAACCCAGCCCAAAGCGAGTCAAAGGCAGTAATGGGAACAGATCCGAGATGTCCTAACTTCCAGTCTGACTGGGCTGGGCTGCCGTCCTAGTGATAGCACAGCACACGCCAGTGGTTAAAAACATCAAACTGTCAGCTACATATCTCCGAGGCCAGTTGCACTGCAGAGGATTCAGCCATGTGACTAGTAACACTGAGTGAAGATCAACTAAATACATCCACAGAAATGTGCTGCTGAAAATGGACTCCAGGACCTCTCATCTGCACTGTGCAGCGGAAGCTTCCCAGCAATGGAAAGCTCAGATGGTAGATCAGAGCCCCAGCTCGCTCCTGGCCAACTGCGGCTCTCTACACAACAATTTCACATTGACATACAGGCCAAAGTTTCCAGCGACTAGTGATTTGGGGGGCTCAAGCTGAAACACCTAAAAGATGCCCAATTCTCAGAGATGCCGCTCACACCCCCCTTCCAGAGGGTCTCAATTTGGGCCCCCATAACACCCAGCCATTTCTGAGAGTTTAGGCCATACAGCCTTTTTTGTTCTCCATAATTCCAGGGCACTTCAATAAGTAGTGTTAACACTCTGCCGTTCTCTAGCACCTTCCATCTGTTGCTGGCACCAAGGGCCTGAGGCAAACAACAGTGGTTCGCTGCCCGGTGTGCTTCGCTCCAATGAGTACACCAGGGTGGAGAAGCAAACAAAGTTTATTTGAGATCTCAAAGCGGTGCCAGGAGACAGCAAGTCTCAAATCAGGCACACCAGCAAAAAGCAGTTTCTCTCTTTATAGCTTTACTGAAGCTGAATTCCCCCCCTTGCTCTCCCCCTTCCTGCTATGATAGTTACAAAGCTTACATTAAGCAAGTAGCAAATACATTCAAACAATGAAGTCATCTTTGCAACAATTAGTACAGCTTGTTAGCAGCTCTGGTCAAACTGCTATCTCGTTCACTCCTTTCCTGCCTCCCAGTTGATTCACACGGTTTGAGCAGGGTAAGCAACTGATAACACAGCTTGTTTCACCTTCCATTCTCACTATGGCTGAATTCAGTGCTGTTCATAAGAGGCGCAGCGCGAGGGGGCTCCCTTTGACCCCAACACATCCAAGAGCCTCCAAGTGCTCCACAACTAGGAGGATTAATTCACACGACCCCCGCCTCCCGTGTAGTAGGGAAGCTCTAGCCTTCTTGAGCAGCACGGCTGAACGAGTTGCCAATGTATACGTCACCCATGTTGCAGGAGGATTGTGAACGGAGGAGCTAGTGGCAGACTGTTTACCGATTTAAACTTGTATAAGAGCTGCTCAGACATGCACTCACCAGTATCCTCTGCTGCCAACTGCCACACCTGCAGGGAACTATCTGGTGGGCCACTTGTTACCAGCAAGCTGTGAAAACAAGGAAACCGGATGCAAGCTCTTCATTAATGGAAAGTGGCCTTTTCCCTCAGGACTGGTACATGCTGGTGATGGCAGGCATGTCTGTTCTCTCCGTTTCCTTCCACCATGCCCAGGACTCAGGCTCAGTTACTCCCATCCTGCACCCGGGGCAGGGACAGGCACACCTGTGGCATTAAGATACGCTAGGGCTGCCGGTATTTGGAGACCTCGCCAGAGTCTGCCTGGTTCCCCCTGTAGTTAAGAGCAGCCCCATGGTCATGTCATTTATTTAGCATATTTGCAGCACATACCAAGACTGAGAAGAACAATGTGAGCAAACACTGAGGAAGGGAGACTAGCAGAGGGGTGTATGTGCATGGGGTGGGGAATCCGCTGAAGAGGTGGGGTGAATAGGTAACAGAAGTTGGCTGTTTGCATGGCCCTCAAATGACCATGAGAAAATCCTTGCAGAGCGTCCAGCATTCTCCTTGGCAGGGACATGCTCCAGCCCAAGAGAGGTCAGAGTCCAAGGCATAGCAGACGATGCCAGCTGCTCGAGCCCTTGGAGAGTCATTGGGACCTAACGGACACCAAGGGCTGCTTTGCCTTTTCATTCCTGCCCTGCTTTAATGTCAGCAATTGACTCTCTGCCTCTAACACTAGACCAGGCAAAGCACTTGAAAATATCCAGGGAATGATCTGTGGGAGCTTGGGGAGAGGAGAGGGAAAAGGAGCTGGGGTCAGGGAAGGAGGCTGTTTACAGGAGCTGCCTCCTAAAAATCCCACCACCGGGGCAGTCCTTTCTATCCCCCATGGAGCTGTCAGTGGTGTCCCACCAGGAGGGGGCGCTGCTAACACTGCCTCTTCTCTACAGCTGCTCCCTTTCTGCTGGCTCCTCTGATCTCCTCTCCCCTGCGTGACACAGGACAGCAAAAGTAGAGCAGCCTGCTGCCCCATGCACCTCACCACACAAGCTGAGCGCTTCTGTACTGGGGAGGCAGGGGAAGGAGATATCCAGCAGGTGAGAAACCTAAGGCACCTCTCCTGGATGAGGCCATGTAGAAAAACTCCATAGAGGGAGGACCACCAGAGGAAGAGAATGAAGTGAGCCAATGGAATGTACAGGGGAGTATACACAGGAGCGCAAGAGGGAGAGGCCAGGAGAGGCAATATCACATCAGAGAGGGCAAGGGGGGGAAGATGGTGAACTGGGGCAACAGCAAGAGAAAGTGAGAGAGAAAATTGACCTGGCACTGAAGGGAGAAGGAAGGAGCCAGAGCCCTTTCCTCTACGGGAATTTTCACATATGTTCCTGTTTTACTGAACCTCCCTCAGCAGATGGCTTGTGTCGGAGAAAAACAGAGTTTTTACTCTTTTTTTGGGTGCAGCAAGGCAGATACATTTTATTAACTTAAGCAATTGCACAGAGGGAGAGTGTGCACTAGGACACAGGGTTTTTCCCTTTTAGGCAGATTTCTTTTAAGATAAACAATTAAGGCAAGCATTTATACTTTTTGTTATATACAGTAATGATTAACAGTTTGTTTATATTACGTCTTGCCCATTTTTGTATTTTTTTAATTTTGTTTTTAAAACATAGCTATTTTAAGGTTGGGTCACGCTGACTTTACTTTGCTGCCTTTTTATTTGCTTTTGACGTGAGCCCTGCTTTTACAAATTTTGCGTTATTACAGCTAGAGTTAGCCTGACTCTTGCTTATATAGAGGCCTGCATTTAAATTTTTTTTACCGACTTCCACACTTGTCTGAATGTCTAGGGGGTAGGGAGGATTCTTTAGAGCCCTTGTTACATTCATTTTGTTGGCCAGCTACATCAAAAGCTGGCAAGTCTTGTCAGGTGGCTCAAACTGGACAGGGAAGGGGGAGTTTTCATCCAACAAAACAAACCCAATACATCCATTCAACAGGAACCAGAAAGTCCCCATCCATATACCTGGTGTCTGGCACATGCCGCAGGCTGTACACAGGGCGGTCGGAAAATCCACCACGTTCCACCTTGAAATCTCTCTCGGGACACAAACCCTACAAACCAGAAGCAGACAGATGCTGTTCTTTAGCACATAATGCCGCTAAGTTCAACATTCCTTCACTCTTCCAAGGTAACCGGGCAACACGTCAAGGTCTGTAAGGGCTGAAGTCCTCAGTTACAGTTAATACTGTCGATTTATGCAGTGTTTTTCATCCTGAGAGATCCCAAAGCACTTTGAAAACAAACTGATATGCAGGGAGTGTGTCTGCACCCAGTTCTGGGGAGAAGCCTAGCATATGACCATTGCACAGTTTGAGACAAGACACGAGGAATACTACATCCAATACAACTGCAAGGGGATGATCGGAGCTGAGGTGTGGCCAGGCACCAGGGTTTAACATTCCTCCTGGAGTCATTGGAGGTTCCAAGGCATTTCTCACTAGCAGCCATGACTTTGGATCTCCAACAGCAGTGTGTCCCATTTCCGCACGCTAGGGCATTGGCTAGCAGGGAGCATGCCACCCAGTGACCAAGCACCATTTTCTGCAGCACTGGGAAGCTTGTCTATTTAAGTACTAACTTAGTCTCCTTCCGCTTTGCCTGGGAGATCCGCGGAGAGCACTGCACAAGATGGTACAGGAGGTACCAATAGAAAAACGTTTGCAAGGGGGTACTATGGTGTTTGTTGTAAGTGCAGGGAGATGCTAGGGGTTCCTTCAGAAACACAAGGGTGCAAATCTGAAACACTGCCAGTGCTGCCAGATCACTAAAGTTTCTGTTCTGTGGGTGGGGATGAGTCAGTCAGAACTGAGCAGAGCTTCTCAAAGGAAGACATAGGGAGCAAACTGGCAGCGTGGCCTGCTGGACAGAGCACTGGAGTGGGACTCAGGAGATGTTGATTCTACTCCCTACTTGCCTGTTGGGTAACCTGAGACCAGTGGCTTTGCTTCTCTGTGCTTCAGTTTCCCTGTCTGTAAAATGAAGATAATGAAACTGATGTTGGATGTAGAGTGCTTTGAGATCTACAGAGAAAAGTGCTAGAAGAGCTAGTATTCTTATTCTGCATGAGGTTCTGCATGGAGAGAGTCTGCAGTGAGGTAGAGGAGTTGAGTCCAAATTTGACTACAAACGCATTATTTAAACTAGCTGAGTAATGAGGGTAACAAGCAAGGCAACCCAGGAGGGTGCAGGAACTAACTCCAGAGCAGCTGGTCTCCGCACATTCATCCACACTGCCCCGCAATAGGAACCATCTCCTAAAACTAATTCACCAAGACCCTTCTTTCTCCTTATTCAATTCCTCCTGAAAACTTACCCCAGCCCTATGACAAGTCAGTCCATGCTCACAACCACAACGCCATACTCAGATGGAAACGTCAAGATGCATCCATGCCTTCACTGAGTGATCTCAATGTATCTCTTGTTCTACCTTGTGTATCTAACCAGGTCATGTCTACATATAGCCTGCAAGTTCTTCAGAGGGTGGACCCTGTCTTTTCGCAGGTTTCTGTAAAGCGCCTGCTGGCTGCACACATTTGGGGGAGATAAAGAATTTGAAATGAATACCACACTTAGTCACCATCACCTGCTTCTCTTTCACATACAGTTTTTGAGGCAACAGGAGCTGGAGAATTTCATTTCTTCTGGAGTTTTCATATCCTGCTACACAGACACCTAGAGTTACAAAAGAAAATGATGAGATGAGTTCAGGATGAGCCTGCTCATTCACTGGGAACAATCTTCTGATAGGGAATTTAAGGATTAGGGTGTTAGATTTCCCACAATACAGCTGTCTCAAATCACGACGTGCTGCCAATAGATTAATTTACCTCTCTCCTCTACATTTGCAGGAGACTCACCCCTCTAGCCCATTTCTTCCTTCTACTCTGTTATTTTTTACCCCAACAAACTTCTCTTTCATTGTTTTCCCATCTCATTTTACTCTCCACAGGATCATACAACTGTCTCAGCTACAGCACATAGTACTTGCCTAGAGACAACAACTGGAGTTGCTGACACGCACCTAATCAATTTCACTCAACTAATCCTGCTGGATGAAGTGCAGAAGTGTGCAAGAGTCCAGGTGGTGAAAGGTCACAGTAATGTAGAAGCATCCCCATATAGCAGCATTCCCAATCCCCTAAGCAGCTGAGGACTGAACTTGAGTCTGGGCACCTGTATGTAATGCTTCCTCAGATTATTCATTATTTTATACACTTTTATCATGTCCCCTTACATTCATCTCCTTTCTAAGGTAAGGATCCTAATATTTTCAATCTGTCTTTTTTAGTAGAGTGTTTGCAGGCCCTTTACTGTTCTCATTGCTCTTCTCTGAGCCACCTCTAACTCTAGTTGCTAGTAAGTTATCACCATCTGATAGCTGTTAAGTGGCTCGTGTGAAGTAAGTCCGGGGTCCATATCACAAAATTCACCGTAGTTGATTATCTGCAGCGTTGTTGTAGGCATGTTGGTCCGAAGATATGAGAGAGACAAGGTAGAGGAGGTAATCTTTTATTGGACTGACTTATCTTGGTGGAAGATACAAACTTTTGAGGTACACAGAGCTGTGTGACCCAAAAGCGTGTACCTTCCACCAACAGAAGTTGGTCCAATAAAAAATATTGCTCACCCAATTTGTCTCACTCCAGATTAATTAGCAGATGACTTATTCACAATCTTTCCGTGGAATCTTCTGGCAATCTATTCTGTACCTATTTCTATGGCTTGACAGAAGAGTTCATCTCTTCAGGGCTGTTAAACGGGCAACTTTCACCAGCACTAAATTCACCCAAAAATAAATATGGGAGCCACTGAGTTCTGAAAACAGCTACTAATTTTGCCAAGCAAACACAAGTGAAATGACTCACTTTTTTCTCCTATCCATTCAATGGCTCTTGTAGGCTCTTGGAGCTCAAACACATGCAAATCATTATAGCTGAAAGCAACAACAACAAGGCATTAGAACTGGGGTGCTGGAACAATATGCGCAGTGGGGGTGCTAAGAGTCACTGAACCAATCTGTAAACCCAGTAAATGATGGAAACCACTTCAAGCCAGAGGGTGCAGCAGCACCCCCAGCACCTGTGCATTAGAAGAGCCCACAGAGAAGGCAATTTCTCTCAGGGCAAGTCTTTAATCCCACCCCGAGTGATGGCGCTAATACTAACGATCGCTAGCGCTTAGCTCGCGCTCGACGCGCTATACCCCCCCCCCCCAGGTCACTATCATCGGCCCCCTTGTTCATATGGGGAAACTGAGGCACAGAGCCGCGAAGTGACTTGCCCAAGGCCAGCGGCAGGCCCAGAGTGGGGCCGCGACCCTGACTCCGCGCTTTGAGCCCGGAGGACCCCAGGCCGCGCAGGCTGCTCGGGGTGCTGGGGCCGGGGGAGGGGCCGGGGCCGGTCCCCGCTCCCCGGAGACGGCGCGTGACCCGACCGGTGCTGACGTGCGAACTGGGGCTCGAGCTCCGGCCCTGGGGGGGGGGAGGGGCCAGGGCCCGGCCGGGATCTCGCGGCGCCGCCCGGGCCCCAGGACGGGGCACTCACAGCCGCAAGGACTCCAGCAGCCAGTCCTCCGCCGACTCCTCCGCCATCCCGGCCCACGCGCGCGCCGCCCAACGGCCAGAGGGTCACATGACCCCCCTTCCCTCCGCCTGACCGACAATTTTCCCAGGGCGGCACGCACGCCCGTCACGTGATACCCCAACACGTGACGCCTCTTGGCGCCTCTGATTCCGCCCCTGGGGAGGCGGCCCCGCCCCGTGACTGACGCGTTCTTCCCCTTCCCGCGCGAGTCCGGCTGCGTTGGGAGGGGGCTGCCGGCTCCTCGCTCTCCGGGCAGCCCCGAGCCCGCCCACTGCGGCTGCGCACGCAGCCTCCGCCACGCCCAGGCTCCCCGACCTCCGCCGCGCCGGCAGGCTCTGCACATTGGCGCAAGCGCGCGCCAGCTATTCTCTCCCCCGGCCTGGCGGGAGCCTCGTGAGGGCGCTCGGTGCGCGGGCCGGGCCGAGGTGCCTGGTCAGCTGCGCGAGCGCTGCGGGGTCAGGCCGACGGGGCGCCCAGCCCCACAGCCTGTGTGCGAGACTGGCCAGTGCCAGGTGACCAGGGCAAGCGGCGGGGCGGATCCCGCCACCACACTCCCGGCAATCAGAGGCTGGGGGCACCCAGGGCGCGGGGGCGCGTTCCCGCGGGCGGGCGGACCAGCTGTTCCCCAGGGATAGCTCGAACTGTTCTAAACCAAACTCTAGTTGCCTGTTCACACGATCGCCGGGCAACGGGTTCCAGGGGTGGTGCATTATGTGAGTGAGTGTTTGGGAACATAAGCACGGCCAGACTGGGTCAGACCAAGGGTCCATCTAGCCCAGTGTCCTGTCTTCCGCCAGTGGCCGATGCCAGGTGCCCCAGAGGGAATGAACAGAACAGGTCGTCATCCAGTCATCCATCCCCTGTCGCCCGGTCCCGGCTCCTGGCAAACAGAGGCTGGGGACGCCATCCCTGCCCATCCTGGCTCGGATCGGGGTTATTTCTTTCCTAAACAGTCCCGTTGTTGCTAAGACCACAGTGAGTATATTTACATAGCCCTTGGAAGCGAGCCTCTTAGCCTGGCTCGGCGGGCTTGGGGTCTGCTCCTTCCAGTTCCACCCCCAAACCTGTCTGCATTCCCCTCCCATCTCTGAATCCCCTACAGGCAAGCCACATTCTGCCAATTGATGACTCTACTTTTTATTGATGTTGACAGAGTTTCAAGAAAACAATCTCTCCACGAATCCCATGGAGTTGGCACTTGTAACATTGACCCATGAAGTGGCATTGGCAACAGGGAACAAACCAGGCACCCTCTGGAACTAAATGCATGAGCTGCTAATGCATGAGATAAAAGACACGTCTCTCTTAGCCAGGGCTGCAGTAGGCTCATCAATCGCTCAGGGGCCTAACCACCACTAGAGTGGGCCAGAGTGCCACTTCAAGCACATAGGTGTTACAAGACAAACAGTTTTTCAACTTTCCAATATTTTATTTTTACTTCTCAGAGTGAATACTGCTTTTCTCACACAGTGTCTTGTAGAAAGGTAACACAAGTAAAGCATATATTGTCTTTTTATGTTCCCACATTTATCTTGTTCATAGTCTATCAGGATTTGGCATTTAGTGCTCAGTCATACTCCATTCAAAAAACTGATTCCACTTTTCCAAAGAGATAGAGTTTAACAACATAAATATGTCATCTCTCCAGTTTTACTTTTATATAGCGCTCTTCTTAAATAGTGTCACTTTATATTTTACTGACTGATTTGGCAGCATTATTTGTTAAACCTACATATTATACTCTTTTCCATTCAAAAATGTATATTTGCTCCATCAAAAAAATTCAGGAAGAGAACATTAAAGTTGTGCCACTAATCACCTCAAAGTCAAGAAATTTCAATTTTTAGTTGTAGAAAAACCTTAGAACAGTAATTATTAGGTTTCAGTGTTAACAGCCAGTTGAAGAATTAAAGTAGTTCTCACTTCTGGGAGTTCTTATTTCAAGCTGTTTTTCAAATTTCAGAGGACATTTTGTTAATTTAAAAAAAAATTAAAATTTTCTTTCAACTATAAGGGCTAGAAACACAATTTTAATAACAGCTTGGTTATATTCTGGAGCAGTATTGTACAGTTAAAGGGTGGATTCTGTGGAAAATATATTCATACCAATCTCTGAAAACCTAAGGTAACTATGAGGAATTTTATTTTCCTCAGGAATTTGGTCAACTCTCTTAGATCTAAAATAGGCCTATGATCTCCTTTTGCTTTGAGAACAAGAAAGTAGTTGGGAATAGACAACTTTCCCCTGAAGCACAACTGCACTTCCTTTATGGCCCATGCCTGAAGGAGTGATTGGATCTCCTGCTGAAGGACAATCTGGTGAGAGAGGTCCCTGAAGAGGGATAAGGGATTGGAAGGAGGGGTAGAAATGAACTAGAGGACTTATCCCAGTTCGATCATGCTTGAGACCCACAGATCTGATGTTACATAGACCCAAGCACTTAGGAAGCAGATAAGCAGTTTGTAAACGAGGTGGGAACCAGATGGAACTAAAGTAACTGGCACATTGCCCTGGACCAATCCATCAAAGTGCCTGTTTAGATGAGGTAGCTGGAAAGGATGAACATACTAATGCTGAAGAGGAGGGTAGTGGAGGTTGTCTCCTGTCCTTTCTCCTTGTTGGATCTTGAGAACAGGGAGTAAATCCCTGGCGTCTGTCTGACTGTTGTGGAGGGAACTGTTTCCTTTTTGTTGCCAGAGTATAGATTCCAAGTGATTTTAATGTTGCCCTAGAATCTTTCAGGCTATGGAGCCTATCATCCATCTTATCCGAAAACAAAGAGAGACTTTAGAAATGGAAATATTGGTTAGTCTGTTAGACCTGAGGGGGAGCCCAGATGACTGCAACCACAAACATCTCACAGAAGAAAAAGTTACTAACCTTTCCTTAACTGTTGTTCTTCAAGATGCGACAAAGGGTCCTGTGGCACCGTATAGACTAACAGAGGTATTGGAGCATAAGCTTTCGTGGGTGAAGACCCACTTCATCGGAATTCACCCATGAAAGCTTATGCTCCAATACCTCTGTTAGTCTATAAGGTGCCACAGGACCCTTTGTCGCTTCTACAGATCCAGACTAACACGGCTACCCCTCTGGTTCTTCAAGATGTGTTGCTCATGTCCATTCCACATTAGGTGTGCACATGCTGCGTGTGCTGTCACCAAAGATTTTTCCCTCAGTGGTATCTGTTGGGCCAGCTCTAGCACCCTCTGCTGCCACATGCTCATGCACTGGTATAAGAGGCCCAGCTGGCTGCACACACTCTCAGTTCCTTCTTGCTGGCTAACTCCGACAGAGGGGCAGAAAGGTGGGTAAAGGATTGAAACAGTGCTTTACCAAACTTGGCATCATCCCTAGTCTGCTGGGTGATGATGTAGTGGGAGGAGAGAGTATGCACTGATGACCAGGTCACAGCCCTGCAGATGTCCTGTATTGGGACCGGGGCCAGAAACACTGCTGATGAAGCCTGAGCTCTCGTCAAATGGGCAATCAAGATGGCAGGAGACAGGGCGCTCGCTTGCTCATAGCACATACAAATGCAGGAGGCATGTCAGGGTTCCCTCCCCACTCTAAACTCTAGGGTAAAGACGTGGGGACCCGCATTAAGAGCCCCTAAGCTTATTTTTACCAGCTTAGGTTAAAACCCCCAAGGTACAAAATTCCCTGCACCCTGAGAAATGCTTCTTTCGCTGCCACCATCAAGTGTCTAACAGGAATCCAGGAAAGGAATCACTTGAACTTCCCTCCCCCCCAAAATACCCCCTCAAGCCGTACACCCCCTTTCCTGGGAAGCTTGAGAACAATCTCCCAACCAATTGGTTACACAGTGATCTAAAAACCCACCCCCTGGGTTTTAACACCATAGAAAACAGTCAGCTTCTTAAAAGAAGGATTTTATTAAAACAAAGAAGGTAAAATCATCTCTGTAAAATCAGGATGGTAACTAATTACAGGGCACTCAATTTCCAAACTCAGAGAGATTCCCCCCTCCCCCCCCCCCGGACAAAACCTTAAAGTTACAGAAAAACAGGAATAACCCTTCCCTCTCCCACAGGGAATGTAGCACCAAGCAAAATAAACAGAAATCTACTCGCAGTGCTGACTACACTTACTTTAGAAAAGTGAGGTTTGGTGAGGAGACTGGTTTTCTGTAGGTTCTTTCTGTCTTCCAAGATCACTCTGACCCAGACAAAGCCACACACAAAGCTTTCCCCCTCCCAAGATTTGAAAGTATCTTGTCCCTCCATTGGTCAGATGCCAGCCAGGTCAGGTGTCAGTCTGGCTACCTGCATTTCTTAACCCTTTACTGGTAAGAAGATTTTATAGCACTGCATCAGATCCTCTCCCCCTTCCCTTTATATTTATGACAAGGCGATCCAGGATGAAATTCTTTGGGCCAAAATTGATAGGCTTTTGATCCTGTCTGCTAGTGCCACAAAGACTGCATGGATTTATAGAACAGCTTGGCTCTCTCAATGTAGAAAGCCAGACATCCAGAATGTGTGGACGCCTCTTCGCTGTATTCTTGTGCAGTTTTGGGAAGGAAACTGGCAGGAAAATAGCCTGATCACTATGAAACTGCGAGACCACCTTTGGAAGGAATGCTGGATGTGGGGGGGAGGCAGTTGAACCTTGTCCTTAAAGAACACTGCATACAGGGGTTCAGACGTAAGGGCCATGATTTATGAGACCCTCCTCGCCAAGGTAATCGCTATCAGGAAAGCAACCTTCCAGGAGAGATACAACAGAGGGCACGATGCCAGCGGCTCAAACGGAGGGTCTCGTGAGTCTGTCTCATTGGCCACTGTGACCACAAGGAACCTGAGGGTGAAAGGTCGGAATATAGGTATTTGTATACCTTGGCAGGAAGATAGTATTTTTTCTCTGCTCTTTTTGAGGTGCAAGACAGAGGATGGGACCCATAATGGCCTCACTGAGGGATAGGGCCACCTCTGATGGGGCCGCCATGGCCAAAATGTCAGACTGTGGGAGGCCTCCTTAAGAACCTCCACCTCTAGCCCCAGGTTGGCTACCATTTTCAATAGCTCCTGGTGAGCTCTAAAACCATCCCGTGGCACCAAGCTGCTCAGTCCCAAGATGGCTTCATCTGGGGAAGAGGAGGAGGTGGTCTGCACTGGGTGGGGGGAGCCTTCCTCCTCTTCTTTCTCTTCTTTTGCACCTACCGTATCCTGCAGGCCTAAGTCCTGAGTGTTGGTACTGGGCTCAGTACCAGAGTCTGGGTCAGGTGCCGCATGGTGCAATAGAGGAGCCCTTCTCTCGGACACCATCAAGTATGAACGGCTGGAACGTAGTCCCAGTACTGGGGGGAAAAAACCCAGATTCCAGAATGGTGACTGGACCTGCATCGACCACTTTCCTCTGGGCCAGGTGCCGGGGGAATGGAGGTTGTGGGAGGGGGAACACACACACCAAGATCTGGTGGAATGTAAGTCTCGTACTGGTGATGGCTCCTTGATTGGGTGCAGGTCTTCAACTCCAACTCTGAGGACAAGTCTGCTTGAGAAGGCCATGGGAAGGCGGTACCCCTCACTTCCACCACCCAGTGGCCAAGGGTCTAGGGAATGGTGCCAGAGTGGGGAAATCTTCACCGATGTCAGCAGGGCTGGTTTCCCTCTAGTCGGTACCAGAAAACACGGTGCTGGATAGGAGCTTGGGGTTAAACAAGCGCCTTCTGCTCGACACTCTTGCCTGTGCCAGGAGTTGCCTTATTGGGGTGGGTGGTAACAGAAAAATCAACAGGTCCCTGGCTGCTGTGAAGGCCTCTGGGGTGGATGGCACCACAATCCCACTGGTGCCATGATGTCCCCCTGGTGTCAATGGATAGTCCAGCACCAGAACTCAACAGCACCTGCAAGCAGGGCAGAGTCAATGGTGCCACTTTTGAAGTGGGGCTGGAGAAGTGGCCCAATGCAGGTCATGCCCTATGACACTCACCTTGCTTGTCCTTTCTTGATTCCGGGGAGTGTCCCCTCTCAGATAGTTGTTTCTTGTGCTTCTTTCTCAGTACTGGAGAAAGGGGAACGGTGCTGAGAAACCTGTGTTTCCGGAGGAGCACTCCATACCAAAGCTGAGATGCTTGGTGATGAGTCTGACCGGCTTGGCTCTGACACTGGTCTAAGTGCGGCTTCCATCAGGATAGCCCTTAGCCTAGACTCCCTGTCCTTTTTTGTACAAGGCTAAAATTCACGGCAGACTTGGCAGCACTTTTGTACGTGAGCTGCCCCAGGCACTTCAGACAGTTGGAGTGTGGGTCGCTCACTGGCATGATTTTGCCACAGGAGGCACAGGGTTTGAAGCCCGGAGACTGGGCCATGCCCAGCCCCAGGGGTGGAGGAACTGAAGGTAACTAAATTTGAGAATAACAGAACCACTGATGAATGCCTTGTGGAAACAAGAGGAGTTGTTCCAGCGACGCTCATGGGTCGTAAGAAGAAACTGAGAGGGTACGAGGATGGCCAGGACCCTTATACCAGTACATGAGCGTGCGGCACCAGAGGGTGCTAGAACCGGCCCAACAGATACCACTGAGGGAAAAATCTCCAGCGACAGTGTACACAGCACACGCATATGTAACATGGAATGGACGTGAGCAAGCACTCAAAGAAGAAATAGCTGATGCCATGTTCAAGTAGCCAAGTCTGTGCCTTCTAAACTGTCCAGGAGAGCAGTTCTAGCAATCAGCTCGGCCTCTTCCACAATTAGTGCAAACTCCTGCCTATAGTCCTCTGGTAACTCATCTTTACATTTTATAACATTTTCCCAGAGAGTGAAGTCTTAGTGAATCAGGAGTGCCTGTTGGTTTGCAATCCTGAGTTGCAGACTTCCTGTGGAATAAAGTTTGCATCTAAACAAGTCCAGTCTCTTTGAATCTATTCCTTTCAGCATTCAAGTTCGGTGTCTTTGTCTTTCTCATTCATTAGCAGCTCACACCACCAAGGAACCTAGGAGAGGGTGAGAGTACAAATGCTCATATCCCTTAGAGGGGACATAGTACCTCCTCTCAACTCACTTTACTGTAGGAGGCAAGAAGAAGGGTGTCCACCACAGTACTTTAACTACTTCCATAATGGCTTTATTAAATGCCAGAGTCACACTGGTAGCAACCACTGATATCATGATGTCCACCAAATTGTGAGAGCACACACATCTCCTCTGTCTGAATGTCAAGAATACAGGCCACCCTTCTCGATAGATCTTGATGATCTCTGTGGTCCTCTGGCAGCAGTGAATCGCTTGCTGCCCTCAACAGCTTTGTCTGGTGACAAGGACGAGGTGGTGACTGCTCCAGGACTTGTGATGGGGAAGCTGCCTGAGTGACTTCTGGCTTCTCAGTACCGATATCAGTCCTGAAGAATGATGTCCAATGGCCCAGCGACCAAGATGGTTGCGAGGAGGTCCTAGTGGGAGGAGGGATGCCAAACGGTGTCTGGAATGGCCACTGATATGTCCCTGGAACCCATCCTTGACCAGGCCATTGCCCCTTAGAAGAAGGTCAGTGCTGAGATTCCTGTATAACCCATGGTCTCCATGTGTCACGGACTCACAGGTTGTGCCCTCTTTTGGCCCCGTGCGGTCCGTGGGGGGTGCCCCTTTCAGTGAGACAGCCCTTCTCAGGGGTCCACTCTCTCTCAGGGTTCAGCCCCTCCACCTCCTGGAGCCGCACCTCTCTGAGCCTTAGCACGCCTGTTTCTCGCCATGGGCCCCCTCAGGAAGTCCACGCACTCTGGACTCCCGGGCCTCCACCCCGAAAGGGGACGATGCAACCCTGTTCTATAGACCAGAGTGACTCTCAGCCAGTGTAAAACAGGAGGGATTATTGAGCGTTGAACACAGCACAGCAACTCTCAGGGCCTCAGGCCTGGCCTCCCCCCAGCCCAGCACATCCAGCTCTCTCCTCTATCCTGGTGGGCTCTGCCTGCTTTCTCTCTCCAGCCCAGAGCCCCCCTGCTCCCCCGCTGGGTGGTGGATATCACTGGCCCCAAGCCCTGCCTCTGTCCATTGTCTCTCTTCAGGTAAACAGCCCTGCAAACAGGGTTGTCTGGGCCTCTTCTCTGTCTCTGGCCTTCTGTGGCTGGAACCGGTTGGTTAGGCCCCCGGGGCTCCTCTCTTCGCAGCCTATTGTTCTCCCACTGGCCAGAACCGGGTCCCCAGTTCCCTCGCCAGTCCCCTGTAACAACAAACTCCCTCTCCCATCACCTCATTAAACCCGTAACACCCAGGGAAACTGAGTCCCGCCCCCTTTGCATGTAACCCTAGGAAACCAAGAAAACCCCCATAGGCAACAAGGAAAACAGGAAACTCCCCCATGCTGTCACACCATGTCCCTGATGGAGCATATGCTCTGTCTTGGATGGGACACAGACAAACACATTTCTGAGTCTCAAGAAGACTCCCCCCTACCCCCACAGCCTCCTGCACGCCACGAAACAGCTGATTGGGGAAAGAAGGGGGAGGCGCTGATCAGTGGGGCTGCTGGTGGATGGGAGGTGTTAGGAGCTGGGTGGGGAGGGGTAGCTGATGGGGGGGCTGCTGACATATTACTGTGGCTCTTTAGCCATGTACATTGGTAAATTCTGGCTCCTTCTCAGGCTCAGGTTGGCTACCCCTGCCTTAGCTGATGTACTTGCGACGCTCTCCCCATGAGATGAGTCCAATGGAGGGTGAAGTGCTGCCTCTCTGAGTCAACACTTGAGCCTCACCACTCTTTCTCTGAGTGGGGCTTAAAGCGCGCACACACACACACTACTTACCACAAGTTTGAGATTGCTCCATCAACCATGACCTATGGTAAGAAGGAACTGAGGGAGGTTGAGATTCTATGAAGTTCTGAGGAGACACTTATGTGAATACAGAAAGAGAAGCATAAACAAGGACAAAACCTGTTTATTCAAATTAAAAAGTGGAATAGAAGAACAAACTAAATTGACAGTTTCAAAAAAAAAAGAAAGGGAAATTCTTTATGAATCCCACGTAATTGGGAGTTTTGACACACCATCTCAACAGGGTTTCACATGCTCTTTCACTGGCCAAACTGATAAGAAAACAATTGCTTTTTCAAACGTCCAGTATCCTCTGTTTTGTTAAACAAATTGCTTCCCTTCTAATTGTTTAGACTGAATACTGCTTTTTTTCTTCTTCAGGCTCTTCAAAAAAAACAAAACAGTAAAATGATTAAAGCATAGTCTATCAAACTGGCAAACTTTATGTAACCACATTTATCCTGCCTACAGTCATTCAGAATCTGGGATTCAGAGTTCTAAGCAGTCATATTCCCTTTTGAAGAAGCAAAAGTTAGTACAACAAAGTCACATTTCCAGTTTTACTTTCACAAAGACCCTCTCTCAGGCACTATGATTTTATATGCTACTGACTGGTATGGAACCATTATTTGCTAAACCTATCAGTTTCTGTGTGATATGAATTACTATGCCAAAACATTTTTAAAAAGCCCATAAGAGACCTTAATGTTGTATAGCTAAGCACTCAAGTCAGGACATTTTCTTTCTTTCATTAGATTTATAATAAAAGTCTCACTATTCATCAATCTTATCTCTTAGAAAATATTACAAAATTAAAATATAAATAACCACACAGTCCAGGATTACTTGAGACATAAATAAATAAATATGTAAAATGACAATAAAAAATATAAAGGCCTCCAGGCCTCAGCCGGTTGCATACACAACCTTAACTCTGCCCCTTGTGTGGGTGCCTTGAGATATTGCATTACATGTTCACATACTGGTTTTCAAATTTCATAGATCACTACACAATTTTTCTACGTGCGTGTGTGTATGTGTGTGTAGCATCTTGCAATGTATTTTTCACTCGAGTGCTTACACTGATGTAAAATTTCCAGTGTAACTTAATGCACTTATGCCCCAGGCCAGCAAGTAGTTCCATTAGGGAGAATGTCATGCCCATTCAAGCAGGAACACAGGACTGGACCCTTAGACTTTTTACATTACCTTTTACTCTTATCTTTGTACTTACGCCGTATTGCAATACCTTTGACGGTATCCACATACACTGCTTTTTTATCCAACTAGCAGCACAGCCTTCCCTCTGTTTAGTTCAGGTGATGAAAGAGTTGAATAAGAAGTAGGGCTGTCAGTTAATTGCAGTTAACTCAAGCGATTAATGAAAAGCAAATTAACTGGATTAAAAAATAGTTGTGATTAATCACAGTTTTAAAACACACTTTTAAACAATAACAATAGATTTTATTATAAATATTTTTGGATGTTTTTCTACATTTTCAAATACGTTGATTTCAATTACAACACAGAATACAAAGTATACAGTGCTCACTTTACATTATTATTTTTAATTACAAATATTTGCACTGTAAAAAGATAAAAGAAATAGTATTTTTCAATTCACTTCATACAAGTACTGTATGCAATCTCTTTATCATGAAAGTGCAACTTACAAATGTAGATTTTTTTTACACATAACTGTACTCAAAAACAAAACAATGTGAAACGTTAGAGCCTACAAATCCATTCAGTCCCACTTCTTGTTCAGCCAATCGCTAAAACAAACAAGTTTACATTTACATTGTTTACATTTACGGGAGATAACGCTGCCCACTTCTTATTTACAATGTCACCTGAAAGTGAGAACGGGTTCGTTTGCATGGCACTGTTGTAGGCAATTTGCAAGGTAGATATGTGCCAGATATGCTAAATATTTGTATGTCCCTTCATGCTTTGACTGTAGATTGCACGTTTTTTTAAAGTGCAAATATTTGTAATAAAAATAATATAAAGTGAGCACTGTACATTTTGTATTTTGTGTTGTAATTGAAATCAATATATTTGAAAATATAGAAAAAAAACCCAAAATATTGATAATACATTTAAATTGCTATTCTATTGTTTAACAGTGTGATTAAAACTACAATTAATCATGACTATTTTAATCTTGTGAGTGTGATTATTTTTTGTAATTGTTTGATTGCCGTTGTAGGAAGCTAAATTGCCTGTAAATGTAGGTGGCCTTGTAACATCTTTTAACATGATTTTCATTCTTGAATACTTACACTAATTTTGCTTACTTAAGTGTACTGTCGACAGCACCCATATACAGTGCTAAATATTTTCTTTTCAACCAGTAGTACAGTCCCCTATGTTCACTTCAATGGATGAGGCAGTTATCTACACAGCTAAATTACCTGCAGACTTTATGGTCTATCTACATCACCAAACTTCCACTGGCTCTCTAGGTTGTTACACGTAATCTGTAATATGTGGTGTGTACATTTTACTTTGTCTTTTTCATCTAAATGACTCTCCTCTCTCTTGGCCCATGATTAACTGGCTTATACAGTACTGCAAGCAGGGCCCTGTGTACTGTGCTACAAGTTGTTTCTCATTTCTATTGGCACCCCAGTTCAGCAGTCTAGAAATTCTGAGACAGCTTCAGGGAAATGAAGAAAGTGACTGTTTCAAGTCCTTTGAAGATGTGGTGGGAAATTCTGGGTGATGTTACTGCTTCAGACTGTTTGCAGATTCAGGCATGGGCTGCACCACCTGAGCCCTGTGGCCCAGGTCTGTTTCTGGATTGCTTCCAGGAATGGGGGAAAGGGAAGACGAGAAGAGAGAGGGTTACTCATCGTGTGCAGTAACTGAGTTTCATTGAGATGGGTGTCTCTGTGGTTGCTCCACTTCAGATGAATGTGCATCCCGGCACATGCAATTGGAGAATTTCAGCAGCAGTGCCCGTTTGCGTTGCACATGTGCTCTCCCTGTCTCGTGCCACCTCCTGGCAGCTACATAACGCTGTGCGATCAAACCACCCTCAGTTCCTTCTCCATCATAGAGTGGATATCTGAATTCCAAAGAAGAAGGGAAGAGGGCAGGTAGTGGAGCACTCACAGGCACACCCATCTCAAAGAACTTCAGTTACTGCACAAAGTGAGTAACCTTCTCTTCTTCTTCAAGGAGTGTCCCTGTGGGTGCTCCACTTTAGATGACTGCAGAGAAATGCCGCTCACTGGAAGGATGGGGCTTCACAGTTGGATCTGCAAGTGGTGATCAGACAGTGTGTCCTAACAGAGCATCTGAGATTGAGTCTTGCTCAATTGTGTAATGCTCCATGAACTTTTGGTTTGAGGCCCAGGTGGCTGCTTTACAGATGTCTGTAATGGGTACTTTGTTTAGGAAGGCTATCGAAGTGGAGAGCGATCAGGTAGAGTGTGTTTGAGCCCCTGGTGGGGGTTGCAGATCATGCTGATGGTAGCAAAGATGAATGCACCCGGAAATCCATTTAGAGTCTCTGCTTGGATATGGCGGCGCCACCGCTGCACCTCTTGCTTGCTTCACATTTACCTCTTGGAGTTAGTGTTAGTATAGTTTTAGAGTAGAGTTAGCTGGCTATAGCTATCCTCCTCTCCCCATTTATTTTCTTTCAATTTTTTAAAAAATTGTTAGTTAAGATTCCATTCACCCTTGTAGTGTAGTGTAGCTTTAACTTCCTTCACCTGGGGGAACGCTACTGATGGGGCATGCCCGGATCCCCGGGGTTTAAATGCCTTTCTTGCCAGGAGTTACCAGCACTCTCAATGTATCTGTTGTCTGGCTGAGACACACGTACCTCAGAAGTGCCCCCATTGCCACAATCTCAAGTCTCGTGCCAGAAAAGCAAGGGAGCTCAAGTTGAAACTTATCCTTATGGAAAAGTCACTGCGCCTGGCTTCCGACCCTGGACCACAGACCCTCCCCTTCCCCCAGACACTGGTCTCTGTCAAACCCAGTGACGGCTTCCAACAGACATTCCCTGTCATCCTCACAGAGGAAATCGCTGTCCTCAAAAAAGGTGGTTAAAAAGTGAGCAACAACCTCTCCTTCCAAGGAATCAGCTAAAAAGAAACAATCCCTAGCTCATTTGACACTCTCGGTACTGACCATGGTGCTGTTGAGCACCTACGAGTCAGCGGGATCCTCTGGTGTCGCTGATACTGCAAAACCCAAAGACCCTAAGTGGATGGGCTCTGAGAGGAATGGCAAAGAGAAGCTTACTTCCTCCTCCATGGTACCCACAAAGCCGCTTAAACATGCAGCACCAGGCAGCTTAGTATCACTGCATTCTATGGTGCCACCTACTGGTCACCCTGCACCATAGCACAGCCACATTGGTACCAACAACCTCTACAACTTCAGTAGCACCACCAACAGCATCCTCCGTGGTACTGATGCTCGAAGTTCTTGTGATGGGGTGTCTGCCCCACACTGGCCATAAGGGGTTAATACAGCGCTAAAGAGGCTGCGCAGGAAGCAGCCAATCACAGAAGGGCTTATAGGAGCAGCCAATCAGGGCCGGGCTTGCCCATATAAGAAGGGCTGGGGAGCAGAGCACCTTCAGTCACTCCCTGGAGCTTGAGAAGAGAGGTGGACTGGCTGCCTTGGAGGCTGAAGGCAGTCCACCTCTCTTCTCAAGCTCCAGGGAGTGACCTGAGAGGCTGTATGTTCTGTCATAGAAGCAGCAAACCGAGCTGTGGGGCAGTTCCAAATTAACAGAGGACAAAACAACAGAGTTTTTGTTTTTTTTGGTGGGTGTGGTTATACCAGAAGTCAGAATCCTGACCAATGGATTTCTTTTTATGCGTGAAAACAGAATTTTAGAAACTAATCTCTTAGCACCTGGAGCAGGAGCACCTTGGCAAATTCCACACCTACAGAATCACGGATTACATTGGACTCTGACTAAAATATGCTACATGCGTATCTAAAGCTGCAAGTGTGTGATTAATATATTAGATTATTAGAGAAATAATATAAAACCATGTAATTAAGGAATGTATAATAAAAGTGTACTCACAACTGGACAAAGTTAAGGTTGTGGTTGCAATGTTAACTTTGGCATCATCTTAACACTTCAGTTTGAGTGACAAATGCTAGAATTATCATGCTTCCACTACTAAAACATCCTTCGAATGTCTAAATATTATAGATGACCATTTCCTAACTCAGAGTGTTGCACACAGCATGGGGGAGTTTATTAGACCTCATCTTGACCAATAAAGAGGAACTGATCACAGAACTCAAAATTAATGCTAAATTAGGTACAAGAGATCATTACTTGGCCACCTTTATAATGTGCAAACAGAATAAAGTCCAGACCAGTGATGTATATATTTGATGCTTTCAAAGGGCTAGTTTCACAAAGCTGAAAACAATTATAAGCCAAGGCAGTTGGGAGGAAGAATATAATCAGAAAAATGTGAATGATAATTGGGAACTGTTTA
Organism: Macrochelys suwanniensis; assembly: GCA_033296515.1. Taxonomy (NCBI): domain Eukaryota; kingdom Metazoa; phylum Chordata; order Testudines; family Chelydridae; genus Macrochelys; species Macrochelys suwanniensis. The sequence goes on from CM065775.1 coordinate 10,755,967, forward strand.
AGAACACTTTACTAAATGTCCCAAAAGCCACAAGCCCACGAACCAAGAAGACGACTGTATTGGTTAAAAAAAACAATTTGGCTTAGAGCGGAAGTGAAGGCAGCTGTGAAAAATACTATAGGAGAAGTTGAAAGTTATGAGTATAAATCAGAAGCTAGAAATTGTTGAAAATTGATAATGGAAGCAAAGGGACACAAGTAGAAATACATGGCCAGCAGAGTTAAGGACAATGAGAAGGAGTTTTTAAAGTATATTAGCAACAAAAAGAATGTTAATCATCACATTCGTTCATTACTAGATGAAATGGTAGAACTATCAATAATAAAGCAGAAAAGGCAGAAGTGTTCATAAATATTTCTGTTGTATACTTGGGTAAAAATAAAACAGATGATGTAGTCATATCAAAGGAAACACTCTTTGCACTCCACTAGTATCTCAGAAGGATGTTAAACAGCAGCTACTCAAGTTAGATATTTTTAAATGAGCAGGTCTGGATAACTTGCATCCAAGAATTTTAAAAGAGCTGGGTGAGGAGCTTGCTGGACCATTAATGTTGATTTCCAATAAGTCTTGGAACACAGAGGAAATTCGAGAAGACTGGAAGAAAGCTAATGTTATGCCAATATTTAAAAACAGTAAACATGATGGATAAATCTAATAGTGTTGATGTAATATACAGAGACTTCGTAAGACATTTGATCTGGTACTATCTTTGGAAGATCTTACTGTATTAAGTGTTTGTACCATTGTGGAACAGGGACTATAAGTAATGCCATGGGAAAGATAACTACAGCTCCTCCTGGAATTAAGAACAATGGGCGGGGGCGGGGGGGAGGTGGGAGGAAGATGGATAACTAGGTAAATTCACTCAGATTGTAACACTTCCAGAGAAGTACACCTCCCTGGGTGATGCTTACATATACTAGATCAAACTGGATTATCCAGAGGTCAACAGACAAAGAAAGGACTTTTGGATAAATAGCCTGAGTTTAAACTGACTCAGGGCCTTCTTTCTGATCCAGATAATGCACAGGACCCTTTGTCCCCAGGGGGTGTGGAAAAGGTTTGGAAGGACTGATACCTGCCACTGAGGTAGAGTTGGAGTGGGGTGACCTCTGGTAAGGTTTTTAACATGCGTGTAAATTCTTGTATTATTTTAATCTGTGTTTTTAATGCTTTCACCTTAAGAATAACTGTGCTTGCTTAGAAAGGGCTGTGTGGTAACTTAGAACTGTGGGCAATTACAACTATTCGTAGCCTCTGAGGAGAAAGCAAAGCGCAGACACAGGCCAGTTTAGGCAGTCTAGCTTACTGGGAAACTCACAGTGTAGACAGGGAACAGTGCAGCCTAGAAAAACCCCGGTCAGGAGAAAGAGATGTAGGTCTCTGTCCAAGAGATGATGGCTGAAAAGCCAGGAGCCTACAATGGGTGCCATTGGCGGACCATGAGTGGGAAATACAGGTGCAGTTGCCCTGAAATGTGGCTATTTTGATTTAAAATCTAGAAAGATATAAAATTAACATGGCACATATTAAATGGATTAAAAATGGCTAATTATTAGGTCTCAAAAAGTAATTGTAAATGGGAGATCATCAGATGGGTGTGTTCAGGCCCGCCAACAGGGGAGGGCAATTGCCCAGGGGCCTGAGAGATTTAAAATGGCCCAGGAGGCCTCGGCTGTCACCGCTGCTGCTTTTAAATTGCCTGAGCAGGCTGCAAGACTCCTACGGGCGTGCGCAACCACTCCGGGTCCTGCGCTTTAGAAGACCCTGAGTGGGCCAGCACAGTCGGTCCCAGAAGTAACGGCATCCCGGAAGTGACTAATCATCACTTCCGTCCCGGGCCCCATTCCCTCATGGATGGCCCTGGCCCTAGAGCCCGGAATTGCTCTCGGCGGACCTGGGTGTGTTTCTAGTGGGGTCCCACAGTGATCAATTCTTGGCCCTAATTTAACATTTTGATTAATGAGCTGGAAGAAAACATAAAATCATCACTGATAAAGTTTACAAATCAAACAAAACATTGGGGAATAGTAAATACCAAAGACGACAGGTCACTGATGCAGAATGATCTGGGCCATTTGGTAAGATGGGCACAAGCAAACAATATGCATTTTTAATATGGCTAAATGTATATATCTAGGAACAAAGAACATAGGCCATATTTACAGAATGGGGGACTCTATCCTAAGAAGCAGTGACTCTGAAGAAGATTTGGTGGTCATCATGGATAATTAGCTAAACATGTGGCCAAAATGTCTAATACTATCCTGGGATGTATAAACGGGGCTTTTTTCCTGCCAAATATCAACTTGCTACCCCAAAATGTTCCTATGCTATAACTGTTGAGAGAGAGCATGCAGATTTTTTTTTTGCATTGGGAAAATGTGTTTCCAAAGCTCCTTGTTTGTAAAATAGCTCAACAACTTTTTTGCTTACAATTAAAAAAACATTACCTAACCAACCAAAATAAAAGCAACCCATGGACTTCAAAAAATTCACCCCGAAATGTGAATGTTTTGGAAAGCTACAAGGAGCTAAAATTAAAAGGATAATTGGAATGGCTTTGAGAACCTTATCTGTAGTAGTTGAAATACTTTTGCTCCTCCTGTCATATTCTGGCTTTATTATTTTCAGAGCTGCATGATCATTTTTCAAATTGAAAAAAAGGAAGAGAAGTTTTGATGATCTTCCAGACTAGAAAATGCTCATATGCTCTTCACATATTAAAGAGTTAAGGCTGGTCTACACTAAGAGTTTATATCGAATTTAGCAGCGTTAAATCGAATTAACCCTGCACCCGTCCACACAACGACGCCATTTATTTCGACATAAAGGGCTCTTAAAATCGATTTCTGTACTCCTCCCCGACGAGGGGATTAGCGCTAAAATCGATATTGCCGTGTCGAATTAGGGTTAGTGTGGACGGAATTTGAAGTTATTGGTCTCCGGGAACTATCCCACAGTGCACCACTGTGACCTCTCTGGACAGCCCTGGAAACATTTGAATTTCATTTTCTGTTTGGACATCGTGGCGAGCACTGGTAATGATGCAGAGCTCTTCAGCAGAGGTGACCATGCAATCCCAGAATAGAAAGAGGGCTCCAGCATGGACAGAACGGGAGGTGTTAGATCTGATAGCAGTCTGGGGAGATGAATCCGTTTTATCAGAGCTACAATTGAAAAGACGGAATGCAAAAATCTACGAAAAAATCTCCAAAGCCATGACGGACAGAGGATACAGCAGGGATGCAACGCAGTGAGGCGTTAAAATTAAGGAGCTGAGACAAGCGTACCAGAAGACAAAAGAGTCAAATGGACGCTCCAGGTCAGAGCCCCAGACATGCTGCTTCTATGCTGCGCTGCATGCCATCCTAGGGGGGGCCGCCACCACTACCCCACCCCTGTCCGTGGACTCCGAGGATGGGGTATTCTCATCAGTCGCTTCCTCTGATGTTTTTGCTGACGGGGGAGATGATGAGGGAGATGATGAGAACGAGGTGGTCGACAGCGCTCTGCATGGTGATTTCCCCGAAAGCCAGGAACTCTTCCTCACCCTGACAGAGATCCCCTCCCAACCCTCCCAAGGTGGTATCCTGGACCGTGAAGCCAGAGAAGGCACATCAGGTGAGTGTATCTTTTGAATTGAAAAGACATGGTTGTAAAGCAATTGGTTTTTAATGGTTACTTTGCCCTGAGGACTACGGATGCATTCGTGGCCAGTAGAGCTACTGGAAAAGTCTGTTAACATGTCTGGGGATGGAGTGGAAATCCTCTAGGGACATCTCCATGAAGCTCTCCTGTAAGTACTCTAAAAGCCTTTGCAGAAGGTTTCTGGGGAGAGCAGCCTTATTGCGTCCTCCATGGTAGGAAACTTTACCACGCCAGGCCAGTAGCAAGTTCTCTGGTATCATTGCACGGCAAAGACTGGCAGCATACGGCCCCGGTGTTTGCTGGCATTCAAGCAACATCCGTTCTTTCTCTGTCTGTGTTATCCTCATCAGAGTGATATTATTCACGGTTACCTGTTTGAAATACGGGAATTTAATTACGGGGACATTCAGAGGTGGCCGTTTCTACTGGGCTGTTGGCCTGTTCCTGAAAAGAAATCTTCCCCGCAGTTTCCAGCCACATGGTTGGGGCGGGGGACCCTTCATGCTGGGCAGCTGGCATCCAGCTAGCAGGGATCTTCCCTGATACCAGCCATGCGGTGGGGGCGGGGAGGGGGACCGTTCATGCTGGGCAGTTGGCATTCGGCTAGCAGGGATCTTCCCTGATACCAGCCACGTGGTGGGGGCGGGGAGGGGGACCGTTCACGCTGAGCGGTTTGCGGTCAGCTAGCAGGGATCTTCCCTGATACCAGCCACGCAGTGGGGTGACGGCTAAAGCTAGCATCCCAGAGAATGGGATGGCTGGAGTTACTTTGTTTTGAATGGGAAAGGAGGGCGCTGCTGTTAATTAAGGTTTCAGAAGCCGAAAGTCTATGGCTTACCATGGCCGCCTGCTAGCCGAATTCTGTTGCCCAGCCCTGCGTGTGTGATCTGTACACCAAAGCCCCAGGCACTCAATATAAAGATGCAAAATGCGACCTTGTACTGAAAGCACATTTGCTAGGTACTGTGAATGGTGCTGTTCACCGCGAAAGAGTAGATGCATTGTTCTGTAAAATGTATCTTTTAAAAAAATTCACTCCCTTTTTTTCATCCCACAGCTGCAACTGTTCCTAGGCTTCCTCCGGCATCTCCCTCCCAAAGGCTGTCGCAGATAAGGCAGAGAAAAAAACGCACACGCAACGAGATGTTCTCTGAGCTAATGCAGTGCTCCCGCACTGAAGTAGCTCAGCAAAATGTGTGGAGGGACACAATTTCCCAATACAAGCAAGCGTGCAGCGAACGGGAGGACAGGAGGGACGCTCGAGATGAGAGGTGGCGGCAGAAAGACCAGAGAGTGACAGAGGCGATGCTTGGGCTACTGCGGGAGCAAACCGACACGCTCCGGCATCTGGTGGATGTTCTGCAGGAACGGAAGCAGGATGACAGACCACCGCTGCAGCACATCTGTAACCGCCCTCACCCCTCCCCAAGTCCCATAACCTTCTCACCCAGAGTCCCAAAAACTCGGGGGGGAAGGCTCCGTGCGAACAACGCCTTGAGCAACTCCACCCCAGCGGATTGCTCAAGCAGCAGAAGGCTGTCATTCCCCAAGTTTTGAAACAGTCTTTCCTTCCTCCTTCCTCCACCCTAGGCCCGCACCCCACCCTGGCCACTGTCCCAGTTCTCTCCCTTTCTTCCCAAATCTTGAATAAAAAATTGTTGTCTGTGAAACAATGGTGCCTTTATTTCCTTTCAAAGCAAGGTGCGCTCGAGGGGGGGGGGAAAGAGAGGGGGAACAGGTTTGGTAATCAGAGAGGATAGGCAATATAAACAGAGTAAACAAACGGGGGCAGGTTCTCATCAAGGAGAAACAAACATAAAAGAGTCACTCGTTACCCTGGCCAGTCAGGAAGCTAGTTTTCAAAGCTTCCCTGATGCGCACTGCGTCCTGCTGTGCTCTTCTAATCGCCCTGGTGTCTGGCTGCGTGTAAGCTGCGGCCAGGCGATTTGCTTCAACCTCCCACCCCGCCATAAACGTCTCCTCCTTACTCTCACAGAGATTGTGGAGCACACAGCATGCAGCAATAACAATGAGTATATCGGTTTCACTGAGGTCTGAGCGAGTCAGTAAGCTGTGCCAACGTCCCTTCAAATGTCCAAATGCACACTCCACCACCATTCTGCACTTGCTCAGCCTGTAGTTGAACAACTCCTTACTACTGTCCAGGGCGCCTGTGTATGGCTTCATGAGCCAGGGCATTAGTGGGTAGGCTGGGTCCCCAAGGATCACTATAGGCATTTCCACATCCCCAACTGTTATTTTCTGGTCTGGGAAGTAAATATCTTCCTGCAGCCATCTAAACAGACCAGAGTTCCTGAAGACACGAGCGTCATGAACCTTTCCCGGCCATCCGACATTGATGTTGGTGAAACGTCCCTTGTGATCCACCAGTGCTTGCAGCACCATTGAAAAGTAGTCCTTTCGGTTAATGTACTGGCTGCCCTGGTGGTCCGGTCCCAAGATAGGGATATGCATTTCGTTTATAGCCCCACCACAGTTAGGGAATCCCATCGCAGCAAAGCCATCTACTATCACCTGCACATTTCCCAGGGTCACTACCTTTGACAGCAGCAGCTCAACGATTGCGTTGGCTGCTTGCATCACAGCAACCCCCACAGTAGATTTGTCCACTCCAAATTGATTTGCGACTGACCAGTAGCTGTCAGGCGTTGCAAGCTTCCAGGGGGCTATCACCACTCGCTTCTCAACTGTCAGGGCTGCTCTCATCCTGGTGTCCTGGCGCTTCAGGGCTGGGGACAGCAAGTCACAAAGTTCCAGGAAAGTGCCCTTACGCATGCGAAAGTTTCGCAGCCACTGGGATTCATCCCAGACCTGCAACACTATGCGGTCCCACCAGTCTGTGCTCGTTTCCTGGGCCCAAAATCGGTGTTCCACGCATGAGCCTGCCCCATTGCCACCAGGATGTCCAATTTCGCGGGGTCCCGTTCTCTGAGAGAGGTTTGTGTCCATGTCTTCGTCACTCTCGTCACCGCACTGCCGTAGCCTCCTCGCCTGCTTTCTCAAATTCAGGTTCTGGATAAAGCGCACGATAATGCGCGAGGTGTTGACAACAGCCATAACTGCTGCGATGATCTCACCGGGCTCCATGCTCGCCGCGCTATGGCGTCTGCACTTTCAATCCAGGGAAAAGGGCGCAAAATGATTGTCTGCTATTGCTTTCACGGAGGGAGTGGGGGAATAACCACCCACAACAAATTTCTTGCCCCATCAGGCATTGGGAGCTCAACCCATAATTCAAATGGGCAGCCGGGATCTGTGGGATACGTACCCACAGTGCACTGCTTGGAATGTCGACGCTTGCCCCGGTACTGTGGACTCACACCGCCAATTTAATTTACTTAGTATGGACAAACACGTTTGACTTCATAATATCGATTCCCAAAAATCGATTTTGGTAAAATCAGACTACAGTCGTAGTATAGATATACCCTTACTGAAGCAAGCGATGTGAAAAACACTTACTATGTCTGCAGCATCAGAACCACCTTGCATTGTCTGTCTTTTTCTGGAGGGCCTACAATATAAACCTCATGCTGTTAGACAATACAGTTTATGAACAAGCTGAAACTGTAATTATTATGCACATTCCTCGGTTTTAAGAAGATGCTTCTAAAATCTATCAAACCAGCTGTGTTACATGACAGAATGTTAATTAATCATGTTTCTGCATTTCAGATTAACCAGTCTAGGTGAACTGGTTGCTATTTCACCTTAAGTAACTGGCATCAGTGTGCAAATGTTGGCTCCTGCCAGCCTCCATCTCTCTGGAATTCCTCACTCCAGGTTTTCCATAGCACTTTGTATAACCTTTGATCCCTGAAAGTGGATTGATGCTAAATTGAGGTTTGGCCAGAGGGAACAATGCCAATAAACCCACTTAAGGCACCAGAGCAGCCTACCAGCTGTGGAAGACTGGAGGCAGAAGGGAAACTGAGGCAGCTGAGGCATCCAATGCTCGATCAGGTTAGATGCTCCTACAGCCACACACAAGTTTCTAATTAAATCTGCAGTCATGATTCTATTATAATAGGTCCTGAACAAAGTAAAATAAGTGCATTCTGAAGACCAGTGAAGCTAGTCTCTGGAGTGTACCAGGTGAATTTTAGAAATACATAGAATAATCATATTTGTTTCTTTATTGAAAGGAACAGGACATTAAATGCTGTATGGAGATCCCAACATATTCTGAGAAGATCATCCCTTTGTCATTTTATCTTTTTTAGCTGTGTAACCTTAACTCTGTATTAACTTTTTCTACATTGAATTTACTTTCTTTAAAAAAAAAAACAAAAAGGAATTTTCCTTTGTTTAGTAATAGCATTTAAATAGTCCCATTTAGGCACTACAGTTCTAACATCCATGAGGAAAATTTGGGAGGAGGGCAAGATCCCACCTATGCTGCTACTAAAGGCAGTCAAATTTTCACATGGAAAGTTTTCCAGCAGAAAAAAATTGGTTTTGTTCTCTCTGAATTTTTTGCACGGAAACTTCATTTTTGATGGAAAATTTTGATTATCCCACAGGAAATTTTGATTTTTTGTCTTGACTTAAAATGTTATTTTGATTTTTGAAGACTAAAAATATTCATTCTCCATTTTCAGATGTTTGGGGGTTCTCTTCCATTTCCTCCCATTTTTATACCCCTCTCATTTTTCTGTTGGAAAAAAGTTGGAAAACAGTAAGAGTGCAAGAAAATGCCTTTCCCCCGCTTTCTCACACTTTTATTTTACCTTCTCCCCACTCTCCAATGAAAATAAATATCTGTGTGGCGGGGTGGAATAAAAGAGGGAGAGAAAAGGGAAGAATGCCATTTTTGGGACTGAGGCTAACTGAATTTTTCACTTTCCAAAAAAATAGTGTCCTGCTTTGCAGTCTTTAAGAATGCACATATGACAGCATGGGGAATCTGTGTATATACACCCGATCAATTCTGATGTTTTGAAGTTATTATTATAAAATTTTTGTAACAGGGAATGCCTCTATATGGATGCGGAATCCACCATTTGCTCATAGAGGCTGAACCACGTCCCTACCAGATAAAGGACAATGGAGAGTTGTTAAGGAGGCTGGCTGTGGATGGGAGAAACTACTTGTTTGCAGGAAGGGGGAAGTGGAGAGAGTGGGAGGTTACCTTGCACTGTAACTGGAGTTCTTCCAGATATTTGTACCTATGAGTACTCCACTTCAGGGGCCCATGTGTCCCATGAGCCTTTGACTGGAGACTTTTGGAAGTAGTGCCTATTGGAGCTGCACATGCTATCCTTGTGCCCCATATTAAGAATATATAGGGCAGTGTCAGAAGAACTGCCCTCAGTTCCTTCTTTACAACAAAGTCTCATCATGACAAGACTACAAAGCAGAGTGGAAAGAGGGTGGGTAGACAAGCACCCAATTGGACAAACATCTTGTAACTGTACATGGTAAATAACCTCTTCTTTTTCTTCTATGTGTGCTCCAATTCAAGGGATTCCCCAACAGTACTCCATACAGGAGATGGGTGTTTTGGAGATTGGTCTAAGACTGAAGTACAGTAAAAGGCAGAATCTGCCCTAGAGAAGTGAACCAGAGCATAATTCTTTGAGATGCTACAAAGTGAAGCCCAAGTGGAAGCTTTCTTGATTTCTGCACGTGAAACATTATTCAACAGAACTATGGGTGTAGCCTGATCTGGTAGAATGGGCTGTAGCTCTAGGAGGGGGCTTGGAATTAGCAATCTAATAAAATAAAATTCAACCAGAAACCGATTTGGAGTCTTTAGGTTGAGACATGGGCTTCTAGTAACTTGAGTTCTTTGAGATCTGTTGTCCCTATGCATAGGGCACTTCAGGATTGCACATGTGCTCCATGTACTGTGACAAAGTTCCTCCTCTACCTTGGTGAGTCCTGTGCTTATTGGCGGATTTTGATTGCCTCAGAGATCTTCCCCTCTGGTAGAACCCACAGTCAAATTCCTCCTGTGTCTGATCAGGAGTTGGGAGGTTTGGGGGAAACCCGGGCCCGCCCTCTACTCCGGGTTCCAGCCCACGGCCCTGTGGATTGCCGTTGTCTATAAGGTTTCCTGTAACAGCTGCGTGACAGCTACAACTCCCTGGGCTACTTCCCCACGGCCTCCTCCCAACACCTTCTTTATGCTCACTGCAGGACCTTCCTCCTGATGGTCTGCTGACGCTTGTACTCCTCCGTCCTCCAACTCTTCTCACTCTCAACTCCTTGTGTGCCTCTCGCTCCCAGCTCCTCACACGCATCACCACAAACTGAAGGGAGCTCCTTTTTAAACCCAGGTGTCCTAATTAGCCTGCCTGCCTTAAATTGGTTCCAGAAAGTTCCTGCTTGTTCTAGTGCAGCCCCTGCTCTGGTCACTCAGGGAACAGAAAACTATTCATCCAATGGCCAGTATATTTGCCTTCTATCAGACTTCTGTACCCCACTTGTCTGGGTCTGTCACATATCCCTCCCCCCTGCTCAACACCAAGGGTTTGGGCAGCTTGGGACGCCACACAGTGGACACGTGACAAGCCATCAGCATTGCCATGACGGCTCCCTGCTCTGTGTTGCACACGGAACTGGAAAGGTTGGAGGGATAAGAACCACCTGGTCACCCTTGTGTTCTTCTCCTTGTTCCGCTGCATCCATTGAAGAGGGGCATGGTTGGTCATGAGGACAAATCTGCGCCCGAGCAGGTAGTAGCGCAACGTTTCCATTGCCCATTTTACGGCTAGGTACTCTCTCTCCACCACAGCATATTTTTGTTCCCTCGGAAGGAGTTTCCTACTGAGGTAGAGAATTGGATGTTCCTCCTCCCCGACCATCTGTGATAGAACAGCCCCTAACCCTACTTCCGATGCATCCGTCTGTAGGATAAATTCCTTGGTGAAATCTGGGGCTATCAGTACGGGGTTACTGCAGAGGGCAGTCCGTAGGTCTGTGAACGCTCTCTCTGCTCCATCAGACCATCTCACCAGATCAGGCCCACGGGCTTTCAGTAGGTCTGTCAGGGGGCTTGCCCTTGTGGCAAAGTAGGGGATAAATCGTCGGTAATACCCCACCACCCCTAGGAATGCCCGGACTTGTTTCTTGCGACTTGGTCGGGGCCAATTTTGGATGGCCTCTAACTTGTTCAGTTGGGGTCTTACAAGACCTTTCCCCACAATGTAGACAAGATATTTGGCCTCCGTAAACCCTACAGCACACTTGGCAGGGTTTGCTGTAAGGCCAGCTCGCCTGAAGGTATCGAGGACTGCTTCCACCTTCTCTAGGTGGGTTTCCCAGTCTGGGGTATGAATGACCACATCGTCCAGGTAGGCAGCAGCATAATGATTATGGGGGCGTAATAGCTTATCCATGAGGCGCTGGAAGGTAGCTGGGGCCCCATGTAGTCCAAAAGGGAGGACAGTATATTGAAAAAGACTCTCTGGTGTAGAGAACACAGTCTTTTCCTTTGCGTCTTTGGCAAGGGGAATTTGCCAGTACCCCTTTGTCAAGGCTAGGGTAGTCAAGTACCGGGCATTGCCCAGACGGTCTACTGACTCATCTATGCGAGGTATGGGGTACGCGTCGAATTGGGATACCTCGTTTAGTCGCCGGAAGTCATTGCAAAACCTTGCGGTGCCATCAGGTTTGGGCACCAGTACGATTGGGCTGGACCACTGACTGTGGGATTCTTCGATAATCCCCAACTCAAGCATCTTTTTTACTTCTGCTTTTATTTCCTCCCTTTTGGCCGCTGGCACCCTGTAGGGCCTCATTGTTACTCTGGCCCCAGAGTTTGTGACGATGTGGTGATATGTCTCGGTTGTTCGACCCAGTTTTGTTGAGAACACATCTTGGTTCCGGAAGATCATCTCAGACACCTCATTCTTCTGGTCTAGTGTTAAATCGGGAGACACTCTCACATGTTTGGAAGGTTTGTTTTCCTGGGGTAGGTCTTTTCGGACAGCTGCTCATGCCTCTTGTGCATGCCAGGGTTTCAGAAGGTTGATGTGATATATTTGTTCTTGTTTCTGACGTCCTGGCTGCCGCACCTTGTAGGTTACTTCCCCCACGGGTTCAACCACCTCATAGGGCCCCTGCCATTGGGCCAGAAGCTTGTTTTCTGCCGTGGGTACCAACACCATCACCCGATCCCCTGGTTGGAACTGTCGGACTTTTGCCTGGTGATTGTAATGGGTTCGCTGGGCCTCCTGTGCTTTTTCCAAATGTTCCCGTACAATAGGGGTGACCCGGGCTATCCGGTCTCGCATCTGTAATACATGTTCTATTATATTTCTCCCCTCACTGGGTTCCTCTTCCCAGATCTCTTTGGCGATATCTAGTATGCCACGGGGGTGGCGCCCGTATAGTAACTCGAAGGGGGAAAACCCAGTTGAGGCCTGAGGTACCTCCCAGATAGCAAACATAATAAGGTAGTAGGGTGTCCCAGTCCTTCCCGTCCCGACTTACCACCTTCCTTATCATAGCCTTGAGGGTTCGGTTAAATCTTTCTACCAGTCCATCAGTCTGCGGATGATAGACTGAAGTTCTCAGGGTATGTATATGGAGCAGCGTGCAGAGGTCCTTCATTAGCTTCAACATAAATGGAGTTCCTTGATCTGTTAATATCTCCTTCGGTATCCCCACTCGAGCAAAGATCCCCACCAGTTCTTTGGCTATCGTTTTAGAGGCCGTGTTCCACAGGGGGACGGCTTCTGGGTAGCGAGTAGCATAGTCCAAAACAACCAGTATATATTGGTGGCCCTGAGCCGTCTTCTCCAGGGGTCCCACTAGGTCCATGGCTATTTGCTCGAAGGGAACTTCTATTATGGGAAGGGGTACTAAAGGTGCCCTCAAATGGGGACGGGGACTATGCAGCTGACACTCTGGACAGGACGCACAGTACCTCCGCACTTCTTCATGTACTCCAGGCCAGAAGAATCGTCGTAGGATCCGTGCCAGGGTCTTTTCTACCCCCAAATGCCCCCCAAAAAGATGACTATGGGCAAGGCTTAATACAGCATTCTGGTGTTTTTGAGGTACTAGGATCTGCTGTACATTCTGCCCCTGTACTGGGGCAACCCAGTATAAGAGATCCTTCTTCATTATGAAGTAGGGTCCGGGTGCTTGGGTTTTTCCTTCCACGGGAACCCCATCTATTTCGGTCACTTCTTTCCTAATGTTGTCATACCTTGGGTCTTCAGCCTGGTCCCATCCAAAATTTCCTCTCCCGGGGCTAATCTGCCCGAGATCTAGGGGGCCAGTCTCTGTTGCTTCTACTGGTTCAGAGGCGTTAGGGTGGGGGTCAGACTCGAGTGCTTCTCTCTCCTGGGCGGCCTCCTGTTCAGCTACTCGGGTCCGTCTACCTATGAGAGCAACCCTCTGGCTTTGGGTCAGTATTCGGGTTCTCAAGGCCTTAGCTGCCCTTCTTTCCCTTTTTGTCTTTCTACCCTGTCTGGGAGTGGAGAACAAATCTGGGGATATTTCAGAGAAGATTGGAGGTTGACAGTCCACTGTCGATGCCTCACTAATTTCAGGGTTCCTCTCTTTCTCTAATCCCCCTACTGGGAGTAAGTCTCCAAACCCTGGGAAGTTCCTCCCTATGAGCACTGGGTATGGGAGTTTAGGGACTACACCTGCTGTTACCTCAGTAGTGTTTCCTTGGATTTCGATTTTTACTGGGATGGTGGGGTAGTAACTAACTGCCCCATGGACACAGGTTATCCCCGCACATTTAGCCTGCAGCAGCTGACTATGCTTCACAAGCCTCCCTGAGATGAGCGTGATAGCATTCCCTGAATCAACCAGTGCTGTGGTCTCTACCGCATTTAGTTTCACTGGTCTGGTGTACATATGTGGGGTTAGTGAGACCCCCACAAGGTGGATTAGGGAGCATGGGTCTGCCCAATTTCCCAGGTTACACTGCATAGGCTCCTCGGCATTGGGACACTGTGCAGCTATGTGTCCCCACTCTCCGCAGGCATAACATCTGTATGGAACCCTAGGCGTTCCCCGGTCTCTTGGTTTGGGCAGTCTAACCTCATGATCTTCTTCCCCCTCAGTGCTGCGACTCTTTATGGCCTCTGGTGGGCCTTCAGCCCCTCTCTTTTTCCACCTGGGCTCTCCTGGTGGCCCAGTCACTCAAGCTCTTGGGTTTGGTGCTGCTAGTTTAACTCAGGGTTCCGCTTCCTTAACTGGTCGAGTCAGCTCCCTTGCCATCCTTCGCCTCTCTACCAGTGCAACAATCTCGTCATAGGTGGAGGGTTCATTCTGGCTTACCCATCTGCCAAGGTCTAGCGGTAGTCCCCTCATGTATCGGTTGATGACCAGAACCTCTAGTATCTCTTCTGGACCCCGGGACTCAGTTCGCAACCACTTTCGTGTGAGATGGATGAGGTCATACAATTGGGACCGCAGGGTTTTGTCTTCCTGGTACCTCCACTCGTGATACCGCTGGGCCCGCACTGCGGTCGTTACCCCAGATCTGGCCAGGATCTCTGCTTTCAGCTGTGGGTAGTCTGCTGCAGCCTCTTCAGGCAGATCATAGTAGGCCTTCTGGGCCTCCCCGCACAGGAATGGGGTGAGGATGCCAGACCACTGATCTCGAGGCCAGGCCTCCCATAGGGCTGTCCTCTCAAAGGCCAGGAGATATGCCTCTATGTCATCCTTCCCCGTCATTTTCTGCAGGCAATTGCTGGCCCGTATCTTCCGTGTCCCATCATGCCCATGATTAATCTCCGTAAGGGCCTTCACTTGGTTTACTAATTCCCGCAACATAGTACGGTCTTGAGCAGCCTGGTCCATCAACAGGCGATTGGTCTCCCGCTGCAGCCGCACTGCCTCCTGTTGGGCAGCTGCCTGGACACGGGTAGCCTCCTGCTGGGCAGCTGTGGCTTGTATCAGTGCCCGCACTACGTCTTCCATTGTGGTGGGAAAAAAAAAACCCGCTCCCTTTTTTTTGTTTGTTTGTTTTTGTTTTTTTGTTTTTTTTGTTTTTTAAACACCCCTCTTCTTCCGCCACGCTGTGCACACCACGATCCCACCCCTAACACCAGTGTGACAAAGTTCCTCCTCTACCTTGGTGAGTCCTGCGCTTATTGGCGGATTTTGATCATCTCAGAGATCTTCCCCTCTGGTAGAACCCACAGTCAAATTCCTCCTGTGTCTGATCAGGAGTTGGGAGGTTTGGGGGAAACCCGGGCCCGCCCTCTACTCCGGGTTCCAGCCCACGGCCCCGTGGATTGCCGTTGTCTATAAGGTTTCCTGTAACAGCTGCGTGACAGCTACAACTCCCTGGGCTACTTCCCCACGGCCTCCTCCCAACACCTTCTTTATGCTCACTGCAGGACCTTCCTCCTGATGGTCTGCTGACGCTTGTACTCCTCCATCCTCCAACTCTTCTCACTCTCAACTCCTTGTGTGCCTCTCGCTCCCAGCTCCTCGCACGCACCACCTCAAACTGAAGGGAGCTCCTTTTTAAACCCAGGTGCCCTGATTAGCCTGCCTGTCTTAATTGATTCTAGCAGGTTCTTCTTAATTGGCTCCAGGTGTCCTAATTAGCCTGCCTGCCTTAAATTGGTTCCAGAAAGTTCCTGCTTGTTCTAGTGCAGCCCCTGCTCTGGTCACTCAGGGAACAGAAAACTATTCATCCAATGGCCAGTATATTTGCCTTCTATCAGACTTCTGTACCCCACTTGTCTGGGTCTGTCACAGTACCCAGGACCAGAGATTTTTCCCTAGCAGTGTCTGTCTGGTCTACGCATGCACCCCTGCTCTCCTCATGCTCTGCACTGAGGGAAAAATGGGGGCTGTCAGATTGCCACCATTTTCATTCCTTCTCTATTGGTAGGCCCCCAGGAACCTAGGCAGGGGAAGGCAAGTGGGTTGTCCACTACTCATAGCAACCAAACATCTCAAAGAGCTCAATTTACTACAAAGTGAGTATCCCATTGTCCTTCAAGTGCTTGTCCCTATGTATAGTGCACTGCGGGTGATGCACAAGCAGTGTCTTTTTTGAGGAAGAAAGTTCCTGGAATCCTAGGCCACAATTGAATGCAGAACTGCCCTGCACACATACATATCCAAAGTGGCTGCTTGCACCAGAGTATAGTGTCTCGTGAATGTGTGTACAGAGCTCCAAGTTGCTCCTCTGCATATGAAAATAGGGACATCTCTTAGGGAAATGATACTTGAGCTCTCGTTGAATATGCTCTCTCAATGTATCTCAGTATCCACTTTGACAGCCTCTGGTCTCTCCTTTCATTCAGTCCTCATATAATAAAAAAGAGTCTAGGAGACTCACAAATTGACTATAACAGGGTTCAAAAAAGAACTGGATAAATTCCTGGAGGATAGGTCCATCAATGACTATTAGCCAGCATGGGCAGGGATGGTGTCCCCAACCTCTGTTTGCCAGAAGCTGCGAATGGGCGAGAGGAGATAGATCACTTGATGATTACCTGTTCTGTTCATTCCTTCTGGGGCACTGGCATTGGCCACTGTAAGAAGACAGGATCCTGGGCTAAACGGACCTTTGGTCTGACCCAGTCTGGCTGTTCTTATGTCCTCTGTAGGTAAGAGGCAAGAGCCCTATGGCCACCCAAGAAATACCACACTACTTCTTCCCTACTAGAGTAAGGTTTTGGGTAGAACACAAATGAGTGACAAAGAGTCCTGTGGCACCTTATAGACTAACAGACGTATTGGAGCATAAGTTTTCGTGGGTGAATACCCACTTCGTCGGATGCATGGTATTTCGTATTTGTAGTAAGATGAGGCCCTGAGCATAAACCCTTGTATTAGAGGCTCGGTATGAGGCCTAAGGTTTAAGCTAAAGTATTGGTTAAGACTTTGCTAACATAAAGCAAAGTTAAGCTGTACGCCAAAGGCAGGCCCTGCTTACAAAAGTTGGCAAGGAAAGCGCTGATGTTGCAAAAGTACACAAACCTAAAAGGTACCAAAACATTTTTATACCATTCACATAGATAACAAGGACAGGGGCAAAAGGGTAATATGATGGATAGAGTTGTTTTGTTCAAACCAACATGTACAAGGTAAGAGGCGGCACCTTACTACGTAAAGGGGTTGTACCTTGTTACGTAAAAGGGTTGCACCTCAATACGTCAGGAGTGATGTGTAACTTGTTTGTACCTGTGTATAAGAACTTACCCCCGAGGAGTTGTCTTTGTTCGGCCTAGGGAGCAGTAAAAAGTTTTGCCACTGACTAAGCTGTGTCCATTGCCAGGGTGCACATAGGGACTAGCAATAAACCGTAAAGTTATCATTTATAATCCGGAGGGGCTAAAAATTGTGTTATTTCTTGACAATAAACCTGGCCAGGTGCCTTTGTACCTTATTAGAGTCTGTGGTCTTTGGGGGTTCTTTTGGGGTCTGCTGTGTTAGCTATTTGCGCAGAGCTGGGGCAGCACACAAAGGAAACACACGCACACAGCCGACTAAAATCAACATTAAACAGAGCAAAGCAAAGCACCACACCAGTAGCCATCTGACAACACTGGTGACCCTGACCGCTGATCTGGTCACCCATGAAAGCTTATGCTCCAATACGTCTGTTAGTCTATAAGGTGCCACAGGACTCTTTGTCGCTTCTACAGATCCAGACTAACACGGCTACCGTTCTGACAAATGAGTGAATACTTTGGTGCATGTGAAAGTCCGACATCACTTGTTAGATGTATTTTGGATGCAGTCTCACAGATACCTTTTCCTTGTGGAAAATTGTATGGGTGGGTCTGCCAGAAGTACTCCTAACTCTCCACCCTGCTGGCCAAACTGATAATAAACAAGAATGAGAGATGAGAGATTGATGAAGATTTAGTTGAATCTGTACTAGATTTGATGAAACGTTTTATTCTGCCTAATTGGCATTTTCTGACAAAACTAAGTTTTGGCAGAAAATTTCCAACTGGCTCTAAGTTAGATTTCCTCATAGCAGTCTGGTGAGTGTCCAGCAGTGGGGAGCCCAATCAGAGCTGTGGCAGCAGCCTAGACTAACAATGGACCAGTTAGGAAGTATAACAGAGGTGCTTTTGCAGGTGACCAGCAATGCTTGGCAAGTTTAAAGCGAAGTGTAACACTGGGGTAGATGGGATTAGAAATAAGTAAAAATGTCATAATCTTATCATATAGTGTAAATATGAATGGAATTTTACTTACCGGCTAAAGGCCCGAGCAATGTGAATTCTTTTATGCACAGCAAAGCTGATAACCAGAAGAAGAAGTAGTATGCTTCCAATCGCTATTCCCATAATGATGACAATGTCACTATTGGACACTTGGAAAGAAACAGACACAAAACATTTCACTTTGTTTGCACTTAGGACTTACCCATGCAACTGTAACAAACATTTCCATATAAATACAGAGGCTCGTCTCTGCATGAAGTGTGCATGCACCTCACACACCTTCAACTATCTCATATATACATTATCTAACAATACCAGCAAAGAGGGCCTCCAAATTTGTTTTGTCTGCACAAAAAGTGCCAGCATTGCTGCTTGTTTATGCTGTGCATCCCCCAATCATGGATGCCATGTGCTGGCAACACGTGGGGAGGTGGTGTGGTTGGCATATTGCACGTGAATTATGATGCAAGATAGCTGACACAAAAAAGCTAATGCAGTTTCAGGTTGTGTATGTACACGCATCAGATCATGGAGTAAGGAAGGAATAGTTCTTTTCTATATGGGCCTAGAGTGACCACACCTAGAATTGTGTTCATTTTTCAGCACTACTGTAACAGAAAGATATTTACAAATTAGAGGGAGTGAAAAAAACACACAAAACTATCAGGGATCTTGAGGGTTTGATTCACAAGGAAAAAGTAGCAGAGATACAGGCTTGGTTGAGCAATGACTAAGGGGGAACATGGCAACAGTCTACAAATATGTAAGCGTTCTCAATTTTTAAAAAAATTTAAAATGGAGATATGCCAATCTCCTAGAATTGGAAGGACCTTTCAAGGTCATCGAGTCCAGTCCCCTGCCTTCACTAGCAGGACCAAGTATTGTCCCCTGACAGATTTTTGCCCCAGATCCCTAAATGGCTCCCTCAAGGATTGAACTCACAACCCTGGGTTTAGCAGGCCAATGCTCAAACCACTGAGCTATCCCTCCCCGCTATAAAAATGCTCCGCTTCTGCCGACCCTGATAATTCAACCAGAGCACCCCAGAAAATGTTAGCTGCCGCTGTAAGAGAGGCAGTCTCTCAAAACCTGGATCCCAGGCTAGACAGAGCTTTACATTTCATACCCAACAGCCAGAACTGCAGCCACAAATGAACAGATACCCAGTACAGCTCACACAACATTACTGTTATATGCCAATAGCTAACTCACTCAGTTTTAGAGGAGAGCCACTGCCTTCTGCACCAACTACCTTCTGGGGGCAGATTTGGACCCACAGGAAGCATGGAAGGAGTATATAGGCCAGACAGGGTCCTTCCCTGTGACCATCCCATGGACAGAAAAACACTTATCTAAGGCAGTGGCACTAACACACAATATACCACATGGAAAAAGAATTCTGGGTGATACACTACAGAGCAACAGCCTGAACTCATGTCTCTGGGTGCCTCCAGCTATCTCCATGATGTCAGCAGCTTGGACCTCCTGTTCCACTGCTTCCTACTTGTTGCGCAGGAGTGGCTGCGTTGTTCCATGGACGACCTCTCCGGGGTTGGTGCAGATGGTGTGGCAGACCTCGGTGGTCTCCCCCGGCATGGCTGTGAAAGTCCCAGGCAAAGCCTCAATGAGACACTGGGCTTGCTTCAGCTGGTCCTCTGAGAGTGTATCCCTGAGCAGGGGTGTCTCAGGTTCTGTTTCCATGATGGCCTGTGGCCCCAGTTTGGGTTCCAGGGGGTACAGGATGATCAATAGCTCTTCCCTTTCGCGCCAGGGTTTCAGAAGATGAATGTGGTAAATCTGACGCTTCTTTTTCTAGTTGGGCTGTTGGACTTCATAGTTGACAGGGCCTGTCTGGTAGATCCCCTCATATGGATCCTGCCAGCGAGCTAGCAATTTTGATTCCTTGGGGGGGAGCAGTACGAGGACCTGATCTCCTGGTTCGAAGGTCTGCACTTATGTGCCCCGATTATATCCTCTCACCTGGGCTCCTTGGATGGCTCAGAGGTTCTCTTTTATGAGGGCTTGGAGCTGTAGTACATATTTGAGTAAAACTCTTGGTCTGGGACAGGATCTGTTCCCATGTCTCCCTCATGAGATCCAGCAATTCCCGTGGCTGGTGGCTATATAGCAGCTCAAATGGAGAAAATTTAGTGGAGGCCTGTGGCACCTCCCAAACGGCGAGTAATGGGGAGGAAGAAGCTGGTCCCAGCGGTGAAGTTCTTCCAGCGGACACTTCCAGAGCATGCTTTTTAATATTGGGTTGAACTGCTCAATCAAACCATCTGTCTGTGGATGGTACATGGATGTCCGGAGTCTTTTGATCTCCAGGAGGCCACAAACCTCTCGGAGGAGTCGGGACATAACTTTGTGCTCTGGTCGGTCAGGATTTCACGGGGCAGGCTGTAACGATGCTGGTTCTGGCGGGACCCAACTGAGAGTGCCAGTTCAGGACAAATTGCTTCAAGCAGGGCAATTACAGCCCAAGGCTGGGGTTTTTCCACCTCTAAGGCAAACCAAACCAGCCAGGCAAAGGAGACTTCGGTTTTACCCCACTGGCTAACCACAAGTCATCCCAAGCAATCCCCTAAGAGACTCCAGTTTCCCAGTCTCACCACCAGTGCCACTCGTTATGAGGACAAATGGTCATGAAAACCAATGCCCCAGTAAAAGAAAAAGGTCCTCCCGATCCCAATGGACCAAGCCCCCAGATCCAGGTCAATATACAAATCAGATCTTACCCACAAATCACGCTGTTGCCAATCCTTTAGAATCTAAAATCTAAAGGTTTATTCATAAAAGGAAAAAGGTATAGGTGAGAGCTAGAATTGGTTAAAAGGAATAAATTACATACAGTAATGGCAAAGTTCATGGTTCAGGCTTGCAGCAGATGGAATAAGCTGCAGGTTCAGATCAAGCCTCTGGAATACATCCACAGCGGGGGTGGGTCGTTCAGTCCTTTGTTCAGAGCTTCCATTTGTAGAAAGGTTCCTCCAGAGGTAAGAAGCAGGAATGAAGACCAAATGGAGATGAGGCAGCTGCCTTTTATAGTTTCTTCCAGGTGTAAAGACACCTCTTTGTCCTTACTGTGGAAAATCACAGCAAAATGGAGTCTGGAGTCACATGGGCAAGTCCCTGCCTACCTTACTGAATCATAAGGCGTGTCTGCCGCCTCTCAATGGGCCAATTGTATAGTCGATGGTCCTTAATGGGCCATCAAGCCAGCCTGGCAGAGCTGATAGCTTGTCTGGGGTCCCAGAAGCCCAGCCCCAGTTTGAAATACAGACAGTATAAAGCCAATATTCATAACTTCAACTACAAAACTGATACATACATATAAATGGCATAATCATAACCAGCCAAGCAGAACCCGGTCTTAGACACCTCATTTGACCCCCTTTATATAAGATTTGGTGCTACTACAGGACCTTTGTTGTAACAATGATCTACACGGTCCCAGTTATTGTCAATAACGTCACACAGGCCCACCCGGGTGAAGATCTTTAGGAGTTCTGCTGCAATGACCCAGGCTGTGATACTCCTCAGTGGCATGGCGTCAGAGAAGCGAGTGGCATCTCCACTATAACAAAGGTGTATCGGAAGTGCGCAGCACTCTTCGCGAGGGGCCCCACCAAGCCTATGGCCACCCTTCTGGAGTGATGAGTGAGTATTAGGTATATAAGTAACGCATGGCTGAAACACAAGGCCTATAGCAGTGGAAGGCAACCTCTCTTGTAGATGAGGGAGGAACGAACTGAGACTGAAATGGATGGTTCTTAATTCCAAGACACGGATGTGCAAGTTCTTTTCTTGAAAAGTACAGTGACTCTGGATTGTAAACTGAGTTAAAGGGGCTCCCCATCCAGTACTGGATGTATTTGATCTTATTGTAACCAACAGTGAAGGGTGAATGAATAGGATGCCTTCTGAGAATATGTGATCTTTGTCCACCATATCAATGAATCCAAGACATCCCGAAGAATGGTGACAAACATATGAAGACTGTCCCGACTGGGTGTGCAAACTGGGGTCATCCAATGCTGCACTGGGTGCATTCTGAGATGAGAAAAGGGGGTGACATAAGTGGAAGTTGCCATCAAACTCATGGGAATGAGGAAGAAGATCCAGTATCGACAGGCTCAATTTTTGCAGAATCAATTGTTATAGACTTCTTCTGGAGGAAAAGCTCTTCCTACTACTGAGTCCAGTATAGAACCTATAAAAGGGATTCTCTGAGTTGGACAGATTTTTGACTTCTTGGCATTCAGAAGCAAGCCCAGATCCAAAAGGACAAAGATTGTAACTATGATGTGAAGTGACAGATCCTTATGTGTAACACTTTTCAGTAACCAATAGTTCAAATATGAGTAAACAAAAATAGGGTAACACAGAAATGCACTTAGAAAAGATTCTTAGTGAAGATGATAGGCTTAAAAGGAGCACCTTGTACTGGAAATGGCATCCTGCCACTGCGAAATGCATGTATTTTCAATGACTGTCAGATATAAATATGAAAATAAACATTCTTGAAATCAGGAGTGGTGGTATCAAGGTAAGTGAGGAAAGTATGGAGGCCAGGGTTAAAATATGAAACCAGAATTTCCACATGTACTTGTTCAATTTTCTGAAATCTAAAATCAGACAGAGAATCCCATCTTTTTTTCTGTTTCAGGAAGAGATGTTCAGATACCGCCTCCACAGTTCCTACCTAGAGCAGCTTGTGAAGTTCCATTAGTAAAATAATTTTGTGAAACAGGTCTCTGAAAAGGGAAGGGTGGAGGAATCAAAAAGGGGAAGTTTTTGTAACTGAATGGCATAGCCTGTGTCTATATTCTCCACTATCCATACATCCATTAACAAATGGAGGCTGATTACATTGAATTGGGCTAGCCTGTCCCCAAATAAAAGAGGGGACTGATCCTTGCTGTTGGTCCATGACTCTCGATCCTCACATCAAATCTGAAGTCTGGTGTTTGCTGAAGATGAAGAAGAGGAGCTAGTTGCATCATCTTAGGTCTAGAACTGAAAGACCTCTTTTTATGCTGGGTATGAAACGAAGACAGGTTTCTGTTGCAGCTGATTAAAAGAAAAATAAGTAGAAGACTAAGGGAAATAGTGCTGCTAGTACCGAAAAGAACAAGTAAAAGGTCTTTCTGGTTGAGGTATAGAGACCCAGAGAA
The DNA here is from genome assembly GCA_033296515.1 of Macrochelys suwanniensis. Lineage (NCBI taxonomy): Eukaryota > Metazoa > Chordata > Testudines > Chelydridae > Macrochelys > Macrochelys suwanniensis. The sequence continues at coordinate 10,778,933 of CM065775.1, forward strand.
CAAGCAGTGGATTGAATTTCCTTTAATACCCCAAAAGTTCAGTCTTATTGCTGAACAGACCCTCAAAGTGGAGGGCTTCTGTTTTAACTTTAGTGTCCTCAGCCAAAGAAGATGACAGAGCCAAGCATACCACCAAAAGCAGACTGCAGATGCCAAGGCTCTGGCAGAAGAATCTGAAGCACCAAAAGATGCCCTGAGATCTTTGCCATGTTCTGTTCTTCTGTCAGAATAGCACTGGTTAATCTTCTTTTATCCTCTGGCAACTCTAACAAAGAATGCCATTCTTGTCTACAGATGGAAATGGTAACAGACCATCACTGCCTGTTAATTAACCACTTTAATTTCCACAGAGAAGGACGAGAAAACTTCTCTCCCAACTGCCTCAATCTTCCTCCCCTCTCTATCCACAGAGGTAGAGTGAGCGTGGCTAGATCTAAACCTGTTATTGGCAACTGCCACCACCAGCAAATTTGGTATAGGATGGGTGAGAAAATAAGAAAAACCTTCCTTTGTACAATTTGTCCACTTTCTTGGAAACAGGCTGACAAGAAGCAGGAGTTGACCAAATTACTTTAGCAGGTTGCAAAAGACCATCCAAAATACGGAGTGACCTGTTTGTGAAGGTAGCTCCAAAGATGTCAAATACTGGATGGATGGTTTCCTGCACAGGTGATTTCAAAGAAGGATTGGGGGGAAGGCATACAGCAGTGGGGCCTCTGATTTCACAAGGAAGGCATCTCCCAGAGTGTCATGCCCCAGTCTGGTCTGAGAGCAGTATTGTGGGCACTTGGCATTGTGTGTCATTGCGAAGAGATCTATTGAGGGGAATCCCCATTGTCTGAATATAGTTTATTATTCCGGGATCCATCTCCCACTCGGGAGTTTGTGAAAAGTTCCTGCTTAGGTGGTCTGCTGTTGCATTCTGGCATCTGGGCAGATAGGATGCTATGATGTCTATGTTGTTGGAGATGCACCACTGCCAGAGGCAGACTGCTTCTGCACAGAGGGGATAATTTCGGGCCCCTTCTTGGTGATTTACATGAAACATAGTGGCCAAGTTGTCTGTAAGAAACTGAACAGTCCTGTAGTGGATCAGAGGGAGAAAGTGCTGGCAGGTGTTTCAGATTGCCCATAGCTCCAATAGATTTATGTGGAGATTGGATTCTACGGGGGACCAGCAACCTTGGCTGGTATTGTCACACAAGTGTGCCCCCATTCCACCAGAGTGGAGTCTGTGATGATTGTTACAGTTGGAGGTTTTTGTTGGAAGGGGACACCTAAACAAATGTTCATATGTTGTGTCCACTAAGTGAGCAAGTAATTAAGGGAGAGAGGTGCTAGCTGGGAAAGAACTGAAATAACAGAAATAGCTAAAGCCATGAGGGTGCTGCTGTCGTTCTGACCGAAGCCAAAGGCGGTAGAGAAGGAACTGGGGGACAGTTGATTGTGCACGCGGGGTAACTGCTCAGAGCGGTGAGAGATGGCTGCCGTGTGTGCGTGGCCATCTGGGGCACTGCTACTGCAAATCTCTGATTAGAAGCGCAGGGCGCCAATACAACTAAAGTGGAGCACCCACACGGACACTCCTCGAAGAAGAACCACAAGTCCATGGAATTCCAAACAAACATTCTCAGAAGGGAAGGATGCCAAAGTCATACCCAGATGCTTGTCAGGTGATAAATCGAGATCAAAATCAGTATCCATTTCCTCCTGTTGAAAAAGAGGACTCATCTCCTCATCCTATTCTTCAGAAAGAGTATCAGGCAGTACTCTCTGAACTACCAACGGACCTGGAGGAACTAGATCTGAGGACTGTTGAGCCACCAGATCCTTAACAGATGATACTTCACAGTTCACTTCTCTATCCTCCCTCAAAAATTGTTGTGGTGAAACTCTAGGGCCATGAAGACAGTGGCTGCCAGTGTCTCCAGTAGGTGGAATCTGGAAACATACCCACGAGAGGAGGAGCAAACAGATAGAGTAGCATAACCTGGGATGAAGCAGGTCTCTTGTTTCCTCCTCTATCCTGCTCTAAGGACAGATCCGACCTTGGATGTGGTATGGATGTCACCGGAGTAAACATAGCAACTGGAGGGTGAAAAGAAATAAAGGGTGAGAAAGATCTACCTAGAGATCCCATAGGAGTCTTAGGAGGAGGTATAGAAAAATCTGGAGAAAGCCTACTCTACAAAGCTCCTCTTTTCAGATGATGACAAAGCAGATCTTGGAATTGAAAAAGACTCTCTCTTCTCCTTTGCCAAGTTTCTGTTGGTCAGATCTGAGGACCACTCAGGTGGAGGAAGATAGACATCAGCCACTAGTGTTGATATTCTCTTCAGCCTGATGACGGTCTAGGAACTGGAGTAGAACATGGGCCTGGAAAATACTGGATCCAGGAAAACACTCAGCTACATAATACTGGGCTTTGAAATAGAACCCGGAATCGGTGTGAACTTTGAAGTCAGAACCATAAAGGTTATGTCTGTATCAGACAGATCTGATAAGTCTGACTAGTGGAATCTAGCACTGCTAACAGTGCCCCTCTTCTCCCTCAGCTTCTGCTTCTTTGGAACTGATATAGATGGAATCAATATGTCTTTAGGTTCCCTGACAGGTCAACAGCCCTTTTCTATCTCCAGTGTCTTTGAAGCCCTGGCAGCTTTAGCTGAAGAATTGGAAATGAACATCAACAAAGATCCCAACGATGTAGAACTCAGTGTTGCTAGAGGAAGCTACTAAAACTGAGTCAGGCCTCTTATTTTTCCTTTTTGATGAATGCCTGGAACTGGATGGCTTAGCAGCCAACGCCTCCTTGAGCAACAGTATTTACAGTCTAGTCTGCCTGTCCTTGTGTACACTGGGAGTGGAAGTTCAGCAAATGAAACACCCAAAGGGAGGGTGCCCTTCTTCCAGGCACTTAAGACACCTTATGTGTTCTTCTGATGCTGGAAAAACAGCAGGGCATGAAACACATCTCTTCAAGCCCATACTCTTCTACGGTTTTGGCATAACACAAGGAACTGACTATACAGAGTATATTACACTACTTCTATTATCCTATACTTAAAATAACTTTATACTAAAAGCTACACTAAGAACAACTAACAAGGCACTATAAATGGAGAAAACCCTGGATCTAAAAGGACAGGAGCAGTTCAGTTTTGTCTGGTGGCGGGAAAGCACTAAGGGAGTAGAGAGCACAGTGCCCTCTGATATAGTCTCACCCTCAGTTTTTAGTATAAAGTAGTTTTGGGACACCAAGGTGAGGGGCAGGAGTGGAGACACGTGCTATATCAGGCACTGCTTGGAGAAGGTTCTACTGTTGAGTACAAAGAGACAGTACCCGTTAGTGGGGATGTGCAGAACACTCAAACAAAAACTAATTATTTCCCCAATTAATAGCAATCTGGAAACACTTAAGAAATTTCCTTACTAAACCCAGAAATACATGAACCAGCTCTCCAAAGACTGTTAAGAAGCAACAATGCCTTTGTAAATGGCTATATAAATTTAAAGACACTTTAAGAATTAGTTAAGTTTAAAAAGACTATTTGAAAACTGAAACATGTTTATAGAGAAAGTAAGGGTGTTTGGACTTATTTGAAAGAGAATATAAATTCCCTATTATACCCTGATGAAACTCAATGTTTATCTCAGAAAATGGACTGAATAAAATAGAGTTAGAACTCTAACTTTAAATGGTGTTAGGAGAAATTCCCACCACAAAGAGAAAGGCAGTATAATTATCAAGTTCATGAAAAATTACAACCCTACTGCACAAGTAGTAGCAGATCACCATTCACTAGCTGAAATTGTTACCAAGACCAGATAATGAAGGTTGAGCGAATGAAAGGAGGACAACAGAAAATTTTGAATCCAGCCTAGCCTGAAAGAATTGTTTTCCTCCTTCCATGAAGTTACGGAAAGAGAAGAGTGTAAAAACCCTCTGAATTAAGCAAACTCTCTCTGCTCCTATCCTCAACTTTACAGCATTCACTATAGCCTCATCTCTGCTTAGCTTGTTTCTACAAGCAAGCCAGCTAAGAAGAAAACAGCCAAAGAGCAGTATCAAGAAGAAGCAACCTTCCAGTTCAGATGACAACATCATCAACATTTTAACATGTATGGAGAAATGAAGTTGTAAAGCCCTGTCATGGGATTAAATGTAATGTTTTTCTTGTAATGATTTTAATGGTACTAAAATGCTACTAGACAGACAAGATGGGTGAGGTAATATTTTGATTGGACCAACTTCTGTGGGTGAGAGAGACAAGCTTTCAAGCTATGCAGAGCACTTCTTCAGGTTTGGGAAATGTAGTACTTAGAGCGTCACAGCTAAATACAAGGTGGAATAGATTGATTTGCATAAGTAGTTAACACATATTCTAAGGGACCATTTAAGGTGAAGAATCCCACTTGTCTCTTTCACCAACAGAAATTGGTCCAATAAAAGATACTACTTTACCAACTTCTCTCTCTAATATCCTGGGACGAACATGGCTACAACAACACTGAAAACATTGAAATTCTATTGTCATTTAAGATGTAACAGCTTCTCCTGTTAAACCAAATTGTTTAGCCTATTGTGATGGATGCTGTATGATTGAAATATGACCATCTGTCAGGGTTCCCTCCCCACTCTAAACTCTAGGGTAAAGACGTAGGGACCCGCATGAAGAGCCCCTAAGCTTATTTTTACCGCTTAGGTTAAAAGCCCCAAGGTACAAAATTCCCTGCACCCTGAGAAATGCTTCTTCCACTGCCACCATCAAGTGTTCTAAACAGGAATCCAGGAAAGGGGACCACTTGAAGTCCCTTCCCCCCAAAATATCCTCTCAAGCCCATATCTCCCTGTCCTGGGAAGCTTGAGAATAATCTCCTAACCAATTGGTTACACAGTGATCTAAAAACCCACCCCCTGGGTTTTTAAAAACCATAGAAAACAGTCAGCTTCCTAAAAGAAGGATTTTATTAAAACAAAGAAGGTAAAATCAGCTCTGTAAAATCAGGATGGTAACTATTTTACAGGATACCCAATTTCCAAACTCAGAGGGATTCCCCCCTCTGGACAAACCCTTAACGTTACAGAAAAAGAAAAAGGAATAACCCCTCCCTTTAACACAGGGAACACACACCAAGCAAAATGAACAGAAATCTACTCGCTATGCTGACTAGACTTACTTTAGAAAAGTGAGGATTTGATTAAAAGATGACTGATTCCTTTTTACTCCAAGATCACTCCGTGTCTGACAAAGAGCCACACACAAAGCTTTCCCCCTCCCAAGATTTGAAAGTATCTTGTCCCCTTATTGGTCAGATGCCAGCCAGGTCAGGTGTCAGTCTGGCTACCTGCATTTCTTAACCCTTTACTGGTAAGAGGATTTTATAGCACTGCATCAGATCCTCTCCCCCTTCCCTTTATATTTATGACACCATCTATATAATTAATATTGCCAATGTTAGACAACAGCAACAAATCTTACACAAACCATGGCATGTAAGGTGTCAATGGAAAAGTTGTGATTTGCCAAGTATGATTATCCTGTTTATATGCATGTATCATTTTTGTATATGAAGCTATAAATATTGGCTATGCACTGGTATCTTACATATGTGCTGTATTCCTGGGTAACACACACTAGATAAGATGTACATCAAGGCTAGACAGCTTTGAGTTGATGGCCCATTAAAGACACTTAGCTCTCACAATGGGCCATAGAAGAAACTCATTCCCCGCACATAGATCTTCTGGCAGAAGCCTCAGCCTCCCAGGGGCCAATGGCTACCCCCTGTGAGTCATCAAGCAATGTAAGGACATGTGAGATGCTCATGTGATTCTGGACTCCTATGACATTCCCCTCTGGTGTTATTCGGACCGGTGATCTGCTAGGTCACTCCAAAACTCCTTGACTCCGGGAGCCAGCCTTACCCTGCTCTGCCGTGAGAACCCCCATGCCTGGGCTGTTCATGCACAGACTCTGGCATGTAAGATGCTCCTTGGATTATGCAACCAAATGACACTAGCCAATATTTCCGGTCCCAGACACAATCCTAAAAACCTCCATCTTACAGTGTTCAGTTATGCCCACTGGACGCTGCAAGCTTATATAAGTTTGTCAGTTTAACAAAGAAATCGATATGTACCAGGCTTGTTATCCCGCAGGGATTCCCTGACATGCTTCAAACCAAACACACTGCTTCAGGTAGAACAAACAAGCAGATTTATTAACTATAAAGATAGATTTTAAGTGATTATAAGTCAAAGCATAACAAGTCAGAGTGGTGACCAAAATAAAATTAAATAGAAAAACGCAGTCTAAACTCTCAATCCTATTAGAGTGGGTAGCAGCAAGTTTTTCTCACCCCATTGGATATTGCAATCCTTAATATACAGGTTTGTTCCCTAAACCTGGGCCAATCTCCTGTGTTGGAGTCTTGTCATCTTCTCAGTGTCTTGGTTGCTTGCAGCACAGATGGGGGCAGGAGAAGGGCCCAGTATGTGTCCACTCTGTCAGTTTTATACTCTCAGTCCATGTGCTTGGCGAGCACAAATCTAGGCATATCTGGAGGCATTGCTGAGTCTCTCAAAGCAAGGTTGAGCAATTCCCCTGGTGTGGCCTTATGCAGGTGAGTCATTGCATTGTAGCTCCCTTGCTGGACAATGGCTGTTGATGGGTTGTTTGACACCCCGCCCGGGCATCGGTTACTTTCCTTGCTGTTGCCTCTGGGGAGCTAATATCTGCCTGATTCCCCTATTTACAGCATGCTTTGGTGACCACCATACAACACAATTCTCATAACTTCATATGCATTAACAATACACATATATGGATAGAGAAATGATTTACAGCAGATCATAACCTTTCCCCTTATACCTTACAAGGCATGCTCTATATGTAAGATCATAGTTATAGGAAAATGAGGGATATGAGGGTTACAGTACACTCCCCCAAGGTATAGACTGTTACAACTCCATCTTGTGTCAGTAACTTTCCACAAACTGGGATGTGAGCATTGTTTTAAATATAAAATTTCCAGGCACATGGCAAAGCATATAAAAGACCCCGGTGATGACTCCATTTTATCTCTTTCCTGCTTTATTCTCTGTATTTACAACTAAAAAGAGAATATTGAACTATGGACTGAGGACCTTCCAATCTTTTGAAAGTTAACAGTGTGACAAAGCTCTGACCTTGTCTCAGTGGGTCCCATGCTTCCTAGTGGATTAGCTAGCCTCAGAGGTTCACTGTGACCCTCCACGTTGCCCTTCTCTCTCTAGAGGCAATGGCCTACTGAGCAATTTTCATCATGAGCAAGAAAGGGAGGTGAGGAGAAGCTATCCTCCCTCATACAGTCTCTGTTGTCTCCCAATCTCAGCAATTAGTCAGGGAGGGGGAAGCCCGGGCCTGCTCTCTACCCCAGGCTCCAGCCCAGGGACTCTGATAGTAGCAGATTTTGGTAGCTGACTTTTTGGAAACAGGACGAGTATGATTCCCTGGGCCACTTACCCACAGCAGCCCCCACTTCCTTAATATCTACATCACCCTTACCTCAGGGCCTCCTTCCTTGTGCCAAATAGGGTTTGTACTGCACCATTTCTCCAGCAGCATGGCTTCCTCCTACAGCTCCTGACACACGCACCCTCACGTGACTAACTGTGGGGCTTTAAACTAGTTTCAGCCAGCCCGCCCCTGATTGGCTTCAGGTGTCCCAATCAACCTAGCTGTCTTCCTTGCTTTGTGAAAGAATCTTAATTGGCCCCAGGTGTCTTAATTGACCTGGGGCAACTGCCATTTGCTTACCCTGGTAACAGGGATTTGTTTAGCCTGGGGCTAATATATCTGTCTCCCACTACTTTCCTATATCCATCTAGCCTTGCCCTGTCACACCAGAGAGACTTTATAAGCCAGCAGTCTGTACCATCACCACTACAAACCTGATATAATGACATTGCAATTCATAGATTCATAGATTCTAGGGCTGGAAGGGACCTCGAGAGGTCATCGAGTCCAGCCGCCTGCCCTCATGGCAGGACCAATTACTGTCTAGACCATCCCTGATAGACATTTATCTAACCTACTCTTAAATATCTTCAGAGATGGAGATTCCACAACCTCCCTGGGCAGTTTATTCCAGTGTTTAACCACCCTGACAGTTAGGAACTTTTTCCTAATGTCCAACCTAAACCTCCCTGGCTGCAGTTTAAGCCCATTGCTTCTTTTTCTGTCCTTAGAGGCTAAGATGAACAAGTTTTCTCCCTCCTCCTTATGACACCCTTTTAGATATCTGAAGACCGCTATCATGTCCCCTCTCAGTCTTCTCTTTTCCAAACTAAACAAACCCAATTCCTTCAGCCTTCCTTCATAGGTCATGTTCTCTAGACCCTTAATCATTCTTGTTGCTCTTCTCTGGACCCTCTCCAATTTCTCCACATCTTTCTTGAAATGTGGTGCCCAGAACTGGACACAATACTCCAGTTGAGGCCTAACCAGCGCAGGGTAGAGCGGAAGAATGACTTCTCGTGTCTTGCTCACAACACACCTGTTAATGCAGCCCAGAATCAAGTTTGCTTTTTTTGCAACAGCATCACACTGTTGACTCATCTTTAGCTTGTGGTCCACTATAACCCCTAGAGCCCTTTCTGCTGTACTCCTTCCTAGACAGTCTCCTCCCATTCTGTATGTGTGAAATGGATTGTTCCTACCTAAGTGGAGCACTTTGCATTTGTCCTTATTAAACTTCATCCTGTTTACCTCTGACCATTTCTCCAATTTGTCCAGATCATTTTGAATTATGACCCTAGCCTCCAAAGCAGTTGCAATCCCTCCCAGTTTGGTATCATCTGCAAACTTAATAAGCGTACTTTCTATGCCAATATCCAAGTCATTGATGAAGATATTGAACAGAGCCGGTCCCAAAACAGACCCTTGCGGAACCCCACTCGTTATACCTTTCCAGCAGGATTGGGAACCATTAATAACTATTCTCTGAGTATGGTTATCCAGCCAGTTGTGCACCCACCTTATAGTAGCCCCATCTAAGTTGTATTTCCCTAGTTTATTGATAAGAATATCATGCGAGACCGTATCAAATGCCTTACTAAAGTCTAGGTATACCACATCCACCTCTTCTCCCTTATCCACAAGACTCGTTATCCTATCAAAGAAAGCTATCAGATTGGTTTGACATGATTTGTTCTTTACAAATCCATGCTGGTTATTCCCTATCACCTTACCACCTTCCAAGTGTTTGCAGATGATTTCCTAAATTACTTGCTCCATTATTTTCCCTGGCACAGAAGTTAAACTAACTGGTCTGTAGTTTCCTGGGTTGTTTTTATTTCCCTTTTTATAGATGGGCACTATATTTGCCCTTTTCCAGTCTTCTGGAATCTCTCCTGTCTCCCATGATTTACCAAAGATAATAGCTAGAGGCTCAGATACCTCCTCTATTAGCTCCTTGAGTATTCTAGGATGCATTTCATCAGGTCCTGGTGACTTGCAGGCATCTAACTTATCTAAGTGATTTTTAACTTGTTCTTTTTTTATTTTATCTTCTAAACCTTCCCCCTTCCCATTTGCATTCACTATGTTAGGCATTCCCTCAGACTTCTAGGTGAAGACCGAAACAAAGACGTCATTAAGCATCTCTGCCATTTCCAAGTTTCCTGTTACTGTTTCTCCCTCCTCACTGAGTAGTGGGCCTACCCTGTCCTTGGTCTTCCTCTTGCTTCTAATGTATTGATAAAAAGTTTTCTTGTTTCCCTTTATTCCTGTAGCTAGTCTGAGCTCATTTTGTGCCTTTGCCTTTTTAATCTTGCCCCTGCATTCCCGTGTTGTTTGCCTATATTCATCCTTTGTAATTTGTCCTAGTTTCCATTTTTTATATGACTCCTTTTTATTTTTTAGATCTTGCAAGATCTCGTGGTTAAGCCAAGGTGGTCTTTTGCCACATTTTCTATCTTTCCTACCCAGCGGAATAGTTTGCTTTTGGGCCCTTAATAGTGTCCCTTTGAAATACTGGCAGCTCTCCTCAGTTGTTTTTCCCCTCAGTCTTGATTTCCATGGGACCTTATCTATCAGCTCTCTGAGCTTACCAAAATCCGCTTTCCTGAAGTCCATTGTCTCTATTTTGCTGTACTCCCTTCTACCCTGTACTTACCCTCTACCCTTGCATAATATATGCAATTATTGTATGCATATAATCTATTAACCCTTTAACTCTTTTTTATTAATAAAACATTAGATTTTAGTTACTAAAGGATTGGTAGCAGAGTGATTATTGCGATATTGACCTGGCTAAATGGCTGATCTCTTGGGATTAGAAGGACCCTATATGAGATGAAATTGGTTTTCAATGACCACTCATCATAGAGTCCAGTGTCTGTGTGGTGAGATAAGGGCTAGAATGCTTAAGGAGACTGTATTTTGACTTCTTGTTAACCAATGTGGTGAGACAGAAGTTTACTTTGGTCACTGGATTGGTATATCTAATAACAGAATAACCACTAGTTTAGGCTGAGACTGCTCTATTTCTCAGCTGTTTGTCCTAATCTGATATTCTCAGCTGTGACGCACTGAGGTACAGTGACACCTATGTATTCCTGGACAGGAGACATAAATTAACATTGGTAAACAGAGAGAAACAGTGGGATTTAATTTGGATTTAATATTTCATCAATTTGTCTCTTTCAGTGAAGCTCCTTGAATTACTTCTTTGAGTAACAGTTTTTTTGATTTCATAGCACGTATTTAAGATTACTCACTTTTGCCCATTTATAACCTGTTATGTTATCCATTATAACTCAAAAGGGGTTCCTCTGCCCTTAAACAAAAATCTTTTGCTCATCTATAAACTGTTTTATTATCTATGATACACCAGAAATGGACTATATGTGGACAATCACTTGAAGAATTGGGGAGATATGGGAATTCAGTGAGTTTATAAAAACCGGAAAGTAATAACCAGTTACTAGGAATGGGTGACTGCTATGAACTGTGGCACAGATAAATGGCCTAAACGTCACCCCTAAGTGGAAATTACTATACTAACTAATAGGAGAAGAGCACCTTAACATAAGTAGGGTGAAGAAATACAGATAAGGACGAGGGGAGAAACCCTTATTGAATATGCATTAGACATAGTGGCATCAGTGTAACATATTATACAAGTTGCATCCAAGACTGTGGGTGGGAGGAGAGAGAGGTGTAGCCCTTGCGAAGTGCCAGGATGATGGCCACTGAATGTGCTGAGGAAGATAATGGTTAACATTTCAGGTTGTTCTGCAAGGGATGGTGGGAGTATATGGATGTTCAGATGTACATTCTGTATTATCTCTATTCACTTTACTGGGTTCGAGTGTTTGTGACTTTGCTAAATGTATTAATAAATTATTGTAGAATAGTGTGAATGTTGCAACTGTGCACATCAGGGCTTCCTACTATACAGTAATTTTAATAATACTGGGCCTGATCTTGGGACAAGAACCTGTCAAATCTCAGAGTGAGAACTGGGAATTCTTAAGTAATCAATATAATTAATACATAATCTATGGATCGGGCTATTCTTGGTATGAATAAGGATATCAGAATCTGGCCTTGTAACGATGCTGGTTCTGGCGGGACCCAACTGAGAGTGCCAGTTCAGGACAAATTGCTTCAAACAGGGCAACTACAGCCCAAGGCTGGGGTTTTTCCACATCTAAGGCAAACCAAACCAGCCAGACAGAGGAGACTTTGGTTTTACCCCACTGGGTAACCACAAGTCACACAAGCAATCCCCTTAGACACTCCAGCTTCCCAGTCTCACCGCCAGTGCCACTTGTTATGGGGACAAATGGTCATGAAAACCAATGCCCCAGTAAAAGAAAAAGGTCCTTCCGATCCCAATGGACCAAGCCCCCAGATCCAGGTCAATATACAAATCAGATCTTACCCACAAATCACGCTGTTGCCAGTCCTTTAGAATCTAAAATCTAAAGGTTTATTCATAAAAGGAAAAAGGTATAGGTGAGAGCTAGAATTGGTTAAAAGGAATCAATTTCATACAGTAATGGCAAAGTTCTTGGTTCGGGCTTGCAGAGATGGAATAATTGCAGGTTCAAATTCAAATTAAGTCTCTGGAGTACATCCACAGCTGGGATGGGTCCTTCAGTCCTTTGTTCAAAGCTTCCATTTGTAGAAAGGTTCTTCCAGAGGTACGAAGCAGGAATGAAGATGAAATGGAGATGAGGCAGCTGCCTTTTATAGTTTCTTCCAGGTGTAAAGACACCTCTTTGTCCTTACTGTGGAAAATCACAGCAAAATGGAGTCTGGAGTCACATGGGCAAGTCCCTGCATAATTTGCTGAGTCACAGGCGTGTCTGCCTTCTCTCAATGGCTCCATTGTATCGCTGATGGCTCTTAATGGGCCATCAAGCAGGCCTAGCAGAGCTGATAGCTTGTCTGGGGTCCCAGAAGCCCAGCCCCAGTTTGAAATACAGACAGTATAAAGCCAATATTCATAACTCCAACTACAAAACTGATACATACATATAAATGACATAATCATAACCAGCCAAGCATAACCTGGTCTTAGACACCTCATTTGACCCCCTTTATAAAAGATTTGGTGCCACTACAGGACCTTGGTTGTAACAATGATCTATATGGTCCCAGTTATTGTCAATAACATCACAGGCCTTTTGAGTGTTATATAAGTAATGACTTCCAGCTCCTTTCAAGGGCAGCTCCAACTGACCACATTGCTGTAGCATAGCCTGGATGTGACAAAGGCGTGGGTGACAGTTGCAAGGACCACATTAGAATACAGGTCACAGATTCCTGGGTTTAGACTAAAAAACAGGATAAAATATAGAGTGCTTAGTTTTTCACAGCACTTACTCTTGGTAGTCGGAGGGGGCCCACTGTCAACACTTCCTCCAAATCCTTTTAATGTACAGTCTGGAGGGGCCCAACCAAAATTACAATGGCAATTTTTCTTACTGTTGCACATCTGAAATAGAATAAGACTATAAATAATATGAACCAAATGAGCAATTTGGTGAAAATACTGCCTTCCTGTGCTCTAGGTGCAATCTTACTGCCCTAAACTGTATGGCATCACATTCTAAATAAAAGACAGAATGGTAGTTTCTTAAATGCTATTGTAGGTTTCTCCAAGTCTCTTGATAGGAGCGCCAAGGTAACTAGTTATCCAGAGTCTCCATCTTTGGCAGGAGGAATTAATGTACTGACTTTGGTTTATTAGTGTGCAATCTTTATCATCTAGTGGCTGACCAAAAGATCTAAAAATTGAACCAACTTCTCTAACCACTTAAATCAGTTCTCCTTTAGTTTAACTTCTACAGGGCTGTATTTTGCAGTCAAAAGACAAAGTTTAATAGAATCACTGCATGCCCACTCTGGTAGGGATCACAAAGCCTTTGAAACCAGAGCACACGCATCCCCTCAGATGAGAAAATCCAATGTGTAAAGTTATTAATGTCTTATAAGAGACATTGTAATGTTATCAAAACCCCTAGTGAAATCATGTAGAAAGCCCCAAGAGGAAAGATAGGAAGCAAGAAAGCAACAGCAGATTGCATGTGGCAAAGTTAGTTTCTTCCTTCTCTCTGGATTGTAATATAAAAAGTAGAGATCTGTGCATTTTTATCTTGGAGGAGTATGTTTTACCTTCAGAGCCAGGGGAAGCTGGCTTTATTAACCTGTGGGTCTTGAACTCCATTTTCAGCCACGTAAGTGCTACTATTTCTATTTTTGCACTGCTCCATCTAGTGCTAGAAATGCAACTTGGAAAGCAGGTGTTGCCTCATTGACTGATGTAAAGTGAAGAAGGAACCATGGGATTATAAAACATGTTTTCTACTTCTAGGTGTAAAACAAAGACAGGACACAATACTGGTTGTTATAATTTAACATTTACTTTGCATTAGTGCCTGAAGGACATAAGAAGATTGGGCTCCCCTTGTGTTAGCTGGTGCACAAATATGTGATAAATGACAGTTCCTGCCCCAGAGAGCTTGGTTAGAATTTAGCTGAACTCAGGTTAATACGCAGTAGTACGGTGACATTGGGTCAGGCCAAAAATCAGCCATATGGTTTTTATACTGTAGAACTAGGTTTTAAGAAAAACTCTTAGTAAAGGTACTACTTGAATTTTTGTTACTAGAATTTCATAAACCACATTTATTTTTCTCAGGGTTATCAATTAAAATCTCTCCATTTCCTTTCATCAGGACAGCCAAATAGTCCGGGGCCCCCTTTCTTGAAGGGATTAAAGAAGAGAGTGGTTGTCCCATTTCCAGGCGACAATCCACACACAAAATCCTCTCCCTCCCATTTGGGCAGAAGCCAGGCTTCTTCTTTCCAGGAGCACCTGCTTCCTACTGAAACCTTTAATCTCTTCTGACTTCCTCGGTCAGTGCTATTTAGCTAGCTAATGTACTACAACCCTCAAGTCTTCTCCTCAAGTTTGGCACTTAAGGTGATCTTTACAGGCTGGGCTCTTAAACTCTTCAGTGGACTGAGGGTAACTCCCGTACAGTCCAGCTAAGACTAGGGCACAAGAAGCTGGGCTTCTTGTCCCAGCTTCCTATTTGTGTGTGTTTGATTTAAATAATAATTGCATCTGTGAACTGCATAGATCATCTTACACATGGGCATCTGACTGCTAGACACCAACACCTCAGAATGTCAGTTGCTCAGGCTGAACGTTGTCTAACTAAGTTTATGGACTGACTGTGTCATGTTACTTTTTAATAAGATTCACAGTTCCATTAGTAGCTACTATAGGAGCTCTTCTTTATCTCAAGCAGTAAAGACTTGGATTTTTGGAGGCAAAAGATCAGGGTTCTATCCCCTGCTCCCCAAGCCTTATACCTGTGTCTAGTGGGTATCCTATCTAGTCTGTATCATGATGGGACTTTGGACAATTTATCAGGAATCCCAGTGACTCTACTGCCATTGAGGTGATGATATTTAAAACTCTGCTGTAGCGATACACATAAATATTGCATTTCACTGGAATTTGAGGGCAAGTTAAGTCTTCCTATTTCTTATTGTAAGTCATTGCAAAAGGATTTGAAATAACTATGTTAATCTCTTCCTGATTCCTCACATTAATTTTGGTGTATAAGCTAAGTTACTACCTACAATTAATAGCCTTTCATCCTGCATAGCAACAAGGCCAGTGGAAAGATATTTTGCGCCCTAGGCGAGAATTCCACCTTGCGCACCCCCCCACGCCCCGCACATCGGTTCATTGAGGGGCAAATCCCAACGAGCCTCTGTAGACCCCAGGGGCCAGCTGTGCCCAGGGGTTGCTCCCCAGACCAGGTTCCCCCCTCCCCGCCCCCATCCACTCCCTCCCACTTCCCACTCCCTGACTGCCCCCCTCAGAACTCCCAACCCCCCTGCTCCTTGTTCCCTGACTGCCCCCTCCTGGGACTCTTACCCCTAACTGCCCCCAAGAACCCCACCCCCTACCTAAGCCTCCCTGTTCCTTGTCCCCTGACTGTCCCCTCCTGAGACCCCCCCCCACCCTAACTGCCCCCTAGGACCCTACCCCCTACCTGTCCCCTGACTGCCCCAACCTTCTCCACACCCCAGCTCCCTGAAAGCCCCCCCCAGAACTCCCCACCTATCCAACCCCCCCCCGCTGACTGCCCCGACCCCTCTCCACATCCCCACCCCCCCAGAACTCCTGACCCTTCCAACCCTCCCCCCGCTCCCTGACAGCCCCCCACAGAACTCCTGACCCTCCCCCACTCCCTGACAGCCCCCCCCAGAACTCCTGACCCTTCCAACCCTCCCCCTGCTCCCTGACTGCCCCCCATGACTTCCCTTACCAGGCCCAGGCTGCTGGAACTGCTGGCCTGGCCCTCCCCCGCAGAGTGCTGAGGCAGTGGGAGGGACAGCGGCAGCTCACACTCAGTCCTGGGAGCCGCAGAACCGGAGCATGGTGAGGGGGGAGCCGGGGGTGCGCCTGCCTGGGCTACGGGCCGGTGCCCCCCCCCCCCGGGGCTCCTGCAGCAGATGCATGAGGGCGGCGGCCCCCGTGCGCCCCCCAGCTCCCCCCTTGCTGCGCTCGGGTTCTGCGGCTCCTGGGAGTGTGCGCTGCAGCCGCTGCCCCTCCCAAGGAGCCGCAGAGCCCGAGCTTGGCGAGAGGGGAGCCAGGGGGTGCACGGGGGCTGGTGCCCGCATGCATCTGCTGCAGGAGCCCTTGGGGGGGCACACCAGACCGCAGCCTGGGCAGGAGGGGTGGGGGGGGGGTACGGCTGCTCCCTGCTAGTGGCGCTGCTGCCTTTGCAGGGCTGCTGCCTCCCCTGCACTGCGCCGGCTCCTCCATGGCTGGGGCCGCCCTCCCCAGCCAACGCTTTTTGGCGCCCCCAACCACTAGGCGCCCTAGGCGACCGCCTAGTTCGCCTAGTGGTTGCACCGGCCCTGATAGCAAATTACTCCTTTAAAGTTAGCATGGGATAGAGTCAGTGTTACTGAGGAGAGTGTTGTCAGATGTTTGGAGCTGTGCGTGTTCTTCCGAGTGTTTTACCGTGTGCTGTCCCAGCTCTGCACAGACAGCTGGCACAGCAAACCTTAAGCGAACCACCCAATAAATCCACAGACTTGGCTCATAACGAAGGCACTTAGTTAAGTTTATCACCAATGAAGCACAGTGCTAACGCCCCAGCTGAATACAAGTACACTACAAGTACACTAACACATGTATGCTTGTGACAATGGACCGGCTCAGGTAGTGGCGGGACTTTCCACTAGCCCCTAGGCCAGACAAAGACACTCCCTCCGAGATACATCTTTATACACCAATACAAACAAGTTACATATCACCCTTGATGTATCAGGGTGCCACCCATTGACTTGTACCTGTAGGTTAGATCAAAACATCTATATTTATTATGCTGTCATCCTGACCTTATCCTTAAGATGGGTCAGCATGTTCCTGGTATCTTTGGGGAATGTGTTTTTCGGGGTGTTCTCGTACCACCCTTCTGGAATGTGCTTGCGTAAGTGTTTTGTGCCTAGCACCTCTTACTCACAACTTAACTTTGCTTCATATGAGCAAAATTTAACTACTTTAGGCCTCAGGCCTCATATCAGGCCTCTGATGCATGGGGTTATGTTTCAGGCCCTATTCCTACTACAGAGAGCAAGTTTTTTTCTGAGGTTTTCCAATTCTGCTGACACTCTGGAGCCAGTCAGTCTGTTCACTAAGTAAGTGACAGAACAAGGACTGTTTGTTGTAGGACTGCCATAAAATACAGGGTTTGTAAACATTCCTATGAAGTTCATCTAGAAATGCCAAAGTTCACAGGCCTCAAGTTCTATCATTTTCTTGTTGAAGAAGGGATGAAAATTGTTGGAGGAGAAAACAAGAGATAATATAGAAGAGGAGAAATGGTTGTATGTGGATGAGAAGCCTACTCAGAAGAAATAAAATTAATCAGGTATTTTGCACCATTCATCTAAGGAGTGCAAAGGTCTTTAGTTAACAGAGATTTGCAAGTTTCACATCCCTCTGTGAGGAATATGGTTAGTACTGTATCCATCAGTCAACCAAGGATTCCCAGGTAACAATGATGGTCGAAAATGTTTTATCATCACTTTCAGCTGGCCTAGATATTGAGACCTCACCTCGGTTTTTGGCTGAGCAAAGTGAAGTGGTCCTACACACAACTACACAGTATTTCTCTTCCTTCCTCTCTCTGTGTGTGCAGCCTCTCCAAAGTATGCTCCATGGTTGTAGTTGGGGGAGGAAGAAACAAGAAACAAGCGGTCTGTCCATCCCTTCCATCCCAGGGGAGAAAAAGATCCTTGGAGTGGGTGGGAGGAGAAAGAGGAGACACACACAGAGCCCCTGGCACAGGGGTTGGGAGCAAGGAAGGCAGAGCATATATGGTAATATAGAGCCTCTGGTATAAGGGAAGAGGTAGGGAGGTTGCACGGACTTCTTGAAATGAAGGTGGCACAAGGAGCTTATAGGGAGAAATGGAAGATGTGAACTGGTGGATTCACACCTGGACCAGGGAGTTTGGCTGATAATCATTAATGTACTTATACTTAAAAAGGTGTATATGAGTATTTAGTTCCCCCCAACCCCGTCAGTGTTTCTCTTCTCCTGACCGTTTCTGGAATGGTTTTCTCCTACGGACTTGTAGGAATATAGACCTAGTAAACTATGATTTTAAATTGAGTTTGGATGTTAGTGCAAGTGATAAGCCCAAAAAATGTGACCAAAAAGAATGAGAAGTGGAGAGGGTGAAATGAGAAGAAATGGTGTTTGTGTTAAATTTATATCGATCCTTGAAATACCAGCATTATCTTTTGTAAGGTATGTTTTCAGATGCAGTAAATGATTCTTTAAAAATAAAGAAAACATAGTTAATTGGGTACCTGGTGCAGTAAATAATTGATTGTATATGCTTCTTTAATTTATTATAAAGAACTGCTTAATCCAGTTGCTAGGGAGAAATACAGTAAAATAAGATAAGAAGAAAACCTGGAAGGGGCTGGGGGGGAGGGTCCAGCCATTAATCTTGTCTCAACCAGTCCAGAGGACAGGGTTCAGCCATAAACTGACTCATCAAGCTTTAGCTAAGGTCTGATAACAATCAGTGACATCACTTGCTTATTATAATGTTATAAAAAGGCAAAATGTTAGGGGTTTCTTTGTCACAGCTTTTTCTTATTCCTCTGCAATCATGCCAAGATAGAAAGGTTTATCCCAAGCCTGATCCCATTGTGCATAATTGCCCAATGCTTATAATTGTATTGTCACTAAAATATAATATAGTGGTATTTGTATTTTGAATATAATCAACACCAAGTGGCCTTTAGACTAATAAAGGAATACTTATGTACAAGCTAAATCATGGTGAACCTTAGTAAATGTATTAGGAAAATTATTTCCAACAGTACTGCTTCAGCATTCCAGTCTTTTAGTGTCACACCTTTCTCTCCCTCCTTGGAATGATCTGGGTCTTACTTATATAAATCCAGAACCCTCCCATACTCATTAGCCACTGAGGGGACTACTTAACTGGAGTCAGTTACTTGTGTTTTTTCCCCCCACTACCTCTATGTAGTAGTTCACTCTGGCTTGTCTTCACTACCCGCCGGATTGGCGGGTAGCAATCGATCTATCGGGGATCGATTTATCGTGTCTCGTTTAGACGCAATTAATCGATCCCCGAACGTGCTTCCCGTCGACTCCGGAAATCCACCTCGGTGAAAGGCAGAAGCGGAGTCGACGGGGGAGCGGCAGCGATCGAGTCGCCGCCGTCCTCACGGCCAGGTAAGTCGATCTACAATAAGCCAACTTCAGCTACGCTATTCAAGTAGCTGAAGTTGCGTATCGTAGATCGACCCCTCCCCCTACTGTAGCCCAGGGCTGAGAGAGGGATGCAAGACTGTGCAAGCAATGAACTCGGCCTACAGAAGCAATGAAGTGTTCAACCCTCTAAATCCTATCCTTGTTTGCTCCAAGATGCATTAGTGTAATGTACTCCATATAGGGCTATTCTTGAAGACCCCAGGAAACCTTTATTTTGTGCTATGAGAATGTAACACCCGAGTTTCTTGTTCTACACTGGACTCCCCAGCTGACTGTAAGCGCAATCTATAGAATTTTTTTAGCAATAAAATCCAAAATGGCATGAGATTTGTCTATTTTGCAGATCTGACTGTATGGTGTCATATGTGGCTTTTCATCAAATGATGTATAGTTGATAAGATTCTGCCTTCAAAATACTTTAATTACTGCTTTTCAAGATCTTGTCTGACTCAAATAATCTGAAGTCTAATGTGAAGCATCACTGCTAAGAGACTAAGTTCAGTGTTTTAAATATTATACTCTGAAATTCTGAGGATTTAAAATCTTTACTACTTACCCCTCTGTTATTGCATTTTGTGTAATTACAATCGTAATCCAGAACTTTTATATCGACACATGTCTTGTTCATACATATCTGTAAAAGTTCACAAATAAATATACATTAGATAATAGAATGGCATTAGGAAAGCCTATATTCTGACTGGTTATTCAATGTGGAAACCACACTATAGGTCAAAAAGAAAGGTTAATAGTAAAAAACTTTTTTCAGAGTTTCTTAGCA
Organism: Macrochelys suwanniensis; assembly: GCA_033296515.1. Lineage (NCBI taxonomy): Eukaryota > Metazoa > Chordata > Testudines > Chelydridae > Macrochelys > Macrochelys suwanniensis. Next base: position 10,799,061 of record CM065775.1, read on the forward strand.
CGGCGTGATCTTGACACCAGTCAAAACCCTCTAGAAAATAGGAAGCATTAAGGTCATGCATGTGCTCATTTGCAGAACAGAGTTACTTCCACTTCTTCAGAATCTGTATCAGAGACTCTGAAAAAGTGGCAAGGGTTGAACTATGTCAGTTTCTGGTAAATAGCATTTCTCATTTAAGTATTTTTAGTGTAAAGCCTTGCACTATTGCTTTCTTGAAACAGGCATCAGCCGCCAAGTTTAGAGAGTACTGCTGGATGAATGTAGGAATTGAGTTTTAAGGAGCAGCCATATGTGGTAACAGCTAAGAGTCATCCATAGCCTCTTGATTACTGCGACATCCTTTTCTAGCATCTCCCCATTGTTCCCCATCGATTCAAAATTATCATCCTAGCTCAATTTTCTGACCATATAACCCTCCTCCTCCTTCGTATTCCTTTACTGGCTCACCCTTTATTCATAACATTGCATTTAAAATTCCTTACCTTCACCTGTTACCCTGTCACCTGGTCAAATTTAATCATTTCTGACCAGTATTTCCAGCATTACTCGATAGAAAACTAGTCTGTCATTTTATATCCTATGCCTTTTGAAGGATTAAGGAAAATTCCTGCTGGGGAGATTCCCAGTGAGCAGTTGCACAGTCTCTAGAGTATCAAATGGAAATTTAGGATTATGATTTGTGCTTTATAAATAGGGCAAGGTTATTGTAGTGATGGTTGTGGTACTGCTATCCTTACTTCTGCGCTGCTGCAGGCGGCGGTGCTGCCTTCAGAGCCGGATGGCCAGAGAGTAGTGGCTGCTGGCCGTGAGCCCATCACTTCAGGCAGAGTCGCTGCCAGCAGCAGTGCAGAAGTAAGGATGGCATGGTATGGTATTGCCACCCCTACTTCTGTGCTGCTGCCTGAAGAGCGGGGCCCTCGGTCAGCAGTCGCAGCTCTCCGGCCACCCAGGTCTGAAGGCAGCGCAGAAGTAAGGATCCTCCCTAAAAGAACCTTGTGAGTCCCCTGCAACTTCCTTTTCAGTCAGGCCCCCCAATTTGAAAAACTCTGGTCTCTCCCTTGAAATTGGTATAGTATAGGGTAAAAGCACACACACACAAAGAAAGATTTCACAGGGGAGACCAGATTTCATGGTCCGTGATGCATTTTTAATGGCTGTTAATTTGGTAGGGCTCTATTTATAAACCGATCCATGGTTGAAGATCATATGGGGAGGTGAGAGCAAAGAGCTGAGTAACAACTGGGTCAGATCGGGCATCAATCTGAAATTCCTAGGATGATGGTGGTAAACTGAGATGAGAGGAAAAAGGGTGGACCCAGCCTCAAAATACAGATTTTATTTGATGCTGTCGGGGAGAAAAGTTACCAGTTCAGAAGTTAAAGACGCTGTGCAGAAGGAGAGGTCACTCACTTTGTGCAGTAACTGCAGTTTTTCAAGAGCTGCATCCCTATGGATACTCCATGTCAGTTGTGCACACATCCACGTACCTTTGATTGGAGATATTCGGTAGCAGTACCCACTTGGTCCACTCGTGCACTCCAGGCTTCCTCATGCCCTGTACTGGGGATATATAGAGCTGTGCTAGTGAACTTCCCTCAGTTCTTTCTCTACCATGAAGTGCAACAAGATGAAACTCTGAAGCAAAGGGGAAGGAAGGAGGGTAATGAATCACCCGTAGGGAAATCTCAAAGAACTGCAGTTACTGCACAAGGTAGTAACCCTCCTTTCAGTAGTGTCCCTGAAGATGCTTGAATTTACAGATTCATGAGCACTGTCACTGGAAAGAGCTTTGGATTTGAGTCTAACAGTGAAGACACAACTTGACTGCCAATTGCAGCATGTGATCTGGCTGTGTGAACCAAGGCATGGTGTTGGCTGCTGCTCTACAAATTTCAGCCACTAGAACATCGTTCAAGAGTGCTCTAGAAGTAGATTGGAATCTTGCAGTATGGGCTAACACCTCAGAAGAGATCCACCTTGAGAGTCTTTGAATGGACACTATGGATTCCCTGAATCTGTCTGTAAATGAAACCGTTTGGGAGACTTTCAAAAGGGTTTAGTTTTGTCCAGAAAGAAGGCTAATGCTCTTCTGCCATCCAAAGTGTGAAGAACAATTTCTTTCCTGGTCTGGCTTGGTTTCAAGAAGGAGACTGGAAGCTGAATAATCTAATTAATATGGAACTGAGAAGATAATTTTGGGAGAAACTTGGGATATGGTTGTAATGAAACTTTCTTCCTGAAGAATACTGTACTGGGAGGAGCTGCAATTAAAGGCCCCCATTGACAGGGTCCCCTCTCTGCTTGTGGCACTTCCTGCTCGTCGCGCTGGAGATTAGCTCAGTGTCTCAGCTGCATCCTCCTCAGCGGTCTCTCACCCGTCTTCTCTCCGTATGTGGACTCTCTCACTCTCGGTGTTGCTGCTTCATGTCCGTGGTTTGGCACTCCATCCAGGTTACTAAGTCCCTCCCCTTCTGGGGAAAATCACAGTCTTTACGGACGAGCTGTCTGGCAGGCATCTCCAGTGCCCTGAACCACTACCCAGTGTCCGGGAGGGGTATCCAAGCCCATCCTCTATGCTGGGTTCCATCACAGGGACCCTATAACATGCAGCCTAGGCCTAACCTGCCTGTGACCTTGCTGCTGTTTCCCTGAGCTTTTTCCTACCTAACTACCCCCCACCCCTGGGTTCGCCATCTTCCCTACTCCCTCCTCTCAGGAAGTCTCTGCAGTTTGCCATCCTGCATCCACAAACACTCCTTCCTTCTTTATAGGGAGTGACTGCCCTTTCCTAGCTGCCATGCCCCTCTCTAGCCAGCTACTTGTTTTTCAAAAACGAGGAAGCTAGTTAAATGGAAATTAAAAGGAACAGTCACAAGAGTGAAATGTCTTCAAGGAAACTTTCTAAAAACACTATAATAGAGGCTCCAATTAAATGCATACCTCAAATAAAAAAGATAGTGAGAGGATCAAAAAAAATGCCACCATGACTAAAACCAGGAGTAAAAGAGTTGGTAAGGGGCTAAAAGGCATCATTTAAAAATTGGAAGTCATATCTTGCTGAAGACAATAGAGAGGAGCATAAGCTCTAGCAGGTCAAGTGTAAAAATATGATTAGGCGGGCCAGAAAAGAATTTTAAGAGCAACTAGCAAAAGACTTTTTTTTTTTTGCTATATGGTTAAGTACATCAGAAGCAAGGAAGCCTGCCAAACAGTGAGTGGAGCCACTGGACGATCCAGTTGCTAAAAGAATACTCAAGGAAAATAAGGCCATTGCAGAGAAGCTAAATGAAATCTTTGCACCTGTCTTCACTGCAATGGTTACTCCCTTTTCCAGATCATTTATGAATATGTTGAACAGCATTGGTCCCAGTACAGATCTCTGGGGAACATTGCTACTTACCTGTCTCCATTCTGAAAACAGACAATGTATTCTTAACCTTGTTTCCTGTCTTTTAACCAGTTACTGATCCATGAGAGATTTTCCCTCTTACTGAATGACTGCTTACTTTGCTTAAGTGCCTTTGGTGAGGCACCTTGTCAAAGGCTTACTGAAAGTCCACATACAATATATTCACTGTATCCTTGTCCATATGTTTGTTGACCTCAAAGAATTCTAATAGATTGGTGAGGCGTGATTTCACTTTACAAAAGCAGTGTTGAATCTTCCCCCCCACCCAAAAAAAAATTGTGTTCATCTGTGTCTGATAATGCTGTTCTTTAGTATAGTTTCAACCAGTTTGCCTGGAACTATGAAAAAAATGAGGGGGTTAGTTAAACAGCAATTAAAAGTTACAGTGACTAAAGTAAAATCCCTGCAATCTGCATGGACACTTTTCAAAGACACCATAATAGAGGCCCAACTTAAATGTATACCCCAAATTAAAAAACAGTGAAAGAACTAAAAAAAGAGCCACCATGGCTTAACCAGGTAAAAGAAGCAGTGAGATAAAAAAGCATCTTTTGAAAAGTGGAAGTCAAATCCCAGTGAGGTATCTAGAAAGGAGCAGAAACACTGCCAAACTAAGTGTAAAAATGTAATAAGAAAAGCCAAAAAGGAGTTTGAAGAACAGCTAGCCAAAAACTCAAAAGGTAATAACAAAATGTTTTTTAAATACGTCAGAAGCAGGAAGCCTGCTAAACAACCAGTGGGGCCCCTGGATGATAGAGATACAAAAGGAGCACTTAAAGTCATTGCGGAGAAACTAAATTAATTCTTTGCTTCAGTCTTCATGGCTGAGGACGTTAGGGAGATTCCAAAACCTGAGCCGTCTGTTGTAGGTGACAAATCAGAGGAATTGTCACAGATCGAAATGTCACTAGGGGATGTTTTAGAACTAATTGATAAAGTTAACTGTAACAAGTCACTGGGACCAGATGGCATTCACCCAAGAGTTCTGAAAGAACTCAAGTGTGATATTGTGGAACTATTAACTATGGTTTGTAACCTGTCCTTTAAATCAGCTTCTGTACCCAATGACTGGAAGATAGCTAATGTAATGCCAATTTTAAAAAAGGGCTCTAGAGGTGATCCTGGCAATTACAGACTGGTAAGTCTAACATCCATACCGGGCAAATTAGTTGAAACAATAGTAAAGAATAAAATTGTCAGGCACATAGAACAACATAAATTGTTGGGCAAAAGTCAACATGGTTTCTGTAAAGGGAAATCATGTCTTACTAATCTATTACAGTTCTTTGAAGGGGTCAACAAACATGTGGACAAGGGGGATCCAGTGGACATAGTGTACTTAGATTTCCAGAAAGCCTTTGACAAGGTCCCTCACCAAAGGTTCTTATGTAAATTAAGTTGCCACGGGATAAGAGGGAAGATCCTTTCATGGATTGAGAACTGGTTAAAAGACACGGAACAAAGGGTAGGAATAAATGGTAAATTTTCAGAATGGAGAGGGGTAACTAGCGGTGTTCCCCAAGGGTCAGTCCTAGGACCAATCCTATTCAACTTATTCATAAAGGATTTGGAGGAAGGGGTAAACAGCGACGTGGCAGTTTGCAGATGATACTAAACGGCTCAAGATAGTTAAGAGCAAAGCAGACTGAAGAACTTCAAAAAGGCTACAACTAATCAAGAAAAAGATCTTGGAGTCATCATGGATAGTTCTCTGAAGACCTCCACGCCGTGTGCAGCGGCAGTCAAAAAATCAAACAGGATGTTAGGAATCATTAAAAAAGGGACAGAGAATAAGACAGAATATCTTATTGCCCTTATACAAATCCGTAGTGCGCCCACATCTTGAATACTGCATACAGATGAGGTCTCCTCATCTCAAAAAGGATATACTGGCATTAGAAAAGGTTCAGAGAAGGGTAACTAAAATGATTAGAGGTTTGGAACAGGTCCCATAGGAGGCGAGATTAAAGAGGCTAGGACTTTTCAGCTTGGAAAAGAGGAGACTAAGGGGAGTATTTGATAGAGGTATATAAAATTATGAGTGGTATGGAGAAAGTGAATAAGGAAAAGTTATTTACTTGTTCCCATAATATAAGAACTGGGGCCACCAAATGAAATTAATGGACAGCAGGTTTAAAACAAATAAAAGGAAGTTCTTCACACAGTGCACAGTCAACCTGTGGAACTCCTTGCCTGAGGAAGTTGTGAAGGCTAGGAATATAACAGGGTTTAAAAGAGAACTGGATAAATTTATGGAGGTTAATGGCTATTAGCCAGGATGGGTAAAGAATGGTGTCCCTAGCCTCTGTTTGTCAGAGGATGGATGGCAGGAGAGAGATCACTTGATCATTACCTGTTAGGTTCACTCACTCCAGGGCACCTGGCATTGGCCACTGTCAGTAGACAGGATACTGGGCTGAATGGATCTTTGGTCTGACCCAGTACAGCCATTCTTATGTTCTTATGGAAGTTAGGCTTACCGGCTTATAATTGTCAGGAGAGCCATTGGAGTCTTTTTTTAAAAATTGGTGTCATATTTAGCTATCATCCAGTTATCTCCTACATAAGCTGATTTAAATGACATGTTACATAAATATGAAATTGCTAAATTACTAAGTTTGTTGAGTTCCTTCAGAAGTCCTGGGTTAATGTCATCTGGTTCTGATGACCTATTAGTGTTTATCAGTTGGTTCCAAAACCTCCTCTATTGATACCTCAGTCCAGGACAGTTCCTCAGATTTGTCATCTAAGAAGAATGGTCAGGTGTGGGCACCTTCCTTACATCCCATGCAGTCTCAAAGGAAAGGTCTTCTAAAGTATTTTGGTGCTCAGTGCAGGGCAACTGCAATAGAAAAGGAATGAGCTGCAAAGGCAGCTGCATCTAAGGAAGCTTATAATGAAGTTCTTGCTATAAGAGCTAATTGTCAGCTATGATGGCCTAAAACTATTCAGGATGTTACAGAGGAAGGTGCTCAATAAAGCTGTTTAACTCAATATAGTTGATGTGGTTATACTTCACCATCAAATGTTAGTGGTCCATGATCCTAAACTGCAGGGCCACAGATGAGTAAGTCTTACAGCCAAACAGGATGAGGCATTTCTATTCCTGATCATATGGTGTTTGGTTTAATGTGGTATTGTCTGCCATGTTCATTGACGGCTTTGATAACCAAGGAGTTAGGTGAAGGGTGAGAAAATAAAAGTTCAGATATTTTGGCAGAAATGTAATGCCTTTTTTTTTTAAGAGACTTTACATGTAAGTGGTACTGTTGCTAGGGTTTGCTAGATGGTCTTGGGTTTTGGTAAAGCATCATTTACTGGGAAAGTCCCTCTAAGTGAGGCAGTCAAATGAAGAATGTCTAAACTTATGCTTCAAATCTTGGACCTCCTTTAATGGTATCTGTGGCAAATCAGCAATTCGTTTAATCAGCTCTTGAATCTGTATAAAGTTGTCAGCCAGAGAGGGTGGACAAGGCATTCTTGCCTTATCTGGAGAAAAGGTGTTGATATTTGTTAAGTGACCTTTCTTGTTTGCTCTTGCCTCTTGCTCATCTCATTCAGTTGAGCTTGTTGAGGAAGAAGAGATGGAGCAAAAGACCATCTCCCCCGTGGTCACCACAAGAAAGACTTGGGGCTCTTGAAAATTGTTGTCAATAGGTGGCTCAAGAGTCCCAGTGTGACCACAGAGGGGATCCATAAGGCACAGGAGATGGCAGCCAGTGCTGCTTATACCAACAAGAGGGTATATTGGTTGTTTGTCTCTAGGCCCTCTCTTTCCATAAAGGTTTCAGGGAGGTTGTTCATATGTTGGCAGATAGGGGAATCTTGCACAGAGATTTGGGAATTGGAAGAGAGGGAATCTCAACATCAAGAGGAGGAGGTCTGCCTAGTTCGGGAAGTACTAGAGAAGCAGATGGTACTGTGGAAAGATCCAATCCCAGTGATCCTGTTGATTTCGGTATCAACAGGCATTTGACACCCATTAAGAGGGAGACTCTGGCTTGTCTGAGACAATCAAGTCTCTTGAATATTTAAACTTCTATGGTACCAGGTGGATTTGCACAGAGAATGAGTGAGATTCATGATGGTGGAGCCTGCTTTGACAAATCCCGCCTGGTGGAAGTTGTTGCTATATAACAGATCAACTGCTTTGGAGGTAGCAAAGTATCGCAAGATGCCTGGTTAGACTATGGCAGTACTGAAGGAGTCTGGGTCGCTTGTCTAGATACCAAAAGTAGTATAGGAAGGTCTGTCAATACAGCCTTTCTGTAAGCAGAGTGTTTAGAGTCTCTGCTAGTATAGTTATGCTTAGGCAGTACCGAGGTATGCTTAGTACCATGGCTCTTTGAAGAGCTTGAAGTCTTAGAAGGGCTCCCAGTACCTTAGGAGCCTGGAACCTCAGCAGTACCCAGTCCAGGACATGAGTTCTCTGATTCAGTTGATTTCTTAGGAGACAGAGGCTTTTTTCAAATAGGCTCTTTATGAGGAGAACTAGAACTCCTCTTCTTAGGGGCCTCCCAGTACCTTCTGATGTCTTTTGCCATGAAGGTCTGGGACAATGAGGTGTGGATGTTAATGGGGAACTACATTTGCTCATAGATTGATGTATGGGGCAGGTATCTTGGCCTGAATCCAAGGAAGGGCAAAATGAAGTGTTCCATCATAAGGAGCCTTAGCCTAATCTCCCTGGTTTTTTTTTCTAGCTGTGCTCTTAAAAGTTGAACAAATATTGCACTTTTGTGGGATGTGAACGTCCCCCACACAGAAAATGTACTGGGAATGCCTGCCACTGTCTGGGATAGATTCCCAGCAGGTAAGGCAGTGCTTGAATCCTGGAGATCCTGGAATATTCTGGTTACAATTTCAAAGTGGAAACTCATTGGTAGGGAGGAGGGGAAGACAGGGGAGAAGGACTGGAAAAAATAACCCTCAAATGAAGTAAAAAAAAATTACGATATATTACTTAGAGTAGAAATAAATAACTACACTAAACTAAAATAAAATCTAGAAGATGCTAAAGCTAAGCTTTGGGCAACACTAGAAATGTGCATGCCAGATGCTCCATCTCAAGCCAAGGTGGCTAAGATGGAACTGAGATTGGTTTGCACTCTCAACTCTATATAGCCTCAGTAGTGGGCATGATGTTTGCAACACATGTGTGGGCCAAACAAGTACTGGTACTGAAAAATCTCTGATCAAAGGCACATAGGGTGCACCTGAAGTGGAAGACCCACAGGGCCACTAGCTGAAGAAAAAAATGTTTTTTAAATTTCCAGGGTCTGTTTCCATTTTTAAGGCAGACTTTGTAGCTGTGTTTTAAAAGTGCTTTAATGGATCTTGAAGGCTTAAGAAAATTCTGCTATGATGTCACCGATATTCAGACATGAATAAATGGATTTACTTAACCTGAGTGTAGGGTACCACGGAAGATTGTGTTATGGCATAGCAAGGGTGTTCGCTTTCTCACATTGTTTCAGCAGTTATCACAGCTCAAGGCCGGCCAGCTGTAGTTTGTTATGAATTAGTTAGAATTGCTTTGCATGGCCTTGAGCCAGGAGGCGGCCCCTGCTTGCTTCTGTATGAGATGTCTATATATAGCTGTATGAGTCCGCCCCGTTTTTGGCACTCCGTACCAGGCCCAGGTTATGGTGCGCTGGGTTCCCCGTCTCCGTGACAGCAACGCCAGGAGTCCCCGTTGCGGATGTGTCACTTTGCCTTCAATAAAGCCAATAACTCACAGAGTGTGTGGGCCTCGTTCTTGCAGAGCACCCTGGGTAGGCCCGCAGCCTCCCACGAACGTAACATTTGGCGCAGCGAGCAGGGTGCTCTGGGAGACGATGCCATTTTGGCCGAAGGTAGAAGTAGGGAAGCCGCTGCTGTCCCTACAGCGCATACCTGGGTGGCCCCAGACAGAGCTCTGGGGGCCGGTAGCGCGGGTTCTGGCCGGGTGGGCTGCCCCGGCCGATTGGCCAGAATCCCAGCAGGTGGCTGGGGTTACCCCCGCACAGCTGACTGAGGGTTTACAGCGGGTGCGGGAGAACCAGCGTTCTGGGACGGAACGGCGAGCGATGGGGGGGCCAGGGTGGCTCCTCCTAACCGCCCTCCGGGCCCAGGATGGGGAGGTGCTCCACTTACAGCGGGCACTGAAGGAACAGACGCAGGAGATTGTAAAGACGTTTCGTCAGGAGCCCGGGGAGGGCGTCCTGCGGTGGCTGGTCCGAGCCTGGGACAACGCTGGCAATACGGTCATGCTCCTCCGGTATGAGCTACAACAGCTGGGTGTCCTGTCACAAGATTCCCAGGTACGTGCGCAGCTGGCTAACCCCCCGCAACCCGGGGGGGATACTGAGTCGCCCTCCCTGTACCGCTGGTTAGCGGCAGCGGTAAGTGCGGCTTACCCATCGGTGGGGGAACTGGAGGCACTGGCAGGCCCCTGGAAGACTATTGCTGAGGGAGGGCAGATACGTCGGCAGTTGGGGATGGCCGGGGCCCTAGAGATGGGCGGCACGGGAGGGCCAAATGATATACTGGTCACAAAATCCATTAAGGCCACCCTATTGCGCTTGGCCCCAGGCGAGCTGAAGCCCTTGCTCCTCGCAGTAGTTATGGCCGCGGATGGGCGTGTTGGGGACCCGACTGCCAGTCTTATGCAATTGGAGACCGCTCTGGCCGGGGCACGGCCCAGGGCCATCCAAGCCACGAAAGGACAGGCCGGCAGGGGACAAGAGAAGGGAGAGCTGTGGGTGCCCCGGAAGACCCTGTGGTTAGATTTTTTGCAGGCCGGTGTCCCTCGAGAGGAGATCAACGGGAAACCGACAGCGGACCTGTATAAGCGGTGGATGCAATTACCTGCCTCGAAGCGGAGTACCGGAGGCGAGGGAGAGAGAGGTGTGGAACAAAGCAAGCCCGCAGCACCTGCTGCTCCACCCGCTGAGTGGCAACTGCCGCGCCCCTATTGAGGGCGTGGCGGGTCCTCCGTTCCGTGCATGGCGGCAGCCACAGGCGGGAGGGAAACGGGGGACCGGCGCCCCTATTTGCCCCTGGTGATCCGTTGGCCGAGGGGAGGAGTTCAACATGTCTTGGCGCTACTCGATACAGGTGCTGAAGTCACGATTTTACACTCTGCGCAGGCTCAGGGCCGAGCTACTCTGGTGAACGGCCTCGGAGGAGCCAAGACCCCGGTGTATGAGGTCATGGTCACCCGGGCCCGGCTGGCGTGCACCAACGTGGGCACTGAGTCGGTGCCGTGGGAGCAAGGGGAGGCCCTGTGTAAATTTATTCCCTTACCTCCTGCAGGTTTGGCGCCCCACGTCCCCAGTGAAATGGGGTGGCGCGTGCTAGCCAACGTCTGGTGGACAGTGCCGCAGCGAGAACCGCAAGCCGCCGTGGTTCTGGCCACTGGAGACGGATGGGCATATGTGCTACCGGAAGGAGAGGACTATCCTCGTATAGCCTTGCTCTCCCGCTTATTGCTGTGCTCCTTGTGAGGGGAGGTACTGCCCAGGGAGCTGCCCCCCCCCCCCCGGTTAATGCACAGGTGGTACTCGCCCAGATTGTTGTGAATGCAATACCTTTTTGCCTTCCCCGTCTGTATGCTTTGGGCCCCGCCCAGTATGTTTTAGATACAGCCATGTATTCTCTTTGTTCTGCTTTTTGGGGTTTTTTTGTGTGTGACCTGCGTGGCCATTGCCGTTGTTTTTGCTGCCCCCCCCCGGGGGGGGTCTATATGGCTGCTGACGTTGCTCGAGAAAGCGAGGGGAGGATTGTAGGGTACCACGGAAGATTGTGTTACGGCATAGCAAGGGTGTTCGCTTTCTCACATTGTTTCAGCAGTTATCGCAGCTCAAGGCCGGCCAGCTGTAGTTTGTTATGAATTAGTTAGAATTGCTTTGCATGGCCTTGAGCCAGGAGGCGGCCCCTGCTTGCTTCTGTATGAGATGTCTGTATATAGCTGTATGAGTCTGCCCCGTTTTTGGCACTCCGTACCAGGCCCAGGTTATGGTGCGCTGGGTTCCCCGTCTCCGTGACAGCAACGCCAGGAGTCCCCGTTGCGGATGTGTCACTTTGCCTTCAATAAAGCCAATAACTCAGAGTGTGTGGGCCTCGTTCTTGCAGAGCACCCTGGGTAGGCCCGCAGCCTCCCACGAACGTAACACTGAGAAAATGAGTACTATGCATCTAGGAGACTGGATTGTGCAGATAGTCTCAGGTATCAAAATAAAAATAGTGACAAGCTAATTAGATGGATAAACTCCTCTATACCCACCCAATGGAAGAATAATATGGTGCCTAATCATCCCAGGAATTGTATCTTTACATGTGATGGAACAAATAGACCAGGAGGTGGGCAAACTTTTTGGCCTGAGGGCCACATCGGGGTATGGAAATTGTATGGCGGGCCATGAATGCTCACAAAATTGGGGGTAGAGGTGAGGGAGGGGGGTGAGGATTCTGGCTGGGGGTGCAAGTTCTGTGGTGGGACCAGAAATGAGGCATTCAGGGAGCAAGAGGGGGTTCTGAGTTGGGGCATGGGGGGTGAGGGCTTGGGGGGGATGAGGGGTTTGGGGTGAAAGAGGGGGCTCCAGGCTGGGACTGAGGGGTTCAGAGGGCAGGAGGGGGATCAGGGCTGGGGCAGAGGATTGGATCACGAGGGGACGGGGGTGGCTCATGGGCGCAGGCTCCAGGTGGCACTTACCGCAAGCAGCTCTCAGAAGCATGTCCCCTCTCTGGCCCTGAGGTGCAGCCAGGCAGCTCTACGTGCTGTCCCGTCCACAGGCACCATCCCTACAGCTCCCATTGGCCAGGAACTGTGGCGAATGGGAGCTGTGGGAGTGGCGCCTGCAGGCGAGGTGGTGCGCAGAGCCACCTGGCCACGCCTCCGGATACTACAGAGGAGCCGGAGGGAGGGGGTCGAGCCAGAGTGGGGTCATGCTGGCTGCTTCCTGGGAGCCATGCAGAGCCGGAGTGCCAGAGTGGGGCAAACCTCGACTCTTCTCACCAACAGGAGCTGAGCGACAGATTAAATGGTTTGACGGGCCAGATGTGGCCCGCGGGCTGTAGTTTGCCCGCCGCTGAAATAGACCCCAGTCTAACTATACTCAGAGCATGTTGCAAGATCAACTTTTTGTAAAAACATTCTTCCTGAAGAGTACTGTCTTTTTAGTCATGCTCTGGCACATAGTGAGCAAATGAAGATGGATTTAGATAGCTTAGCAACTTCAGGAGGGAAGAAGACAGCTAGGGACAGATTTTTAAAATTATTTAGGCCCTGAGGTGGAATTTTCAAAAGCACAAAGAACCCCAGGACTGTGACACTGACCCCTACTTACCATTTCTCAATCCACCACACAAAAGGGAATAGAACATCTGCTGATCCTTGTAAAGAGTTAAGCTAGTCTTCATCTGCTTGTGGGTGAGAACAGGCTGTCTTTATAGGGATCTCTAAGGTTTTTCAAGTAAGAAAAGGGAAGGAAACCTGAAGTGGGGAAGAGGAGTTCAAGGCCTTCCTCTCCATTTAATCTCTGTTCCACTCTATTAACAAATCTAATTAGATTTACTACAGTACCTTGTTATCACCACATGCTGTGCCATCTCCCACTGAGCCAACATCCACTGTGTCTCTCCCAGTATGAAATTCTGTACCCCAACACAAGATATCATCAACTGGAGTTTGAACTATGGACCCAAGACTTTTCATCTGAGGGATTTTTTTAACATTAACACACTGCAGTCTTCCGCACAAGACATTGCTGAAAGAAAAAAAAATAAGAACAGTTGCTTAAAAATGTATACAAGATTTGAAGAACTCTGTATGAGAGTTGTGGTATGTCTTACTATGGAAGAAGCAAAGTCTCTTCCATAAATCTTTTCCGACACCCATTCTGTGTGTGCCTTGTTAACCCCACTCATGTTCCAGCACAATTCCTGATCATTCTGAACGGATCACAACCCTTTGTGGCAATCAGGAGGTCAATGTTGCAGCAGCAAGGTAGAGAGGTGACAGCACAGCAATGTGAAAGGCTGTTTCTCCAGTACTCCCAGTCTGATGCCTAGGAATAAGGAATTGAGTTTGTGTCAAGAATTTGGATCCTATACTATAAGTCTACTGTTCTACCACCAGCTCTACTGCCCTCCTCCGTAAAGTGCTCCAGTATGTATGGATGAAAGTTAGTAGTTCTCATTTCTATTGGAGTTCTCACTGGCTCTATCATGGTAGTCCTGTTTCAAATCTGAGGGATGAAATCACTATGGTAGGAAAGAATATAATGCAGTGTGAAAAAGGCTAATGTCATTTTGGGGTGAATTAACAAGAGAGTGGTATTTAAGACATGGGATTAATTATTCTGCTTGACTTGGTGAGGCCTTGCCTAGAGTATGTGTCCAGTTTTGGGAGTCATACTTTAAAAAAAGATAGACAAATTGAAGAGTCCCAAGGACAGCAATAAAATTGACAAAAGGTTTTTAAAAAGTTGACTTATGCGGATAGGTTAAAGTAACTGGGTATGTTTAGTGCTGAGAAGAGAACGGCTCCCAACCAAGATACATACATTTGCAATAACTGCCAAAGATCACGGACATCTCTGATTGGCCTATTCAGTCACATGAGACATTGCAAACCATCTACATCACAGGCTGCAATTCCCACCGTCTCTCACAGACTAAAGGATACCAATGAAATGAAAGAGAAGACTGGGGGTGGGGTGGAGTGGGGGACCTGAAAGAAGTCTTCCAAAATGTTAAGGGCTGTTATAAATAGGACAGTGATCCACTGTTCTCCATGTCCACTGAAGGTAGGACAAGAAGTAATGGGCTTACTCTGCAGCAAGGGAGATTAAGGTTAGCTATTACCAAAAACATTCTAACTATAAGGATAGTTAAAAACTGGAACAAGCTTCCAAGGAAGGTTGTAGATTCCCTGTCATTGAAGGCTTTTAAGAACAAGTTACACAAACACCTTTCAGGGATGGTCTAGGTTTACTAGGCCCTGTGTCAACATGAGTGGGTGGACTAGATGACCTCTCAAAGTCCGTTCCAGCCCTACATTTCTATGATTCTATGTGATCTTTTTGGACTATGTGGCCAGCTGGGGAATCAGAGATTAAGGGTGTGGTAAGAGGAAGCAGAAGGGGTGGAAGCAAGTTTTCAGGGAAGAAAGGAAGGGGTTTGAAGAGCCTTTCAAGAAATAGAGACTACAATCTTGGACAGCAGCCAACTTCTCCTGCAATCCTGACCCTGCTTGCTACAAACCAGCACTTTGGCCCTTTCTGCTCCTCATAGCTCAGAGAAGGTGCACTGTAGTAGGTAACTCATCTTTACTGCTGGCAGGAAGTGGAGGAGGATGAGGTGGTGGTGGCAGCAGCACCATCTTCCTGGTCATTGTATTACCCATTGGTCATAACTCCCAAAGGAAAGACCTGCAGGAGCCAAACTCAGTCAGACCTACTAAGGAACCATGGTTAAGGCTTTGTTTTTAGTCATGGACATGTCACGGGCAATAAACAAAAATTCACAGCCTGTGACCTGTCCATGACTTTTACTATATGCCCTGACTAAAACTTAGGGGAGGGGGTGGCTTGGGAAGGCGGCCCTGGGTGCACCGCAGGTGCTGGGGAAGGAAGGGACGGCCCAGGGGCACAGTGGGTGCTGGGGAGGAGGGTTGGCAGGGCTGGGGCAGGCTCCTTACCCGGCTCCTGGGAAGTGGTGACCCCAGCTCCTAGCTCGGGTGGGCAAACATTTTGGCCCGAGGGCCACATCTGGGTGGGGAAATTGCATGCAGAGCCGGGGCAGTGGGCTGGGATGTGGGAGGGAGTGCGGTGTGCAGGAAGGGGCTCAGGGCAAGGGGTTAGGGCAGAGGAGGGGTGCAGGATGTATGAGGGGGCTCAGGGAACGGGGTTGGGGTGCAGGAGGGGTGCAGGGTGCAGCAGGAGGCTCAGGGCAGGGAGTTGGGGTGTGGGGTGCAGGAGGGGTTCGGGCTCCAGCCCGGCACCACTTATCTGGAGCAGCTCCAGGGTGGCAGCGGTGTGCACCAGTGCTGGCTCCCTGCCTGACTGCCCTGGCCCCATTGGCCACAGTTCCCTGTTCCCAGCCAATTGGAGCTGCGGGGGGCGGTGCCTGCAGGTGAGGGCAGCACATAGAGCCCTCTGCCTCCCCTCAACAGGGGCCACAAGGATGTGGTGCCGGACATCTGGGAGCTGCGCCATGGGGGTGGCAATCCCATGGGCCGGATCCAGCCCACGGGCTGTAGTTTGCCCACCCCTGTTGTAGCTCCACATGCTGCCTCCACTCCACCCCAAGCCACAGTTCTGCAGCTCCCATTAGCAGGGGACTGTGGCCAATGGGAGCTGCAGGGGCCATGCCTGCAGGCAGAGTCAGCATGTGGAGCTAGGAGCTGAGGGACGGAAGTCCCTGTCACCGTTCTGGGCCCCACCCCCAGTAAGAACTGCCCTGCACCCCAACCCCCCAGCCCTCCCTCAAACTCCTGCTGCTGGGGGGTGTGGGTGCATGAGACTGCCCCAGAAGTAGCAGGTGCACCTGGCCCAGAGGCTGCCCAAGCTGCTCAGGTGGCCCCCGGGCCAGGCACACCAGCTGCTGCAGAAGTCATGGAGGTCATGGAATCTGTGACTTCCGTGACCGCTTTGACAAACACAGAGCCTTAATCATGGTTGGTTCACCATGCCCAACACCTGGTTGAAGATTGGGAGAATCTCAGGCAAGGGGAATGTGCTCAGAGAGACCAAAGAGGTATCTGTGGAAATACCTCAATATCAAAATAAAAATGGGTATTTATTAAATTATTCTTACAATATAAATTAATTACAAACTTATTTGCACCTTTCCTGAATATTAAGATTCATCTACATGTATGTTGTAACCAGGATGCTCAGTGAATAGTTTTTAGTTAGTTATGTTATGAGACGTTCACGTTAATCAAAGGAATTCCAAGAGGCTTCTGCTTTCTGTCATCTTGGGGATATGTCCCAGTGTCAAGGGAGATCAGACCATATTTATTACTCCTAAGAGGGAATATACAAACTCAGTAAAGCTCCATTTTGAACTTTATTTTGGTTTTAACTTTCTATGCCAATTTCTTTATACTAATTTTTTTGATATAGATGTAAATATGGTTGTTGTGATGGGTGCTTTCTATAGAATATTTGATAGGAGGCTTAATTCTAAAAATAGCAACTGGTAACACCATTTGGTCTAAAAGGCAACTAAATGAAAAGAGTGTCTAATGAAGACCAGGACACTTCTGCCTGGTATAAGATACCCGTTCGATAGACATAAATCCTTATCTCAAGAAAACAAACATTGTAAAGAAGATATTTTAGGAAAAACTTGATACGCTGGAGGGTAGGGACAGGATACAGAGGGACCTAGACAAATTAGAGGATTGGGCCAAAAGAAATCTGATGAGGTTCAACAAGGACAAGTGCAGAGTCCTGCACTTAGGACGGAAGAATCCCATGCACTGCTACAGACTAGGGACCGAATGGCTGGGCAGCAGTTCTGCAGAAAAGGACCTAGGGGTTACGGTGGACGAAAAGCTGAATATGAGTCAACAGTGTGCCCTTGTTGCCAAGAAGGCTAACGGCATTTTGGGCTGTATAAGAGGGGCATTTCCAGCAGATCGAGGGACGTGATTATTCCCCTCTATTCGGCACTGGTGAGGCCTCATTTGGAGTACTGTGTCCAGTTTTGGGCCCCACGCTACAAGAAGGATGTGGATAAATTGGAAAGAGTCCAACGGAGGGCAACAAAAATGATTAGGGGGCTCGAGCACATGACTTATGAGGAGAGGCTGAGGGAACTGGGATTGTTTAGCCTGCAGAAGAGAAGAATGAGGGGGGATTTGATAGCTGCTTTCAACTACCTGAAAGGGGGTTCCAAAGAGGATGGATCTAGACTGTTCTCAGTGGTAGAAGATGACAGAACAAGGAGTAATGGTCTCAAGTTGCAGAGGGGGAGGTTTAGGTTGGATATTAGGAAAAACTTTTTCACTAGTAGGGTGGTGAAGCACTGGAATGGGTTACCTAGGGAGGTGGTGGAATCTCCTTCCTTAGATGTTTTTAAGGTCAGGCTTGACAAAGCCCTGGCTGGGATGATCTAATTGGGTTTGGTCCTGCTTTGAGCAGGGGGTTGGACTAGATGACCTCCTGAGGTCCCTTCCAACCCTGAGATTCTATGATTCTATGATTCTATGTAACAGAATGTGAGGATGTTCTTTACTCAGGATATTTTACAGAGGAATGTAGGGGTGTGTTCTCTAAGCATAAAGTGAACCCTTTCCTTTGCTTTTCGCAAAGAAAAGCCTTTAAGAAAAACATATATAGAAATACATATAGGAAATTTTATAAACCTTTTGTTTATTTCTTACATGTTGAAATGGCAAACATCTCTATGAAATGTATACTTGTAAATGTTACCTAAATGCAAAGCTTCTAATATAATTTCCTAATATCATTGCTATGTGAAATGTTGTATGTACCAGAATGGAATTTAGTACTATAAACTACTAAACTGATTCATAATACAGGAAGCCATTTAAAGTATAGAATATGTATATTAGTGGGGGATTACTTAATTATTTAACAGTACATAAGCAACTCCCTCACCTAACTCAGGAAGACTAAAAGAATCTCTTCTAACTTATGAAGAATCAATGACTTCTTTAAAAATATTTAAGCTACAAACTCTCTTTAAAAATATTGCATTTCAAAGAGACTGTTTAGAAAACTAAAAAAACTTTTACATAAAAAACAGGAGCATTAGGACTTTAAGAACAGAATTTTATCTCCTGTTGAATTCTAATATAATTGAAGGAGTATCTCAGAAAATAGACAGGATAAAAAGAAAATTAAAACTCTAAAAGTGATCTTATATTTTTCTGCCACAGAAGAATAAAGACAATTAGAAGCATGTTCATTCATTGCATATTCATTAAGCAGACTACATATTTAAAAGCTGCAGGTGTCACTAAAACCAGCCCTCAAAGGCACAGAGCCAGTGCAAGGATGACGAGCGGCCAGCTTTAAATCTAAATAAGACTTAAAGAGGTGTATTTTCCTATAATTTCATGACAATAGGAAAAAGAGTATAAATACTCTGCAATGAACACCCTCAGCCTCTGCTACAACACATAACACCCATCATTTCATCCTGTCTATCTCTACAAACAAAGTGCTAGAGATACATAAGAACAAAGAAGCTGTCACCAGAGAAAGCTCATGAAAACCTACCCAAAGACAACCTCCTGAAGAATTCAATATAGATTGGTGAGAGGACGTTAACTGGAATACAGTCAATATATTAGATTAAAAATTGGTTTTATTATGATATTGAAATGCTTTTTGTTAACAGTTTCTCCTGTTATGTACCAAATGATTAGACCCTATATTCCCGGAGAACATAGAATTCCTGGAGAGAATATCAATTATTGATAAACAGAAAAAGTCGGGATTTAATTGGATTTAAGATTCTGAACATTCATTACTTCACCTGTCTTAAAACAGCTCATCAAATGACTTCTAAATAATATCAATACTTTATTTGAGTTCATAGGATTTAGTTAAGATTGAGCATAGTAAATAATTATGAACAGTTATTCCTGATAACCAAGGGAACTCACCTATCCTGAAACAAAGTTCTCCGGACCACTGTGAGAAAGAAAAGGAGTGAGATGGAGCGAGAGAGCTGCCCTGCAGGAGACTTGAAGAACCCAGTATGAGGAAAAATCCAATATGAGGAGGCTTGAAGCCTGGAGCAGTCTTGCTAAATGACTCAACCAGAGACACCTGGCACAGGAAGGAACCCCAAGCAGCTGATTCCCTATAAGAGAGTTGAAGCAGATCTTGGGGAGGGAGGATGGACAGATTGCAGCTTCTCAGAGTCAAACTGATAAGAGACAACCTGGAAAGGAACCTTTTTCATTTGCCAATGCTCTGAGGTAAGAGGCATGACCTAGGATAGATTTTTGAGATTCTGTGACTGGGGAAATTCTCTTTTTAAGTTTGTTTTTGGACACTTACCCCAAAAAAGGAGCCCAAATGGGCTGTGTGTTGATGAAATAAACTTTCATTAAAGTTTCTGGACTTCTTATTAAACTAAACTGCCAGCCCAGATCCTCGTGTGAGAGAAGGTGGTGGGGTTGGATGGAGAGGAGACAGGTCACCCCTTCATTGCCCTTCTATACCCATTTATTAGCAGTCTTGTTTTCTGGACTCAGTAATTTGGGGAAATAATATCTCTTATTAACTTAACAAGAGAAAAGGACCCCACGGGCAGTTCAGGACTACTAATCTTGAGTAGTTAGGGAGTTTGACTGCTTGTTTTTCTCTCTCTCTTTCAGGTTATTTAAAGTTACAGGGTCAGTTGGGATTGTGTGTTTGGGGACTTCTTGAGCCTTTGTTCCCTAGATCATCCTTGATTAGCCTCAATCAGCCTTATGCTCATCCTCCCCATTTGATTAATGCAAGGGTTAGTCTGATCTAGGAGAGAAGGCCTTAAAAGCCACTGGTTACATGACAAAGGGGAACTAGGAAATAAGGGAGTTTGTAAGAGGGAGTCGTAATATAATTTCTATAGTTTGGAAGAGCCACATTGCCAGTGCCAATGCTGCTTCTGTCTCCTCCTGGCCTGCACAGAAGGATATGTATAACTACCTTTAAAAAAAAAAAATCAAGCATCATTAAACTCAGTGGAGGTGAAAATGAAAGGTTTAAATAAACTGTACTGCTCGTAAAATGCTGCTCTGCATTTCCTCTCACTTGTCTGATTTATTTTCTGCCACTTCTTAAAATAAGGTCGTTGGGGTTTTTTACAGTGGTTTCTTAGTACACTTTCCAGTGGATCAGGGACATCAATATATATAACTTACTTGTCTTGACACTTATTGTAAGTAAGTCCATCCCCACCGCAGTTGCCACATCGGTCACCTTTAGTATTCACTGCTTTGAAACAACTCAGTGGGGCCAGATGTGCTGCTGCAAGGAGGAAGGGAAAAAGCACAAGGTAAATGACAAGACAAAAATAAAGCACACAATGCATTGTACTAATTCCTCCAATCATTTCAAGGAGTTAAGGAGAAACTGAAGTTATTCATCTGTAACCAGAGTTCTTTGGAACGAAGTCTGCATATTCACACTCACGGGAGGCAGTGCAATTAACATCCAAGCACCCCTCCAAACCATCCCAGTTCCCACCATGGATGGGGGGTTGTAGACCTTTATGTTCATATCCCATCTGGGTCGCCAGAAACTGTTACCAAAATATCGGGTCCACCTAGCTGAGAGCCAATAACAGCCAGACCGGGATAAGGAAAAATAAGTTGCTTTATTCTGCCAGAAAAAAGGAGAGCTTTGCAGCTTGCAAAAGACTCTAACTTACACAGAAACCAAAGGTCTTTTACACACACTTAGACAAAGGCCCTGGTCGTGTTAACACTTGATTGGTGCTTGCCAGACCCCGGACTTCTGCTATCTGGTCAGTGAAAACCGGTTTGGGATCAGTTCCCTCTGCCTCAAGGCAAAGGAGAGAAGACAGTTCAAAAGTTCAGGGTACTGTGTACGCAAGGCATCTACTGCCCCCTAATGGCCACTGGTTGCCATTAAGGGCTGCTAGTTATTAAGGGGAGTCATTGTACCTTATGACTTTCACAGAACCTTTAGGTAGCAGTGCCAGTTGGAACTCTCACTCTTCTACCCCTGCCCTCACTGTTCCTTAATTTTCAGAGGGCAAGGCTATAAAAGGGGGCATGGCACTTTACCTAACTCTGACTTCCACCACATCCTCCAATTCTCAGGTTGTATTTAGGACTCTAAAGAAGAGGAAGGGTGAATGTGAAGAGTGAATATACAGAGTACATCTTGAATTCTGGTGACCGGTTGATAACTTTCATTTCCTCTTCGAGTGTCCTCAGCATATTCCACCTCATGGGACAGTTTGACAAGCAGTACTCCCTTTGGATGGATATGGGTCCTATAAGAGAGAGATTGAAGTACTTCCCTGACAAATCGTGCATCCAATCTGGATCCTAAATACAAAGAATAGGGTTTTGTAAAATGTTTGCAGAGAGTTCAAAGTTGCAACACTACAGAGCTGTATAAAAGGAATAGGAATATGGCATACCATTGAAGCTGCCTTGGTCCTACTGCAATGTGACTGAATTCTCTCCAGAATAGGGTCTGATGCTAAAGTGTAGGTCTCATGAAAGTACAGCTTAACCAATTCTGAGAGTGTATGAGATTTAAGCACTAGTTTCTTTTTATCAGGAGAGAAATGAATAAATCATGGCACTATCTGAATCATTTAGCCCTATTGAAATAATAAGCTAAAGACCTTTGGGCACCTACAGTAAGAAGCATGTTTTCTCCTGAAAAGGTGTGGCCTTAGAAAAAAATACTAGTGAGTTAATTGACAGATAAAGTTAAAACTCAGTCACCGCATGAAGGATGGGGATGTAGCTATCTTCTATCCTTATGAAAAACAGCGAATGGAGGGCCAACCCTGAGGGCCTGCAATTTACTCTCTTCTAGCAGATGTGATGGATTGGCTAAGCAAGAGACTTCAACCCCCATTAGCCCTTTACACTGTATTTCCTTTTTCTCTGGGCAGGAGGAGAAAAGGTCCTGAACCAGGAGGAGGCTGGGCTCTGTTTGTTTAAAAAGCAGCAGCCACATGATAAACCTGGAGCTGCAAAGAAGAAACCCCAGGAATTGTATGCGGAGCCACCTGTGGAACAGGCTGTGACTGCTGAATGCTACAGCTGGGAGCAAGTCTGTATGGGACTTATGGGGCAGTGACAGGAAGCCAGAGCAGAGGGCACCAATGAGAGAAACCAAACCTGGCTTGGAAACTGGCAAGAACCTATTTACTTCACTAGGGACTAGACTGGAAAGGGCACCCCATGCACTATCCTGAAGAGCCCTGATTTTCAATAGGACTGCCCCAAAGCCCAAAACAAGAACCCCTATTGTGAACTTTGAACTGTAACTCTTACGTCTTTATACCTAGAGTATTTGCAGACTTTCCCTTCTCTGCCAGTCCTAGCACATTACCTTTTCATTAACCATTGGGCTGAGTGATTATTGGGACCTACCAGGGCTAGCATCTACAGGACTTAGCCGCTGAACCACCTACAGGACTTGCTTCAAAGTTGCTGTACACCAGGCATGCTGCTAGTACCTTAGGAATTTAGAGTACTTTGACACAGAGCAGCCCACCGTGATTACACAGATGGTATGGCTATCTCACTTCCTGCATCAAGGAGTTTAGATTAGATATTAGGAAAAACTTTCTAACTATAAGGTTAGTTAAGATATGGAATAGGCTTCCAAGGGAGGCTTTGGAATCCCCATTAGAGGTTTTTTAGAACAGGTTGGACGAACACTTGTCAGGGATGGTCTAGGTTTACTTGATCCTGACTCAGCACAGGGTGCTGGACTTCATGACCTCTCAAGGTCCCTTCCAGCCCTACATTTCTATAATTCTATGATAAAAGATGTTTTAACTGAGAGTTAAAATAGACACCATTCTGCTATTGGCTCAAATGGAAGCTTCATTAGCTACTGGAGGTTCCATGATGGATAAGGGTCTTTAATGTGTAGGAAGATTTTACTGAACCCTTTCATGAAGGTCTTAACTATGTTGTGTGTGAATATAGACTTGTTATCTTTGAGAGAGTGGTATATCAATATAGCTGCTAGATGGATATTAACCGCTGATAAAGAAGGTCTGAAAGTTTCAGCTGTAGCAGTTATTCTGAAATATGATGAACTGGAGCCATTGTTGTAGCTACATTACTACTCTTTATGCAGAGACTGAATCTCTTCCATTTGAAGCTATAACACTTATAGGTTGATTCTTTCCTACAGTTAAGTAGGACATGTACCAGCATAGCAAGATTGCTCTAATTCTATCAAATACCTGTAGCCCAGGTTGTCAGATCTGGGTGATCACCTCCAACAAATCTGGAGGAAGGAGGAGAGATGGGTAAACGCCTTTTGTTAGATGGAGGACTGGCAAACACTAAATATCTTGGCCCCAATGAAGCCACTAGAATTACTTTGGCTCTGTCCAGTTTTATCATTTTTAAATCACTTTGTGGATGAGGAGAAATGGGCGGGGGGAAGCATATAGAAGGCTTTGACACCAGTTTACCAGGAATGTGTCAGAGATAGATTGGCTGTCTCTTCCTGCTTGTGAGCAAAATCTGGGACATTTTGCCTAGTTGCAATCAGGTCTATATGCAGCTGACCCCCACAAATTTAAGATTTTGTGTATCACTGAGGTCTTTAATGACCAATAATGGAGTTCTATTGCCTGTCTGCTCAGTTGGTCTGCAATACTGTTGCATTTCCTTGCAATGTAGAATCATAGAATATCAGGGTTGGAAGGGACCTCCGGGGGTCATCTAGTCCAACCTCCTGCTCAAAGCAGGACCAACCACTAACTAAATCATCCCAGCCAGGGCTTTGTCAAGCCTGACCTTAAAAACCTCTAAGGAAGGAGATTCCACCACCTTCCCAGGTAGTTGAAAGCAGCTATCAAATCCCCCCATATTCTTCTCTTCTGTAGACTAAACAATCCCGGTTCCCTCAGCCTCTCCTCATAAGTCATGTGCTCCAGCCCTCTAATCATTTTTGTTGCCCTCCGGTGGACTTTCTCCAATTTTTCCACATCCTTCTTGTAGTGTGAGGCCCCAAACTGGACACAGTACTCCAGATGAGGCCTCACCAATGTCGAATAGAGGGGAATGATCACATCCCTCGATCTGCTGGCAATGCTCCTACTTATACAGCTCCAAATGCCGTTAGCCTTCTTGGCAACAAGGACACACTGTTGACTCATATCCAACTTCTCGTCCACTGTAACCCCTAGGTCCTTTTCTACAGAACTGCTACCTAGCCATTTGGTACCCAGTCTGTAGCAGTGCATGGGATTCTTCCGTCCTAAGTGCAGGACTCTGCACTTGTCCTTGTTGAACCTCATCAGATTTCTTTTGGCCCAATCCTCTAATTTGTCTAGGTCCCTCTGTATCCTATCCCTACCCTCCAGCATATCTACCACTCCTCCCAGTTTAGTGTCATCTGCAAACTTGCTGAGGGTGCAATCCATGCCATCCTCCAGATCATTAAGGAAGATATTGAACAAAACCAGCCCCAGGACCAACTCTTGGGGCACTCCACTTGATACCGGCTGCCAACTAGACATGGAGCCATTGATCACTATTCGTTGAGCCTGATGATCTAGCCAGCTTTCTATCCACCTTATAGTCCATTCATCCAGCCCATACTTATTTAACATGCTGGCAAGAATACTGTGGGAGACTATCAAAAGCTTTGCTAAAGTCAAGGAAAAACACGTCCACTGCTTTCCCCTCATCCACAGAGCCAGTTATCTCATCATAGAAGGCAATTAGGTTAGTCAGGCATGACTTGCCCTTGGTGAATCCATGCTGACTGTTCCTGATCACTTCCTCTTCTCTAAGTGCTTCAGAATTTATTCCTTGAGGACCTGCTCCATGATTTTTCCAGGGACTGAGGTGAGGCTGACTGGCCTGTAGTTCCCTGGATCTTCCTTCTTCCCTTTTTTAAAGATGGGCACTTCATTAGCCTTTTTCCAGGTGTAGCATTCAATACAAGACTTTCCCTGTACTGCACGACTCCCCCGCAGCCACTGCTTCTCTGCACAGAAGTGTGGATAAGTGCCTCCTTACGTGTTTTAAACATCACTTTCCTTGATTGCAGCTGGCCTATGTTGTCCTTAATAAGCTGAAATGTAGTCAAATCTAAGTGAGGCAGAAAAGATTTGAGAGCTCAGCATATTGCTCTGTGTTCTAGCACACTGATGTCTAGTTTATTGTCCTGGGAGTTCCAGTAGCCACAAACTGTCAATGTGAGCTTCTCTGCCAAAGTTGGATTTATTTGAAATTGTTTCTGATACTGCTGTACAACTGAAAGCTACTCTCTTCATCTTGAGACAGTCCACCACGACAGAGGTGTAGGGTCACATTCCTTGATATGGTCAATATTAGAGACATATCTAAAATAGGTCTGCACTTCTTTGTCTGTCACTGCTGGATAGACCACATTTCCAGCTGGGTATAATGTTTCACCTGCATAGCTAAGTCTATGAGGCCCATTAATCTGTGCAAGAAGATGACTTTCTGACATGAAAATTGGTGCAGCAAGGCTATGGCTGACAGAATCTTTGCCAAATTTCTTCTGGCAAGAAGGCTGTGCTGATATAGGAGTCCAACACTGATATCCACAAAGCAGTGGGCAAACTGGGAGAAGTCCCTAATATTGTTAGACCTACTTCTCTAAGTAAGAAGCACTTGTAGGATATAGACTCAGACTCAGACTTTAAGGTCAGAAGGGACCATTATGATCATCTAGTCTGACCTCCTGCACAATGCAGGCCACAGAATCTCACCCACCCACTCCTGGAATAATCCTCTCACCTATGTCTCAGCTATTGAAGTCCTCAAATCATGGTTTAAAGACTTCAAGATGCAGAGAATCCTCCGGTAAGTGACCCGTGCCCCATGCTGCAGAGGAAGGCAAAAAACCTCCAGGGCCTCTGCCAATCTACCCTGGAGGAAAATTCCTTCCCGACCCCAAATATGGCGATCAGCTGAACCCCGAGCATGTGGGCAAGACTCACCAGCCAGACACCCAGGAAAAAGTTCTCTGTAGTAACTTCTAACATCCCATCATTGACCATTGGTCCTATTTACCACTGATGGCAATTAATTGACCTTTGACTAAGATCATGTTATCCCATCAAACCATCCCCTCCATAAACGTATCTAGCTTAATCTTGAAGCCAGTTAGGTCTTTTGCCCCCACTGCTTCCCTTGGAAGGCTGTTCCAGAACTTCACTCCTCTGATGGTTAGAAACCTTCGTCTAATTTCAAGTCTAAACTTCCTGATGGCCAGTTTATATCCATTTGTTCTTGTGTCCACATTGGTACTGAGCTGAAATAATTCCTCTCCCTCCCTGGTATTTATCCCTCTGATATATTTAAAGAGAGCAATCATATCTCTGCTCAGCCTTCTTTTGGTTAAGGTAAACAAACCAAGCTCCTTGAGTCTCCTTTCATACGACAGGTTTTCCATTCCTCAGATCATCCTAGTGGCCCTATTTGTTTAGATATTGAGCCATGCCTAGATTATCCTTAACCTCCACTCCATCCTCAGTGTTTAGCGGTCCCACTTCTTCTTTCTTTGTTTTCTTCCTATTTATATGGCTATAAAACTTTTTACTATTGGTTTTAATTCCCTTTGCAAGGTCCAATTCTACATGCCTTTTAGCCTGTCTCACTTTATCCCTACATGCTCTGACCTCAATAAGGTAGGTTTCTTTGCTGATCCCTCCCATCTTCCACTCCTTGTATGCTTTCTGTTTTTTCTTAATCACCTCTCTGAGATGCTTGCTCATCCAGCTTGGTCTAAAACCCCTGCCTATGAATTGTTTCCCCTTTCTTGGGATACAGGCTTCTGATAGCTTCTGCAACTTTAACTTGAAATAATCCCAGGCCTCCTCCGCCTTTAGGTCCATAAATTCTTTAGTCCAATCCACTTCCCTAACTAATTTCCTTAATTTATTAAAGTTAGCCCTTTTGAAATCAAAAACCCTAGTCTCAGATTTATTTTTGTTTATCCTTCCATTTAGTTTGAACTGAATTAGCTCATGATCACTCGAGCCAAGGTTGTCCCCTACAACCATTTCTTCAATGAGGTCCTCACTACTCACCAAAACCAAATCTAAAATGGCATCCTCCCTTGTTGGTTCAGCAACTACCTGATGAAGGAATTCATCAGCTATCACATCTAGGAAAATATGGCTCCCACTTGATTTTAATCTGATAACACTAATTAGCCAGTTGTTTTAGTATGAGATTACAGGCTGTCACTCTTGAGGCTCTCTTGGTGTGCTGCCCTCTGCTCTCTGTTGTTGCTTACAATCATTTATTCAGATTTCAGCTACATCTTCATTAGAAGCACTGCAGCAGCACAGCTGTAACATTTCACTGTAGACACTCACTAAGTGACAGCAGGGGTTGTCCCATTGCTGTAGTTAATTCACCCCTCAGAAACACAGTAGCTAAGTCAACAGAAGAATTCCTCCACCCAGCTCTAAAAACTTCAAGTACATGGTGGCTTCACTAATCACTATTCACAATCAATTCAGTAATTACTCCTAACACCACCTTTTTTAATGTCAGTTTTAAATGAAAAAAAATTTTTGGTAGATTTTTCTTGTTATACCATCTGCACATTCAAAGGTAGTTTTATCTAACTCGGAAAAAAATTAAAATGCTCATTTTGTGCATTTTACAATGAATTTCAATTTCCATCCAAATGCAG
Organism: Macrochelys suwanniensis; assembly: GCA_033296515.1. NCBI lineage: Eukaryota > Metazoa > Chordata > Testudines > Chelydridae > Macrochelys > Macrochelys suwanniensis. The sequence goes on from CM065775.1 coordinate 10,826,841, forward strand.
CTTGACATAAATCACAAATAGAAAATCATCCTCTAGTAAATAAGAAAATGGCAAATGATGTATTCCTAACAGTTAACATGTAAAAAGACTGAATTTGAATAAATGTTTGCTAACCTATATAACTGCTTAAATAAATGTGTATTGATATTGTGTATTGTATGGGAGCAGTAGAAAGGCCAAAGGGAAGAACTCTGAACTGAAAATGATCCTTCCCTCCTAGGAAACAAAAATACTTATGGTGCACCAGACTAATTAAAATATGAAAATTTGTGTCCTTTAGGTCAAAAACTGGAAATCAATCTTATGCTTTAAGGGAAGATATTCATAGAATCACAGGTCTGGAAGGGACCTTGAGAGGTCCAGTTCCCTGCACCCATGGCAGGACTAAGTATTATCTAGACCATCCCTGACAGGCGTTTATCTAACCTGCTCTTAAAAATCTCCAATGATGGTGATTCCACAACTTCTCTAGGTAATTTATTCCAGTGCTTAACCACCCTGACAGGAAGTTTTTCCTAACGTCCAACCTAAACCACCCTTGCTGCAATTTAAGGTCATTGCTTCTTGTCCTATCCTCAGAGGTTAAGAATAACAATTTTTCCTCCCTCCTCACAACCTTTTACATATTTTACAACTGTTACAATGTGCCCACTCAGTCTTCTCTAGACTAAACAAACCCATTTTTTTTTCAATTTTCCCTCATACATCATGTTTTCTAGAGCTGTAATAATTTGTGTTGCTTTTCTCTAGAATTCCTCCAAATTTATCCAGATATTTCTGGAAATGTAGTGCCCAGAACTGGACACAGTACTCCAGCTGAGGACTAATTAGCACAGAGTAGAGCAGAAGAATTACTTTTCATGTCTTGCTTACAACACTCCTGCTAATACATCCTAGAACAGGCGTGGGCAAACTTTTTGGCCCGAGGGCCACATCAGGGTTTCAAAATAGTATGGAGGGCTGGGAAGCGAAGGCTGTGCCTTCCCAAACAGCCTGGCCCCACCCCCTATCCAACCCCCACCCACTTCCTATCCCCCTCAGAAACCTCAACCCATCCAACCCCTCCCGTTCCTTATCCCCTGACCGCAGCCTACAGAGATTCCCCCACCCAGGACCCCACCCCCTATCTAAGCCCCCCTGCTCCTTGTCCCCTAACTGTCCCCTCCTGAGACCCCCCCACCCAAACTGCCCCCCAGGACCCCACCCAACCCCCCCTGCTCCCTGTCCCCTGACTGCCCCGACCCCTCTCCACACCCCCAACCCCTGACAGACCCCCGGGACTCCCAAGCCTATCCAACCCCCCCGTCCTCTGACCGCCCTCCCAGAACCTCTGCCTCATCCAACTGCCACCTGCTCGCTGTCTGCCCCCCAGGACTCCCTGTCCCTTATCCAACCCCCCAGCCCTGGCCCCCTTACCACACTGCTCAGAGCAGCGTGTCTGGCAGCCGGAGCTAGACACACTGTCCCATGGGAGTGCGCAGCCCTGCCCCCTTTCCACTCCGCTCAGAGCAGCAGGAGCTCAGGCCCCGCCAGAGCCAGCCATGCTGCTGCAGCGCTGCCCAGGAGCGGCAGGCCAGAATGCTGGTGGCACGGCGCACTGAGGCTGCAGGGGAGGGGGGCCAGGAGGGGGGCCAGCAGGGGGGGCAGGGGAAGTCTCCTCGGCCGGGAGCTCAGGGGCCGGTCAGGTCGGTCCCACGGGCTGGATGTGGCCCGCAGTTTGCCCACCTCTGTCCTAGAATATTGCCCCCCCACCAAAAAAAAGCACAGTGTTACACTTAAACTTGTGATCCACTATGATTCCCAGGTCTTTCTTCAGTACCCCTTCCTAGGCAGTCATTTCCCATTTTGTGTGTGTGCAATTGATTTATTGCTCCTTCCTAAGTGGAGTACTTTGCATTTGTCCTTATTGAATTTTCATCCTATTTACTTCAGACAATTTCTTCAGTTTGTCCAGATCATTTTTAAATTTTAATCCCATACAACAAAGAACTTGCAACCCCTCCTAACTTGATGTCATCCACAAACTTTGTAAGTGTACTCTCTATGCCATTATCTAAATAACAGATGAACGTATTGAACTGAATTGCACCCAGAACTTATTCCTGCCCCACTTGATATGCCATTCCTGCTTGACTGTTGTTGGCATCCGTTAGTCTTGAGAGACGATGGATATGCGCCCATGGGGAATGTTTAGTTGATGGTTGTGCAGCGTCTATTGTGGCTATAGAGCCCCACACGAGAGTGGCAGTCTCGATTGCATTTGCTGCATTTGAAGGCGGTGTCAACTGTGGGTTGGAGCCGCTGCTTCTTTTTTCATTGAACCCGCTTTTCCTCGGCAAGCTGCCGCAGCTTGTCTTCACCAGTTTCCAATCCAGTGGTCAGAGCGTGTCTCCATCTGCATCTGTCCTGGGCGAGCTCTTCCCAGTTGTTGATGTCGATTTGAACAGTCTTCAGGTCCCTCTTACAGACATCCTTGAAGCGAAGGTGGGGCCGTCCTGTAGCTCTGTTTCCAGAGGTAAGTTCAGCATACAACAGGTCTTTGGGGATCCGTCCATCTTCCATACGACTTAGATGGCCCAGCCATCTGAGGCAGCGTTGACGGAGAAGAGTGAACATGCTGGAGATCTTGACACGCTCCAGCACCTCGTTGTTCGTTATTCGATCACTCCAAGTGATCCCGAGTATGTGACAGAGGCAGTGCATGTGGAAGGCGTTCAGTCTCTTTTCTTGCGAAGCGTAGAGAGTCCAAGTTTCGCTGACGTAGAGAAGAGTGTTTAGCACACATGCGCAGTACACAGCGACCTTTGTGTTGATGGTCAGCATGTTGTTGTTCCATACTCTCTGTGACAAACTGGCCAAAATTGTGAAGGCCTTGCCGATTCTACGGTTGATCTCAGGGTCCAGTGAGAGGTTGTCCATGATGGTAGATCCGAGATAGGTGAACTGACTGACCACCTCTAGCACATAGTCATTGATGGCAATGCTTGGATGTTCTGCATCCTGGGCCATAACTTTGGTCTTCTGAAAACTGATTGTCAACCCGAACTCTTTGCAAGCTCTTGAAAAACGGTCAATCAGATGCTGGAGATCGATTTCTGTGTGGGTGGCCAGGGCAGCGTCGTCTGCAAACAGCATGTCTTATTGTTGCCTCCCGTACCTTGCTTTTGGCCTTTAGTCGAGCCAGATTGAAAAGTCTCCCATCAGACCGGGTGTGGAGATAGACTCCCTCTGTGGAATTTCCAAAGGCACATTTCAGCAACGCTGCGAAGAAGATGCCGAAGAGTGTGGGAGCGAGAAGGCAGCCTTGTTTTACTCCACTGTGGATGTCGAAGGCATCGGAGGACAAGCCATCATACAGTACTGTGCCTTTCATGTTGTCGTGAAAAGACTGGATCACGCTCAGCAACTTCGGTGGGCAGCCAATCTTTGCCAGGATCTTGAACAGCCCATCTCTGTTCACAAGGTCGAAAGCTTTGGTCAGGTCTATGAAGGCAAGGAGTAGCGGCTTATGCTGTTCTCTGCATTTCTATTGCAGCTGCCTTAAGGAGAAAACCATGTCGGTTGTAGATCTCCTTGCTCGGAACCCGCACTGTGACTCTGGGTGAACTCTGTCAGCAAGCTTCTGCAGTCTATTCAGGATCACGCGTGCGAAGACTTTACCCACAACACTCAGGAGCGATATGCCTCTGTAGTTGTTGCAGTCGCTTCTATCACCCTTGTTCTTGTAGAGGGTCACGATATTGGAGTCTCTCATATCCTGAGCTACTGCACCTTCATCCCAGCACTGACAGAGGAGGTCGTGGAGGTGTTCTAGGAGGATGTTGATGCCACACTTGATAACTTCTGGTGGGATGCCATCCTTTCCTGGAGCCTTTCCTGTGGACAAGTTCTCAATGACTTTCTTCAATTCTTCCATGGTGGGCTTCTCGTCCAGCTCAATTTCAACGGGAAAACCATCCACGTATTAAGGGCAGCTTCGGTGATGGTGTTTTGCCTGGAGTACACTTCAGAGTAGTGCTCCACCCATCTATCCATCTGCTTGCCCTTGTCCTGGATGTTTTCACCTGTTGCAGACTTTAGTGACACTCTCCACTTCTTTGTGGGTCCCATGGCCTTCTTGATGCCATCATACATTCCCCTGATGTTTGCAGTGTCAGCAGATAGTTGAATGCTCCAGCAGAGCTGGAGCCAGTAATCATTTGCACACTGTCGAGCTAGTCTCTGTACTTTGCTCCTGGCAAATCGATACTCTTGTAGAGTCCTCTGACTGGGGGAACGCTTGTACTCCAGGTGAACAGCGCGGCGTTCTTCAATGGCTGGAGTGAGTGTGGCGGAATTAGCCTCAAACCAGTCATTGTTCATGTTTTGTTTCTTTCCAAAAACTTTCATGGCTGTGCTGTGTACTGCATCTCTGATGTGGCCCCATCTCTCTTTGGCGCAGCCACCGGGAGGCATACAGTTCAGTACCTCGGAGAGCTCATGGGTGAATTTCTCTGCCTTGTCTGGGTGTGCGGTCTTGCTCACATCGATGCGGGGTTTGCCCTCTGGTCTAGAGCGGTGGATCTTCTTTGGCTGTAGCCTCATCTTGCTGCACACCGGCGAGTGATCACTGTCGCAGTCAGCACTGTGGAAGGTGCGAGTAAGCAGGACGCACTTCAAGGCAGACCGCCTGATGATAATCAGGTCGAGTTGGTGCCAGTGCATGGAGCGAGGGTGTCTCCAGGACACTTTGTGTTGAGGCTTTGTCTGCAAGAATGAGTTGGTAATGCTGAGGTCATGGTACGAGCACAGTTCCAGAAGTCGTTGTCCATTCTCATTCATTTCTCCAATGCCAAACTTTCCAAGACAGGATGGCCAAAAATCGTGGTCAGCGCCCACTCTGGCGTTGAAGTCACCCAGTAGTATCAAGTACTCTTCTTTAGGGATACTCCTGATGATCGTGTCTAACTGGTCATAGAACTCGTCCTTGGTATCCCTGGTGGCGCCGAGTGTTGGTGCATACACGCTGATCAGGTTGACGGGTCCAGTAGATGTGTGGAGTCGGAGTGATAACAGTCTTTCAGTTCCCTGTTGACCAGGTTCCACCATCCCCAGTAAAGAATTTCTCATGGCAAATCCAACACCACACTCTGATTTCTTCTGCACTCTTCCCTTGCCAGAAGAACGTATAGTTCTTTTCCCTGAGAGTCCCAGCGTCTGACAGCCGTTTCTCCTGCAAAGCGACTATGTTGATTTGGAGTCGTGCTAGCTCATCGTTGATGACTGCAGTCTTCCGAACATCGCTGATTGCCTGAAGATCTTGTGATAGGCCAGTTGTCATGGTCCGTACGTTCCAGCATCCTAACTTGAGGGCTGGTTTCTTAAATGTTTTTGTTGTTGCCTGGCGCATGGTTCGCAGTCCACTTGTCGGTTACTCACGTACACTAAGCCCCACACACCCAGTGAAGCAGGTGAACTGTGGCGGGACAACACCTTATTGGCTAGGGGCTGCCCAGCTTGAGGCGGGCGATAGTTGTCCAGTGAGACGTGGTGATCCCTCCCACTGTCGGAAGCAACCCCTGGCGCCAGCTCTACGCCAATCGAGCAGGAGGCTTATAACCGGTAAACTGTTGCTTCCCGTGTTGTGTCGATGCTGTGAGGCGAAGCTGGAGTGTCCTCTCCAGGGCGCAAGCCAGGGCAGGGTGATATGGAGGAACAGCTGTTGCCCATGCAGCAGAACCCCCCTCTCCACGCAACTGATGGATCCAAGGGAAAGACAATGTCGATACAACTTGGCACCAGTGGCGTCGCAGGAGTTGCCGGAATGACGTTGAGGACAATGTCAGACCGCCATCGGGACTCCGACACCGGATTTGGTTTCAGGGTTGACTCCCTTAGACTTTCCCATGAGTGGGTATTGCCACAAGGCAGTGGAGGTTTTAAATCAGAGTTTTCCTTCTCCTAGGTGGGCTGCCTTCCAGGGCTAACGAGCCCCACCTGCCCGAGCTTGACTGTAAACCACTGATAATGTATACACACACCTTATAGTAGTTCCATCTAGGTTGAATTTCTCTAGTTTATGAAAAGGCCATACAAGACAATATCAAAGCCTTACTATAGTCAAGATAATCCACATCTACCACTCCCCCACAGCCCAAAGGCTTATTACTCTCAAAAAAAAGCTATTAATTTGGTTTGGCTATTTGTTCTTGACAAATCCATGCTGACTATTACTTATCCCCTTATCTTCTAGGTGTTTGCAAATTGATTGCTTGATTAATTGCTCTATTATCTTTCCGGAGACTGACATTACACTGATTGGTCTGTAATTCCTTGGGTTGTTCTTATTTTTCTTTCTATAGATGGGCACTATATATGCCCTTTTCTAGTCCTCTGGAATCGCTCCCATCTTCCATGACTTTTCAAAGATAATGCTAATAGCTCAGACATCACCTCTGTCTGCTTCTTGAGTATTCTAGGATGTTTTTAATCAGGCCCCAATGACCTGAAGACATCCAACCTGTCCAAGTAATTTTTAACTTCTTCCTTCCCTATTTTAGCCTCTGATCCTAAGTTATTTTCCCTGGCATTCACTATGTTGGATATCCAATTGCTACTAAACTTTTTGGTGAAAACTGAAACAAAAATGTAATTTAGCACTTCAACCATTTCCATATTTTCTGGTATTGTTTTCCCCTCCCTTCATTGAGTAACAGGCCTATCCTTTACTTGATCTTTCTCTTGCTTCTAATGTAGTTGTAGAATGTTTTCCTATTACCCTTTATGTCTCTAGCTAGGTTAGTCTCATTTTGTGCCTTGGCCTTTCTAATATTTCCCTACATACTTGAGTTCTTTGTTTATATTCATCCTTTGTAATCTGACCAAGGTTCCACTTTTAGTAGACTCTTTTTTGAGTTTCAGATCACTGAAGATAGCCTGGTTGAGTCAGGATCAAAGAATTGAGTTTCTTTGGGTCTATTATAAGACAGAGATCTCAGTCCTTCTTTGGGATTAGGAAGTACCTGGAATAAAATGTTTTAACACCGACTCCCCTGTACTATAACCCCTTCTTCCTGTGGAGAGAGCTTCTGCTCTCAGTAGGTTCACATGAGAGTTGACTCTGAATTAGAATTATGATAAAGGGAGATAATTGAGTTGGATATGTATCTCTGTGTATTATTTCTAATATCCATTTTTCCAGCGTTATAGCACTCTAGCTGCCCTGTCAGACATGACATGGCAGCCTTCAAATGGGGGTAGATAAGAAATGTCTCAAAATTGGTCCGCATTTCTCAGGACTCTTATGAAACTTACATAACATGAAGGAGAAAAATACTGACAAATTTTAATAGCACTTGTATACAAATGGAAGAAGTCAAAATACTAAAAGATGGGTTCACTTGACAGCCTAGTATTAAATGAGGATATTGATATAATAGGCATCATAAAAACTTGATGGAATGATAATTAATGGGACATGGTAATATGAGAGTACAAAATACATAGGAATGACAGAGTAGGTCATGCTGGTGGGAGAACATCACAACATGAGAAAAAAGAATAGAGTCAAATATAGCAAAAACCTTAAAATTAGACAGTACCATAGAATCTCTATGAATACAAATTCCATGCTTGAATAAGAGGAGCACAGCAGTAGGAATATGCTACCAACCATTTGACCAGGATGGTGATGATGACTGTGAAATGCCCAGGGAGATTAGAGAGGTGACAAAAACAGAAACCCAGTAATAATGGGGGATTTCAACTATCCCCATAATGAATGGGAACATACTACCTCAGGACAGGATGCAGAGATAAAATTTCTAGACACCAATGAGTGCTCCTTGGAGCAGGAACCCAAAAGGGGAGATGCAATTCTTGATTTAGTCCTAAGTGGTGCATAGGATCTGGTGCAAGAGGTGACTATAGCTGAACTACTCAGTAATAGCAACCAAAATGTAATTCAGTTCAATTTAACATCCTTGCAAGGAGGAAAATACCAAAGAAACCTACCATAGCAGTGTTTAATTTTAAAAAGGGGAAATATGCAAAAATGAGACACCTAGTTAAACAGAAATTAAAGGAAACAGTCACAAGAGTGAAATGCCGGCAAGCTTCATGGAAACTTTTTAAAAGCACCAAAAAAGAGGCTCAAATTATATGTATGCCCCAAATTAAGAAAAAAAAAAAACAGGAAGAGGAGGAAAAATGCCACAATGGATATACAGAGTAAAAGAGACCGTTACAGACAAAAAGGCATCCTTTAAAAATTGTAAATCAAACCCTACTGAGGAAAATAGAAAGGAGCATGAATACTGGCAAGTCATTCATGTCAAACAAAGAATTTGAAGAGCAACTAGCCAAATACATGCAAACAAACAGCGTTTTAAAAAAAAAAGTATATCAGAAGCAGGATGCATACCAAACAATCAGTGGGGCCACTGAACTATCACGCCACTAAAGGAGCACTTAGGAAGCCAAGGCCTTTGCAGAAATGCTACATGAATTCGTTTCATTGGTCTTTGGAGCAGAGGATGTGAGGGAGATCTCAACACCTGAGCCTTTCTTTTCAGGTGACAAATCTGAAGAACTATTCCACTCTGGGGTGTCAGCAGAGACAGTTTTGGAACAAATTGATAAATTAAACCATAATAAGTCACCAGGACACATAGTATTCACCCAAGTTCTGAAGGAACTCTGTCATAAATATAAAGGGAAGGGGGAGAGGGTCTGATGCAGTGCTATAAAATCCTCTTACCAGTAAAGGATTAAGAAATGCAGGTAGCCAGGCTGACACCTGACCGGGCTGGCATCTAACCAATAAGGGGACAATATACTTTCAAATCTTGGGAGGGGGGAAGGTTTTGTGTATGGCTCTTTGTCTGAGTCAGTGTGATCTTGGGAGACAAAAAAAGACCTGCAGAAAATCAATCTCCTCCAAAACCAGCCTCATCAAACCTTCCGTATTTCAAGTAAGTTAGTCAGCATTGCGAATAGGTTTTGTTTGGTGAGCTTTCCCTGTGTTTGAGGGAGGGGTTATTCCTGTTTTTTCTGTAACTTTAAGGTTTTGTCCAGAGGGGGAATCCCTCTGAGTTTGAAAATTGAGTACCCTGTAAAATAGTTACCATCCTGATTTTACAGAGATGATTTTTACCTTCTTTGTTTTAATAAAATCCTTCTTTTAAGAAGCTGTTTTCTATGGTTCTAAAACCCCGGGGGTGAGTTTTTAGATCACGGTGTAACCAATTGGTTGGGAGATTATTCTCAAGCTCCCCAGGAAAGGGGGTGTACGGGCTTGAGAGGGTATTTTTTGGGGAAGGGGAACTTCAAGGGTTCCTTTCCCAGATTCCTGTTTAAACCACTTGATGGTGGCAGTGAGAGAAATATTTCTCAGGGTGCAGGGAATTTTGTACCTTGGGGGTTTTAACCTAAGCTGGTAGAAATAAGCTTAGGAGGTCTTTCATGCGGGTCCCCATGTCTGTACCCTAGAGTTCAGAGTGGGGAGGGAACCCTGACAAACTCCAATATGAAATTGCAGAACTACTAACTGTGGTATGTAAACTATTACTTAAACCAATCCCTGTACCAGATAACTGGCAGATCACTAACATGATGCTGGAGTTTTAAAAAGTTCCAGATGTGATCCTGGCAATTTCAGGCTGGTAAGCATAACTTCAGTACCAGCCAAATCAGTTGAAACTATAGTAAAAGTACAGAATTATCAGAAACATAGAAGAACATGATATGTTGGGAAAAAGTCAACACAGCTTTTGTAAAGGGAAATCATGCCTCACCAATCTACTAGAATTATTCAAGGGGATCAACGAGCTCATGGACAAGGGTAATCCAGTGGATATAGCTTTTGGTTATTATGTCCTCAAATTTCTAAAACTGTCACTTTTAAATTTAGACGTCTGAACAGCTAAAAGGTTTATTTTGGCTTCTCTGGGCAGGCATTCATGGGATTTTCAAAAAGTGAAGGAAGAGTTCTGGAGACTATCTTCTAGTTTGCCTGGAAGTAGAACTGAATTTCCAGGCAACTATAGGTAAGGGAATCAAGTCCTATCCTGACTGACAGTTCTGGTTTTGCCTTTAATCTTATCCTAAGAAAAATTTTAAAATAGAATATCTTGAGTACAATGATTTTTTGAAGAAATGCTCGATCTAGCAAGAGATTACAGATAATTCCCTGTAATCAGGAGCCTCCTCACAAGAGAACATGAGAGATTATGTTCCTTTCCTGCATTCCTGACAATCAAACAGAAATGAAGTAGTTGAGTCCCATGTCTGGTTCCCCAGAATGTCACAATCATTTGATTCTTGTCAAAAGTTAACTGTAGGGCTCTGATGCTTGAGAAAACAGCATTCATCCTCCTCTTTGGAATCTAGTCTCCAGAACATGAAGCACCCATAAATTTAGTAAGAAAAAAATCTCCAAATCTAAGAATTGGGGGCACCTGTTTCTCATAAGTGCCTCCCCGGCTGATGGATCTTTTGGCAGGTCTTCTGTGACTCAGCCCTTCAGTCACATACAGTTCCCCATTCCAGATTATACAATCACCAGTTCTTTTTCATGGCCCTGGAATATGGCCATAGTACCAAGGCTTCCTCCCCAGAGGTACTGCCTTCTTTAAAAGCCCAACAAGGGCCCATCTCTGTACCTTCCATTGGTGTCCTTTCAGCAGCCCTTCCTGGACTCAGTCTTCAACCAGAACAGCAGAGCCCATCACAGCTCTCCCCCAGTCTGGCTAGATTCTGGGCTCAGTCCCCTGGAATCAGCCTGCCTGAACTGACCTGTCAATGGTTCTGTTGCCCTTCCAGCCAGCCAAGCACCCAGTCCTCCCTCTTTGACCTACCAGAAGGAACTGGCTGCTTTGCCTCTGCTGGTTCCTTTTATATGGCCCTTCTGGCCCCTGATTGGTCACTCCAGCAGCTTCTCTGATTGGCTGCCTGGAGGACTTCTCCTATGCTCTTTTCTGGGGAGGGAAGAGGCAGGGCCACTAGACCTCCCAAGCAGGGGGCCTCCGGATCACCCTATCACACCAAAGTAGATATTGAGAATGATTACACTCTTCCTGGGTGTCTCAGCACTCTTTCCTCTTTAAAATGCTTCCCATCTCCTTAGCTCTCACCTAACACCTTCTGTAGCCAAAGAAGACACCCATACCACTTAAAAAGGTATCTACCCTAACTTTCCAAATCACCTGTTCCCAAAAGTCAGCAGCCTTGTGCAATAGGAGCCACTTCAAACCTCTTCTATTGCTTCCTGAGCTGAGGAAATGTGTAGAATCCAGCAGCAGGGGAAGTAGGGCACAGTGAGACTGTTTAGATATTTCAGTGATTGGTGTTATAGAATAACAATCCTTATCTGTAGGTGTGATATTCAAAATCCACTGATTAGACAGGGGAAGCTCAGGGAGAAGGGCAGATTCCTAGCAGAGGTGAGGCAGATCAACCAAAACTGCAGCCACTCTCAGCAGCCACACAAACTCTCTCTCCTCTGTGCAGACCCCCTGGCCAAAAAAGTCTGTTTGCCACCTTGGGATTAGGTATCATTTAAGAATTGGACAATTTTTTAAGAGTTAATTGATCCCACTATGTGTTTTTGTAAATAATAATGCAAGTCTTGCCTTTGCCAAATACAGCTTTGCACTGTCTTTCATGGTTACGACATCTCCCTTGGAAACAACAGTCATTGTCACCACATGGAGTTCCATCTTGCTTAAATACATCTTCTGGGCACCAGGTTGAAGTCCCATTGCAGTACTCGGGAAGGTCACACTCACCAATACTTTCTCTACATATTTTCCCTTGTCTATGAAACTGTTAAAATAAGAATACAAGGATCTGGATGTGATTTCTCTTTGGAGGCCTATTTCATGAGCCACCATTTACCTTCTTAAAAATATTTGTTTTAGAAGTCCCCAAACATCTAACAGATAAGAAAAAAGCCAGCTGCAGTTTCTTTGCCATTTATTTTAACACAGATAAGATATGAGAAAGATGCAACATAAATACTCCTTGTGCTGTTTATTAAGGAGTGTACTCTAATTCCAATATTTAAAATATTTGTGGGACACTTCCCCCACAGTGTTCAGAATCTGGATCTGTCAGTCACTGGGGAGAGGGGATGGGACCCACCTATCAATATCCTCTTCAGAATGAGCACTTAGTACAAGTGGTATTAATGTAGCACCTAGGAGCCGTAGTCAAGGAACCAGACCCCATTGTGCACAGAACAACAAGACAGTCCCTGTCCCAAAGAGCCAGAACCCAAGTATAAGACAAGAGACAAATGATGGATACAGATAGATGTGGGAGCATACAAGGAAACAATTTGACAGTATGGACAGCTTGTTAGGCAGTGGTCTCAGCTCACCAGCAGCCTAACTATTGTCAATTTTTTGGTAGGCATTAAGGAAAAGGAGAGTTTTGACATGGATTTTGGAGGATAATTACTTAGTTTTAATCAATGTTTATGGAGAGCTCCTCCCAAACATGAGAGGCAGCATGGGAGAAAGAATGAAAGTCCTTGTTTGAAAATTTAACAAGTCGGTAATGGAGGCTGGCATCATGGGTAGATTGGAGTTGAGCATCGAGCGCTCAATAGCAAACGAGATGATATGGTGGGGATTGGCCATGAAGGGCCTTGAAGATAAAGACAATTAGGTGAAGACAAATGTGATAGAGAAGAGGGAGTCAGTGGAGGGAAGCAAAAAGACAGGTGACATGATCATTGTGACAGACTAGGAAAATGAAATTTGCAGCAGCACTCTGAAAGGATTTGAGAAGGCAAAGATTGCATTTGTCAAGACCTGAGAAAAGGATGTTGCAGTAATCGAGTTGAGATGATGGAAACAGGGATGAGTTTTAGGTATGTGATTGGATAAGAAAGGCCATATCTTAGATATGTTATACAGAAAGAATTGGCAAGGTTTACAAACTGCCTGGATTTGAGGTCCTAGACAGAAGTCTAAGTCAAAGATGGCATTTAGGTTACAGGCCTAAGGGACAGACATTGTCCAGTGATCAAGAAAGGAGGTAGTGGGGAGGGCATGAAGGGGCCAGAGAGAAACAGATGAAGAGTTCTGTTGTAGCCATGTTGAGCTTGAGCTGATGGCTGGACATGCACAAGGAAAAATCAGAGAGAAAGGCTGAGATTTCTGTTTGGAGAAAGAAAGACAGGTCTGGAGTAGCAAAGTAGATCTGTAAGAATGTGTTTTGTTTTATCTGTGGCCTGAAAATAGAGTCTAGATGCATCCTATGTTGATTCTAGAGGATTCCATGAATCTTTGAGTAAATGCAGCCTTGTGGCAAATATTTCAGCATAACTGGGCACTGGGGGAAAAAGGCCTATCTGTGTGCCCAAGATTACACATCTATTAGAAAATATCCTTTGGAATGTTTGCCCAGTTTTCCTAAGCAACTGGCGTGGAAGGATTGGGTGATGTGATGAAGCTGGATTGCTCTGAGAGGGCTCCTACTCCTGAAAACAGAAGTAAGGGGCTGAAAAGATGGTAGAGAAAGATTTTCTCCAATCCCAGGAAGCTTCTCTGCTGAGTCCCGTATGTCCTGAGCAGTTAAGATAATGATCTCTAGGGTGGGCTGAATGGAAGCACTTTCTGCTACTGTACTGGATCCTGAAGTGGCGGATGCCACAATTATTGCATCAATGATAGCACAAGAACTCTCTGCTATTGACATAGGCTTTTCTAGAGTCTAGAGGAGGTGACTTTATCCTTTATTACAGAACCCTTAGTTGGGAGCCTGGCTGTCAACTATGTCTTCTCCAGTTGATCTCAGGAATGTCAGAGAGATCTCCAGAGGAAGCAGAAGAACTTCTTTCCAACTAAATAAGGATGCCTTGTACTGGGAGCTGGAGAATAGGCTCTCCTTTTCTTCATGTGAGCCGTCTTGAGAGTGCCCAGGCTAAGATGACTCTGGAAATAAAGGTGCTCCAGGTTATGGCATGAAGCCAAGAATGACTATGAAGGAAGAGAAGGACAATAGAGAGAAATCAGAAGTCCAAGTAGGAAGATAATATTGGGGGAAATATCAATTTGGGGATGTTTTGAAGTCACATAGGGTATGTCTACACAGCATTTGGGAGCGAGCCTCCCAGCTAAGGTCCATAGACTTGTGCTAGCAGGGCTTGTGCTTGTGCACTATTTTTAGCCGTGTTGATGGTGCTTTGACATTTTGACTCAGGCTGGAACTTGTGCTCTCAAGCCCACTCCACCCACCCCAGGTTTGGACTCCGAGTTCCAGCCCAAGCTGCAACATCAAAGCACTGTCTACAGAGCACACTACAGTACACACGTCTAGCACAAGTCTGTTGACCTAGGCTGGGAGGCTCACTCCCAAAAGCTGAGTAGACATTCCAATAGGGCTTGGAGCCATGCATTGCCAATGGAGGCAGAACATTCTGGAGAGGATATTGATGGGCAGGTCCTATCAACCTCTCACCAGTCTGTCACTGACATGTTTATCTGCTATTTTAGGTGAGTGCCATAACTACTGGGTTATAGAATCATTCTCAAGCTGCCCCTGGCCCAATGACTATTCAGTCACGCATAATGTTAATAGATAGTTATTGGGCCTAGGAAGGAAAGTGAGAACGATTCTCTAGGCTGGTAGTTTGGCCATTTACCTAGGAAGTAGGGGACCCAAGTTCAAGTCCCTACTCCAATGACTAGTTAATTATTTATTAAAATGGAACAGCTTCAACAGGTGACATTGAGAAACCCTGACACCCCCCATTCCCCAGTGTCTAGGGCACACTCCTGTAATACAGGAAACCGATACTTTAAATCCCTTCTCCACATCAGCCAAAGGGGGGAATTGTATATCAGATTCCCATATCCCAGGAGAGGATCCTAACCATTGGGCTAATAGTTATAAGGGAGCTCCACCCCCTGAATTTTGCAAATTTCTCCTCCTTTGCTTTTGTCAAAATGCCTAAAGTCAAAACAAAAATATTTGATTTGAGGTGAAACAAAACATTTAATTTGAACATTATTGAAACATTTCAATATTTTGGTTTGGTCAAAATCATTCAGTGAACTCTACACGAATTGGTGAATAGTTTTGGGTTAGGGGTTAAGCAACTATTTGCTAAAAACAAGTTGCCAAGATCTAATCCCAACACATCTACATGGGATTAGCAGATCTAGTACTTTAGAAGGAAATTGTGAAAATGAATAGCATTGCCAGTGGTATTAACGTTAAAAGAAAGTAATTAAACATTCAGTTTACCATAAAATACAAAACCTACTATATGTTTTTCTTACCTGACAGTTTTTGCAGCAGAGTCCAGAAACACAGGCAGCACCTGGCTTTATTGTACAATTGGATAGGCAACAACCACCCCGTAGACACACCTTCAAGTACAAAATGAATGGCACCTCACCTTAAAAATCTGTTGTGGGACTCTCCTGTAATAACACCACTCTTACCATTTATTGTTTGATTTCAAACAGTAACAAAACTCAGTGAATCTGAGAGACAAACTCCCATTTCTCACCATTGGTATGGTGACCATACACCCTGTTTTGGCCGGGACAGTCCCTTTTCTAAGCCCTGTCCCAGCCGACTCAACTTTTTTGGCAAAAGTGGGCATTTTTCCCATTTGCTCTTGCCAACAAATGGGACAAATGTCCTCTTTTGTCAAAAAAGTAGAGTGCAAAGGAATGTGCAGGAGTGGGTAAGTGGTGATGCCAGCCCTACGCAGAGGAGGAGGCAGGGCTTGGGCGGGGGGCAGGCAGGGCTCGAGTGAGCAGCAACGCTAGCCCCAGCCATAGCATGGGGCAGGCAGGGCCCAGATGAACGGCTGGGGTCAGCTCAGTGTGGGGAGGGTGGAGGAAGTGGCTCAGGCTAGCCCGACATGGTGTGTCCCATTTTCCCTTTGGGAAATATGGTCACCCTAACCATAGTTCTAATTACATAGCATTTTTATAAAGTATTGTTATTATTATTAGCTATTTCTGCTACACAAAGAATCCAAAGAGAATGCTATCAAGAGAGGAAGGATAGTCCAGCAGCCTGGGACAAAGGACATTGGGTTCAATTCCCTGCTCTGCCAGAGCTTGGACAAGTCACTAAGTTTTTCTGTTCCTCAGTTCCCTATCTGTAAAAATGGGGCAATAGAGAAATACTATCTCACAAGAGTGTTGTGAGTATAAATACATTAAAAAGATGAAGAGTTGCTAGTTATTACAGTGACATGGGTCACATAAGTACCACAGATATATGTAATATTTCTAATGATTTTAAGATATGTGTAAACAAAATTAAATGGTTTTATTTTAATGTAAACTTTTACGTGTAGATTCACCAATACACTAGAGTGGCACAAAGAAACCAAAGTGTACTTGTGATTCTGACACGACGCTGAATTTGTAATTGACTTATTGGCTTGCAGGGTTGTGTTAGTGAGACTGGTACTATGTGATATTAGGTGTGGGGATAGCTTATTCCCCAAGTCCCAATGTCTCCATGCTTTAAAGGCACCCCCTGTACTTCTGCCTTAGTCTTCCTGGCTGTGTTGCCAAAATGGGAGTGGTGCAAAGGCAACCTTTTAAGGTAGAGAGCCTTTTAAGCACTGATGTCCAAGCTAGTATGCAGCCACATAATCTTTAAAGAGTTGTGAATTAGGCCAAGAAAGCTACGTGTACAGTCTTTCCTCGTACCAGAGTCATTATAACCAATAGTATTATGGCATGCAAATTAGCTGCAGACAATGGGTGGTGATTGGTTGAGTTAGCACTGATATCACACTGACCCCAGTGAAGTTACCCAAGCTGTTTACCTGAGTCTGTTTGTAGCCAGTTGTGCTAATTGGGCCTACACATTTACCCTAATTATAAGCTCAACGGTAAAATGTAAGTGTGAAGGAACTGCTCAGGCTAGTGACAACACCAGTGGTGACATCATCAGATGGGGAGGGGTTGGTCAAGGTGACAGTTGGAAAGTGGATCTTGAAAGAGAGAGAGATCTGGTAATTGTGACATGACAGTCACAGGCTAGACTTGCCACAGTGAGGGCTAAGTGAGGAAACGTTCGTAGAGCTCTGAGAGGGAACCCGAAAAGGCTGAAGAGAGCTGAGCTTGATGTCCCTATCCCCAGAAGCTTCCCACATAAGTAGATTGTGGTGTATGATAGTGTAAGACCTGGTCTACACTAAAAAGTTAGGTTGACCCAGCTACATCACTCAGGTGTGTGAAAAATCCACACCCCTGAGTGACATAGTTAAGCTGAAATGGTGTGTGAAAAATCCACACCCCTGAGTGACATAGTTAAGCTGAAATCATCTCTGGTGTAAACAACACCATGGTGTAGACAGAACTGCAGTGCTGCAGCTGTGGCACCCTTGCATTACAAATACAGACAAGCCCTAAGTGATTTAAGCTTTGAAGTGATGCTATATAATAATTACCACAAGCAAGAGTGTATCTCTTGGTTTCCAGTTCCCGGGGAGAAAAGACTAAACCCTTTTAACTCAGTCTAAAAGAACCAAGGAGTGAATAGTACCAGATAGAGAGGATATATGTCAGCTGTTGATCCAGAGGGGAAATAGGTCCTCCAAGAAAGTGAAGGTTTATAAATTGTCACAATGACCTGTTATATGAAATTGTTTAAGAAAAGAGGTAAGATGGAGACAGAGTGAATTAAATTAAACAAAGAGGATTTTGCTGATACCACTGACCAACTTAGGTCACAGAAAGGAACCCAGAAGGGCACTGCCACATCCACATGCTCTGGTTAAATCCTGAACCCCAGCTCGGACGTGAGACTTAATCTTTCTTCACCCCACCCCTAATCTTCTCCAGCTTGTCCTCTTCCTTTCCCACCTTGTTTCTTCTCTTTTCCATTGCTCTTCTTTGTCCTTCTGTTTAATAACAGCCTGTCTTAGCTGGCCAAGACTGTATATTTTGCAACATGGCTGTAACCCTGTGACCAGAAAGGCAGCTAAGAACAAAGCCCTAAACAGCCCAATGCTGTTACAAGTTTGTCAGGTCTCAGAGTGGCTGATAAGACCATGTGCTGTGCCTGTATTTCTCCAATAATAAGGCTGTAAGTAAGAGTCAGCACCAGAAATAGAAGCTGCATTTTCTATCTTTGCTGTTCTTTTCTATCTCATTTTGTGTGATTGTCTTGGTTTGTCAGGATTGGACTTCAAGAAAAAAAGCCAAAACAACAGTTCCAGCCCATTTCAACTGACCTTCCTCTCTTTTCCCCAATAAGAATAGTTATTACCATTTTTGACAGCATCTAAAACACTGCCAAATGAGTTTTTTTCCTTCTAAAATCTCTGTCCAGTTAAGGAAAAAGAATAAGAGATATTGTTAAAATAAAAGCCTTATTTAATACCTTACGTCTCAAATGCTTGAACTGTTTTTCCTTTTCTTCTGCATCTTTAATAATAGGTTAAATGGATTTGGGGTGCTTGCCATGATACTAAGTAGGTTGTGGTGTCTGTATACCAAACCTTGTTTAATACTGGTTAATGTTGGACAGTGACTGGATTATGTTAACAACTTTGACTCTTTGGAACTCATATATTCAATCTAAAGTAGTACAACACATCTATTATGGAGGTGCTGGCAATGACTTCATAATTTAGGTTGAGTTCCTCTTTGCACTTAAAGCCAGGATTCAGCCTCTTTGCTATGGTATCCAGATTAGTTATAAGGAGCTGGCCATGGATTGTAATGTGAGTGTGTGAATAATAACTCAGTCAGAAACAGAAAGATTTCTGGGTGGTCATGCATATCACGAGGCATTCCTGAAGTACCATGGTTTGCTGAAATTAGGGGCAGTATAGTTTGGTTCAGAGAAACCAGATCAGCAGGCAGGGGAACAAGATTCAAAGCCCATCAGGTTCACAATTGCAGAGTGGATTCCCTTTGGCTGAGTCTAGCAGCAAGCTCTACAGGCCTTACTCTTGTCAACTGCTCCTCTGGGAACCACTCCACTCTGACAATGTAATTGTACTGGTTGCTCACATACACTGATGAAGACTCTTGGGTGAAGAGTTTCACTCATGATATAAGGGACCTTCTCAATTCAGGATTGACTTTCATTAGGAGGGCAAGTGCCCTATGTTCAGAATAATAGTCCTGTTTGCAGAAGAGAGGGTTACTCATCTTGTGCAGTTTTTAAGGTTCTTCAAGATGTGTGTTTCTGTGGGTGCTTCACTTCAGATGTCAGTGCATCCCAGCGCCATTGATCAGAGATTTCCGGTAACAGTTTCCACAGGGGTCGCACGTGTGCAGTAGGCGTTTCACAGTCCAATTGGTGCCATGTCTAGCACGTGCACTACCTGAGCCCTGCAGTTCCTTCTCTACCGCAGAGTCCTTACTGTGAACGCCAAAGTAGAGGGAAGGAGGATGGGTAGTGGAGCACGCACAGGGACACACATCTTGAAGAACTTCAATTACTTCACAAGGTGAGTAACCCTCTCGTTTTCTTTGAATGCTGTTCCTGTGAATGCTCCACTTCAGGTGACTGTAAAGCAGTGCCCCTCAGAAGGCAGGAAGGACTTTGGGTTCATCTGAGTCACAGAGGTCAGTACGGTTAGGCCAATTATGGCATCAGTCCTGGAGTCTTGAGTGATTGAATAGTGCTCAGCGTTTGTGTGGACAGAAGCCTAAGCGGCCACCCTACAAATCTCTAATATCAGAACATTGTTGAGTAACACTATTGAGGTAGAAACTGATCGTATGGAATGCGCTCTAATGTACGTAGGGGGGTCTGTGTTCAGAATATGATAGCAATGTTGAATGCACATGGAGATCCATTTAGACAGTCTCTGAGTGTATATTGTACAGACTTTCGAATACACAGTAGTAGAAACGAAAAGTCTGGGAGATTTCCAGAAAGATTTGGTCTTTTCCAGGTAAAATGATAATGCATGTCTGACATCCAATGAATGGAAGCCAGTCTCTGTTGGAGTCCCATGAGGCTTGTGACAGAATGTAGGAAGATGGATTGGTTGGTTCACATGAAACCATGATGTTACCTTTGATAAAAAAGTTTGGGTGCAGGTGTAGCATGACCTTGTCTTTGAGGAATATTGTGTAGGGAGGATTGACCATGAGAGCCCCTATCACACTCACCCATCTGGCAGAAATAATAGCAACCAAAAAGGCCACTTTCATGGATAAATGTAGGAGGAAACAGGTGGCTAATGGTTCAAATGGCAGTCTGGTGAGGCACTTCAATACCAGATTGAGGTCCCAAGCTGAAGTATGTTGGCGAATTACTGGGTAAATGTTCCGGAGACCCGTGAGGAAGTGTTTAGTAATGGAGTGTGCGACGATTGAGGTCCCATCAATCTCATGATGGAATTCTGTAATGACCGCGAGATAGATTTTGATTGAGCTCATTGCTAAACCCGAACGTTTCAGCTCCAGTAGGTATTCCGACACTAATTGTAGTGGCGCTGTGGAAGCCGTGGCGTATTTTTCTTCACACCAGGCAGAGAGTCTCTTCCATGTTTGAAGGCAGTCATTATGCATGGTCACTTTCCTGCTGTTTAGTAATATGTGTTTAACTTGTTCCGAGCAGGCTAATTCGCCATAATCGAACCATGCAGGAGCCACACTTGAAGGTGGAGTTTCTCTAGATTCGGGTGACGAGTGCAACCATTGTTCTGAGACAGCTATGAGTTGACCCTCGTTTACCATGGCCTGAAATTGTGATTGTTTCTCCTTGGGGAGCTCCGCTGTGAATGAGCTAAGTTTGCCATAGTTATAATAATCATATTTAGCTAACAAGATTGAATAGTTGGTGACTTGGAATTGAAATGTCACCGAGGAGTAAGCTTTTTGCCTGAAGAGGCTGAGCCTCTTGTGTACCTTATCTTGTTCAGTTGATCTAAACTGTTGTTGTTTGCCGTGTTGATTAGCTGCGTTGACCACCAAGGAGTTGGGAGACGGGTGTGAGAAGAGGAAGTCCACCCCTTTGGTAGGGATGAATACTTCTTATCCACCCTTTTGCATGTCGGCAGAATCGAGGCTGGTGTCTGCCAGACTGTCTCTGCTGGTTTCAAAATCACACCATTGATGGGCAGAGCGCTTTTGCAAGCAGATGAAGGTTGTAGAATTTGTTCCAGCTTGTGCTGGTTTGTCTGCACTTCCTCCTGGCTTTGGCCGACACACTTAAACAGTTCCTGGAACTGTTTGAAGTCATCCACCGAGATTGTCGGTAGTGGCATAATTGCCTCATCTGGGGAGGAGGAAGAATTGTGAGCTGGAGATGTCACTTCTCGATCTGTGCCTGTTTCTGTGTCATCCCCAACATCCTGAGACTCCGTTGGCTGCGGGATGGGAGACGTGGGATTAGACCTGAGCTCGCCTCTATGAGCCGTGGGTGGCCTGGAGCAGGGGCCCTGGTAAGTTGCCTAGGGTTGGGCCCATTGTATTGGGAAGGCTATCGGTGGATACAACCACAGCGGTCCGTACCACAGTTGAGCTATCGGGTTGAAAGGGCATTTGGACCCCATCTGGGGTGGTCATCGCTCTTTTGGTGATGAGTGGTGTGGTGAGAAAGTGCATAGTTCCTGCACATCATCATCGTCTTCACTGGCCGAGTGTACAACGTTATGAGAAGTAGGGGATCTCCTCTATAACTTTCAGGAGAGCACTCAGTACCGAATAGTGGGGACTGCAGTGCCAACAAGACAGACAAATCTCTCTGTTGCAGTAGATTTTGTGGCGGTTCTGATGTTGGTACCATTGGTGCCAATGGGGAGAGACCACCTATGTTTCTGCGGAGACCGCCTATGTTTCTGTGCCCTCTTCCTTGGTCTTTTAGAGGAAGGCATGTCTCCTGTCCCTGCCAAGAGGGTGCTCAGAGAGGAGGTCCATTGGTCTAGCTCTGGTTGGAGAGATTTCTCCATCAGTATAATTTTCAAGGAGAGATCCTGGTCACTCCGGGCTCTTGCTTTCAGATTACTGCAGTAGGCCCGTTTTTGCGGGATATGCGCCTCCCAGAGACATTGGACACACAAAGAGTGCCTATCCAAAATGGGCATTGCTCCGTGGAAAGAGCTTAAAGCCTGAGGAACCAGGCATCTCTAATGGTTAACCGACCCCAGTGCGGGGAAACTACGGAGAGAGTAAAAAAAAACATTTACTTTTCCCAGTTTTAAACGAAAACTATCACTAGCACCAACTATAACTTTTTAAATGACTGACTAACTAATGAAACTTATTTTTCTAAAGGTTTGGCAAGAGTGATGAACACTGCCCAGAGCTCCATCTTTAGCTGAGGACGGTCTAGTGCATGGACATTGCTACCATAAATCTTTGATCGATGGTGCCAGGACGCACCAACACCTGAAGTGGAGCACACACAGAGACAGCACTCAAAGAAGAAGTCAGGGGACAGTACTTCTGACCACTCCTGCTGGGGTCCAGGTTTGGTGCCACTAGTGGGGTAGAGAGGAAGAAGCAGAAGAAAAAACTATCAGTTCCCTCTGTGTGCATGGCTAACCCATTAGTCTTTCTCCAGACTTGACTACTGTGTACAAGACTTGAGCATTCACATTAACACAAGTGTCAGGAAATCCAATTTTAAACATTAGGACCAAGTAAGTCTGGCATGCATTCTGAAGATACATAAAAAGGAAAGAATCCAGCCTACCCAGGACAATGAACTAGCCATAAATAAAATCAGTCTGGAAATTAGAAGTAACTATCAGAGGAGTGAGGTTCTGGAACAGCTTTCCAGTAGGAGTAGTAGGGGGCAAACTAACTAGTTTTAAGATGGAGCTTTATGAGATTATATGAAGGAGTTGCCTGTGATAGCAGGGGACTGGACTCAATGACTTAGTCAATTGTGAACCTTCCTCTCATTATCCCTTTACAATGATGATTATGATGTACACTTGACTTTATATCCCAGTGTGCCATGGACTTCTACAGGTTGCATTAGCCAATCCAACCATTTGGCACTCGGAGATGTATTTTGGATACACTGGTCTACAATTTTTGAGAAGTCGTCTGCTTCAGAGATAGAATGTGCTATTTAGTATGTATTTTGATGTGCTGAATTCAAATATGACAATTAAAACAACTGATTGGCTACTGTTTCTAAGATATTTAAGTTTTTACATTTTATGTCTATGTATATTTTGTAGATAGTAGAGTTTTAATCATAAATTGTAAACCTAGGTCTTTTCATGTGTTTATGGTTGCTTTACATGATACTATTTCACCTGTCCTGTTTATGTAACACTTTAAAAATCAGCAAAGGGGTTATATAAATGAAATTTATTATGAAACAAAAGGCAAAAAACTATTATGTCCATAGTTTAGTCCTATTCAGTGTCTACTCGGCGCTTCTTGGCTTGTCTCTTGTATTCATTAAATGGAGCATCTCTTGTCACTGTCCAGCAATAGTCTGCAAGCATTGATGGGCTCCATTTGCCCTGATAGTGTTTCTCCATTGTTGCAATGTCCTGGTGAAATCGCTCGCCGTGCTCGTCGCTCACTGCTCCGCGGTTCAGTGGAAAAAAATCTAGATGAGAGTGCAAAAAATGTATCTTTAGTGACATGTTGCAACCAAGGCTTTTGTATGCCTTGAGGAGGTTTTCCACCAACAACCTGTAGTTGTCTGCCTTGTTGTTTCCGAGAAAATTGATTGCCACTAACTGGAAGGCTTTCCATGCCTTTGTTTCCTTGCCACGCAGTGCATGGTCAAATGCATCATCTCGAAGAAGTTCACGAATCTGAGGACCAACAAAGACACCTTCCTTTATCTTAGCTTCACTTAACCTTGGAAATTTTCCACGGAGGTAATTGAAAGCTGCTTGTGTTTTGTCAAAAGCCTTGACAAAGTTCTTCATCAGACCCAGCTTGATGTGTAAGGGTGGAAACAAAATCTTCCTTGATTCAACAAGTGGTGGATGCTGAACACTTTTCCTCCCAGGCTCCAATGACTGTCGGAGTGGCCAATCTTTCTTGATGTAGTGGGAATCTCTTGCACGACTATCCCATTCGCAAAGAAAACAGCAGTGCTTTGTGTATCCAGTCTGCAGACCAAGCAAGAGAGCAACAACCTTCAAATCGCCACAAAGCTGCCACTGATGTTGGTCATAGTTTATGCACCTCAAAAGTTGTTTCATGTTGTCATAGGTTTCCTTCATATGGACTGCATGACCAACTGGAATGGATGGCAAAACATTGCCATTATGCAGTAAAACAGCTTTAAGACTCGTCTTCGATGAATCAATGAACAGTCTCCACTCATCCGGATCGTGAACGATGTTGAGGGCTGCCATCACACCATCGATGTTGTTGCAGGCTACAAGATAACCCTCCATGAAGAAGAATGGGACAAGATCCTTTTGACGGTCATGGAACATGGAAACCCTAACATCACCTGCCAGGAGATTCCACTGCTGTAGTCTGGAGCCCAAAAGCTCTGCCTTACTCTTGGGTAGTTCCAAATCCCTGACAAGGTCATTCAGTTCACCTTGTGTTATGAGGTGTGGTTCAGAGGAGGAGGGGGATGGGAGAAAATGTGGGTCCTGTGACATTGATGGTTCAGGACCAGAAGTTTCATCCTCTTCCTCTTCCTCATCTGACTCAAGTGAGAATGATTCTGGTGCATCAGGAACCGGCAGTCCTTCTCTGTGGGGTACTGGGCGTATAGCTGATGGAATGTTTGGATAATGCACAATCCACTTTTTCTTCTTTGACACACCTTTCCCAACTGGAGGCACCATGCAGAAGTAACAATTGCTGGTATGATCTGTTGGCTCTCTCCAAAGCATTGGCACTGCAAAAGGCCTAGATTTCCTTTTCCTGTTCAACCACTGGCGAAGATTTGTTGCACAAGTGTTGCAGCATATGTGTGGGGCCCACCTCTTGTCCTGAGCTCCAATTTTGCAGCCAAAATAAAGGTGATAGGCTTTCTTAACCATAGTGGTTATACTGCGCTTTTGTGATGCAAAAGTCACTTCACCACAAACATAGCAGAAGTTATCTGCACTGTTCACACAAGTACGAGGCATCTCTGCTCACTTTGGCTAAACAGAAATGTGTCCCTTTGCAAAATCAAACACTGACAAATAAGAGAGCACGACACTGTATGATTTCTAGAGCTGATATAGGGCAATTTGTTCAGCAGAGTGATGTAAGCTTCGTTATGATTGCATCATCCATGACTTCTAGGAATAACATGATGCAATTCATATCATGTATGATGCAATATCAGCTTCAGATTGCATCATTCATTATTTTGCCTAAAAAGCAAGTACTGTCCAAACCCAGTCATAGATTTAGTCATAGATCCAGTCAAAGATGTATTTTAGTCATTTCTGCTTGAAATTGAGATCCCTTCCCTTTATAACTCACTTATCCTCCGCCATTCCCAAGTCAAGGGTTGTATATACTGACCCAATAGCATGTCTTGAAAACTAGAGCCAATCAACAATTTTAAGCATCATTTTCGTTCTCAGTGACCCAGAATTAGTAAAGTTTGACTACATTTATTTCAGAAGCATTTTGGCTGTAGAGCAGTGGTATTAGGAAAAACTTTTTCACTAGGAGAGTGGTGAAGCACTGGAATGGGTTACCTAGGGAGGTGGTGGAATCTCCTTCCTTAGAGGTTTTTAAGGTCAGGCTTGACAAATCCCTGGCTGGGATGATTTAGTTGGGGATTGGTCCTGCTTTGAGCAGGGGGTTGGACTAGATGACCTCCTGGGGTCCCTTCCAACCCTGATGTTCTATGATCCTATGAGTCTATGAAAAGCTACATCCCAATGGCTGAAGTAAACATTGCAGGGGGCTTGTGCATTGCACACACTTTGCACAATCCCCCACATCTGTTGCACCCTCCCTTTACCAGTGAAAGCACACAAGCCTCTTGCAAAAGGGCTCTCTGTGGCCATGGAGGATGGGGCTAGGTTTGTATACAAAGGGTTTCATCCTGTTTGTAGGCAAATAATACATACAGTAGAATTTGCATAAGAAATGCACACAAAGTGGTGCCTCATTATACATAACTTCTGTTGATTTGAATGGAAGTTGTAGGCCTTATGATCAGTATTGGGCTCAAACTGATACACTTTAAGGCCAAAAAGGACCATCATGATCATCTAGTTTGGACGTACATTGCAGGCCACAGAACCTTGTCCACCCACTCTTGTAATAGACCCATAACCTCTGGTTGAGTTACTGAAGTCCTCAAATCATGATTTAAAGACTTGAAGTTACAGAGAATCCACCACTTCCTCTAGTTTAAACCTGCAAGTGCTCCATGCTGCAGAGGAAGGCAAACTCCACCCTCCCCCAGTCTCTGCCAATCTGACTTGGGGGAAAATTCCTTACTGACCACAAATATGGTGGTCATTTGGACCTTTACCATTGCAGAAAACCAAACAGCCAGACACCAGGGAAAGTATTCTCTGTAGTAACTCCGACCCCTCCCCAGCTTTGTCTCATCATGGGCTGTTAAGAGATATTTGCTACTTGCAGTCGCAGATTGGCTACATTCCATTGTAGACAGTCCCATCATACCATCCCCCTCCATAAACATATCAAGCTCAATCTTGAAACCAGTTAGGTTTTTTGCCCACACTGTTCCCTTTGAAAGGATGTTCCAGAACTTCACTCCACTGATGGTAAGAAACCACCTTCTCATTTCAAGCCTAAACTTGTTGATGGACAGTTATATCCATTTGTTCTTGTGTCCACATTGGTGCTTAAATTAAATGACTCCTCTCCCTGGTATTTATCCCTCTTATGTATTTATAGAGAGCAATGAAATCTCCTCTCAGCCTTCTCTTGGTTAGGCTAAGCCTGCTCTTGGTTAGGCCATGGTTAGGGCTTCTCTTAGTTAAGCCATCTCTTGGCTAGCCTTCTCTTGGTTAGGCTAAGCTCTTTCAGTCTCTTCTCATAAGGTAGGTTTTCCATTCTTCTGATCATCCTAGTAGACCCTCTCTGAACCTGTTCCAGTTTGATTTCATCTTTCTTTAACACAGGAGACCAGAATTGCACACAATATTCCAGATGAGGTCTAACCAGTGCCTTATATAATGGTACTAACACTTCCCTATCTCTACAGGAAATACCTCACCTGATGCATCCTAGGAGCGCATTAGCCTTTTTCACTGATGAATCACATTGGCGGCTCATAGTCATCCTGTGATCAACCAATACACCCAAGACTTTCTCCTCTGTTGTTGCTTCCAACTGATAAGTCCCCAGCTTTTAACAAAAATTCTTATTCTTAGTCCTCAAGTGTATGACCTTGCACTTTGCACTATTATATTGCATCCCATTTCTATTACTCCATTTTCAAGGTGATCAAGATCTTCTTGTTTGATATTCTAGTCCTCCTCCATATTGGCCTCCTGACTTTGTGTTATCTGTGAATTTTATTAGCACACTCCTACTTTTTGTGCCAATAAAAATGTTAAATCAGATTGGCCCCAAGACTGATCCCTGAGGATCTCCACCAGTAACCTCCCTCTAGCCTGACAGTTCACCTTTCAATATGATGAATCCCAATCTTCTCAAATTTAAATAATAATTTCCCATGTGTAACTGTATAAAATGCATTACTGAAATCCAGGTATATTTGATCTACTGCACTTCCTTTATCTTAAGAAATCAGTAATCTTCATAAAGAAAGAGATCAGTTTGCCCTGGCATGATCTATCTTTTGTAGGACCATGTTGTATTTTACCCCAGTTACTGTTTACTTCTATGCGCTTAACTACTTTCACTATCAAAATTTGTTACAAGATCTTGCATACCATTGAGGTCATACTAACAGGCCTGTAATTTCCTGGATCACTTTTTTTCCCCCTTTCTTAAAAATAGGTACTATATTAAGCAATTCTCCAGTCATATGGCGTGACCCCTGAGTTTATGTTTTAATTAAACAGAAGGGGAAAATGTATTCCTGTTTTTTAAAAAATATCCTCATAAAATTTATTGTGTACTCAAAAAGTAATTTGCTTTGTACTCAAAGCTGTAATTTTGATGTGCATAATATGTAATAACAAAATAGTTGAATCCTGCTTTAAATGCAAAACTCAACTCTTAGTCTTAACTATGGAACCATGAACAGCACTTCCATCGTAAAACCATATGTCTCACGGAGTAGTTTTGAAGTTGGATAAAACAAACTTAACAATGCTTCTGTAAAATGTGCATGAAACTAAAGTATTTAATTACTAACCTCATCTATACCACAGTCACATTCCTCTTCATCTTCTATTATACCGTTACCACACGTCTGTGTTCCAAATATTTTCTTCTCTGGTATGTTAAAAAGGCACGTTTTTCCTGGTTTTCTTATTGTGTCGAAATAGAATCCTCTGGAGCAGTTACTGAACTCTGTGCACATTATCCGCCTGCACAGGGAGAAAATATCTAATACTAAAAAGCACTTTAATTTGTCAATCTATCAAAATCCAATGGCTGGAAATTGAAGCTAGACAAATTCAAACAATAGAAAATGGAACTAATAGCTTCATTCAGCATACAAGATGGATGCACAAAGGCACAATGAGAATCTTAAATGTGGCATTTTCCTAATTTTTAAGTGCTTGACTTTGCAACCCAAACAACATTCTTCTTGAAGCAGAAACATGTATTATCTTCAAGCCATTCACCCAGATAAAATTTTAATATATGATTTAAAACTAAATGAACTTCTCTAACACACAACATAGAATGCAGACCAACTGACTATGCACTTAGATATAAAATCAGACTAACTATGGCTCAGGAATAACACTGATAATTAAAAATGTATATACTGTAGCACCAAATCAATCCTGTATTACATTTTCAATGGAATATTCTCTGGTCAACATGTTAAAATTTAAATGAATACTTTTGATTTTATAATGAATCCCAGTTGAAAAAAAGAATTCCATAGCTGGGTCATTCTTTCCTGCAGACCGATTCCATTACTACAGATCAGATTGGTAGTCTTCCTGTACATGTAAATCAACTTAGAGCCCACCAGTAGTAGTTGAGAATTTTCCAATTTTTTCCACTGACTCCTCTCCATTATTCTCCAGTCAAAGTTTACCAAAACTATAATTTCACCTTAGGTTAGCCAGTAACTGAAGTGTGGGGGATGTGTAGATTTGGACTTGGTTCACAGAAAAAATTCCCATGTGAGAAATTCTTTCTTCTGCATCCTCTTTCTAACATGATGAGAGACCAAGCTGTTTTGAAAGGAATATCCTCTCTCCCAGCAGGGGCTAGGAGGGAGAAGAATGGTCAGGAAGAACCAGACATCATGGCTTTCGAGACGTGAGGGGGATGTCCTAGCAAGGGCCTATGAAAGGTAATCTTAGAAAAATGAAGGTTACTTACCTGTAATCAGAATTCTTCAAGATGGACTCTGCATATTCACACTCATGGGATGCTCTGATCAGTGGAACCCAAGCTAGCAATGCCCACTGGAAATCTCACACACCTCTTTAGTAGCCATTTAATGTTACATGATAAGTGTATAAAAGGGTGTTGCTCTCCAGCCACTTTAGTTCCTTCCCCCACATCCCAGGTCCCTTGGTAAGTAGGATTCCAAGGAAGTGGGGAAAGATGGGCAAAGTCCATCCGAGACCCTCCGAGCCTCAGGTATCCTGACATGGCCTGACTCATGCTTCTGATCTCAAGTTTGTCTTGGGCTTCTGACCTTACAGTATCCTGACCCAGCTGACTTTCGACTCCTGTCTCGTGAGTGTGGACTCTGGCTCTGACCAGTAGGTCTGGCTGAGCACAACCTGGCCATGATACTGGGCTAGATGGAACTTTGGTCAACACAGTATTGTCATTCTTATGTTCTTTTGTCCCCTCTGCCGGAAGGCCATAGCCCAGTACTGTCAAACTGGGAAGATTTTCTGCAGTCAATATCAGCCATCTTTGATGACCCGCACTTGAACAGCCAAGGCCACTCTGAGGAGACTCCAGCAGGGGCAAGGCACAGTGGCATCCTGCGCTGCACACTTCCGCCACCTCACAGTGGATACAGAGTGGAATGAAGCAGCACACCTGTACTAATTGCAGTGGGGCTTGCAGGAACAAATTAAAGATGAACTGGTCCATGTAGAGATACATAGGGCCATAGAGCCTAGATTCCCTTGTGGACCTTATCCTCTGCATTCACGATCGGCTGCGAGAATAAAGAGAGGAGAAACGAGGGTCCCTGCAGTCCCTCTACCCATGTGTCATGACCTTCTGAGCTGATACCCGCTGAATTGATACAAGCCAATGTGGCTTGTCAGCAGCTGAATCCTAAAGAAAAAGAATGGTGCCAGCAGCATTACTTGTGCTTCTGCTATGGTGAATGTGGCCAGGGCATCTCAGCCTGCCTAGTACAAATACCAAGGAGCATGGGGGGAAAAGCTGGTCCAGCCGTGGTGCAGGGAACTGGCCTGATCCTTGAGAAAACAGAATTTCTCTGTACTCTAGTCATAATAACGGCCATGACTGGGTCAGACTAAGGGTCCATCTAACCCAGTATCCTGTCTTCCCACAGTGACCAATGTCAGATGCTTCAGAGGAAATTAACAGAACATATATATAATCATCAAGTGATCCAACCTTTGTTGATCATTCCCATCTTCTGGTGAACAGAGGATAGGGACAACGTCCCTGCCCATCCTGGCTAATAGGCATTGATGGACCTATCCTCCATTAACAATGTGCTACAAGACCTATTGGACCATTTTGTAGTGGTATACTTAGACAACATGTAGAGCTTCTCAGATGACCTGGACCAACACAGCCCGCACTTCCACATATTTCTGCACAGACTACGACAACATGGTCTTTATGCTAATTTTGAGAAGTTCATGTTTGATCAGACCTCAACTGAATTCCTGAGTTTCATCCTATCCCCGGAAGGAATCAAGCTGGATCCGTGCAAAGTCCCAGCTGTCTGTGACTGGGTAGCCCCCTGCAACGTGTGACCTACAGTGTTTTTTATGCCTTGTGAACTTTCCCTGGAGGTTAATCTTGAATTTTTCAAAACAAGCTGAGCCCCTCACTGCCCTACTCCAAAATAATAATAATAAAAAAGGCCTACTTCCACTGCTCACCCGAAGCACAGTACGCAGTCGAGCAGCTAAAGCTTGGCTTCACCACTGCTCCACTCTTGGCCTACCCAGACATGAAAGTTTTCATTGTGGAAGCCAGTGCTTTTAGCACAGTGATCAGGGCCGTCCTGTCCCAGAGGCATGGACCCAAGCAAATACTGCATCCCTTCATCTACTACTTGAAGAAGTTTACCTCTGCTGAGCAAAATGAACAGATCTTGGACAAAGAGTTCTTAGTAATTAAGACCACCTTCAAAGAGTGGCAACACTACTTAGAGTGGGTCTGACATTCAATCCAAGTGTTTACTGATCACAGGAAGGCTGGAGTACATGCGCAGGGCCAAGGTTCTAAAACTACGATAGCTCCGGTGGGCCCTATCTTCTCCTGGTTCAACTTTACCTTGACCTACCACTCTAGAACTAGAAATGGCAAGGCCAATGCCTTATCATGAAGGTTTGAGTCTGACCCATGAGGTTCCAGTCTGAAGTCCCATAATTGCCTCAATGCAATCCACTGCCAGGACATGCTCACGCTCATCCACTCTGTCCCTGTCTCTGGAATACAACTCAACTAGATGACCATGATCGAGTGGAGAACCACAGGACAGTTGGGAAGGAACCATGTTCATAAAGTACTGAACCTGTGAGAGTTGTGGGTCTTCAACTGTCCTATGGATCTATTCTGGCAGGACACTTTGGGCAATATAAAACCTCACAATTAGTATCCCGGTACTTCTGGTGGCGCTGTGTAAGCTTTATACAGAGTAAAACAGATTTATTTGGGGTTTAGGCTCCCAGAAAGACTGACTACAGGGGTCTGGGAAAGTCCATGTTAACTGAGAAGCCCACGGTCAAAGTGAATCTTAGTTTCTGTGAACTGCAGGGGGCATCGCTCAACCTCTTGGTCTGTGCTGGAGCTGACTGGTGTGTCTAGCTCAGCCAGACAGGCGTTGAGGGAAGCCTTTTCTGTCAGGGGAGTTTGTTCCCAGTGGTATCCCAGCACATCTAGTGGCAGTCTTGAGGGAGTTTCTGTGACCCAACCTGTCACTGTGGGAAGAGAGGGTTACTCACCTTGTGCGGTAACTGAGGTTCTTCAAAATGTGTGTGCTTGTGGGTGCTTCACTTCAGGTGTCAGTGCATCACTCCAGGTATGGGCTCCCTTGATCTTTAGTAGCACTCTGTGTGGGAGTGGGGGAAAAACATAGTAAAGCTTTCCCGTCCAGGATAGCAGGAAGGTATTTGGTGATGGAACCCAGGCTATGACCTTTTAAAGAGAAGAACTGGAGACATTTTCTGTTGTATTTGTTCATAAATAGGTCTATTTGTGGTGTCCCCCACTGCTGGAAAATGCACATAGCTACATCCAGGTGAAGAGACCATTCGTGGTGACTGGAGAAAGACCTGCTCATAAAATCTGCTAGCTTGTTCTACACCCCTGTAAAGTAAGAGGCCTCGAGGCTGACTGAAAGGGCTATGCAAAACTCCCATAGTTGAACTAATTCCTGACACAGGAGGGATGACTGAGTTCCTCCCTGCCTGTTGAGGTTAAAACATAGCTATGATGTTGTCCATAAGAACAAACAGGTTTCTTCCCCTGGCATGAGTAAGGAAAGCCTGATAGTTCAAAGTGATTCATCTTGCCTATCTGATATTGATATGAAGAGAATGCTTTATTGAGGATCAAAGACCCTGAGTTCGGAGTGGCCCCAGGTGAGCTTAGAGCGGACACATCTGAGATCAGAATCACCAACGGTTGAAGGCAGAGGAGCGCATAGGCGCCGACTCCGTGGGTGCTCCGGGGCTGGAGCACCCACCGGGAAAAATTGGTGGGTGCTGAACACCCACCAGCAGCTCCCCACCGCCCCCCTCACCCGCGCCCAACTCACCTTCCGGGTGGCACCTCCCGCCGAAAAGCCAGCGAAAAGCCTCGGCTTTTTTTAGCCCAGCCTCCTCTCAGCTGTGCGGCGGCGGTGGGGGGGCCGCGGGGGAAAGCGTCAGAGCCAGGGACCTGAAGCGCAGGACCGGCACCTTGGAAGGGGCAGTGCTTGAGGTTTGTTTGTTTTTTTTTTAGCTGCGGCGCTCGGGGGTTTGTTTTTTTTACTTTGGTGGCAGCGGTGGTGCGAAGCTGGGGTGGGAGGGAGGGTTATTTCGGCGGCGCGAGGCTTGGGGGGGAGGGGAGGTTATTTCAGTGGGGTGGGGTGAGGCTCGGGGGAGGGGAGGGGGGTTATTTTGGCGGCACGAGACTCGGGGGAGGGGTGGGGGGTTATTTCAGCGGGGCGGCGCGAGGCTGGGGGAGAGGAAGGGGTTATTTCAGCGGGGGGCGTGAGGCTCGGGGGAGGGGAGGGGAAGGGAGGGGATGGGATGTTATTTCAGCGGGCCGGCACGAGGCTGGGGTAGGGGAGGGGGGTTATTTCCGCATGAGGAGCAGCCAACGCCGGCCGGGCCGAGCCGAGCCGAGGGCAAGCAGGGGCTGCCTCCTGGCCCAGGCCGGTGAAGTGTATTATACTGCTCCATGTAGGAATGTGCTACCGGTAGCAGTTACTCATACAGTAGATTGTAAGAAACTGCTATTGTATAAAACTGCTACCTGATGTAGCAAATGTCTACAGGTAGCAGTTTCTTGCACTATAGCATGTGTGAAATTCCAAGGTGTAGCTGTGCCCCCGCCTGTGCCGGGTTTTGCCCTCTGACACCCTATACAAGCGCCTCCCCCACTGGGCTTAACTCCGCCTTCTCTCCCCCTCTCATTCTTGATTTTCCCTTTAGCCCCTCTCCTAATCCTGCCTCCTGATGCTTGACCCCCCAGACCAGTAAATTCTCACCCCCTGCTCAGATCCTGGCCACCTCCCTGCTCCGATTCGCCCCCTTTGCCCCTTTTAAAACCCTGTCAAAAGCAGTCAGCAGAATCCTACGGCTAATAAGGGCAGGGTGAAGGGCAGTGGCTTCAGCAAATGTACTGAACATGCTCAGTACACCGTAAGTAGCACTTTCCTACGGAGACCACTTTAATACACTACACTGGCCTGTCCCTGTCCCTGCCGTGCTACCACAGGCGCGGTAGCCGGGGCTGCGCGCTGTGCTCCGGGGCCAGGAGGTGGCCCCCGCTTGCCCTCAGCTCGCCCGGCTGGTGCTGGCTGCTCCTCATGCAGGCCGGGCTCCGGACCGCAGGCCGCACTAGGCACTGCGCAGGCAGGGGGCGGGGATTTGGGGAAGGGGCGGAGCCAGGGGTGGAGTTTGGGCATGGCCGGGGCGTGGCCGGGGGTGGAGTTGGGGTGGGGGCGGGGCGTGAGCACCCATGGGCGCCGACAAAAGTCGGCACCTATGAGAGGAGGGGAACGCCCACACAGATCTTGAGAGGATTCAATCACTAATTCAGCAAAATTAGAACCTGTGAAGGTACCGTGAGCACAGGATCCAGATGCAGACAGCTTGGAGAGTACATTGAGGCCAACCACGTCTGAAGGGGTCTGAGGTGCCACCTCCTGTGTGGTACTACATAATTGTACAAGACTAAGTTTCCTAACAGCCTCATACAGTTTTGGGCTGTTGTGAGCCAATGAATCTCGAGGAATTGCATGAGAGATTGAATAGATTGAGATCTTGACTCTTTGGCCTGGATAGAGTCCATATAGCTCCTATAAACTCTATCCTCTGTACTAGACAAAGGATAGACTTGTTTGCATTGATTAGTAGTACTAAGGCCTTGAAGGCTGAATGAATGGGATGAACTCTGAATATAACCTAAGTTTTGGACAGCCCTTGACTTGCCAGTCATCCATGTAAGAGTATACTTGCATTCCTAGTCTCCTAAAGAACACTTCTACCTGAAGACATGTTCTGTTAACATTCAAGGAGATGCAGATAGGCGGAATGGAAGCACTGTGAACTGATAATGGGAATGATTCATTACAAATCCGAGGAACTTTCTGTACTCTTGGTACATCGACACATGAAAGTGGGCATCTCTTAAACTGAGGGTGGTGTACTGGTCTCCAGCATCCCGAGAGGGAATAATGCATATCAAGTTTACCAGGTGAAACTTTATTTTTTTGAGATAGTTGTTGAACTGAGACAGGTGTAAAATATGTGTGATCCTCTTTTGGCTTTGGGAATTAGGAAATAACCGGAGTAGAAAACCTTCCCTCTTAAATTCTGTTGCACCTTCTCTATGGCTCCCACCTGAAGGAGAGATTGAACCTCCTGGACCAGAAGTGGAGTGCCTGAAGAGGGATGGGAAGGGAGGGTAAGTAGGAGGGGTAGAAATAATTTGTACTCCACTTCTGTCATGCTCAACACCCAATGATGCATGGTGATATATACTGAGGAAAGTACTGAGGAAATAGGAAAGGCAGTTTGCAAATAAAAGGAAAAAGAGAGTGGGTCTGGCATCCTGGGAACTGGCATTGAAGCAGAGGGAGAAGGAGGTTTACACTTAAAACTTCTACTCTTCTTTCCCTGCAGGTCTTGTTGGAGAGTGGGAGCAGAATACTGGAGGGGTGGTTGAGGTCTGAAGTGCTTCCTGGAAGGAGCTGGAATGTAAAACTTTAATGTTGCCCTTGAGTCCTGTAACCCATGGGGCTTAACATCAGTCTGCTCTGAAAAGAGCAAAGATTCTTTGAATGGCAGATCCTGCATAGTTTGTTTGACCTCCCGTGGGAGCCCAAAGGACCACAACCAGGAATTCTTACACATGGCCACTGCTGAAGCCATCGACCTGGCAGCCATCTCAGCCACATCCAGAGTAGCTTGCACTGAGACATTCAAAACCAATTTTCTCTTATCCACTAGCAAGGAGAATTCCTGCCTAGCCTATTCTGGGAGCATATATTTAAATTTCAGCATAGAGACCCACAAATTAATCTCTTACCTGCCCAAAAGTGCATGCATTTTGGTGCAGTCTGAGCATAACCTTGTCTGGAAAAAATATTGTGTAGGGAAGATGCGCCATCAGAGCTGCTCTCTCTCCTATTCTCCTGGCTGATGTAATTGCTACCAGGATGGCCCTTTTCATGGATAGGTACGTTAGTGAACAGGTGGCCATGGGTTCAAAGGTGGGCCTCACCAGTCTTTTCATTACAAGGTTCAACTCCCATGTGAGAGTAAGAAGTTGAGGTTGCGGGAAGAGGTTTATTATGCCCTTGCGAAACCTTCTTGTAGTCGGGTGTGACAGCACTGAGTACCCCTCTACATGTTGGTGAAAGGCTGTAATAGCTGCTAGGTGGAACCTCAGAGAGATTAGAGATAGTCCAATAAAGCATAGTCTGGGATATGTGGAAGAGTCGCAGATAATGTGGAGATTTTGTTGGGATATGCACCAAATCGGAAACCTGGACCATTTCTGCAGGTAAGTGTGTCATGTTGAGGAATTTCTGCTCTATAATAGAACCTCTTGTACCTCTCCAGAACAGGAACTTTCTAGGTGTTGGAACCAAACAGGGGCCATGCCTTCAGGAGGAGAATTCCTAAGTTGGGATGTAGAGTATGTCCTTTGTTCTGTGAGAGGAGATGCAGAAAGGCTGGGAGAGAGATCGGCAGGCACATCACAAGCTGTGACAGGTAAGGGTACCAAGTCTATTTCGTCAAAGTGGGAGCAATCAGAATATTAGCTCCATCCATTTTTATTTTCAGAATAAAATAGTAGGGAAAATGGAGGGAAGGCATAAAGAAGGGCCCTATCCAAGGGGAAGAGGAGAGCAATGCCCAAGGAGTGTTGTCCCATCTCCGCTCTGGAGCAACAGCATGGACACTTCTTGTTCAGGTGAATGGCAAACAGGTCTGTAGATGGTGTCTCCCATCATCTGAATAGGCCGTGAAGAACTGACGGATGTATCTCCCACAGGTGATCGTGTGGGAATTTGCAACTGAGACTATTGGTTATCGAGTTTTGTGTACCCGGGAGGTACGCTGCAGACAGTGTAACATTGTGGAAGATGCATCAATTCCATAATCTCATTGCTTCTGTGCATAGGGAGGGCATTCTGACTTCCTCCTGCTGATTGATGTTAAAAAAAGGTACTGGTTCTATGGCTCCTAACTGGAGGTGGCGATCTATCTCCTGTTGTAGTAAGCTCTCATGAGAAGGGTCCCTGAAGAGGGACCGGGAAGGGTGTTGTGGATGGGGTAGGTAGGTAAAATGGATGGAGTACTCGGTTCGAATGATCAGTAGGCCACCTCAGTCCGATGTTGTGTTCCCAGGTACTGCAAAATGCTGCCAATCGGTGGACAAATGGGTGTGGAACAATGGTCGGCTGTGGGGAGTGATCTAACAGTGCCTTGACCTGCCCATCGGAAGTGGTGCTTAGACGTAGAGAGCTGCAATGGAGACTGTGGGCCAGGTGGTTTGCATTTAGGGAATTTCCCTTTCTTTCTTTGCGGCTCTTAGTGGCACTGAGTTTGGTACTGAGATGTCTGTGGTCTGTGCTGGGATTGGGGACTAAGTGATCTCTTTTGCCTCGGTGCAGAGATACCCAGTGACCACAGGGTAGCCCTGGAGTCTTTCAGGATGTGAAGGGAGGCATCAGTCTTCTTGGCGAAGAGCTTCATACCTGCAAAGGAGTATGGCCACATTGAGGGCAGATTGCAGTGATGTTTTAGCTACTAATTGACCTCCTGGATAATGGCCTTGAATGAATCACAATGTGCTTCTGGCACCTTTTCAATAAAGTCACTCAGCTTCAAGTAATTTATGTAATTGTATTTTGCTGGAAGGGCCTGGTAGTTGGCGATTCAAAATTGTAGTGTGCCTGAGGAGAACACTTTTCTACCAAATAAATCAAGGCACTTCCAATCTCTGTCATAGGGAGAAGCCCTTGACTGGTGTTGTCAGCTGTGGGAGTTGACAGTGTCCACCACGATGGAGTTGGGTGGTGGGTGGGAGAATAGGAATTCAGATTCCTTGGCAGGGACATAGTATTTTTTGTCCGCTCGCTTGCAGGTTGGGGCCACTGTTGCTGGGTTTGCCACACAGTCTTTGCTGAGTCTAAAATGGCCTCATTAATTGGAAGGGTGATCTTTGAGGAGGCCAGAGAATGAAGTTTATCAAGGAGTTGATGGTGGGTATCCTTGACTTCCTCCAATGGAATCTGGAGAGTGTCTGCCACTCTCTTTGCCAGTTCCAGGAAGAGACTAAAGTCATCCACCAAAGATGGTGGGGAAGCCATGACGGCTTCATCTGGAGAGGAGGAGGATATGGTCCTTGGAATCATTTCTCATCAGTATTGGCTTCCTGTTCCTCTAAGTCATGAGATGGTTCCGAAGCCCTGGATGGTGCAGCCCAGGGAGTGTGCCTCAAGGGTTCTTGGGTGAGGCTCAGAGCTTGAGAGGTATGCTAGCAGTGTGCTGCCCAAGGGTCCCAATATGGTGATTGGGATGGTGATGGCATAGAGCCTGGTGGTGGTGCCCATGTGTTGCCATACCAGGATGGTGGTGGTGGAGCCATCTGTGGGTATATCATTGGGCTCTGTTGGTAGTGAGCACCATAAAGAGGAGGGAGGAGTACTGCAACACTACTGCAACTTTCTAGGTGTTGGAACCAAACAGGGGCCATGCCTTCAGGACGTATAGATGTGGACTTGCATACCAGGAACGTCTTTTTAAAGGAGTGCTTACTCCTGTCCTTTGGTGCCAATGATTAGGTGCCAGTGCCCATTGAATCCATGGGCCCGTCAGTAGTACCAGTTGCTGTCGGTTTCCATAAGCCATGGGTGCCAGACTGAGATGTCTTCGTTGCCAAAGATACGGAGCGAGATGGTGATCGCTTGCAGCTGTCTCATGACTCACTATGGGGGCTTCCTGCTCTTTTCTTAGATGATTTGTGAGAGGTCTCCACAGCCTGTTTCTTCAACCCTCAGTCCTTAGATGTAGAAGACTGTTTGGAAAACTCGTGTCTACCAGGCAACTGGTATTTTAGCTGCATTCATGAAGATAATCTTCTGGGAAAGTTCTCTCTCTTTGCAGGATCTTGGCCAGAGTTGTTGGCAAAGACCACACTTCTGTTGTATGTGGCCTTCCCCGAGGCAGCGAATGCAATGACTGCACTTATCTGCAATTGGAAACACCTCTTTGCAAGTGAGGCACTCTTTGAAGCCCAGCAAAGGGTGCATACCTTGTTGGGGGAAAGGATCCCTAAAGGGAAAGAAAACATGGGAGGAAAAATAAAGTTTCTTTTTCTTTTTAAGGGGAAAAACTGCAACTAGAACTATAACTAGGAGACTAACTATAGGTATGTAGAATCAGACAACAGTTTTAACGGACTGCTAATGGCTCTGTCTCTAGCCAGACGTGGTTGAGATGGAACTGAGAAGGGCTAGCCCATGCACATGGGCTAGCCTTGTGGCACAGCATGAGGAGACAGTGCATGTGCGAGCCCAATGGACACTGCTACTGAAGTTCTCCGATTAGCAGTGAAGGGACGCAAGCACACCTACAGTGGAGCACCCATAGGGACGCTACACGAAGAAGAACAGGTGCTGCCATTGGGTAGGTGCTGCTTCCCTTTTTGAGGTAACTGAAATGGAGTGCCTGGAATACAATCTGTAAATGGGGGGAATGCCCCATGGATTCCAAAGAACCCACTGGACAGGCGTAGGCCCCCAGTCAATTCCTCACCAACCACTCAATGGTACTTCTATGAGTGGATGCATGGAAGAGTGGAAATGTCTGGAGGAGGCGCAGTGACAGTGGCTCAGAGGACGGAAAACATAGGACTGAACCTCTGATTCAGAAGACGACTCCTCTCCTTCTGTTCACCATGGTGGTGCAGTTTCAGATGATGCCAGCGACTGGTGCTTGAGGTGGAGAGGCCCACAGAGAAGCAATCATTGCAAGTTCCCTCTTCGAAAGTACTGAAGGACAAGCCATCAGGGGTACATGAGGCTGGTACAATACCGAATATAGTAGCGATCCTGCCCGTTGTCCCATGTGTGCCAGCACTGATAGTGTTGACTCTTGTACTGCTGGCAATACCAGCACCAACAGGCTCAGGATGTTTCAGGCAGCCACAAATGCCTCTGGCAGGTCGGTATTAAGATATTGTAATTGTGGTGCTGCAGATGTGGAAGGAGCTCCTTCAGTCTCTAGACTAGATGAAAACTGCCTAGGCACTGAAGTCAGTGTATTATTCTGCAGTCTCAGAAGAGTGCTTGGTCTTGGACCGCTGTCTACTCTTATCCCCATGCCTAGCAGACTTCAGTGCCAGAGATATCTCCCTTTTGGCCGTCTGCTTCTTATGCCTCTTCTTAGGCACTGGGAATGGCGAGCAGTGTCAGGACTTAGGTATGGCAGGAGACACTCCTTACTGACACTGAGGCACTTGGTGCTGAGTCTGACTAACCTGGCTCACATAGAGATCTCAAGAACTCTTCCATGAGTACAAACTTTAGCCTGGCTTCATGATCTTTCTTCATGTGAGGCTTAAAGTCTGCAAATTTGGCAACACTCTCTGGGCAGGTCTACACTACCTGCCAGATCGGCGGGTAGAGATCGATCTTTTGGGGATCGATTTATCGTGTCTCGTCTAGACGCGATAAATCGGTCCCTGAGCGCTCTCCTATCGGCGCAGGTGGAGTCGATGGGGGAGCGAATCAGCGACGTGAGGACGCCGAGGTAAGTTGACCTGCATACGTCGACTTCAGCTATGCTATTCACGTAGCTGAAGTTGCGTATGTTAGGTCGATCCCCCCGCCCCACAGTGTAGACCAGGGCTCTGATATGAGCTTCCTCAAGGCACTTCAAGTAAGTTGAGTGCAGATCACTCATGGGCATAGCCTTATTGCAGGAAACACAGGGCTTGAAGCTGGGTGATCAAGGCATCCCTCGGTACTGGGAGTTGACTGAAATCCTGAGATGGTAAAAAAATCTAACTAACTAAACAAACACTAATTATTTACAAAACAAGAAAACATAGTCCACCGGCAGAACTTTCAAATGCAAAAAGAGCAATTCCAGTGACTGTCACAGGGGGAGAGATGGGACTGAGGAGGGTTGGGTGGGTCTTTTGTACCCGTGCCACTGTTGCACAGCAACAGAGGGCACTCAAGCCACCCCGATGGGTACCACTGAGGGAAAAAATTTCTTGCACACACCACGAGT
The DNA here is from genome assembly GCA_033296515.1 of Macrochelys suwanniensis. Taxonomy (NCBI): domain Eukaryota; kingdom Metazoa; phylum Chordata; order Testudines; family Chelydridae; genus Macrochelys; species Macrochelys suwanniensis. Next base: position 10,867,981 of record CM065775.1, read on the forward strand.
GGAATGCACATGTGCAATCACTCAAAGAAGAACTAACATTTAACAAATACTTAATCTATTTACATTAGCGACTGCCTAACTATTTGCAAGTAACAATAGATAAGAAAGCGATCTGAAAGAACCAGGGCTTGAAGGAACACAGGGTGCTCCAACTCCATCACAACCAGAGAGAAGGAACTGAGAGGGAGTTGAAGAAGCCTTGTCCTTTATACCCTTCAGGTGTGAGCACAAAGACACAGCACACATTAGAAATCTCAACGGTAATGATTGCAACAATCTTCAACTCTTATTCACTGGTCACACACACACACCTACAATGGAATGTATACATCTGCAATCACTTGAAGGAGAACCATTGCTGCAAAGTGCTACGGGTCAGTAAAAGAAGAGTAGGGCCCATAATCCCTTGGAATTCTTGGGTTTCAACCTGAATTTCAAAACTAATCCACAAAGCAATTAATATCAGGTCAAATGTGGCATAAGGAGCACCCCCCCCCCCAAAAAAAAGAAAAAGAGAGAGAGCGAGAGGGACAAAAAAAACCCAAAGGAAAATATCACATGTACAAGTCAGAAAAGACTTCTGAATTTAATTGATTCTTCAAACGCAGGAAGCCTAATAGCCATGTCAAAAGGAAGGGCAGAGGAGATAGTGACTGAACATGAGAACACTTTCAACTGGTATTCTGTGCCTCCTATATAATATGCAATGTAGATGAAGGACCATCCTGTCTCATGTGCACCAGTGGCAACCAGTTCATACAAATAAAACAACCTTATAATTCTCCAATGACTGTGATAGGGCGTACAGACCCCACTGATGAAGAAGGTGCCAGAGATGCTGTGGGGGAAGGGCTCGCCCTACACTGCTGGTCTTGTCAATCATACATGGTAGGGAGGAGGTCTTTGAAAAGGAGGAAACTAGTCAGCTGGAGGGGGAGGAGCAAGATTACCCTAAGCAGGAGGCTGCCTGAGTGACACCTGGAGCCACAGAGGGAACTCCCATCCAGGAGACCTTCTCCCCGACCTGTGGGCAGTACAGCAAACACCCATGGTAAGTTGGACAGAGTAAGCCTGACTCAGCAGCCCAGCCCGAGAGATTTCTTAAAACCCACTGCACAGGTCCTGTATTGTTGGCAGCACTGTGGACCTTCTTTCCCCCCTATGAGGGGCCCCAGGAAGGGGAAACTCTCGAGTCCATTGGGGTACTTAACTTTCCTTTTGATTCCACCATCCAGAAAGACGCAAGGAGCCGCACAAAGGGCAGGGCCTCCTTGCAAAACCTAAGGAACTGGGGACTGCGCTGGAGCCACCCAGTGTAAATAACCATCCCACCATCTGGGAGAAAAAACTTAGGAGACTCCTTTACAACTAGCTTATCAAAAGACATTATTGTATTATAAATTTTAAAACCAAGCATTACTCACGAGGCATATGACCACATGACGCATTTTCCTCCTCCGGGGCATTTGCAAACACAGCCTCTAGCTGTATTTCTCTTAGAATTATCATGAGGGAAGCCAAGAGAATGGCCCATCTCATGTGCAACACTGATTGCATCATAAAGCACTGATTTAGATCTCGCCTGTACACAGACAAAACACCAAGACAAGGAGTTATGAATTACATATGAACATAGAAAAGCCAAATTTTAAGAGTTGTGTGACTGCATGAACACACTGGACAATATCATTTGCAAACATATATCTAGAACACTGCAGAATCCCACCAGAGAACTTTCAGCGTGAAGGAATAATTTCTTCATACTGCCCTCTGAGATCATTTTAAGAGCTGGGAAAAAATGAACCACTCACAAGTGGTCCCCAATCCATAGAATTTTACCCAATAATTCCTACATCTGTTCCATAACTTCTGGTTGTGCTAAAGCATTTCTTTTATAAGGACATCAGTTCCTGATTTAAAGACTCCATGTCTTGAATAATCCACCATAACACTTAGCAAGCTGTTGTAATGGTTAATTAACTTCACTGTGCCTTATCTCCCATCCAAATTCATCCAGCTTCAGATTCTTCTCTTTGATAAGCCAAATAAGATTGAACTTTTTAAGTCTCTCACCTTAAAGCAGGTTTTTCAGACTGAATCATTCTTATACCTCATCTAAACCACTTCAGATTTTTTATCATTCATGTGAAAGTAAAGAGTAGGTAATGGGGGAGAGGGAAAATGGGGGAGAGAGACCCCATGTTTGGAAGATTAGCAGAAAGAACTTAGTCATAATGGATCACTAATATCAATTTCAGATAAGAGCAGGTAAATAACTTTCACCTATTGCTTCCATATCTTGGTTGTAGGGAGTCCACATTTTTTAATAGTTCTAAATAATTGCACAGGATACAGACCAAGGGGATTCTTGACTTCATACTGGTGAGAGTAAGGACTAAGGCAGAAAATATGGTTTAATTTCCCCTCACTTTGGAGAGTGCCTGGATATTTACTTGAAAAATGATCAAGTGGCACAGTGGTCCCTACAAAGCTATTATAACAAAACCACCAAGCTGTGGGTGTATCAACTGGGGAAATAGGTCTCCAGCTGAGTCACTTTCATTTCATTCGACCCCTTTCCAGGGTGTATCACAGTTCCATAATTACTGACCCTCTTCAGGGGGAACCTGGGCCTGCCCGCTACTCTGGGTCCCAACCCAGAGTCCCTAGATGTAGCAGCCACCTGCTGCATCCCTGTACTAATTGCTGCATTTCCCTGGGCCACTTCTCCATGGCCTCCCAGTACCTTTCCTTCACCCTTAGCTCAGGCTGAAGTCTTTCTTAAGTCCCCCCTGCCAGTAACTGCTCTGTCCCTTATATTTTAGTTCCTTCAGCCAGTCAGGAGCACTATCCTTGCTCCTCTGGCTCCAGGCAGCAACTGACAAACTCTGTTACTGCAGCTTCTTTTACATGGGCTGGCTAGGTCCAGGTTGGCTGCTTCCCTGCAGCCTCTCTAGGTCACTTGGAGGTTGCAATTCCCCTGCTCCTTTCTGGGATGGGGGGTGGCAGGACCACAAGGTTTCCAGCAGGGGGCCTCAGGGCCTATACACCCCATCACAATGATGATATAATACCTTGGCTGAGTTAGCAGATGACATATTGGTGGGGAAATAAATAATGAGGGAGACAGATTACTGTTACAAATAGATCTGAACCACCTGATTAAATGATCGCAGTCCAACAAAATGTGTTTTAATACAGGCAAATGTAAAATAGCACATCTGAGAAAGATGACCAAAATGCATGCTATACGTACAGGATGGAAGACACCATCTTGGAAAGCAGTGAATAAGAGAAGGACTTGGGGATCATCAAAGCTAATTGCCTCAATGTGAACAGTCAGTGCATGCTATGGCAAAAAGGGCTAATGAAATCCTTGAATGTATGAAAAGAGGAATATCAAATACAACTAGGAAAGTGGTCTTGCCTCTGTACACAGCATTGGTAAGACTACTATTAGACTATTGTGTCCGGTTCTGGTTCCATACTTCAAGAAAGTTGTGGAAACACTGGAGAGAGTTTTGTGGAGGGCCACGAAAATGATCCAGGGGCTGGAAAAAAAACAGATACTAACCTTTCTGTAACTGTTGTTCTTCGAGATGTGATGCTCATGTCCATTCCATGTTAGGTGTGTGTGCACCACATGCACAGTTGATGGAGATTTTTCCCTCAGTGGTATCTGTTGGGACAGCCCTAATGCCCTCCGGTGCCATGCGCTCATGCGTGCATATGAGGGGCCTGGCCGGCTCTGCACCTTCTCAGTTCCTTCTTGCCAGCTAACTCTGAGCGAGGGACAGGAGAGTGGTTGTGGAATGGACATGAGTGAAACATCTTGCAGAACAAGTTACAGAAAGATTAATAAGTGTTTTTTTCTTCCTCAAGTGCTTGCTCATTTCCATGCCCTATTAGGTGACTCACAAGTGGTACCTTAGGATGTGGGCTCAGAGTTGATAGATATGAAGATTGCAACACTGCTCTACCAAACCCATCTCTAGCCTGCTCGGTGATGGCATAATGGGATGAAAAACTATGCACCGATGACTAAGCTGCCACTCTAGAAATATCCAGAAATGCCACTGAGGAAGCTTGAGCTCTGGTTGAGTGGGCGGTCATGATGGCAGGAGTTGGGGCACTCACCTGCTCATATTACGCGTGAATGCAGGACATGATCCAGGATTAAATTCTTTGGGCCAAAATTGGCAGGCCTTTCATCCCGTTTTCTACTGCCACAAAGGGCTGCATGGACTTACAGAACCCCTTGGTCCTTTTGATATAGAAGGCCATGGCATGTCTAACATCCTGCGTGTGTAGATGCTGCTCCTCCCTATTCCTGTGCGATTTCAGGAAGAATACTGACATGAAGATAGCCTGATTACTATGGAACTGTGAAACCACCTTAAGGAGGAACGCGGGGAAAGGGTGAAGTTGCACCTTGTCCTTAAAGAACACTGCATATGGGGTTTCTGACATTAGAGCTCTGGATCAACCAGACCCTCCTTGCCAGAGTAATTGCTACCAGGAAGGCAACCTTCCAGGAGTGGTATGACAAAGGGCATGATTCTAGTGACTCAAAGGGAGGGCCTGTGAGTCTTGACAGGACAAGATTTAGGTTCCACGGTGGAACGGATTTGCGAATCTGCGGTATAGTCTCTCTAAGTCCTTGAGGAAGTGAATGGACATTTTGTGAAGAAAAACCCAACACACAATCCACTGGAGAGCAGAAAGTAGAAATGGCTGCTAGGTGTACCTAAATGGATGAATTGTTTAGGCCCTGCTGTTTCAGATGAAGCAGATACTCTAGCACGGACTGGAGAAGTGACCTAGCAGATGAGAGGCCTCACTGGAATTACCACATGGAGAAACGCTTCCATGTGGCAAGGTAATTTGCTCTAGTAGATGGTTTCCTAATATCTGGTGGACTTGCACTGAACAGCCCACCTCCACTGGGTTTAACCATGGGGTTTCCACGCAGCCAGGTGGAAGGCCTTGAGGTTTGGGTGGAGCAATTGGCTGTGATATTGTGAGATCAGGTCTGGGAGGGGAGGCAGCATCATCAGGGTTGCTACTGACAGGTGCAATAATGTGGTGAAGCAGTGCTGGCATGGGGCTATAAAAATAACCTTAAGTCTATCATGCTTGACTTTGAGTAAGACTTTGTTCATGAGAGAAATGGGAGGAAATCCATAGAACAGGTGCTTTTTCCAAGGGAGCAGGAAGGCATTTGAGAGCAAGCCCAGGCTGTGCCTGCATAGAGAGCAAAACAGCTGACACTTCCTGTTTTGCTTGGTTGAGAACAGGTTGAGTCCCCCACAACTAGAAGATGGTCATGGCTATATTGGGACAAAGGAACCACTTATGGTGAGAGGAGAAAGGTCAGCTGATGGATCTGCCACATTGATCCAGCTCCCAGAAGATGAGAAGCTACAAGGTGGATCGGGTGCTTCCCTCCGAATTCCCACAAGTGCATAGCTTCTTGTCACAAGGGAGAAAGAGTGTGCCCCTCCATGCCTCTCGATGTAAAACATGGCTTCTGTGTTGTTCTTAGGGACTTGCACAACCTTGCCTTCAATCTGGGGTAAAAGCACCTGGCATGCTAGGTGGACCGCTCTGAGCTCTCTGACATTTATATGCAAGGAGAACGCCTCCTGGGACCACAGACATTGAGTCCTGAGGTGCTCAAGGTGATTCCCCCAACCTACCTCACATGTATCCAAGATTGGGGATACTGAGGTTTGGGGACTGATGAAGGGAATGTCAAAGCCAATCTCCGGGGGTCCCTTCACCAATCTAGAGAGGTGAAAACCTTGGCGGGAACTGTAAGCACTGAGTCCAAATCATGATGGTTTGATGAGTATGCTGAGGCCAGCCATGCTTAAAGAGGTCTAAGGTGCAGTTTCGTGTGTTGTACCACATATGTGCACGCAGCCATATGACCCAACTGTCTGAGGCAGAAATGAGCTGTCGTGACGGGGTGGTCCTTGACCTGCTATATTAGGGATCACATTGCCTGGAAGCAAGCCTCTGGGAGGAAGGCTCTGCCCAGGTGCAATCAAGCACCACACCTATAAACTCTGCATTTATAATCCCTGTTTTGCTTCTTAAACAGGTCCTGGCATGGTGGCAGAGCTGAAAAGTGGACTGGTTGTTGAGGCCTGAAGTGTTTCCTCGAAGGTACTGGGGCATAAAGACCCAGGGACTTGAGGGTGGGCTCTAGAAACGATCAGGCTGTGACACTTCACATCCATTTGTTTGGAGAAGAGCAAAGTGAGTTCAAATGGAAGGTTCTGGATGGACTGTTAGACCTCCGTTGGTAGACCCGAGGACTGTAGCCCAGAATATATATGCATGAGCACTGCAGAAGCCAGGGATCCAGCCTCCAAAAATGGTGGCCTGTGGAGAGGCCCTAGCCACAGACTTCCCTTCCTCCACCAAAGCATAGAATTCCTATCTGGACTCCTAGGGAAGACAGTCTTTCAATTTCATCATCAACTTCCAGACATTAAAACTCTCTCTCCACAGCAAGGCTTGCTGGTTGCAGCTGTGGAGCTGTAGACCTCCTGTAGAATAAACCTTTCTTCCAAACAGGTCTAGTCTCTTCGCGTCCTTTGCTCTGGGAGTCACTCCTTGTTGTCCCTGTCTGTCCCTCCCATTGGCCACCAAGACCACCAGGAACCCTGGAGGGGGGTGGGAGTACAAGTACTAATAGACTTGGGTGGGAAGAAAAGACTTCTTTTCAGCACTTTTTGCAGAGGGAGGCAGAGGGGACATGGTTTTCCACAAGGCTTTAACTGGTACCATAATGGCCTCATTGAGAGGGAGGGCCACTTTCGACAGGCCCGCAGAGGACAAAATATCAACCAGGCTATGGGAGGATTCTTTAACTACCTCCACTTTCAGCTCCTGGTCAGCTGCAAAGTCATCATGAGGGGAGGATACAGGCATCCCAGACACTGCCTCAACCAGGCAGGAGAAAGAAGAGGCCTACATTGGAAGGGGGTCCTGCTCCTCTCCTTCTTCACTGACTGGGTCCCAGAGATCTAGGTCCTAAGGCTTGGTACAGGAGTCTGGAACACGTGCTGGTCGTAGGATGGGGGCATTCTTTCTTCTGAGACTACAAATTAAGAGTGTCTGGAAGAGGGCCCTTGCATAGCGGGAAAGCCCCACAGGTTCCAAAATGGCTGTTGTATCTGCATAAGCCAGTGCTCGTGCCAAATACTCAGCAACACCCCTGAGCCCAGGTCCATCAACTGGTCGGGCTGCCCAATGGGGAACTGACAGCAGTTCCTCGAGTGGGAATACAATTCTACCTCCAAGTACGATGATGAGCCTTCCTTTGGAGAACACGGAGGGGAGGTATCCATCGGTGCCAGGGACTGGTGCTGAGGTGGGAATACCTGGTTTGAGGCAAGCAAGGATGGTTTCCCTCTAGATGCTACCGAGGGGGCTGGTATCGAATGGGAGCTCAGGGCCACAGGCTCCCTTCTGCTCCCTGGGACCAATGCCACCAACTCTTGTACTGCTGGCAATGGTGGTACTGAAAGAGCCAGCAGGTCCCTGGCCACAACAAATGCCTCCAGAATAGATGGTACCACAATCTTGCTGGTGTCGCATTGCTCCTCCAGTGACAAGGGATGGTCCAGGACCGGACTTAATGGAACTTGCCTATGAGATGGAGTTGATGGTGCCGCCCTCAGAGTGGGGGCAGAGGACTGGCCAGACTTAGGTCACACTCCATTGCACTCTACGTGCTTGGCTTTCTTCAGAGTCTGAGAATGTCCCCTCTCTGCCAGCTGCTGCTTATGTTTTTTCTTTGGTACCAGTGGAGAACTGTGCAGAGAGTCTCTCACGTCAGAAGGAGCACTCCGCACCAACGCTGAGATATTGGGTGCAAAGTCGGACTGGCTCAGCTCTGATTAGAGATGGAGCGCCACCTCCATCAGGAGGAACTTCAACCTGGCCTCCATGTCCTTCTTTGTACAGAGCTGGCAGCGGTCCCTGATATAAGTCTCTCCCAGGGACTTCAGACAAGTGGAAGTGGGTCACTCACTGGCATGGGCTTGCTACAGGAGGCACAGAGCTTGAAACCTGGGGACCGAGGCATGCCCCAGTACCGGGAGCAGAAGAAAATCCGCTAACAGGGCAAGAAGTGTTAACTAACTATATATAAAATTAATCTACAACAGTCCAAACTGAGAAAATAAAGAACTAGCAAAACCAGGGAAAAGGACTAAACTCAGACCACTGAGTAAGCAAGAGGAGCTGTTCCAGCGACTGTCATAGGAGGTAAGAAGGAACTGAGAGGATGCGGAACCAAATGGGCCCCTCCTATCGGCTCATGAGTGCTCAGCTCCAAAGGGCACTAGAGCCGGCCCGACGGATACCACTGAGGGAAAAATCTCCAGCGATTGTGCAGATGGCACGCATACACCTAACGTGGAGGAATGAATATGAGCAAGCATTCAAAGAACAAGTTTTATGACGTGAGGCTTAAGGAGCTCAATTTATTCAGCTTATTAAAGAGATGGTTGAGAGGTGACTTGATTGCTGTGTATAGCTTTTTACACATGGACCAGATATTGTTAGTCTGTATCAGCAAAAAGAATGAGGAATATTTGTGGCACCTTAGAGACTAAGTTAGACAAATTCAACCTTGAAATAAAATGCAAATTCATAGCGAGTAGGTATCTTTCTAAAATATATGCTTTAATCAAGATTCTGGGAGAAATTCTATGGCCTTTGTGTGTGGGTGGTTGGCTGGATAGTCATAGTGGTCCCTTCTGACTCTGACATCTGTGAATCTATGAATCCCCTGTTTATTACCTCTCTTCATGAGCCATGGAGAACAGAAATTGCATTTCTGCCCTCAATATGCTCATAACACTTGCAGCTCTGCATTAGGACATGGAATATAATCAAATTGTATGCTTCAGGGTTTCAGCTGGTTGTTTGCAGGGGTCAGGAAGGATTTCTCCTGCTCCCAAAATGCACAATTGATCAAATCTACTGTGTTTTTTTCCCCCACCTTCCTCTGACGCATCAGAGCGTATTCAATTACCCACATCTGGAGATGAGACACTGGATGGGTGGATCAGGACTTTGAGGAGGTGCAGGGAGTCCTCTTTCTTAGATGACTGGCTGGTATGCCTTGTTCATATCCTCAGGGTCCAACTGATCACCATATTTTAAGGAAGGAATTTCCCCCGATCTGCTTGGCTGGGATGTTGGGGTTTTTCCTCCTTCTTCTGCAGCAGGGGACATGGATCATGTGTTGGGATCATCTAGGCATAGTTCACCTAGTCATTTCCCTGCCATTGCAGGAGCCCTGGTGGCACCTTGGTCTCTTCTGTTCTCTGCTGTGGCACACAACAGTTTAGTCATCTAAGGACTGAAAGGCTTTGGTCTGACTAAAGTCATTGGACTTTATCTAGAGATAACTGGGTGGAATTTAATGCCCTGTGATATACAGGATGTCACTCTAGATGATCTAATAGTTCTAGACTTAAATGCTATGAAACAATCAATTATTAGCATAATGTTACTGGAAAAAATATTTACATTAATAAAATATCAATTTTTGAAGTGTACATACTGTAGACTATATTTCACATACTTTGACAGCAGCTACTGAGGGAGTATCAGTGCACAAAACGTCTCCATATGAATATCCATCAATCCCTGGATATTTTCCACCCCTAAAATACAAAATAAAGTAAATGTAAATACAGTAAATACAGAATGTTCATTTGATATTAAACTGCTCTATATAGCTGTAAATAAATTCAGTATAAATAAAAAAGTGAAATATAAGATCCGTATTTAGATCTATAAGAAAACATTATGTTCTTACTTGTAAATATGTCTTCTCATAACATAAATGTCCACCTATCCAGAATTACTTACAAGCTAAAGTCTACCTCATCAGAACCAAATGGAAACATCTTTGCTGAAGTGTCTTCTGCTGAGACCAGTGATCATATTAAAAGATAAGTCACTTCTTCTTCCATATGCCTTGGTAGCAACAATTACAAATCTGTATCTAGGTTTGATAGCCAGCACACTGTTGCATACAGATGTTTGCCTCATTTTCCATTTAAAGAAGGTTTGTCCAAATCTCCCATGAGATGTCCTGATGTGATTCAATCTGCACCAGTCTTTCCAACATAAGTAGAAACCCACTGGTTTCTTGGCAGGGTCAATGATGAGCTGTTTGTTTTGAGCTGTTGAAACACTCCATGTGGCTCTCCATTGAGCCTCAGTGTCAAAGTTAAGTGTAAGGGACTTGATGTGGTTCCATAGAGGGTTGCGAGATTTTAATCTTGTCTTTGGCGGGTTCTGCAGATCATCGTGCAAAGGGATCCTCATGTTTGCACAGACATGGCTGAGAAAGCGAGATGTCTGTGCAGCTCTTCTAATCTGTGGAGGCTGGATATGCGATATGACCAGGAGCCAATCAACTGGAGTCGATTTGAGCATCCCTGACACTATGCGCATGGCATTATTGAACTGGGTATCAAGGAGTTTAGTGTGAATGCTGTGAGACCATACTGGCACATGCTATTCAGCCACAGAATATACAAAGGCAATTGTTCCAGTTCATAGGATCTGTGGATTGGAGCCCCAGGATGTTCTGGCCATTTTCCTGATAAGTGCGACATGAGACCTGACCTTATTGCAGGTGTTCTCGAAACGTTGTCGGAAGGTCAAACTCTGGTCCAGTGTAATGCTGAGATACTTTGGGTTAGCCTCACGGCTGACATTCTCACTGCAGAACTGCACATCAAGTTTGGTATTAGACATTTTATTGTTCAGATGGAAAGTAATCATCATGTATTTTTTCGGGTTAGACCTAAATTTCTAGCTTTGGAAATAATTAGGCACTGTGCTAAATCTTGGATTAGGGTGCAGCTAATGGCATGGAGACTTGTGTGCTGAGCAGCTAGGACAATGTCATCCACATACACAAATTTCCTGAACTCTGTTGTTGGTATATCCATGGCAAATAGATTAAAAAGTATTGGGGCCATGATGGAGCCCTGAAGGATGCCTAAGTTAATAGTTCTTCGTCTGCTGATCTGGCTATTAAGATGTTCCTCAAAGTGGCAGTCCCTGTTTATTGCCACCAAGAGACGGATTGTTCACTAGCAGTGAATTACATGGGGGATCTTGAGGAGGAGGCCCTGTCTCAAGATGGTGCCGTATGCCAAGTACAAATCAACAAGGGCAATCCCCGTCTTCAATTTATGTTGGAATCCTGTCAAAGTGGCTGGAAAGTGAAGCCACTTGGTCACAGCAGTTCCTGTTCAGGTGAAATCCTGCCTGCTTCACTGGGAGGATGTCTTCGATAATGTCTGACAGATGGCAGAGCAGCACCCATTCCATGAGCTTGCTGATGGTTGAAAGGAGAGAAATTGGGTGGTAGCTGGCTGCGTCCTCTGGGAGTTTTCCAGGCTTCAGTAGGGCAGACACTGTTGCCTATTGCCAGCTTGTTGGCACTTCTCTGGTTCTACGCACAGCAATAAAAAGCCCCGCCAGCCATTCCCATCAATGTCTCCCCAGGTTCTTCAGAAACTCTTGAGGAATGCCATTAATCCCATTAGCTTTGAGGCTTTTGGTTTCTGACAGCGCAACGTTGATCTCTGCAACAGAGTATGGAGAGGAGAGTGGAGATTCCTACAGGCATTGGTGAAGGTTTCCGCGGAATTGCCGCTGGACCTCCTGGCGTGTAATCTTGTCTTTTGGCATCATGCTGTTAGAAAGAAGATGAGCGGTGACAGCATTTGCAGTTACCTTTGCCAGGTGTAGCTTTACTGGATGGGATCCTCCAAGTTGCCACAAAAGAGCCCATGCCTTGCAGCTCGAATGGGTGAAATCAAGACTCAACAATCTCTTCCAACATTTCCAGATGCACCAAATTCAAGGACTGAAGCAGCACTGTGGCTTTATCTGGGTCGCTGCTGTAATGGGTTATGCTCACCACTGTGGCACCTCCTGCTAGTTGCCCTGGGAATTAGCTTTTTCCATCAGCAGGGCGCCCTCCTCTTGTGGTATCTCACTCTCTGTCTCTGCTTCTCCACCGTCTCCACTGTCTGTGGGGACCCGCACCACTCCCTCACCGCAGCATCCTCTTCAGGGCATGGCCCTCCGGCTGTGCCCCAACTCCGTTGTCTCCCCCCTTAGGGGGAACCGGCAGTCCTTCGCCTGGCCTCTCACTGCATTGGTGAACTGCAGCCCCTAGTCCAGCCCCTCGCTCAGGGGCAAAGTGCAGTCCTTTGACTGGCCACTTCCCTCAGCGACCAGTGGGGAAAAGGGGGGGCGGGGCAGGCCCGCCCACTATTCTGTGCCCCAACCCAGGGAACCTATATCTGGTAGCCACTCACTGCCTCTCCTTCCCCTCTGCTGCTACCTGCTTTCCCTGGGCCTCTTCCCCGTAGCCCCAGCACTTACTGGGCCTCTGTATGGAGGTCAGTCTGGGAGCTAGCCAGGCTGAAGCTCCACTTGCTCTCCTGACCCTGCCCAGCACTGCTCTGTCCCAGGTACTTCTCTCTACAGGTAGCCAGTCCTTCTCCCTCAAGCTCCAGGGAGAGACTGAACTCCTCCTTGTTCTGCAGCCCTTCTTATAGGGCCCAGCCTGGCCCTGACTGGATGCTTCTAAGCCTTCCTCTGATTGGCTGGGTTCTGTGCAGTGCTCCAAGGGCTGCTATTAACCCTTTGCCATCCAGTGAGGGGCAGCTTCCCTGTCACATGCTCCTTTCATATTTACTCAGGAGGGACTCCGATTCTATTGTCGAGCATAGGGTGAAAGCCTTGTGGTGACCGGGTGGGATGTACTTCTTTGCGGTCAATTTTAGGATGTTTGTAAAATGGCCAAAGTTTCTAGGTATCAGTTCAAGCCATGGGATCCAATGTTATGTTTCCGAAGTGTAGGTGGGCCAGTCAGCCTTACCAAAATTCCAACACAGCTTTGGCACCGACTGCAGAAGAGGCACTTCCAGGCTTATCTGGAGGATAACTGGGTGATGTTGTCTATGCAGGAAGTGACTGAAGATAGTTCTTGTGGCCAGTGGGATGCCTGTGCTGCTATGGGTCACAAAACACAGGTCAGGATTGTGATCCATTATCTAACTTGAAGACCGAAAAGATATGGATTGCTTCGGATCATAGAGCAAGTGGAGGTCTTTGAGGGAGGCCCATTCTGTGCTCTGTTCCCTGGCTGTTATTTGAGCAGTATCCTCAGTCTTTGTGATGGCTGTTAAAATTGCATATGTAGATGGCCAGATGAGGAAGGGAAGAGAAGATGAGATCAGGCCACATTATGTTACTTGGCTTGTGTATGTTTTGTGATACAGCATGGCCAGAAGGCAGCAGGAGAGTGATCTAGGATGAGGAGAAGCCTTATTCCCTGTAGATTAATTAAAAGCACCTGAAACCAATTAGAGCACCTGAAGCCAGTCACATGATAAAATCCCCTTGCTTCAATCAGCCAGAGGAGGAGCTGGAGCAGAGTGAGGAGGAGTTGGAGCAGAGTGGTTTGGTGGTGGAGCAGGGAGCAGTTTGGAGGAGCTGAATCAGAGTGGTTTGGTGGTAGAGCAGAGAGCAGTTTGGAGGAGTGAAGCAGAGTGGATTGGTGGTGGAACAAAGAGCAGTTTGGAGGAAAGCGGAGGAGAGTTTTGAGAAGTGCTGCAGCGGGCTAAGATGACCAAGATCCTAGGTTAGGGACACCTGGCTTGTGCAGAGGGAAGGCAGGAAGCCCCACAAGCTGAAGGTCAGGAGAGGGAAGTAGCCCAAGGGAAAGAATCACTGGTACAAGTGGTTCACCTGCTATCATAGGGCCCCTGGGCTGGGACCCGGAGTAGAGGGCGGGCCTGGGTCCCTCCCTCTCCACTCCCCTTCCCTGGGATACTAGTAGGATAGCTGTTACCCCAGTTCAGGGGCAAGAAGTGGCACCCTGAAACCCCCTCACAAGAAGAGAAAGTGCGGGACCCATCATAGTAGTGCCAGCAATTTGCCACACGTGGTGTCAGAGGTGGGATCTCCGCGCTGGGGACTTAAACCAGGGTTAGCCAAAACAATCCAGTCCTTAAGATGGATGACGTAATCAAGGCCCTAATACAAGCCACCGTGGCCCAGCAGGAGGCTACCCGGGTCCAAGCAACCGCCCAACAGGAGGCGACTAGGGTACAGCAAGAGACTAATCGTCTGTTGATGAGTCAGGCTGCCCAGGACCGAGCCCTGCTGCAGGAGCTGGTGAACCAGATGAAGGCCCTTATGGAGCGAAGCCAGAACTGCGATGGGACCCGGACTATACAGGCCAGCCACTGCCTACAGAAAATGACACGGGAGGATGATGTGGAGGTATACCTCCTGGCTTTTGAGAGAGCAGCCCTGCGGAAGGCCTGGCCCCGAGACCAGTGGTCCGGTATCCTTGCCCCGTTCCTGTGTGGGGAGGCCCAGAAGGTATACTACGATATGACCGCAGAGACTGCAGCAGATTACCCCCAGCTGAAGGCAGAGATCCTGGCCAGATCCGGAGTAACTACGGCATTGCGAGCCCAGAGTTTCCATGAGTGGCAGTATACAGAGGACAAGACACCCAGATCGCAATTGTTTGACCTGATCCACCTGACCTGGAAATGGCTGCGCCCTGAGGCCATCAGCTCTGAGAAGATGATGGAGCTCCTGGTATTGGACCGGTATATGAGGGGGCTACCACCAGGCCTCCGGGCTTGGGTTGGCCAGAATGACCCCTCCAGCTATGATGAGTTGGTCTCACTCGTGGAAAGACAGCTAGCAGCCCGTGAACTGTTCCAGACCCCAGGGGGTGAAACATGGCAATCCAGGAAGCCAGCCCCAAACCCAAGGTCCTGGACCGCCGAGAACTACAGGAGAACTATAACTGGGAGGAAAGACATTGAGGAATGGCCGGAGTCCAAGAAGGGACCTGGGGGGTTGGGAAGAGAGGGCTGGGGGGGCCAACCAAATAGCCCCAGGCAGAGGGCGGCAACCGGGATAAGGGGTCGGTGTTACGAGTGTGGGGAATTGGGGCATATAGCAGCCCAATGCCCCAACAGGGAAGAGCCTATGCAGTGCAATCTGGGGGATCCTGGGGAACAATGTGGCCTAATTGGCCTGGTAGGGGTCGCAATGACCCCACATGGGTATACAAGGTCAGTAAAAATGAATGGTATTGTGACCACAGCATTAGTAGATTCCGGGAGTGCTATCACGCTGGTCTCGGGGAAGTTGGTGGGGCAAGACCAACTAACCCGGGCCAAAACCACAGGGCTAACGTGCGTTCATGGCACCGTAAATTTCTACCCCACAATCCCAGTACGGATTGAGATCCAGGGGAACACTACCAGGGTAACTGCAGCGGTTGTCCCTAGGCTCCCCTACCCGGTCTTAATTGGTAGGGACTTCCCTGGGTTTGAGAACTTACTCCCCCCAGTAGAGCCAAGGGAGGTAGCAACCCCCGGGCTGAAATGGAGGCACCTACAGATAGCTTCACCCCAATTTTTGCTGAATTTGCCCCAGAGCTATTCTCATCCCCCGGGAAACCCCAAAAGTCTAGGCGGGAAAGGAGGGCAGATAAAAGGCTAGGGACCAGGATTCTAGCAGAGAACCAGAAAGCCTCCCTTGTTGGTAAGCGAACCCGTTCAGGAGGCCAGGAGACAATTCAGGCCAGTGAGGACTCGGAGTCAGTTCCTAGCCCAAGTAGGGGCAACCCAGGGGGCGGAGTAGAAATAGGCCCCCTGGAATTAGGTCAGATCGGTACCGCCCGTGAGAATTTCAGGCAGGACCAAGCCAATGACCCGCTATATGCGAATGTGAGGGAGGAGGTAGTGGAAGTAAATGGCGTACCGGTGGAAGGAAAGACCAAAGGCCCGGGGCCGTATTATGTGATCAAACGTGATCTGTTGTACCGAATAGTGCAGATCTGAGGGGAAGAAGTAGAGCAGCTCTTAGTCCCACGGAAACACACAAGGGCAGTACTAGAGCTAGCTCACAGTCATTTATTTGGGGGACATCTAGGAATAGACAAGACACTGGATAGAGTCCTAAGAAGGTTTTATTGGCCAGGAATACGTGCGGAGGTCCAACGCTATTGTGCCTCCTGCCCAGAATGCCAGTTGCATAGCCCTCGACCTCACTTGCGGGCCCCATTAGTACCTTTGCCTATTATTGAAGTCCCTTTCGAAAGGATAGCCATGGATCTTGTGGGCCCGCTGGAAAGATCAGCACGGGGTCACCGGAACGTACTAGTCATCCTTGACTATGCCACACGGTATCCAGAAGCCATTCCTTTAAGAAACCCCACATCCAAGGCAATAGCAAAAGAACTACTCCAGGTTTTTGCCAGAGTGGGCATCCCTAAGGAGATCCTGACTGACCAAGGAACCCCTTTCATGTCAAAATTAATGAAGGACTTATGTACCCTGCTCCACATCCATGCCATAAGGACCTCAGTCTACCATCCTCAAACAGACGGCCTGGTCGAGCGGTTTAACCGCACCCTTAAAAGTATGATCCGGAAGGTGGTAGCACAGGACGGAAAAGACTGGGATACCCTTCTACCATACCTAATGTTTGCAATACGGGAAGTCCCCCAGGCGTCCACCGGTTTCTCTCCCTTTGAGCTACTATACGGACGCCACCCACGTGGAATATTAGACATCGCCAAGGAGGACTGGGAAGAACAACCCAACCCAGGAAAGAATGTCATTGAGCACGTGACACAGATGAGAGAGCGAATAGCTCGAGTAACCCCTATAGTACGGGAACATTTGGAAAAAGCACAAGAGACCCAGAGGACATATTACAACCGCCAGGCGAAAGTATGGAAATTTCAGCCAGGAGAACGGGTGATGGTGCTAGTGCCGACAGCAGAAAGCAAACTCCTAGCCAGCTGGCATGGGCCGTATGAGATAGTGGAAGCCATTGGGGAAGTGGACTATAAGGTCAGACAACCAGACCGCCGAAGACCAGAGCAGATCTATCATGTAAACTTGCTGAAGCCCTGGTGTGACCGAGAGACGTGCCTGGTCATTCGGAGAGCTCCATCCCAGACGGACGACCGACAGGGGCAGGTGAGGATATCCCCTGAGTTAGCCCCAGAACAACGAACAGAGGTCATTGATATGATGCAACGGAACCAAGATGTGTTCTGTACACAGCCGGGCCGTACGACACTGGTCCAACATCATATCGTCACCAGGCCCGGAATAAGGGTGATGATAAGACCATACCGGATACCGGAAGCTAAAAGAGAGGAAATTAGGACAGAAGTGAAGAAGATGTTGGAACTTGGGGTTATTGAAGAATCCCACAGCCAGTGGTCCAGTCCTATCGTCTTAGTACCCAAGCCTGACGGCACCTGGAGGTTTTGTAATGACTTCCGGAAGTTGAATGAAGTATCCCAATTCAATGCCTATCCAATACCACGTGTCGATGAGCTAGTTGATCAGTTAGGCAAGGCCCGATACCTAACCACTCTGGACCTGACTAAAGGATATTGGCAAATTCCCCTGGCCAAGAACGCCAAGGAGAAGACAGCTTTCTCTACACCTGATGGCCTGTTCCAATACACTGTCCTCCCTTTCGGACTCCATGGGGCCCCAGCAACATTCCAACGACTTATGGATACATTGTTGCGACCCCATGCCAGGTATGCTGCCGCCTATTTAGACGATATAGTCATCCATAGCCCTGACTGGGAAACGCACCTAGTAAAAGTAGAAGCGGTACTAGACAACCTGAGGAAGGCTGGCCTCACTGCCAACCCTCTCAAGTGTGTGATAGGACTAGCTGAAGCCAGATACCTTGGGTATGTAGTAGGGAGAGGTTTGGTAAAACCCCAATGGAACAAAGTGGAGGCAATACAAGATTGGCCTCGGCCAATCCGTAAAAAGCAGGTCAGAGCATTTCTCGGGTTAGTAGGATACTATCGGAGATTCATCCCTCATTTTGCCACAAGAGCAGGGCCATTGACTGACCTGATAAAGGCTCGGGGCCCAGAGATAGTAAAGTGGTCTGATGCAGCAGAAGGGGCATTCGCAGATTTAAGGACAGCCCTTTGCTGCCATCCAGTACTCATAGCCCCAGACTTCAAGAAAGAATTCATTCTACAAACAGATGCCTCGGAGGTAGGGCTAGGAGCCGTCCTTTCGCAGATGGTAGGAGAGGAGGAACACCCGATCCTATACCTCAGCCGGAAACTCCTCCCAAGGGAGAAAAAGTACCCCGTCGTTGAAAAGGAATGTCTGGCAATAAAATGGGCCATGGAAACTCTCCGTTACTACCTACTGGGGCGGCGATTTACCCTGGTGACAGACCATGCCCCGCTCCAGTGGATGCACAGAAACAAGGAGAAGAATGCAAGAGTGACTAGATGGTTCCTATCTCTGCAACCTTTTCATTTCCGAGTACAGCATAGGGCCGGAAGCCAACACGGCAACGCAGATGGCTTGTCACAAAAGCATTGCCTCTCGTCCCAGGTTGCCCAACCCCATGGTGTTGAGCATGGGGGGAGGATATGTGATACAGCATGGCCAGAAGGCAGCAGGAGAGTGATCTAGGATGAGGAGAAGCCTTATTCCCTGTACATTAATTAAAAGCACCTGAAACCAATTAGAGCTCCTGAAGCCAGTCACATGATAAAATCCCCTTGCTTCAATCAGCCAGAGGAGGAGCTGGAGCAGAGTGAGGAGGAGTTGGAGCAGAGTGGTTTGGTGGTGGAGGAGGGAGCAGTTTGGAGGAGCTGAATCAGAGTGGTTTGGTGGTGGAGCAGAGAGCAGTTTGGAGGAGTGAAGCAGAGTGGATTGGTGGTGGAGCAAAGAGCAGTTCGAAGGAAAGCGGAGGAGAGTTTTGAGAAGTGCTGCAGCGGGCTAAGACGACCAAGATCCTAGGTAAAGGGACACCTGGCTTGTGCAGAGGGAAGGCAGGAAGCCCCACAAGCTGAAGGTCAGGAGAGGGAAGTAGCCCAGGGGAAAGAATCACTGGTACAAGTGGTTCACCTGCTATCATAGGGCCCCTGGGCTGGGACCCGGAGTAGAGGGTGGGCCTGGGTCCCTCCCTTTCCACTCCCCTTCCCTGGGATACTAGTAGGATAGCTGTTACCCCAGTTCAGGGGCAAGAAGTGGCACCCTGAAACCCCCCCACAAGAAGAGAAAGTCCGGGACCCATCATAGTAGTGCCGGCAATTTGCCACAGTTTACTATAATGATGTCCCTGATTCTAACCACGCTGATCTCTCTTCCGCTAGTCGATGATTCTTCCAAAACTTCTACATCCTCAAATCCATTCCACGTGTACACTGCTAGCCCATATTTTGGATGGTTGACAGCAGTGATTTGGGGTGTAGCCGTGGATTTTTATGACTGCCATCTTTGTCATCTTCTTTCATGTGTGTTTCTTGAACTCAGGAAGGCCAAATCACACTTGAAGTTGCAGCTAGCAAGGGATGTTAAGAGTAACAAGAAGGGTTTCTACAGGTATGTTAGCAACAAGAAGGTGGTCAGGGAAAGTGTGGGCTCCTTATTGAATGAGGGAGGCAACCAAGTGACAGAGGATGTGGAAAAAGCTAAATTACTCAATGCTTTTTTTGCCTCTGTCTTCATGAACAAGGTCAGCTCCCAGACTACTGCACTGGGCAGCACAGTAGAGGGAGGAGGTGACCAGCCCTCTGTGGAGAAAGAAGTGGTTCAGGACTATTTATAAAAGCTGGATGAGCACAAGTCCATGGGTGCACTGCATCCGAGGGTGCTAAAGGAGTTGGCGGATGTGATTGCAGAGCCTTTGGCCATTATCTTTGAAAACTCATGGCGATCGGTGGAGGTCTTGAATGACTGGAAAACGGCTAATGTAGTGCCCATCTTTAAAAAAGGGAAGAGTGAGGATCTGGGAAACTACAGGCCAGTCAGCCTCACCTCAGTTCCTGGAAAAATCATGAAGCAGGTCCTCAAGGAATCAATTTTGAAGCACTTAGAGGAGAGGAAAGTGATCAGGAACAGTCAGCATGGATTCACCAAGGGTAAGTCATGCCTGACTAACTTAATTGCCTTCTATGATGAGAGATTATGCCATACACTATCAACGAAACTGAGGAACCACCTGATCAGCATCCTATACAGCAAACAGGAAAACATCAAAAAAGAGCTCTCCAACCTGGAAACTTTCATAAATAACCACAATGCATTGGTAATCTTCCAGAACACACCATCCTAGCCACCATGGATGTAGAGGCTCTCTACACAAACATCCCCCACACAGATGGAATACAAGCTGTCAGGAACAGTATCCCTGATGATGCCACAGCACAACTGGTTGCTGAACTCTGTGATTTTATCCTCACGCACAATTATTTCAAATTTGGTGACAATATATACCTCCAGACCAGTGGCACCGCTATGGGCACCAGCATGGCCCCACAATATGCCAACATTTTTATGGCTGACCTGGAACAACGCTTCCTCAGGTCTCGTCCACTCACGCCCCTTCTCTATCTACGCTACATTGATGACATCTTCATCATCTGGACCCATGGGAAAGAAACTCTGGAAGAATTCCACCACGATTTCAACAGCTTACACCCCACCATCAACCTCAGCCTGGACCAGTCTACACGGGAAGTCCACTTCCTAGACACCACGGTGCAAATAAGCGATGGTCACATTACCACCACCCTATACCGAAAACCCACTGACTGCTATGCCTACCTACATGCCTCCAGCTTCCATCCCGGACACACCACACGATCCATTGTCTACAGCCAAGCACTGAGGTACAACCGTATTTGCTCCAACACCTCTGACAGAGACCAACACCTACAAGATCTTCACCAAGCATTCTCAAAACTACGCTACCCACATGAGGAAATAAGAAAACAGATCAACAGGGCCAGACGTGCACCCAGAAGCCTCCTGCTGCAAGACAAACCGAAGAAAGAAACCAACAGAACTCCTCTGGCCATCACTTACAGTCCTCAGCTAAAACCTCTCCAACGGATCATCAGTGATCTACAACCCATCCTGAACAACGATCCCTCACTTTCACAGGCCTTGGGAGGCAGGCCAGTCCTCGCCCACAGACAACCCGCCAACCTGCAGCATATTCTCACCAGCAACTACACACCGCACCATAATAACTCTAACTCAGGAACCAATCCATGCAACAAACCTTAATGCCAACTTTGCCCACATATCTACACCAGGAACACCATCACAGGACCTAACCAGATCAGCCACACCATCACCGGTTCATTCACCTGCACATCCACCAATGTAATATATGCCATAATATGCCAGCAATGCCCCTCTGCTATGTACATCGGTCAAACTGGACAGTCCTTACGCAAAAGGATAAATGGACAGAAATCAGATATAAGGAATGGCAATATACAAAAGCCTGTAGGAGAACACTTCAACCTCCCTGGACACACAATTGCAGACCTAAAGGTAGCCATCCTGCAGCAAAAAAACTTCAGGACCAGACTCCAAAGAGAAACTGTAGAGCTTCAGTTCATTTGCAAATTTGACACCATCAGCTCAGGACTAAACAAAGACTACGAATGGCTAGCCAACTACAACAGCAGTTTCTCCTCCCTTGGTGTTCACACCTCAACCGCTAGAAGAGGGCCTCACCCTCCCTGATTAAGCTTACCTCGTTATCTCTAGCCTGAATCTTCCCTGCACATTTATATCTGCCCCTGGACATTTCCACTGCTTGCATCTGAAGAAGTGGGTATTCACCCACGAAAGCTTATGCTTCAATACCTCTGTTAGTCTATAAGGTGCCACATGACCCTTTGTCGCTTCTACTCATTACCTTGTACATGTTGGTTCGATCAAAACATCTTTATTATGTACTGTCATCTTGACCTTATCTTTTAGGAGGGGTCAGTGTGTTCCTATTATCCTTGGGGAATGTTTTTATACCATCCTTGATATCAGGATGTTCTGGTACCACTTGATATCAGGATGTGTTTGCATGTGTACTCTGTGACTAGCACTTCTTAGGAATGTGTATTTTTGCAATATCAGCCCTGTTCTTTCCAGATTCTGGGAGCAGGTCCTGTCTCATACCAGGCCTCTGATACAAGGGCTTATGTCTCAGGATCTCTTCCTACTACAATGCTCTAGTTCAAACAGGAATTAATTCAGGCAAATCCTGTGACCTGTGTTATGCAGGTTAGACAAGACGTTCAAATGGTTGCATCTGCATTTATAATCTATGAATGTTTGCACACTGGGACCCTGGTTCATGAATAGTGAATAAAGCAGGGTGCTGTAGAGCTGAAGTCTGAGCAAATCTGCCCCAAAAATCAATTACAAGAAACAAACTGAATAAGAAACTGTAGGACTGGCCAAACATTTAAAATTTGAGCAGGGTTTCACATTTGCTTTGTACAATGAGGGTCAGGAGGTCTGGAAGCCATCTGTGCTGTTGCATAGGAGGTAGAAAGAATAGAGGATTTTCCCAGTAGGTGGAGTCTATCAAGCTGCTCACACCTCTTAGGCTACAGAACCCAAGGGAAAACCTAATGTTGCAATGGCCAGCTGGGCTATGCAGGAGAATAATGGATACATTTTGGGGGGGTACTTTGTCTAGCTTCCAAACAAAATCTTGCAGAATATCTTCAAGGTCTGAATTTAATATTGACAGTTATAAATATAAAGAACAGTATTACCATATTTTTAAAGATTAAAATAAAAGAATCTTACACAATTAATTGTGTGTGGTCGAATTGTACACGGCCCATAAGGAACTTTTCAACATAGGTTGAATAAAATACAATAACCTGTTCCAAAAGGTGAGTAATTGTAATGAGATCCCTTTCTGTCCAAAGCTCTAATGCAATCAGAACAACATGAAGGCCAAATGGACGGTACATCTAAAAACATAAATATTAAAAAAAATCATTTACATGTAACACTTTGAAGTTATGATCCTTCATATAATCTACACTGCTGGTGTCACTCCCCAGTCTGTGTTCCAGTTTACCTCTTCAGCCACAGAAGCTGCATTGGAGCTCAGAATAAAATCATAATATTAAAGGGACACTGTTGTTGAGCTGAAAAATCTCATTTCTGTCTGGAAAAATGTTTACATATTATAGTTACAAACAACACTCATGATTACCAAAGCTGAAAGAATTTATCAGAAAAATATCTATTTCTTTCATTTGTTTACTTTGTGCGTTTGGCAGTACTTTCTATTCAGCCAGTTTCTCTGTTCTGTTCTGGTGATGGTCACTTGTACTTTCTCATGCATTAACATGACATCACCACTCTCATGCACAGCTCTGGGGGCTTCATGTATGCTGCTTCCTGTAACTGAGTCGGAGGATTACCATTAATGACTTAAAATTATATTGCAGAGAACAATCCAACAGTATGATGGCAGAATGAGGCTGAACTAAATGAGGCTTGATAAAAGACCTATGTATTAACTACACTAATACTAAGTCAAACTTTTTAAAGGGACACTCAACTTGATATGAAAAAAAAAACCCTAACAGATTTCCAAAGTTCAAGTTTCTGTCTGTAAAAATGTTTACATATTATAGTTACAAACAACACTTCCCAGTCTGCTGCTGCCCACTTCCTCAAGCTCTCAGCCTCTCTGGCAGTCATGTATTCTGCCTAAATTGTACCTTTTATCTGAGCTGATGCTAATTGGACATAGTTGTGGCTGGAGACATAACTGATCCACTTATCAACTCTTTCATGGCTACTACAGTGTGGGGTCTATACCACCATCGCAGATAGACTATGTTTTGTTGAACAGTGGTTCTACTCCATGCCTGCAGGAAACAGGAAAGGTAATCTCTAAAGGGAAAGTGGCATAACAGGAACCTTCCCTTGAATTGGAAGGCTACTAAACACAGTAGTAGGCGGATCAATTGTACAAACTGTGTTTAGTAGCCTTCCAATTCAAGGGAAGGTTCATGTTATGCCACTTTCCCTTTAGAGATTACCTTTCCTGATGTTACAACAGGAATCCTAAGCATGAATTTGAGATAATTAAATGCAAGGTCAACTTCATTTCATCATACATGGGATCACAGATAAAGACAACTCAGGTGTGGCAGAATTTTACACCACAGTAACTCCTCACTTAACATTGTAGTTATTTTCCTGAAAAATGCAATTTTAAGCAAAACGATGTTAAACGAATCCAATTTTCCCATAAGAATTAAGGTAAATAAGGGGGTTAGGTTCCAGGGAAAATTTTTTTAACCAGACAGACTATATTATACACATATACACAGGCAAACACACTATAAGTTTTAAACAACAATTGAATACTGATACACAGCGATGATGATAGTGAAGCTTGGTTGAGGTGGAGGAGTCAGAGCCCTCAAGGGTTAACTCTCACACTCTACAAGCCAGCAGGAAAGATGTGTTTCAGATGTGTTAGAGATGTGCATTTCCAATTAGGTTTCAGAGTAGTAGCCGTGTTAGTCTGTGTCACCAAAAAGAAAAGGAATACTCGTGGCACCTTAGAGACTAACAAATTTATTTCAGCATAAGCTACAATCCACTTCTTCGGATGCACAGAATGGAACATACAGTAGGAGGATATTTATACATTCAGAGAAGCATGAAAAGGTGGAAGTAACCATACCAACTGTAAAAGGCTAATTCATTGAAAGGAACTATTATCAGCAGGGGAAAGAAACTTTTCGTGGATTGTAGTCCATGAAAGCTTATGCTGAAATAAATTTGTTAGTCTCTAAGGGCTGGTCCACACTAGGGGGGCAGGGATCGATCTAAGATACGCAACTTCAGCTATGTGAATAACGTAGCTGAAGTCGAATATCTTAGATCGATTTCAAAAGTACTTACCGCTGGTCCACACCACAGCAGGCAGGCTCCCCCGTCGACTCCGCTTACTCCTTGCGCGAAGCTGGAGTTCCGGAGTCAACGGGGAGCAGCTCTGGGATCGATTTATCACGTCTAGACGAGACGCGATAAATCGATCCCAGAACATCGATCGCTACCCGCCGAATCAGGCGGGTAGTGCGGATGTAGCCTAAGGTGCCACGAGTATTCCTTTTCTATTTCCAATTAGGTATCAAGAGTGGGGTCAGAAGTACACTGCGTTGTTAATTAGATCAGCCAGCCCCGCAGCTGCTGCTTCTGCCTAAGGCAGCAGCTCCCTCCCTCGTGTGTCCCCCCTGCTCTATGGAAGATGGGGTAAGCAAGGTGCAGGGGGACATTAGCCTCCCTCTTCTTCCCCTTCCCCCCACACAGCAAGCAGGCAGGAGTCTCGGAGAGCAGCACATGGCAGTGGGGGAAGGGACAGCTTAACTGCCATTGATAGCCTGCAAACGACGTTAGAAGGGAGCATTTCACAACTGTAAACGAGCATGTTCCCTAATTGATCAGTAATGTAAGAACAAAACAACGTTAACCGGGACAACTTTAAGTGAGGAGTTACTGTACTTTAATACACAGCTAGTCAAAAAAAAATTCCACGAGGCCTTTTCCTGTCTAAAAATGTTGATATGTCAAAATTAAAACTGTCTGTGGGAAAGGATCAGTTCAAACAAATTTCTTGCTGGGAAAAAAAAAAGTTGATTTTTTTTTCAAAATTGATGGAAATCCGTGATGGCTGCAATGTGTACTCTCAGTGAGCTCGATGATCATTCTGATTTCATCTCCAGTATGTAACCTAGTACCAGTGGCAAGGGAGACGTAATAGCCATGGCGGCTTGCCTGCTCTGGCACCATATGTAGAATCTCTTCCATTTGTGCAGGTAAGTATAATGTGTGATCAATCTTATGCTGTTCAATAGTATGTCCCTTACATCTTCTGAACAAGTCATTTAGTTGTCCTGGAACCATGGAGGAGCCATTTCTGGTGGAAGATCTCTAAGTTCGGGTGACAAACCTGGCCTGCATCCTGATACAGGAGATATGGAAGAGAGGGAACAATGAGTGGTGGACATACCGACATGTGCAACAGGTAAAGGAACCAAGATTGTCTGGGCCATGTGGGAGCCACCAAGATTACTCTGGATTGTTCAGCCTGTATCTTTTGTATCACCCTGGATATCAAGGGGGTAGGGGAGAACACGTATATCAGATGTGCTTCCCATTTGATGAGGACAGCATCTCCCAGAGATTGGGGGCCCAATCCTGTTCTTGAATTGGGACTGTGGACACCTGGCATTCTGGACTGTAGCAAAAAAAGTCTATAGTTGGGAAACCCCAGTGTCTGAGTATATTCTGTATGACCATGGTATTTATTTCCCACTTGTCCTGAGATAATTTTCTGCTTAGTGCATCCATTGTAGTGTTCTGACATCCAGGTAGATAGGAAGCTGATATGTTGATGTTATGATGATGCACCAGTTCCATAATCTCAGTGCTTCGGTGCAAAATGAGTGTGAACTTGCTCCCCCTTGACGGTTTATATATAACATGCAAGTGATATTGTCCATCAGTACCTTTATGATCTTGTTCCTGATCAGAGGTAAAAAGTGTAAGAATGCATTGTGGATTGCTTATAGTTCCAGTAAATTGATGTGTAATGTTGACTCAGAGGAGGACCAACTGCCTTGGATTGTGTGGTTGTTCAAGTGTGCTCCCAACCCAACAGAGATATGTCCATTGTAATCATGAGTGACAGAGGGGATTGTGTGAAGCAAACTCCAACACAAACATTGTGGGGTTGAGTCCACCATTCTACTTGTTCAGACTATCTGTGAAGGATGTATACTATCCTGAGACAGCCCTGAAGACAACATGTATATATCCTGGCATGTCTTATGACAAAAGCAGTTGCTGCCATATGATCTAATACTTTTAAGCAGTGCCTGGCTGATGTCTGTGGGCTGGTTTGTGTTGTGGTGATCAGATTGCCTAAGATGACAAATCTGTGTAGTGATAAGAAGGCTTTGGCCTCCGGTGCATCAAGGAGGGCCCTGGTGAATTCTACTTTTTGTATTGGTGTCAAAGTAGATTTTTACATATTTATTTGTAGTCCTATTTGGAAGAAGAGAGTCATCTTTTGTGTAGCTGCTAGGGCATCTTCCTAGGAGAGGGCTTTGAGGAGACAGTTGTCAAAGTCAGGGAATATCATAACCCTTTGCTCATGGACGAGTGCTGCCACCACTGCAAGAACTTTGGAGAACACCCTTGGAGCCATAGAGATGCCAAAAGGCAGTACCTTGTACTGGTAGTGATCTTGTCCCAGAACAAATCAGAGAAATCTCCTGTGATGGCTGTATAGAGATGAGATTGCAGTGGTCTGCCAGATTTTGTCCAGCAGTTTGTGTTGGGACTCTGCAACTTCTTCCAGGGGTATCTCGAGAGAGCCAGTAATCCTCTTAAATAGCTACTGGAATTGTTATAAGTCTTCAGCTCTTGTGGGTGGTGGAGGCATGATGGTTTCATCTGGAGAGGATGAAGAAAGATTAGTTGGTGGAGTGTCTTCCTGATCCAGAGTCTCCTTCTGCTCTTCAAAAATCTCCTTCCGAGGCTTGGAGGGTCTACCAAAGCTGATGGGGAGTGTCTCATTCTGTCTCTGTGGATGCTAGGAGGCCTGTATGCAGCCCATGGATCCCAATAAGGTCATTACAGCAGGAATGGCATTGGTGGTGGCACCCACACATGTCCATATCGCCTCTGGGGTGATATCCAGGTTGTTCAAGTGGATCTGCTCTGGCAGTTGTCTGAATGGGTGAGAAATAGTGGGAGGAATAAATGTCATTTTCCTCCTCATCTTCTTCTTCACTGGAAAAGGGTGGGGCTGATCTGGATGGTGGTGTATATTGCCATGGTACCAAGCATGCCGGAATAACATCGATACCAAGAAGGGGAGATTTTGGTGTTGCGAAGACTAGCAAGTCTTTGTGGAAAAGGAATCTTGTGGTACCCCAAGCACTGGTACCAAGGAGGTTGTTGTTGTCAGTGCCACTGCAGTTGTAGTTGTAGTGGTTATTGATACAGTGGCTCTGCTTTGTGCCAAGGGCCTGGTAGATGGCACCAGAGACCTCAGCGATGCTGAGCTAACCCAGTGCTGCAAATTTAAGTGGCTCCACCAGTACCATGAAAGAGGAGGTAAGCTTCTCTCTGTCACTCCTCTCAGAGCCCACCCGCTTAGGGTCTTTGGCTTTCATGGTACAGGTGGTACCGGAGGATCCTGCCAATTTGTAGGTGCTCAACCACACCGCGGTCAGTACAGAGAATGTCAAATGAGCCAGGAATTGTTTCTTTTCAGCCAGTTCCCTGGAAGGGAAGATTGTTGCCCGCTTTCTGACAACCTTTTTGAGGAATGTGATTTCCTTTCTGAGGGTGTTGGAGAATGTCTGCTGGAAGCCACTGCTGGGGTCCATGAGGACTGGTGTCCAAGTGGGGTCTGTGGTTGGAAGCTGGGTGTAGTGAAATTTCCATCAGGATGAGCCTTTCTTTTCTGGTGCAAGTCTTGAGGTTGAGGCAATGGGGACACTTTTGAGATACATGTGTCTCGCCCAGACAATGAACACACAGAGTACCCATCACTCACCGAGATTGACTCTCAGCCTGAAAGACAGCGTTTAAACCCCAGAGATCCGGGCATGCCCCTATCAGTACCATTCCCCCAGGTGAAGGAAGTGAAAATTAGACTACACTATAACAGTGAACAGAATTTTACCAGTAACTAATAATAATTGATTTTTTTTAAAGAAATAAATGGGGGAGAGGAGGATAGCTATAGCTAACTCTACTGTATAACTATACTAACACTAACTCTAAAAGGTAAACGTGAAGAAACTAAGGAGGTGCTGCCAATGGCTCCATCTCAGGCCAAGGGCGGTGGAGAAGAAACTGAGGGTGGTTTGGCCACACAGTGCCATATAGCCGCCAGGGGGCGACACGAAATGGGGGGGGCATGTACGGCCCAAACAGGCACTGCTACTAAGAATCTATGATCACAGGTGCAGGGATGCAGACTCACCTAAAGTGGAGCACCCTCAGGAATGCGATAAAACATATTTAAATTTACCCTTACCATCCAGTTTCCAACGACCTACTAGATAAAACTGTTAGAACTTTTAAACAGGATATGAAGATGATAATTAGTGGGAGCATGGAAACAAAGCTAGCGTGATTTCTTCCAAAATACAGAATTCCTCCTCAAATTATGACAGGCCCTGCTTTCAATGGGAAAGAAGGTGATATATCATTTGGACTTAATCTATACCAGAGCTGCAACGCTCTATACAGGTAACCTGTGTAGAGGCTAAGGGGGCCTCTTATGTCCTGATTCCCCAGAGCAGATGTATAATGTCAGTCACAATTGTGCCCATAATAAATAAGAGTAAATAACTCACCTCATTTGTTAAATGAACATACTGGAGCATCTTCAATGTCAACAAAGTTTCATTGGAATCTTCGTGGCGAAACTAGGAGTAAAAAGACCAAAACATCTTAGGGCTGGTCCACACTAACCCCCCAGTTCGAACTAAGATACGCAACTTCAGCTACGTTATTCACGTAGCTGAAGTTGCAGTATCTTAGTTCGAACTACAAGGTACTTACCGCGGGTCCACACGCGGCAGGCAGGCTCCCCCGTCGACTCCGCGTACTCCTCTCGTGGAGCAGGAGTACTGGTGTCGACGGCGAGCACTTCCGGGATCGATTTATCACGTCTAGACAAGACGGGATAAATCAATCCCAGAAGATCGATTGCTTACCGCCGAACCCGGAGGTAAGTATAGACGTACCCTTAGAATCTCCATTCTGAAAAGAGAATTAATTCTATGTGAGACCTTTAAACAGCAGCAGATGTTTCATGAAAAATCTTTCCAAATTAGCTGTGAGTCACACAAATATGCCTACATATCATTTCACTTCTCATTCTTTGTTATTCATTTACTTTTTCCATTTTCATGACAATTATATTTCTGTGTTTCTGCTCCTCTTAATATATTCTATCAGGATTTTCATCTAGATTGAAGTGTCCATTATCAAATATTTGTTCTCCATGTAGGTACTGATAGTTTGTGATGAAGTCCTTAACTTTCTCTTTGTTGAGGCTAAATAGATTGAGCTCCATGAGTCTATTGCTATAAGGCATGTTTTCTAATCCTTTAATCATTCTTATGGTGGCACTTTGAACCATCTCCAGTTTATCAAACATCCTTCTTGAATTGTGGACACCAGAACTGAACACAGTATTCCAGTAGTGCTTGCACCAGTACCCAATACAAAGGCAAAATAACCTCTCTGCGCCAACTGAAGATTCCTGTTTAAGCATCTAAAGATCACATTAGCCTTTTTTTTACCACAGTATCACATTGGAAACTCATGTTCAGTTTGGAGTGACCATATCTTTTAGGAACTCATCCAATCTTGATTTAAAAACTTCACCATGTCCCCTCATAAGTTATTCCAATGGTTAATTAACTTCCTTGTTAAAATTTACCAATATGAATTTATTTAGCTTCAATTTCCAGACATTAGTCTACCAGACAAAGACATAACAAGACCTAGAGAATCTTCTATTAGAAATCATCTCCCAATTTTACAGGCTGATCAAATCACCACTTAAGCTGATTGCTACTCATTGCAGGCTTATTTGAGCATCTTGCTCTGCAAGAGTGGGAATAATGGTTGATATTATTTTGAGAGAAGAGAAGATTACATTATGTTTGGATTCTCACTTATGCATTCACCTCCATTCAGAGTGTGGAGATTTTCTTTCTTCATGTTGTTTCTCTCCTTGAAACATTTCTAGTTTTGTTTGTTTAG
Organism: Macrochelys suwanniensis; assembly: GCA_033296515.1. Lineage (NCBI taxonomy): Eukaryota > Metazoa > Chordata > Testudines > Chelydridae > Macrochelys > Macrochelys suwanniensis. The sequence goes on from CM065775.1 coordinate 10,898,721, forward strand.
GTTTCTCCCTCCTCCCAGTAGGCATATTTGATCTTGAATAATTTTAAATTGGTTTCTCATCATTGGTAAAGTTTATAATAAGGACAGTTCCATTATACAGAACTATCTGGATTGCTTACTTAACCAAGCTCATTTTAATACAGGCAAATGCAAGGACACATATTAAGGGTCTATCGACACTACAGAGTTTACAGGTGTCTGAGCTCCCATATGTGCAAATATGTGCTTACCAAACCCTCCTTTGAGTATCCACACTGCAGAGCGAGTCATATATGGCCCATAGCGATGTAGCTACGTCCACACTGGCATTGCAGTGACACATTTGGCACAAGCATTTCTGGAGGTGTACAGGGTTTTTTTAATATCACTCTAGCTGGAGTCACTCTAGGGATTGTTTTACATTGTATTGCTGAATATGTCTGTTCTTTGAGCCCCTGTGCAGGAGCATTTTTACCCCGTCAGCACATTTAGCTGAAGTATTTTCAGCTCCGCATTTATGGCTATATCTACAATATAAGCTACAGGTGTGACTCCCCTCCCCTGCATGTATATACTGTGACAGACCCAGACGAGTGGGGTACAGAAGTCTGGTAGAAGGCAAATATACTGGCCATTGGATGAATAGTTTTCTGTTCCCTGAGTGACCAGGGCAGGGGCTGCACTAGAGCAATCAGGAACCTGCTGGAACTAATTAAGACACCTGGAGCCAATTAAGAAGAAACTGCTAGAATCAATTAGGACAGGCTGGCTAATCAGGGCACCTGAGTTTAAAAAGGACCTCACTTCAGTTTGGGGAGTGCGTGCGAGGAGCTGGGAGCCAGAGGCACTAGGAGCTGAGAGTACTGCTGGAAGATCCTGTGGTGAGGATAAAGAAGGTCTTGGGAGGAGGCCATGGGGAAGTAGCCCAGGGAACTGTAGCTGTCGTGCAGCTGTTCCAGGATGCACTCTAAACAGCTGCAGTTCACAGGGCCCTGGGCTGGAACCTGGAGTAGAGGGCGTGCCCAGGTTCCCCCCAAACCTCCCAACTCCTGATCAGACACAGGAGGAGTTTGACCTGAACTGTGGGTTCTACCAGAGGGGAAGATCTCTGAGGCGATCAAAGTCTGCCAATAAGCACAGGACCCACCAAGGTAGAGGAGGAACTTTGTCACAATACATACATCACATAAACTTGTAGTAATATCAGAGTATAAGCTTGGCTAGTTTCTTCTTTTTAGATATTCATATCTCATTATTTAATTAGAGATAGAAGTAGTTAATAAATACAATATGAAAGGCAAAAGATGATATTATTTCTCTCTTGAAGCTCAATATGTGCCTCTATAACAACTTTTCTAGTAGTTTTCTAATCACCCAAATGATACCGGAGAGTGACATGGCTAATGATTTTTAAGCAAGGAATTGGTATAGTAAATGCTACTGCACAGAAATATTTTTGAACCAGTCACAACAATGAAATTCCATAGCCTATTTTAAAAATAGCTAATAATTTCTAGAAAATTAAGAACTCACAATTTAGCTACTATAATTCCCTATTTTAGCTTCAAGCCTTTTATTATCTATTACTTATTATTAAGGCTGCAAGTCTGTCACAGAGGTCATGGAAGTCATGGATTCCGTGACTTTCTGGGACCTCCATGACTTCTGCAACCAGCAAGTGCAATTGACCCGATGGCCGTCTGAGCAGCTCCGGCGGACCTGGGGCCAGCCACACCAAGCCCCCACCAGCAACAGTGGCGGTCCTGGGCCGTCTCCCGCCAGCAGCGGCTGCTGTGGTCCCAGACCAGCGGGTCTGCTTCCCAGCAGCAGTGGCTGCCACAGTCCGGGGCCGGCAGGGCTGCCCCCTTCCAGCAGTGGCTGTCGTGGTTCTGAGCCATTGGGGCCACCCCATGCCAGCAGCGGCTGCCGCAGTCCTTGGTCGATGGGGCTGTCTCCCACCAGCAGCAGCTTCCATAGTCTGGGGCTGGCAGGGCCGCCCTCAGCCAGCAGCAGCTGCCGTTGTCCCAGGCCAGCCCTCTCTCCCAGAGCACCAGCGGGCACCATGGAGCCCCCACCCTGAGCACCAGCAGGTGCCCCAGAGTCCACTCCCTGAGCACCAGTTGTCACCCCAGAGCGCCCCCCCAGCACCAGTGGGTGCTCCGGAGACCCGCACTGCACCAGTGGGTGCCCCAGAGACACCCCCCCAGCACCAGTGGGTGCCCCAGAAAACCCCCTCCAGAGCAGCAGCTGTAACCCCAGAGCCCCCCAGAACACCAAAGATTTAGGGGTATTTATAGTACAAGTCATGGACAGGTCACGGGGCCGTGAATTTTTGTTTATTGCCCATGACCTATCTGTGACTTTTACTAAAAAGGCCCATGACTAAATCTTAGCCTTATTTATTATCTAATAAATTATAAATTTGAGCAAAATATGTATTAGAACATAAGAACATCCATACTAGGACAGACCAATAATCCATCTAGCCACTATCCTGTCTTCCGACAATGGCCAATGCCAGGTGCTCCAAGAGGGAATCAACAGAACAGGTAATCATCAAGTGATCCATCGCCTGTCATCCATTCCCATCTTCTGGCAAACAGAGGTTAGGAAAACCATCCCTGCCCATCCTGGTTAACAGCCATTGATGAACCTATCCTCCATGAACTTATCTAGTTCCTTTTTAAACCTGGCTATAAGTCTTGGCCTTCATAACATCCTCTGGCAAAGAGTTCCACAGATTGATTGTGCATTCTGTGAAGAAATACTTCCTTTTGTTTGTTTTAAACCTGCTGCCTATTAATTTAATTTGGTGACCCCTAGTTCTTGTGTTAAGAGAAGGAATAAATAACACTTCCTTATTTACAATCTCCATACCAGTGATGATTTTATAGACCTCTATCATATCCCCCTTTAGTCGTCTCTTTTCAAAGCTGAAAAGTCTTATTCGTATTAATCTGTCATATGGAAACTGTTCCGTCCCCTAATAATTTTTGTTGTCCTTTTCTGTACCTTTTTCAATTCCAATATATCTTTTTTGAGACATAGCAACTACATCAGTGTGCAGTCTTCAAGATGTGGGCATACCATGGATTGATACAGAGGCAATATGATATTTTCTGTCTTATCTATTACTTTCCTAATTTCCAACATTCTGTTAGCTTTTGTGACTGTCGCTGCATATTAATGGGCATAGGCGCCGACTCCGTGGGTGCTCCGGGGCTGGAGCACCCACGGGGAAAGAAAAATTGGTGGGTGCTCAGTACACACCAGTAGCTCCCCGCCAGCCCCGCCGCACCCAGGTCACCTCAGCTTCCGGGTTCCGCTTCCAGAGGCGTGCCCGCAAAGCCGCTTTTTTTATTTCACAGGCTTGCCACCCATCAGCTATGCAGCGGGCGGCAAGCGGGGGTGGGGGGGGAGGAACGCCGCGGTGGCACCTCGGGGGAGGGGTATGGGGAGGAGGCGGAGCCGGGCCCTCTGCCTCCTCCCCATAGCCCTCCTCCAAGGCATCGCTGCGGCGCTCCCGCCCCCGGCTTACCGCCCGCCACACAGCTGATGGGCTGCAGGCCTGTAAACTAAAAAAAAGCGGCTTCGCGGGCCGCGCCTCTGGAAGCGGAACCCGGAAGCTGAGGTGACCTGGGCGGGGCTGGCGAGGAGCTGCCGGTGGGCGTGCTGCATTTCCCCTCCCCTCTCCCTCCCAGGCTTGCAAGCCTGGGGGGTGGGGTGGAGGGGAAATGAAGCGCGCCTGGGGGAGGGGGCGGGGATTTGGGGAAGGGGTGGAATGGGGGCGGGGCTGGGGGTGGAGTTGGGGCGGGGCCGGTCGTGCGAGCACCCACCGGCACTGACGAAAATCGGCACCTATGTTAGTGGGTGTTTTCAGAAAATAATCCACAATGCATGGGTGCAGAACTGATGCCAACATGAGGCAGTCTGTGGATTTTATTTCAGAACATATTCTTCTAGATATTATTTAAGACCCTTTCCTCAATCTTGAGTGGATTTATCCAGCCTTAATCAATATAATTTTCACACAGGCTGAACAGCTACAACTACAGCTAGTGACAAATGACAATTATATTTCATGGTCAGGCACATTATGTATGTGAACTTTTTCCTTCATTTATAGATTCCAAGTCCAGAAGGTGTCAAGTATCAGAGGGGTAGCCGTGTCAGTCTGGACCTGCAAGAGTGACAAAGAGTCTTGTGGCACCTTATAGACTAACAGATATATTGGAGCATAATGCAATCAGGGAGGATGAGGTCCACTGCCAGCAGCTGATCTGGAGGACCAGACTTCAAAGAGAAATTGCTGAGCTACAGTTTATTTGCAAATTTGACACCATCAGCTCAGAATTAAACAAAGACTGTGAATGGCTAGCCAACTACAAAAGCAGTTTTCCTCTCTTGATGTTCACACCTCCTGATTGCATTAACCTTGTTATCTCAAACCTGATTATTGCCTGCATATTTATACCTGCCTCTGGAAATTTCCACCACATGCATCTGACAAAGTGGGTCTTCGCCCACGAAAGCTTATGCTCCAATATATCTGTTTGTCTGTAAGGTGCCACAAGACTCTTTGTCGCAAGTCTAGAAGGGACCATTGTGATCACCTAGTCTCACCTATTCTATCACTTAGGCTATAAAACCTCCCCAAAATAATTCCTAGATCATATTCTTTGGAAAAAATTACAATCTTAATTTTAAAATTGCTAGTGACGGAGAATGAACCATGACCCTTGTGTAAGTCATTCCAATGATTGATTACCTTCCCTTGTTAAAAATTTACAACTTATTTTGAGCCTGAATTTGTTTAGCTTCAGCTTCCAGCCATTAGATCATGTTATACCTTTCCCTGTCAGATTGAAGAACCAATTATTAAATATTTATTCCCCACACAGGTACTTATAGACTGTGACCAAATCACCCCTTAATCTTCTCTTTGTTAAATAGGTTGAGCTCCTTGAGTCTACCACTGTAAGGCATGTTTTCTAATACTTTAATCATTCTCGTGGCTCATCTCTGAATCCACTCCAATTTATCAACATGCTTCTTGAATTGTGGACAACAGGACTGGACACAGTATTCCAACCATGGTTGCAGCAGTGCCAAATACAGAGGTAAAATAACCTCTCTACTTGTGACGAACTAGGACTGTTGTTAACCAACAGTCCTAGTTCGTCACACTACTCATACAGGAAACTCCCCTATTTATGCATCCAAGGATCACATTAGCCCTTTTGGCCAGAGCATCACACTGGGAGGTCAGCTGATTATCTTCCATGATGGCCAAATCTTTTTTAGAGTCCCCCATCCCATAAGTATGGCCTATATTCTTTAATTCTAGAGTTATACATTTACATTTGACCATATTAAAACACACATTGTTTGCTTGTACCCAGCTTACCAAGCAATCCAGACTGCTCTGTATCAGTGATCTTTTCTCCTCAACATTTACCACCCCTCCCATTGGTGTCATCTGCAAACTTTATCAATGCTGATTTTATGTTCTCTTCTACATTACTGATTTAAAAAAAACAGTTACCGTTTTTGTAACTGGTGTTCTTCAAGATGTGTTGCTCATGTCCATTCCATTGTAGGTGTGTGTGCTTGACACATGCACCGGTGCCGGAAGTTTTTCCCTCATTAGTAATGTAGAGGACCAGCTCTGGTGCCCTCTGGAGCGGTGCACATATGCTGTGGTATAAGGGGTACTACCGGTTCCCCGCACCCTTAGTTCCTTCTTGTCGGAAACTCTGACAGTTTGGAAGGAGAGCGGATCATGGAATGGACATTAGCAACACAACTCAAAGAACACCAGTTACGAAAAAAGATAACTGTCTTTTCTTCTTCGAGTGCTTGCTCATGTCCATTCCATTGTAGAGGACTCCCAAGCAGTACCACCAGAGGCGGGTAGGAGTTCCTGGACATGTTGATTGCAACACAGCTCTGCCAAATCCAGCATCATCTCTTGCTTGCTGGGTGATGGCGTAGTGCATCATGAACCTGTGAACCAAAGACTACATTGCAGCCCTGCAGAGGTCCTGGGTAGGGACATGTGCCAGGTAGGCCACTGAGAACGCTTGAGCGCCTTGGTCGAGTGGGCCTTCACTATAGGCGGTGGCTCAGCCTAAGCCAGCTCACAACAAGACCGGATGCAGATGGTGATCCAATTCGAGATCCTCTGCGAGGATACTGGGAGACCCTTCATCCTGTCCACTGTCGCAATAAGAGCTGGGTCGGACTGCGGAAGGGCTTGGGGCACTCCAGGTAGAATGCTATGGCTCGCCGGACATCCAATGTATGTAGCTGCCTCTCCGCATTGGTCGAGTGCAGCTTCGGACAGAACACCAGGAGGAAGATATCCTGGTTGACATGAAAAGGGGACACCACCTTAGGCAGAAAAGCCGGATGAGGTTGCAGCTAGACCGTGTCCATGTAGAACACTGTATACAGAGGCTCCGAAGTCAGGGCCTTAATCTCAGATATGCGCCTTCCCAAGGTAATGGCTACAAGGAAAGCAACTTTCCACGACAGATGGGAAATGAAACAAGAAGCCATAGGCTCAAAGGGCAGGCCTGTGAGCCTAGAGAGGACCTGGTTGAGATCCTACGGGGAATCTGCTCCCGGCTCAGCAGGAAGAGCCTCTCAAGTCCCTTTAGGAACCAGATAGACATCTCATGCGAGAACACTAATTTGCCCTGGACACACGGGTGGAAGGCCGATATGGCTGCCAAGTGCACCTTGATGGAAGAAAGCACGAGGCCTTGGTGCTTTAGGTGGAGCAGATAATCCAGGACGGACTTCAGAGATGACTGGGTCGGGGAGATGCTACACTCCGACCCTCAGCAGGAAAACGCTTCCACTTTGCCAGGTAAGTTGCTCGGGAGGAGGGCTTTCTGCTTTCCAAGAGAACCTGCTGTACCTGACTAGAGCAGGCCTATTCCTCTGGGTTGATCCACACAGCAGCCAAGCCATGAGGTGAAGAGAGGGAAGGTTTGGGTGCAGGAGCTGACCGTGGTCCTGTGAGATTAGGTCCAGTCAGCAGGGCAGTGGCCATGGAGCTGCCATGGCCAGATCCATGAGCGTGCCAAACCACTGCTGGTGAGGCTACGCCGGGGCGATCATCATGACTAGCGCTTGTCTCTTTTGATTTTTGATAGGACCCTGCTGATCAGCAGAATTGGTGGGAATGCATACATCAGATCCCCCACCCATGACAGGAGAAAGGCATCTGAGAGGGCGCCCCTGCCGAGGCCTTAGAGAGAGCAGAACTGATGACACTTCCTGTTCTGTCTGGTGGCGAACAGGTCCAGTCATGGAGCCCCTCACTTCTGGAACAGCATACGGACGAACTCCAAGTGGAGCAACCACTCATGGTGAGAGAAAAAGGACCTGCTGAGGTGATCCGCCTATGTGTTTTGGACACTGGGGAGCTGCAAAGCTTCCAGGTGGATCGCGTGCTGGATGCAAAGGTCTCACAGGCGGAGTGCTTCCTGACAGAGAGCCGACAAGCGCACGCCTCCTTGCCTGTTGACACAGAACATCAAGGCCGTGTTGTCCGTCAACACCTGCACTACTCAACTGGACAACCATGGCAGGAAGACACCGCAGGCTAGGCAGATGGCGCTGTGCTCCCTGACGTTTATATATAATGCCAGCTCCTCTGGAGATGTCCCCTGGGTCCGCAGCGTACCGAGATGTGCTCCCCAACTGAGGTCAGAGGCATCCGATAACAGGGAGACTGTGGGCCGTGGACTCTCGAATGGCACTCCTTTCAGCACTAACCTTGTGTCGGTCCACCACTGCAGAGAGGTAAGTACCTTTTGTAGGACTGTGATAATCTTGTCCAGGTAATCCATGGACAGGGAATAGACTGTCGCTAGCCACAACTGAAGGGGCCGCAGTCTGTGTCTTGCATGGCAGATGATGTAAGTGCACACTGCCATGTGACCCAATAGTCCAAGGCAGACCCAAGCCATGGTGAATGGATGTGCGGAGATGCTGGCAATGAGATCTAACACTGTTCTGAATCTGTTCTGCAGCATAAATGTCCTGTCTCTCATAGAGTCGAGTACCGCGCCAATAAATTCTATCCTTCAGACCGGGATTAATGTTTATTTTGCTCATTTATCAACAGGCCAAGAGTGTGGCACGTGGCTTGCAGCATGGTGACACTGCACTGGATCTGAGCCCTGGAGTGGCCCTTGATGAGGCAGTCATCGAGGTATGGGTACAACTGGATACCCCGACATCTGAGGTAACCCACTAACACCAACATGCACTTGATAAATACCCTCGGGGCTGTTGCTAGGTCTGAAGGGAGCACTGCAGACTGTTAGTGGGTGGTCCCCACCATGAGGTGCAGGAAACATCTGTGTCCGTGAAATACTGATACGTGGAAATAAGCGTCTTCAAATCGAGGGTGGCATACCAGTCTCCTGGATCCAAGGAAGGGATGATGGAGGCCAGGGAGACCATGCTTGTTAAGGTCTTCCAGGTCTTAGACCCCCCTTCGCCTTCGGGATTAAAAAAATAACAGGAGTAAAGCCCCTTGCCCCTGAAATTTAGGGGGACTTCCTCCACAGCTCCCACCTGCAGAAGGCCCTGCACCTCCTGAGCAAGCAGTCTCTCATGAGAGGGCTCCCCAAAGAGGGATGGGGAGAGGGAGTTGGAGCCTCCAACTTGGAGGGAGGGACAGAAATAAACTAAAGGGTATAACCCTGAGCCACAGTGCTGAGGACCCATCGGTCTGACATTACAGAGGCCCAGGCAGGGAGGAAAGGTGACAGGCAGTTGGATAAAAGCCAGGAAGCAGGTATTCAGGACACAGGCTGGAAGGTCGCCCTCGAGCACACCCTTAAAATGCCCGCTTACCACCCTGCTGGTGGTGTGTGGAGCTCAAATGACTGGAGGACGTTGGCTGGTGGCCTTGCCAGCGCTTATAGCCCTTGCTGTTCTTGCGGAAGGGCTCCGACTGAGGCTGACTCCCCAACCTCTGGGACTGTTGTGGCTTAAACCGCTTCCCTGCTGGCCCCGAGGTCTACAGGCACAGGGATCACAGGGTTGCCCTCGAGTCTTTTAGACCATGCAATTTGGTATTTGTTTGTTTGGAGAACAGTGCCTGGAAATCAAACGGAAGGTCCTGGATTGACTGCTGAACCTCCATTGAAAGGCCCGAGGATTGTAAGCAGGATGCTTGCCTCATGAAGATGGCTGAGGCCATGGTTTGGGCCAAAGAGTCCACCGCATCTGAGACCGCTTGAAGGGCTGCCCTTGCCACTGCCTTATCCTTGCTGAAGATTGTCAAGAATTCCTTCCTGGGGTCCTTGGGTAGTGAGTTCAAAAACTTGGCCATGGACTGCCAGATGTTAAAGTCATAGCAGCCAAACAAGGCCCGACGGTTGGCGACTTGCAGCTGAAGGCTGGAAGATGATGAATATATTTTCCTTCCAAAGAGATCGAGCCTCTTTGCCTCTTTATTTTTGGGCATCAAACTTAGCTGACTCTTCCTGTCGCGCTCATTGACTGCAGACACCCTGACCCAAGCTCACTGATGGTAAGTGTACAGGTATTTGTAACCCTTAGCAGGTACAGAGTATTTACATTGTGCCCACTTGGAAATGGGGGGCAGTGACAAAGGTGTCTGCCACAAACTTTTGCACAGGCAATGACACCCTGGCAGGGGCTGCCGAACTTAGCACATTGAAGAGGGAGTCTGAGGGTTCCACCAACACCTTAGCTTCAAGACCCAGGTTTGAGGCGACCCTCTTTAAGAGCTCTTGCTGAGTCTTGGCGTCATCCTCGGGGACTGGGTAAGAGGGCCTCGTAATCGCCTCGTCAGGCAAGGATGAAGAGGAGGCGGGTACTGTCAGGTCTGACACCTCTGTCGCCTCCTCAATGGGCACCTCTGCTGCAGCCGGGTAACCCTGAGGGGCCCACTTAGGGTCACATCTAGGATGGTATACCATTATACACATCTAGGATGGTATACCATATACTGCTTGTCCAATGCCCCCGAAGCCAACCTATGCCTCTGTGAGGGCTGTGGAAACTCCCAGGGATTCCAGAGGTGCTGGGAGCAGGCCACTAGTCCTGAGGCCATGCTGCACTGGGAGGTGCTGTGGCAAAAGCCAGTGCCCCCGATGGGTGGCCCTGACCCACTGGCAGGGAATCCTCCTCATTGTCGGAACCCGAGGAGGAAGGTCCACATCTGTGGGACGAGGATGGTGCTGAGGCTGTCTGCTATCCCGGTCCTGTCGGTGCCGAACCCGGAGCTTCGCTGACGATCTCCACCAGGGCGATGACCCTTGGTGCCATGATCCCAGTGACTGGTGGTGCCGTTTGGTGGATTGGTGATGGTAACCTGGCGATTTACGCCTGATGCTTAGCAAGCGGTCCATCGAACGGGAACGGTAGCGGGTAGGCCGTCGCACCAGGGACCGTGGGCGTGCCATCAGAGAACCGTACCGGTGTTCCGGCAACTTGTAACAGGGTCCCTGGACCAGCAGCTCGAATCACCAGAGCAGTGCTGTACACTGGGAGAGCAGCTCGGGCATCACTGGCACCGGGGCCGCACCTCTGTAGGTCTGCACCTTTCCACTGGCAATTGCCTCCTTGAGCCAGAGGAGCACTGCCTAGAGTCTGGGGACTAACGCCGGGGACTCTGACGAGTGGGATGACCCATAAACGGGGTGTGGTGGTTCTGCGCAGACAAGCACTGGAGGGACACGCCCTTTGGTGAGGAGCAGTGCCACACTGATGGGGACCATTGGAAGGGTCCCAAGGCAGGTTTTCCCCTGGAATGGGATACCAGCCGGCACCAGTAGGGACAGAATGTCCTTTGAGACCTGAAAGGCCTCCTGTGTGGACAACACTGCCAGGTGCCAAATGCCTCTGCCACTTCTTGGGGTGGTGGGTGAGTCCTAGAGTGGGCTAGCTTGCTCAGCAGGAGCTGGGGCCCGACCTCTATCCAGAAGTGAGGAGCTGCCCCTCCCGGGGTTTTTGCTTCCTCCGGCCCTCTCCTTCCCTTTACGGGACACAGGAGAATGTCCCTTCCTGGCCTTTCTTTGCTTTCTAGCAGGTAGCGGGGAGGGGGATCGACACCGGTCCACAGTCATCGCCAGCGGCGCGCTTCACACAGAGACCACGGTGCTAGGAGCACAGTCTGATCTGGATGGCTCTGGTGCCGGTGTAAGTGCTGACTCCATAATGTTCTGCTCCCTTTTTGTCCGAGGTTTAAAGCTTTTACAAATGCAATACTTGTTGCTAACATGGGTTTCCCCTAAACACTTCAAACAACTGCTGTGGGGGTCACTGACTAGCATGGGTTTTCTGCAAGTCACAGGGATTGAAGCCCAAGGACCTGGGCATGCCCTGTCCCTAGGCTAAGTCCCATCAGGGACTACAAACTAACACTAAACTACACTAAGGGAACTAAAAACTCACAACTTTTCAATAACTATTGTGGCAAATTGCCGGCACTACTATGATGGGTCCTGCACTTTCTCTTCTTGTGGGGGGGTTTCAGGGTGCCATTTCTTGCCCCTGAACTGGGGTAACAGCTATCCTACTAGTATCCCACAGAAGGGGAGTGGAGAGGGAGGGACCCGGGCCCGCCCTCTACTCCGGGTCCCAGCCCAGGGGCCCTATGATAGCAGGTGAACCACTTGTACCAGTGATTCTTTCCCCTGGGCTACTTCCCTCTCCTGACCTTCAGCTTGTGGGGCTTCCTGCCTTCCCTCTGCACAAACCAGGTGTCCCTTTACCTAGGATCTTGGTCTTCTTAGCCCACCGCAGCACTTCTCAAAACTCTCCTCTGCTTTCCTCCAAACTGCTCTTTGTTCCACCACCAATCCACTCTGCTTCACTCCTCCAAACTGCTCTCTGCTCCACCACCAAATCACTCTTCTTTAGCTCCTCCAAACTGCTCCAACTCCTCCTCACTCTGCTCCAACTCCTTCTCTGGCTGATTGAAGCAGGGGGATTTTATCAGGTGACTGGCTTCAGGTGCTCTAATTGGTTTCAGGTGCTTTTAATTAATCTACAGGGAGTAAGGCTTCTCCTCATCCTAGATCACTCTCCTGCTGCCTTCTGGCCATGCTGTATCACACTATATACAGCAAAGTTCATAATGAACAGTTGAGGGGAGTAAGCTTGCTGAGGCAAGTAAACGTTCCAGCACCAACACTGGCAGTAAGAAGGAACTGAGAGTGGGGGGAGCTGGCAGTGTCCCTTATCCTGTGGCATACACATGCCATTCCAGAGGACGCCAGAGCCAGTCTCCTATGGATACCACTGACGGAAAAACTTCCAGCATTGGTGCATGTGGCGAGCATACACACCTACAATGGAATAGACATGAGCAAGCACTCAAGAAGAATGTTAAATAGCATAGGAACAAGAACTGATCCCTGCAGGACCCCACTATAAACACACCCACTCGATGATTTCCTGATACAATTACATTTTAAGAACTTTTAATCTTTTTAATGTGTGCCATGTTAAGTTTATATCATTCTAGTTTTTTAACTGAAATGTTTTGCAGTATCAAGCCAAATGTACTAAGGAAGTCTATTACATGATCACTATTACTTTATCAGCCTAACTTGTTATCTCATGAAAAAAGATAATAGCTTAGTTTGACAGAATCTATTCTCCATAAACCCATGTTAATTGGCATTAATTATATTACCCTCCTCTAACTCTTTATTAATCTAGTCCTGTATCAGTCAGTCCACTATGTTCCCCCGGATCAATGTCAGTCTGATAGGCGTATAATTAAGGCTAAGATTTTGTCACAGATATTTTTAGTAAAAGTCATGGACAGGTCATGGGCAAAAAAGAAAAATTCAAGGAAACCATGACCTGTCTGTGACTTTTACCCATTTTGTCATGGATATTTTTTTGTATCTGTGGGTCCCCACACTGCCTGAAGTGGGGCAGCTGGGACCTGGGGAGTGCGCTTCTGCCTGGGCATGGCAGCAGCAGGGAACTTGGGAGCTTAGGGGTTCTCCCACTGTCCTCGGTGACTGGGAGCTCTGGGGGTTCCCCTGGCAAGTGGAGTTCCAGGGGCCACCAGAGGTGGCAGTGGTACCCCGCAGGTTCCTGCCCCTGTGGGTGATGGGGGACCCTGCAGCTCCCTGTCTCTGCAGGCAGCAAGGGATGCTGCAGCTCCCAGCCTCCGTGGGCAGTGGGGGACCCTGCAGCTCCCAGCCTCTGCAGGTGGCGGGGGACCCTGCAGCTCCTGACCACTTCAGGCTGAAGTCATGCAGGTCACTGGAAGTCACAAATTCTGTGACTTCCGTGACCTCCGTCACTAAATCACAGCCCTACCTATAACTAACTGGGTCATCCCATTTACCCTTTTTAAGTATTGGCACAACATAAACTTTCTTCCAGTCTTATGGAACTTCCCCAGTGTTCTCAGATTTATTGAAAATCAGCATCCGTGTTTCAGCAAATTCATCAGCCAGCTCTCTTAAAACTGTTTGACGCAAGTTATTTGGACCTGCTGATTTTAAAATGTCCAACTTTCATCAATTGAAGGGAATAATTATTTGTAACCAATGACTAAAGAGAATAATTCATATCCTAATCTATACATCAAACTTCAACATTTCATATATATATATTTTACTGGGAGATTTAAGTGCAGAAGAATCACTACTAAAATAGTTTGCAAGTCTGACATTATAATTAGACCAAAACATTATCATTAGATTACTTACCTTTTCTTTGTCTGCAACAAAATAACACTCTAAATATCTGGTAGATGGGTAAAAAGTGTTTAGTTCACCTTTCTGGAAGTAAAGACAGGTAAAGCAGGGTTATGTACAGTAAACTGAGGTGTTTAAATGCATGTAGAATCACAGAAATACAACCCTGAACCATACCCTGCTATATTATGTCACTCACGCAAGGGGAAAATCTTACAGAATTATAATTCTTTGACAGGATAACAAGCCTTGAGGATAGGGGGAAGTGATAGATGTGGTATATCTTGACTTTAGTAAGGCTTTTGATACTGCTTCACATCACCTTCTCATAAAAAAACTAGGGAAATATAACCTAAATGGAGCTACTATAAGGTTACTGCATAACTGGTGAGAAAACCATTCCCAGAGAGTAGTTATCAGTAATTCAGTTTAGATAATGGCATAGAGAGTACACTTATAAAATTTGTGGATGATACCAAGCTAGGAGGGGTTGCAAGTTCTTTGGAGGAGAGGATTAAAATTCAAAATGGTCTGGACAAATTGGATAAATGGTCTGAAGGAAACAGGATGAAATTCAATAAGGACAAATACAAAGTACTCCACTTAGGAAAGAACCATCAGTTGTACACATACAAAATGGGAAATGAGTGCCTAGAAAGGAGTACTACAGAAAGGGACCTGGGGGTTGTGATGGGATTCCCATGGTGCAACCTGGGACCGGGGGACCGCTGTGCTCCCTGAACTCTCTCCAGCCTGGGCTGTCTCTCACAATGCCTTGCTAGTGATCAGCAGCAAAGCCCTCCAGGCACTGTTATCACTCAGCACAACCGCATGTCGAGCCCAACACCCAGATAGATTGCGTGAATTACTCCCAGAGGCACTCATGAATTACACAGAGAAAGGCACCAGCCCAATCCGGCCCCCACAGCTCTCTGCACTGTATCTCAGGAATATACCATCTTGCACTGCTCAAGACAAGCAATGCAGATTTATTAATTGGCTCACCACTTCATCAATGCAAAGTGGATATACACCAACCTTTGCAAAACCTGAGCAGGTTTGCCACACACCTCATACAAAGTCACTGGTAAAGATAAACAGTAAAACAAAATTATTGACTACAAAAGATAGATGTTAAGTGATAGGCAAAAAGTCAGAGTTAGTTACTAAAAGAAAAGAAAATATAAGCACGCAGTCTAAACTTTCAATTCTATTAGACTGAGCAACATCTAGATTAAGCAGTTTTTCTCACCCCACTGGATATTTCAGTCCATAGTATACAGATTTCACCCTTGAAATCTGGGCCAGTCCCCTCAGTTGGAGTCTTCAGAGTGTCCTTGTCGCTTGCAGCATAGGTAGGTGGAGGAGAAAGGCCAAGCATGGGCCCCCTGTGTTCAGTTTTATACCCTCCGTCCATGTGCTTGGAAACTGCACCAAGGGAGAGGCAGTATACGGACCCTGACCATTGGGCTACACTGTGCTGATGGGAGGGAGGGAGGGGTAGAAACAGACGTAGGTGTAGAGAGGCGGGGTTACCACTCACCCCCCTGACTCAAGGGATTGATGAGGTACAAAACCCACCACACTGCTTTTAACTTGGTGTTCTCTTGTGCTTCAGCGGGGTCCAACCTCCAATAGAACAATTGCACAGGGTTGGGCGATCAGGGTGGCCCAATGTTCTGGTGGCCAACGTGCCACGGTGGCCACCCATTCAAAGGTGATCAATAAGGCTTCAGAGTCATCTCCAGGGCCCATTTTCGTGAGCCAGATGCGCAGCTCAGTGGGGAGGGCATCTCCTACAGGCCCAGGAGCTGTGATGT
Source organism: Macrochelys suwanniensis (assembly GCA_033296515.1). Lineage (NCBI taxonomy): Eukaryota > Metazoa > Chordata > Testudines > Chelydridae > Macrochelys > Macrochelys suwanniensis. The sequence continues at coordinate 10,914,238 of CM065775.1, forward strand.
GGATGCCCCCTGGGGCTATAATAGCATCGCCACCTTCTGGATCAGGTGTTTTTCTTTTGCCTGGTGCTGGGCTTCCAGATCCCAAATTATCTGTTGTTCTTGGGCAGCAATCTGTGGCAGTATCTGTCCTTGCTGTTGGTAATTCTCCAAAATCCATTTCAGCAGCTTTTCTATATCCATGGCCTCTTTAAGGTCATTCAATCAGTGGTCCTTTTAACAGGCCTTGGCTGTTGCCCATGTTCTCCACCACGTATAGGAGGGGGTGGGTTTGGGTCCAATCCCAGCAACATTACCTGGTGGAAGTACTCTGACTTATGTTACCCAGCAGTGAGCATCAATGGCTGGGAGTAAGGGAACCCAGGCCCTCTCTGCACCACCAGGTTCCAACCTAGAGTTCAGTGAAGCAGTAATTCGAAAATGTGCAGACTAAGGGATGGATGCATCTATGTCTCCTCCCTGGGCCACTTCCTACCCCAGATTCTGTTCTTCTTTTGGTGTCACTGGTTTGCCTCCGAGTCCCTTCTGGAATTCTCTCTGTCCGTAATCCAAAGGGTCCTCCTCTTGCATTCACAGCTCATCGTTGCTGATCTCCGTGACTGAAAGGCCTGTGGCAGCTAGGCATTGAGGACTAGGCCCAGTTGAATGGGGCCTCAGGGGCTTCTCGGCCGGAGTCTGCAACACACAGCTGCTCTCCTGCTCCATCCACCCAGACTGAGCTAAACTGCTCCCTTTTGAGCTCAGCCTCCACCATGAGCATGCACACAGGGGTGGCTGGACAGGGCTTTCTGGGCTCAGAGCTGCTCCTCAATCCTTACTTCTCCCATGTGGGGTTCACACACACCATCACAGTACTCCACTGAGACCAAGACTGTGGTCTTCTAGGGGAGGAGACTTAGTTGTGGGTAGCAGAAGGGCCAGTGCAGAATATTAGCTATTAGCAAGCGGTTTACCAAAAGAGCTTGCATATGCCAGAGGGATTCCTTTCAGAAAGTGTCTAAACGTGTTCTACAGACCATAACCTTATCATAGAATCATAGAATCTCAGGGTTGGAAGGGACCTCAGGAGGTCATCTAGTCCAACCCCCTGCTCAAACCAGGACCAACCCCAACTAGATCATCCCAGCCAGGGCTTTGTCAAGCCTGACCTTAAAAACCTCTAAGGAAGGAGATTCCACCACCTCCCTAGGTAACCCATTCCAGTGCTTCACCACCCTACTAGTGAAAAAGTTTTTCCTAATATCCAACCTAAACCTCCCCCTCTGCAACTTGAGACCATTACTCCTTCTTCTGTCATCTTCTACCACTGAGAACAGTCTAGATCCATCCTTTTTGGAACCCCCTTTCAGGTAGTTGAAAGCAGCTATCAAATCCCCCCTCACTCTTCTCTTCTGCAGGCTAAACAATCCCAGTTCCCTCAGCCTCTCCTCATAAGTCATGTGCTCCAGCCCCCTAATCATTTTTGTTGCCCTCCGTTGGACTCTTTCCAATTTATCCACATCCTTCTTGTAGTGTGCGGCCCAAAACTGGACACAGTACTCCAAATGAGGCCTCACCAGTGCCGAATAGAGGGGAATAATCACGTCCCTCGATCTGCTGGAAATGCCCCTACTTATACAGCCCAAAATGCCGTTAGCCTTCTTGGCAACAAGGGCACACTGTTGACTCATATTCAGCTTTTCGTCCACCGTAACCCCTAGGTCCTTTTCTGCAGAACTGCTGCCCAGCCATTCGGTCCCTAGTCTGTAGCAGTGCATGGGATTCTTCCGTCCTAAGTGCAGGACTCTGCACTTGTCCTTGTTGAACCTCATCAGATTTCTTTTGGCCCAATCCTCTAATTTGTCTAGGTCCCTCTGTATCCTATCCCTACCCTCCAGTTTCCCTATCCTTAGTTTCAAATCTTCTGTCTTTCCCAGGGACTGTTTATTGGATGTTTGAGGGTCTGGGTCCTAACAGAGTCTAGTGTAGACCCAGTACCCTCTCTTTCCCAGAGTGTTAGGCCTTCCCTAAGTGAAACACATGGGGGGAAGGGGATATCCTTCTTTTGCCAGATGGAAATGGAATACTGGACTTTATCTGACCCTTAAAAGAGAAGGGAATTGACAAAATTTCTAGAAAGAAATCAGCAAAGGGAAATAGAGATGGGACTACCAACTGGGGCATTTAGGAACACGTTGAGTAGATTCCATGAGGCTGACAAACTACTTCCTTCACAATCAATAAATAGGAATGCTTTTAGCTACCAGGATTTATGGATGGATAAACTCAGGAGGAACAGAATTAATTTGTTCCCCTGACTACAAAGTGAATTTCCAGCACAACTGAGGGCACTTCCGACAATGAGTTTGAAAAATGGGCCTAACATGCATAGCTTAGTATGTTCCACCTGGGGTGGTCAATTATTTTTTGTCAAGGTCCAAATTTCTTGGTCAAGGTATAGTTAAGGTCGAGACTCCAGAGAAAATAATAAAAAATCCAATAATAATAAATTACAATATTTTTGCGTCCATTCAAAAGCATCTGGCAGTCTGGATTTGGCCCACGGTCTGCCTATTGACTACCCCTGCACATAATATCCATTTACTTTATGTGAACCCATATAAAACACATTTACTACAAACTGTCTCTCCATCTGAACCTTAGATATTTTATCTTCTCTGCCTTTAGCTGTTTGATCTTCGATATCTTCATCAGTTACTCCACATCGACCAGGTGAGTCTTCATCAGCTGCCATTCGATAAATAAAGTGGTGAAATGTAGAGGAAGATTTAACAGGTTCAATTTCATAGTTTAAATCATGAATCTTCAAATGTCCCCTGAGAATTGCAAAATTGAAATGTGATTTAGAGATTTGGGAAAATTGAAAAATTCTACAAAAATTAAAATTAGAGCTGGTCCAGAATTTTCCATCTGAAATATTTTTGATATATAATGCAGTTTTTATAAAACTTTAACAGAAATTTCCTCCCTTCCCTTCTAAAAGGAAAGTGCTATTGAGGGAAAAACATTTCCGATTTACAATCAAATATCAGTGTTCTTGGTAACACTGCCACCTTTGGGAGGCACAATTAGAAGCCAGAAGGCCCCCAAATGGCCATTATGCAACAGATCAGACATCACCACTCTACATACTGTTTTACAATATATAAAATAGAATAAAAATTAAGATGATAAATTTGTGATTCTAGCCCTATGCAGTGGCAGCAAATGACCCTTAGCATGGTCATTAACATGAAATCTGCATTAGGAAAAAGTAAAAGGGCACTAACCTAGTTATTCTGTTATGTTAAATCTACCTTCGCATTTCAGAAGAGGAAAATTCATAATGTTTACAATCTAGCATACTGAGGAGTTTACATTACCAGAGTCCAGAGCAGGTGCTGAGGACTGCAACAGATTCTGGGACATCCTCCACATATCCAGAGTAGTAGCAATCATCCTGCAATGTGCAAAAAATGTTTTTCTTTTCGATCATTAATTGTAGTCAAATAGAATAGCAGATACTAGTTACACTAAATTAAATATAGACAATGCAATGGCTAATTTTTTTTTGCATCTGATTTCAAAATGTGGTTCTAAAATGAAAAATGACTGTATAAATGATACCTTTTCACTCAGCAGATCTGTTCTCCTGTGTACTCAGATCTGCTGATTTTGGTGTCAAAACCAAAATTTTTACTTTACTTTACTTTACACTAATGTTAACAGTGCAGAGATAATGCAGCTGAAACAGAGTCAGCTTCAAAGAGAGGTTCTTAAATATTAAACCTTTCACACAATTCATTCCTAATACATTACTGTTCACGTTTCTGCTACCTTACTATCAACAGCTAGTTGAAGATTTATTAACAGAAAAGGAGGCCTATTGGAAATGACATGAATTTCTCTAATTCAATCATGTCCAGGGACGGTAAAGGAAGAGGGATAAACCAGATTCAATTTATCTCCCAAACTATGCAACCTTGCTTCACCTGCTCCTTCAAAAGGGTTAGGAAAGAGTACTAGTTTATATGAAAATCTATCTGTAACAAGCTTCCGATATATAGGAGTGTTGTCAAGAAACTGAAGTGAAAATGCAGTCTTATTTGTGTATTTTCTTCCTAGGAACCACCATGTCCAGACAAGGGACTGTTCCCCTTCTGCCCACCAACTGGAGGCAGAATTTATACTATAGGAGGGCCTAAATACCAAGAGCATAATCAGGGCCCCATTGTGCAGACATCATTGTAATACTTGGACACAACAGACCTATTTCAGTATGTGAAGAACAGGAGAGCATGGATCATACAAAACAGTAAACATTACATGCAGTATACCTGTCTCAGTTTCCTTACAACACCAGGGTATTCTTTGGAATCAAGTCAGAGTCCCTTGGGTTGCCCAGAGTTCTTAGAGCCATCTGGGCTCAGAAAAGCAGAAGGGCCCCCTTGCATCATAGGGCTCCTACATGTTGGGTGATTTTGCTCCCTCCTGCTCTCAAAGCCTCCTCCTTGTCTGGCTCTCCCTGTTTCTGTGCGGCTCGCTATTTTAAATCCACCCTGACTTCCTTTAATCTGTCTTTTGGGTAACTTTCCATTTCCTTTCCCCTTCCCTTCAGAGGAGTCAGCTAAACGGATTTGCTAAGAATGCAGTTCACCCATTGTTCAGAGGGTTTGTTCCTGAATAGAGTCATGGAGTCCTAAGCACCATCCTATTGTATTTCTGCCTGATGTGTACCCGCTACAGGATCTGTCAGCAATAATAGATCTACATGCATATAGGCACAGCAGGTTTTCATAGTACAACTTCCCAAGATGAACCAGAATTCGTAAATTGTACAGACATACTCCCAATCCATCACATTTCTCCCTTATTGAAAGAACTCTTGCTTGATTACTTGACCGGTACTCCAGGGATGTTTTGGCACCCCACCTTCAGACAGCGCATCTTGTGTGACTACTTATTAATTCAAACTTAATACATGCATTCAGTCATTAAACAGTTCCAATGATCATGAAAACATCATAGTTAGGTCCTACCTACATTATATAAATCTCCTCCTTCATTATACCAGGGAAGGGGGAACTAGCTGCAGAGTTAGCAGGCCCCCATATGCTAGTCACCCAGTATTTCTGATTGGTTGTGGTGATCCCAAGATCCTTGGATCTCCTTCTGTGAGAAGAGAGGTCCTGGTGCTGGGGCAAGATGGAATCTACTCACTTTCCTCCAAGCTCAGTTCCCATCTTCACACCTCCCAGGGAGAGGTGAGGTGTGTTTCCCCCTCCATCTCCCTCAAGTTTAATTACATCATGACCAAATAACCAGAAGCCAGAGACTAAAGGGAAATTTTACAACTCCTTTTAATTTACACTTCCCCAGTGATTGTTTCACACCCCTCTGGAGCTTTTCCCACCCTTTAGTGAGTATCATGAATTTGGCAGCACTTTTTACCACTCTTAGCCTCACTCGTTCCAGGGGAGTTCTGACACATGGCACCTTTTGTCTGTGCCAGAGTTTCCCTTTTCCTGCGGAGGTTTAAATCATAGCATCTGTCAGCTGTGCCATAGTCTTTCCTGCTCCCTGAGGTCTGGTTCAGAGCATCTCCTAGCTGTACCAGTATCTCGCTGCTCCCAGCTGAAATCTGGGCCACAGACACATTCAGCATTGACTTAGTTTTCCAGGTGAGGGTAGACAGAGATCTCACTCCACAGCCACTGATTCTGGCCTTGACAGTTTGCACCTGAACCTTCAGAGGTTAACCATATTACATCATTACACAGATTAACACATCAAGTGAAATAACCTCCCATGCTCCCACAGTCAGAGTCCCAGAACATCCTTTGGTGTCCATATTGACAGGCTAATGGCAGAGCAATGGGATTCATTCTACCCCCACCTGATTACCTATTAGCCCCTGTTTAGGCATGTTGTATGTCCTTCTTCCTTGGTCCCAGGGGCATGACTTGACTCTCTTCTCCTCTTTGAGCCAGCTATGTTTGACCTGGTCAACAAGGTTCTGTTGATCCAATTCGATCTGCCCTTTCTGATACTTGGCCACCAGCTCCAACTATCTCTCCTCCAAAAATATTCATTTCCACTGCTGAATCATCAGTGGAACAGTCTCTAGCACTATCTCTTCAGTCAACTGCCTACCTTGCAGGAGAAAAAGGAAGCCCTTCCAGCCTATGGTACGGAGCCAGTGCCCCATCCTGCCTCAAGGCATGAACACAGCATGATCACCTAATCAGATTTCTTTTGATCTTTCATGATCTTTCATGAGGTGTTCATAATTCATGCTTGATAATAAACTTATACCTGAGACAAACTAACAGACCTACTCCCGACTTTCAGTGTAGAGCAAAAGTATAATCCCCCACCAAAAGTGTCTTAAAAAAACTTCACAGACTAACATGTAGATCCCATCTCGGCTACCAATCTGTCATAGACCCTAGCAAGCACCCCCTCTTGGCCACCTATTAGGACTGCTGTTAGAGGAATCCAGAGCAGCCGAGGCTTAAATGTTCCAATCCCCTGTAACAAATGTTAATGGGGAAAGATACAAAAGGGAAACAAAAGGGCTGAATTAGTCCAAACAAAAAGGCCTAGTGATGTCACTCAAGGACTATGCTGAAATCATGTCTGGTAAACAAAAGTAGCATGGGGACAGAAATCAATAGTCCTAAACTGGTGTGTCACAAATTAGGCCTAATTAGTGAACAAAATGAGGGCATGGGCTTTTCTGGTTATCACTCCCTTTTAGGATCCTTAAAAATAAAGAAACGGGGAGAAATCATGATTTTAGAAACATATCTGCTGGCTGGAAGACAGGACGACTGGGAGGAACAAGCTTTGTCATCATGGCTGCCACCCCCACAGACTCCTGGGGCCCCGGATCCACCATAACACTGTGCGACATTCACCATTCTCATCGTGAAAGATAGCCTGACCAGACTGAATGACTCCAATATCACCACCTCCACTGTATATGGCTAATCCTGACCACCATCTGGACTTTAAGACTGTCATTTCCCTTCCCCCCATGTGCATCCTCTTCTTTCCCCACCTCATTTCTTCTCTTTCTTATCTCTCTCCTTTTGTCTTTTGTTCAATAACAGTATGGCTTAGCTGGCCAAGACTATTCTGCAACACAGCTGTAAGCCTATGATCAGAAAGTTAGTGAAAAACAATGCCCTAAACCTCCTGCCAGGTATAGGAGTGTCTGATAAGAATATATGCTGTGCCTGTGTTTCTTCAGCAATGAGGGTGCAAGTAAGAGTCAGTACCAGAGACAGAAGCTGCATTTCTACCTTTGCTATTGTTTTCTCTCCTCTTTTGTGTGGGTTTCTCATTTTTTGTCCTAAATGTAAGCGGGGGAGTGGTCCAGCTATTGTGGGGAACTTTCCATGCTTATACACTACCCTGGTGAAGTGGGCTAGCAAAAGGATCTGAGTCTTCGCTTCCACTTCCTTTACCCAGAGCCCTGCCTGACCTCACACGGAGGATGGGACCTCCCTGGCCTCTTGGCTCCCTGATTAGCCTGCCCACCCTGTCAATCAGGTTGACCTGGAGCATTGGACTCTCCCCATTGTTCCTGGGGACTGTAAGTCTCAGGGTCCTGATTTCCCATCAACCCTTCCCCTTTCTTTTGGTACTGGGAGCTAGCCAACCAAAAAAACCCCACTGAGTTTTAGTAAGGGGACCCCCTTACATAAAGGAAACAGGATTAGACTTTAAACAACAGCAGCTCCATCCCATCTCAATTGTTTGTTTTTCCCCCGACAAAAAAGGACATTTATCACTATTTTTGATACCATCGAACAAACTGTCAGATGGGGTGGGGGGGTCCTTCTAAAAAAACTCTCTGTAGCCAAAGGGAAAGGGAATAAGGGATTTTGTTAACACAAAAGCCTTAACTAATATTTTACATTTCAAATGCTTCAACTCTTTTTTGCTTTTTTTTCTGTAACTTTAATAAAAAGTGGAAAAGATTTTTAATGGAGTGCTTGCTATGGCACTCAGCAGACCAAGGTCTCTGTATTGATTCCAAACACCGAGGCCTGTTAAATATTGTACAGTGACAGAGTCAGAGTAACACCATTGACACTCTGGGCACATTTATTCTATCAAAATTAACACAACAGCACTGTGAAAACATATAGGTCTGGTCTACACTAAAAAATTAGGTCAACACAGCTGTGCTGCTCAGGGCTGTAAAAAAATCCACACCCCTGAGCGGCATGTAAGGCAACCTAACCCCTGGTGGAGACACTGCTAGGTCAATGAACGAATTCTTCCATCCGCCTAGCTGTCAACTCTTGAGGAGGTGGATTACCTATGCAGATGGGAGAACCCCTCCCGTCAGCATAGCTAGTGACTACATTGAAACGCTACAGTAACAAAGGTGCAGCGTTGCAGCCGCGACACTGTAGCGTTTGAAGTGTAGACAAGCCCATAGTAGGAGAAAGTCCCTGTCCCGAAGAGCTTACATTCTAAATAGACAAGACAGACAAATCGGTGGGACGAGATGTAAAGTGACTTTCCCAGTGCCACACAACTGGTCAGAGATAAAGTTGGGAATTAAACCCAGGCCTCAATTCCACTCCAGTCAATTATCCACTGAAGTGCACTGCCTCCTATGCTGTGTCCTTTCCACGTTTGATAGTATTTATATTGGTATGTAAAAAGCTTCCTTAGAGATGCAGGAAGAGTCAGCTTAACTATGTACACAGTGGAAAGGAAATTAAAGGTTACTGGGGCACCATGTTCTGTAATGCTCATCCACCAACAATGCATGTGCAAGGGAGAGGTAAGAATGCTAATCATATATTTCTAGTGTGTCTGGCTACTGTGATCTCTCTTCTGATTGGCTTTTGAATGGTGAATTTATGATGATGGCTAGCAACAATTTTGGCCACCTCCACTTATCACTCCCTTCAGTTGAAGTTAAAGGGCACCAAAGCTTACATGAAAGAAGGAAAAACTACCAATAACCCAAAGAAAATGAGGCTTGCAAACTGCTACAAGTGAGTGGTTTTTTTAAATCTGTGATTTCCTTCCTTCAGGCACAATCCTTTCCCTTTTGAAGTCAACAGGAGTTTGGCCAATTTGTAGTCCATGGGGCTAGCCTGCTAGCTTGCTATATTATATGATGTTTTTCTTTATTGATTTGATTAATTACATTATTTTGACTTATATTTTTGTATTGAATAATTTCAGTAGACATTACTTCATTATATTTAGCTGTAATGCAAGGAACACTACAGGCCTGTATCCTGTATGATTAGCCAGAACAAGTTAACATAAATACTTGTAAACTCTGGCATAAATAAATGGCCTGCCAGTTACTTTTTTTGACTTTGTGGAACTGAATGTTTACCAAAATTCCGGGACATACCTGTAAGCACAAGGTACACCGCAAAAACATGGAATTAATGGTTTGGGCCAAAGGAAACAGTTTAGCGAATGAGATAATCACCATTAATATGTAGAGATATGTTATTGATAAATAAGGCTATGATTTTAGTCATGGAGGTCACGGACGTCACAGAATCCATGACTTCCAGTGACCTCCATGACTTCAGCCTGTGGTGCTCAGGAGCTGCAGGATCCCTTGCCGCCCACTTGGGCCAGGAGCTGCGGGATACACCTGCCACCTCTAGCAACCCCTGCAGCTCCAAGCTGCCACAGGCAGTGGGGGTACACACCGTGGGCTGCGGGAGAGCCCCCAAACTCCTAGCGGTTGCAGGCAGTGGGGGAACCCCCAAGCTCCCAGCAGTGGCAGGCAGTGGGGGCCCCTGGAGCTGTGGGAGTGGGGGAACGGCCAAGCTCCTGGCCATTGGGGGAACCATTGAGCTTCCAGCCGCCGGTCCCCAATCTCTCAGTTGCCACAGGTGGTGGGGGCCCCTGGAGCTGTGGGCAGCGGGAGAACCCTGCAGTTCCCGACCGCCATGGGCGAACCCCCAAGCTCCCTGCCACCACGAACGGTGGGGGAACCTCTGAGCTTCTGGCTACCACAAGTGCCGGGGGTCCCCGTTTGCTACTGGCAGGGGAACTCCCAAGCTCCCGGCCACCGCAGGCAGTGCGGGAACCCCTGAGGTCCCAGCCACCTCTGGCAGTGGAGGCTCCCAGAGCTGCTGGCAGCGGGGGAACCTTGCAGCTCCAGGCATCCACAGGTGGCGGGGGCACCCCACAGCTTCCGGCTGCCCTGGGCCCCCACAGCTCCTGGCCCCCACAGGTGGAGGGGGACCCTGGCAGCTGCAGGCAGCAGAGGTACCCCACAGCCCCCAGCTGCTGCAGGCAGCATGAGGCCCCATAGCTCCAACACCCAACCCCTGGTGGGGCCCCCCGGTGTTCCTAGCCGCTGTGCAGCTACCTCACTGCAGGCGGTGTGGGGACTTGCAGATCCCCAGTTTGTCACAGATATTGTAAGTCAAAGTCACGGACAGGTTACGGCTTCTGTAAATTTTTCTTTACTGCCCATGACCTGTCCATGACTCTGATTAAAAATATCCATGACAAAATCTTAGCCTGATTGATACATAAGAATATGCTAGACTATAGCTGTCAGGGTTCCCTCCCCACTCTAAACTCTAGGGTGAAGACGTGGGGACCCGCATTCAGAGCCCCTAAGCTTATTTTTACCAGCTTAGGTTAAATCCCCCAAGGTACAAAATTCCCTGCACCCTGAGAAATGCTTTTTTTGCTGCCACCATCAAGTATCTAACAGGAATCCAGGAAAGGAATCACTTGAACTTCCCTCCCCCCCAAAATACCCCCTCAAGCCGTACACCCCCTTTCCTGGGGAAGCTTGAGAACAATTTCCCAACCAATTGGTTACACAGTGATCTAAAAACCCACCCCCTGGGTTTTAACACCATAGAAAACAGTCAGCTTCTTAAAAGAAGGATTTTATTAAAAATAAAGAAGGTAAAATCATCTCCGTAAAATCAGGATGGTAACTATTTTACAGGACACTATATTTCCAAACTCAGAGAGATTTCCCCCTCTGGACAAAACCTTAAAGTTTCAGAAAACCATGAATAACCCCCCCGCCCCTTGCCCCTTCTAACACAGGAGATACACCAAGCAAAATTAAACAGAAATCTATACGCTATGCTATTTAAACTTACTTTAGAAAAGGGAGGTTTGATTTTCTGTAGGTTTCTTCTGTCTTTTAAGATCACTTTTTCTTAGACAAAGACACACACTAAAACCTTCCCCCCTCCCAAAGTTTGAAAGTATCTTGTCCCCTTATTGGTCAGATGCCAGCCAGGTCAGGTGTCAGTCTGGCTACCTGCATTTCTTAACCCTTTACTGGAAAGAGGATTTTATAGTACTGCATCAGACCCTCTCCCCCTTCCCTTTATATTTATGACAATAGCATACCACCATGTGGAGGCATCCTTCTTTGAGCTTCAAGTCCTCTTTTGTTTAGCTATCAGCTCAGCTTTTGCAATATAGCTGAGCTACTCAGCACTTGACCCTGATCTCCACCATCTTGAAATTGAAGAACCTGGACTATCAAACTCATTTGGCATGCCAAAGACGAGGCTGGTCCTCTGTCTCCCACCACCAGGTCCCTAAGGAAGGGTGTGAATATTCTAGTTTAAATAGCTTTTGTAAATGGATGGTACCATGAGTGTCTATAAAACCACTTTACTGCTACTACTTTTTTTTTGGCTCTGTGGTTTGGCGCTTTTATAACTCCTTCCTTTATTTTAATAAAAATTTCTAAAGCCTGACTTTGTCCTCAGTGTGAATGTCCTTGCCCCACACCCTGAGGGTCTGTACAAAGTATTGAACTCTCTATGTTGTGTAATTTTGTAGCCTGATTTTGGGATAAGAACCTAAGTATCTTCCGGTCAGATAATTGATGAGCCTATAATAAATCATCCCTATAAAAATCAAGTTAACAAATTACTTCAGTGGGAAAAGGACTGGGCTCTTCCCATCATCATACTTTTCCAATATACTTCCTTCTACAGGTCAGCAAGGCTGTTTGCCCTCCAGTAACTATTCATTTGCCTTCACATTCATTGTGTACTTGGCAGAATACAGCCACCACTCCCTACCAATTTGATTTTAAAGCAAAAATATTTTGCAGTTATTCAGGGAATATGAGCCCTGCTCACTTGTAACAAGGGAAGGGGGAAATGAGAACAGAGAGTGGGAATGACCAAAGTTTTAAACTTTTATTTTAAACCTTTGCAACTTTCAGCAGTTTGACAACCCATTTTCTTCATGTTGTCCCCTCTTTCAGTTAGAATTTGGCTAATGAATTTTAAAAATTCAGTACTTTACCTCAGGATTATTATCCATGAAATGTGTAGAAATGTGTAAGTGAGGAAGGCCAAGGAAGAACTGGCAGAAGACAGTGACAAAGAATACTGAATGCTCTAGCATCACTGGGGAAGAAGTACCACAACTAGCAAGTGACCTTAAATGAAGGAACTCAACTGCCCAATGTGTCAGCTACTCAGAAGGAACTAAAGTCTAAGGTAAGGTAATAAACCAGGGGTTTATCAATCATACCTAGGGTTAAATTAATCTTCTTTCAGCCCAGGACATGGTTGTCTTACTCCACAGAAAAGTCCCTCAAATTAGAACCCAATTTGAAAACCCAGGAATTTGTTTCCAAAACTGACAAACTTCATCCATCTAGTCTTTAGAGTATGGCAGTTTAATTTTACTCAGAATTGTACCTTAGAGAGTACATCTCATGCTTACCTGTATATATGGATAATCTGTTATCAAGTCTTCCTTCTCATTGTAAGTAAAAACTGGGAAATTTGGGGCTATGAACATTCTGAAAATAAAAGATTTAAAAAAATTAGAAATCCAAAAGCAGGGGACCCTGCTGAAGAAATATAGATTATGCAAGATGGTGCTTGACATAAATTTAGAATAGTCAGTCATTAGGTAAAATTGGTTACAATTAGTTTTGCTGCTGTTGGGCAAATTAAAGTTGTTTTTCTAAGAAGAAAGGGTGTTGCTTTTCTGTCAGCTAAAACCACAAAACTAGTTCAAGCTAGTTTAAACTGCTTTGAGCGGCAACTAGCAACTGTTGCATGATGATGTATCTGAGACAAGCAGAACACCAGCTGACACAAATATGCGCACTTGGCATTTAGGCATAGATTACAAAAAGGGGGATTTGAGCATCAAGCTTTAGCTCAGCAGGCCTGTTGAACAGCCAAGACCACGGGACACCAGGATGATGTGATGGGTCCTCCTCCTACCTCTACCTCACATAACAAGCCATTGTTTAGTCTTACGGAAACATCATCATAGTAGGGGTTTATAGTGACGTTGAGTATAGCATACAGGATGTACTTCCTTTGGTAAGAAGCTGATCAGCCTTTGGGAAATAAAGATACTTTTGGTGAATTGTCTACTCATACCCTAGTCTTAAAACCAGATCCAAAAATTCCAACAATTGCTGCTTGCAATCTTGATACATGTGAACTGTTGGTTACATAAGGAATAAGGCCCAGCTCCTCAAAGGTATTTAGGTGTCTGTCTCTCACTAAAGTCAGTGGAATTTAGGTGGCTAAATACATTTATAAGTATTTAGAAGTAAGATTCACCATCATGGCTGTGCCACCCCTACTGTCCCTGGAGCCCCAGGCCTTCTTTCTTCTAATCCTAAGAGATGTCCTGACCAGAATGGGCCAGAGAGGGGGGATCCAGATGACATCACCACCTCCACTGGCTCCAACTAAATCCCAAACTCTGTCTGGATAGTGAGACTTTGTCTCTTTCCCCACCCTCTCACCCCTTTGTGTCTTTTTCCTTCCCCACCTTATTTCTTTTCTTTCTTATACATCTCCTTTTCCCTTCTGTTTAATACGAATATGGCTTAGCTCACCAAAACTGTATATTCTGTAACCAGAAGGGCAGCTAAATGCAATACCTCTAAACAGCCCAATGCTGTTAAAAGTTTGCTAGGTCTCAGGGTGTCTGCTAAGACCCTTTGCTATGTTTGAGTTTTTCCAGCAGTTTGCAAATGAGCAAACTAGCTGCCAGCAACTGGCACCCTAAGCGAACCATGCAATTGGTGCTCCCCACCCCCAAACCCCAAGGGCAGATCTAGGCTGAGGTTTTTGGTAAAATGGTAAACATTTTGCCCCTTTTTTCTTTTTAATGTTTAAGTGGGTTTTTTTAAAACAGAGGCTTAATTATTCAGTCTGTCTGTCCGTCTGTCCAACCAATGTTTCTGAGATCAGATAAAATAGAGGCACAAAATTTTCAGAATAGATTTGTACACGACAGCTAGATGATATTTCAGTACAATTTCAAATAAAAATCTCTTAACAATTTTAATTATTTTATTATTACAAATCCAAAATCATCCATAACGCTGTCCTGCTTTAACTGCCATTACCACCACATCCAATACAGAAAGAAATAAGAAAACTCTTCAATGAACTTTAACCTGTATTTACAAAACAATCCAAATAAAAAACACTCTGTGCTCTTAAAAAAGTTTTGTCTTGCTTTAAGTTTTGAAAATTCAGTCACTAGTTCTTTTAGATCCAGGTTTCCAGCTCTTTCATGCTCTATTGACATCGTGGCAAGTCCAACAATTCTCTCTTGCACCATTGTCGAACACAGATACGTTTTTATCAATTTTAACTTTGAGAAGCTACATTCCCCACTAGTTACGGAAACTGGCAAAGTTAAAAGAATGCGTAGAGCTATAAAAATGTTTGGAAAACTGTCTGTAAAGACTTTATTTTCACAAACACACTTCAGTACTTCTTCAGGAGTGGAATGTTTCTTAAGTCATCTTGAAATAGCCTGAAGCTCACTACACAAATCTGTAGTACCAATGTCTTGAATTTTCATGAGTCAATGTCGACTCCAGTTTTATACCAAATTTTCTTATCTGTTTTGCTGTTTTCTTTTGCAAGCTGTAAATATCATATAGAAAGCCAAATACTGACTCTAGCTGCTGCATCTGTTGAAATCTTTCATCAACTGAGGGAATAGCAGTATCAAGGACTGCGAAGTAGAAATTCACTTTGAACCTTTGTTTTGGGTTCTGAATGGGTGTGTCTCGTCCTTCATATGAAAACTGCTGTTTCTTTTACCGAATGCA
Organism: Macrochelys suwanniensis; assembly: GCA_033296515.1. Taxonomy (NCBI): domain Eukaryota; kingdom Metazoa; phylum Chordata; order Testudines; family Chelydridae; genus Macrochelys; species Macrochelys suwanniensis. Next base: position 10,929,314 of record CM065775.1, read on the forward strand.
AACTGGCTCTGGTTCAAATTCTGTTGGAAAGTCTATTTCTTCAGCAAGCTTGAGAGAATTTACCAGTGTTCTTTCGAACCCTTCATCACTTCTGAATTCCTCCAGAATATTTTTAGTTTGCTGCAGATTTTGAATAGCAGAATGTATGTTCAAGTTCTTTTCCTGAAGCTGTTTGTTAGTGAGGTAAATCTCGAAAAGGATATTATACCACAAAATGAGTGAAGTCACAAATTTGAACTTGGAAAGGCCATTTGCAAGAGCTTCTTCATCTGAATGTGCCGTATTGCCAGATGATCCAATAAAGATAGTATCATCAGAAATTTCAATTAGGGCATCATAAATGTTTCCAACTTCATAGCAAAGAGGCTTCAAAGCACCAGTGAGACTCTCCCATCTTGTCTGACTAAGTGGTTTCACGGTTAGAGAATTCACATGGCAATTCAGAATCTCCCAATGGCATGTTGAGCCTGAGAAAAACACAAACACGTTGCACTGGGTCAAAGAAACTGCTTGCCTCCAAACAGCATCTAGCAGCATCACTGACAACCACATTCAGAGAATGTGCACTACAAGGAACAAAAAAGGCCCTAGGGTTGATTTCCATCATTCTCCTTTGCACACCATTGTCTTTACCCTTCATATTACTCCTATTATCATAGCCTTTGCCACATACTTTTTCAACAGATAATGACATTGTTTTAAGCTCTTGTAGCCCTGGTCTACACTACGAGTTTAGGTCGAATTTATTAGCGTTATTTCGATTGATCCGTGCACCCGTCCACACGACGAAGCCCTTAACATCGACTTCTAGGGCTCTTAAAATCGATCTCGCCACTCCACCCCCAATGAGGGGATTAGCGCTTAAATCGATATTGCCGAATCGATGTAGGCTTAGTGAGGACGCAATTCGACGGTATTGGCCTCCTGGATCTATCCCACAGTGCAACATTTGACCGCTCTGGACAGCAGTCTGAGCTCCAATGCTCCGCCCAGGTAGACAGGAAAAGCCCCGCGAACTTTTGAAGTTCATTTCCTGTTTGGCCAGCGTGGTGAGCTGCAGGTGAGCGCAGATCTCATCAGCAGAGGTGACCATGATGGAGTCCCAGAACCGAAGACGAGCTCCAGCATGGACCGATGGTGAAGTACGCGATCTGATCGCTGTATGGGGAGACGAAACCGTGCTAGCAGAGCTACGGTCCAAAAGAAGAAACGCCAATACATATGCCAAAGTCTCCAAGGGCATGCAGGACAGAGGCTACAACAGGGATGCGCAACAGTGCCGTGTGAAAATTAAGGAGCTCAGGCAAGCCTACCAAAAAACCAGAGATGCAAACAAACGCTCTGGGTCAGAGCCCCAGACATGCCGCTTCTATGATGAGCTGCATGCCATTCTAGGAGGTGCAGCCAGCACTGACCCACCCATGTGGTATGACTCCGTATGTGGATCATCAGAAACCACAGAGGAGCATGATGATGATAATGATGCTGAAAATAGCGCCCAGACACAGCAAGGAAGCGGAGAAGCCCTTTTCCCCGACAGCCAGGAACTCTTTGTCACCCTGGAGCCAGTACCCTACGAACCCACCCAAGGCGTGCTCGATGCAGGAGAAGGGACCTCTGGTGCCTCTGGTGAGTGTACCTCTGTTAATTAATACATGTTTTATAAGCAAGCGTGTTTAATGATCAATTCGCGGCCAGTACAGCTACAGCTACTGGAAAAGTCTGTTAACATGTTCGGGGATGGAGCAGAAATCCTCCGGGGACATCTCCAGAAAGATCTCCTGGATGTACTCCCAAAGCCTGTGCAAAAGGTTTCTGGGGAGGGCAGCCTTATCCTGTGCTCCGTGGTAACACACTCTACCATGCCAGGCCAGTAGCACGTAGTCTGGAATCATTGCTTTGCAAAGCATGGCGGCGTATGGTCCCGGTGTTTGCTGGCATTCAAGCAACATCCGTTCTTTATCTGACTGTGTTATCCTCAGAAGAGTGATATCATTCATGGTCACCTGGTTGAAATAGGGGAATTTTATTAAGGGGGTATTCAGAGGGGCTCCGTCCCTGCTGGGCTGTTTGCCTGTGGCTGAACAGAAATCTTCCCCGCTGTGACCCACGCGGTGGGGGGAGGGGGAACAGCGAACATCTTGGATGTGTGTCTGTGTGTGTGTGTGTGGGGGGTTTCGATTAGGTTCGCGCTGCACGTTAACCCAAAAACTGCCGCCCCTCCCTTTTCAATTGCCAACCAGTTTTAAATTGCCAGCCCAAAGGCTGTTTGTTATGGGAAATGAGGGGGTTGCTGTTTGAAAACATTCCCACGTTATGAAGGTTAAAGAAGCCTATAGACTGTGGCTTACCATGGCTGCCTGCAAGCCGAATTCTGTTGCCCGCCGGACCTGCTTGTGTGATCTCTCACACCAAACCGGCAGACCCTCAATATAACAGGCAAAGTGCAACCTTGGACCAAATGCACATGTGATATGTAATGTTTGGAGCATTGTTCTCTAATATGTGTCTTTTAAACTACTCCTCTCCCGTTTGTTTCCTCCCGCAGCTGCAAATGTTTCAACGTCACCCCCTTCATCACCGTCCCAGAGGCTAGCGAAGATTAGAAGTAAAAAAAAAAGGAATCGAGATGATATGTTCTCAGAACTCATGGAATCCTCCCACACTGAAGCTGCCCAGCAGAATGCGTGGAGGCAGACACTGTCGGAGTCCAGGAAGGCAGATTTTGATCGCGCGGACAGGTGGCGTGATGAAGAGAGTAGGTGGCGTCAGCGTGCAGAGAGAAGGCAGGATGCAATTCTGAGGCTACTGGAGGATCAAACAGAAATCCTCCGGCTTATGGCTGAGGAAAGGCGTACGGTTCAGGAAAGGCCGCCTGAGCCCAGACCGCCACTACAGCCCCTGTGTAACCAACAGCCCTCCTTCCTGAGTCCCATAACCTCATCCCCGAGACACCCAAGAACGCGTTTGGGCGGCCTCCGTGCACCCAACCACTCAAGTCAAGAGAACAGTCCAAGCAAGAAAGGGCTGGCATTCAATAAGTTTTAAAGTGCTGTGTGTCCTTGTCCTTCCCTCATCCCCTCCTCCACCACCCATCCTGGTGCTTCCCTTCCTCCACCAGCTATCCCGGGAGACTGTGGCAGTTAGCCCCATAGTTCCCCCTCTTTGTTTTACGAATTAATAAAGAATGCATGATTAAGAAAGCAACAATGACTTTATTTCCTCTGCGAGCGGTGATCGAGGGGGGGAGGGCAGGGCGGTTTGGGTAAAGGGAAGTAGAGTGAATGAAGGGGCGGGGCTTTTCGTTACAGGGGAAAAACAGAACTTTCACACAGCATCCTGGCCATTCATGAAACTGGTTTTCAAAGCTTCCCTGATGCGCAACGCACCCTGCTGTACTCTTGTAATAGCCCTGGTGACTGGCTGCGCATAACCAGTGGCCAGGCGATTTGCCTCAACCTCCCACCCTGCCATAAACGTCTCCCCCTTACTCTCACAGATATTGTGGAGCGCACAGCAAGCAGTAATAATAATGGAAATATTGTTTTCGCTGAGATCTAACCTAGTCAATAAACTTCGCCAGCGAGCTTTTAAACGACCAAATGCACATTCCACCACCATTCTGCACTTGCTCAGCCTATAGTTGAAAAGGTCCTGACTACTGTCCAGGCTACCTGTGTATGGCTTCATGAGCCATGGCATTAAGGGGTAGGCTGGGTCCCCAAGGATAACTATAGGCATCTCAACATCCCCAACGGTTATTTTCTGGTCTGGGAAGAAAGTCCCTTGCTGCAGCAGCCGAAACAGACCAGAGTTCCTGAAGATGCGAGCGTCATGTACCTTTCCCGGCCATCCCACGTTGATGTTGGTGAAACGTCCCTTGTGATCCACCAGTGCTTGCAGCACTATTGAAAAGTAACCCTTTCGGTTTATGTACTCGCTGGCTTGGTGGTCCGGTGCCAAGATAGGGATATGGGTTCCGTCTATCGCCCCACCGCAGTTTGGGAACCCCATTGCTGCAAAGCCATCCAGTATGAGCTGCACATTTCCCAGACTCACAACCCTTGGTACCAGCAGCTTGGTGATCGCCCTGGCTACTTGCATCACAACAGCCCCCACTGTAGATTTTTCCACTCCGAATTGATTCGCGACTGACCGGTAGCTGTCTGGCGTTGCAAGCTTCCACAGGGCTATCGCCAGTCGCTTCTGTACTGTGAGGGCTGCTCTCATCTTGGTGTTCTTGCGCTTCAGGGCAGGGGAAAGCAACTCAAAGTTCCATGAAAGTGCCCTTACGCATGCAAAAGTTTTGCAGCCACTGGGATTCATCCCAGACCTGCAGCACTATGTGGTCCCACCAGTCTGTGCTTGTTTCCCGGGCCCAGAATCGGCGTTCCACTGTATCAACAAGCCCCATTAACACCATGATGTCCACCTTGCGGGGGGGCCTTTTTTGAGAGAGGTCTGTGTCCATGTCCTCACCACACCATAGGCCGCCGGCCAGGAGCACACGAATACCAATCATATTGTACAATCTGCTGCGAGAAGGAAAGGAGCTTCTGCTGTGTGGTCCCGCGACCACGACCATTTATGGCATATTGCACCATCTGCAGCTAGAAGGCAAGGAGCTTCTGCTGTGTAGTCCCGCGACTACCAGCCTCAGGCGGAATGGCCCCCTCAAGGATTGAACTCGCAACCCCGGGTTTAGCGGGCCAACGCTCAGAACGCTGAGCTATCCCTCTGCCCGTATTATAGTGTGACTGAATCCCCACTAGACCTAATGTCCAGGCATACGCTGGAGATGTACGGTAATTGTGAGCTGAGCAGGCTTCCGTAGCAAACACGGAAACCCCGGAAAAAAGGCGCGAAAAATATTGCTTTCACGGAGGGAGGGATGACATGTACCCAGAACCACCAGCGACAATGTTTTCTGCCCCATCAGGCTTTGGGATCGCAACCCAGAATCCCAATGGGCGGCGGAGACTGCGGGAACTGTGGGATAGCTACCCGCAATGCAATGCTCCGAAAGTCGATGCTAGCCCCGCTACTGTGGACACAGTCAATCGACCTCATGGTCTTAACGCTTGTGTGTGGGGACACACACAATCAATTCCATAAATTCGGGTTTAAAAATATCGACTTCTATAAATTCGACCTAATTCTGTAGTATAGACGTACCCGTAGAATAGTTTCAGTCATAAATGATCCAGTCGTCTCCTTCAGTGGTACGAAACCCAAAAAATGTTCCTTTATGAGCACTTCAACATTATCTTCAGCTGCAGACTTTTCAATATCCACAAAATGAATGATCGTCATTTGTTCAAAATGACTCACATCTGGTGTACAGTCCAGTATTATTGAAAAGTATTTTGCAGAATGGGCTGCTTCTACTATATTATTTTTAATGGCATTTTCTAGGATTTGAATCAGTTCATTCTGCATATTTTTTCCTAAGTAATGAACCTGTGTTTCATGATCAGTTATTTTACGTAGATGCTCCTTCATGACTGGATCAAACAAAGCTAGGTATTCAACAAATTTTAAAAAGTTTCCATTACCTGGAGTATATAATTTTTCATTTCTACTGTGGCTGTGGAATGCTAAATTTTGCCCACTGAGAACTCTCACTAAAGCAATTAGATGCTCTAATATTTGTTGCCAATATTCTTCTTTTTCCTTGATCACATGTAAATTTTCTTCATCGATAGTTTTTCCTTTCTCAATTGTAATTCAAGTTCTTTCCAATTTTGAAAACATTCCAAATGTTCTGTACTTCTTTCATGTGAAGAGAGAATTGAAGATATGTTTTTCCAGTCCTTCGAACCATTTTCAGTAAATGATGTACCAATTGCTTAATTTCTAAACACCTTGCAGCAAAAGCAAAACACAGAGTCCTTCAACACTGAATATTGTAACCATGTAATTTTGATTAATTTGTTCCCCATTAATGAGTTTCCTTTTGTAATGCTGAGCAGAGAATTTTCTTTTATTTCCATCCTTAGGGAAGGGAAATTCATGAGCTTGTTTGGGTCCATGTTCCACGAGAATTTGCCCCATACTGTCATCACATCTGGGCCATGAAGCTGGGTCCCCATACTGTAACTTGTTTGTAACTTCCACATCCTTTCTTCCAGAATTCTACTTCATTTACTTCAACTTCTGCATATGTCTCTGAAGGTGAATAAATTTGTTCCACTTCCATTTCAGTCTGACGCTGTGAGCTGCCTTAATCTAGAAGTAAGTTTCCATCATCTTGAGTTCCAAACTGCTTTTTTGTGGATGTGAGCTACCCTCATCTCAAAGTAATATACCTTCATCTTGATGTTCCGAACTGCTTCCATGTGGATGTGAGCTATCCTTCTCTCCAAATAAAATTCCTTCATCTGGATGCTGTGAACTGCTTCCATCTTTATTTGGATTAAAGATAAAATATTTCAGGAAGGATCCCTGCTGTTTTGCTTGGTCCTTTTCCTTCTTAGCATTTCGTTTACGACACTAAGCTCCTGAGGGTTTTCTTTTTCCTCTTTCTGAACAGGGCATTTGAATATTGTTATGTACTAACTGTGCTCCCGACTGCAAGCATTATAGCGTTAAAGATATCTGACACACCACATGGTTGGCAATTTAAACCACATTGCAGCCATCCCAACATGTCTTTTCACTGCTTAAAGGTTCAATGATTAGTAACATATACTCACTTACCTATTAAAACAGTTAGTTACAGAGTTTACACGGAAACACAATGACCTTTTTCGAGGTTATAACCCGACACCGGTTGTTTGGAAAGTAATCCCCTTCAGGACCGGTGCAAGGAAGTTTTGCGCCCTAGGCGAAACTTCCACCTTGCGCCACCCTCCAGCCCAGCTGACCCCTCCCGCTGCCCCCCCCATGGCAGCTAACCCCTCCCACCCGCCCCTCCCACCAGATGAGCCGCGCCCCGAGGCAGCTAACCCCAGCCTGCCCGCCCCAGCAGCTACCCCCCCGCTGCAGCTAACCCCGCCTGGGGAGCCCCCCCTCCATGACAGCTAACCCCACCCGCCGCCCCCTCCCTCTCCCTCCGCAGCAGCTAACCCCCCTTGTGGCAGCTAACCCCCCCCGGCAGCTAATCCCACTTGGGGAGCCCGCCCCAGCTCACCTCCGCTCAGCCTCCTCCGCTGCGCATGCCACCCCCGCTCTAATTCTCCTTCCCTCCCAGGCTTGCAGCGCCAATTGGAGGAGAATTAGAGCGGGGGCGGCGTGCTCAGAAGAGGAGGCGGAGTGGAGGTGAGCTGGGGTGGGGAGCGGTTCCCCTGCCTCCCCGTTACTGCGGGTGGCCCTCCCCACGCCCCAGCTCACCTCCACTCCATCTCCTCACCTGAGCGGGCTTTTAGGCACCCTCAACCACTAGCACCCTAGGCGGCCACCTAGTTCGCCTAGTAATTGCACCTGCCCTGATCCCCTTTCTCACGGTTACCCACTTGGAGTGTGACATCATCACTTTCGTAGTCTATTAAGCGTTAATGCTGTTACTTTTCTTTTATGGACCTTATTTATTACATGTGAACCAGTTATAATAAAGAAAAGTTCATAATTATACAGCCCGATAATAACACTAAGGTTTAATAACACTTAAAGATACTCACATTTTGGATTTATAATGCTGAAAGACGTTATTATTTATTCTTTGGCACCAAGAAACACAATTTTCCACAGTATTAGATCAATTCTTAACCATCTACCTGCGACGTGTGTTAAAATGACCGTTTGACATGTATCAACTGAATTTTCGGCTATGCAACCTTGATGTATATTCGAGTTAAGTGTCACTAGCATTGTGGCTCTTGCCTCTGGCAGATGTGTTTCACTGTGGCTGAGTTATTCTTATCAAAATTGCAGAGTGGGTCATCTTGACCCTATGTCGCAAATTGAAAAAAAATCCGCTAATATATTATTTAATATATTATTTATTTTTGCAGTAAATAAAATATTTGACATATTAATAAATTCTCAGAAATGCAGAGAAATTAGTTATAATTCATATTCCCTCCGTACATACACAGGAACTGAAATAATGATATCTTTGTTATTTTATTTCTTTTTTTTCATCTTTTTTTTCCTATTTGATTTCCCCCCCTCAAATTTGGTGCCCCATTTAACTAGGTGACCGCCTAGTTTGCCTATATGGATGGGCTGCCCCTGCAAATGAGAATCAACACCAGAGACAGAAGCTGCATTTTTCATTTTTGCTGATTTATTTCTTTCCCCTTTTGTGTGTTTTTGTCTTGTTTTCTAGGCAATGGGACTGAACTTCAACAACAAAAGCAATAACAGCTCCAGCACATCTCAACTACCTTCTTTTCTTTCAAAAGAAAAAAAAGACAGTCATTACTATTTAAGAAACTGTCAAAAAGGGGGTTTTCCCCTTCTAAAGGCTTTTTACAGCTAAATGGAATGAGGTGTAGCCAGAGTTAAAAGATATTAAAGGAGTTAAGAGTTAAAGAGTTAAAGGAGGGGAAAGTGATCAGAAACAGTCAGCATGGATTCACCAAGGGCAAGTCATGCCTGACTAACCTAATTGCCTTCTATGATGAGATAACTGGCTCCGTGGATGAGGGGAAAGCAGTGGATGTGCTATTTCTTGACTTTAGCAAAGCTTTTGATACAGTCTCCCACAGTATTCTTGCCAGCAAGTTAAAGAAGTATGGGCTGGATGAATGGACGGTAAGGTGGATAGAAAACTGGCTGGATGGTCGCGCTCAACGGGTAGTGATCAATGGCTCCATGTCTAGCTGGCAGCCGGTATCAAGTGGAGTGCCCCAAGGGTCAGTGCTGGGGCCGGTTTTGTTCAATATCTTCATCAACGATCTGGAGGATGGTGTGGACTGCACCCTTAGCAAGTTTGCAGATGACACTAAATTGGGAGGAGTGGTTGATACACTGGAGGGTAGGGATAGGATACAGAGGGACCTAGATAAATTGGGCCAAAAGAAATCTGACGAGGTTCAACAAGGACAAGTGCAGAATCCTGCACTTAGGACGGAAGAATCCCATGCACTGCTACAGACTAGGGACCGAATGGCTGGGCAGCAGTTCTGCAGAAAAGGACCTAGGGGTTACGGTGGACGAAAAGCTGAATATGAGTCAACAGTGTGCCCTTGTTGCCAAGAAGGCTAACGGCATTTTGGGCTGTATAAGTAGGGGCATTGCCAGCAGATGGAGGGACATGATTATTCCCCTCTATTCGGCACTGGTGAGGCCTCATTTGGAGTACTGTGTCCAGTTTTGGGCCCCACACTACAAGAAGGATGTGGATAAATTGGAGAGAGTCCAACGGAGGGCAACAAAAATGATTAGGGGGCTGGAGCACATGACTTATGAGGAGAGGCTAAGGGAACTGGGATTGTTTAGCCTGCAGAAGAGAAGAGTGAGGGGGGATTTGATAGCTGCTTTCAACTACCTGAAAGGGGGTTCCAAAGAGGATGGATCTAGACTGTTCTCAGTGGTAGAAGATGACAGAAGAAGGAGTAATGGTCTCAAGTTGCAGAGGGGGAGGTTTAGGTTGGATATTAGGAAAAACTTTTTCACTAGTAGGGTGGTGAAGCACTGGAATGGGTTACCTAGGGAGGTGGTGGAATCTCCTTCCTTAGAGGTTTTTAAGGTCAGGCTTGACAAAGCCCTGGCTGGGATGATCTAGTTGGGATTGGTCCTGCTTTGAGCAGGGGGTTGGACTAGATGACCTCCTGAGGTCCCTTCCAACCCTGAGATTCTATGATTCTATGATTCTATGATATCAGATAAATTTAGGATATAGAAGTCAATAATTAGTTAGCACAAGTAAATTAATAATAAACCTGCTGAACTTGTGTCTATGTTTGTGATATGCTGATGTTTTGAAAATAATAGCTGTGTAGATGCCACAAGGTGACAGTTGGTAGCCAGGAAGAAATGTTAGAGACTTCCTTAAGGTAACCATGTGTTACTGTTGTCATAAGGTAACGTAAATGTTTATGAGTTCAAGAGAACTAATGAGTTAGCCTATGAAAAATAGGGTACCCCAAAAGTAGTGCAGTGTGGAAGTTCAAAGAAGAAAAAAAAAGTTAAAACCTTCATAAATAAACTGCAGTGGGCATCAGCATAACACATAGTAAAAGCTGTATCCCAGCCTGTGTGCCTTGGGGGAGATGCCAGAACAACAGCAACTGGTGTTTATGATGGTGAGGATAATTATGATGATATTGGAAGATATTTTAGGTTTCTTCGAAAGGGGTGGTATGAGTAATAGAAATGCTAGACATTCTATATTCTTTTCTCTCTCCTTTACTAGACTGCAATGTGTAGATTGTTGTTTTGTTGGTCAATAAAAGTAATTACAATGCACTCCATTTATAAGAATCACAGACATAAGAATCAACCGCACATAGTGATCACTGGCACAAAATTGTTCATATACTAACCTATACTCCACTTGTAAGAATCAAGCACTTATAGGAATCAAATAATCCGGGACGAATGTGATTCTTATAAATGGAGTGCACTGTATTATATAAAGAGCAGTATATGTAGTCTCTGTTGTGCACCATGGCGTCCCCCTTCTATTGATAACCTCTCTATTGTAGTTGATCTTGGGGGCTGAGCTCACAGATCAAAGCAGATGTAAACCCTCACCTTGGGGTGGGTAATTGGTTAAAGTAACCCATAACTATAGATAAGGCTACAGAGAGATTGTTGTTAAAATTAAAGCCGTACTTAATATTTTACATTTCAAATGCTTTAACTGTTTTTTCTTCTTTTGCTGTATCTTTATTAAAAATATTAAACAGCTTTTTAATGGCCTTTATGCCATGGAATATATGGGCCCCAAAGTCAAAGGTGTCACTATGATCTACTCACTGTGCAGAGCTAAACAAGGTTTTGGGTTTGGTAAACAGAAACAATACAACAGAGGGTTTCAAAGCAGATGACACCTTACTCTGCACAGGAAAGGGGCCTTATAAGAGGAGGAACCTGATGACCTATATCCTAATGTCTGTAATTAGGAAAGGCTGGAGCTGAGTGTGTCTGTTCTTTTGTGCCCAAGGTGTAAATGCCTGGCAAAAAGAACAACAATCCATAGAATGAACATCCCTGCAACATATCAGACAGCAAGTACATACATCCAGTTCTGGCAAGACAGAGGTGAATGAAAAGATATATGTTACTTAAACTAGGTCTCTCCTGTTGGATCTTTAGGGTCTTATCAGAAATGAGCCATGAACTGGTCACAGTTGATCTAGGAATTTAAACTGAGCAAAGTGAAGGAACTGTCTAAAGGCATGCACATTTTCTAAAACTGCAATAACTCGAATCAGCTGAAAGGAGATTTCAGGTAAAAAAATGTAGAACTTCTCTCCAGGCACAGAAAAATGGTCTCCAATACCTGCAGCTACATGCCGAAAAGAAGAAGCCAAAGCAATAAGGGATTGTATGACATTTCCTAACATTGGCTCTGAAGATTGGCTCTGGGAGGGACGTTGGTGTGGTCTCCATGGACACCTCTTTAAGAGAAGATTGTCAAAGCTCAGCAGCACAGGGAGGCACAAATATTATTTATACCCATATGCAGAGACCACCTCCAAGAAGAGCTTCCTGTTCTGAGTTTTCACCTAACATATATTGTCCAGTGTATCTCTTGGCAAAGTTTATAATGAAAAGGTAGCTTTAACTTTAAAGTATGGAGACACTTGTCCCTACCTAATTATTACTACTCTAACTATTGCCCCCCATAAAAGCAGTTTTCCTTGCATCCCATCTTCTACTTTTTTACCACTTCTGTTATTTCTCTATATCTAGACTGACAGCTTCTGGGGGCAGGAGCTTTTGTCTTCATACTTGATTGTAAAGTTTCATGTACACCTATTTCTGTATAAAAAGAGCAGATGAAAGGTTTGGAAGAAAACAGTCACTTACTTCTTCTGTAGTAGGTGAACAATATGGACCTTTCCTTCTACTTTAATTAGATAAGACACCTTCTCCTAGAGCATTCAAATAAAAAGTATAATTCAGTAGTATTCTAAAACTCTGACTAATCAATACCTATACTGTATTCCATTTTATAAAAGTTGTATTCATACATTTCCTCAGATTGTGTTCAGAGAAGATGTTTTTCTCCTTTCATCAAAGGACTCTCTATAGTAGTGAGGTTTCCTAAATATTTTCCAAAGTTGCCAATTCTGGTCCAGCTGGATCACCATGAGCAGTATTAGGATCCACAATATAAACCAGCCTGCCATAGTCCCAACAGTATTTAACACTATATCAATTAAATGTGCTGAGAACAAGTCTAGTCCACTGCGTGAAAAACGCCTATGGCTGTGGGAGTGCTGTTTGCATTAGGCTTCCCAGTATTTCTAAAACTGGCATTGCTCAAATCAGTGTCAACAAAAATGGGAAACATGTAGAGAATTCCCCTAGCGTAGACAGCACATAACAGTTGACACTAAACACCATTGCCACAGCACTACTATGCAGTCTCAAATTTAGGCTAAACAACAATTTTGGAATAATGGGTAGAGTCAAATCCAAAGAGTTTGATGCTCTTATTGTCTTAACTTGGCAGCAACCTCTTCTGTACAGCTGCTCAGAACTGCACATTGCCCTGTAGGAGAACATCTTTTCAGTGGTTATTGTGATTCATACTTGCATAGCATGTGTGCTCCACAAAAAAAGTGTTTCAACCTCATAGTTTGTATGTTAACTGTAGAGCACGAATCCCACACATGCCAGTCCATTCTCAGGACTGGCTGTCAGGGAAACCTGATTTTTAGAAGGAAAACACCATACTTCCTTATAGTGTTCTATGATGTAGGCATTCTTTAGATGAGTTGTGTTTAAAACACTCTGGCCATTAGCTCAAAGTTTTTTGAAAGGTATTTAGATGCCTATCTGAATATTAAGGCACCTAAATACCTTCAAAACTCTGGTCCTAAGTCACTATCTTAATCACAGACTATTGGGGTGCAGTTTTATCATAAGGGCTATATTGTGACATGTAGCCAGAGCACAAAGCTGCGGAAGCCAGGGAGCCATACAATTCCAGGTGGAAACTCAGGGCTGAAATGAAGATGTGCTATGCCGATGGGAGAGCGCTCTCCTGTCAGCATAAATACTCCACCTCTGTGAGAGGCGGAAGCTATGTCAGTGGAAAAGCATCTCTCGGTGTGGACACCACTTTAATTTGATGAAATTTATGTCGCTGAGAAGGGTGTCATTTTCATACCCCTGAGTGACATAAGTTACATCGACTTAAGCAGTAGGGTACACCAGCCCTCAGGCGGGGGTTGTTCCCCTGGAGACAAACATGGACACCGAAGGCTGAAATTCAGTTTAAAGAGCTCAGTTCATATTTGGCTTTTTTTCTGTTTTACTTTACAGGAAGAATGTTTCATCCGGTACTTGCCTCACTTGGTTAAAATTTGGGTCATAAAACTTGCATTCTTCTAGATTCTTATACCACTTGGTGCTCATAAAAGTCTTGTAGAATATTTCCAATAGGAAAAGATATATTAAGGATCCTTAACCTATGTGAAATTGTAAACTATGACAACTTAGGTCAAATTCTATACCTCACATACCAAGCAAAATTAGCATTTAAAGGATGTACAGCATGAACATCCAATCCTAGTACTCTAGGAGGAGTTCAAGACAGACTATCAAGACAGTCAGAATGCCAGAACTATTTCTCAAGGGAACTAAAGAAGCCCAGACAAATGGGCTATTTCTCCCCACCAGAAGTTACAGACAAGAAGAGCTTTATGATGGCATGACTATTCTTTAAATTGGAATTTCCCAGCTCACGAGGTAGTTCCCTACTTTACAGGAATGTTGTGAGGATAAATATTTTAAACATTGTGTAGTGTTTCTATCCCTTGTTAATGGGGACTGCATAAGTACCTTCTGAATTCCTTAGATCCTTGCAATGAACAACATACTATATGTTTTAACTACGGTCAAATGATAAATGTTATTGCATACTGAGTTCCACTCAAAAATGTCAAGTGCAGTTACACAGGCAAGCACAGACTATATTAAAGATTATCAAACCTTGTGCTTCAGAAGAGCACCAAATCACTAATTGCTCAGGATTAGGAAGAAACTTTCAGCACTACATACTTTATTATAGAGGTGGTTACACCTTCACTGCAGCATCTGGTACTGGCGGTTATCAAAGACAGGATTCATGGATCATTACTCTGATTCAGCACAGCAATTCCAATTTTCTTAAAAATCAGTACTACCTTGGTATCTATGCCATCCCTTGGTTCAAGCTTTCTTGGCACTATTACTTCAGAGTAAGAGAATTTCAAAGTTTCAGAAAAGCCTAGAAAGAGAAATAGTTGCAAATAAGTTAAATAGAATATGCATTTACAATTATTGGGATATGTGCTTCTAGATTCTGACACTGCAAATCGTTTTATAACGAAGTCACTCTGTACAATGTGCGAGGAGAAACAATTCCAGGACATGGGTGAAGTCTCCATCTTAATTCAATAATGTTTGTAAACCATTTGATAAGCTTAAACACAGAGAGAACACAACCCTTTCCCAACCCCAACACAATACAATTTCTCTATCAGGCCCCTTCCATTCTTTTCCCATCACTCTGATTTTCCAGCCACCCCCACTGTATTCCCCTCTCAATAGGCTCTGTTCCAAGCAAACACCTACCCTCTCTACCTGACTACACCCTCCCAGGTCCACCTTCCCCATCATACCCAGTTTCATTCTTCTAATACACCCCACATTAAGCCCTGCTCCTCTATCCGTGCTCTGCATCACACAACCCTCAACCATGGCAAGCCCCATATTCCCATTGCTGCACTGTACTCTTCAATGAGCCCTATGCTCCAGATACCTCCTTTCACTGTCCATGCTCTGTCCTCCTCGCACATCACAACCATTACCCTCAGTGTCAACAACTCTGCCCCTGCAACCTGTGGACTCCACTTCATCATTTACTATTGCAAACCACACTCAGTATGCTAGACTCCCAACTCCCTGTTTCCGTCCACTGCAAACCTCTCCTCAGGCCCCCTTACTTAGAGTTAAAATCCCCCCTTATTGAGCTATTTTCCCCTCATCTATGTTCTGCATTCCCCCATCGAGGAGATCTGTCTTTCTCTCTTTGCTCGGGCCCTCCAAAATTCCACTGGGCAAGACCCATTTCCTTCTCCCCGTTCCATCCCTCGTAAATACCAATTCTAGATCCACTCCCTACTCCACAGTCACAAACCCCTTCCTGCTACACCATTCTCACATCATCATCTTTAGCAGGCTACACTCCTTTCCTCCCTTCTCCATGTGCCCAAGCTTTCATCAGCTGGCCCAGGTCCCTGCTCCACTGCCCAAATTGCTCCCACATCAAAGCCTCCTTAATGGGCCCTACTATATACTCTTCCCCCAGTTAAGCAAGTCTCTCTCTCTCTCTCTTTCTCCCAAATCCCTCCCCCAGGTTCTGTCCACTCTGCAGGCCCTGCTACATACATTCGCCTCCTCTACCCCCAGGGACTCTCACTCCACCTGCCTATCCTATACAGACTCCATCAATGAACTCTTCTCACCTTAGCAGGCCCCACTACCTCTCCCCCTGTGCCAATACACCTGAGCCCTCAAGCAGGATCTGCTCCACCCTCCTAAGTGACTCTAAAATCCCCATTAGCGGGTCCTGCTCCATATCTCCCTGCAGTCCCCCGAACTTCCCCATTCAGCAAGCTGTACTCCTTTCTCATTCCCGTATACCCTAAACCACCCCTCGGAGGAACTCATTCTACCCTTCCTGGTCCATATCCCAAATAAAGCCTTCAGCAAACCCCACACTCCTTCCCTATTCTTTCCTCCCAAATTCACTTTGCCAAGCATCACTCTCTGCCCCTGATTCAGTCCCCCACAAACTTCCCCTGAGCTGGCACTGTTCCTCATTCACAACAGCTCCTGGAAACATCCATTAGGGGGCCCAGCTCCATGCTCAGTTCCCCGAGCCCCCCCCTTGCACTGCTCCCAAACGTCCTCAGCATGCCTATTTCCATCACAACCACCACACCTTGGCTCTCCCCCTTCCCCACCCCAGAATACTAACCCTCTGTGGGGCCCACACCACCTTCCCTGTTAAAGCACCCTTCAAGTTTTCTGTGGGCCCTGCCCCCCACTACCTCTGACTGCAGTCATGACCCCCCGAATTGCCTACTCCACACCTCTCCCCTGCTCCCCCGCTCCCCCCCACTGTTCTCCCCTGACCCCACAAAAATCCTTCTCAACCTCCCAGAAACTCAACGTGCCTGGATCCTCATTCCCTACTCTGCCTCCCTCTGAATCCCACCTGGCAGGCCCCTCTCCCATCCCTCCTCCAACCTCACTGAATAAGCCCCTCTTCCATTCCCCTTGCAATGCCACTCCTACCACCCCCCGCAAGAGGCACCACTTCCCCCTCCTCACCTAAACTGAGCTGAGCAAAGTCCCAGCACCAGGCCGGTCCCGCAACCCCTGGGAGGCAGCCCCATCCCAGAGGCTCCTCACAGCCAAGTACTGTCCTTGAGAGACATCACCTCAGCCGCATCCCACTCAGCCCCCTCCCTGATCCAACTCGCCCCTTTCCAGCTGGTGCTCAGGGCCACCCTGTTCCAGGATCCAAACACCACACAGCCCATCGCCTCTGGCTCTAACCCCTCCCTGCCCCCTTCCTTGAACCTCCCCCTTGGTCATCCATGCTCCCTGCCCCCTGCCCCCAAAAGAGTCCAATTGCCCCCCTTCCCAGTTTGCCTCCATGAACTCTCAGGCCCACAGCCCCTTTCTGCCTCCTGCCTGGTTCCAGGCCCTGACCTGCTCTCAGCAGATCCTGCTCCTAGTCCCACTCTAGAACCTCCTGAATCTCCCCTCCGTGCGCCCTGCTCCAGCTTCACACATCCCCCACCCCCCACCCAGTGCTCCCTGCTTTCCCCAAGACCCCATATGCCCCCCCAAGGCCCTGGTCCCTCCTTGTGCCCCAGTCCTGCTCCCCTCCTGTTCTGGCCCCGTTTTCCCTCACAGCCACCTCTGACTCCTGGCTCCCCCCTTCCCTGCATGGCCTCTGCCTTGTAAGCACGACCCCAACTACCTACCCGCTCGGGCATCTCCACCAGACTCACCTGGGCTGAGGAGCAGGAGCAGGGCCCAGACCTGCAGCCCCATCCCCGCGGCTCCTCACAGACACCGGCCAAGCACCTGCAGCAAGAGCAGAGACAGCATCTCCCGCCCCCTCTGCTCAACTGCCCTAGTGCCAGCCCTGCCCCCGCTCCAACTGCCTCAGGCCCAGCCCCTCCCCCTCTGCTCCAACTGCCTCAGTGCCAGCCCTGCCCCCGCTCCAACGGCCTCAGGCCCAGCCCCTCCCCCTCTGCTCCTATTGCCCTAGTGCCTGCCCTGCCCCTGCTCCAACTGCCTCAGGCCCAGCCCCTCCCCCTCTGCTCCAACTGCCTCAGTGCCAGCCCTGCCCCCGCTCCAACTGCCTCAGGCCCAGCCCCTCCCCCTCTGCTCCAACTGCCTCAGTGACAGCCCTGCCCCCGCTCTAACAGCCTCAGGCCCAGCCCCTCCCCCTCTGCTCCAACTGCCTCAGTGCCAGCCCTGCCCCCGCTCTAACAGCCTCAGGCCCAGCCCCAACTGTCACCCAATCCTATTCCCGCACTTTCCTAGCCCCAACCGACGCCTGAACCTGCCGTTTGCCACGTCCCATTTGCTCCTCGCTCCCTCAACAAATCCCTGCCCTGCAGGTCGAGCTCTCCCCAAATATACATTGGTGCCTCCATTGCTCCCTCCCTGATTGGCTCCCACGTGAATCTCCCTCAGCCAACCGTGTTCCCCTCTCTTTCCTTCCCCCTCTACTCTATCCCCCCTTTTAACACCAGCACCTCTCCTGCATCTCCTGAACTGCCCTTCACGGCAGGCCCCACTCGACAAGCCTTGCTCCTTCCTCCCTATTCAGTGCCCCCATGCACCCCGATGGGCCTCGTTCCCCCTCTGCCATCTGTTGGCCTTGATCCCCTTCTCCATGTGGACTAAGGGAGGAGGCGCAAAGCCTCAGCAGCAGCACAGAGCCCACACATCCCCTCCCCACGAGTCCTCACCAACACCAGGTCAACACCAGCCCTGAGAAACATCTCCCCAGCGGCTGCCGGCTTCCTCCTGGCTTCATTCCCTGACTTTCCCCTTAGTGCAAATCACTCCCATACCTGACTCCAGTCCCCCTGCACCCAGCTCCCCATGGCAGGATGTGATTCACCCTCCTGCTCTGCCCCCTGAACTTCTCCCCTGCATTCCCCAAGCCCTTTTTCTCTCCCATTCTGTTCATCCCCAACCACATCCCCTCAGCCAGCTCTGTCCTCCCTCCCTAACTCACCCCTACGTCACGAGGGGCCTTGCTCCATTTCCAGAACCACCCTCAGTGCATCACCCACCCCCTCATCACCAGGCCATGTTCTCCTACTTCCTGTTCCACCCCCAAACCTATCTGCATTATCCCTCACATCTCTCCCATCTATGAATCCCCCATCTGCGAGCCCCATTCTGCCAAATCACTGCTCTACATTTTATTGATAAGTTGAACAGAAGGACAAAATAAATTGACAAAGTTCCAACAAGAAAAGAATCTCTCCCTGAATCCCATGAAGCTGGCAGTTATGGTGCACAGCTGCCTCAGCACAGGCTCACCCACTTTCAGTGGCTGATCTAATCAGCAAAATAGTACTTTTTCAACTTTCCACTATCTGGGGGAGATTTCATTGTCCATGATGTGTTTTTCATGAGCGTGCATTTGTTAGGGACACACCCACACACAAAGGCGTTAGGGAAGCACTTGTCAAAACAAGTTTGAGATTGCTTCCACAATCATCACTGATGGTAAGAAAGGACCGAGGGAGATTGGGGGCTGCTCCACCTTCTTCTACCAGCCTGCAATGGTGTGTGGCAACAAAGGATGCTCAAGTCCCCCAGTGGGTACTGGTGAGGGAAAGAGTTCTCTGACAACTGTGCATGAGGCGTGTACACATACAGAGTGGAATGAACATGTGCATGCACTCAAAGGACAGCTAAGTTTCTGCTTCCTAGGATAGCGATTTCTAGGGATACGTCCTAGGGATACAGGGGACAGGACCAGCATAGAAGCAGGCTGAGATTCTATGAAGTCCTGAGGAGACACTGATGAGGAGCACACAGAAAGAGAAGGACAAAATCTATTTATTTAAATAAAGTGGAACAGAAGACCAAAATAAGCTGACAGTTTCACAAACAGGCAATTCTCCATGAATCCCACGTAACTGGGAGTTTTGACACACCACTATCTCAGCAGGGTTCTACATGTTCTTTCAATGGCCGAACTGATGAGAAAAACATTGCTTTTTCAATCTTCCGGTATCCTGTGTTCTGTTAAACAAATAGACTGAATACTGCTTTTCTTCATCACACTATTCTAAAAAAACAAACAAAAAAACCCACCAAAACAATACAATGATTAAAACATAATCTAGCTAACTGGCAAACTTTATGTAACTACATTTCTCCTGCCCATAGTCATTCAAGATCTGGCATTCAGAGTTCTAAGCTCCCATATTCCTTTGGAATCATTTTTGAAGAAGCAAGAGTTTGACAACATGGAAACATTATCTGCTAAACCTCCAGTTTCCATGTGATAAGTATTACAATGCCAAAACATTTTTTAAAAGCTCTTAAGAGATCTTAAAGTTGTACAGCTAAACCCTCAAGTCAGGTCATTTTCTTTCTTGTTTTAGATTTATAATAAAAGTCTCACTATTCATCAATCTTATCCCTGAGAAAACTATTACAAAATTAAAATATAAATAATCACACAGTCCAGGATTACTTGAGATAAAAATAAATAAATATGACAATATAAAATACTGATGCCCCCAAGCCTCAGCCAGTTGCGTAAATAACCTTAATTCTGCCCCTTATGTGAGTGCTTTGGGATATTGCATTACATGCTCACATACTGGTTTTCAAATGTCATAGATCATTACACATTTTTTCTACAACTGTGTGTTTTTTGTGTCTCTGTGTGTAGCATCTTGCAATGCGTTTTTTACTCTTGAGTACTTACGCTGATTTAGTTGTAAAATTTCCAGTATAACTTTATTCACTTAGGTCCCAATCCAGCAAGTAGCTCCATTAGGGAGAATCCCACCCTATGGTCAGTGGAACTAGTTGCCGGTAGATGTTGTGAAGGCTAAAAGTATAACCGGGTTCAAAAAAGAACTAAATAAGTTCATGGAGGATAGGTCCATCAATGGCTATTGGACAAGATGGTCAGGGATGCAACCCCATTCTCTGAGTGTCCCTAACCTCTGATGGCCAGAAGCTGGGAGTGGATGACAGGGGACATCAATCAATGATTGCCTGTTCTGTGCATTCCCTCTGAATCATTTGACACTGGCCACTGTCAGAAGACAGGACACTGGACTAGATGGACCACTGGTCTGATGCAGTATGGCTATTCTTATGTTCTTAGTTACGCAGGTCAAAAAAGAATTTGAAGAGCAACTAGCAAAAGACCCAGAAGATAACAGTACAAAATTTTCTAAATACATCAGAAGCAGGAAAACTGCCATTAAATCAGTGGGGCCACTGGACGATTGAGGTGCTAAACGGACACTCAAGGAAGACAAGATCAGTACAGAGAAGCTAAATTAATTCTTTGCATCAGTCTCGGTGACTCCAGATTGAACATGCTCAGTCAGACTGCCAGCACCATAAACTCTCGTGGCATCTAAATGCCAAGATGAGATCTTTTCTCAAGTACCAGCAATGTGTTATCAGAACTTAATTTACAGTTCTGATGATCCATAATGTTTCATCGTGATCTTGTCTCTGCTGGGCTATGAAGGGCCACAGAGTCATATCATAGGAAATACTCTTTGCACTCCACTAGTATCTCAGGAAATTGTTAAATAGTGGCTACTCAAGTTAGATATTTTCAAACCATCAGGTCTGGATAACTTTAATCCAAGAGTTTTAAAAGAGCTGGCTGAGGGGCTTGCTCAACCTTTACGGTTGATTTCCAATAAATTCTAGAACATCGAGGAAGTTCTAGAAGATGGGAAGAAAGCTAATGTGCCAATATTTTAAAAGGGTTTATATGATGACAAGGTAATTATAAGCCTGTTGGTCTGACATTGATCCCTGGTAAGATAATGGAGTGGCTGATATGGGAATCTATTAAAAGAATGAAAGGAGGGTAATGTAATTAATGCCAATCAACATGGGTTTATGGAAATTAGATGCAGTCAAACTAATCAGATATCTTTTTTGACCAGATGTCAGGTTGATAAAGGTAATAGTTTTGGTGTAATATACAGAGACTCCTCTAAGTCATTTGACTTAGTACACATGACCAGATATGGCAATTTCCTGCACTATCTTTGGGAGGTCTTACTGTATTAAGTGTATGTATAATTGTGGGCCAGGGATTGGGAATAATTCCATGAGAGAGATTGTGACGTTGCACTCTATATGATTTTATGAAAATATGCTAATGAGTGTGAATATAACGTAACTGGAATATGCTTCATGCAAAAGGTCTCTTGTAAGGTATCATTACAAGCTTATCATCTACTGAGTGTGGTCATCTTATTTGTATAAATGTATCACTCTTGTATCTGAAACTAGAATATGAAATATAACTCTGAGGTCCTATTATAGTTATGCAAAGTGTGGGCCATTAATGATGGTTTAGAATCTTGATCGCTCCCATTAACCAGGACAATTGACTGTAGATGGCTCTGTTTTACTTTTAGGTCTTCCTGTATACGTGTGTGCCAGCACGTGGGTAATGAAGTCTTACAGTGACATGTGGTCATGTCAACTGAACTGGAATCCATCTTTAACCTGGTGCTTTTTCATTGAGAAGGAGGGGTGGGAACCCAGAGGGACAAAGGATTCCCCCCTTATGCAAAAGATATATAAGTGGGTGGAACAAAACAAAGGAGGCTGCAATCATCAGAAATCCCCTAGCTACCACCTGAGCTGGAACAAGGGCTGTACCAGGGGAAAGGATTGTGCCCGGACTAGGAAGGCATCCAGTCTGTGAAAGAAACTTATTGAAACATCTCTGAGGGTGAGATTGTATCTGTATTCAGTTTTATTAGTGTATTAGGCTTAGACGTGCATGTTTTGTTTTATTTTACTTGATAATTAATTTTGTTCTGTCTGTTACTACTTGGAACCACTTAAATCCTACTTTCTGTAGTTAATAAAATCACTTTTTACTTATTAATTAACCCAGAGTATGTATTAATACCTGGCAGGCGGGGGGGGGGGGGGCGGCAAACAGCTGTGTATCTCTCTCTATCAGTGTTATCGAGGGAGAACAATCTATGAGTTTACCCTATATAAGCTTTATATAGGGTAAAACAGATTTATTTGGGGTTTGGATCCCACTGGGAGTTGGGCATCTGAGTGTTAAAGACAGGAACTTTCTTAAGCTGATTTCAATTAAGCCTACAACTGTTAGGGGATGTGGTTCAGACCTGGGTCTGGGTTTGCAGCAGGCTAGCAGGTCTGGCTCAAACCAGGCAGGGCTCTGGAGTCCCAAGCTACCAGGGCAGGAAAGCAGGGGCAAAAGTAGTCTTGGCACATCAGTTGGCAGCCCCAGGGGGGTTTCTGTGATCCAACATGTCACAGAGGTAACTACAGCTCCTCCAATAATTCAGAACAATGGTGGTGGTGGTGGGGACAACAAGTGATTAAGTAAATTCACTCAGATTGTAACCACCTGCCTGGGTGATGCTTGCATATATTAGTTCAAACTGGATTCTCCAGAGGTCAATAGACAAAGAAAGGACTTTTGGATAAATAGCCTGAGTTTAAACTGACTCAGGGCTTTCTTTCTGATCCAGGAAATAGACAGTACCTTTTATCCCCGAGATGGGAGGAAGGTTTGGAAGGACTGATACCTGCCATTGGGGAGAAGTTGGAGTGGGGTGACCTCTGGTAAGCTTTTTAGCATGCGTGTAAATTCTTGTATTATTTTAATCTGTGTTTTTAATGTTTTCACTGTAAGAAGAAATGTGCTTGCTTAGAAAGGGCTGTGTGGTAACTTAGAACTGTGGGCAATTACAACTGTTCATAGTCTCTGAGGAGAAAGCAAAGTGCAGACACTGGCCAGTTTAGGCCATCTGGCTTGCCAGGGACCTCACAGTGTAGACAGGGAACTGTGCAGCCTAGAAAAACTCCGGTCAGGAGAGAAATGTAGGTCACTGTGCAAGAGAGACGACGGCTGAGGAGCCAGGAGCCTACAATTGGTGCCTTTGTTGGACCATGAGAGGGAAATACAGGTGAAGTTGCCCTGAGCTATGACTGTTTTGATTTAAAATCTAGAAATTTATAAAATTAACATGGCATACATTAAATGGATTAAAAGCGGGATAACAATTAGGTCTCAAAAAGTAATTGTAAATGGGGAATCATAAAATGGGTGTGTTTCTAATAGGGTGCCACAGAGATCTGTTCTGGGCTCTAATTTAACATTTTTATTAATGACCTGGAAGAAAACACAAAGTTATCACTGATAAAGTTTACAGCTGACACAAACATTGGGGGAATAGTAAATAACAAAGAGGACTGGTCACTGATACAGAATGATCTGGACCACTTGGTAAGATGAGCACAAGCAAACAATATGCATTTTTAGTATGGCCAAATATAAATGTATATATCTAGGAGCAAAGAATGTAAGCAATACTTACAGAATAGAGGACTCTATCCTGAGAAGCAGTGACTCTGAAAAAGATTTGATGGTCATGGTGGATAATTAGCTAAACATGAGCTTCCAGTGTGACGCTGTGGCCAAAAAAGTTAATGTGCTCCTGAGATGGATAAACAGGGGAGTCTTTAATAGGAGTAGAGTGGTTATTTTACCTCTGTGTTTGGCACTGGTGCAACTGCTGATGGAATACTGTATCCAGTAGTCAAAAAGGATGTTGGTAAATGGGATAGACTCAAAGAGCTCAATATATTTAGTTTAACAAAGAGAGGATTTAGGGGTAGGGTGACCAGATGTCCCGATTTTATAGGGACAGTCCCGATTTTTGAGTCTTTTTCTTATATAGGCTCCTATTACCCCCACGCCTGTCCCGATTTTTCACACTTGCTGTCTGGTCACCCTATTTAGGGGTGACTGTAAGTACCTACACAGGAAATAAATGTTTAATACTAGGTTCTTCAATTGATCAAAGAAAAGTATGATCCAATGGATTAAAGTTGAAATGACACAAATTCAGATGGGAAATATTGTGTAAAGTTTTAATTACTCTCACTGTTAACCACTGGAATAACTTACCAAGGATCATGGTCGATTCTCTATCACTGACAATTTTAAAATCAAGGTTGGGTGTTTTTCTACAGGATCTGCTATAGGAATTATTTGGGGGAAGTTCTGTGTTATACAGGAGGGCAGACTAAATGATCTGTGGATCGGTATCAAGTGGAGTGCCCCAAGGGTCGGTGCTGGGGCCGGTTTTGTTCAATATCTTCATCAACGATCTGGAGGATGGTGTGGACTGCACCCTTAGCAAGTTTGCAGATGACACTAAATTGGGAGGCGTGGTTGATACACTGGAGGGTAGGGATAGGATACAGAGGGACCTAGACAAATTAGAGGATTGGGCCAAAAGAAATCTGATGAGGTTCAACAAGGACAAGTGCAGAGTCCTGCACTTAGGACGGAAGAATCCCATGCACTGCTACAGACTAGGGACTGAATGGCTGGGCAGCAGTTCTGCAGAAAAGGACCTAGGGGTTACGGTGGACGAAAAGCTGAATATGAGTCAACAGTGTGCCCTTGTTGCCAAGAAGGCTAACGGCATTTTGGGCTGTATAAGTAGGGGCATTGCCAGCAGATCGAGGGACGTGATTATTCCCCTCTATTCGGCACTGGTGAGGCCTCATTTGGAGTACTGTGTCCAGTTTTGGGCCCCACACTACAAGAAGGATGTGGATAAATTGGAAAGAGTCCAACGGAGGGCAACAAAAATGATTAGGGGGCTGGAGCACATGACTTATGAGGAGAGGCTGAGGGAACTGGGATTGTTTAGCCTGCAGAAGAGAAGAGTGAGGGGGGATTTGATAGCTGCTTTCAACTACCTGAAAGGGGGTTCCAAAGAGGATGGATCTAGACTGTTCTCAGTGGTAGAAGATGACAGAAGGAGTAATGGTCTCAAGTTGCAGAGGGGGAGGTTTAGGTTGGATATTAGGAAAAACTTTTTCACTAGTAGGGTGGTGAAGCACTGGAATGGGTTACCTAGGGAGGTGGTGGAATCTCCTTCCTTAGAGGTTTTTAAGGTCAGGCTTGACAAAGCCCTGGCTGGGATGATCTAGTTGGGGTTGGTCCTGGTTTGAGCAGGGGGTTGGACTAGATGACCTCCTGAGGTCCCTTACAACCCTGAGATTCTATGATTCTATGATCACAATTGTCCCTTCAGGCCTTGGAATTTATGAATCTATGATTCACTCAGAGTAGTTATGATAGTATTTCCTAGTTATTAATTTAAAAAATAAAAAAAGAAATTCTATAATCTGGATTTATTTTAAGACATTTCCAGTCTCCTGCCCCGAACAAGGTGAAAACTCAGTGAGGTAAGAGGCCTGATTGTGAACTGAGTTCCACTGTTACGAATCCAGAGCAACTGTCATGCTACGCCCAAATCAAAGCTGATTTTAAATGAAAAGCACTTCTCCTCCCTAAGGACTATTTTCCTGCCAAATATCAACTTGCTACCCCAGCATGTTTCTGTGCTATAACTGTTCAGAAAAAGCTTGCAGGAATTTTCTTGTGCTGGGAAAATGTATTTCACACCCATTCTCCTTGTTTGTAAAATAGCTCAATAACTTTTTTGCTTACAATTAAACAAAACAAAACACAATCAACAAAAATAAAAGTAAACCGTGGGCTTCAAAAATTTCATCCCCAAAAGTGAATGTTTTGGAAAGCTACAGGGAACTAAAAATAATAGATTAAGTTCAAATTGGTTTGAGAACCGTAACGGTAATAATTGCAATACTTGTGCTCCTTCTGTCATATTCTTGCTTTATTATTTTCAGATCTGCATGTTCCTTTTTTCAATTTTAAAAAATGATGAGAAGTTTTGATGATCTCCCAGACTAAGAAATGCTTATATGCTCTTCGCATATTAAAGAGTAACTGAAGTGAACTATCTGAAAAACACTTACCGTGTCTGCAGCATCAGACTGACCTTGCGTTGTCTGTCTTTTTTTGGAGGACCTACGATCCAAACCACATACTATTTAGACAATACACTTTGTAAACAAGCTGAAATTGTAATTGTTATGCATGGTTTTGAGAAGATGCTTATTAAAATCTATCAAACCAGCTGTGTTACATCACAGAATATTAAAGATCTATGTAATCAGGTTTCTGCATTTCAGATTAAACCAGTCTGGGTGAATAGGTTGCTCTTTCACCTTCAGTAACTGGCATCAATGTGCAACTGCTGGCTCCTGCCAAGCTCTATCTCTCTGGAATTCCTTGCTCCAGGTTTTCCATAGTACTTCATATAAACTTTGAACCCTTGAAGGGGAACTGTCACTAAATTGAGGTTTGGCCAGGGGGAAAGATGCCAATAAAGCCACCTAAGGCACCAGAGCAGCCTACCAGCTGTGGAAGACTGCAGGCCGAAGGGCTGAGGCAGCTGAGGTACCCAATGCTAGAGCAGATAAGATGCTCCTACAGCCACACACAAGTGTCTTATTAAATCTGCAGGCAGCATGCTACTATAATGGATCCTAAACAAACTAAAATACTCCGATGACCAGGGAAGTTAGTCTCCGGACTGTACCAGGTGAATTTTAGAAATAGAATAATCATCTTTTTTTTCTTTATTGAAAGAAACAGGATATTAGATGGTGTGGAGATCCCATCAGATTCTGAGCCGATCATCCCTTTGTCATTTTATCTTTTTAGCTGTGTGTAGCCTCCCTCCGAGAGTATCGGGGAGGGAGGCCATGCACCCCTACACTGTGTAACGTTAACTCTGCATTAACTTTTTCTACATTGAAGTTCCTTTCTTTAAAAAAAGAAAAGAATTTCCGTCTGTTTAGTAATAGCATTTAAATAGCACTGTAGTGCCTAATTGGGACTAACATCTAGGAGGAAAACTGGGGAGGAAGGCCAGCTCCCACCTATGCTGCTACTAAAGCCAGTCAAAAGTTTTCATGTGGAAAGTTTCCCAGCAGAAAAAATCTAAAAGTTTTGTTCTCACTGAATTTTTTGCAGGGAGACTTCAATTCTGATGGAAAAAAATAGCAATCAGAATTCATCAGGTGTACATACATGGCTTTATTGAATTCTGCAAGTGAAACATTCTTCGACAGAACTAGGGCTGTAGACTGACCTGGTAGAATGGGCTGTAGCTCTAGGAGGGGGTTTGGAACTAGCAATCTCATAAAATAAAATGCAACCATAAACCCATTTGGAGAGTCTTTGGGTTGAGACAGGGGCTTCTTTAACTCTGTCCCTGAAAGCAAAAATCTGGGGGATACCCCCTAAAGTGTTTTCCTATCTCTAGACAGCTATCAGGAGAGCTTTGAATTTTTAAGGTGAAGTTTAAGTTAAAAATGGATGGGATGGGTTACTCACCTTGTAGTAACTCGAGTTCTTTGAGATATGTTGTCCCTATGTACAGTGCACTTCAGGTTTGCACATGTGCTCCATGCACCCAGGACCACAGATTTTTCACTAGCAGTGTCGGTCTGGTCCGCACATGCGCCCCTGCTCTTCTCATGCTCTGCACTGAGGAAATAAAGGGGGCTGCCAAATTGCTACCACTTTTGTTCCTTCTTGATTGGTAAGTCCCCAGGAACCTAGGAAGCAGGGAAAGCGGGCAGGTAGTGTACTACTGATAGGAACAAAACGTCTCAAAGAACTCAAGTAACTACAAAGTGAGTATCCCATTGTCCTTTAAGTGCTTGTAACTAGCGCCTGGGGTCCTATGCCACAACAGAATGCAGAACTGCCCTGCCCAAATACGCA
Organism: Macrochelys suwanniensis; assembly: GCA_033296515.1. Classification (NCBI taxonomy): domain Eukaryota; kingdom Metazoa; phylum Chordata; order Testudines; family Chelydridae; genus Macrochelys; species Macrochelys suwanniensis. The sequence continues at coordinate 10,957,350 of CM065775.1, forward strand.
TCTGAGGTGCCTGTTTGCACCGGAGCATAGTGTCTCACAAATGTGTGTACAGGTCTCCAAGTTCTTCCTTTGCATATGACAACAGGGACGCCTCTTAGGGAAATAAGAAAGAAAAACTTGTAGCACCTTAGAGACTAACAAATTTATTTCAGCATAAGCTTTTGTGGGTTAATACCCACTTCATCGGATGCATGGAATGAAACATACAGTAGACAGATATTTATACAGTCAGAGAAACATGATAAGGTCGAGGTGCATAGACCAACCTTAAGAGGCTAATTAGTTGAGAGGAACCATAACAGCAGGGGAAGAAATGGGAAGAAATGGCCGAGCGGCCATTACGTTAATTGAATCTATTTCCCTTAAGTTAACGATCCTCATTCACACCGGTGTGACCATCTTGTTTATCACTTCAAAGGTTTTTCTTCCCCTGCTGTTATGGTTCCTCTCAACTAATTAGCCTCTTAAGGTTGGTCTATGCACCTCGACCTTATCATGTTTCTCTGACTGTATAAATATCTGTCTACTGTATGTTTCATTCCATGCATCCGATGAAGTGGGTATTAACCCACAAAAGCTTATGCTGAAATAAATTTGTTAGTCTCTAAGGTGCTACAAGTTTTTTTTTCTTATTTTCGTTTTGCTGACACAGACTAACACGGCTACTACACTGAAACATATCTTAGGGAAATGACGCTTGAGTGCTCATTGAATATGCTCTCACAGTGCATCTTGAGAACCACTTTGACAGCCTCTGGCCTCTCCTTTCATTCAGTCCAGGAGGCTCACAAATTGACTTTGTCCTCTGTAGGTAAAAGGGAAGAGCCCTATGCACACCAAGGAATACCACACTACTCCTTCCCTACTAGAGTAAGGTTTTGGGTAGAACACAGGTGAGTGAATACTTTGGTTGATGTGAAAGTCTGACATCACTTGCTGGATGAATTTTGGATCCACTCCCTTTTATAGCTTTGGCACAAGGCGGGAATCTTTTGTCTCTCTGGGTCCCCATCCCTCCTTCTAAAAGGAAAAGTACCAGGTTTAAGATGGATTCCAGTACCAGGTGAGTAAGACCTCATTCTCCATTCTTTCAGGGCTAGCCTGCACATATCCAGGAAGGTTTGCGAGTAACCAGAGCCATTCACAAATAATTGTCCTAGTCAATGGGAGCCATCAAGATTCCAAGCCACAATTAATGGCCCACACTTTGCATAGTTACAATAGGACTTCAGAGTAATACTTCATATTTCTAGCTTCAGATACAAGAATGATACATTCATACAAATAGGATGAACACACTCAGTAGATTATAAACTTTGTAATGATACCTTATGCATACCTTATGCATAAAGCATATTCCAGTTACATTATATTCACACTCATAAGCATATTTCCATAACCTTATGGAGTGCAACGTCACACTTAGTATTAGCAGTGCTGGAGGAAACACATATAATAGTCCCTTCATCCATGACAGGAGAAAGGCGTCTCCCAAAGACTGGTGGCATAGACCTCCTCTTGAGCAGGATAGAGGACACATCCTGTTTCTGGAGCTGGCAAACAGATCCACCTCTGAAAGTCCCCAATTTAGGAGTTGTGTACTCCTGGGGGAATTCTTTGCCAAAATTTAAAAAATTCTGAGCCAAAATTTTAAAAATTCTGTGCACAATATTTAAAATTCTGCAAAATTATGCATATTTTGTGAAAATAACACAATATAAGGACTCCAATTTTAATTATTTTGGTAATTTATATCAGAATACCTGTCAACAGGTATGTCAACAATACAGACAAGAGTAAAAAAGATTACCCCAGGAGTAGAGAGTTAAAGAAACCCCTACAACAACCCAGTTCCAGTTGGGGTATGCCGGAGGGAACTGTGTGGGGCCCTAGAGCCCAGACACCAACATTACCACCGACCCCCCCAGAGCCCAGCTGCAGGGAAACCCCCAGATGAGACACCCACACCCCATTTCCCCCAGAGCTGAGCCACGGGGCACTCCCTGGCCCAGATACCAGCTCCCCATCCCCACAGAGCCCAGCCACGGGACAGCCCTTCACCCAGAAAGCACCCCACCCCCCCCAGACCCCAGCCCCAGACACCAGCCCCCTCCTCCATACACAGTTCAGCTGTGGGGCAGCCCCCAGATGTCAGGCTCTCCTCCCCACAGAGAAAAGCTGCAGGGCAGCCCCAAGCCCAGACACCAGCACTCCCAGAGCCTTTATTCTCCACAACTTATTTACAGAAACACCAGGGGACATGGTGTGGGGGGCCCTGCCCTCCCTCACCTTTTGCCAGAGCTGGCTGGGTCTCCAAGGTCCTCTCCCCTCCTGGGAGAATGAGTATTAAAGAGTGTGCAGTCTCCAGCCCCACCTGGGTGGATGCTCCACTCAGGGCAAGATGGGCTCTGCAGAGTCCAGCGGTCCCTCATGGCAGCCAGAAATTCTGCCAGTAAAACAGGAAATTTCTGCAAAATTCTGCATTCCACTGTGGCACAGAATTCCTCCAGGAGTGATGCAATGGAGAGTTTGAGAGTCCAGATCCCATTCACAGCCCTGGGAGAAGCACCTGCTGAGAATATCTGCTGTGGTGTTTAAAACACCCGGGAGGTATACATCTGAAATTTGCATCTCATGGGCTATACACCAGTTCCACAGCTTTGTTTCTTCGGCACACAGAAAAGGGAACCTTATTCCTCTCTGTTTATTGATGTAGACTATGCAGGCCACATTGTCCATCATGATCTAATTGATTTGCCCCGATGAGAGGTGAGAAATGATGGCAATCATTCCTGACTGCCCTGAGTTCAAACAGGTTGATGTGGAGACTGGTTTCCTGAGGTGACCGTCTGCCCTGAGTTGTGAGAGTACTGAGGTGAGCTCCCTATCTGAAGAGAGATGTATCTGTTGTGAAGGTTGTTGTTGGAGGTGAGCGAATAAAAGGAATGCCAGCACAGACATTGAGTTGATTTTTCCATCAGTTTAGGAAATTCTTCATGGGGAGGGAAACCATGACTTGCTTGTTCAGGAAACAGGTCATTCTGAGCCAGCTCTGGAAGCAGCGGACCCGTAGTCTTGCATGATCAGTCATAAAGGTGCAGGCTGCCATATGACTCAGGAGATGTACACAGTTACTTACTGAGATTCATGGACTCCCCTGAATGGTCCTGACTAAATGTGCTAATGTTATGAATCTGTCAGTGGGGAGGTAGACCTTGGCTGTCAATGAATCCAAGTATGTCCCTGTGAATTGTATTTTCACTACAGGGTAGTATGTTGGTACTTGGGAAAAAGACAGTACAGAGGACGAGTGGGATATCGAAATATCCTGCTTACCTATGAGCAGAGGATACTCAGGTTCATCTGAGACAAAGAGGTCTTTATGGAAGCTAAACTTCTCCAGCACCAGGGTCAACTGAATAGAGCGGGGACTAGTGAGAGTCCAAGCCAAGAGGTGTTAGTACCGGTGCTACTCTGGTCTTTGTGGGCGTCTGGCAATATCACTGCACAATACTTTTCTGTGATGCAGAGGCCATGGATAGTACAGAGGATTCAGTGGTCAGTACTGAGACTTTAGAAACATCACAGTGTCTCTTGTATTGTTTCTTTAGTACCAGACTCCCAGCATGGGTCAGTGGGTGGTACTCAGCGGTGGTGGGTACCGAGAGACTTGGAGACACTGAAAGTCTTTTTTTAGCTGGTACTGGGCACTCAGTACTGGAGGAGCTTGGAGCCTCAATAGCACTTCTTTCTTGGGCATCCAGTCTCTGACGTGATCCTGGTCTCTTGGTGCTGACAACTCTCAGAGGATAATTGGAAAACTTCTTCCTTGAAGTCTTAGAGGAGCCTCCCATGGTCTCTTCCCAAGAAGGCCTATCAGGAGAATAGGCTGCAGTGGATGTCAACAGGGCATTTCAGTTACCAAAGACTGTTATATGTGGATATTGACCTTCCTCAGAACCAGGCCTGCACACAGGGAGCACCCACTCATAAGGAGTCTACGTTTCATCTACCTGTTCTTCCTAGACCTGCTCCTGAAACCAATAAAGATTCAGCACCTAGAAAGGCAATGGAGACAGCTAGCATGCCCATCACTAATGGGAATTGACTTCTGGAAAATTAAGCAGCATTTAAATCCAGAAGACCTACACATATCCAGGAGAAATAACTTCTTCTAAGGAGGAAGAGGAAAGGCCCCTCAGAATGGAAAGAAAACTCACAAAGCGCCCCCAAATTAAGTACAGCAAACAGAGCAAAAAACAAAACAAGCCCTCAAAATAATGAAAATAGACCAAACTAACGTAGCTAGAAGCAGACACTGCAACATTCACCCATTTCAGGCCAAGACCACTGAGAACTAACTGAGGCCAGGTCATCCAACACTGAACAGGCATTGCTATCAAAAATCTCCAATCAAAGGCACATGCACACCTGAAGGGGAACACTCACAGGGTCATTATTTGAAAAGAACAGAAAATTCCCAAACAGGACAAAGGTACAGAGGTCACATAACAGGGCTTTAAAATAGACTCCCAGGAGGTAAAAAAAGGAAGGCTATGGGAAGGACAGAAGATTCGGGCATGAGACTCATCAGCCTTGTGGATCAGTAAGTTTTCCCCTAATCAGGTTTCCACTCTACATAGCCTCACTGACCAGCCATTCAGGTTTTCGGGTGGCTCCTCTTTGTCTTGTGACTTGACCTTCTGACTGTCAAGGCTGATTTCCCACTCTGGCACTTTGAGTGCAGAAGGCAGGGGCCCTCAAAGATTCTAAAAGTTAATACTGGTCACTCCAGGCTTGTATTTAACTCCCAAGGTTACAGTTTCTCTCTGACCTTGGATGGGTAGATGTTGCCACCTCCCAAATGCAAAAAACCCTTTGAAACCAGAAAGGCACACTTGGGAATTCCTTCCTGTGGGGTACCCTCAAGCCCTTTCAACCCCCCTCCCCCCCCCCACTCCAGGGAAGATCTGAGAAAGAAAAACAAAGGAAATCAGCTGCTGCCACCAGCTAATTAAACAACATATTTACAAACCTCTTAGGACACCAAAAATCCAATCCTGTTTTTTAAAAAGGTAAATTTTATTAAAAACAAAAAGAAAGAAAATACATCTGGAACTTAGGCTTTTGCTAGATTTAAAAAACCCACTTACAAAGTTTAAACATCAAGAATAACCTTCTTGAGGTCCATCTTAAAGGTTACAAGCAAAACAAAAATCATTTGGGGTTAGCACAGAGGAGTACACAAGCCAAGAACTAAACCTAATCACATCTTTCTAAACATTCCTGATCTACTTACACATTTGGGAGTTCCAAATAAGTAGCTCTAGGTATGATATGATGATTTATGATCGTACCTGGCTTAAAGCTTCTCATAGCATAACTGCTCCCTGTTCCCCTCTTTCCTGGAGAACACAACAGACACAAAGGGGGAGTTTCCCCCCCCATTTAAAAAAGTTCTAGCCTTCCCATTGGCTCTTTTGGTCAGGTGCCCCCTCCCTTTCCTTTATCTGGGGACCTTTTTAACCCTTTAGAGGTAAAGCAAGCAGAGAACAGCCACCAAGAGGGACTTTATAGCTAACTGGCTGGCTGGGTGTCCATAAAAGGGAGCTACCCCCTTCATTTATCACATCCCTCTACATAGCCTCACTGACGAGCCATTCAGGTTTTAGGGTGGCTCCTCTTTGTCTTGTGATTCGACCTTCTCACCAAGTCACTCTTTAGTCTCACCCCTTTCAGGGTAAGTCAGCATGCACTCTTGTCACAGTCTGGCAACCTTGTTCCAGGGTTCTAGACTAACTCTAGGTCCACTAGGCCCTATGATATTTATCCAGAGCCTTTGATAGGGTTTTCCTTGGTGGTCTGTAGGGGAACTCAGTCCCACTCTCTACCCTGGGTTCCAGCCCTAAGGTCCGCTTCTTCAGACCTCCTGCTTCTTCGGTGGACATCTTCCTACTGTGGCCTGCTTAAAAATATTCTTCCCAAGCCCTCTTAAGGCCTCAACAGAAAGGTAACAAAGGAAAAACACAACAAAAATAATCCTAACAAGTCCCTGGCCTCCCTCCTTTCAGGATATACCTGACAAGCCGTAGCCCAGATCAGTATCCTCAGGGCTACTCAGAAATGTTTGCAGAACCCCCCCTGGCAGTATCATCCTCCACAGTACTCCTTTCTGTGAACTAGTGGGGAGAGATGTGTCCACCTCCTATGGCTGGGTCTTTTTGAACTGGGCTTCTCCCTTTTTAATCTCCTGCTCCAGGATTAGCATGCCTTGCAGGTGGAGCGTGGTGGGGCCGCCTGAGGCCAAAACTGCATTTTAACCCCTTCTTGACTGGTGTGGGGTTTGTATACTCCATCACAGGCCAGGAGACAGGAAGAGATGGGCATGCTTTCGTAGCGGGGACAAGGGGGAGGGGAATCCAGTTTAAGTGTGAATCAATCAATGTCAGAAACAGCTAGCTTGGATGAAAAGGTTCCATGAATCTGAAGAGAAGTCATGAGCTGCAGGGGAAAGATCTGGGACACCACAGAAAACTCTGCCCAACCCCAAAGAAAATTCACAATGGTGAGGAATGTGACACAGGAAAATACTTTTTGGAGTGTCCGTTATTTCATATAGATCTGGGTTTCTCATAGTACTAAGTAAAGAGTAGTGGTGTTTTGGAATGCTGTGCAAAGTTTGTGTATGTCTGTTGGCTTTCACTAGAGATACCCCGAAGAGGTAAATTGTAAATCAGAAGGCTCACCCCTTCAGTGGGATTCTGGGGAATGTGCAAAAGCTGTTGGGGAGACTGCACTAGTTTCAGGACCTAGCCATTTGGACTGCAGGGGTCACTCTCCTCTGCCAAGAGTGGTTTCAGACTTGAGGTCTGCTCCAGGAGTGTGTGGCTAGAGGCACAAAGCCAGGAACAGTACCTAAGCTCAACCCTGTCCCTGCAAGCAAAGGGCACGTGGGATTCAATATGTGGATTAGAACTGGGCAAAAAGAGGAAGTGTCTGTGTGCGCGCGCACGTGTGTATGTGAGGTTCTCTTTCTGTTAACATTGTCATGCTTTTGGGAAAATTTAATCCCAAAGCTGGAAAAAAATTGAAGACAGGACTTTGTAGAAAAATTCCACTTTGAGACAACCAAAACATAACTTTTTAGCTTCCCAGCTACCCTCAAGGAAGGCTCTAGTCAATCTCACAATAAATTGACAAGAGGCCTCCAGCCCTGCTGCTGGAGAGGCAGAGAGCCCCTTCACTCTGTTTCCCTGTCAATCCCCTCAAGTTCCCAGAGCAAGTAAAGTGCTGTCCTGCTGCTCTGCCTGTCTGTCCCTTAGAGCCAGCTGGGAAAGTGGGGAGGCAGAGCTTCTGCCTGTCTGTCCTCCTGGAGCTAACGGAAAGGTGGGAAGGTAAAGCACACCCGTGCTGTCCTTCCCCATCCCCTGGCACTGGGGGGAGATGGAGTTTAATGAAGGTTTAGTTGAATCTGTATTTGATTTGATTCTAATTGGCATTTTCTGACGAAACTCAATTTTGGCAGAAAATTTCCAGCTAGCTGGGTTTCCTCACAGCAGTCAGGAGAGCGTCCAGCTGCCAGGAGCCCAACCAGATCTGTGACAGCACCTTAGGCTAATAATGGACCAGTTAGTATATGTAAGAGAGGTGCTTTTGCAGGTGGCCAGAATGCATGGCAAGTTTACAGCCAAGTGTAACATTGTGGGAGCTGGGAGTAGAAATAAGTAAAAGTATCACAATCTTATCATATAGTGTAAACATGAATGGAATGTTACGTACCTGCTAAAGATCTGAGCAATTTGAGCTCTTTTATGCATGGCAAAGCTGATAACCAGAAGAAGAAGTAGTATGCTTCCAACTGCTATTCCCACAATAATGACAATGTCACTATTGGACACTTGGAAAGAAACAGACACGGAACATTACACTTTGTTTGCACTTAGGACTTACTCATGCAACTGTAACAAACATTTCCGTATAAACAGAGGCTCGTCCCCCTGTATGAAGTGTGCACGCATCTCACACACAAACAGCTATCTCATATGTACATTATGTAACAATATCAGCAAAGATGGCCTCCAAATTTATTTTGTCTGCACACAAGGTTCCAGCATTGCCGCTTGTTTCTGCTGTGCATTCCCCCAATCATGGATGCCATGTGCTGGCAGCACGTGGGCTGGTGGTGTGTTTGGCATATTGCATGTGAATTATGATGCAATATAACTGACAAAAAATGCTAATGCAGTTTCAGTTTGTGTATGCACAAGCATCAGATCATGGAGTCTGGAAGGAATACTTCTTTTCTATATGGGCCTAGAGTGACCACACCTAGAATTGAGTTCATTTTTCAGCACTACTGTAACAGAAAGATATTTAAAAATTAGAGGGAGTGAAAAAAACCACACAAAACTATCAGGAATCTTGAGGCTTTGATTCACAAGGAATAAGTAACAGAGATACAGGCTTGGCTGAGCAATGACTAAGGGGGAACATGGCAACAGTCTACAAATATGTCAGTGTTCTCAAATGAGAATGCTCTGCTTCTGCCCACCCTTCAACCAGAAGGTAATTCAACCAGAGCACCCCAGCAAATGTTAGCTGCCGCTGTAAGAGAGGCAGTCTCTCAAAACCTGGATCCCAGGCTAGACAGAGCTTTAAATTTCATACCCAACAGCCAGAACTGCAGCCACAAATGAACAGATACCCAGTACAGAGCACACAACGTTACTGTTATATGCCAATAGCTAACTCACACAGTTCAAGAGGAGAGCCACTGCCTTCTGCACCAACTACCTTCTGGGGGCAGATTCGGACCCACAGGAAGCATGGAAGGAGTATATAGGCCAGACAGGGTCCTTCCCTGTGACCATCCCATGGACAGAAAAACACTTCTCTAAGGCAGTGGCACTAACACACAAGGCACCACATGGGAAAAGAATTCTGGGTGATACATACACTACAGAGCAACAGCCTGAACTCATGTCTCTGGGTGCCTCCAGCTATCTCCATGATGTCCTTTATTGACCTTAAAGTAACTGTGGTTTAGGATGTGTTGTCCCCATGTATTCCACTTCTGGTGTGCATGTGCCTCATGCACTGAAGACAAGACGCTTTTGGCGAGTATTGTCTGCTGAGACTGTCTGCACTTATGCCTGGCCAGCCCATCTCGCTCAAGACTATCAAGGGTGGAGTGGGCCAAACCATCCCTCAGCTCCTTCACCAATACAGAACCCAACTGTAGGATTCCATAGAAGTGGGGAAGGAGGGAGAGTCATGGAATACATGTGCACATCACATCTTGAGGAACTACAGTTACTGTAGGTAAAGTAACTGTTCTTCCTTCTTTGATGTTTGCAGTATTGTTGTAGCCATGCTGGTCCCAGGATATTAGAGAGACAAGGTGCGTGAGGCATCATAGGTGCCATGGGTGCTCTGGGGCTGGAGCACTCACAGGGAAAAATTGGTGGGTGAAGAACACCCACCGGCAGCTCCCCACCCCGCCCCCAGCCCCAACTCACCTCCGCCTCAGCCACCTCCGCCCGAGGCGCCGCCAATCCGCTTTTCCTCCCTCCCAGGCTTGCTGCATGCCGAACAGCTGGCACGCAGCAATCCTGGGAGGGAGGGGGGGGGAAAGCGGAGCAGTGGCGCCTTGGGGGAGGAGGTGGAGGCGGAGCCTGGTGAGCTAGACGGCCCCAGCTCACCAGGCTCTGCCTCCGCCTCCTCCCCCTCCCCCAAAGCGCTGCTGCTCTGCTTTCTCCCCCCCTCCCTCCCAGACTTGCTGCGCGCCGAACAGCTGGACTTGAAATGGTGGGTGAAGGCACTGAGCCATCTAAGTACAGGAGTTGATGCCAGCCCCGCTTCTTCTCCAGGACTGGAAAATAATGTGAATGTAACCCCCAAGGAATTTAACTAGGTTTCTGAGGCTCTGTGTGCTGTAACTCAGAGAGAGTCATGCTATCCCTGGGAGGAAGGGGAAACTCAGGGCAGAATCAGAGTCCGCTAGGCAACCAAGAAGGAGAGAGGAGAGACACTATTTACAGCGGCAGGGGCCTGTTGGATCTGGGAAGGATAAGAGTTAGGCCAACTCAGAGGAGGAGCATTGCCTGAGAGAATGGGGCAGGGGGTGGGGCAAAGTCAAATGACTGACAAATGAAAGCCTGGGAAGAGCTAGTCTGACCAATAGGAAGTGAGATGCCCACCCTAGGAGCACTGTGAGAGGCCATTCTGGAGTACTTTGGAGCTAGCTACAGAAAGTGAAGGACTTTCTGTGTGGTGAGCTGGTGAGTCGCAGGCCTGCATGCAGGATTTCCCCTGTGAACTGGCCTCCTGGGACCTGGTACCAACATCCCTCAACTTGGTCCTTTCCCTCTTTAAGGTTACTCCCAGTTTAAAGAGTTTTGTTGGGAAAACTCCCCTCCCAGCCAGGCTGAGTTAGTGCTTCAGCTCCCAGGTAAAATCAATCACCACATGATAAGCTTTGCTCTGGCTGCTAGTAGGGAAGGAGGCTAAAGTTAGGATTTTAGTATAGTTATTGCAGTCTGAACTTTGAACCCTGCATCCCTTTTTGGTGGGGGAAAGCCTGGGAACAGAAATTGCCTGACTTCTGCATGAAGAAGACACCTGCCAGCAGGGATCAACAGCCCCTCTGCACTAACTAGGGAGTCCAGACTCATCTTTGTACTGAGGATCGTTCACGGAGTTGTGAGTGCATCATCTTTTAGATGGTCAGAGAAATTGTTCTGGAGACCCCCTGCTCCCTGAACTGTGCCCTCAAGCCAGGGGTAAGGGTTTGGAGCTTTTATTACCAGCCAACTCTTAAATTTGGGACACTAATTTTTATGTTTACTATATTATGCCATATGACTTGGGAAATTCACAGGTATTATCAACCTGGGCACCTGTGACCCTGAGAGTAGTGTTTTACCCCATTACATTATATTTAATTCCTGTTTAATATAATTACTGTGTTAAACATATTGTGTGTGTTTCTGTTATTTTTTTCGGAATCTGCAGCTATCTGGCAAGGAAGTACGGGTTACCCTGTGCTTAAAATTTTCCTTTCAAGATGCCCTGCCGACCCTGCCAGGGAGGAGTGAGGCATGTGGAGGCACCGCCAAATAAATATGGGAAGAAAATAAGAAAGTTATACCCTGCTGAGCTGGAGTCTGGATCCAGAAGAACCCAGGCCTGTCCATCAAAACCCATAAGGAGATTGGCGTTCGGAGATTTGAGAAGGGAGCCCACTTCCTGCTGTATCAGTCTCTTATCAGAGGGGTCTCTGAAGATGGCCAGGGAAGGGAATGGGAGGTGGGAAGGCTCTGAAACAGTGTGGAATACTCCACTTACATGATCTGTAAGAGCCAGTGGTCTGAGGTGATGGGGTTCAGTCCTCCTGAAAACAAAAGTCAGTTTGCAATGGGGATGGAAGGGACAGTGGGAGGCTGGGAGTAGAAGAGTACACATACTTTAGACACTCCAACTGGCTCTTGCCCAAGGCACCATTTTTTTTCTGTTTAGAAGTAGAATCAGGTTGAGTAGATAAAGAGGCAGAGGGTTTTTCTTTGTTGGAACCTCTGACTTATCCTCAGTGATTCCAAGGGTCTGTATTGACTATAATAGTAGATAGGTGGTGTCTGCTTGGAGTAATTCTGAGGTCTGGCCTGTTTTCTCCAAGCAGGTAGATTCCCAAAGTGGCTCTTACAGTGAGTACAGAGCTTTGTCTGTCTTAATGTTAAATAGGTCACAGACCTCAAAGGGAAGGGCCCCAATAGTTGTTTGTACTTCTTTAGGTATCCTGAAGACAGCAACCATAAAGCGCTGCGCATGGTGATGGATATGGCTATAGATCTCATTCTGTATCCAAGGCATTTAATGTTGCTTGAAGTTAACAGTTGGAGACAATAGACCTCAGTTCTTTGTTGATGTTCTCAGGAAGTTTATCGGTAAAATTCTATACTTTGTCGCGATTTAAATAATAGTATTTAGCTAATAGAGCCTGATAATCGGTGACACGGATTTGCAAACTTGCTCATGAGTAACTTCTTCTGCGAAATAAATCCAACCTTGTCTCTTGGTGTTATTATTGGTGGTCCTTGTTGTCTGGAATTCTCATGCACAGCATCTACAATCAAAGACCCTGGGGTTGGATGTGTACAAAAATATTTAAAACCAGATGCAGGTACCTAGTAGCTGTGTGCTGTTTTGAAGGTAAGTACCACAGATGCTGGTGACTGGCTGAGATGTTTTGCTGATACTGATAATCCCTCAGTAATTGGCATGGATAATTCTCCAGATACTGATGTGTGCAGGATATCAAGTAACTTGTGTGAGTTTCCTGCACTACTTCTACGGCATCTCAACAGTATCTGCCATTCAGCACAGAAATTCCTGGAACATCATAGTCAGAAGTAAGGGGCATTACTGCTTTGTCTCATGAGGAGAAGGAGATAGCTGCGCCTCAGATTGCAGGTGCTCATCCTCACTTTCAGAATCCTGCTGCTGCACAGTGTGACTGATGGCTACCAGTGCCTCTTGTGTAATCCTAAGGGATCTCAGAAAGGTGGGATATCTAGCCTTGGAAGGGCCACTTGAAGCTGACTTTCTTGCTGTTTGAATGCCCTAAGGGACCCTTTAGGACAGGGGTTCTCAAACTTCATTTCACTGTGACCCCTTTCTGACAACAAAAATTATTACACAACCCCAGGAGCGGGGACCAAAGCTGGAGCCCACCTGAGCCCCTCTACCTCGTGAAAGTGAGTGAGGGTGTGGGAGAGGGAGCCACCGAGGGAGGGGGACTGTAGTGATTGGGGGGCAGGACTTCGGAGAAGGGGCAGGGCTAGGTGTTCATTTTTTTGTGATTAGAAAGTTGGCAACCCTAGTCCCAGTGAAGGTGACCAAGATTTTTGCTCTTCAGAGGAGCAGTGTTCTTTCCTACCCTTCTCATCTTTGCTGGTCTCAGCTGACTCTTTCTTAGTATAGGTTTCAGTGTAGTAGCCGTGTTAGTCTGTGTCAGCAAAATGAAAATAAGAAAGAAAAACTTGTAGCACCTTAGAGACTAACAAATTTATTTCAGCATAAGCTTTCGTGGGTTAGTACCCACTTCATCGGATGCATGGAATGAAACATACAGTAGACAGATATTTATACAGTCAGAGAAACATGATAAGGTCGAGGTGCATAGACCAACCTTAAGAGGCTAATTAATTGAGAGGAACCATAACAGCAGGGGAAGAAAAACCTTTGAAGTGATAAACAAGATGGTCACACAGGTGTGAATGAGGATCGTTAACTTAAGGGAAATAGATTCAATTAACGTAATGGCCGAGCCATTCGAGGTCCTTATTTAATCCTGAGGTAATACAATCTAGTTTGCATATCAATTCGAGTTCAACAGTTTCTCTTTGAAGTCTGCTTTTCGAGTTAATCTGTCGCAACACTGCTACCCTCAAGTCTGTCAGTGAGTGATTAGGGAGGTTGAAGTGTTCTCCTACTGGTTTTTGAATGTTATGATTCCTGATATCAGATTTATGTCCATTTATTCTTTTGCGTAGAGACTGTCCGGCTTGGCCAATGTACATGGCAGAGGGGCATTGCTGGCACATGATGGCATATATCACATTGGTAGATGTGCAGGTGAATGAGCCCCTGATGGTGTGGCGGATGTGATTAGGCCCTGTGATGGTATCACTTGAATCGATATGTGGACAGAGTTGGCATCGGGCTTTGTTGCAAGGATAGGTTCCTGGGTTAGTGTTTTTGTTGTATGGTGTGTGGTTGCTGGTGAGTATTTGCTTCAGGTTGGGGGGCTGTCTGTAAGCGAGGATTGGTCTGTCCTCCAAGATCTGTGAGAGTGAGGGATCATCTTTTAGGATAGGTTGTAGATCTTTGATGATGCGCTGGAGAGGTTTTAGTTGGGGGCTAAAGGTGACGGCTAGTGGTGTTCTGTTATTTTCTTTTTTGGGCCTGTCTTGTAGTAGGTGACTCCTGGGTACTCTTCTGGCTCTGTCAATCTGTTTTTTCACTTCAGCAGGTGGGTATTGTAGTTGTAAGAATGCTTGATAGAGATCTTGTAGGTGTTTGTCTCTGTCTGAGGGATTGGAGCAAATGCGGTTGTATCTTAGAGCTTGGCTGTAAACAATGGATCGTGTGGTGTGTCCAGGATGGAAGCTGGAAGCATGTAGGTAAGTATAGCGGTCAGTAGGTTTCCGGTATAGGGTGGTGTTTATGTGACCATCCTTAAGTTAACGATCCTCATTCACACCTGTGTGACCATCTTGTTTATCACTTCAAAGGTTTTTCTTCCCCTGCTGTTATGGTTCCTCTCAATTAATTAGCCTCTTAAGGTTGGTCTATGCACCTCCACCTTATCATGTTTCTCTGACTGTATAAATATCTGTCTACTGTATGTTTCATTCCATGCATCCGATGAAGTGGGTTCTAACCCACGAAAGCTTATGCTGAAATAAATTTGTTAGTCTCTAAGGTGCTACAAGTTTTTCTTTCTTATTTTCATTTTTCTTAGTATAGTGAGCCCAGGAGTTCAGAGATGAGCTAGGGCTCACAGGAGCACTCTGAGATGTCGGCTGTTCAAGTCTAGCAAGGCCTTTTTTCTCTAGATCAGAGGAGTCCCTCCTCAACTTCTCTTGGAGGAATAATTGCTGTGACACTCTCTTGCCTTCTGTATTCTTTTAGAAACAGAATGGCAGATAGGAGCACTCTTGGGGATGTACCTCTCGGCAAGGCAAAATAGACACCTCACAGAGTTTAGAGGTTAAGGCCTAAGGAGACCACCAGGTCATCAAGTCTGACCTCCTGTATATTACAGGACACTAACACCACTTGCCACCCCGACACCAAGTCCAGTAAACAAAATTAGACCAAAGTATTACATGCCTCAGGAGAATAAAATATTGTGTGTGCCACAGGCAGAGAAAAAGTTGTTACTATCTTGCTCTGTAAGTGTTGTTCTTTGAGATGTGTTGCGCATATCCTGTCATAAATATAAAGGGAAGGGGTGAGAGGGTCTGATGCAGTACAATAAAATCCTCTTACCAGTAAAAGGTTAAGAAATGCAGGTAGCCAGGCTGACACCTGACTGGGCTGGCATCTGACCAATAAGGGATCAAGATACTTTCAAATCTTGGGAGGGGGGAAAAGGGGCGTTGTCTCTCTGTCTGTCTGTGTGATTCTCTCAGTGGGGGAGAGATCAAGCAGTAACCATTCATCTTCTATGGAGTTAGTGAGTATTTAGATAATGCTTAGGTTTTTCTGTTTGTTTTTAGCTTGGGAAATTCGCTGTGCTGGCGGGAATGTGTATTCCTGTTTTTGTTGCATTTTTTTGTAACTTGAAGGTTTTGCCCGGGGGGAGTGGGGGAATCCCTCTGAGTTAGGAAATTGAGTACCCTGTAAAATATATAGCATCCTGATTTTACAGAGATGATTTTTACCTTTCTTATTTTAATAAAATCCTTCTTTTAAGAATCTGACTGTTTTCCATTGTTCTAAGACCCCGGGGGTGGGTTTTGGATCACTATGTAACCAATTGGTTAGGAGATTATTCTCAAGCTCCCCAGGAAAGGGGATATTTTTTGGGGAAGGGGAACTTCAAGAGGTCCCTTTCCCTGGTTCCTGTTTCAAGCACTTGATGTCTGCAGCATGGGGCACGGGTCACTTACCGGAGGATTCTCTGCATCTTGAAGTCTTTAAACCATGATTTGAGGACTTCAATAGCTGAGACATAGGTGAGAGGATTATTCCAGGAGTGGGTGGGTGAGATTCTGTGGCCTGCATTGTGCAGGAGGTCAGACTAGATGATCATAATGGTCCCTTCTGACCTTAAAGTCTATGAGTCTATGAGTCTATGTGGCAGTGAGAAGCTTTTCTCAGGGTGCAAGGGAGATTTTGTACCTTGAGGAGTTTTAACCTAAGCTGGTAGAAATAAGCTTAGGGGGTCTTTCATGCGGGTCCCTACATCTGTACCCTAGAGTTCAGAGTGGGGAGGGAACCTTGACATGTCCACTCCAGTTCAGGTGTGTGCGCGTCCAGTGTCATGAACCCAGAGATGTTTTCCCATTGGGATGGCACATGTGCTCTCCATATGCTCATGTTACTAGCTGAGGGTATAAAGGGATACAACAGCCTCAGTCTTCCTTCTCTTACCAGAAAAAAGGAAATGGCGGGGGGAGAGGGACATGAAATGGACATGTGCAACACATCTCAAAGAACAGTTGCACAACAGGTTAGTAACTGTTTTTTAATTCTTTGAGTGATTGCACGTCCATTCCACTTCAGGTAACTCACAAGCTGTTCAGATAGGTGGGGGGTTTTGGAGTCTGCCTGAATAAACTGTAACACTGCTCGTCCAAATTTGACAGAATCTCTGGATTATTGAGATATAGCATAATTTCTCATGAAAGCTGTCAGGGTTCCCTCCCCACTCTGACCTCTAGGGTACAGACATGGGGACCCGTATGAAAGATCCCCTAAGCTTATTTCTACCAGCTTAGGTTAAAACCTCCAAGGTACAAAATTCCCTGCACCCTGAGAAACGCTTGTCTTGCTGCCACCATAGAATCATAGAATCATAGAATATCAGGGTTGGAAGGGACCTTAGGAGGTCATCTAGTCCAACTCCCTGCTCAAAGCAGGACCAATCCCCATCAAGTGTTTTAAACAGGAACCTGGGAAAGGAACCACTTGAAGTTCCCCTTCCCCACAAAATACCCTCTCAAGCCCGTACACCCCCTTTCCTGGGGAGCTTGAGAATAATCTCCTAACCAATTGGTTACACAGTGATCTAAAAACCCACCCCTGGGGTATAAGAACCATAGAAACCAGTCAGCTTCTTAAAAGAAGGATTTTATTAAAACAAAGAAGGTAAAAATCATCTCTGTAAAATCAGAATGGTAACTATTTTACAGGGCACTCAATTTCCAAACTCAGAGGGATTCCCCCCTCTGGACAAAACCTTAAAGTTACAGAAAAACAGGAATAACCCCTCCCTCTAACACAGGGAAAGTTCAAGCTACAGAAAACAGGAATAAACCTCCCTTTTAGCACAGGGAAACCTCACCAAGCAAAACAAACAAAACCTATTCGCAATGCTGACTAACTTACTTTAGAACAGTGAGGTTTGGTGAGGCTGGTTGGGAGAAGACTGATTTTTCTGCCCGGTCCTTTTAGTCCCCATAGATCACTCTGACTCAGACAAAGAGCCTCACACAAAACCTTCCCCCCTCCGAAGATTTGAAAGTATCTTGTCCCCTTATTGGTCAGATGCCTGCCAGGTTACCTGAGTCTTAACCCTTTACAGGTAAGATAATTTTATAGTAGTGTATCAGAGCTTCTTAACCCCTTCCCTTTATATTTATGACAAAAGCATTTACTGATGACCCAGCTGCAGCTTTTACATTTGTCCCCTATAGTCACCTGAACCAAAAATACAGCATGAATGGACTAACAGACACTACTTTTAAATTCTGCAACTCTGGGCACCCCTTAATGGAATACAGTAGGGACCATCATTTGAAGAAGAATTTACAGCTCTTGTACTAGATTCATATGCTCCAAGGCCAGAAGGAACTACTGTGATCATCTGCTCTAAACTCCTGTATAATGCAAGCCAAACAACTTTCTCAAAATGATTTATTTTGAATGAGAGCATATCTTTAAAAAAAATACACCCCCTTTTCCATCTAGTTGGGGATTGGTCCTGCTTTGAGCAGGGGGTTGGACTAGATGACCTCCTGATATCCCTTCCAACCCTGATATTCTGTGATTCTATAATCTGCCTCCATGAATTTAATTTTTCTTTCCTTCAATGTGTTGTAAAGATTTTCATACTAGTAAGGTCAGACTAAAGGGGCTGTAGTTTCCCAGATCACTTTTCCCCCCTTTGCTAAACAGATAGATAGATAGATAGTGTTAGCTATTCTCCAAGTTGCTAGCCTAGGGGTAAGGATTTTTGATTAGTTTATCTCATGTGCCAGTTCTTTTGGTATTTTGGGATGCAGATTATCCAGTCCCCACAATTCGAGCAAATTAGGAACTTTATGTTATACACACCTTTGTGGTTGTTGTGTGTGATGAACACATTTCCAGGGATCATATTAAGATTCCACAACTCATTTGTGACCTAAATCAGATTTGAACTGAGGTGAAATATTAGTGAAAATACAGATTTTCTAATCTGCTTTAAAAAGAAATTTAAATGTACAGTTTCCACCTCAGATGTGGTAATTTTCATTTCTATATACTAATTTACATCACCCATCCTGTCTTCAGACTCATGTTCCATGCATCCGACGAAGCGGACTGTAGTCCACGAAAGCTTATGCTGAAATAAATTTGTTAGTCTCTAAGGGGCCACAAGTTTTTCTTTCTTATTTTCTTTTTGCTGACACAGACTAACACGGCTACTACACTGAAACATGTTCTATATTATTCCTACTGAAAAGTGAGGCAAAGTGTTAATTTACCATTATTAGTAGCATTCATTCCCCACTCTATATCTGGGAAATTAGTCTCCCAAAATGATGTCATACCCAGTAGTATTTATCTCTCTAGTAAATATTAATATCTATATCCAATATTCATACCCCAAAGAGATTTTGACTCAAATAGATTGTATGGATAAAACAGTCACTTCTTATTTCTTTACAGTTTACTGCATCATTGATGTACAGTGTTACCTGATCACTTTACCTTTATTTCTCTCTCATAAACAGCACATACCAATCAATATCTGTATCCCAGTCATGAATGTTATTCCATCATGTTTCAGAAATCCCTATAATATCCGATTTCATGCATCAGTAGATCAGTTTCCCCATTTTGTTGCTCAGACTCCTTGGATTAATATACAAACATCTCAGTTGTTTCTCTTGAACCTCACCTAGTTTCCTAGCCAGATAGGCACAGTCTTTCACTAACTATAACACCTAAAACACCACCACTACCATCTGTATTTATATTTTATTTTTCTTGCTGTGCATACTTCTACCTTCTGGTATTCCTTTATCCCTGACTATATCTTCAGTTGGCTGATTTTCCTCCTCCTGTGTATTAAAGCTACACGTGGAGATTACACAAGTTTTTTCTGAACTTCTCCCCCACATCTCCTAGTTTAAAGCCTTTCTTATCAGTCATAGCCTTGATCCCAGATGGTTAGTATCCCCGGTTGATCATCCAAAAACCTCCTCTTAGCTTCAATTCTTGAGCCATCTGCTGATCTTGTCATATCTTTATCCTCCTTCTCTAAGGTGTCCATTGTTCAATGCAAAAGCTGCATCGTAAGAATGGGAAGTCTTTAAACTGAGTGACTCTGGTTCAGCCATGAGGGCTGTATCCCAGTATGGAGCATTCTCTAACTATGAGAGAAAACTGTTTTTTGCATGTGTGTGTGTGAGGGGTGTCTTTTATATAACCAATGGACGTTAAGTACTAATACTAACTGCACTAAAACTGCACTAATAAATGAACTAGTTATTAACAAAAATAGGTTTTGGGTCACACAGATCACAAGCGTTGTAGACACTACCAAGGGTTCCATATGGCCACTACAGCTGGGTGAAAAGGAGGAACTGAACAATGGTTGGGCCTGCTCCATTCTTTATGTCCTCAGGTGGGGGTGGCGGGAGGTGTGTGGGCACACAGGGTGCATGAATAGCCCATTAGACACTGCTGACTGAAAGAGTCCAATCTTGAGTGCATGAGGTTCATGCAAATGTAGATGATAGACATCAATATTGATGCAAAAATGGTTATCAGAAATTATAATTTATTCTTAGAACTTTAGGTCATTATAAACTTGCATTTCCTGAATTTTAAATAACACTTATGATTGCTTACATACATGTGATGCTTGTAGAATATAACATCATCACTTATGTTTTTGGTTTCTTATTTTATTAATGACATGTTCAGGCTAGTTAAAGCATTTCCAGGTTTCTGCTGTCTTGTGACCCTCTGAGAAGCAAAGTGTCAGGGAAGATAACACCTCTTTGGCTTTTTGCACTCACATGGGTTTACACAGACTAATATGCAGCTTTTATAACTTCTATCTTGCTTTAACTTTCTGTGTTACTTTTATGTGGTGTTTTGAAAATGTATATAAGCATTGACTATTGTGATTTGTGATTAAAATATTTTAAAATATTTAATAGACGACTTTAGTACAAGTTGTAAACATACTGCAAATGGCAGGTCATAAATCCAAGGACCATTTTGTTCAGAAAACAAAGAAACTACATACCAATCCAAAGGTTTTTCAAATAACAGGACACATATCTTATACAAGATACTGCTTTCACATAGCAAGCCTCTGAGTGCAAACCCCCTTATAAATTAAAAACACTTTTTATATATTTAACACCATTATACATGCTGGATGTAAAGCGGGGTTTGGCGTGGAGGCTGACAGCTTGTGACCCCCCATGTAATAACCTCGCAACCCCTGAGGGGTCCCAACCCCCAGTTTGAGAACCCCTGATCTAGTCTGACCTCCTGCACATCGCAGGCCACAGAACCTCACACATTCCTCCTCTCTTCATGGAGAAAAAGTCTCAGTTTATAGAATTGTTCTTGAAAATAAGTTCTTCTATAAGCACCCTGAAGTCATTCTTGAAACTTTAAGAAAAACATTAATGATTGGAAAATGTTTTACAAAAGATGTTGGTTACTATCTAATTCATGTTTCCTCTCAATGGTAGAAATCTTTCTTTATTCCATAATTGCTTAAATAAGTCTTTTGAGATGTATATTTGCAATACTTTGTTTCTAAATACAAATCTCATATAACAACTTCCTAATGACATTGTTATGTAAATAGGAGATATATTGTGTACAAATATAGCAAGTTCATTTAATGCTACAACTGGTTACCAATGCAAAAAGCCATTTGAGTATAAAATATATCTTGAAGGTTACTTACTTGTAACCAGATTTCTTCAAGATGACTCTGCACATTCACACTTATGGGTAATGTGTTGCCTAATGGAAACAAACAGTAGAACCTTCTCTAGGCAGTCTGTTAGAGCATATGTGTGCTCCCTCTTACCCCTCCCCTTTGTTTCCAAACATGCCAAGGGTGAGGCTATATAAGAGGTTCGGTGCCCTCTACTGCCTCAGTTACTTCTACCACTAACCCAGAAGACCATAACAGGACTATGAGAGAGCGGGGAAGGCAAGTGGGAAGCGTGAATATGCAGAATCATCTTGAAGAACTTTGGTTACAAATAAGTAACCTTCATTTCTTCTTTGAGTGGCTCTGAATATTCCCACTTATGGGTAATTTGACAAGCAGTGCTGAAAAACCCTCAGAGGTGGGAACAGAGTCCTAAGTAAATGACAATATTAACACCTTTCTGACAGATGTGTCATCTACTCTAGAAGCTAGATTAAGGGCATAATGTTTATTGAATGTATGCACTGACTTCCAATTAGCAGCCTTACAAATTGCCCTAACAGTAACATTTTTTAAGACAAGCAAACGATGCTGCTACTGCACTAGTAGAATGAGATCATACAATTAGAGGCTAAGGGATTTCTGCTAATTTGTAACACTGAAGGATGCCCAGTTTAGCTCATCTGGAAATAGTATGAGGAAACATACTATGACCATTATGATTCTTTGTGTAAGTAAGAAACTTCATAAAACTCTTAGGTCTATCTGAGTAAAATGCAAGAGCCTATCTTGCATCTATAGTATGTAATGCAAACTCCACTTTATTATCCTGGGGTTCTGTGGGAAAAAGGTAAATTAACTGTCTGATTGATATGAAATTCAGACATTCTTTTTGGTAGAAACCTGGGATCAGGTCTAAGAACTGTTGGGATGGTGACAAATTGGTGTGGCCATACTGAATGAATGGTGAGAGCATAACTTGACATGACTTAAAAATGTATGAATGGCTACCGAGGATCCTGGGAGCAGGTTCCCTTTAATCAGAAGCAAATTTGATAAAGAACTGGCAAAGTCTGCGTGTATGATCGATACTGAATATATTGGTTGAAAAATATGGCCCCATGCAAAAGTAAATATCACATGTATAAAGTTCCAGCATGGAGCACAGGTCGACCTGATTATAGTGACTTTACAGCAAGAACTTCATGCAGAGATACAGAGTGAATGATTGATGAGTGAGTAAACGTTGGGTGATCTTTGTTCGGTACCACCCCCAGCCCCTTCTAAAATATTAATCTGGTAAAAATTAGTAACCACAACACCACTGGGCATGCTTTTAAGACACATGACTCCTTTGAGGAAAAAGAGTATAAAAATAAAGCAAATTAAATTACTGCTGGGATTCCTTAATTGACAACGCTGCTAGACAGAGTAGCCAAAACTCTGCCCCATGGGTTCGAGTAGGACTGTGAGCCATAAGGGTCTCAAAGCAACTGAAGGCTTGCTTTGGGGGAATCTGAGACAGACCAGAGGGCTGAGAAGAACAGACAAGGAGAGAAGAAGCCATCTATAAAATTGGTAACTGCCTTCTTTGTTTGCTAGTCAGGAACTGCGTGAGGCTAGCGCAAGACCTGTTTGTGTATGTTTGTGAAAGAGAGACTTGTTAAGGGGAATGTATAGCTCTTAATATCTAACGTAAGAGTTATGTGTTTGATATAACCCTTTACTGCTTGTGTAATTCCTTCTCAATAAACTACTGTGTATTGAAGATAATTACTGTGGTCCTTTTTCACTGGTATGATAGTAATCTGCTCCCCCGGGAGCCAGTAAAGATCCATTTCAGGGGTAGTAGCACCCCCTGGTATCAACAAGGACCACCTTATCTTCATGCAAAATTGTAAATGGTGGATCAGCCATGCGGTTCACTCACCCTCCTGGTTGATATTACAGCAATAATGAAGACTGCTTTAACAGATAAATAAAATAAAGAACTTTAGGGTCCTCAGCCATGGAAGATGACAAAGGCAAGCATACCTCCTCAAGCAGACTGCAGATACCAAACTCTGGCATAAGAATCTGAAGCATCAAATGATGCCCTGAGGGTTTTGCCATGTTCTGGTCTTCTGTCAGGATAGCAATAGTCAGTCTTCTTTTATCCTCTGGCAACTCTAAGAAAGAATGCCATTCTTTCCCATAGGTGGAAATGGTAACAGGCCATCACTGCCTGTTAATTAGCCACTCTAATTTGGCCAGAACCAAACCTGTTACTGTCAGAAGCCGCCACCAGCAAATTTGGTACAAGGTGGGTGAGAAAATAAGAAAAACCTTACTGAAGGCCTGATACAATTTGTCCACTTTTCTTGGAAACAAACTGACAAGAAGAAGGAATTGACCAAATTACTTTAGCAGGTTGCAAAAGACCATCCAAAAGAGGGAGTGACCTGTTTGTGGAGAAAGCTCCAAGGATGTCAAATACTGGATGGGTGGTTTCCTGCATAGCCACCGAAAGTGATTTCAAACCGACTACTGTGCAATCCACAAGTTCATGGAATTCCAAAACATCCTCAGAAGGGGAGGATACCAAAGTCACGTGCTGGTCAGGTGACAAATCCAGATCAAAATCAGTATCCATTTGCGCCTCTTGAAAAAGAGGAACTATCTCCTCATTCTGTGCTTCAGAAAGAGTATCAGGTAATACTGTCTGAATTACCAATGGATCTGGAGGAACTAGATCTGAGGACTGCTGAGCTACTGGATCCTCAACAGATGATACTTCACTTCTCCATCCTTCTGCCTCAAAAACTGTTGTGGTAGAACCCAATAAGGCCATGAAGTCTATGGCTGCCAGTGTTTCCAGTAGGTGGGATCTAGAAACATACCCATGGGAGGAGGAACAAATGGATAGGGTAACATAACCTGGGATTAAATGGGTCTCTTCATTCCTCCTCTATCCTGCCCTAAGGACAGATATGACCTTAGATGTGGTATGGATGTCACCAGAGAAAAGATAGCAACTGGAGGATGAAGAGAAATAAATAGTGAGAAAGATCTACCCAGAGATCCCATAGGAGTCTTAGGAGGAGGCATAGACGGATCTGGAGAAGACTAATAAGTTCCTCTACTCTCCTTCTCTTTTCAGGTGATGCCAAGGAAGACATTAGAATGGAAGAAAACTGTGTCTTCTCCTTTGTCAATGTTCTGTTGGTCAGATTTCAGGATTACTCAGGTGGAAGAAGATAGTGTGCTCTATCAGGCACTGCTTGGAGAAGGCTCTACTCTTGAGTGCCAAGAGACAGTACCTGTAAGTTGGGATGTGTAGAACATTCAAACAAAAACGAATTAATTCCCCAATTAATAGCAATCTGAAAATGCTTAACAATTTCCTTACTAAACCCACAAATAGATGAGCCACCTCTCCAAAAACTGTTAAGAAGCAAAATGCCTTTGTAAATGGCTACATAAATGTAAAGACACTTTAAGAATTAGTTAAGTTTAAAAAGACTATTTGAAAACTGAAAAATGTTTATATAGAAAGTAAGGGTGTTTGGACTTATTTGAAAGAGAATATAAACACCTATTAAACCCCGATGAAGCTCAGTGGATATGTCATAAAATGGACTGAATAAAATAGAGTTAGAACTGTAACTTTAAACAGTGTTCAGAGAAATTCCCACCACAAAGAGAAAGGCAGTATAATTATCAAGTTAGGGAAAAAACAGAACCCTACTGCACAAGTATTAGCAGATCACCATTCCCTAGCCGAAATTGTTACCAAGATCAAACAATGAAGGTGTTGAACCAATGAAAGAATGACAACCAAAAATTTTTAATGCAGCCAAGCCTCAAAGAGGTGTTTTCCTCCTTCCATGAAGATATGGAAAGAGAAGGGTGTAAAAACCCTCTGAATTGAGCAAACTCTCTCTGGTCCTATTCCCAACTTTACAGCATTCACTATAGCCTCCCATCTTTGCTCAGCTTGTCTCTACAAGCAATCTAGCTAAGATGAAAACAGCCAAAGAGCAGCATTAAAAAGAAGCAACCTTCTAGTTCAGATGACATCATCATCAAGAGTTCAACATGTATGGTGAAATGAAGTTGAAAAGCCCTGCCAAGGGATTAAATGTAATGTTTTTCTTGTAATGATTTTGGCACTGAAATGCTATTAGACAGACAAGATAGGTGAAGTAATATCTGTTATTGGACCAAGTTCTGTGGGTGAAAGAGACCACTTTTGAATTACGCAGAGCACTTCTTCAGGTGTTCAGAGAGTTAGTACTTAGAGTGTCACGGCTAAATAGAAGGTGGAACAGATTGTTTATCATAAGTAGTTAACACATATTCTAAGGGACCATTCAAGGTGAAGAAGCCCACTTGTCTCTTTCACCAAGAGAAACTGGTTCACTAAAAGATTCTACTTTACCCACCTTGTGTCTCTAAAATCCTGGGACAAACACGGCTACAACACTGCAAACACTGAAATTGTATTATCACTTAAGATATAACTGCGTCTCCTGTTAAACCAAATTATTTAGCCTATTGTGATGCTGTATGGAGTCATAGTAAATAATTATGATTATTTTGCTTGTCTTTAGCTGTGGTGTTCCCTAAGGCCTGGCAAATAACCTCATGTGATTAAAACAGTGGGAGTCATGTCCCTTAATTGGCATTAAGATTTATCAAGATTTAGCTTATTATTTCGTATTACTCAAGACTATACAATTTTAATAATTTTTAAGATGAAATTACTTGGTGCTCATCAACTTGAAACAGCCCTTTCTACCTCAGAAGTGGACTATATATGCACTCCAGAAGTGGAGTGTATATGGACAATCACTTGAAGTGGACTATATATGGACAATCACTTGAAGAATTGGGGAGATATGGGAATTCAGTGAATTTTTAAAAATTTGAATGTAATATGTGTGACGGGTTGGGACCACAGAGACCTGCTTGGTGCTGCCACCTGGTGTGCCAAGGCTACTTCTGCCCCTGCTTCCAGGCCTTTTCCAGCTTGGGACTCCCGAATCCTGTCTGTTTTGAGCCAGATTCCACTGATCTGCTGCAAACACAGACCCAGGTCCGAGCCAAGTCCACTAACAATTGTGAGGCTCCTGGTAGCGCTCTTGCCTTTGACACCCAGGTGTCCAACTTCCAAAGAGGTTCAAACCCTTAATAAATCCGTTTTACCCTGTATAAAGGTTATACAGGGTAAACTCATACATAGTTCGCCTTCTATTTCAAAGATAGAAAGATATGCATAGCTGTTTGCCTTCCCCAGGTAACAACTCGTACTCCAGGAAACTTAAGTAAAAAGTGATTTTAATAAGTACAGAAAATAGGATTTAAGTGATTTCAAGTAGTGACAGACAGAACAAAGTGAATTACTAAATAAAATAAAATAGAACACGCAGTTCTATGTCTAATAACTCTGTGTACAGATAAAACCCTCACTAGGTCCAGTAAACAGGCTATCTTCCTTCTAGCCTGGGTCCAGCAATCACTCACCCCCCTAATGTCTTTGTCCTTTGTTCAGTCTCTTTCAGGTGTCCTTGGGGGGTGGAGAGCTTCTTTCTTTAGCCAGCTGAAGACAAAATGGAGGGGTTTCCTCGGGGTTTAAATAGATTTTCTCCTCTGGGTGGACACCCCTCCCTCTCCCTGTGTGGCATCCAGTTACCAAAAGGAGTTGGGGTCACATGGACAAGTCACCTGTCTATGCACAACTCAGTTCCTTCTCAGACCAGCCACATTCCTGGCAAAGTTCAGATGTGGATTGGTGTCTGCAAGTTCTATTGTCTGTTAAGTCCTTCTTGACTGGGCACTTAACCTGCACATTCCTTTCTCAAGAAATACAACCAATATTCATAACTTCAACTACAACAATGATACATGCATATAACCAGGAGGAATAAATTCAGTAGGTCATAACTTTCACAGAGATATGTTACATGGCACATGTAGCATAAAGCATAGTCCAGTTACATCATGTATACATTTATAAGCATCTCCCCATACAGTTTTATGGGGTACACCATCACAATATGTTAAAAGGAATGAGTAATTACGAGGACTGGGGGATTTAGGCTTATGGTAAGATGGAGAAATGCTACTTAATGAAGAAGAAAAGTTCAAGGAGTTAGGTAGTAACATAATAGGGGCCATTAAGATATGTGATACAGCATGGCCAGAAGGCAGCAGGAGAGTGATCTAGGATGAGGAGAAGCCTTATTCCCTGTAGACTAATTAAAAGCACCTGAAACCAATTAGAGCACCTGAAGCCAGTCACCTGATAAAATCCCCCTGCTTCAATCAGCCAGAGGAGGAGTTGGAGCAGAGTGAGGAGGAGTTGGAGCAGTTTGGAGGAGCTAAAGGAGAGTGATTTGGTGGTGGAGCAGAGAGCAGTTTGGAGGAATGAAGCAGAGTGGATTGGTGGTGGAACAAAGAGCAGTTTGGAGGAAAGTGGAGGAGAGTTTTGAGAAGTGCTGCGGTGGGCTAAGAAGACCAAGATCCTAGGTAAAGGGACACCTGGCTTGTGCAGAGGGAAGGCAGGAAGCCCCACAAGCTGAAGGTCAGGAGAGGGAAGTAGCCCAGGGGAAAGAATCACTGGTACAAGTGGTTCACCTGCTATCATAGGGCCCCTGGGCTGGGACCCGGAGTAGAGGGTGGGCCCGGGTCCCTCCCTCTCCACTCCCCTTCCCTGGGATACTAGTAGGATAGCTGTTACCCCAGTTCAGGGGCAAGAAATGGCACCCTGAAACCCCCCTACAAGAAGAGAAAGTACGGGACCCATCACAGTAGTGCCAGCAATTTGCCACAGATAGTTTAAAAATGTGTCACCTTCTTTCTAATACTTTTTTGCCTCTGGTGTCTGTTAAGGGCCAGACTCTGATACACTTATTCATGATGAATAGTACCTTAATTCCACAAAATCCCACAGATCCATTTGTGAAGTAAGGTGCTATTTGTGTAGCCCAAAGGGCTAGCTTTAGCATTCATTTTATTTGGCAGTAATATAAGGAACCTAGAGGCCTGTAAGCTGTAAGACATTGGATTCAGCAGTTAGCATAAGACTTGCGATCTATGAACTGTGGCACATTTAAATCACTTAAACATCACCCCTAAGTTTTGGGGAACAGGGAATAGTGTGTGTGTAAGCAGAGTCAGGATGAGCTCTACCCTGACATCTGGTGGTGAGTTGTGGAAAGGGATGTCAGGAGCTAATCTTGTTTGCATGGACACACCCACCCTGCAAAGCATGATGGATCGCTTGCCCAAATGGTCACTTTGGCTGCTGTGGGATCCCCAGTTTCTCTGTTATTGGGGCAGGAAGAATAAAGTGTTGTTACCCTGATTATGTGAATCAAGGACAGTGACCTTTTGTTATGATGGAGGGACTCGCCATCAACGAAGCAGCACTCGCTAGGCGAGGGACATGGGTTCCAAAACCCACTGAATTGAGAGAGGCTGGGGATAGGTATTTGTACCCGGTGGTATGGGCTGCTTCTGAGGGCCCTAAATGTCAGTTGCATCTCCTTCTCTCTCTCTCCACTGTGGAATATCAGAGCTAATTTTGAATTCCTTAGGAGTTTAATCACAGGCTGCTGAGTTGGAATCACTTGGGGCTAATGGTGCAAATTAGCACTAAGGCTCCCCTTACTACAAGCTGAAATCACTAAGAGCTGAAATCACTGAGCACTGTGTTAAGTAGTGGGGGAGCCGGAAGATATATTGCTGAGCAGCTGGAGGGACGGCTGACGGCTGTAACGATGCTGGTTCTGGCGGGGCCCAACTGAGAGTGCCAGTTCAGGACAAATTGCTTCAAGCAGGGCAGTAACAGCCCAAGGCTGGGGTTTTTCCACCTCTAAGGCAAACCAAACCAGCCAGACAGAGGAGACTTTGGTTTTACCCCACTGGCTAACCACAAGTCACACAAGCAATCCCCTTAGACACTCCAGTTTCCCAGTCTCACCACCAGTGCCACTCGTTATGGGGACAAATGGTCATGAAAACCAATGCCCCAGTAAAAGAAAAGGTCCTCCCGATCCCAATGGACCAAGCCCCCAGATCCAGGTCAATATACAAATCAGATCTTACCCACAAATCACGCTGTTGCCAATCCTTTAGAATCTAAAATCTAAAGGTTTATTCATAAAAGGAAAAAGGTATAGGTGAGAGCTAGAATTGGTTAAAAGGAATCAATTACATACAGTAATGGCAAAGTTCTTGGTTCAGGCTTGCAGTAAAGATGACATAAGCTGCAGGTTCAAATCAAGTCTCTGGATTACATCCACAGCATGGATGGGTCCTTCAGTCCTTTGTTCAGCACTTCCATTTGTAGAAAGGTTCCTCCAGAGATAAGAAGCAGGAATGAAGACAAAATGGAGATGAGGCAGCTGCCTTTTATAGTTTCTTCCAGGTGTAAAGACACCTCTTTGTCCTTACTGTGGAAAATCACAGCAAAATGGAGTCTGGAGTCACATCGGCAAAGTCTCTGCATAATTTGCTGAGTCACAGGCGTGTCTGCCTTCTCTCAATGGGTCCATTGTATCGCTGATGGCTCTTAATGGGCCATCCAGCAGGCCTGGCCGAGCTGATAGCTTGTCCTGGGTCCCAGAAGCCCAGCCCCAGTTTGAAATACAGACAGTATAAAGCCAATATTCATAACTTCAACTACAAAACTGATACATACATATAAATGACATAATCATAACCAGCCAAGCATAACCTGGTCTTAGACACCTCATTTGACCCCCTTTAGATAAGATTTGGTGCCACTATAGGACCTTGGTTGTAACAATGATCTATATGGTCGCAGTTATTGTCAATAACGTCACAACGGCGCGGAGCTGCTGATGGAGCGGAGCAGTTGGAGGGACAGCCAGAGCGGCTTGCGGGATGGCTGGCGGAGCGGAGTGACTCGTGGGATGGCGAGCGGAGCAGAGCAGAGCCCCACGAAGGGACGGGGCAATCAGCTTTCGAGCCACGTAAGGTGCCCCTTACTTCTCCCCTCCCCATTTCTACCCAGACTGGGGGGGCGGGGGTGTAGCACTCTGCAGATGAACTTTTGAACTCTGGGTCTGGACTTTTGGGTTGTTGGACTTTTGGGACTTTGCGTGATTTTTGGGGTTGCTGGACTCAAGAACCAAAGGGAAAGGACATGGCCAATTTGCTGGGGTGGGTCTTTGCTCACAGTTTGGTTTACGAATCCTAGATGTGGTGTTTCCACAACAAAATGCCGCATTGTTTCTCTCTGTCATTAAAAGGTTTTTGCTACACTCAGACTCTGTGCTTGCGAGATGGGAAGTACTGCCTCTTAGAGGCGCCCAGGGGGGTGATATATATTTGTCCCAGGTCACTGGGTGGGGGCTCGAGCCGGTTTTGCATTGTGTCATTGGAATGGAACCCCTAGATACTGAACCCAGCCCTTGTTGCTGCCAACTCTGACCGGCAGAAGGGTTACATGTGTAAGGGGGAATTTTGTCCATAACGACACCAGCCAACCACAGGAACACGAGCTAACACTGGCTTTTGGATAGAACATCTGCAAATATCTGACCACAAGAGTGCCATAGCAACAAACTGATGTATATCAGAATAAGTGGAGATCATTAGTATACTAACCAGTAGGAGAATGGCACCTTAACATTAGTAGGGTGAAGAAATACAGATAAGGAAAAGGGGAGAAACACGTATTGAAGATGCATTAGACATAGTGGCATCAGTGTAACATTATAAAGTTGCATCCAAGCCTGTGGGTGGGAGGAGAGAGACGTGTAGCCCTTGCGAAGTGCCAGGAGGATGGCCACTGGAGGTGATGAGGAAGATGATGGTCATGAGGAAGATAATGGTTAACATTTCAGGTTGTTCTGCAAGGGATGGTGGGAGTATATGGATGTTCAGATGTACATTCTGTATTATCGCTATCCACTTTACTGGGTTCGAGTGTTTGTGACTTTGCTAAACGTATTAATAAATTATTGTAGAATAGGGTGAGTGTTGCAACTGTGCACATCGGAGCTCCCAACTATACAGTAATGGATCGGGCTACATTTGGTATGAGTAAGGATATCAGAATCTGGCCTTTTGAGTGTTATATAAGTAATGACTTCCAGCTCCTTTCAAGGGTAGCCCCAAGCTGACCACATTGCTGTAGCATAGCCTGGATGTTACAAAGGCGTGGGTGACAGTTGCAAGGGCCACATTAGATTACAGGCCACAGATTCCTGGCTTTAGGCTAAAAACAGGATAAAATATAGAGTGCTTAGTTTTTCACAGCACTTACTCTTGGTAGTCGGAGGGGGCCCACTGTCAACACTTCCTCCAAAGCCTTTTAATTTACAGTCTGGAGGGGCCCAACCAAAATTACAATGGCAGTTTTTCTTACTGTTGCACGTCTGAAATAGAATAAAGGTATAAATAACATGAACCAAATGAGCAATTTGATGAAAATACGGCCTTTCTGAGCTCTTTGTACATTCTAACTGCCCTGTACTCTATGGCATTACATACTAAATAAAAGACAGAATGGTAGTTTCTTATCTGCTACTTTAGGTTTCTCCAATTCTCTTGATATGAGAACCAAGATAACTAGTTATCCAGAGTCTCCATCTTTGGCAGAAGGAGTTAATGTACTGACTTTGGTTTATTAGTGTGCAATCTTATCATCTAGTAGCTGACCAAAAGATCTAAAATTGGAACCAACTTCTCTAACCAGTTAAAAGAGTTCTCCTTTAGTTTAACTTCTATAGGGCTGCATTTTGGAGCTTAAAGACAATGTTTAATAGGGTCATTGCATACCCAATCTGGTTGGGATCTCCAAGCCTTTTAAAATAGAATACATGTTAGAGCAAATTTTCCTTAAAATGAGAAAATCCAATGTGTAGAGTTATTAACTTCTTATAAAAGTCATTTTAATATTATTGAAACCCTTAGTGAAATCATGTGTCAAGGCTCAAGAGGAAAGATAAGAAGCAAGAAAGCAACCGCAGATTGCATATGGCAGAGTTCTTCCTTCTCTCTGGCCTCTACTAGAAAAAGTAGAGATCTGGGCATTCTTATCTTGGAGGAATATGTTTTATCCTCAGAGCCAGGTGAAGCTGGTTGTATTAACCTGTACGCCTTGAACTCCATTTTCAGCCAAGCAAATGCCATTGTTTCTATTTTTGCATTGCACCATCTGGTGCTATAAATGTAATTTGGAAAGCAGGAGTTGGCTCATTGACTGATGTAAGGTAGTGAAAGAGCCATGGGATTATAAAACAGGTTTTCTACTTCTAGGCTTAAATCGAGGTCAGGACACAATGCTGGTTGTTATTATTTAACATTTACTTTGCACTTTGCAGTAGTGCCTAAAGGACATAAGATGATTGGGCTCCCCTTGTGTTAGTTGGTGCACAAATATGTGATAAATGATAGTTCCTGCCCCAGAGAGCTTGGTTAGAACTTGGTTGAGTTCAGGTTAATGCTCAGTAGTATGGTGACCTCAGGTCAGGCCAAAAATCAGCCAGATGTTTTTTATACTCTAGAACTAGGTTTTAAGAAAGATTTTTAGTAAAGGTACTACTTGAATTTTTGTTACTAGAATTCCATAAACCACATTTATTTTTCTCAGGGTTATCAATTAAAATTTCTCCATTCTTTCATCAGGACAGGCACATAGTCTGGGTCCCCCTTTTTACAGAAGAGAGTGTGTCCCCCATTCACAAGCTCCAACCCACACACAAAATCCTCTCCCCTCCATTTAGGTAGAAGCTGTGCTTCTTCTTCTCAGGAGCACCTGCTTCTTACTGAAACCCTTACTCTCTTATGGCTTCCTCTGCCGGTGCCATTCAGCTAGCTAAAGTGCTACAGCCCTCAAGTCTTCTCCTCAAGCTTGGTACTTAAGGTGATCTTTATAGCCTGGGCTCTTCCACTCAGCCCACTGAAGAGTTTAACCCCCTCACAGTCCAGCTAAGACTAGAGCACATACATCCTGGGCTTCTTGTCCCAGTTTCCCATTTGTGTGTGGGTTTGATTTAAATAGTAATTGCATCTTGTGGTCTGCATAGATCGCCTTACAGACGGGCATCTGACTGCTAGACACCAACTCCTGAGAATGTCGGTTGCTCAGGCTCAACCCTGTCTAACTGGTAGGTGGGTAAGTAATGGGCTGGAATTTGAGGGCAAGTTAAGTCTTCCTGTTTCTCATAGTTATTTCAAATCCTTTTGGAATGAATGACAATGTTCATCTCTTCCTGGTTCCTCCCATTAATTTTTGTGTGTAAGCTAAGCTACTACTTACAGTTAAGAGCCATTGAACCTGCACAGCAAATTTCTCCTTTAAAGTTAGCATGGGACAGACTTAGGCTATGTCTACACTACAGACCTTACAGCAGTACCATTTCAACTGTGCCAGTGTAAGGTCTCCTATGTAGCTGCTCTTTGCCAGCAGGAGAGAGCTCTTCTGCCAACATAATTAAACCACCCCTATGAGTGGCATTAGCTATGTCAGCAGGAGAGGACTTTAGCTAACAGAGATTTGCAAGCCTCACATCTATCTGTGAGGAATATGGGTTTTACTGTATCCATTAGTAAACCAAGGAATCCCAGGGGATAATGATGGTCAAAATGTTTTTTAATCACTTTGTGCTGACCTGTATATTATGACCTTTGCTGTCTAATGGAGACCTCACCTCAGTTTTTGGCTGAGCAAAGTGAAATGGCCCTACACTAAACTACACAGTATTTCTCTTCCTTCATCTCTCTGTGTGCAGCCTCCCCAAAGTCTGCTCCATGGCTGTTGTTGGGGGAGAGAGAGGAAACAAGCTGTCTGTCCACCCCTTCCATCCCAGGGGAAAAAAGATCCTTCGGGGGTGGGGAGGGAAGAAAGAGGACACACTAACAGAGCCCCTGCCACAGGAGTGGGGACAGGGAAGGAACAGCATAGGGGATAATACAGAGCCTCTGGTATGAGGAAAGGACGGGGGTGTTGAAGAGACTTCCTGAAATAGAGGTGGATTGGAAGGTGGCACACAGGGAGCTTATAGAGAGAAATGGAGCATGTGAATTGGTGGATTCTCACCTGGACCCGGGGATTTGGCAAATGATCATTAATATACTAATACTTAAAAAGGGGTATATGGGTATTTAGTTTTTCCCCATATTTTTTCCCCATCAGCAGAGCCGTAAATAGCTATTTTTGCGCCTGAGGCAAGAATATAAAATTACGCCCCCCCCCCATATAATTTCATAGTAGTTACGGTACTCTGTCCTACTCAGATATTTAGAATTCTTCATACTATTCATAGTGCAGAGTCTTGTTCAATGGACTGGAATAAAAATTAAAACTACAATAAATAAATGTACCACCAACTAACACCTCCCGGGGGGATGGGCTAGGCCGGGGGGGGTACCACCAACTAAGGCCTCCGCGGGAGATGGGCCGGGCCAGGGGGTACCAACAACTAACACCTCCCAGGGGAATGGGCAGGGGAGTACCACCAACACGACAGGGCTGGGTTAACTTTTTGTGGGCCCGGTGCCAAACATATTTGTGGGCCCCCATTGGGGAAATAGGGCATGTGATGGGGGGCAGTCCACAGAGCATGGGGCCGGTTGGGGGCAATGAGGAGCAGTGCAGTGGAAGTGGTCTCACTCAGCCCAGCACAAGGGCACTGTTTACAAACCCAAAACTGCTAGACACACACTGGCCCGCCCAGCCCTGTGATGCCAGCATGCCCCTTCCACACTACCTCCCTGCCCAGTGCCATGCCCTTATGCCCAGCACCCCCTCACCCAGAGACTTCCCCCACAGATCCCTATGCCCAGCAGCCCCTCACCCAGAGACCTCCCCCACAGATCCCTATGCCCAGCACTCCCTTGTGCAGTGACCTGCCCCACAAATCCCTATGCCCAGCACCCCCTTGCCTAGAGACCCCCTCCCACTGACCTCCCACCACAACTGCATGGCACCCTGCACACCATACCCCGTGCCCAGCTCCCCCACACACAGATCCCCTACTGTCCAGCACCCCCTTCACAGTCCCATCATCACAGCTGTAGAGCGCCCCATATTCCTGAGAGAATGCTGCATCAAATTCTGTGCATCATATTTTAAAATTCTGATTTTTTTGATTATTTTTTTTTACAATAAGTAAATGTGGAAGCTCCACCATGGCAGTGGGGAGCACAGGTCACTGGCTGCATGGAGGTGGGAGATCACCCTGCAGTCTCCCCCGGCCCCCTGGGACAGGGACTTCGCAATGAGGCTGAACCTGACCCTGGGAAGCACAAGGGCCAGGCCTGCCACAGAAACACCCTGGGGCTCTGCCCCTTTCGCGCCAGGCGCACCAGATGTGGGCAGGAAGGCTCAGCCTGGCAGCAGGATCCAAGTGCAGAGGGACTTAGTGTGGGGGGTATCCAGATGGGGGTAAGAGGGCTTGGGGGGGCGGTAAGAGGGTTCTGTGTGGGGCAGTCTGGGGGCAGGCAGCTCAGTGGGGGATCTGGATGCACAGGGAGGTTCCAGGGGCAGGGGCAATGGGAGTCTGCAGGGGGGACCAAGTGAAGTGGCTGAAGCTCAGCACGGGGGAGGGGGAGTCTGGGTGCAGGGGAGGTGGGGTTCATTTGGGTGGGGGTCTAGGTGTAGGTGGTTGCGGCTCAGTGGGAGGGTGTCTGTCTGGGGGTGGGGCTCATCGGGGTGGTACAGATGCAGGGGAGGTGGGGCTTCTCAGGGTGAGGGTTTGATGGGCCTGGTAACAGGGTTGCCCCAGCTGCTGCCAAGGTGATCCACATGCTGGACCCCCACTTCCCCTATCCCCTTCTCTTCCCCATCCCACCCCCTTCCTTCCCAAACAACTGCCTCTTCCCCCTGCCCCCGCTTCCCCTTTCCCCTTCTCTTCCGCATCCCAGCACACAGAAGGGAGCCCAACCAGCACTAGGACCCAGACGGTGGTGTCCAGCTGTAGAGTCCAGGAAGATTCCTCAGCAGAGCTGTAGCTGCTCTACATTCACACACAGACGGACTGCTCGTTCCCCCTTCCCCACGGCCCGGGGAGATGGGCTGGGGGCTGGGGGCGCTGGGCGGCTCTAAGGGCTTTCCCAGCGGAGCGGGGGGGGCTGGTCGGGGGCGCAGCAGCTGGAGACGGCGTGGAGCAGGGAGCCTGGCCCATAACCCCTGGCGCCCCCCCACCCCCAACCTCGACGAGCACCAGCCGGTGGACCACGGCCTCCAGCTTGCTTCAGCAGAGCCCCAGTGTGAGCTGCAGCAGCCGCGCGGAGCAGCATGGCCCCCTGCCGCTCCCGAAGTGCCCGGGACCAGATCGGGTAGGGAGGAGGCAGGGCCGTAACAGCGCCCCTGAGGTACGCGCCTGAGGCGAGTGCCTCACTCGCCTCGCCCTCGTTACGGCCCTGCCCGTCAGTGTTTCTCGCTTCTCCTGAAAGTTTCTGGAGCTTTTTTTCCTCCTAGGTACTTGTAAGAATATAGACCTGGTGAACTATGGTTTTAAACTGAGTTTGGATGTTAGTGCAAGTGATAGGTCCAAAGCTTGTTACCAAAAAAAATGAGAAGAAGAGAGGCTGAAATGAGAAGAAAGGATGTTTGTGATAATTGTATAGAGACCCTTGAAATAACAGTATTATTTTATTTAAGGTTTGGGTTCAGATGCTGTAAATAATTCTTTAAAAATAAAGAAAACGTCATTAATTGGGTACCAGGTGCAGTAAATTATTGATTACATACACTAAATTATCAAGAACTCCTTAATCTCGTAGCTAGGGAGAAATATAGCAAAATAAGTCGGTCTATCAAGCAATTAACAAATTAATTGTGATTAATTGTGCAATTAATCACACTGTTAAACAGTAATAGAATACCATTTATTTAAATATTTGTGGATTTTTCTACATTTTCAAATATATTGATTTCAATTACAACACAGAATAGAAAGTGTACAGTGCTCATTTTATATTTATTTTTGATTATAAGTATTTGCACTGTAAAAAAAAAAAGAAATAGTATTTTTCAATTTACCTAATACAAGTACTGTAGTGCAATCGCTTTATAATGAAAGCTGAACTTACCAATGCACAATTATGTACAAAAAAACCTGCATTCAAAAATAAAACTATGTAAAATTTTAGATCCTACAAGTCCACTCAGTCCTATTTCTGACTCAGCCAATCGCTCAAACAAACAAGTTTATTTACATTTGCGTGAGATAATGCTGCCCACTTCTTGTTCACAATGTCACTTGAAAGTGAGAACGGGTGTTGGCATGGCACTGTTGCAGCCAGCATTGCAAGATATTTACATGCCAGATGCATTAAATATTCATATGTCCCTTCATGTTTCATCCACCATTCCAGAGGACATGCGTCCATGCTGATGACAGGTTCTGCTCGATAACAACCCAAAGCAGTGCAGACTGACGCATGTTCATTTTCATCATCTGAGTCAGATGTCACCAGCAGAAGGTTGATTTTCTTTTTTGGTGGTTTGGGTTCTGTAGTTTCTGCATCAGAGGGTTTCTCTTTTAAGACTTCTGAAAGCATGCTCCACACCTCATCCCTCTCAGATTTTGGAAGGCATTTCAGATTCTTAAACCTTGGGGCAAGTGCTGTAGCTACCTTTAGAAATCTCACATTGGTACCTGCTTTGCATTTTGTCAAGTCTGCAGTGAAAGTGTTCTTAAAATGAACAACATGTGCTGAGTCCTCATCCGAGACTACTATAACATGAAATACATGGCAGAATGCAGGTAAAACAGAGCAGAGGACATTGAATTCCTTGGGGAAGAACTGTATCACAAATTTAAATAACGTGGTTTTTTTTTAAACAGGTGTCATCAGCATGGAAGCATGTCCTCTGGAATGGTGGCTGAAGCATGAAAGGTTATAGGAATGTTTATCATATCTGGCACGTAAATACCTTGCAATGCTGGCTACAAAAGTCCCATGTGAAAGTCTGTTCTCACTTTCTAGTGACATTGTAAATAAGAAGAGGGCAGCATTATCTCCCGTGAATGCAAACAAGCTTGTTTGTCTTAGCGATTAGCTGAACGAGAAGAAGGAATGAGTGGAGTTGTAGGCTCTAAAGTTCTGCATTGTTTTGTTTTTGAGTGCAGTTATGTAAGAAAAAAAATCTACATTTGTAAGTTGCATTTTCACAATAGAGATTGTACTATAGTACTTGTATGAGGTGAACAGAAAAATACTATTTCTTTTGTTTGTCATTTGTAAGGTGCAAATATTTGTAATACACATAATATAAACTTAGCGGTGTACACTTTGTATTCTGTGTTGAAATTCAAAACAATATATGAAAATGTAGAAAAATATCCAAAAATATTTAATAAATTTCAATTGGTATTCTATTGTTTAACAGTGTGATTAAAACTGTGATTCATTGTGAATCATATTTTTAATCACAATTAATTTTTTTGAGTTAATCGTGTGAGTTAACTGCAATTAATTGACAGCCCTAAAAAGAAGACAAGGAGAAAACCTGGAAGAGAGGGGGGTCCATCCATTAATATTGTCTCAACTGGTCCAGAGGACAGGGTTCAGCCATAAACTAGCTCATCAGGCAGTCTCTAAGGTCTGATAATCAGCAATGACATCATTTGCTCATTATAGTGTATACATGGCAAGGTTTTGGGGGGTTTCTTTGTAACAGATCTTTCTTATTCCTCTGCAGTTATGCAAGATGGGAAGGTATCACCCAAATCTGATCTTATTGTGCATATTTGGGCACTGCTTATAACTGTATTGTTGCTAAAATATAAATGTGTAGATGGTGGTATTTGTATTTTGAATGTAATCAAACACCAACTGGACTGTAGACTACTAATGGAATACTTGAGTAGAAGCTAAGTCATGGTGAACCTTAGTAAATGCATTAGGAAAATTATTTCCAATAGTACTGCTTCAGCATCCCAGTCCTCTATAGTGTCACCACACCTTTCTCTCCTTCCTTGGAATGAATTGGGTCTGGCTTATATAGGTCTAAACCTCTCCCATACCCATCAGGAGCTGAGGGGACTTCTTAACTGGAGTCAGCTGCTTGGGTTTTTTCCCTCTCCCCCTCTGTAGCAGTTCACTCTCTAACATAAATTTTTAGCAATAAAATCCCAAATGGCATGAGATCTGGCTATTTTCCAGATCTTACTGTATCATGTGTCATGTGGCTTTTCATCAAATAATGTACAGTTGATAAGATTCTGCCTTCAAAATACTTTAATTACTGCTTTTCAAGATTTTGTCTGACTCAAATAATCTTATTAAGTCTAATGTGAAGCATCACTTCTAAGACTAAGTTCAGTGTTCTACATATTATACTTTGAAATTCTGAGGATGTTAAAATCTTTACTACTTACCCCTCTATTATTGCATTTTGTGTGATTACAGTCGTAATTCAGAATTCTTATATCGACACATGTCCCATCTAAACATATCTGTAAAAGTTCACAAATAAATATATATTAGATAATAGGATGACATTAGGAAAGCCTGTATTCTGACTGGTTATTAAATTTGGAAATCACACTACAAGTCAAAAAGAAAAGTTAATGGTAAATGTTTTTTTCAGAGTTTCTTAGCACAGAGTCACATTCTTGAGGGTGCATATGATCTTGGCACCACAGTCAAAACCCTCTAGAAAGCAGGAAGCATTAAGGTCATGCATGTGCTCATTTGCAGAACAGAGTTACTTCCACTTCTTCAGAATCCATATCAGAGACTCTGAAGAAATGGGGAGGGTGGATCTATTTGGACAATCTATTCAAAGAGTCAGTTTCTGGCAAATAGCATTTCTCTAAGTATTTTTAGTGTAAAGCCTTGCAGTATTGCTTTCTTGAAATAGGTATCAGCTGCCAGCTAAGAGAGTACTGCTGGATGAATGTAGGAATTAAGTTTTAAGGAGCAGCTATATGTGGTAACAGCTAAAAGTCATCCATAGTCTCTTGACTATTGCAATATCCTTTTTTTCTAGTGTCTCCGCATTGCTCCCCATCCATTGAAAATCATTATCCTAGCTCAATTTTCTGACCATATAACCTTCCCCCTGCTTTGTATTCCTCTGCTCTTTCCCCCCTTTTTCTATTCCAAAGACTAATCAAGAACAGCATAGAGGAAATTGTGAACAGGAGAAAACTGTCACTGGATAACCAGTGGTGAAATCTCTTTCATTTCTGAAGATAAGCGTTTTGTGTAGACATCTTCATACTGTTTAACAGTACTTATAATAATAATAAATGGAGATATGCCAATCTCCTAGAACTGGAAGGACCTTTTAAGGTCATCAAGTCCAGTCCCCTGCCTTCACTAGCAGGACCAAGTACTGTCCCCTGACAGATTTTTGCCCCAGATCCCTAAATGGCCCCCTCAAGGATTGAACTCACAACCCTGGGTTTAGTAGGCCAATGCTCAAACCACTGA
This sequence comes from Macrochelys suwanniensis, assembly GCA_033296515.1. Lineage (NCBI taxonomy): Eukaryota > Metazoa > Chordata > Testudines > Chelydridae > Macrochelys > Macrochelys suwanniensis. Next base: position 10,997,659 of record CM065775.1, read on the forward strand.
GCTATCCCCCCCACACTTGTTTTACCTCTGCAGAATGGGAAGCCTCTATCCCCCAGAACCATTGAGTAACCAAGCTCTGAGGTGAAGAATCTCCAGATTGGGTTGAAGAGTCCAACTGGAGTCCTAAAACCAACAGGTGGGGAAGGTGACAGAAAAGACTCAACACCAAGAAAGAGGCAAGGTGAATCAGGTAAGGGTACCAGATCTGTCTTAGACACTAGGTCAACTAAAATGGCCCTGGCATGGTCACGTTTGACCTTCTTAAACACTCTCAAGATCAACAGTAGTGGAGGATATTCACAGAGAAGGCCCGTCGTCCAAGGAATGAGGAATGCACACCCCCAAGGAGTGAGGAGCCCTCCCTCCTCTCAAAAAGAATATATTGCACTTCCTGTTGGTGGCTGTGGTGAAAAGGTTCATCTTTAGAAACCCTAAGGTCAGAAAAATGTAAATCCAGCTCCTATTCGTAATCCTGGAATAAGTGCCTGCTGAGACTGTTGGTCATGGTGTTTTGTGAATCAAAACAAAACAAAACCCCCCAAAAGAAAAAAGCGGAACAAGTAAAAAGAATGCACGCAGAAGTCCAGCAGCAGAGTGGGGGCTATCCAGTTTCTAGCACTGAATGCTGCATGTACGATTACCTTGTGGACAGGTAGCATATATGTGCATCTGCTGCAAAGAGGTCATGGCCCTCAGAGACTGAGTATGGGCTCTTGAAACCAGAGAGGCTGAACTGGAGGAGTTAAGGGAGACAGAAGTACACAGATGAGCCTTTCTGGGACACAGTAGAGTGGTCCTTGCCCCAGTCTGACAGCCTCTGTGGTGTTGAGGAGGATGAAAATCTTGGAAGGAGAACATCAAACTGGAGCAGAGGGAAATGATCCCATAGTGGGGACCCTCCTTCCAGATCATGGCATCCGTTCACACTGAGGATACCTCTCAGGAGGGAATCCAAGTTATTAAGAAGAGACATGGAATAATAATGGGGGATTCAATCAGACTTCCATGGTAGTAATCTCTGAAATGTTTCCAGTTCCATGTGCAGGATCAGTTAGACAGGCAGACTGGAAGGGTGCCAATGCACGGATGAGACAATGGTAGAGGGTGAAGTGGTTTAAGTTTATTAGGAACTGAAGAACCTTTGGGGACGGAGGAACCGATACGAGAAAGATGGGCTCCACCTAAACCAAAATCGAAGCAGATTGCTGGCATGTAAAATTAGAAAGGTTGTACAGGAGCTTTTAAACTATGGGCTTGGGGAACGCCAACAGATGCACAGGAGCACATAATATGGACAAACATCCTGTAATGGCAGATCTCTACATCCTAGTAAAGGGGAGAGTCTAGTTGTTGATAAAGTATAGGCAGGAACTGAAGAGAAACAGTCAAATGAAAAAAAAGAGACCCATTCAATTACATCACATAATGGCAGGCAACTAAAAAGTGACAAATTTTTAAAATGTGCTTGTATACAAAGGCTAGCAGTCCTAATACTAAGGGTACGTCTATACTACCCGCCTGAGCCGGCGGGTAGCAATCGATCTTCTGGGATTGATTTATCGCGTCTCATCCAGACGCGATAAATCGATCCCGGAAGCGCTCCCCATCGACACCGGAACTCCAGCTCCGCGCGAGGAGTAAGCGGAGTCGACGGGGGAGCCTGCCTGCTGTGTCTGGACCCGCGGTAAGTGCTTTTAAGTTCGAACTAAGATACTTCGAAGTTGCGTATCTTAGTTCGACCCCCCCCCCCCACAGCGTGGACCAGCCCTATGATAGGTGAACTTGAGTGCCTGGTATTAAATGAGGATATTGATATAATAGCTATCACAGAAACTTGGTGGAATGATGACAATAATAATGGGGGATTTCAGCTATGCCCATATTAATTGGGAACATGTCACTTCAGCACAGGATGCAGAGAGAAAATTTCTAGACACCATTAATGACTGCTTCTTAGAGCAGCTAGTCCTGGATCCAACAAGGGGAGAGGCAATTCTTGATTTAGTCCTCAGTGGCGCACAGAATCTGATCCAAAAGGTGAATATAGCTGAAATGATTGGTAATAGCGAGAATTATATAATTAAAGTTAACATCTGTGTGTGTGTGGGGGGGGGGGGGGGGTGTAACCAAAGAAACCCAACACTAGTTCTTAACTTCAAAAAGGGGAACTACACAAAAATGAGGAAGCAAGTTAAATGGAAATTCTAAGGAACAGTCACAAGAGTGAAATGCCTGTAAACTGCACGGAAACTTTCTAAAAATCCTAGAATAGAGGCTCAAATTAAATGCATGTCCAGAATTAAAACAAAGTAGTAAGAGGATCAAAAAAATGCCATCGTGACTAAAACCAAAACAGTAAAAGAGGTGGTTGGAGGCTAAAAGGCATCCTTTAAAAATTGGAAATCAAATGCTGCTGAACAAAACAGAGAGGAGCATAAACTCTGGCAGGTCAAGTGCAAAGTGTTATTAGGCAGGCCAGAAAAGAATTTGAAGAGCAAATAGCAAAAGACTCAAATACTATATAACAAAGAAAAAAAATATTAAGTACATCAGAGGAAGCCTGCCAAAAAGTCAGTGGGGCCACTGGACGACCGAGGTGCTAAAAGAGCACTCAAGATAAGGCCATTACAGAAAAGCTAAATGAATTTTTTGCATCTGTTTTCACTGTACTGTTAATTTACGAATATTTTGAACAGCACCAGTCCCAGAACAGATCCCTGGGGAACACAGCTACTTACCTCTCTCCATTCTGAAAACTGACCATTTATTTCTACCCTTGTTTTTGGTCTTTTAACCGGTTACTCATTCATAAGAGGCTCTTCCCTCTTACCCCTTGGATCCTTACTTTGTTTAAGTGCCCTTGGTGAGGCACCTTGTCAAAGACTTACTGAAAGTCCAAATACACTATATCCATTGGATCACGCTTGTGCATATATTTGTTAAAATATCTATCTCATAGAACTGAAAGAACCTTGAAAGGTCATCGAGTCCAGTCCCCTGCCTTCACTAGCAGGACCAAGTACTGTCCCCTGACAGATTTATGCCCCAGATCCGTAAATGGCCCCCTCAATGATTGAGCTCACAACCCTGAGTTTAGCAGGCCAATGCTCAAACCACTGAACTATCTAGCTGTGCTCTTAAAAGTTGAACAAATATTTCACTTTTGTTGTATATGCATGTCCCCCAGACAACAAATGCACTGGAAATATCTGCCACTGATTGGGATAGATTCCCAGCAGGTGAGGCAGTGCTTGAATCTTGGAGATCCTGGCATACCCTGGTTACAATTGCCAAAGGGAAACTCACACGTAGAGAGGAGGGGAAAAGATGGGATAAGGGTTGGAAAAATAACCCTCAAATGAAGAAAAGAAATTAGAATATAATACTTAAAGTAGAAATAAATAACTAAAGTAAACTAAACACTAGAGGATGCTAAAACTAAGCTTTGGGCAACACTAGAAGTGGGCATGCCAGACACTTCATCTCAGGCAGAGGCAGCTGAGAAGGAATGGGGAGTGGTTTGCTCACATAACTCTATATAGCCTTAGTATGGGGCCTCAGGAAGTCTGCAGCATATGTGAGGGCCGAACAAGTACTGATGCTGCAAATTTCAGATCACAGGCACTTAGGGCATATGTGAACCTGAAGTGGAGCACCCACCGGGCCAGTACCCGAAAGAGAAATGGTGTTACTTTTAAATTTCCTGGATCTTTCTCCATTTTTAAGGCAGACTTTAAAAAGCATTTTTAAATACACAGCTACAGTGGATATTGAAGGCTTCAGCAAAGTTTGCTATGATGTCAGTCACCAATATTCAGACATGAATAAATGGATTTACTTACTTAACCTGAGACAGTGTGTATTATGAACCTAGGAGACTGGATTGTGCAGACAATCTCTGGTATAAAAAAAATACTGACAGTGGACATATAAGCAGCTAATTAGGTTGATAAACTCCTGTATACCCACTCAATGGAAGAATAACACAGGACCCAGTCATCACATTAGTTGTATCTTTACATGTGATGGAACAAATATATACCAGATGTTTCAACCACAATTTTAACACTTAAGAATTTTGCATATAGATTTGTAGTTCAAACTCAGCCAGACATCTAGGCAGAGAAGGTTTAATTCAAGTCTTAGAATCATAGAATCATAGAATATCAGGGTTGGAAGGGACCTCAGGAGGTCATCTAGTCCAACCTCCTACTCAAAGCAGGACCAATCCCCAACTAAATCATCCCAGCCAGGGCTTTGTCAAGTCTAACCAAGTCTAACTATACTCAGAGCATGTTGCAAGATCATGTTTTGTAAAACCATTTTCCCTGGAGAGTATTGTCTTTGTAGTCATGCTCTGGCATATACTGAGCAAATGAAGATGGATTCAGACAGACAGTTTAGAAACTTCAGGAGGGAAGACATCTACGGACAGATTTTTAAAGGTATTTAGGCTCTTTGGGGAATATTCAAAAGTGCAGTGAAACCCAAAACTACCCCTGACACTGACCCCTACTTCCATTTCTCCATCCACTGCATAGCATGGAATAGAACATCTGCTGCTCCTTTTAAAGGGTTAAGATGGGCTTCTGCAGCTGCTTGTGGGTGAGAGCATGCTGTCCTTATAGCGATCTCTCAGGCTTTTCAGGTAAGGGGACAGAAGGAAACCTGGAGTGGGGAAGAGGAGTTCAAGGTCTCCCTCTCTCCATTTAATCTGTTCCACCCCATTCACAAATCTAACTATACTTATTACAGTACCTTGTTCTCACCACATGTGGTGCCATCTCCCACTGAGCCAACATCCACCGTGTCCTTCCCAGCATGAAATTCTGTACCCCAACACAAGATATCATCAACTGGAGTTTGAACTATGGACCCAAGACTTGTCAGCTGAGGGATTTTTTTAACATTAACACACTGCAGTCTTCCGCACAAGACATCTCTGAAAGAAAAAAAATAAGAACAGTTGCTTCGAAGTTTATATGAGATTTGAAGTGTGAGAGTTGGGATGCGTCTTACTAATGAAGATGCAAAGTCTCATAATAAATCCTTCCCTACACCCATTCTCTGAGTGCCTTGTTAACCCCACTAATGTTCCAGCACAATTACTGATCTTTCTGCCATGAAGGGCTGCATGAAATACAATCAGGAGCTCATCAATGTTGCTGCAGCAAGGTAGAGAGGTGACAGCAGAGCAATGTGAAATGCTGCTTCTGTAGTATTCCCAGCCTAGGAATAAATAATTAAGTTTATGTCCTGAATTTGGATCCTATACTGTAAGCCTACTGTTCTACCACCAGCCCTACTGTCCTCCTCTGTAAAGTGCTCTTGTATGTATGGATGAAAATAAATAGCAGTTTTCTCATTTCTATCAGAGTTCTCATTGGCTCTATCATGGTTGTCCTGTTTCAAATCTGAGGGATCAGATCACTATGGTAGGAAACAATATAATGCAGCATGAAAAAACGCTAATATTCTGGGGTGTGTTAACAAGAGAGTTGCATTGAAGACATGGGAGGTCATTCTTCTGCTCAACTTGGTATTGGTGTGTCCTCACCTAGAGTATGTGTCCAGTTTTGGCCCTGTGTCAACATGGGTGGGTGGACTGGATGATCCCTCAAGGTCTGTTCCAGCCCTACATTTCTATGATTGTATGTGATCTTTTTGGACCATGTGGCCAGCTGGGGAATCAGAGGTTAAGGGTTTGGTAAGAGGAAGCAGAAGGGGTGGAAGCAAGTTTTCAGGGAAGAAAGGAAGGGGTTTGAAGAGTCTTTCAAGAAATAGAGCCTACAATCTTGGACAGCAGCCAACTTCTCCTGCAATCCTGTCCCTGCTTGCTACAAACCAGCACTTCAGCCCTTTCTACTCCTCATAGATCAAAGAAGGTGAAGTGTAGTAGGTCCCATAGACTCATAGACTTTAAGGTCAGAAGGGACCATTATGATCATGTAGTCTGACCTCCTGCACAATGCAGGCCACAGAATCTCACCCACCCACTCCTGCAATAATCCTCTCACCTATGTCTCAGCTATTGAAGTACTCAAATCATGGTTTAAAGACTTCAAGATGCAGAGAATCCTCCAGCAAGTGACCCGTGCCCCATGCTGCAGAGGAAGGCGAAAAACCTCCAGGGCCTCTGCCAATCTAGCCTGCAGGAAAATTCCTTCCCAACCCCAAATATGGCGATCAGCTGAACCCTGAGCATGTGGGCAAGACTCACCAGACAGACACCCAGGAAAAAGTTCTCTGTAGTAACTTCTAACATCCCATCACCGGCCATAGGGCCGATTTACCACTGATAGTCAAAGGTCAATTAATTGCCAATATCATGTTATCCCATCAAACCATCCCCTTCATAAACATATCTACCTTAATCCTGAAACCAGATAGGTCCTTAGCCCCCACTACTTTCCTTGGAAGGCTGTTCCAGAACCTCACTCCTCTGATGGTTAGAATTCTTCATCTAATTTCAAGTCTAAACTTCCTGATGTCCAGTTTATATCCATTTGTTCTTGTGTCCACTTTGGTACTGAGCTTAAATAATTCCTCTCCCTCCCTGGTATTTATCCCTCTGATATATTTAAAGAGAGCAATCATATCTCCCCTCAGCCTTCTTTTGGTTAAGGTAAACAAGCCAAGCTCCTTGAGTCTCCTTTCATAAGACAGGTTTTCCATTCCTCGGATCATACTACTGGCCATTCTTTGTACCAGTTCCAGTTTGAATTTAAACATGGGAGACCAGAACTGCACACAGTATTCCAGATGAGGTCTCACCAATGCCTTGTATAATGGTACTAACACCTCCTTATCTCTACTGGAAATACCTCGCCTAATGCATCCCAAGACCGCATTAGGTCACTCATCTTTATTGCTGGCAGGAAGAGGAGGATGAGGTGGTGGCAGCAGCACCATCTGCCTGGTCATTTTACTACCCATTGGTCACAACTCCCAAAGGAAAGACCTGTAGGAGCTCAACTCAGACCTTCTGTCAAGGCTGATTCCCCACTCTGGCACTTCGAGTGCAGAAGATGGGGGCCCACAAGGATTCTAAAAATTAATACTGGCCACTACAGTCTTGTATTAAAATCCCAAGGGTACAGCTTTTTTCTGATCTTGGTTTGGTAGATGCTGCCACCACCCAAGCGCAGAACCCCTTTATGAGCTGAGGAAGGCACACTTGGGAATTCCTTCCTGTGGGATATGGAGGGATTATCGACGATCATCCGGGCCACTGACTACTAACCCATACTGCTTGTCCATGTGGGCACTAATGATACTGTGAGGTATGACCCTGAGTAGATCAGAAGTGACTACAGGGCTCTGGGAGTAAGGGTGAAAGAGTTGGCGGCACATGTGGTGTTCTCTTTGATTCTTCCAGTGAAGTGTAGGGGCCCAGACAGAGACCAATGGATCCCGGAGGTGAATGCCTGGCTGTGAGGTTATGGTGTTGCCAGGAGGGCTTTGGCTTCCTTGACCACAAGATGCTATTCTGGGAAGAAAGACAGCTAAACAGAAATGGGGTCCACCTATCAAGGAAAGGGAGGAGCATATTTGGAGACAGACTGGCTAACCTAGTGAGGAGAGCTTTAAACTAGGTTGACAGGGGCAAGTGACAAAAGCCACAAATAAGTGAAAAACATGGAGACCTGGGAGAAGGGTCGGAATCTGGGGGCGCATGGGCCATTAAAGAAGGGATAAGGAGAGACGAGACAACATGGGAGAAAATCAAATCAGTATCTTAGATGTATGTATACTAATGTGAGAAGTATGGGGATTAAGCAGGAATAACTTGAAATGCTAGTTAAAACAGCTATGACATAGTTGGCATCACAAGGATAATGTGCATCACTGGAATATTGGTATAGAAGGGTATAGCTTGCTCAGGAAGGACAGGCAACGAAAAAAAGGAGAAGGTGTTGCCTAATATGTCAAAAATGTATACATTTGCTTGGACTGAGGTTGAGATGGAAATAGGAGATAGACTTGTTGAAAGTCTCTCTGTAAGGATAAAAGGGGTAAAAAACAAGGGTGATGTCATCGTAAGGGTCTATACAGACCACTTAAACAGGAAGAAGAGGTGGATGAGCCTTTTTTTATACAACTAACAAAATCATCCAAAAGACAGGGAACTTCAACTACTCACACATCTGTTGGGAAAATAATGCAGCAGGGCACAGATTATCCAATAAATTATTGGAATGTATTGGACACAATTTTTTATTTCAGAAGGTGGAGAAACCTATGAGGGGAGAGGCTGTTCTAAATTTGATTTTGACAAATAGGGAAGAACTAGTTGAGAATCAGAAAGTGGAATGCATCTTATATAAGAACATAAGAATGGCCATACTGGCTCAGATCAAAAGACCATCTGCCCAGTATCCTATCTTCCAACAGTGGCCAATTCTAGGTGCCCCAGATGTAATGAACAGAACAGGTAATCATCAAGTGATCCATCCCCTGTCACATGGCTGCTTAGATGAAAGTGATCATGAAATGGTAGAGTTCATTATTCTAAGAAATGGTAGGAGGGAAAAGAGCACAATAAAGATGATGGATTTCAAGAAGGCAAACTTGAGCAAACTTAGGAAGTTGGTAGGTAAGATCAACTGGGAAGCAAGTCTAAAGGGGAATACAGTTGAAGAGTTGGCAGTTTTTCAAAGAGACATTATTAAGGGCACAATAGCAAACTATCCCACTGCTTAGGGAAGATAAGAGGTATGGCAAGAGACCACCCTGGCTTAACCAGGAGATCTTCATTAATCTGAAAATCAAGAGTCCTACAAGAAGTGGAAATTAAGTCAAATTACAAACGATGAATAGAAACAAATAAGACATGGATGTAGGGATAACATTAGAAAGGCAAAGGCACAAAATGAGATTAAACTAGCTAAAGACATAAAGGGTAAGAAGAAAACATCCTATAAATACAGTAGAAGCAGGAGAAAGACCACGGACAGGGTAGGCCTGTTACTCAATGAGGGCGGAAAAACAATAACAGAAAATGTGGACATGGCAGAAGTGCTAAATGACTTTTTTGTTTGTTTTCACCAAAAGGCTAGTAACGATTGGACATCTAACATAGTGAATGCCAGTGAAAATGAGGTAGGATCACAGGCTAAAATAGGAAAGGGAAAAGTTAAAAATTACTTAGACAAGTTAGATGTCTTCCAGTCAGCGGGGCCTGATGAAATATATTGTGGAATTACCCAAGGAGCTGACTGAAGAGATTTCTGAGCCATTAGTAATTATCTTAGAAAAGCCATGGAAGACGGGAGAGATACCAGAGGAGTGGAAAAAGGCAAATATAGTGCCCATCTATATAAAAGAAAATAAGAACAATCCAAGGAATTACAGACCAGTCAACTTAACTTCATTACCCGGAAAGATAATGGAGCAAATAATCAAGCAATCAATTTGCAAACACCTAGAAGATAATAAGATGGTAAGTAACAGCATGGATTTGTCAAAAAACAAATCAAGTAAAACCAACCTAATAGCTTTCTTTAACAGGATAACAAACCTTGTGGATAGGGGGAAAGGGGTAGATGTGGTATATCTTGACTTTAGTAAGGCTTTTGATACAGTCTTGCATGACATTCTGATAAACAAACTAGGGAATCCAACCTAGATGGAGCTACTATAAGGTAGGTGTATTAGAGGTTGGATAACCGTTCCCAGAGAGTAATCATCAGTGGTTCACAGACAAGCTGAAAGGACATATCGAGTGGGGTCTTGAAGGGATCAGTTCTGGGTCCAGTTCTGTTCAAGAACTTCATCAGTGATTTAGATAATGGCATAGAGAATACACTTATAAAATTTGCGGATGATACCAAGCTGGGAAGGGTTGAAAGTGCTTTGGAGGAAAAGATTAAAATTCAAAATTATCTGGACAAACTTGGAGAAATGGTTTGAAGTAAATAGGATGAAATTCAATAAGTTCAAATGCAAAGTACTTCACTTAGGAAGGAACCATCAGTTGCACACATACAAAATGGGAAACGACTGCCTAGGAAGGAGTACTGTGGAAAGGGATCCGGGGGTCATAGTGGATAACAAGCTAAATATGAGTCAACAGTGTAATACTGTTGCAAAAAAAGCAAACATCATTCTGGGATGTATTAGCACAGGGATCTCAAACTCAAATTACCACGAGGGCCACATGAGAACTAGTAAATTGGCCCAAGGGCAGCATCACTGAAACCTTTTCATATAATGATACAAAAGTATAGTCAAACATGAAAAAAATGAAGAGTAATATAGTATTCTATTAAAAGTCAATGTATTAACTTCTTAAAAACTGTAATGCAAAGAGGGGTTTTAATAAAATGTAAACACTCAGTAATGTTTGGAGCTTGGCTGCCAGTGGAGTCGGCGCCTATGGCAGGCCGCAGGAAATAACTCTGCGGGCCGCATGTGGCCCACGGGCCGCGTGTTTGAGACCCCTGTATTAGCAGAAGGGTTGTAAGCAAGACACGAGAAGTAATTCTTCTGCTCTACTCTGCGCTGATTAGGCCTCAACTGGAGTATTATGTCAGTTCTGGGTGCCACATTTCAGGACAGATGTGGACTACTTGAAGAAAGTCCAGAGAAAAGCAACTAAAAGTATTACAAGTCAGAAAAACATGACGCATCAAGGTAGATTGAAAAAAACTGGGTTTGTTTAGTCTGAAGAAGAGAACACAAAGGAGACATGATAACAGTTTTCAAATACATAAAAGGTTGTTACAAGGAGGAGAGAGGAAAAAATGTTCTCCTTAACCTCTGAGGATAGTATAATAAGCAATGGGCTTAAATTGCAGCAAAGGCAGTTTAGGTTGGATGTTAGGAAAAACTTCCTGTCGGCGTGGTTAGGTACTGAAAAAAAATGCCTTGGGAGGTTGTGGAATCTCCATCACTGGAGATTTTTAAGAACGGATTACACAACTACCTGTCAGCGATGATCTAGATCAGTGGTTCTCAACCAGGGGTCTAAGGTCCCTTGCAGGCCACAAGCAGGTTTCAGGGGGTTCACCAAAATAAACCAGAGAACAGGGCTGGCGTTAGAGTCGCAGGAGTTCAGGGAAGAAAGTTGAAGCCTGAACCTTGCTGCATGGGGATGAAACCAGGTTAGCTTTGCGGAGCCCCCTGTGGCATGGGGCCTTGGACAATTGCCCTGGCTTGCTATTTCCCTAATGCTGGCCCTGGCTTTTAATATACCGGATATGGAGAAAAAACATTTTTTGTGACACAGGTGGGCCACAGAGTTTTTATAGCATGTTGGGGAGGGGCTCAGAAAGAAAAAAGTTTGAAAACCCCTGTTCTAAATAATACTTAGTCCTGCCATGAGTGCAGGGGACTGGACTAGATGACCTCTCGAGGTCCGTTCCAGTCCTATGATTTTCAAGAATGTAACCTTTGTTAGAAGTTCTCCATGGAGAGACATACAGAAGAAACTGAAACAGAAGTAGCCATTTGTTTAAAAGAATAAGATTAATATTTACTATGTCAAATTCTCATTATTTCTTGACCAAACATCACAGAATCTTTTTTATGTTAGCCAAAGGTTCTGGCTAAACTCTAACATTAAAGAGGATTTTTTTCTTTTGGACAAATTAATGTCTTTGTCCAGGTAGTCCTGTACTTTATTATCCACTCTTTACTCTGAACTTTAGCTAACCCTTATACTGGTGTTATCAGTAACATGAATTTTAGCTGGACCGTAGCATGTTAATAAATAATGGATTGTCTCCTTTGTTCTCAAACCTCTTGACCCTTGTGGAAATGTCCAGAAAGTAACTACTTGTAATTTATGTGGGGCAAGTGTTTTCTGTAATTGAGAAGATAATCTATTGAAGTATGCTTTTAACTCATCAGGAATTACTCTAATAGATTTCTGTCATAATAAATTGGTGATAGATCTGTTTTGTAACATAAAATAGTGAATGGCTGAATAAATGTCTGAAGCGTATCAGTGGTGTAAACTAAATACCATAGTCAATAGTTAATTTTCTTTTTCTCTTTTCTGTAAACACACAGTATATAAAGAGATACCTGTTATTATAGATGTGTGCAGTAATGGACAAAATGGTTTAATTACAAATGGATGCTCTTAAATGTTCTGTAATTAATAAAATTAGTAACTGACAAAATAGAGAAGGAACATGTAAGGTGTGTTCTATAATCAATATTTCAGCAAAACAGAAATGTATGGATTAATGTCTAAACATGGTGCCCAGCGGTGATAAATTAATTACAAATATCATTGCCTTATTGATTCAATGTAAAGATAAAGCTTGAGAGAGGAGTTTTCTTTGTTCTGCACAGTATATAGGAGGTGAGATTTAGGGAGTTAGTCAGACATGAACTCAAGTAGGCTGAGATTTGGTATATATGTTTCCTTTTCTGTATTCTGTATAGTGCTGCATTGAGTACTGCTTGATTGTCTTATATAAATAAAACTTCAACTGAGTTATCTGACATTATGACTTATTAAATCCAAACACACCACACATTGGTTTTCACTTGTTTTATCACTTGTTTTATTTATTTTGTCTTTAATAAAATAGCCATGGTTAACAATTTTGATGACTAAAGTAGTGAACATCACATCTCTGAGTTGGCAGTAAGAGAAACAATTAGTAAGACCTGGACTAAAATTTCTTGTTTCTCTAGACTAAAATAATTGTATTTTGTTGGTAGTATTGTTGTAGCCATGTTGGTCTCTGAATATGAGAGAGATAAGGTGGGTGACATAATATCTTTTATTGGACCAACTTCTCTTTGTGAAAGAGACTAGCTTTTGAGCTACACAAGAGCTTTTCTTTTTGAAAGTTTGTCTCTTTCGCAAACAGAAGTTGGTCCAATAAAATAAATATTCTTCACCCACCTGGTCTCTAAATAATTTGAGTAGTTTTAGGGATAAAATTAATTAGCACACAACCATCTTTCCATCCCACAGATAAAAGGAGCAGCTAGCCCTCTAACCATAACACTAACTTCCTGGCAGTTTAGAAGAAACTGAAGTCAGAAAGTGCATATGCAGCAGGGACATTCTACTCAGTGTGCAGGTGAAATAGGTCGTATGTTACTGGTCAGGTAAAAATTAAGTAGGCAGGACACACTTCAGCTTGAGGGCCAGATCTCCACTTAGTGCTCCTCTGAATGAGTGAGACAAAGTAAAAATGACGTTTCACTAGGCAGCACCCTGCCTGCACTAAAATCATCCTATAGAAAGCAACAAATTAAGGGGAAGTAGTCACCAAAATGAATGTATACAAAGTAATTATTAATATTTTGTAGCCAATGATTTTAGTTATTATTAATTTATTGTGTGATGTTATGATTAATCAATATGTGATATCATATATATTCATTGTATGTTAATTAGAATGAATTTGTAGGAGTATAAAAATATCAGATTGATCAGTATTTAGAAGAATCATGTATTAGAGATGAGTAAGACAAACTGAAATTCAAGGACTGTAGGCTGAAGCCTGCAAGATTTTAGCTTAGCTATTTTAGACCTTGGAGACAAGAAATGAGACATAAGTGACTGGAAAATAACCCGATGTCCTAAGATTATGGGTAAAGAGGTACCAAGTGGTAATATTGCATACAATTACCCAGATGATTAATATTAGATCATAAAAAACTGTAAATGCATATCTGTATCCAACATGTGTCTTAACAACAGGTTACAGGTTGTTCATCAGTTCTAATGAGAATAAACGGAATTTACCCAGCCTATAGAAAATTGGGGTCCCTTAAGTTTTCAGGGGACATAGACCAATAAGAGAAAAGAGGGTTGACACTATTATGGCCATGTGCAGAATGTAGGTATAGACAGAATCACATAATAAAAAGGGGATCCCCAGTATGGGAAAATTGAGAGACCCATCAGACCGTAATACGATTGTTAAGAATGTGAGTATAACTATATTTGTAACTTGTGCATAGAATTTGTATATGCTTGGGTAATCATAACTTTAATTGTAACTTTAATAAAACTTGTAAAACAGACTAGACCTTGTACTTATGAATATCTGTGTGGTCACTACCCTTGGTCTGTATGTGTTCCTATAGACTCTAAATCTGAAACAAGTAGCATAGGTCACGTTCACTCTGTTAAGCTTGAAATTGTAGCCGCCAGAGCTGAACCCACAGTGGTGTAATGCCACATTACAAAATTCACTTTAAATAAAATAAAAGGCTACAATTTCTTGGGAAAATTGACAGGATCAACTATTCAGCCTCCATTAACAAAAGATGAGAAGTGTGAGGCAGATAGACCAGCCAATAGAAACGGAACCCCCAAAATTATGTTTTAGGAAGGAAAGATCTGGTACTCAGTGAATTAAAATCTAACCTGTCGGTCAGATTTTATATTTAAAAAATGCTGCTTAAAGTTGACCTACTGAGTACCAAATCATAATGGGGAAGTTGTAAGCATCTGTCTGTAGAATAAGGAACGGTGCTCTATATGCATGCCTGAGTGCATGTATAAGTGTGTTTTCCCATGATTTCAATTTCAACATTTTGCTAGCTTTGTATCACTTTATTAATTTGAACTGGGTCTTCTTAGGACATTTGGGATAATGTCTGTGGACTGACCCATTACTTTAAATTTCTCAAAATACCTTTGGACCCACTGACTGGATAAGTTTCTCGATCAGTGGACTTTCTGAACCTGAAAGTACCAGAATGGGGAGGTTCTTGGTTTAAATAAATCTGACCCAATCAATCCCCATTGGGTGATGCCAATGACCTCAAAAGGAGAGGGTCCCATTCTGATTTGCCAAGGGAGTCACCAGGAGGAATTCCAAGTTGGTGGGAACCTCCCAGCCATCATCTTCAAAAGCTGAAGCAAAAGAAAAAGTCTTGCTGCTGGCTTGTTGGCTACAAACCATGGGTTGCTTGCCTGCAATAGCGGCTGCCATAGCTGCTGCTATGGCCCTTGACCGAAGGCCTCTGGCCTTGCAATGTTACCATGCCTGAGAAAGAATCCTGTGCTTCCTCCACTCTCTTAACTGACCACCAAGGTGTAAGAGTCCAGCAACAAGCAAAATCTAAGATTCAACATCTATAAGCACGTAATCTAGTGACTAGTCGCCAACAAGCTAATCTTTTCAACTGTGTACCAACTTCCTGAGGTTGAATGAAACCACAAGTGATGGGACAATGTTTTCCATGGCCTGGCCTGCACAGAAGAATATGTAGCACAACTTTAAAAAAAAATCAGGCCTCAAACACAGTGCGGGTAAAATTGAAAGGCTTAAACTGTACTACTGGTAAAAGGCTGCTCTGCATCTCTTCTCACTTGTGTATGATTTATTTTCCTACACCACTTCTTAAAATAGTTTTTTTTTAATTACAGTGGTTTCTTCTTAGTACATTTTCCAGTTGATCAGAGACATGAATAAATATAACTTACTTGTCTTGACACTTATTGTAAGTAAGTCCATCCCCACCACAGTTGCCACACCGGTCACCTTTAGTATTCACTGCTTTGAAACAACTCAATGGGGCCAGATCTGCTGCTGCAAAGGGAGGGGGGGAAAGCACAAGGTAAATGACAAGACAGAAATAAAGCACACAATGCATTGTACTAATTCCTCCAATCATTTCAAGGGATTAAGGGGAAACTGAAATTATTCACCTGTAACCAGAGTTCTTTGGAATGAAGTCTGCATATTCACACTTATGGGAGGCACCCCTGATGCAGATGTGATGGTGGAACCTTTAGGAAGCAGTGCCAGTTGGAGCTCTCACCATAGGTGCTGACTTTTGTCGGCACTGGTGCGTGCTCGTGCCCCCGGCCCCCCCAACTCCACCCCAGTCCCGCCCCCTTCCCCAAATCCCCGCCCCCGCCTCCTCCCGCCGGGAAAAATGCAGCTCCCCGCCAGCCCCCCCATGTGCGTGCGCCCGCTCAACTCACCTTCCACCCAGACCCCTCTTCCCCTCCCAGCACCCTCTTCTCCACCCTTCACCCAGCTCCCTCTTCCTCACCCAGGTCTCGCCCCCAGACCCCTCTTCCTCTCCCAGCACGCAGCTCCCTCTGCCCCACCCTTCACCCAGCTCCCTCTTCCTCACCCAGATCTCGCCCCCAGACTCCTCTTCCCCACCCAGCACCCAGCTCCCTCTTCCCCACCCAGCACCCAGCTTCCTCTTCCCCACACAGGTCTCACCCCCAGACCCCTCTTCCCCACCTGGCAGCCAGCTTCCTCTTCCCCACCCAGGTCTCGCCCCCAGACCCCTCTTCCCCACCCTTCACCCAGCTCCCTCTTCCCCACCCAGGTCTCGCCCCCAGACCCCTCTTCCCCACCTGGCACCCAGCTTCCTCTTCCCCACCCAGGTCTCGCCCCCAGACCCCTCTTCCCCACCCTTCACCCAGCTCCCTCTTCCCCACCCAAGTCTCGCCCCCAGACTCCTCTTCCCCACCCGGCACCCAGCTCCCTCTACCCCACCCCGCACCCACCCCACCCTGCACTCCCCATGGGGGCAAGGGAGCCAGGTTCGCAGAAAGCTGGGCCCGCCTTCGGCTGCGGGGAGCCGGGCCAGGCATGGAGCCGGGCCGGCTGCCGGCCGCGGGGAACTGGGCCGGCCGCCGGGAGCGGGGCCCACCACCGGGAACCAGGCCCACTGCCAGGAACCAGGCCGGCCGCCGGGAGCCAGGCCTGCCACCGGGAACTGGGCCCACAGCTGGGAACCGGGCCAGCCGCCGGGAGCCGGGCCCACCGCCGGCCACGAGGAACTGGCCCCGGTGCGGGGAGCCGGGCCTGCCGCCAGCTGCCGGGCCCGCCGCTGCCCGCGGGGGGGCTGTGCGGGCCGCGGGGGGCTGAGCTGCAGCTGGGGGGGCGGGGGGTTAGCTGCTGCGGGGGGAGGGGGAGAGCTGGCTGCCGCGTGGGGGGGGGGGGCAGGTGCAGGCCCTGCATGCACCCACGCCACCCTGCACTCCCCGCACCCTCTACCCATCTAACTACAAGAAGCAGCACACCCTGCTCCCACCCCCTCACACTCCGTCCCCCTCACATCCCACTCACCACACAGTGCCCGCCCACTGCACACCATTACTCAGCTGGGGGGCGGGACCCACCTCCTGCCACTACCCGATTCAAACTGACTACCACGTGGGGGGTGGGAGGTAGCATAGGCCCCACCCCTGGGCCCAGCCACGTCCCTTTCCACACCTCCTAGCCCCGCCTCTCAGGCCCAGAGAGACCTGAGCGGCAGCCCAGATGGCCAATCCCAGCAGGGGGCCTGCCCCCTTTGGCTGCACAGCTGAGAGGCGGCTGTTGCTGCTAAAAAAAGATCCTTGGCCAGAGGCGCCTGCAGCCAGGGAACCCGGAACTGCCGCAGAAGGTGAGTTGGGTGGGTGGGTGCACACACGGGCTGGCGGGGAGCTCCCAGTGGGTTCTCAGCACCCACCAATTTTTCTCCATGGGTGCTCCAGCCCCGGAGCACCCACGGAGTTGGCGCCTATGGCTCTCACACCCTGTCCTAACCCTGCCCTCACTGTTCTTGAATTTTCTGAGGGTAAGGCTATAAAGGCGGCATGGCACTTCACCCAACTCAGTTATTTGCACCACCTCCTCTAAGTCCCAGGTTGTATTTAGGAGGAGGGAAGGTGGGTTCAGACCGTGAATATGCAGAGTACGTCTCAAAGAATTCTGGTTAAAGGTTTACTAACCTCTATTACTTCTTGTAGTGTCCTTTGCATATTCCTACTCATGGGACAGTGTGACAAGGAGTACTTCCTCTAAATGAAGGTGGGTCCTATAATTAAAGGGAGATTGAAGTACTGCCTTGCCAAATTGTTCATCCAATCTGGATGCTAAATCCAAAGAACAGGTGTTTGTAAAATGTTTTCAAAGAGCTCGATGTTGCAGCTCTACAGAGCTGTATAAAAGGAATATGTCTAATTCATACCATTGAAGCTGCCCTTGGTCCTAGTGGAATATGCCCGAATTCTCTCCAGAATAGGGTCTGATGCTAAAATGTAGGTCTCATGAAAGCATAGACTAACCAATTTTGAGAGTGCAGGAGACTAAAACACTTGTTTCTTTTTGTTATCAGGATAGAAATGACTAGATTATGGCAGTATCTGAATCATTTAGCCCTACTGAAATAATAAGCTAAAGACTTTTGGGCACCTAAAGTAAGAAGCATGTTTTCTCCTGCACAGGTGTGGCCTTGTAAAAAATACTAGTGAGTTAATTGACGATAGGTGTAAAATTCAGTCATCCCATTAGGGATGGGGATGTAGCCCTCTTCTATCCTTATGAAAAACAGTGAATGGTGGGTCAGCTGTGAGGGCCTGTAATTCACACACTCTTCTAGCAGATGTGATGGATCAGCTAAGCAAGAGACTTCAACCTCCATCAGCCCTTCACACTGCATTTCCCTTTCTTCTGGCCAGGAGGGGAAAGGTCCTGAACCAGGAAGGGGCTGGGCTCTGTTTAAAAAGCAACAGCCTCATGACAAACCAGGAGCTGCAGAGAAGAAACCTCAGGAACTGTATGCAGAGCCACGTGTGGAACAGGCTGTGACTGCTGAATGTTACAGCTGGGTGCAGGTCTGTATGGGACTTGTGGGGCAGTGGCAGGAAGCCAGAGCAGAGGGCACCAATGAGAGAAACTAACCGAGCCTAGTCTAGAAACCCACAAGAGCCTATTTACTTCAATAGAGACTAGACTGGAGAGGCGACAAAGGGTCCTGTGGCACCTTATAGACTAACAGAGGTATTGAAGCATAAGCTTTCGTGGGTGAATACCCACTTCTTCGGATGCAAGCAGTGGAAATGTCTAGAGGCAGATAAAAATGTGCAGGGAAGATTCAGGCTAGAGATAACGAGGTAAGCTTAATCAGGGAGGGTGAGGCCCTCTTCTAGCAGTTGAGGTGCCTCAACTGCTAGAACACCTCAACTGCTAGAAGAGGGCCTCACCCTCCCTGATTAAGCTTACCTCGTTATCTCTAGCCTGAATCTAGTCTATAAGGTGCCACAGGACCCTTTGTCGCTTCTACAGATTCAGACTAACATGGCTACCCCTCTGATACTTTAGACTGGAGAGGGCACCCCAGGCACTGGTCCTGAAGAGCCCTGATTTTGAATAGGACTGTCCCAAGGCCCAAAACAAGAACCCCCTATTAGGAACTTTGAACTGTAACTATGACGCCTCTATACCTAGGGTATTTGCAAACTTTCCCTTCTCTGCCAGCCCTAGCTTATTACCCTTTCACTTAACCATTGGGACCTGCCAGGGCTATCATCTACAAGGCGTAGCTGCTGAAGCACCTAGAGCACTTGCTTCTAAATTGCTGAACGCTAGGCATGCGCCTAGTTCCTTAAGGATTTAGTGTACTCCAGCACAGAACACCCCCTGGTAATTAACAAGATGTTATGGCTATCTCACTTGCTGCAGTAAAGGGTTTACTCCGCAGCACGGGAGATTTAGATTAGATATTGGGAAAAACTTTCTAACTATAAAGCATTTGAATAGGTTTCCAAGACAGGCTGTGGAATCCCCATCATTGGAGGCTTTTAGAACAGGTTGGACAAACACTTTTCAGGGATGGTCTGAGTTTACTTGGTCTTGACTCTGTGCAGGGGGCTGAACTTTATGACCTTTAGAGGTCCCTTCCAGCCCTATGATTCTATGATAAAAAGCTGTTTTAACTGAGAGTTGAAATAAACCACATTTTGCTATTGGCTCAAATGGAAGCTTCATTAGCTACTGGATATTCCATGCTGTATAAGGATCTTTATGAAAAGGTTCAGTAAATCTTCCAACCAGTTAAAGGTCTTAACTGTGTTATGTATGAAAATAGACGTGTTATCTATGAGAGAGTGGAATACCAACACAGATGCTAGATGGATATTAACTGTTGACAAAAAAAAGATATGAAAGTTTCAGCTGTAGCAGATATTCTAAAATATGATGAACTGAAGCCATTGTTGCAGCTACATTACTATTGTTTATCCAGAGACTGAATCTCTTCCATTTGAAGCTATAACACTTATGAGTTGATTCTTTCCTATAGAAAAGTAGGACATTAACCAGTAGAGAGCAAGATTTTTCTAATTCTATGACAGACCCATAGCCCAAGTTGTCAGATCTGGATGATCAACTCTCCAACAAATGTGGGAGGAAGAAGGAGAGATTGGTAAACTCCTTTTGTTAGATGGCGGACTCGGAACCACTATAAATATCTTGGCAACAATGGAGCCACTAGAATTACTTTAAGAAAGAAAAACTTGTAGCACCTTAGAGACTAACAAATTTATTTCAGCATAAGCTTTCGTGGGTTGTTACCCACTTCATCGGATGCATGGAATGAAACATACAGTACACAGATATTTATACAGTCAGAGAAACATGATAAGGTCGAGGTGCATAGACCAACCTTAAGAGGCGAATTAGTTGAGAGGAACCATAACAGCAGGGGAAGAAAAACCTTTGAAGTGATAAACATGATGGTCACACAGGTGTGAATGAGGATCGTTAACTTAAGGGAAATAGATTCAATTAACGTAATGGCTGAGCCATTCCAAATCTCTATTTAATCCGGACGCAATGCAACCTAGTTTGCATATCAATTCGAGTTCAATAGTTTCTCTTTGAAGTCTGCTTTTGGAGTTAATCTGTCACAACACTGCTACCCTCAAGTCTGTCACTGAGTGATTAGGGAGGTTGAAGTGTTCTCCTACTGGTTTTTGAATGTTATGATTTCTGATGTCAGATTTATGTCCATTTATTCTTTTGCATAGAGACTGTCCGGACTGACTTTACAAAAACTAGACAAGCCATTTACAACACAAGCTTTGCTTCTTTACAAAAGAAAAAGGACACTAAGCTATCTAAACTGCTGCATGCTACAAGGAACCACAACAGCAGTTCCCTTACCCCACCCAACAATATTGTTAATCTTTCCAGCTATACTCTCAGCCCAGCAGAAGAATCTGTCCTTTCTCGGGGCCTCTCCTTTTGTCCCTCCAGACCCACGAACATGATACAGTTCTGCGGTGACCTAGAATCCTACTTTCGACGTCTCCGACTCAAAGAATTTTTCCAACAGACCTCTGTACAACATACTAACCCACAGAATCCTTCCTACCTAAACTACAAAAAGAAGGATTCTGCGTGGACTCCTCCTGAAGGTCGAAACAACAAATTGGACTTCTACATAGACTGCTTCCGTTGCCGTGCTCGAGCTGAAATTGTAGAAAAGCAAAATCACTTGCCCCATAACCTCAGCCGTGCAGAACACAATGCCATCAACAGCCTCAGGAACAACTCTAACATCATAATCAAAAAGGCTGACAAAGGAGGAGCTGTCGTCATCATGAATAAGTTGGAATATGAACAAGAAGCTGTCAGGCAGCTCTGTAACTCCACATTCTACAGGCCTTTATCCTCTGACCCCACTGAGGAGTACCAAAAGAAACTGCACCATCTGCTCCAGAAACTCCCTGGAAAAGCACAAGAACAAATTTGTACAGACACGTGCCTAGAACCCCGACCAGGTACATTCTATCTGCTACCCAAGATCCATAAACCTGGAAATCCTGGACGCCCCATCATCTCAGGCACTGGCACCCTAACAGCAGGATTGTCTGGCTATGTAGACTCTCTCCTCAGGCCCTATGCTACCAGCACTCCCAGCTATCTTCGCGACACCACTGACTTCCTGAGGAAACTACAATCCATCGGTGATCTTCCAGACAACACCATCCTGGCCACTATGGATGTAGAAGCCCTCTACACTAACATTCCACACAACGATGGACTACAAGCTGTCAGGAACAGTATCCCCGATACTACCACGGCTAACCTGGTGGCCGAACTTTGTGATTTTGTCCTCACCCACAACTATTTCACATTTGGGGACAATATTTACCTTCAAGTCAGTGGCACTACTATGGGTACCCGTATGGCCCCACAGTATGCCAACATTTTTATGGCTGACTTAGAACAACGCTTCCTCAGCTCTCGTCACCTAACACCCCTACTCTACTTGCGCTACATTGATGACATCTTCATCATTTGGACCCATGGAAAAGAAGCCCTTGAGGAATTCCACCATGATTTCAACAACTTCCATCCCACCATCAACCTCAGCCTAGACCAGTCCACACAAGCGGTCCATTTCCTAGACACCACTGTGCTAATAAGTGATGGTCACATAAACACCACCCTATACCGGAAACCTACTGACCGCTATACTAACCTACATGCTTCCAGCTTCCATCCTGGACACACCACACGATCCATTGTTTACAGCCAAGCTCTAAGATACAACTGCATTTGCTCCAATCCCTCAGACAGAGACAAACACCTACAAGATCTCTATCAAGCATTCTTACAACTACAATACCCACCTGCTGAAGTGAAAAAACAGATTGACAGGGCCAAAAGAGTACCCAGGAGTCACCTACTACAAGACAGGCCCAAAAAAGAAAATAACAGAACACCACTAGCCGTCACCTTTAGCCCCCAACTAAAACCTCTCCAGCGCATCATCAAAGATCTACAACCTATCCTAAAAGATGATCCCTCACTCTCACAGATCTTGGAGGACAGACCAATCCTTGCTTACAGACAGCCCCCCAACCTGAAGCAAATACTCACCAGCAACCACACACCATACAACAAAAACACCAACCCAGGAACCTATCCTTGCAACAAAGCCCGATGCCAACTCTGTCAACATATCGATTCAAGTGATACCATCACAGGGCCTAATCACATCCGCCACGCCATCAGGGGCTCATTCACCTGCACATCTACCAATGTGATATATGCCATCATGTGCCAGCAATGCCCCTCTGCCATGTACATTGGCCAAACCGGACAGTCTCTACGCAAAAGAATAAATGGACATAAATCTGACATCAGAAATCATAACATTCAAAAACCAGTAGGAGAACACTTCAACCTCCCTAATCACTCAGTGACAGACTTGAGGGTAGCAGTGTTGTGACAGATTAACTCCAAAAGCAGACTTCAAAGAGAAACTATTGAACTCGAATTGATATGCAAACTAGGTTGCATTGCGTCCGGATTAAATAGAGATTTGGAATGGCTCAGCCATTACGTTAATTGAATCTATTTCCCTTAAGTTAACGATCCTCATTCACACCTGTGTGACCATCATGTTTATCACTTCAAAGGTTTTTCTTCCCCTGCTGTTATGGTTCCTCTCAACTAATTCGCCTCTTAAGGTTGGTCTATGCACCTCGACCTTATCATGTTTCTCTGACTGTATAAATATCTGTGTACTGTATGTTTCATTCCATGCATCCGATGAAGTGGGTAACAACCCACGAAAGCTTATGCTGAAATAAATTTGTTAGTCTCTAAGGTGCTACAAGTTTTTCTTTCTTATTTTCATTTTGCTGACACAGTCTAACACAGCTACTACACTGAAACCTAGAATTACTTTGTCACCTTCCTAAATGGAGTACTTTGTGTTTCTCCTTATAGAATTTAATCCTATTTCCTACAGACCTTTTCTTCATTTTGTCCAGACCTTTTTAATTTTAATCCTATCCTCCAAAGCACTTACAACCCCTCCCAGCTTGGTATCATCTGCAAACTTTATAAATGATGAAGATATTAAGCAAAACTGGACATCTATTTATCCCTGTGGGACCCCACTCAATATACCCTTCCATTTTGCCTGTGAACCACTGATAACTACACTCTGAGAACAGTTTTCCTACCAGTTATGCACCCACCTTATAGTAGCTCCATCTAGGTTGGATTTCCATTTCCCTAGTTTGTTTATGAGAAGGCCAAGCAAGAAATTATCAAAAGCCTTACTAAAGTCAAGATATACCACATCTAGCACTTCTCCTCTATCCACAAAGTTTGTTACCCTGTCAAAGAAAGCTAGTAGGTTGGTCTGACTTGATTTGTTCTTGACAAATCCATGCTGACTGTTATCTATCATCTTAATATCTTCTAGGTGTTTGCAAAGTGATTGCTTATTTCTTCCTTTATCTTTCCAGGTACTAAAGTTAGGATGACTGGTCTGTAATTCAATGGGTTGTTCTTATTTTCCTTTCAATAGATGTGCACTATATTTGCCCTTCTCTGGTCCCCTGGATTCTCTTCCATCTTCCATGACTTTTCAAAGATAATCAATAGTGGCTCAGATATTTCCTCAGTCAGCTGCTTGGGAATACCAGGATATATTTAATCAGGCCCTGATGACTTGAAGACATCTAACTTGTCAAAGTAATTTTTAAATTCTTCTTCCCTATTTTAACCTCTGATCCTACCTCATTTTCCTGGGCATTCACTATATTAGATGTCCAATCGCTTACTAGCGTTTTTGGTGAAAACTGAAACAAAAAAGTTGTTTAGCACTTCTGCCATTTCCACATTTTCAGGTGTTGTTTTCCCCCACTCATTGAGTAACAGGCCTCCCCTGTCCTTGGTCTTCCTTTTGCTTCTCATATATTTATAGAATGTTTTCTTGTTACCCTTTATGTCCGTAGCTAGTTGAATCTCATTTTTTGCCTTGCCCTTTCTAATTTTGTCACTACATACTTGTAGTATTTGTTTATATTAATCATTTTTAATTTGACCTAGTTTCCACTTTTTGCAGGTCTCTTTTTTTGAGTTTCAAATCATTGAAGATCTCCTGGTTGAGCCAGGGTCAAGGAATGGATTTTGTTTTGGTCTATTACAAAACAAAGACCTCAGTCCTTCTTTGGGATTAGGAAGTACCAGTAATACAGTGCTTTCACTCTGAACTCCCCTGTACTATGATCCCTGCTTCCTGAAGAGAGAACTTCTGCTCTCAGGCTCACATGAGAGTTGACTCTGAACTGGGATTATGATAAAGGGAGATAATTGAATTGGATAGGGTATCTACTGTGTTCTTTCTAATAATGATCATTCCAGGTTTATAGCACTCTAGCTGTCATAGACATGATATGGCAGTCTTCAGATGTGGGTAGGTAAGAAATGTCTAAAAATTGGTCTGCAGTTCTCAGGACTCAAATGAAACTTGTAGCTTGAGGGCTGTTTCAGATGTTGACCCTGGAGATTGTTTACCCTTTACACAGGTCTTAAGATCTTCTGCTTTGCTGATGCTGGTAGCTGCGCTTATGTGAAAAATAAGACATCAAAGACAACATTGCATATTGGTGCCTCTGATAGCTGAATACTGGAGCACGAGATCTTCTTCTAGGCTGTTGCTATAATCCCAAAGATCTGGCTGTAAACCTCCTTTCATTCTCTCAAAGCTCTCATCCATTTTATTACTACATAATCTTTCTCCTCTCTAGTCTTTTTTTCTAGAGGGAGTCCAGATAATCTAAGCCATTCCTGTCATTTGAGAGTGATGGTAGAAGAAACTGCTCTGGCAGAAGTGTCATTGGCCTCAAATGCCCTTAAACCATGATTTTTCAATAAATTGTCCTTCGGAAATGAGGTAATTAGCAAACTTCCTCTGATCTTCAGGGACGTATTTTGCAAATAACATCATCTTTTCCCCACAGAGGGTAGCACTAGTGTTCCATCACAGCCTGATAATTAACCACTATTATGCCAAATGTAGCAGAAGTAAATACTGTTCTGCCCAGAATATTCATAATTTTTGCTTCATTATCAGAAGGTGTGGAGTCCTGAGACTTCTGGGCTGCAGCCTCTCCCACAAGTGTGTTTGGAACTGGGTGTATGTGAAAACCAACAAACCCTCATGCAATAATTGCTGGCATGTAAAATTTAAAAAAGTCAGAGTGGAGTTTTTAAACTAAGAACTGGGGAAATATGACAGGTGTGGAGGATTACATCATTCAGATAGAGAAATTGTTAAGGGACAATTTACTAAAATGGATATTCTATATGCTAGTAACGAGGAGAGGATAAACTTGAAGAGAAACTGTCAAATGAAAAGAAGGCCCATTAAATTACATCACACAATGGCAGAAATTAGATACTGACAAATTTTATTAGTGCGAATAAAAAGATGGGTGCACTTGAGAGTCTGGTATTAAATGAGGATGTTGATATAATAGGCATCACAGAAACTTGGTGGAATGATAATTAATCAGACAGGGTAATACCAGGGTACAAAACATATAGGAATGACAGAGTAAATCATGCTGGGTGGGGGGAGCATCACTATATGTGATAAAGCATAGAGTCAAACATAATATAAACCTTAAAATGTATCCAAAAATACCATAGAATCTCTATGGATAGAAATTCCATACTTGAATAAGAAGAGTAAAGCAGTAGGAATATGCTACCTACTACCTGATCAGGATGGTGATGATGACTGTGAAATACCCAGGGAGATTAGAGAGACTAAAAAACAAACCCAGTAATAATGAGAGATTTCTACTATCCCTATACTGAATGGGAACATGTCACCTCAGTACAGTGTGCAGAGTTAAAATGTCTAGACAGCATTAATGACTGTTTCTTGGAGCAGCTAGTCCTGGGACTCACAAGGCGAGAGATGATTCTTGATTTAGTCCTAAGTGAAGCGCAGGATCTGGTGCAAGTGGGCAAAATAGCTGAAACACTCAATAATAGTGACCATAATGTAATTCAATTTAACATCCTTGTAGGGAGGAAAATACCAAAGAAACCCACCACATCAGTGTTTAACTTCAAAAAGGGGAACTATACAAAAGTATAGCGGAAGCTAGTTAAACAGAAATTAAAAGGAACAGTCACAAGAGTGAAATGTCTGCAAGCTTCATGGAAACTTTTTAAAAAACACCAAAATAGGAGCCCAGACTACCTTTATATCCCAAATTAAGGGGATGGTTAGAGACAAAAAGGCATCCTTTACAAATTGGAAGTCAAATCCTACTGAGGAAAATAGAAAGAAACACGAACTCTGGCAAGTCAAGTGTTAATGTATAACTAGGCAGGTCAAAAAAGAATTTGAAGAGCAACTAGCAAAAGACAAAAAATAATAGCAAATTTTTTTTAGCATATCATAAGCAGGATGTATACCAAACAATCAGTGGGGCCACTGGATGATCGCGCTCCTAAAGGAGCACTCAGGAAGACAAGTCCTTTCCAGAAAAGCTAAATGAATTCTTTGCATCCTCTTCACAGCAGAGGATGTGAGGGAGATCCCCACACCTGAGCCTTTCTTTTTAGTTGAGAAATCTGAAGAACTGTCCCAGATTGAGGTGTCAGTAGAGACAGTTTTGTAACAAATTGATAAATGAAACAGTAATAAGTCACTAGGACGCATGGAAACTACAGTAAAGAACATCTGTGTCTCATAATCCTGAACACAATATGTTGGGGGAAAGTCAACATGGATTTTGTAAACGGAAATCAAGCCTCACCAATTAGAATTCTTTGAGGAAGTCAACAAGCACATGCACCAGAGTGGTCCAGTGGATATAGTATACTTAGCCCTGGTCTACACTACGAGTTTAGGTCGAATTTATTAGCGTTATTTCGATTGATCCGTGCACCCGTCCACACGACGAAGCCCTTAACATCGACTTCTAGGGCTCTTAAAATCGATCTCGCCACTCCACCCCCAACGAGGGGATTAGCGCTTAAATCGATATTGCCGAATCGATGTAGGCTAGTGAGGACGCAATTCGACAGTATTGGCCTCCTGGATCTATCCCACAGTGCAACATTTGACCGCTCTGGACAGCAGTCTGAGCTCCAATGCTCCGCCCAGGTAGACAGGAAAAGCCCCGCGAACTTTTGAATTTCATTTCCTGTTTGGCCAGCGTGGTGAGCTGCAGGTGAGCGCAGATCTCATCAGCAGAGGTGACCATGATGGAGTCCCATCAAAAGGATTTTTTGCTCCCCCCTCAGTTGCTTTCACGGAGGGAGGGGGGAGCAAGGGTTAGGCTCATTTCCTTCTAGCTGCAGATGGTACAATATGCAGTGAGCAAGGAGGCGCCTTCCCTTCTAGCAGCAGATGGTACAATATGCTTGATATCCATCATCAGCTCCTGGCCCCCTCAAGGATTGAACTCGCAACCCCGGGTTTAGCGGGCCAACGCTCAGACCGCTGAGCTATCCCTCCGCCCGTGTTCCAGGCAGTACTGAATCTCCCTTAAACAAAACGTAAAAAAGAGAATGACCAGAGTCACTCTGGTCACTCCCATTTATGTCCAAGCGCCCCCGGCCAGCCACACCATAGGCCGCCGGCCAGGAGCACACGAATACCAATCATATTGTACAATCTGCTGCGAGAAGGAAAGGAGCTTCTGCTGTGTGGTCCCGCGACCACGACCATTTATCGCATATTGCACCATCTGCAGCTAGAAGGCAAGGCGCTCCTGCTATGTAGTCCCACGACTACCAGCCTCAGGCGGAATGGCCCCCTCAAGGATTGAACTCGCAACCCCGGGTTTAGCGGGCCAACGCTCAGAACGCTGAGCTATCCCTCTGCCTGTATTATAGTGTGACTGAATCCCCACTAGACCTAATGTCCAGGCGTACGCTGGAGATGTACGGTAATTGTGAGCTGAGCAGGCTTCCGTAGCAAACACGGAAACCCCGGAAAAAAGGCGCGAAAAATATTGCTTTCACGGAGGGAGGGATGACATGTACCCAGAACCACCAGCGACAATGTTTTCTGCCCCATCAGGCTTTGGGATCGCAACCCAGAATCCCAATGGGCGGCGGAGACTGCGGGAACTGTGGGATAGCTACCCGCAATGCAATGCTCCGAAAGTCGATGCTAGCCCCGCTACTGTGGACACAGTCAATCGACCTCATGGTCTTAACGCTCTTTAGTGGGGACACACACAATCGATTCCATAAATTCGGGTTTTAAAATATCGACTTCTATAAATTCGACCTAATTCTGTAGTATAGACGTACCCTTAGACTTTCAGAAAGACTTTGACAAGGTCCCTCAGCAAAGGCACTTAAGCAAACTAAGCAATCATGGGCTAGGAGGGAAGCTCCTCTCCTGGATCCAGGGCCGGCTTCAGGCACCAGCCTACCAAGCATGTGCTTGGGGCGGCACCTTAAGGGGGGCGGCGCTCAGGGTTGTGCCTTTTTATTTTTAAACGTTGCGGCCAGCTGGGAGAGCAGGGCCCGGGCCGGGCTGGTCGCGGAGCTCTGGCTGCGGCCGGGAGAGTGGGGCCCGGATCGGGCTGGCCGCGGAGCTCCGGCTGTGGCCAGGAGAGCGGGGCCCGGGCTGGGCTGGCCGCCTTCCCTGCGGAGCTCCGGGAGAGCGGGGCCCGGGCCGGGCTGGCCGCCCTCCCCACGGAGTTCCGCGAGAGCGGGGCCCGGGCAGGGCTGGCCGCCCTCCCCGCAGAGCTCCGGGAGAGCGGGGCCTGGGCCAGGCTGGCCGCCCTCCCCGCGGAGCTCCAGCAGGGAGAGGCGCTGGCGGGGGGGGAGGGAATTGTTGCGGCACAACACTGGGGGGGCGGTTTCTGGGGGTGGGGTGTGTTTCGGTGGGGCGGCGCTTGGGGTGGTGTTTTTTTTTTCTGATTGGGGCGGCCAAATAGTTAGAGCCGGCCCTGCCTGGATCAGTAACCAGTTAAAATGTAGGAGACAGAGGGTAGGAATAAATGGTCAGTTTTCCTAATGGCAGGAGGTTAATTGTGGCATCCCCCAGGGATCGGTACTGTTCACTTCAGCATATTCATAAATGCTCTGGAAAAAAAGGGAGAGACAAAGTTTACAGACAATATAAAATTACTCAAAATAGCTGACTGCATAGAGTCCAAGGAATCTCATTAGACCAGGTGAGAAAATATCAGATAAAATTCAATCTTGATAAATACAGCAATGCATACTGGAAAAACATAATCCTAACCATACATACAAAATGGTAGGGTCTAAGTTACCTGTTACTACTCAGAAAAAATCTTGGAGTCATTGTGGATAGTTCACTGAAAACGTCTGCTAAATGTACAGCATATGTCAAAAAAGCTAACAAATGTACGAACCATTAGGAAAGGGACAGATAATAAGACAGAAAATATCATAATGCCACTATATAAATCCATGGTATGACCACATCTTGAATACAAAGACCAATTAGAATTGGAAAAGGTACAGAGACATGCGAATAAATGATAAGGGGTATGGAATAGCTTTTATATGAAGAGAGATTAAAAAGACTGGGACTGTTCAGGTTGGAAAATAGATGACTGAGGGGCAATATGATAAAGGTGTATACAATCATGAATGATGTGGTGAAAGTGAATAGGGGTGTGTTATTTACTCCTTCTCATAACACAGTAAAACATATATACAGAAATACTTCACCCAATGCACAGTCAACTGATGGAACGTATTGTCAGGGGATGTTGTAAAGACCAAAATATAACTGTGCTCAAGAAAGTATTGGATAATTTAGTGGAGGATAGGTCTATCAAAGGCTATTAGTGAAAATGATCAGAGGTGCAACGCCATTCTCTGGGTGTCCCTAAACCCCTGAGCGCTAGAAGCTGGGACTGGAATACAGGGGATCACTGAGTAAATTGCCCTGTTCTGTGCACTACCTCTGAAGCATCTGGCACTGGTCACTGTCACAAGACAGGATAGGATGGATGGATGACTGGTCTAATCCAATATGGCCAGCCTTATGTTCTTAATTAATATAATTTGTTTGCTTTTTTTGACACTTCCTGAACAGAAGCAGGAGTACATCATCCTGCTTTTGCAGTTTGCAAGACACTGTGTAAAACCGAAGGCGTAATCCAACCTTTGGATAGAGAGCCAAGTCATAAACAGGGTGAGACGTCTCCTCAGCTATTACAGAGGGGATGATCACACTAGTTGGCATTCTCTCAAATAGTGGTGCTATGTCATAGGGGACAGAGGTCACATCTAAATACACAGGTCCAAAGCCATTTAAAACTATTATGCTAAGAGATTTATGGGGTTTAGCATTCATGATGGAATGGCAGATAAACTAGATTAAATGTCTGCAGGCAATCGAATAGTTAGGAATTGGAAGGAGAGGAAGGCCATTAAAACTAACTTTTGGCTCCTCTTTTTGAAAATAGAATTGCAAGTCGCTTTCTATACACTAGCTCTTGGTTATTATGGTCTGAAAAACTGTCACTTTCAAATTTGGCAATCTGAACACCTTAAAAGCTTTGGTTTGGTGTCTCTGGGCACTCATGGGATTTTCAAAAAGTGAAGGAAGAGTTCTGGTGACTATCTGCTAGCTTGCCTGGAAACAGAAATGAATTTTCAGGCAGCGATAGCTAAGGGGATGAAGTCCTACCCTCACTGACAGTTCTGGTTTTGCCTTTAGTCTGATCCTGTGAAGTAACATAAGATAATAAGAATGGCTGTACTGGGTCAGACCAAAGGTCCATCCAGCCCCGTATTCTCTCTACCGACAGTGGCCAATGCCAGGTGCCCCAGAGTGAGTGAACCTGACAGGTAATGATCAAGTGATCTCTCTCCTGCCATCCATCACCCCACTCTGACAAACACAGGCTAGGGACACCATTCCTTACTCATCCTGGCTAATAACCATTAATGGACCTAACCTCCATGAATTTATCCAGTACTCTTTTAAACCCTGTTATATTCCTAGCCTTCACAACCTCCTCAGGCAAGGAGTTCCACAGGTTGACTGTGCGCTGTGTGAAGAAGAACTTCCTTTTATTTGTTTTAAACCTGCTGCCCATTAATTTCATTTGGTGGCCCCTAGTTCTTATATTATGGGAACAAGTAAATAACTTTTCCTTATTCACTTTCTCCACATCACTCATAATTGTATATACCTCTATCATATCCCCCCTTAGTCTCCTCTTTTTCAAGCTGAAAAGTCCTAGCCTCTTTAATCTCTTCTCATATGGGACCTGTTCCAGACCCCTAATCATTTTAGTTGCCCTTCTCTGAACCTTTTCTAATGCCCGTATATCCTTTTTGAGATGAGGAGACCACGTCTGTACGCAGTATTCAAGATGTGAGTGCACCATGGATTAATATAAGGGCAATAAGATATTCTCCGTCTTATTCTCTATCCCTTTTTTAATGATTCCTAACATCCTGTTTGCTTTTTTGACTGCCGCTGCACACTGCATGGATATCTTCAGAGAACTATTCACGATGACTCCAAGATCTTTTTCCTGATTAGTTGTAGCTAAATCAACCCCCGTCATATTGTATGTATAGTTGGGGTTATTTTTTCCAATGTGCATTACTTTACATTTATCCACATTAAATTTCATTTGCCATTTTGTTGCCCAATCACTTCGTTTTGTGAGATCTTTTTGAAGTTCTTCACAGTCTGCTTTGGTCTTAACTATCTTGATCAGTTTAGTATCATCTACAAACTTTGCCACCTTAATGTTTACCCCTTCCTCCAAATCATTTATGAATAAGTTGAATAGGATTGGTCCTAGGATTGACTCTTGGGGAACCATGTTGACTTTTGCCCAACAATTTATGTTCTTCTATGTGCCTGACAATTTTATTCTTTACTATTATTTCAACTAATTTGCCCAGTATGGACGTTAGACTTACCAGTCTGTAATTGCCGGGATCACCTCTGGAGCCCTTTTAAAATATTGGCGTTACATTAGCTATCTTCCAGTCATTGGGTACAGAAGCTGATTTAAAGGACAGGTTACAAACCATAGTTAATAGTTCCGCAATTTCATATTTGAGTTCTTTCAGAACTCTTGGGTGAATGCCATCTGGTCCTGGTGACTTGTTACAGTTAAGTTTACCAATTAGTTCTAAAACCCCCCAAAAGTAGAATATCTTGAGTTTAGTGATGTTTCCAAAGGAAATGCTGGATCTAGCAAGAGCTTGCAGCTAATTCCCAGTAATAAGCCTCCTCACAAGAGAGCATTAGAAAGATCATGTTCCTTTTCTGTCTCCCTGACAACGAAATAGAAATGAAGTAGTTGAGTCTCGTGTCTGATTCCCCAGATTCTCACAATCATGTGATTCTCCTCAAAAGTTAACTGTAGGTCTCTGTATGCTTGGGAAAGAAATGTAAAGAGAAAAGAGCATTCCTTCTCCTTTTTGGAATCTAGTCTCCAGCACAGGAAACAACCATAAACCTAGTAAGAAAAAAAATCTTCCAAATTTCTGAATTGAGAGCATTCATCATTCCTTTGATGTGTACAATAGGCAAGGAAATATTCCTAACTAGTAATCAGACAATGTGGTTTTGAGTAATTTAATCCTTAAGAACAAGGATTGTCACCTTTTCAACTGCCTAATATAGCCAATATCTTTTGAGTAAAGTATCTATATTTTAAAAAAATCAAACACAGTGTGTCCAAGTACCATAAAGCTAGAGATTGCATTTGGTTCTATGCGGTAACACAGCATAAAAATGTAACTAAAATGAGAAACTGATTTTACTGAAAGGGAAAAAAATATTCAAAGCACGAGAACTTTGACATTTCTGCACATGTGCGTGCTGCACGGTAAAAATAATGAATGAGCACTGCAAACAACCCAAACAAATGGAAACTGGGAATTTTACATCTGTTTAGGATATTAACCCTTCAGACCAAATGTAACATCATTGGCACCTGCCTCTCTCAAGCACCCCCTCTCTAGTCTAATACATGCCTGCAATCACTCAGTTTTGAATAGGATGGCACCTGCCTCTTGGGAGCCTGCCCCCACACCCCGAGGAACGGTTCTTTTGGTGGGTTTTCGGTGACTCAGCCCTTTAACTGAGACACACACACACTGTTCCCCATTGCGGGGTAAAGAGTCTCTAGTTCTTTCTCATGGCCCTGGTACAGGGCTATAGCACCAAGGCTTCCTTGCCGGAGGTACTGCCTTCTTTAACAGCCTAACAGGGGGCCATCTTGGTACCCTCAACTGGTGTCCTTTCAGCAGCCCTCCCTGGGATCAGTCTTCAGCCGGACCATCAGGGTCGATAATGGTACCCCTCACCTGGTCTGACTAGATTCTGGGCTGAGTCCCCTGTGCTCAGCCTACCCACTCACCTGTCCATGATCCTACTGCTCCTCCAGCTAGCCAGGCACCCAGTGCTCCCTCTTTGAGCTCCAAAAAGCAAGTGGCTGCTCTGCCTCTGCGGCTTAGAATCATAAAATATTAGGGTTGGAAGAGACCTCAGGAGGTCATCTAGTTCAATTCCCTGATCAAAGCAGGACCAAACCCAGCTAAATCATCGCAGCCAGGGCTTTGTCAAGCTGGGCCTTTGAAACCTCTAAGGATGAAGATTCCACAACCTCCCTAGGTAACCCATTCCAGTGCTTCACCACCCTCTTGTGAAATAGTGTTTCCTAATTTCTAATCTACACCGCCCCCACTGCAACTTGAGACCAGTGCTCTTTGTTTTATTATCTGCCACCACTGAGAACAGCTGAGCTCCATCCTCTTTGGAACCCCCCCTTCAGATAGTTGAAGGCTTCAATCAAATTCCCCTTCACTCTTCTCTTCTGCAGACTAAATAATCCCAGTGCCCTCAACCTCTCTTCATAAGTCATGTGCCCCAACCCCCTAATCATTTTCATTGCCCTCCGGGGGACTCTTCCCAATTTGTCCACATCCCTACTGTAGTGGGGGGATCAAAACTGGACGCAATACTCCGTGTGTGGACTCACCAGTGCTGAACAGAGGAGAATAATCCTGCTTCCTTTAATAAAATGCTTCATTTTATATGGCCTTTCTGGACTCTGACTGGTCCAGCAGACCCTCTGATTGGCTGCACCCCTGAAGCCCCTCTAGGCTACCTGGAGGACTTCTCCTCTGCTCTTTTCTGGGGAGGGAAGAGGCAGGGTAACAAGGCCTCCAGCAGGGGGCCTCCGGATCTAGTCCACTCTGTCACACCAAAGTAGATATTGAGAATGATTACGTTCTTCCTGAGTGTCTCAGCACGCTTTCATCTTTAAAATGCTTCCCATATCATTAGTTCTCACCTAGCACCTTCTGTAGCCAAAGAGGACTCCCATACTACTTAAGCAGGTATCTACCCCAATTTTCCAAACCAGCCGCTCGCAAAAGTCAGCTGCCTTGGGTGCTAGGAGCTACTCCACAACTCTTCTATTGCTTCCTGAGCTCAGGAAGCATGTAGGATCCAGCAGCAGGGAAAGTAGAGTACAGTGAGATAGTTTAGAAATTGCAGTGATTGGTGTTATAGAATAACCATCCTAATACAGAGGTGTGATATACAAAATCCACTGATTAGACAGGGCAAGCACAGGGAGAAAGGAAGCTTCCCAGCAGAGATGAGGCAGGAACAAGCAAGACTTGAGCCACTCCCAGCAGCCACACAAACTCTCCCTCCATTGTGGCAGAGCCTCCTGCCCAAAAAAGTCTGTTACTTAGTCCCCAGACAGCAATCATATAAGAACTGGCCACTTTTGTAAGAGTTAATTGATGCTGCTATGTGTTTTTGTAAATAATAATGCAGGTCTTGCCTTTGCCAAATACAGCTTTGCACTGTCTCTCGTGGTTATGGCATCTCCCTTGGAAACAACAGTCTTTGTCACCACATGGAGTTCCATCTTGCTTAAATACATCCTCTGGGCACCAGTGTGAAGTCCCATTGCAGTACTCGGGAAGGTCACACTCACCAATACTTTCTCTGCATATTTTCCCTTGTCTATGAAGCTGTTAAAATAAGAATACAAGAATCTGGAGGTGATTTCTCTCTGGAGGCTTATTCCATAAGCTGCCATTTACCTTCTTAAAATATGTTTGTTTTAGGAGTCCCCAAATATCTAGCAGCAAAGGAAAAAGCCACCTGCGGTTGCTTTGCCATTAATTTTAACACAGATGAGGTAAGAAGAAGATGTAACATAAATACTCCATGGGGGAAATGTCAATTTGGGGATGTTTTGAAGTCACATAGGGTATGTCTACAGAGCATTTGGGGGCGAGCCTCCCAGCCAAGGTCCACAGACTTGTGATAGCAGGGCTAGTGCTAGTGCACTATTTTTAGCTGTGTAGATGGTGCTTTGACATTTTGACTCAGGCTGGAGCTTGAATTCTCAAGCCCACTCCACTCGCCCCATGGCTTCAGAGCCTGTGCTCCAGCCCTAGCTAAAATATCAAAGCACTGTCTACACAGCACACTAGAGCACACACTGCTAGCAGAAGTCTGATGACCTAGGCTGGGAGACTCGCTCCCAAAAGCTGAGTAAATATTCCGATAGGGCTTGGAGCCAGGCACTGCCAATGGAGGCAGAATATTCTGGAGAGGATGTTGATGGGCAAGTCCTATCAACCTCTCACCAGTCCGTCATTGACAGCTTTAGCTGCCATCCTAGGTGACTGACCTAACTATCAGGTTATAGAATCGTTCTCACGCTTTCCCTAGCCCAATGATTATTCTGTCATGCATAATGATAATGGATAGCTATGGGGCCTGAGATGGCAAGTGTGAATGACTCTGTAGGCTGGTAGTTTGGGCATTTACCTAGGATGTAGGAGATGCAAATTCAAGTCCCTACTCCAATTACTATTTAATTAATTATTAAAAAATGGAACAGTTTAAACAGGAAACATTGAGAAAGACTGGTAGCCCAGTGGCTCGGGCACTCTCCTATAATAGGGGAAACCCAAGTTTAAGTCCCTTCTCCACATCAGCCAAAGAGGGGGAATTGATACCAGCTTCCCACATCCCAGGTGAGAATCCTAGCCATTTGGCTAACAATTATAAGGGAGCATCATCACCAACGTTTTATAGATTTCTCCTCCTTTGCTTTTGTCAAAATGCCTAAAGTCAAAACAAAAACATTTGATCTGCAGTGAAACAAAACATTTCCTTTGAAAATTATTGAAATATTGATATTTTGGTTTGGTCAAAATCATTCAGTGAACTCCAGATTAATTTGTGAATGGTTTTGGGATGACCACAAGTTCATTTTTCAGCAAAAAACCTATTTGATAAAAACAAATTGCCCAGCTCTAATCCCAAACCATCTACATGGGATTAGCTGATTCAGTACTTGAGAAGGAAATTGTGAAAATGTATAGCATTGCCACTGGCTACTAACTTTTTTTTTTTTAAATTAAACATTCAGTTTACAATAAAACACAAAATGTACTATACATTTCTCTTACCTGACAGTTTTTGCAGCAAAGTCCAGAAACACAAGAAGCACCTGGCTTTATTGTACAATTGGATAGGCAACAACCACTCCGTTGGCACACCTTCAAGTACAAAATGAATAGCATCTCACCATAAAAATCTGCCGAGGGACTCTCCTGTAATAACACTGCTTTTGCCATTTATTGTTTGATTTCAAACAGTAACAGAGCTTAGTGAATTTGAGAGACAAACTCCCATTTCTTACCTACATTTAATTACATAGAATTTTTTAAAAGGTATTATTATTACTATTATTTGCTATTTCTTCTACTCAAGGAATCCAAAGAGAATACTGCCATCAAAAGAGGAAGGATTGTCCCATAGTTAGGGCAGCCATTTGTGACTAAGGGTTCAATTGCCTGCTCTGCTGTGAGCTTAGGCAACCCGCTTAGTTTTTGTTCCTCAGTTCCCTATCTGTAAAATGGGGGCAATAGGGAAGTACTATCTCACAGGGGCATTGTGAGGATAAATACATTGAAAAGATTGTCAAGTGCTAGACATTACAGTTACATAAGTACCATATACATATGTAATATTTCTAATGATTTTAAGATATGTGCACACAAAATTAAATTGTTTTATTGTAATGTAAACTCTTAAGGCAGATACACCAATACACTAGAGTAACACAAAGAAGCCAACATGTACACTTACGATATTAAGTGTGCGGAGAGCATAGTCCCTGAGTCCCAAACTCTCCATGCTTTAAGGGCACCCCTGTACTCCTGCCTCAGTTCTCCTGTCTGTGTTGCCAAAATGTGAGTGGTGCCAAAACAACCTTTGAAGGTGGGGAGCCTTTTAAGCACTAACGTCCAAACTAGTATTCAGCCATGTAATCTTTAAAAATCAATGAGTTTAGCCAAATAAGCTGCATGTGTCTAGTCTCCCCTTGAACCAGAGCCATTATACCCAATAGAATTGTGGCATGCAAATTAGCTGCAGATGATGGGTGGTGATTGATTACGTTAGCACTGATGTCACAGTGGCCCAGTGAAGTTATCCAGGCTGTTGACCTGAGTCTGTTAGTAGCCAGTTGTGCTAATTGGGCCTATAAATGTACCCTAATTATAAACTCAATGGTAAAATGTAAGTGTGAAGGGAACTGCTTAGGCTGGTGACAACACCGGTGGTGATGTTAAGAGAGGAGGTGGAACCTCCGGGGGGTGGGAGGGTTGGTGACAGTTGGAAAGTGGAGATCTGGGAATTGTGACAGGGCAGTCAGACTAGACTTGCCTGGAGAATGGGCTAAGTGAAGAAGTGTTAGTAGAGCTCTGACAAGGGAGCCTGAGGAGGCTGAAATAAGTTGAGCTTGGTGTCCAGTACCTAGCCCCAGAAGCTTCCCACATAAGTAGATCATGGTGTTTGATGGTGTAAGACCTGGTCTACACTAAAAAATTAGGTTGACCCAGCTACGTCAGTCATGGGTGTGAAAAATCCTCACCCCTGAGTGACAAAGTTAAGTCGACCTCACTCCTGGTGTAGACAACACCATGATGTAGACAGAACTTCAGTGCTGCAGCTGTGCCACCCTTGCATTTCAAGTGTAGACAATCCCTAAGATATTTAGGCACCAGATTGCCACTTCTTGAAGTGATGCTATATAATAATTACCACAAGCAAGTAATCTCCCATCAACTGTTGAGTATGGGCCATCCACCCTGATGGAATTGCCATCGTTAGCACTACACAAAGTAATTTTTACTCTGTTGACATTCACACCTTCTTGTCAAGTGTTGGGAATGGGACACATCCACCTTGACTGAATCATTGACCCCCACACTTCATAAGGCAACTCCTATATTTTCTTGTGCTGTATATTTATGCCTGCCTACTGTAATTTTCACTCCATACATCTGGAGAAGTGAGTCATGGCCTACGAAAGCTTATGCTCTAATAAATTTGTTAGTCTTTAAGGTGCCACAAGACTCCTCGTTGTTTTTGCTGAAACAGACTAACACAGCTACCCCTCTGAAACAAGAAAGAGCATATCTCTTGGTTTTCCAGTTCCTGGGGAGAAAAGACTAAATCCTTTTAACTCTGAGTCTAAAAGAAACAAGGAGTGAATACTGGATAGTGGCAGCAACAATACCAGACAGAGATGATATGTGTCAGCTGTTCAGCAGAGAGGAAGCAGGCCCTCAAAGTAAGTGAAAGTTTATATACTGTTACAATGACCTGTTACATCTTAAACAATTTCATTTAAGACAGAGACAGACTGAATTATTTTAAACAAAGAGGGTTTTACTGATACCACTGACCAAATCAGGCCAGAGAATGGAACCTAGAAAGGCACTGCCACCTCCACATGCTCTGGCTAAATCCTGAACCCCAGTAAGAGTCAGCACCACAGACAGAATCTGCATTTTCTATCTTTGCTATTCTTTTCTCTCCCATTTTCTGTGTTTCTCTTGTTTTGCAAGGATTGGACTTCAAGTAAAAATGCAAAAACAAAACAAAACCCAAAAACCAAAAACAGTTCTAGCCCCTCTCAATTGACCTTCCTCCCTTTTCACCAACAAGAATAGTTATTATCATCTTTGACACCATCAAAAACACTGTCACATAAGGGGTTTGCCTTTTAAAATCTCTGTCCAGCTAAGGAAAAGGAAAAAGAGGTATTTTTAAAATGAAAGCCTTAAATACTTTACATTTCAAATGCTTGAACTGTTTTTCCTATTCTCCTGCATGTTTAATAATAGGTTCAATGGATTTGGGGTGCTTGCCATGATACTAAGCAGGTTGTGGTGTCTGTATACGAAACCTTGTTTAACATTGGTTAATGATGGACAGTGACTGGGTTATATTAACAACTTTGACTCTTTGGGCTCATATATGCCATCTAAATTAGTACAATAAGCCTACTATGTTGGTGCTGGCAATGACTTCATAATGTAGGTTTATTTCTACTTTGCACTTAAAGCCAGAATTCAACTTCTTTGCTATAGTGTCCAGAGTACTTATAAAGAGCTGGCCATAGACTGTAATGCGAGTGTATGAACAATAACTCAGTCAGAAACAGGAGGATCTCTGGGTGGACTAGCACAGCAAGGGGCATTCCTGAAGTACCATGGTTTGCTGAAGTTGGGAGCAGTATAGCTGGGTTCAGAGAAACCAGATCAGCAGGCAGGGGAACAAGATTCAAGATTCACAAGTGCAGAGTGGAATCCTTTCAGCTGAGTCCAGTATCAAGCTCTACCGGCCTTACTCTTGTCAACTGCTCCTCTGGGAACCACTCCACTCTGACAGACAATGTAACTGTAGTGGTTGCTCACATTCACTGATGGAGACTCTTGGGTTAATAATTTCACTCATGATATAAGGGACCTTCTCAGTTCAGGATTCACTTTCATTGGGAGGGCCAGTGCCCTACGTTCAGGATAATAGTCCTGTTTGCAGCAGAAGTAAGGGGCCAGTACTTCTGACCAAGCTTTCTGGAGTTCAGGTCAGGTACCATTAGTGGGGTAGAGAGGAAGAAACAG
Organism: Macrochelys suwanniensis; assembly: GCA_033296515.1. NCBI lineage: Eukaryota > Metazoa > Chordata > Testudines > Chelydridae > Macrochelys > Macrochelys suwanniensis. The sequence goes on from CM065775.1 coordinate 11,038,131, forward strand.
AAAAAGAATTTATCAGTTCCCTCTGTGTGCGTGGCTTTGCTGCACAACCATCAACTAAACATTCCCCATGGGCGCATATCCATCGTCTCTCGAGACTAACGGACGCCAACAACTGTGTGCGTGGCTAACACATCAGTCTTTCTCCAGTTGTGACTACTCGGTAAAAGACTTGAGCATTGACATTAACACAAGTGCGGGAAATCCAATTTTAAACACTAGGACCAAGTAGATGTGGCATGCATTCTGAAGATGCATAAAAAGGCAGAAAGTCAGCCTATCCAGGACAATGAACTGGCCATGAATAAAGTCAGGCTGGAAATTAGAAGAAACCATGAGATTCTGCAACAGCTTTCCAGTAGGAGTAGTAGGGTGCAAATTAATTAGTTTTAAGATGGAGCTTCATAGGAGTAGTAGGAGCTTGATTGGATTATGAGATGGGGTTTCCTGCAATAGCAGGGGAGTGGACTCAATGATTTCTAGTTCTTTGTTCCACAGAAGCTATATCCCCGTAACTAAAGTAAACGTTGGAGGGGGGGGGGGCTTGTCGGTTACACACCCTTTGCACAACCCCCACATCTGTTGCACCCTCCCTTAACCACTGGAAGCACACAGACCTCTTGAAAAAGGACCATATGTGGCCATCGAGGATGGGGGATACGTCTGTATACAAAGGGATTGATCCTGTTTGTAGACAAGTAATACATAGAGTAGAATTCACATAAGAAATGTACACACAGTGATGCCTCATTATACATGACTTCTGTTGATTTGAATGGAAGTTGTAGGCTTTATGATCAGCATTACTCTCAGACTCATAGGGTACATCTAGATTACCTGCCAAATCGGCGGGTAGTGATCGATCGATCCACGAGCGTTCTCCCCGTCGACTCCGGAACTCCACGAGAGGCAGAAGCGGAGTCAACGGGGGAGTGGCAGGGGTCGACTCGCCGCCATGAGGACGGCCACGTAAGTCGACCTAAGATACGTCGACTTCAGCTACGCTATTCGCCATAGAGTTTAAGGCCAAAAAGGACCATCACAATAATCTAGTCTGATGACCTGCACATACATTACAGGCCATAAAACCTCACCCACTAACTCTTATAATAGACCCCTAATCCCTGGCTGAGTTACTAAAGTCCTCAAATCATGATTTAAAGATGTCAAGTTACAGAAAATCCACCATTTACTCTAGTTTAAACCTGCAAGTGACCAATGCCCTATGCTGCAGGGGAAGGCGAAGTCCCCCCAGGGTCTCTGCCAATCAGACTCAGGGGAAAATTCCTTCCTGACCACAAATATGGTGGTCATTTGGATCCCCAGCATTTCAGCAAGACCAAACAGCCACACCCTTTGAAATAATTCTCTGTAGTAACTCAGATCTCTCCCCATCTAGTGTCCCATCACGGGCTGTTAGGGATATTTGCTACTGGCAGTTGCAGACTGGCTACATTCCATTGTAGGCAGACTCCTCATAACATCTCATCCATAAACATATCAAGCTCAATTTGAAAGCCAGTTAGGTTTTTTGTCCCCAGTGTTCCCCTTGGAAAGCTGTTTCAGAACTTCACTCTACTGATCACTATCTCATTTCAAGCCTAAACTTGTTGATTGACAGTTATATCCATTTGTTCTTGTGTCTACATTGACTCTCAAATTAAATAACTCAGCTCCCTGGTATTTATCCCTCTGATGTATTTATGGAGAGCAATGAAATCTTCCCTCAGCTTTTCTTGGTTAGACTAAACAAGCCAAGCTCTTTGAGTCTTTTCTGATAAAGGTATGTTTTCCATTGTTCTCATCATCCTAGTAGCCCTTCTCTGCACCTGTTCATCATTCTTAAACATGGGAGACCAGAATTACACACAATATTCCAGATGAGATTTCACCAGTGCCTTGTATAATGGTATGAACACTTCGCTATCTCTGCTGGAAATACCTGGCTTGATGCATCCTAGGATCACATTAGCCTTTTCCACAGACACTTCACATTGGCAGCTCATAGTTATCCTGTGTTCAACCAATATACCCAGGACTTTCTCCTCCTCTATTCCTTCCAGTTCATAAGTCCACAGCTCATAACAAAAAATCTTGTTGTTAGTCCTGAAGTGCATGACCTTGCCCTTTGCACTATTAAATTCCATCCCATTTCTATTACTCCAATTTCAAGGTCATCCAGATCTTCTTGTATGATATTCTGGTCCTCCTACATATTGCAATACCTGCTGACTTTGTGTCATCTGCAAATTTTGTTAGCACACTCACGCTTTTTGTGTCAAGGTTATTCATAAAAATGTTAAATTAGATTGGTCCCAAGACCGATCCCTGAGGAACTCCACCACTAACCTCCATCCAGTCTGAAAGTTCACCTTTCAGTATGATTCGTTACAGTCTCACCTTTAACCAGATCCTGATCCACCCTGCAATTCTCATACTAATCCCCATTGTCTCCAATTTAGCTAATAATTTCCCATGTGTAAATCTATCAAATGCCTTACTGAAATCCAGGTAGATTAGATCTACTGCACTTCCTTTGTTTAAAAAAATCAGTACTTCACATATAATAACAAAATAGGTGAATCCCTGCTTTAAGTGCAAAACTCAACTCAGTCTTAGCTATGGAACCATGAACAGCATCATCATACAACCATACGTCTCACGGAGTAGTTTTGAAGTTGGATAAAACAAACTTACTAATGATTCTGTAAAATATGCATGAAACTAAAATCTTTAACTACTAACCTCATCCATACCACAGTCACATTCCTCCTCATCTTCTATTACACCATTACCACACATCTGTGTTCCAAATATTTTCTTTTCTGGTATGTTGAGAAGGCAAGTTTTTCCTGGTTTTCTTATCATGTTGAAATAGTCTGCTCTGGAGCAGTTACTGAACTCTGTGCACATTGTTATCCTGGACAGGGAGAAAATATCTAATAATAGAGAGCACTTTAATCTGTAGGTATATGAAAATGCAATGGCTGGAAATTGAAGCTAGACAAATTCAAACAATTGAGAATGGAACTAATTGTCTCATTCAGCACACATGATGGATGCAAAAAGGTGTAGTGGGAATCATAAATGTGGTATTTTCCTAATTTGTAAGTGCTTGACTTTGCAACTCAAACAAGATTCTTGAAGTAGAAATGTGTATTACCTTCAAGCCATTCACCCAGATGAGATTTGGAGATCTGATTTAAAATTAAATGAAACTTCTCTAATACACAACACAGAACGGAAACCAATGGACTATGCACTTAAGTATAAAATCAGGCTATCAGGAATAACACTGATAATTAGAAATTTATATACTGTAGCATCAAATCAACCCTGTATTACATTTTCAATTGAACATCCTCTGCTCAACATTAAAATTGAAATGTATTAAAATACTTTTGATTTTATAATGAATCAGAGTTAAAAAAAAACCTGGGTCATTCTTTCCTGCAGAATTATTCAATTAGTACAGACCAGATCAGTAGTCTTCCTGTATATGCAAATCAATTTAGAGCCCACCAGTAGTAGTTGAGAATTTTCCCTCTGTCATTGACAGGAAGGACAAAACACAACTGGAGTTGCAGCTAGCAAGGAATGTGAAGGGTAACAAGAAGGGTTTCTACAGGTATGTTAGCAATAAGAAAAAGGTCAGGGAAAGTGTGGGATCCTTAATGAATGGGGGAGGCTACCTAGTGACAGATGATGTGGAAAAAGCTGAAGTACTCAATGCTTTTTTTGCCTTGGTCTTCACAGACAAGGTCAGCTCCCAAACTGCTGTCCTGGGCAACAGAGTATGGTGAGGAGGTGAGCAGCCCTCAGTGGTGAAAGAACAGGTTAAGGATTATTTAAAAAAGCTGGACATGCACAATTCCATGGGTCCAGATCTAATGCATGCAAGGGTGCCGAGGGAGTTGGCTGATATGATTGCAGAGCCATTGGCCATTATCTTTGAAAACTCGTGACAATTAGAGGAGATCCCTGACGATTGGAAAAAGGCAAATATAGTGCCCATCTTTAAAAAAAGGGAAGAGGGGGAACCCGGGAAACCTCAGCCTCACCTCAGTCCCTGGAAAAATCATGGAGAAAGTCCTCAAGGAAACCATTTTGAAGCATCTAGAGGAGAGGAAGGTGATCAGGAACAGTCAACATGGATTCATCAAGGGCACGTCATGCCTGACCAACCTGATTGCCTTCTATGATGACATAACTGGCTCTGTGGATATGGGGAAAGCAGTGGACGTGATATATCTTGACTTTAGCAAAGCTTTTGATACGGTCTTCCACAGTATTCTTGTCAGCAAGTTAAAAAAGGATGGATTGGATGAATGGACTATAAGGTGGATAGAAAGCTGTCTAGATTGTCAGGCTCATGGGTAGTGATCAATGGCTCAATGTCTAGTTGGCAGCCAGTATGAAGCGGAGTGCCCCATGGGTCGGTCCTAGAGCCCATTTTTTTCAATATCTTCATTAATGATCTGGAGGATGGGATGGGTTGCACCCTCAGCAAGTTCTCAGATGACACTAAGCTAGGGGGAGAGGTAGATATGGTGGAGGGTAAGGAGAGGGTCCAGAGTTACCTAGACAAATTGGAGGATTGGGCCAAAAGAAATCTGATGATGTTCAACAAGGACAAGTGCAGAGTCCTGCACTTAGGATGGAAGAATCCCATGCACAGTGTGCCCTTGTTGCCCAGAAGGCTAGCGGAATATTGGACTGCATTAGTAGGAGCAGTGCCAGCAGATCGAGGGACATAATCATTCCCCTCTATTCGGCATTGGTGAGGCCTCATCTGGAGTACTGTGTCCAGTTTTGAGCCCCCCGCTACAGGAAGGATTTGGAAAAATTGGAAAGAGTCCAGCGGAGGGCAACAAAAATGATTAGGAGGCTGGAGCACATGATTTATGAGGAGAGGCTGGGGGAACTGGGATTATTAGTCTGCAGAAGAGAAGAGTGAGGGAGGATCTGATTGCAGCCTTCAACAACCTGAAGGGAGGTTCCAAAGAGGATGGAGCTTGGCTGTTTTCAGTGGGTGCAGATGACAGAACAAGGAGCAATTGTCTCAAGTTACAGTGGGCGAGGTCTAGGTTGGATATTACGAAACACTATTTCACTAGGAGGGTGGTGAAGCACTGGAATGGGTTACCTAGGGAGCTGGTGGAATCTCCATCCTTAGAGATTTTTAAGGCCGGCTTGACAAAGCCCTGGCTGGGATGATTTAGTTGGTCCTGCTTTGAGCAGGACTAGATGACCTCCTGAGGACTCTTCCAACCCTAATCTTCTATGATTCTATGACTCCTCTTCCTTTTTCGCCAGTCAAAATTTTCCAAAACTATAACTTCAGCTTAGGTTAGCCAATAACTGAAGTGTGGGGATGTGTAGTTTTGGACTTTGTCCACAGAAAAAATTCCCAAGTGAGAAATTATTTCTGCCAGATCCTGTTTCTAACATGATGAGAGACCAAACTGTTTTGAAAGGACTTCTCCCTCCAGCAGGAGCTAGGAGGGAGAAGAACGATCAGAAAGAACCAGACATCATGACACTGGAGAACTGGGAGGGATGTTCTAGAAAGGGTCTGTGAAAGGATATGTTAGAAAAATGAAGGTTACTTACCTGTAACCAGAGTTCTTCAATATGCAGAGTCTCAAGTATCAGAGGGGTAGCCGTGTTAGTCTGGATCTGTAGAAGCGACAAAGGGTTCTGTGGCACCTTATAGACTAACAGAGGTATTGGAGCATAAGCTTTCGTGGGTGAATACCCTCTTCTTCGGATGCAAGCAGTGGAAATGTCCCATTTCCACTGCTTGGGACATTTCCACTGCTTGCATCCAAAGAAGTGGGTATTCACCCACGAAAGCTTATGCTCCAATACCTCTGTTAGTCTATAAGGTGCCACAGGACCCTTTGTCGCTTCAATATGCAGAGTCAATCTCAAAGAACTTCCATTACATGTAAATTATCTTCCTTATTATTTCTTTCTGGGGCCTCTGCATACTCTTACTGATGGGAGAGACTAACAGGCAGTAACTCTAACGCAAGATGGTGGGATGAAGAGTCCTATAGACTTTATGTCTAATGAGTAGTATTTAATGAAAATATGCATTGAAGTCCAGGTTGCTGCTCTACAAATTTCCACAAGAGGAATGTTTTTGAAAAAAGCCATAGAAGCTGCCTTTGCCCTGGTTGAAAATCCAACAGACCTTGTACTCTTGTCCCATTGATCTATATAGGGACCATTATTGTAATGGGTGTTTGTTTTGCTATCCAATATCCACACCTGGGCATACTCATACTCCATAAAGCAGCATTCTGTTTGGACATATCAGGGTAGCCCACATAGCATGGGGAGCAGGGCATTTCAGGGAGAGGCCCAGTTTGGAGGAGTACAGTGGGTCAATCTGGGGCATGGCTGGGGAAGCCTGGCTGAAGCCAGGCCAGGAGTCTCAGCTGGAGGTGGGTAGGAAGTAGAAAGGGCCCAACTCAGCATACACCTCAAGTAACGTGTGACCCTCGAGTAAGCTGCTGCCTACAGTATGTGTACACAGCAGTATAGGGCAGGAGACAGCAAAGAGCAATTTCTTATATGTGAATGGCATCTACAGTGCTGACTAATGGCTTCCTCGGATAATCCTAGTAACCCTATTAATCTCTAAATGCATGACCTTGCACTTTTCACTATTAAATTTCACCCTACTACTATTACTTCAGTTTACAAGCTCATCCAGATCTTCCTGTATGATATTCCGGTCCTTCTCTGCATTGGCAATAACTCCCAGCTTTGTGTCATCTGCAAACTTAATTAGCACACTCCCACTTTTTGTGCCAAGGTCAGTAATACAAAGATTAAATAAGATTGGTCCCAAAACCGATCCCTGAGGAACTCCACTAGTAACCTCCCTCCAGCCTGACAGTTCACCTTTCTGTATGACCCATTGTAGTCTCCCCTTTAACCAGTTCCCTATCCACTTTTCCATTTTCATATCGAGCCCCATCTTTTCCAATTTAACTAATAATTCTCCATGTGGAACCGTATCAAATGCCTTACTGAAATTAAGGTAAATTAGATCCACTGCATTTCCTTTGTCTAAAAAAACTGTTACCTTCTCAAAGAAGGAGATCAGGTTGGTTTGGCATGATCTACCTTTTGTAAAACCATGTTGTATTTTGTCCCAATTACCATTGACCTCAATGTCCTTAATTTTCTCCTTCAAACTTTTTTCCAAGACCTTGCATACTACAGATGTCAAACTAATAGGTCTGTAGTTACCCGGATCACCTTTTTTTCCTTTCTTAAAAATAGGAACTATGTTAGCAATTCTCCAGTCATACAGAACAACCCCTGACTTTAAAAATTCTTGCTAATGGGCTTGCAATTTCATGTGCTAGTTCTTTTAATATTCTTGGATGAAGATTATCTGTCCCCCACCCCTGATTTAGTCCCATTAAGCTGTTCTAGTTTGGCTTGTACCTCTGATATGGTAATATCTACCTCCATATCCTCATTCCCATTTGTCATCCTGCCATTATCCCTAAGGTCCTCATTAGCCTCATTAAAGACTGAGGCAAAGTATTTGTTTAAATAATGGGCCATGCCTAGATTATCCTTAACCTCCACTCCACCCTCAGTGTTTAGCAAGCCCACTTCTTTCTTTGTTTTCTTCTTATTTATATGGCTATAGAACCTTATACTATTGTGTTTAATTCCCTTTGCAAGGTCCAACTCTACATGGCTTTTGGCCTTTGTCACTTTATCCCTACATGTTCGGACCTCATTAAGGTAGCTTTCCTTGCTGACCCCTCCCATCTTCCACTCCTTGTAGGCTTTCTGATTTTTCTTAATCATCTCTCTGAGATGCTTGCTCGTTCAACTTGGTCTACAACTCTTGCTTATGAATTTTTTTCCGCTTTCTTAGGATGCAGGCTTCTGATAGTTTCTGCTCGAACCAAGGTTGTCCCCTACAACCATTTCTTCTATGAGGTCCTCACTACTCACCAAAACCAAATCTAAAATGGCATCTCCCCTTGTTAGTTCAGCAACTACTTGGTGAAGGAATCCATCAGTTATCGCATCCAGGAAAATCTGAGCCCTATTATTATTACTAGCACTTGTCCTCCAGTCTATATCTGGGAAGTTAAAGTCTCCCATGATCCAACAATTTCCATTAGTATTTACTTCATTAAAACCATTAAAGAGGTCTCTATCCATATCCAAATCAGATCCCAGCGGTCTATAGCACACCCCAAGCACTATCCCAGGGGAGGCTCTAGTAGCTTTCTTCCCCAATGTGATTTTTGCCCAGACAGACTATCTTATCCTTTCCATCACTTCTTATTTCTTTACAGTCTACCTCATCATTGATATACAATGCTACTCCACCACCTTTACCTTTATTTCTGTATTTCCTAAACAGCACATACCCTTCAATACCTGTACTCAAGCCATGACTACTATTCCACCATGTTTCTATTATCCCTATAATATCTGGTTTCACTTTCTGCACCAGTAGCTCTAGTTCCTCCATTTTGTTACCTAGGCTCCTCGCATTGGTGTACAAACATCTTAATTTTTGCTGTTTGGCTTCGCTCACATTCTTTACCCGATTAGGCATAGACATTCTAACGCCAGTATCACCTATTAGACTGGTATCTGCACTATCCTTCTTCTTTATGTCCATTTTCCTACCCACGGCTGTATCCTTTCTTACTTCGTTTTCTTTCCTCTCAATGTTAAAATCCGGTGTGGAGATTACCTGGACATCTCCTAACCATCTCCCCCAAATTCCTAGTTTAAATCTTTCTTAATCAGTTGTGCCAGCCTCCATCCTAAAAGTCTATTTCCCTCCCTACTCAGGTGAAGTCCATCCTGAGAGAACAGTCCTCTGTCCATGAATGCCTCACACTGGCCATACATCCCAAAGCCCGCCTTATAGCGCCACTGCCTGAGCCATCTGTTGATCATCATAATCTTGTCACACCTTTGTTGCCCTTCTCTAGGAACAGGCAGAATCCCACTGAAGATCACCTGAGCCTCGATTTCCATAAGAGTCTTCCCCAGCCTGGCATAGTCTCACTTCATATGTTCCAGCGAGAATCTAGCCGTATCATTTGTTCCCACATGAAGGACAATCGGTGGATTTTTTCCCGCTCCTGTTAGGACCTCTTCAGCCTCAAGTCCACATCCCATATCTTAGCACCTGACAGATAGCACACCCTTCTGTTCTCAGGATCAGCTCTGAACTCCTCAAACCTGAACTCCGCAAACCTGTTCCTGAGCTCTATTTCTCCTTCACTAGCCTGTCTTTTCCTCTGTCTGGTTGTCTTAGTCACATGCTTCCATTGTCCACTTTCCCCACCCAGCAGTCTACCCTCAGAGTTCTTTGGTCCTGCTTCCATCTGCAAGTCTGAGATTTTTCCCTTCAGCCTCCTCATATCTTTGCTTCATTATCTGCTCGAACCTCCTTCTAAACTCAACCAGAGTTTCCACCTCCATCTCCAGTCCTCTGATCTTTTCTTCCATCAGCTCTATTAGGCGGCACTTCATGCAGACGAAACTCTTTTCAGGTACCCCTGCAGGATCATGTACATACCACAGCTTCCACATCCAGTCATCTTCAATGTGTCTTCCACTGCTTGCGTCACCACCATTGCTGCCTTTATATCTGTCGTAGACTTTCCACCTAAGTCCTGTTAGTCAAGGAAACACAAACCAAACCAAAACACCACCACCCACAGAAAAATAAACCCCCAATGAGCACCATAACACTACCAGAACACCACACACTCCCTTCACTAGCCTGTTTGTTCCTCTGCCTGGTTCTCCTAGTTTTCCCTCCCCCCCACTCCTCCAACAGAACTCCCACTCAAACTCCCCTGTTTAGAGCTCTGTTTACTGGCTCCTCTGCCACTGCAGCTGTCTGTACTACTGCCTGATTGGCTGGCTACCTTTATAGGACCCCTAATTAGAGAAGCCACGCCCCCCAATCAACGATGAATTGGCCCACATAGAGATACCTATCAGCCCAGGTGCCATTGTGGACTTTACCATCTCCATTGATGATCGGCTGTGAGAATGAAGAGAGGAGAAAAGAGGGTTCCTGCAATCCCTCTACAGTAGTACCATGACCTCACTTTCTGTATTGCCCACTGAATCAATACAAGCCAATGTGGCTTGTCAGCAGCTGAATGCTAAAGAATAAAAATCATGCCAGCAGCACCACTGGTGCTTCTACTGTGGTGAACCTGGCCTGGCAATCTCAGCCTGCCCAGTACGAACAAGGAGCATGAGGAAAAAAGCTGGTCCGGCCACTGTGAGGGGAATCAGCCTGGTCCTTGAGAGATAAGAATTTCCCCATATTCTAGTCATCAATGAGATTCACTCTGAGCCCGATTGAGGGCCTTCCCATTTGACTGTGCCTATCTAGCTGCAGATCTAAGGGGAGCCCTGACTGTTTCCCCTCTAATGGATCCAGAGGTACAGTGCTTTTGAATGCCTCTGTAACAGTCACTGGGAGGACTCCTTCACTTTGTTAACCCCCTTAGAGTCACACATTCTCACTGGGGTAAGCCCTTTGTTTTCACCATCTCCTGGGACTGAACTCAGAACTTTCAATACTACTGCTTTACTTGCTGGGCTCCTCTCAGCAAGTCCACCTGAACTGAACACCTAGAGAAGACTCACACAGCCAAAGGGAACAATGCACCTGCTACTTAATCTGGCGTGACTCTCAGCCACCATTGTAAAAACAGAAACATTTATTAGATATCTGTAACACGGTGTAGAAAGTCCTTAAGTTAGTATAGCAAAAGGAAAAGTTACAGAAAGTTCATCTGGGTCTGTAGTGTAAGCTCCTTCACTGGACGTTTTCAAAAAGAGGCTTGACAGCCATCTGTCTTGGATGGTTTAGCCATAAAAAATCCTGCGTATTGGCAGAAGGTTAGACTAGATGATCCTTGTGGTCCCTTCTAACCCTAAAGTTTTATGGTTCTATGATTCTAAAACCTGGCTTCTTCGTCTTCATTTCTGCCATGCCAGTATCAAATAAATTTATACCTATACATATTGTGACAGACCCAGATCAGTGGGGTACAGAAGTCTGGTAGAAGGCAAATATACTGGCCATTGGATGAATATTTTTCTTTTCCCTGAGTGAACAGAGCAGGGGCTGCGCTAGAGCAATCAGGAACCTGCTAGAACCAATTAAGACAGGCAAGTTAATTAAGACACCTGGAGCCAATTATGAACATTCTAGAATCAATTATGGCAGGCAGACTAATCAGGACACCTGATTTAAAAAGGACCTTCCATCAGTTAGTGGAGAGTGTGCAAGGAGCACGGAGTGAGAAGGTGTGCTGCTGGAGGACTGAGGAGTACAAGCGTGATCAGTCTTCAGGAGGAAGATCCTGCAGTGAAGCTAAAGAAGGTGCTGGGGGGAGGCCATGGGGAAGTAGCCCAGGGAGTTGTAGTTGTCACACAGTTGATACAGGAGACATTGTAGAAAGCTGCTATCCACAGGGCCCTGGGCTAGAACCCAGTGTAGAGGACAGGCTCGGGTTCTCCCCATCCCCCCAACTCCTGATCAGACACAGGAGGAGTTGACTTGGTCTGTGAACAACACCAGAAGGGAAGGTCTAATTTGGAAAGGAATCTGGCCTGTCCCCGACCTCTTAGGTGGGACAACAGGCACTGTGGAGAATGTTCTCCATTTCCCCCATGCTGGCCAGTGATGAGGTTAGCTTAGTGAACAGCAGGTTTCAGCCTCTAGCAGAAGCGGCCAAACTGAGGGCTGCCATGAAACTCTGAGGTGAGCAAATCCGCCAAAAAGCACCTGACCCACAAAGGCAGAGGAGGAACTTTGTCACAATATAAAAAGTCAAACTATACTGAAACAAAACAACTTTCCAACTGAGCCCCTAAAGATACAGATCTGGAAGTATCCGGAATGGTTCCTAATCCTTCAGCTGGTGGTGAATGAAAGGAACTAAGGCTGCTGAAGTGCCACCTCACTTTTATATCCTCACCATGGAAAGTTTAATGTTCACAGAGGGGCTGGGCAAAAAAGGCACGTGAGCAATCCAATGTGACCTGTTAGATAGAATTCCACCATTCAGGCTATACTAGTCTATACAGCAGACACTTGGACAGAGTTTTGTTTTTGAAGAGAAACCACCTGATGGAGAAATTAGCTCTGAATTGTGAAGGGAGTGCTTCATGCTGTGTGCAGGGTTGGTAAAACTATTTTGTTTTAGTCATTAATAGCCACATCCAGCTGATTCCCCGAACAATACAGAAAATGGCACAGCCAGCAATGTACCAAGGCTTTAACTACAATATCTTAAGAGCCAAACGAGAAGGATGCTGCACTTGTTTTTAATGTCCCTTTCCCAAACGAAAAAGGCAACATGAAATAGAAGTAATCAGGCCTAGCAGGAGACACACTATTAAAAACTATGCAGAAGTCTCCAGGTTTTAAGCAGAGCTGACTCCAGAAAAAGGGGAAAAAACATACTAACCTTTTGTAACTATTGTTCTTCAAGACATGTTGCACATGTCCATTCCACACTTGGTGTATGCATACCCCACGCACAGTCACCAGAATTTTTTCCCCTCAGTGGTACCTCTCAGAGTGGCTCAAGAATACTCTGCAGCCAGGCATCACTTGCATTGGTATAAAGGGCTCTGCTGATGCTGAGCTCCCTCAGTTCCTTCTCTCTGGAAACCTCGATTCATAGGTGTAGGAGAGCAAGTGGTGGAATGGACATGTGTAACACACTTTACCTCAGAATGACACCCTGCAACCCCATATTCACCATTCATATATGGTTGTGATATTTCATACAAAGCATGCCATGTTAGATATTATATAAAAGGTCATGATCTGCTGAAACCATCTATTCTATCCAAATATGTGTATCATTAGCATCTATAAAGTTATGAGATTGTGCCATATGGTTATTACTAAAATATGCTGTAAGATTGCTAGTGGCAGGCAAAGGATCCCTGCTCAGGTGGGTGTTGATCAAGTGTATGACTCAACTATGCAAGCAACGCACAATGGGAACTGATCGTTCACCGTGACTCAGCAAAGCCCACCAGGACATGCCTTAGCTAGTGTCTACCAGGAACATAGGACAATGGTATAAAATAAGGAACAGTGCAGCATGAAGGGGCCTTTTTCCTCCTCCATCTACTCTGGAAGCAACTGGAATGCCAAGAAGATGAAAGTCATCTGAGGAGACTGGTCCAGACTTGAAGAGGAATGTCTGTGCATTAAGGATTGTAACATCCAGTAGGTTAAGAATATTTCTTGATTGAAATCATGTTTAGTTTATAGAATATAGAGTGGGCACTTTTTAATTTTCTTAGGAACCATCTCTGTCCTTCTATACCTACCACTTATAACCACTTAAAATCTTTCTGTAGTTAATAAACTTGTTTTATATTTTATCTAAAACTGTGTGTTTTTCTTGGAGTGCTTGGGAAACCTCTGCTCATTGTACAAAAGCTGGTGCATGTCCTCTCCACATTGAGGGAGGGGAGAACTGAGTAATAAACTTACACTGATCAGGCTTCTGACCAGGGCAAGACGGTACAGCTCTGGGATCCTAGGCTGGGGAACTGTGGGGAATTGGCTGGTGCATTTCTCTGTGTGATTCATGAAAGGCTTTGGGTGCCTTCATGCAATCTGGCTGGGTGTGGGGCTCCATCTGCTGTTGTGCTGAGTGATAAAAGCTCCTGGTAGGATTTGCTGCTTGTCACTAGCAACGCATTTTGAGAGACAGCCCAGGCTGGAGAGTTAAGAGGGCACAGCGGTACCCAAGTTCCAGATTGCACCCCAGGGATCCCATCACAACATGTGCTACTGAGCTTGAAGAACTAGAGTTATGAAAGCTGATATTGCTGCCAGGTGAACCGTGGTAGTGGAAATTGCTAAGGCTTGCTGTTTCAGGTTCAGCAGATAGTTAAGTATTTGTTGGGTGAAAGAATGCATCAGTGAGACTCCAGTTTGACAAGCTCAGATAGAAAACCGCTTCGAATTTGACAGGTAGTGGCCCTGGTGGAGGGCTCTCTGCTACCTAGTTAGACCTGGCAAACTTGTCCGATCACACCTATAACCATGGAGCCTCCAGGCCATTACATGAAGGAACTGCAGGTTCAGTGGAGCAACTGACCATGGTCCTGAGAGATCAAATCTGGGTGCAATGGGAGTGAGATTGGAGTTGTCACTGACAGCTCCAGTAGAGTGGAGAATCAGTGTTGGGCAGGGCCATGCTGGAGCTAATAATATAACCCAGGTGTGGGCCTGCTGGAGTGAGGGTTGAGAGATTAATAAGACTGGGACTTTTCAGCTTGGAAAAAGAGATGACTAAGGGACGATATGATAGAGGGTCTATAAAATCATGACTGGTGATGAGGAAGTGTTTACTCCTTCTCATATCACAAGAACTAGGGGTCATCAAATGAAATTAATAGGCAACAGGTTAAAAACAAACAAAAGGAAGTATTTCTTTATACAACACAGTCAATCATTGGAACTCTTTGCAAGAGGATGTTGTGAATCCCAAGACTCTAACAGGGTTCAAAAAAGAACTAGATAAATTCATGGAGGATAGGTACATTAATGGCTATAGCCAGGATGGGCAGGGATGGTGTCCCTAGTCTTTGTTAGCCAGAAGCTTGGAATGAGTGATATGGGATGGATCATTTGATGATTACCTGTTCTGTTTATTACCTCTGAAGCACCTGGCATTGGCCACTGTCGGAAGACAGGATACTGGGTTAGATGGATCTTTGGTCTGATCCAATATGGCCATTCTTTTGTTCTTAAGGACGTTGTTCAGCTCTCACCCTGGTGTAAGTCAAGAGTAACTTCACAGATGTCAGAATCATACAAATGTAGGGCTGGAAGGGACCTTGAAAGGACATGTCCTGCCCCTGAGCTGAGGCAGCACCAGGTAAACCCTGATAGGTGTTTGTCCAGCAAGCTTAGCTACCCTTCTAGTTAGAAATTTTTCTCCTAATATCTAACCTAAATCTCCCTTGCTGCAGATTAAGCTCATTACTTCTTGTCCTCCCTTCAGTGAACATGGAGAACAATTGATCGCTGTCCTCTTTACAACAGCCATTAAGAGATGAAGACTTATCAGGTCCCCCCTCAGTCCTTTTCTCGAGACTAAATATGCCCAGGTGTCACCTTTCCTTATAAATCTGTTTTCTTTTAAAATATATATAATTTTTGTTGCTCTCCTCTGGACTCTCTCCAGTTTGCCCACCCCATTCTTAAGTGTGATGCCCAGAATTGGACACAATACTCCAGCTGGAGTCTCACCAGTGCTGTGTTGAAAGTGACAATTATCGCCCATGTTTTAGATCCCAATACTTCTGTTAGCACAACCCCAGAATATTAGCTTTTTTTGTGGCTACACTACATTGTTTATTCATTCACTTTGTGATCCACCATAGCCTCCAGATCCTTTTCTGCTTTAATACCACCTCCGACAGGGGAGAAAATGCAGGAGGAAAAAATAGTCTTTTTTGTGGGGTGTTTTAAGGATAAAATAAAGAAAGGGGAAAAACTGCAACTAGAACTATAAAAATGAGACTAACTAACTATAGGTATGTAGATTAAGATGATAGTCTTAATGGACTGCTAATGGTTCCATTTATAGCTGGGGCAGTTGAGGAGGAACTGAGGAAGGTTCACCCAGGTGCACTGGCTAACCTCATGACACAGCATGAGGAGAGACAGTGCACGTGCTGGCCAAACGGATACTGCTACCAAAGCTCTCCGATCAGCAGTGCAGGGATGCAAGCAAACCAAGAGGGGAGCACCCATAGGGCCACTACTGGAAGAAGAACAGGTGCTGCCTGGTGGGTAGATACTGCTTCCTTTTCCGATATCACCAAATTGGAGGGCTTGGAATACAATCTGGAAATGGGGGGAAACCCCCATGGATTCCAAAGAGGCCTCTGGACAGATGTAGCTCCCAGTGAACTCCCTGGCCAACCACTCAATGGCAGTCCTATGATTGGATCCATGGAAGAGTGGAAACATCCAGAGGAAGAGCAGTGTCAGTGGCTCCAAGGACGAGAAATGTAGAACTGAACCTCTGATTCAGAAGATAACTGCTCTCCTTCCATTGACCACAGAGGTGCAGTTTCAGACGATGCTGGCGACTAGTGCTGAAGTGAGGGGCCCACAGAAAAGTGAGCATTGCAAGTTTCCCCTTTC
The DNA here is from genome assembly GCA_033296515.1 of Macrochelys suwanniensis. Taxonomy (NCBI): domain Eukaryota; kingdom Metazoa; phylum Chordata; order Testudines; family Chelydridae; genus Macrochelys; species Macrochelys suwanniensis. Next base: position 11,054,356 of record CM065775.1, read on the forward strand.
ACAGTATTGAGAGATAAGCAGTAAGGGGTACATGAGGCTGGCACAATACCGCACATAGCAGTGATGCTGTCTGTTCTCCCATGTCTGCCAGCACCGACAATTTCAACTCTTGTACCGCTGATGATACCGGCACCAACAGGGTTGTGATATTCCTGGCAGCCACAAATACCTCCAGCATGGTTGGTATCGAGATAGTGTCATTGTGGTGCCGCAGATGCAGGAGCTCCTTCTGGCTTTGGATTCAATGGAAACTGCCTAGGAACTGGAGTCAACAATGTCTTATTCTGCAATGCCAAAGATGAGGAGTGCTTGGGCTTGGACAGCAGTCTACTATTATCCCCATGCCTAGCAGACTTTAGTGCTAGAGATCTCCACCTTTTGGCAGTCTGCTTCTTATGCCTCTTCTTAGACACAGAGGATGATCAGCAGTGTCAGGATTCAGGTATGGTAGGAGGCACACTCCTTATTGACATTGAGGCACTCAGTGCTGAGACTAACTAACCTGGCTCAGATGGATATCTCAAAGATGCCTCCATGAGTAAAAACTTTAGCCTGGCTTCACCATCTTTCTTCATGTGAGACTCAAAGTCTCTGCAAATTTGGCAACACTGTCCAATATGAGCTTCTTCAAGGCACTTCAAGCAACTTGAGCGTAGGTTGCTCATGGACATAGCCTTATTGCAGGAAATGCGGGGCTTGAAGCTGGGTGACCAAGGCATCCCTTGGTACTGGGAGTTGAGTGAAATCCTGAGAGTAAAAAAAATCTAACTAACAAAACACTAATAACCTTAGTAACACCCAATTATTTAAAATACAGGAGAACATAGTCCACTTGGAGAACATTCAAATGCAAAAAGAGCATTTCCAGCCACCATCACAGGTGGTAAGAAGGGACTGAAATGGCTCAGGGTTAGGTGGGTCCTTTATACCAGCAGTGTGCAACAGCAGAGGGCGCTCATGCCACCCCGATGGGTACCACTGAGGTAAAAATATTCTGGCGACTGTGCGTGGGAGGTGCACAAAGCAAAAGTGGAATCCACATGTGCAATCACTCAAAGGAGAAGTAACATTTACCAAATATTTAACAATCTACTTAAATTAGGGACTGCCTAACTATTTGCAAGCAGCAATAGATGAGAAAGAGAGCTGAAAGAACCAGGGTTTAAAGGGACACAGGAAGCTCCAACTCCATCAAACCAGTGAGATGGAACTGAGAGGGAGTTGGAGCACCCCTGTCTTTCATACCATTCTGCTGTAAGCACGAAGACACAGTGCACATGTGCAACCCCAACGGTAATGATAGCAAAGATCTTCAACTCTTGTGCACTGGTCACACATATACACCTACAATGGACTGTATACATCTGCAATCACTTCAAGGAGAGCCATTGCTGCAACGTGCTTTGGGCCACTATAAAGGGAGCAGGGCCCATAATCACTTGCCATTCTTGGCTTCCAACCTGAACTCCAAAACAAATCCACAAAGTAATGGATATCAGGTCAAATGTGGAATAAGGAGCCAAAAATTAGAGAGAAAAAACAAAGGAGAAATATCATATGTACAATTTAATTTAATTAATTCTTCAAAGGAAGAAAACATAATAGCCATGTCAAAAGGAAGGGTAGAGGAGTTAGTGACTAGCGGCAGTCAAAAAAGCAAACAGGATGTTAGGAATCATTAAAAAAGGGATAGAGAATAAGACGGAGAATATCTTATTGCCCTTATACAAATCCATAGTGCGCCCACATCTTAAATATTGCGTACAATTGTGGTCTCCTCATCTCAAAAAGGATGTATTGGCATTAGAAAAGGTTCAGAGAAGGGCAACTAAAATGATTAGGGGTCTGGAACGGGTCCCATATGAGGAGAGATTAAAGAGGCTAGGACTTTTTAGCTTGGAAAAGAGGAGACTAAGGGGGGATATGATAGAGGTATATAAAATTATGAGTGGTGTGGAGGAAGTGAATAAGGAAAAGTTATTTACTTGTTCTCATAATAGAAGAACTAGGGGCCACCCAATGAAATTAGTGGGCAGCAGGTTTAAAACTAATAAAAGGAAGTTCTTCTTCACACAGCGCACAGTCAACCAGTGGAACTTCTTGCCTGAGGAGGCTGTGAAGGCTAGGACTATAACAGGGTTTAAAAGAGAACTGGATAAATTCATGGAGATGAAGTCCATTAATGGCTATTAACGAGGATGGGTAAGGAATGGTGTCCTTAGCCTCTGTTTGTAAGAGGGGGGTGATGGATGGCAGGAGAGAGATCGCTTGATCATTACCTGTTAGGTCCACTCACTCCAGGGTGCCTGGCATTGGCCACTGTTGGTGGACAGGATACTGGGCTGGATGGACCTTTGGTCTGACCCAGTATGGCCTTTCTTATGTTCTTATGTTCTTATAACCTGAGAATATTGTAAACTGCCATTCTGTGCCTCCTATATAATATGCAATGTAGATGAAGGACCATCCTGTCTCATGTGCACCAGGGGCAACCAGCCCATTAAAAAAAAGCTATTATCCAAGATGACTATGATATGGTTTATAGACCCCACTGATGAGGAAGGTGCCAGAGAGGTGGTGGGGAAAGAGCTAGCGCCAACCCTCTGGTCATGGTAGAGAGGAGATCTTTTAAAGGAAGGAAACTGCAATCAGCTGGAGGAGGGAGAAGCAAGGTAACCCTAAGTAAGAGGCTGCTGGACTGACACCTGGAGCCCAGTAGCGTAGCCAGGTCTTGAGCACAGGGGGAGCAGCGCTATAAAAAGGCGCCTCCCGCTCCCCCTGTACTCACCCTGCAGCGCTTTAAAGGGCCCGGGGCTCCAGCCACTGCGGAGCCCCCGGCCCTTTAAAGCGCCGCCGCCGGAGCTCCGGCAGCAGGGCTCTGGCGGCGCTTTAAAAGGCCTGCGGCTCCCCGCAGCTGCAGGAGCCGCTGGCAGGGCCGGCGCGCCCACTAGGCGACCCTAGGAGGTCGCCTTGGGCGCCAAGATTTGGGGGGCGGCGGGCAGCTCCTCGCTGCCTCCCCGCTCAGCGGCTGAGCTGCTGAGCCAAGAGACAAGGGGAGGCTTGCCGTGGCTGCTCCTTGTCTCCCCGCTGAGCTGCTGAGCGGGGAGACAAGGGGCAGCTTGCTGCGGCTGCCCGCTGCCTCCCCGCTGAGCTGCTGAGCGGGGAGACAAGGGGCGGCTTTCTGCAGCTGCCCGCTGCCTCCCCGCTGAGCTGCTGAGCGGAGAGACAAGGGGCGGCTTGCTGCAGCTTCCCGCTGCCTCCCCGCTGAGCTGCTGAGCGGGGAGACAAGGGGCGGCTTGCTGCGGCTGCCCGCTGCCTCCCTGCTGAGCTGCTGAGGGGAGGGACAAGGGGCGGCTTGCTGCGGCTGCCCCTTTTCTCCCCGCTCAGCAGCTCAGTGGAGGGACAAGGGGTGGCTTGCTGCGGCTGCCCCTTGTCTCCCCGCTCAGCGGCTGAGCGGGGAGACAGGGGGCGGCTTGCTGCGGCTGGAGCTGCAGGCCTTTTAAAGCGCCTCCCCCCCCCCCGCCCAGCTCTGGCAGCGGGGCTGGGGAAGCGCTTTAAAAGGCCCCTGGCTCCCCGCAGCGGCAGGAGCCGCAGGCCTTTTAAAGCGCCGCCCTAGCGAGGCTCTGGCGGCGCCTTAGCGCCGCTTTTCCTCATAGGGTGAGCGGCCGCTCCCCCTGCTCACCCCCTGGCTATGCTACTGCTGGAGCCACAGGGGGAACTCCCATCCAGGAGACCTTTGCCCCGTTGCAGTGGGCTGTAAAGCAAACTCCTATGATAAACTGGACAGAGTAAGCCTGACTCAGTAGGCCAGCCAGAGAGATTTCTCAAAACCCACTACACAGGTGCTGTATTGTTGGCAGCACTGTGGACCTTCTTCCCCCCTTCCCCCTCTGAGGGGTCTAAGGAAGGGAATGCATTCTGGCATTTCACTTTCCTTTTGATTCCGCCATCCAGAGAGAGTCAAGAAGCCCTGCAAAGGGCAGGGCCTCTTTGCAAGACCTAAGGAACAGAGGCAGAGACCTGTGCTGGAGCCACCCAGTGTAAATAACTAGGTGCAGTCAGATTCTTCCACCATCTGAGAGGAAAACCTTAGAGGATTCCTTTACAATGACCTTTACAAAAGATATAATTGTTGAATTACAAACTTTAAAACCAAGCATTACTCACGTGGCATGTGACCACATGATACAGGTTCCTCCTCTGGGGCATTTGCAAGCACAACCTCTAGCTCTATTTCTCTTAGTATCATCATGAGGGAAGCCAAGAGAATGGCCCATCTCATGTGCAACAGTGGTTGCATCATAGAGCACTGATTTAGCTCTTGCCTGTATACAATTAAACGAAACACAAAAATAAGGAGTTATGAATTACATATGAACATAAAAAGCCAAATGTTAAGAGTTGTGTGATTTTATGAAGACGCTGGATAATTTCAGTTGCAAACATAAATCTCGAACACCGCAGAAGCCCACAAGAGAACTTTCAGATTGAAGGAATAATAATTTCTTCACACTACCCTCTGAGATCCTTTTAAGAGGGGGGAAAACGAACCATTCACAAGTGATATGTCTAATTCTGTCAAGGTCCTCAAGCCATAGAATTTTACCCAATAATTTCTACATCAAGTCCATAACTTCTGGTGGTGCTAAAGCATTTCTTTAATAAGGACATCAATTCCTAATTTAAAGACTCCATGTGATGAAGAATCCACTATAACACTTAGCAAGCTGTTCTAATGGTTAATTAACTTCACTGTGCCTTATTTTCCATCCAGATTCAGATACCTCTCTTTGATAAGTTAAATAGATTGAACTATTTAAGTTTCTCCCCTTAAATCAGGTTTTTCAGACTGAATCATTCTTATATCTCATCTGAACCAATTCCAATTTTTTCACCATCCATGTGAAGGTAAAGGGTAGGTAATGGGGAAGAGGGAAAGTGGCGACTCCTTGTTTGGAAGATTAGGAGAAAGAACTTAGTCATAATAGATCACTGATATCAACTTCAGATAAGATAAGAGTAGGTAAATAATTTATATCTATTGCTTCCATATCTTGGCTGCAGGAAGTCCACAATCATTTTTTACTACTATCAAATAATTGCACAGGACAGAGACCTATGGGATTCTTGATTTCATACTGGTGAGAATAGGGACTAAGGCAGAAAATACAGTTGAATTTCTCCTCACTATGGACACTGCCTGAATATTTACTTGTAAAAATTATCAAGTGGCACAGTGTTCCCTAGGAAGCTATTATAACAAAAACACTAAGCTCTGGGTGTATTAGCTGAGGAAACAGGTCTCCAGCTAAGTCACTTTCGGTTTAAGGTGCATTAGAGCTCCAAAATTATTGACCCTCTTCAGGGTCTTCAATCTTCTCTCAGAGCCTGGTTTGACTCCCTGTGGCCAGTGGGGGAACCCAGGCCCGCCCACTATTCTGGGTCCCGACCCAGGGACCCTAAAAGTAGCAGCTGCCTGCTGCATCCTGAATTGCTGCATTTCCCTGGGGCACTTCCCCGCTGTCCCCCAATATCTTTTTTTCACACTTAACTAGGACTGAAGTCTTGCTTAACTACCAGCAGCTAGCCAGGAGCTCCTTCTTGCTCCCCCGGTCTCTGCCAGCAGCTGATCTGTCCATGAATCATAGAATCATAGAATATCAGGGTTGCAAGGGACCTCAGGAGGTCATCTAGTCCAACCTCCTGCTCAAAGGAGGACTAATCCCCAACTAAATTATCCCAGCCAGGGCTTTGTCAAGCCTGACCTTAAAACCCTCTAAGGAAGGAGATTCCACCACCTCCCTAGATAACCCATTCCAGTGCTTCACCCCCCTCCTTGTGAAAAAGTTTTTCCTAATATCCAACCTAAACCTCCCCCACCCCACAGCAACTTGAGACCATTACTTCTTGTTCTGTCATCTGCTACCATTGAGAACAGTCTAGATCCATCCTTTTTGGAACCACCTTTCAGGAAGCTGAAAGCAGCTATCAAATCCCCCCTCATTCTTGACTTCTGCAGACTAAATGATCCCAGTTCCCTCAGCCTCTCCTCATAAGTCATGTGCTTCAGCCCCCTAATCATTTTTGATGCCCTACGCTGGACTCTTTCTAATTTTTCCACATCTTTCTTGTAGTGTGGGGCCCAAAACTGGATACAGTACTCCAGATGAGGCCTAACCAATGATGAATAGAGGGGAATGATCACATTCCTCGATATGCTGGCAGTGCTCCTACTTACCCAGCCCAAAATGTCGTTAGCCTTCTTGGCAACAAGGGCACACTGTTGACTCATATCCAGCTTCTCATCCACTGTAATCCCTAGGTCCTTTTCTGCAGAACTTCTGTCCTCAGTGCAGGACTTTGCACTTGTCCTTGTTGAACCTCATCAGATTTCTTTTGGCCCAATCCTCTAATTTGTCTAGGTCCCTCTGTATCCTATCCCTACCCTCCAGTGTATCTACCACCCTTCCCAGTTTACTGTCATATGCAAACTTGCTGAGGATGCAATCCACGCTATCCTCCAGATCATTCATGAAGATACTGAACAAAACCGGCCCCAGGACCAATCCTTGGGGCACTCCGCTTGATACCAGCTGCCAAAGCCTGAGAGGTGGGTGGGCGCAAGCTATGATGCCCTTGAAGCAGCGTGGCTGCAGGGGATGGGGGAGAGCAGGAGGTCAAGGGCCAGGCAGGATGGGCCCGTGGGCCAGATGTGGCCCGCGGGCCACAGTTTTCCCACCTCTGCTTTAATTTGTCTAGGTTCCTCTGTATCCTATCCCTACGCTCCAGCATATCTACCACTCCTCCCAGTTTAGTGTCATCTGCAAACTTGCTGAGGATGCAATCCATGCCATCCTCCAGATCATTAATGAAGATATTGAACAAAACCGGCCCCAGGACCGACTTTTGGGGCACTCTGCTTGATACCGGCTGCCAACTAGACATGGAGCCATTGATCGCTACCCATTGATCTTGATCTAGACAGCTTTCTGTCCACCTTATAGTCCATTCATCCAGCCCATACTTCTTTAACTTGCTGGCAAGAATACCGATGGAGAACATATCAAAGCTTTGCTAAAGTCAAGGAATAACATGTCCACTGCTTTCCTGTCATCCACAGAGCCAGTTCTCTCATCATGCTGACTGTTCCTGATCACTTTCCTCTCCTCTAAGTGCTTCAAAATTGATTCCTTGAGGATCTGCTCCATGATTTTTCCAGGGACTGAGGTGAGGCTGACTGGCCTGTAGTTCCCCGGATTCTCCTTCTTCCCTTTTTAAAAGATGGGGACTACATTAGCCTTTTTCTAGTCATCCATGACTTCCCCTGATCGCCACGAATTTTCAAAGATAATGGCCAATGGCTCTGCAATCACATCCACCAACTCCTTTATCACCCTTGGATGCAGCGCATCCAGCTCCATGGACTTGTGCTAGTCCAGCTTTTCTAAATAGTCCTGAACCATTTCTTTTTCCACAGAGGGCTGGCACCTTTTCCCCATACTGTGCTGCCCAGTGCAGTAGTCTAGGAGCTGACCTTGTTCGTGAAGACAGAGGCAAAAAAAGCATTGAGTACATTAGCTTTTTCCACATCCTCTGTCACTAGGTTGCCTCCCTCATTCAGTAAGGGGTCCACACTTGCATTGACCTTCTTCTTGTTGCTAACATACCATGGCAAGAGCTCAAAGGGGAGGATGGTGAACACATAGTGGGTTTGGGTCACAATGAACCTGAGAACTCTTCTGTGGCTCCTGTGACGTGTCATTTCTTATTCTTTATGAAAATATGCTTGTGTCATTTCTTATTCTTTATGAAAATATGCTTGTGATATAAATATGACATAACTGAGATATACTTTATACAAGATGGCTCGTGTGAGATATCATTGGAAAGGTTATGATTTACTGAATGTGATTATCCTATTTATATGCATGTATCATTTCTGTATCTGAAATTAGGAACATTGACTATGTATCTGTATTTCAACTATGCTACTTTGGATGATGCCCACTGCTAACACTTCAGGCACAACAATGGAAAAGCCAGAAAGGGTGGATGTCAACAAGGACAATGGACTGTAAAAGAGCTTAGTCTTCGTGTGAATGTGTGGGTCAGTCTGTGAAGAATGGCTACAAGGCCCCTACAGATGTATGTAACCATGTCACCTGATACTGGAACCCTTCTTGAATTCTGCACTTTTCCACAAGAAGCTGGGCAGGGGTGGGGAGGGGGTGTAAAACTAGGAAACAAAGGACTGCCACCTTGCCAATCCTATTTAAGGGTGGTGAGTGAGGTAATCCAGGTCCTCAGTTCTCCCCTGCTTCCCCACCCAAGATGACTGGTGGAAACAAATAAGACTGAACTGGGGGAAGAACTGCTGGACCTAGGCTAGAAAAGACACCTCTGGCCTGTGAAGTACCTGAACTAATATCTAGGGTGAGGAATTAGTATTTGTAACCAGTTTCTTTAGTGAACCTAGCTTAGTTTGCGTGTTTTGTATAATTTACTTAGTAATCTGCTTTGCTCTCTTTGTCACCTCTTTATACACTTAAAATACGCATTTTTGTAGTTAATAAAATTATCTCTTGTTTATAATATAACCCAGTTTATGTAATTTCTAACTGGCGGGGGGCAGGGCAGGAAGCTGTGCATATCTTCCTCCATATCGATGGAGGAGGCAAATTTCATATAATTTTGGACTTGTACTCCAAAGGGGGTGGTGGACATCTGGGTGCTGGCAAGCCCCTTAATCTGAGCCTTTCCAGATCGGTTCTCTGTCTCTCTGTGCAGATGGGTGTGGCCCTGCCTGTGTTCTTGGCTGGAAAAGGCTGGGGAGGCTAGCCCAGCAAGTCCAGGTAAAAGGGGGACCAGGCTAGCAGAATAGTCTGACTCAGTGGCGTCCCAGCACACCAGGCGACATCCCAGGGGGTCCAACCCATCGCAGCCCCAAAATATGGAGATGTGAAAATAGGCATCTTTTAAATAGAGAGCAACATACCAACCCTGCATCGAGGGGCGGGGGGGAGGACAATGGAGGCCAGAGAGGCCATGCAGAACTTTTGTTTCTTGAGATAACTGCCAAGGAAATGCAGGGCTAGGATGGGTCTGAGACCCCCTTTGGCTTTTGGGATTAGGAAATAACGGAAGTAAAACCATTTCCCTCTCAAGCTCTGAGATGCCTCCTACATGGCCCCTACCTGGAGGAGGGCTTGCACCTCCAGGGATGAAAGCTGCTTGTGAGAAGGGTCCCTGAAGAGGAATGTGGATGGGGGATGGAAATAAACTGGAGTGTATAACCTTCCTCCACTGTACTAAGAATCCAGTGGCTCAAGGTCATGAGTGACCATGTCGCGCTGAAGCAGAAGAGAGTTTGAAAACAAAAGGGGGGGCAGAATCCAGTAGAGGAACTGGCATAACATCCTCGGGCACTGTGACGATTTCAGTCACAGAGACTCCCTTGGGACTGCCAACTGATGTGCTGAGACTACCGCTGAGCCCATTTTCCCTGCCAGCTTGGGACTTCAGAACCCTGCCTTGTTGAGCCAGACGCGCTAGTCTGCTGCAACACAGACCCAGGTCTGAACGAGGTCCCCCAAAGCTGCAGACTTAACTGAAAATGGCTTAGCAGGTGCTCCTGTCTCTAGCACCCAGACACCCAGCTCCCAGTGGGATCCAAACCCCAAATGAATCCAGTTTACTCTGTATAAAGCTTATACAGGGTAAACTCATAAATTATCCGCCTCTGTAACACTGATAGAGAGATATGCATAATTGTTTGCTCCCCCGGGTATTAATTACTTACTCTGGGTTAATTAATAAGCAACAGTGATTTTATTAAATATAAAAAGTAGGATTTAAGTGGTTCCAAGTAATAAAAAACACACAAGTCTGAGCCTAATACAGTAGGAAACTGAATTCAGGTAAATCTCACCCTCCGAGATATTCCAATAAGCTTCTTTCACAGACTAGACTCCTTCCTAGTCTGGGCCCAATCCTTTTCAGACCAACATTGTGGCTTATGGCCTGGGTCCAGCAATCACTCACACCCCCGTAGTTACAGTCCTTTCTTCCAGTTTCTCTCAGGCATCTCTTTGGGGTGGAGAGGCCATCTCTTGAGCCAGCTGAAGAGAAAATGGAGAGGCTTTCGGGGCCTTTTATATTCTCTCTCTTCTGGACGGAAACCCCTTTGTTCTTCTGTGCAAAATCACAACAACAAGATGGAGCTTGTAGCCACCTGGGCAAGTCACATGTCCATGAATGATTCAGCTTTTTGCAGGCCGATGCCATTGTTTACATGATAGTTTGAACTTTCCCAGGAAAGTTCAGAGTTGGATCGGCATCTCCCAAAGTCCATTGTCAGTTAAGTGTTTCTCGAGAAGCTCACCAAATGCTTCACTGATGCTACTTAGAATCAAACACATCAGGATACAAGTACATAGCCAATATTCATAACTTCAAATACAAAAATGATATACACATACATATGTAATCATAACCAGCAAATTACAACCTTTCCCTAGACACCTTACTTGACCTCCTTTGTACAAGATTTCGTGCAACTATAGGACCTTGGTTGCAAGAATGATCTATACGGTCACAGTTCATGTCAATAACGTCACAGGGTACCGCATCAAAAGTTTTGCTTGGGGCCTCCTGAGTATCTGTGAGAGTCCAGTAGAAAGGCTGAAGCAGGTGGTGGCAGAGGTCTGTGTTTATAATCCCTGTTTCGCTTCTTAAACAGGTCGGGGCATGGTGTCAGAGCTGAGAAGCAGAGTTGTTGAGGCCTAAAATGTTTCCTCTAATGCAGTGGGGCATATAGACCCAGGGACTTGACGGTAGTTCTAGAATCCTTCAGTCTGTGAAGCTTCACATCTGTTTGTAGAAGAGGAAAGTGCGTTCCAATGGAAGGTCCTGGATGGACTCTTGGACCTTCCATCGTAAACCCGAGAACTGGAGCCAAGAACATATGTGCATGATTACTGCAAAAGCCAGGGTTCTAGCTGATGAAAATGCTGCGTCCAGGGTAACCTGTAGAGACACCCTGACCACAGACTTCCCTTCCTCCGCCAGAGCTGAGAACTCCTATCTGAACTCCTGGGGAAGACAGTCTTTCAATTTAATCACTGATTCTCAGATATTAAAACTCCCAGCAATGCCTGAAGATTGGAGATGTGGAACAGTAGACCTTGTGCAGAATAAACCTTTCTACCAAAATGGTAGTCTTTTTGCATTCTCTGCTTTGGGAGTAACTCCTTATTGTCCCTGTCTATTCCCTTCATTGGCTGCTGAGGCTACCAGGAACCATGGAGGGGGGTGGAACTACAAGTACTTGTAGCCATGGGCGGGAACAAAGGACTTATTTTCAGCACCATTTGCGGTGCAAGGCAGAGAGGACAGGGTTTGCCACAAAGCTTTAACTGGTACCATACTGGCCTCATTGAGAAGGAGGGCCAAATTCAACAGGCCCGCAGTGGACAAGATATCAACCGAGCTGTGGAAGGATTCTTTGACTACCTCCACTTCCACCCCAAGGTTTGAGGCCACTCTATTCAAGCACTCCTGGTGAGCTGAAAAGTCATTGTGAGTGGGAGATACATGCTCTCCAGACTCTGCCACATCCAATGACAAAGAAGAAGAAGCCTGCACCGGCAGGCGGTCCTCCTCCTCTCCTTCTGCACTGACTGAGTCCCGAACATCTAGGTCCTGAGGTTTGGTACTGGGCTAGGTACCAGAGTGGGGATCGCATGCTAGTCGTAGGGATGGGGGCACTTTTATTTCACAGACTACGGAGTAAGAGTGTCTGCAAGAGGGCCTTTGCATAGGGGGAAACCCCCATGGGTTCCAAAATAGCCATTGCATCAGCATAGGCCAGTGCCCACTGTGCCAAGTACCTGATGGTACCCCTGCGCCTGGCTCCATGAACTGGTAGGGCTGCCCAGGTGGAGGGGGTTGGGAACTGGCAGCAGTTCTTCCAGTGGGAATACAATTCCACCTCCAAGTCTGATGATGACTCTTCCTCCTGGGACTATGGAGGAGCGGTACCCGTCAGTGCCAAGGAATGGTGCTGAGGTGGGAAGACCTGAGTTGAGGGGGCCAGTACCAAATGGGAGCCCAGGGCCGCACGTTCCCTTCTTCTCACCGGTACTGACACCTTCAACTCTTCTACCACTGGCAATGATGGTACCAAAAATTCCAGCAGGTCCCTGGCCACAACAAATGCCTCCAGGGTAGACATTACAGTGATCCTGCTAGTGCCACATTGCCTGTCCGATGTTGAGGGATGGACTAGGAATTGACTCAATGTAATCTTCCTACGAACTGGAGTCGATGGACCCACACTCAGCGTGACAGCAAGGGAGTGGTCAGACTCAGGACTCACTCCACCGCACTCCCAATGCTTAGCTAACTTCTTCTTATGTTTTTCCTTTGGCACTGGTGAAGGAGAATGGTGCAGAGAGTTTTTCACAGTGGGAGAAGCACTCCACACCGACACTGAGGTATTTGGTGCCAAGTTGGACTGGCTCACCTCCGATGAGGGATGGAGCACTGCCTTCATCAGGATGGACATCAATCTGGACTCCATGACCTTCGTACGGGGCAGTCAAAAAAGCTAACAGAATATTGGGAATCATGAGGACAGGGATAGATAATAAGACAGAAAATATCATATTGCCTCTATATAAATCTATGGTATGCTCACATCTTGAATACTGCATGCAGATCTGTTCACCCCATCTCAAAAATATATACTGGAATTGGAAAAGGTAGAAAAGGGCAACAAAATGATTAGGGGTCTGGAACAGCTTCCATATCAAGAGAGATTATTAAGACTGTGACTTTTCAGCTTGGAAAAGAGACGACGAAGAGGGGATATGAGAGGCGTCTTTAAATCAGGACAAGTGTGGAATAAGTAAATAAGGAAGTGTTACTTACTCCTTCACATAACACAAGAACTAGGGGTCACTAAACGAAATTAATAGGCAGCAGGTTTAAAACGAACAAAAGGAAGTATTTCTTTATACAACACACAGTCAATCTGTGGAACTCTTTTCCGGAGGATATTGTGAAGGCCAAGACTATAACAGGGTTTTTAAAAGAACTAGATAAATTCATGGAGAATAAATCCATAAATGGCTTTTAGCTAGGCTGGGCAAGAATGGTGTCCCTAGCCTCTGTGGCCAGAAGCTGGGAATGGATGAGAGGGGACAGATCACTTGATGATTATCTATTCTGTTCATTCCCTCTGAAGCACCTGGCATTGACCACTGGCAGAAGACAGAATACAGGTGTAGGTGGATCTTTGATCTGACCCAGTATCGCCGTTCTTATGGTGCTTGAAGTCCTGACAGACCTGGCAGCGATCTGTGATATGAATCTCTCCCAGGCACTTCAGACAACTGGAATGTGGGTCACTCAAAGGCATGGCTTTGCTGCAGGAGAGACAAGATTTTAAACCTGTGGACCAAGACATCCCCTGGTACTGGGTGCGGACAAAACTCCACTAACAGGGCAAGAAGTGCCAACTAACTATATATAATTAATCTACAACAGTCCTGTCATAACCATACAGCTAAGGGTAGCCTAAAATTCCTCCTTGCCTGTAAGACTCAAACAACCTGGGGTGACACCTGACCAAAAGGACCAATGGGGAACAAAGATACTTTCAAATCTTGGGGGTGGGGGAAAGGCTTTGTGTGTGTGTTCTCTTGGGAAGCAGAGAAGCATCAGGTCAGAAAACTCCTTCTCCTATCAACCATCCTAAAAGTCTCTCATTTTACAAAAATTGTGAGAAAAGGGTGTATTAGATTATCTTTTGTTTTTGCTTGTGAATTTTCCCTGTGCTAAGAGGGAGGTTTATTCCTGTTTTTTGTAACGTTAAAGTTTTGCCTAGAGGGGAATCCTCTGTGTTTTGAATCTGATTACCCTGTAAAGTTATTTTCCATCCTGATTTTACAGAGATGATTTTTCCTTTTAAAAAAATATAAAATCCTTCTTTTAAGAACCTGACTGATTTTTCCATTGTCCTAAGACCCAGGGGTTTGGGTCTCTGATCACTTTGTAACCAATTGGTTAGGATATTATTCTCAAGCCTCCCCAGGAAAGGGGGTGTAAGGGTTTGGGGGATATTTTGGGGGAAGAGGAACTCCAAGTGGTCCTTTCCCTGATTCTTTTCTAAGTCACTTGGTGGTGGCAGCGTACTGTCCAAGGACAAAGGATTTGTGCCTTGGGGAAGTTTTTAACCTAAGCTGGTAGGAATAAGCTTAGGGGGATTTCATTTGGGTCCCCACATCTGTGGCCTAGAGTTCAGAGTGGGGAGGGAACCTTGACAAGTCCAAACTTAGAAAATTAAGAATTGAGATAGCAAAAACATGGAAAAGGACTAAATCAGTGAGTAAGAGTTTGCCGAAGCAAGAGGAGCTATTCCAGTGACCATCATGGGGGGTAAGAAGAAACTGAGGAGGTGCGGAACCAGTGGGGCCCTGTATATTGGCACATGAGCACGCAGCACCAGAGAGCACTAGAGCTGGCCTGATGGATACCACTGAGGGAAAAATCTCTGATGACTGTGCAGATGGCATACGTACATCTAATGTGGAATGGATATGAGCATGCACTCGAAGAAGGACAAGTTTTATGACGTGAGGCTTAACGAGCTCAACTTATTCAGCTTATTGAAGAGATGGTTGAGTGGTGACTTGATTGCAGTATATAGCTTTTTACACATTATGACACACTGTACCTCAAAATGGCACCCTGTAACCCTCAAATTCATCATTCCTGTAAGGTTGTGATACATCATACAAAGCACACCATGTAAAGTATCACATGAAAGGTCATAACCTGCTGAAACCTGTTGTTCTATCCAAATACTTATATCATTATTGTGTATAAAGTGATGAGATTTTGCTGTACTGTTGTCACTGAAATATGCTGGAAGTTTGCTAATGACATGCCGGAGGCTGGACGACAGAGGATGGATCACTCTGTGATTGTCCTGTTCTGTTCATTCCCTCTGGGGCACCTGGCGTTGGCTGCTGTCGGGGGACAGGATGCTGGGCTGGATGGACCACATTGAGGGAGGAGTGGATTGGGTAATAAACATACACTAGTCAGGCTTTTCAAAGAGCAAGATGGTATAGCTCTGGGGTGCAAGGCTGGGGAACTGGAGGGATTGCCTGGAGCCTCTCTATTATTAGTTCATGAGTGGCTGGGAGGAGCATACATATTACTCAGTTAGATGTATCCCTGTCTTTGGATGTCTGTGTAAGTGCAGTGCCTGCTAGAGCTTTTCAGCTTGTCACAAATCACAGTGTGAAAGGAAGCCGAGACTGGTGGGACAGAGGGCTCCATGGTACTCCAGTTCCAGATTGCACCCTGAGGATCCTGTCACATACATGGACCAGTTTCAGAGTGGTAGCCGTGTTCGTCTGTATCAGAAAAAACAATGAGGGGTCCTGTGGCACCTTAGAGACTAACACATTTATTTGGGCATAAGCTTTCGTGGGCTAAAACCCACTTCATTAGATGCATGGAGTGGAAAATACAGTAGGCAGGTATAAATATACAGCACATGAAAAGATGGGAGTTGTTTTACCAAATGGGAGGTCAGTGCTAACGAGCCAATTCAATTAAGGTGGAAGTGGTTCTATTCTCAACAGTTGAGAAGAATGGGTAAATACCAAGGGAGGAAAAATCACTTTTGTAGTGCTGAGGCCAATGTAATCAAGGTGGCCCATTTCAAACAGATGACAAGAAGGTATAAGTATCCTTTTGGTATGATGTCCATCCGTTTGCATTTTGAAAGGAAGATGATGTCTGTCTGTATTTGAACGAGTTTTTTCATGAAGTTGATGGATTTCCACTTCATACGGCTAAATTCAGTGCCTTACTAAGTGGGGGGTCAGTGCTAACGAGCCAATTCAATTAAGGTGGAAGTGGGCTATTCTCAACAGTTGACAAGAAGGGGTGAATACCAAGGGAGGACAAATCACTCTGACAAAGCCATAACAAGATCCAATGGTTGGAAGTAGAAGTTAGACAAATTCAACCTTGAAATAAGATGCAATTTCCTAGCAGAAAGGGTAATTAAACAATAGAACATCTTACCATCACTTGGAGTCTTTAAAATCAGGCTAAATAGCTTTCAAAATATATGCTTTAATCAAGATTCTGGGAGAAATTCTATAGCCTTTGTATGGGGGTTGTTGGCTGTATGGTCATAGTGGTCCCTCCTGACTCTGCAATCAGTGAATATATGAATCCCCTGTTCATTACCTTTCTTCATGAGCCATGGAGAGAACAGAAAGTTGCCTCAGCAGAAATTCCCCTCAACATGCTCATAACAAGGAATTATGGACATTAGGACAAGGAATATAATAAAATTGAATGCTTCGGGGTTTCGGCTGGTTATTTGCAGGATTCAGGAAGAATTTCCTCCTGCCCACAAAATGCACAATTGACCAGATGTACTTTGGGTTTTTCCCACCTTCCTCTGAAGCATCAGAGTGTATTCAGTTATCCATAGCTGGAGATTAGACACTGGATGGGTGGACCAGGACTTTGAGAAGTGCAGGGAGTCCTTGTTCTTTGATGATTGGCCGATATGCCTTGTTCATATGCTCAGGGTCCAACTGAGCACAAGATTTTAGGGAAGGAATTTCCCTCCATATATGCTTGGCAGGGACTTTGGGTTTTTTTCTCCTTCTTCTGAAGCATGGGACATGGATCACATGCTGGGATAATCTAGGCATAGCTCACCTAGTCAATTCCCTGCCATGGTCCTGGTGGCACCTTGGTCTCTCCTGTTCTCTGCCTGTGGCACATAACAGTTTAGTCATGTAAGGACTGAAAGGGTTTGGTCTGACTGAAGTTATTGGGCTTTATGTAATGATAATGGTGAAATTTAATGCCTTGTGTTATACAGGAAGTCAGTCTAGATGATTAATTGTTCTAAGCTTAAATGCTATGAAACAATCAATTATTAGCATAATGTTACTGGAGAAAATATTTATATTAATTAAAATATCAAATTTTGAAGTGTACATACTGTGGACTATATTTCACATACTTTGATAATAGCTACTGAGGGAATTTGAGTGCACAGACGTTCTCCATATGAATATCCATCTGCCCCTGGATAACTTCCACCCCTATAATACAAAACACAGTAAACGATACAAAATGTTCAATTGTTATTAAACTGTTTTCTATACCTGTAAATACATTCAGTCTAAGTAATATATATATATCAGATCTGTATTTATTTCTATAAGAAAACAATTTTTTCTTACTTGTAAATATGTTTTCTCATAACATAAATATCCACCAATCCAGAGTTACTTACTAACTAAAGTCTGCCCCATCAGAACCAACTGGAAACATCTTTGCTGAAGTGTCTTCTGCTGAGAGCGGTGACCATATAAAAAGATAAGTCACTTATGTTATGTGAAGACAAATATACATATAAGAATTCAGTTGTCCCATTCTCACATAAATAGGGCCAGATCCTCAGCTGGCTTTAACGGAACTGTACTAATCTATATCATCTGGTGATGTGGCCAAAATTATCTTCTCTATTGGTTAACTGCTTCCAGTAATAGAGCAAAAGGGGTAATGAAAATATTTACATAAACATGGCAGCTTAGACAGGACCATCAGCACCCAATGAGGTGAAGTCTACTTTGCAGTGTTTGGTAAAAGTATGCAGATACTCCGTATAAAAGGTCACAAGCTGGGTGTAATAAAATATCTA
Organism: Macrochelys suwanniensis; assembly: GCA_033296515.1. NCBI lineage: Eukaryota > Metazoa > Chordata > Testudines > Chelydridae > Macrochelys > Macrochelys suwanniensis. The sequence continues at coordinate 11,072,105 of CM065775.1, forward strand.
GTTGATTCCAGATGCTGATTTCACTTTGATATAGGATATCTGACAGGTGATTTAATTCTAGAAATTGCCTTCAAGAATTCTGGTACCTGAGCTTGACATGATAGGGCTGTTGGTGGACTCTGAGTAAGCCTACTATGACTGCCTGCACTTTCAGGTTCCAATTTAGCACAGTGCTTAAGCCCATTTATAGCCCCAATGACTTCAATGGGATTTAGCTACATGCTTAACGGTTAGTCTTGGAGAGCTAGAATGAAGGGGGTTGTGAAAGAATATATAAAAACAACTGAGGAATGAAATCCAAAGTTTCCCCAGCTTAATTTGTTTTCTGTGTCTTCAAACACAGACTCCTAACTCCTGGATCTTGATGCCCAAACCTCCCTGTTAACAAACAGCATCTTGACAAATCAGAAACATGAAAACTTTTGGTACCCTCTCCTAGGTCCTCACCTATGCTGCAGCTCCAATTATGAATCTATAACTAATAGCACTTGTAAAATTCCTTTCAGGTGGTTGGTTAATAACTAGACAACAAAACTAACTAGAAAATTTTTAAAAAATGTAACCTCCATTTTCTAACCTGTAACTGGAAGTTCTTTAAGAAGTGTGGTCTTTATCAGTATCCCACACATGGCGTATTGCATGCACATTATGTGCCCGAGTCTGGAAATTCTACCAAGCAGTGTCCGTCGGCCCACACATACGCAGAACACCTCCTCGTCTTCCTGATCAAGGGCATAAGAAGCAATGTGGGCTGATGCCTCTTCAGTTCCTGTTCTTACTGCAATCCCAATAGAATTTAGAGCAGAGGGTACGGAGGGCAACAAGCGGAATACAGATAGGGACCACAGATCTCAAAGAACCTCCAATTACAGATGAGTAATCTCCATTTCATCTTCGAGTGTTGGTCCCTAAGTGCATTTCACATATAAGTGGTTGATAAGCAATGCTGACTGGAGTGCGAGGAAGCCAGCAGCAAAGATGCTTCCAGTACTTCAGTTCGCACTGCCCCATCTACAGCAGAGATTTAGTTGGAGTTGGTCCTGCTTTGAGCAGGGGGTTGGACTAGATGACTTCCTGAGGTCTCTTCCAATCCTAATCTTCTATGATTATATGATTCTATGAGGCCTCACCCAGCACTCCATGTCTAGCAAGTGTGTGGATGGAGGTGTGGTCGTCCTGCATATGTCTAGTATTGGAACATTGTGCAGGGATGTTGTAGAGGCAGATTGTGCTCTTGTGGAGTGTGCCCTGATTCCATACTAACCAGAGGATGTCTAACATTGAGGGAAATAATTATTTTCTCTTCAGCAGAAGCATGGGGTTTCAGAAAAAAAATAGGTAAAAGGACACTTTGGTTGATATGAAATTCAGAAATAACCTTAGGGAAGAACTTTGAATGGAGACAATAGGATACCTTTTCCCTGTGAAAACCCAAATAAGGGGGGGGGGGTCTGCCCTGAGGTCTCCCAACTCACTTACTCTCCTGGCCAAAGTGATAACAACTAAAAATGCAACTTTTCAGGACAGGTGGGACATGGACGGCTTCGCAAAGGGTTCAAATGATGATCTGATGAGGGTTCACAGGATGAGATTGATGATCCCAATTAGATGTAGGTTTGACCACTGCAGGAAAGGTACTTGGGTGAGTGAAAACAGAATCTGTCTCCTCGAGGAAAGAAGGCACTAATTGCTGTGAGATGGACCTGCAGCGAGCTAATGGAAAGGCTTACGTTTTTAGAGACCAGAGACAATCCAAAATGACCAGAATACCTGAAGTACCATGAGATGGTTGAGTTCAGGATCCTGACACAAGGAAGAAAGGAGAGCAGTAGAACAGAGACCCTGGACTTCAGAAAAGCAGACTTTGACTCCCTCAGGGAACTGATGGGCAAGGTCCCCTGGGAGAATAACATGAGGGGGAAAGGAGTCGAGGAAAGCTGGCTGTATTTTAAAGACTCCTTATTGAGGTTGCAGGAACAAACCATCCCAATGTGTAGAAAGAAAAGTAAATATGGCAGGCGACCAGCTTGGCTTAACAGTGAAATCCTTGCTCGTCTTAAACACAAAAAAGCAGCTTACAAGAAGTGGAAGATTGGACAAATGACCAGGGAGGAGTATATAAATATTGTTCAGGCATGCAGGAGTGAAATTAGGAAGGCCAAATCACACTTGGAGTTGCAGCTAGCCGGAGATGTTAGGAGTAACAAGAAGGGTTTCTTCAGGTATGTGAGCAACAAGAAGAAAGTCAAGGAAAGTGTGGGCCCCTTGCTGAATGAGGGAGGGAACCTAGTGACAGAGGATGTGGAGAAAGCTAGTGTACTCAATGCTTTTTTTGCCTCTGTCTTCACAGACAAGGTCAGCTCCCAGGCGGCTGCACTCCACAGCACGGTATGGGGAGGAGGTGACCAGCCCTCTGTGGAGAAAGAAGTAGTTCGGGACTATTTAGAAAAGCTGGACGAACACAAGTCCATGGGGCCGGATGCACTGCATCCGAGGGTGCTAAAGGAGTTGGCCGATGTGATTGCAGAGCCATTGGCCATTATCTTTGACAAATCATGGCAATCGGGGGAGGTCCCGGATGACTGGAAAAAAGCTAATGTAGTGCCCATCTTTAAAAAAGGGAAGAAGGAAGATCTGGGGAACTACAGGCCAGTCAGTCTCACCTCAGTCCCTGGAAAAATCATGGAACAGGTCCTCAAGGAATCAATTCTGAACCACTTAAAGGAGGGGAAAGTGATCAGGAACAGTCAGCATGGATTCACCAAGGGCAAGTCATGCCTGACTAACCTAATTGCCTTCTATGATGAGATAACTGGCTCTGTGGATGAGGGGAAAGCAGTGGATGTGCTATTTCTTGACTTTAGCAAAGCTTTTGATACAGTCTCCCACAGTGTTCTTGCCAGCAAGTTAAGGAAGTATGGGCTGGATGAATGCACGGTAAGGTGGATAGAAAACTGGCTGGATGGTCGTGCTCAACGGGTAGTGATCAATGGCTCCATGTCTAGTTGGCAGCCGGTATCAAGTGGAGTGCCCCAAGGGTCGGTGCTGGGGCCGGTTTTGTTCAATATCTTCATCAACGATCTGGAGGATGGTGTGGACTGCACCCTTAGCAAGTTTGCAGATGACACTAAACTGGGAGGAGTGGTTGATACGCTGGAGGGTAGGGACAGGATACAGAGGGACCTAGACAAATTAGAGGATTGGGCCAAAAGAAATCTGATGAGGTTCAACAAGGACAAGTGCAGACTCCTGCACTTAGGACGGAAGAATCCCATGCACTGCTACAGACTAGGGACCGAATGGCTGGGCAGCAGTTCTGCAGAAAAGGACCTAGGGGTTACGGTGGACGAAAAGCTGAATATGAGTCAACAGTGTGCCCTTGTTGCCAAGAAGGCTAACGGCATTTTGGGCTGTATAAGTAGGGGCATTTCCAGCAGATCGAGGGACGTGATTATTCCCCTCTATTCGGCACTGGTGAGGCCTCATTTGGAGTACTGTGTCCAGTTTTGGGCCCCACGCTACAAGAAGGATGTGGATAAATTGGAAAGAGTCCAACGGAGGGCAACAAAAATGATTAGGGGGCTGGAGCACATGACTTATGAGGAGAGGCTGAGGGAACTGGGATTGTTTAGCCTGCAGAAGAGAAGAATGAGGGGGGATTTGATAGCTGCTTTCAACTACCTGAAAGGGGGTTCCAAAGAGGATGGATCTAGACTGTTCTCAGTGGTAGAAGATGACAGAACAAGGAGTAATGGTCTCAAGTTGCAGAGGGGGAGGTTTAGGTTGGATATTAGGAAAAACTTTTTCACTAGTAGGGTGGTGAAGCACTGGAATGGGTTACCTAGGGAGGTGGTGGAATCTCCTTCCTTAGAGGTTTTTAAGGTCAGGCTTGACAAAGCCCTGGCTGGGATGATCTAATTGGGTTTGGTCCTGCTTTGAGCAGGGGGTTGGACTAGATGACCTCCTGAGGTCCCTTCCAACCCTGAGATTCTATGATTCTATGATTCTATAAGTACCTGGAGAAGGATGATTATGTCACAACCAGGCAGAGAAATATCTCCATTTAGCTAGGTAGCAGGTCCTAGTTGAATTTTTCCTACTTTGGGTATGGACAGTCTGAACGGGTGCAGAAGAGGAGCATTCTATTTCCAATGCCCATCTGAACACCGGGCCATGAAACAGAGTTAGTCTGGACTGGAGTGTCTGATTCTATCCTCCTCTTGAGATAGGAGGTCTGGAAAGGGGTGGTTCCTAATTTGGGAGTGGGGGGCAGGTAGATATTTTCAGGAGCTCTAGGAATCAAAACTGTCTGTGCCAACTGGGTGCTAGGAGAATGACTCTAGCTCTGTCATGATGGATCTTTCTCAGAACCTGTTTTAGAAGGGGAATGGAAGGAAAGGCATATCTGAGATTCCTGTTGTCATGGAGAAACAAAGTGTTGCCCTGGGAACCATGGCCCATAACTCCTTTGGAGAAGACCAGGGAAGTATTCTGTTAGTTTGGGACACAAAGATATCAAATTGAGGTGTACCTCACAGAGTGAATATTTCGCTCTGGGCAAAGTCGTGAATATCTTGTGGTCAACAGAGAAGTGCCTGCTCAGGTTTTCTGCTGGGAGGAATGCAGTTTGGATAGTGATATAGGTTCTGAAGCACCAGTTACAAAGCCTGAATGTTTCCAGGTAAACGGAAAGAGATTTTGTTCCATGCTCTTTGTTTATGTAAAAGATCATGGTGATATTGTTCAACATCACTTAGATATCGATTGAATATGTAAGTAGGAGAAAGAACGTGCAAGTCAGGGGACTGCTCTCAGTTCTAGTATACTGATGTGCAGTGTGGTCTCTCATGGAGTTCAGGTACCTTTATCAGTGTGGCTTTTCAAGTGGGCACTCCAAACGCAAAGAGAAATGTCTGTTACAATGGTGGCGGTAGGGAGTGTTGAAGGAAATGCTCATTCTGACTCTTTTTGGGTTTGATCACCAGATGAGGGAGGTGACGACTTTGGTGGGAACACTCACTATGGAGCTGATGTATTCTCTACCTGGTGCATATTCTGACCGGAGCCACACCTGCAGATCTTGTGGATGAAGGCTTTCAAACAGCGTCACATAATTGCACAATGTCATATAGTCTAACAACAAGAGGCATGTTCTCACCATAGTTCTTGGTCTGCAAGTAATCCTAGCTATCAGGTTGCTCATTAACTAAAATCTTTGTGTGGGAAGGAACACTTTCATGAAAACAGAGTCTGATAACATGTATTGTCTCTGTGGATGATAAAAGAACTTTTCTCTGGAGCAGAAACTGCATCACTGAACTGCCCTCTTGGCAGGAACAACCTACCAAGAGCCAATAATCTAGTTATGGGAAAACTGGATGACTCTGACATTTCATTTGGGCTGCCATTACAGAGAAAATCTTGTGTAAGCACTCTGCATGCTGTTACTAGCCCAAAGAACTATGAAATGGAAATGTTTTTAGCTAACCATAAACCACAGGAATTTTCTGTGGGAGGGATGAATTTCTAAATGAAAGCCTGTGTCATTCATGTCGAGAGCCATGAACCACATCCTCTCCTGAAGGGAGGGGATTATTGATGCTAACGTAACCATCCTGAATTTCAACTTTCGGAAAAAGATGTTGAGATACCGAAGTTCCAGAATGGATCTCCACCCTCTGTGTGTTTTGGGAACTGGGAAATATGGTCAACAGAACCATCTACCTTGAGACTCACATGAAACGCACTGCAGAAGTGAGTCTGCAACTTGATAAAGAATCACCCTGTGAATGTGGTCCCTGATGGGGGACCAGAAAGGCGGTATCTGAAGGGAGAGGAACTAGATAGAGTGACCTTGTTGGATAATTTCAAAGACTCAACTGTCTGTTATGATAAATTCCCAATTGTGGGTAAATAGTGCAATATGGCCCCCAAAAATAATAGGGGAAGAAGTGAGTGATGGTAGGAGGGTCTAATTCAAGATGTCAAAAGTAGCCCTTTGCAGGTGGCTAGGAATCAGTAGAGGTTATGGTGGTAGAGGGGGCTGTGAAGCAAGGCCTCTGAACCCTCTGTTGCTTCAGCAGATGCTCGACTGGATGCTGGTGGTAGAATGCTTGAGGAGGGCGTTGCCTTGGCCTACAGGCTTGTCTCTGGTGTTTTCTTCTTGCAGCCAGAGTGTAAATCCCCAGGGAACAAAAGGACAACCTTGAGTTCTTTAACAAGTGTAGGAACTCATCCATTTTCTCACTGAAGAGATTCAACTCATCATAGGGAAGATCCTGTATGGTATTCTGGACATCCCTGGGAAAACACAAAGACTGTAGCTAAGAATTTCTCCTTGTGACTGTACCAGTCACCAGGTCTCTGGATGCCATATCTGCTGTATCCACTGCAGCATGAAGGAATCTTCTTGCCTTCCTCTATGAGGGACCAAAAGTGGACTCTGTCCTCAGGGTTGTCCTTAAAGTCCGCTAGCCTGGAATAGCGGTTAAAATAATATTTTGGTAACAAGGCTTGATTGTGAGCAATACAGAATTCCAGGCCCATAGAGGAAAAGACCTTTTCCCCCATGTGCTCCAACCTCTTTGAGCCCTTGTTAGTCTTGGTGGTGGTTCTTTCATGTTGGGCCCTAGCCCTCTCCATACATGCTTCTACCACCAGAGACTGGGGGGTTGGGTGGGAGAAAAGAAATTCAGCTCCCTTGGTGGGGACGAAAGAGCACCTCTCGACTCTTTTAGATGTGGGGTCACGTGTCAGACAAATCTAATCAGCTCCATGATCAGCTTCATTACCTGGAAGCATCAACTTATGTCGGCCTGCAGATTGCAAAATATCCAGGAATTGGTTTTGTGGGTCCTGGACCTCCTCTAGTAGTGTCTGGAGGTGATTGGCAATGCTCTACAGTAGCGCCTGATATTGCCTATCATTGTCCAGAAGAGATGAAGAGGAAGGAGTGACTGCTTCAACTGGAGACAAGAATGAGATTCCCATTGGTACAGCCAGTACCTGTGGATATGGGTCAATATGCTCCTCCTCATACTTCAATGGATCAAGTGGGAGCTGAGAAGGAGAAGCGCGATAAGATTCCTTCATGGGTCCTAGGCATATGTTATAGAGATGCCACTGGCCCCAGTAAGGCCAGAAAGAAGGCTCCACCAATTGTGGGATACCCAAAGGCATCGGGTACCAGCCGTCTCTGGGGAAGTCTTATTTGTAGGGGTAGCAATCTGATCTGCTCAACTGCCCATTAGGACTCATATCTCTTCAATAAGATGGAGAAGTGGCCAGAAGATCTGATGAGTCTGAGTCCAAAAACTGCTCCCCTTCTAATGGTGGAGCCATTGGTATCACGGTACTCCTGCCCGATGTTTGGAGAGGAGACAACTCCTGTGATACTGAAGTACTATCATCCTCCAGTGTAGTAATTTTCCTGAGTTGGCCTGGGCCCGAGAGGACAGGAGACTGTGGATAACATATCCTCCAGTATCATATATGTCTCCATATATCAGTGGTCCTCATCCAGTGGCCTGCAGGCGGCCCAATTAGCACACAGCTGCGGCCCAGCTGTGGGGTAAAAAAATTCAAAATTTGCAATTCCAGTCGTGGCAGGGGGCGGGGCCGGGTCCAGCTGAGGTGGAGATGATGCCACGCAACCCTGCTGAAGCGCTCCTGCCAGCAAGGAAGGTGAAGTAGCCCCCTGTGGCAGGGGGAGGAGCTCAGCCAGCAGTCAGCTGGCAGCCTGCTGCTTCCTCCCTTCACCCCACATTGCAGGAACACACTGCCATGTGTCTGGTCAGCAATGCTGACTAGATACTAAAAATCTGGCTACCACTGGCAGGGGGAGGCACCGGATCATCAATCTGCGTCAGTCATGGGTGTATTTGGGGGCGGGCATTAACCCCCACAACTCCCCCACCCCTGATTTCTCCACCAAGCAGGGCTTGCTCTGCTCAGCCTGTCAGGGAGGGAGGAGGCTCGCTCAATTCCCTCTCCCCTCCTGAGGCTAGCAGGGAGCTCTAGGACACTGCCTCCTGGGTCCTAGTGCCCATTGTAGTCATCTTCTATGTGTGCTGGGTCCTGTTTCTGTACAACCGGTGAGTGCCCATTGGGGAGGCAGGGCAAGGGGAGGGAGAAGAAGCAGTGTGGAAGGAAGAGGGATGGTATAGAGCAGGGGGAAGAGAAGGAGATAGATGAATGGGGCAGGGAGGAGGGGAATGGGGCAGGGGACAGTGTGGAGAAGAAAGGGGAATGGGGTGGGGAGAGGTAGGGATGGGGGAAGAGAAGGGGATGGCTGAGAGTGCTGCTGCCAGGGGGAGTGCTGCCTCCTTGCTTCTGGGCATCTGCATCAAAGGTGTCTGGAGCAATGGTGGGACATGTGCCCCCCACTAGCCACAGCTACTTGTTGCCTCAAGAGGGGCGGGGGGCTGTCAGGGTACCTTCCCCACTCTGAACTCTGAAGTACAGATGTGGGGACCCACATGAAAGACCCTCTAATCTTATATTTCACCAGATTAGGTTAAAACTTCCCCAAGGCACGAATTCCTTTCCTTGTCCTTGAACGGTATCGCTGCCACCACCAAGTGATTTAAAAAAACCTTCAGGGAGGGGCCAATTGGAGCCCTAACCCCCCCAAAATACCCCCCCCCCAACTCACCCCCTTTCCTGGGGGGGGCTTGAGAATAATATACTAACTGATAGGTTAACAAAGTTAGCACAGACCAAATCCCTGATTTTTAGGACACCGGAAATCAATCAGGTTCTTAAAAGAAGAATTTTATTTTTTAAAAAGTAAAAGAATCACACCTGAAAAATCAGGATGGAAGATAACTTTACAGGGTAAATAAAAAGATTTTAAACCCAGAGGATTCCCCTCTGACTCTGCTTCCCAGTTACAAAACAGAAATAAAATTCCCTCTTAGCATAGGGAAAATTCACAAGCTAAAACACAAGACAATCTAACGCATTTCCTTGCTATTACATACAATTTCTGTAATTTTATATTTATCATTTCAGGATCTTTCTAGGAGATGTTTTTTCCTGCCCTGGTCCCTCTCTTTCTCCAAGAGATAACACACAAAGAGCACAAAACAAAACCTCCCCCCCAGATTTGAAAGTATCTTCTTTTCCCATTGGTCCTTCTGGTTAGGTGCCAAATAGGTTAATTGAACGGATTAACCCCTCAGAGGTAAAGGAAGGATTTTATGCTACCCTTAGCTGTATGTTTATGACAAGGGCGATGGGCATGCTCCAGGCTGCAGCGTGCCCTGGGTTGCCTGCAGCCAACAGCAACTGCCTGCACCTCCCCTACTGGCCATGTCCAGACCCTTTATTTCAATAAATAGATTGGACTAATTTTGGGCTCGTTTTTAAGTGACCCCCAATGGTTCTCAACCTGCAACCCACAACCTGTGGGATGCTAGCAAAGAGCTGCAGCCCATGTGACATCCTCAGGGCCATACAGATAGTATTCAATGCGGCCCACAGTGGTAAATAGGTTGAGACCCACTAGCTGGTGGGGACCATAAAGGCGTTTAGCTTGAACATCAGCCTTCCAGTACCTAAACCAAAAAGGTATCTTCTGGCTACTGTACTGGTTGCCAGTGCTTTGGAGACAAAACACACAGGTCCAACAGTACATCGAAGATGACAACTGCTGTCAGAAAACTTATGGAGCATGGATGTCATATATACAAGGAAGAGGAAAGAGGAAGTCCTGTTCAGGTGACATTACTGAATCCTTTATCACAAAAGCAAATGACTGCATTCACCTTAGGAAGTGTCAGATTTGAACACAGCATACAAATTCTGAGCTTTCCTATTGAGCTATTTAAGTTTATTATGGCACTTCTGTTTTCACTTTCATTCTTCCAGGAAGGAGCAGAGTGGGACAAAAATCTCTCTTCTTTGAAGGTCAAAGGAAATATACCTAGTCATCTCTCCTTCTTCATTTTCTTTCTTTGTCTTTGATGGCCCCCGCTGTATATGGATCATATGAAATTCTTTCTTTATCACCATGAAGGAAGAGTCTTTCCTGAGACTTTTCTTCATATTCCTCCAGATCAGAGTTCATATATATTCGGTAAAAGACATAAATTTAAGGGGAAAAGGCTGTTTTACCATCATCTGGAGCAAAGCCCCAGCATCAAGAAGGGCTTCTTGGGGGCAGTCAGATATAGTAGCTGAGCACAGTCTGATGAACTAAACATCTATTGCTGGGTTGAGAGTGCTGAAACAGAGTCTAATGACAAGATATGTGATGACCTCTAAAGCTGAAACTTTGTGATGGCTGGGTCACTGGATTAGGCCTCACCAGGGCAGTTAGTGGAACCATGGATGTTGAAAGGGAAAGTTCTTATGGGCTGCCCTGAGAAGTGCTACTGGAGAGAGAACCTTTGATCTTTTGCTGTTGTTCAGGAGGAGGCAGATTATGACTCCCTTGCTGAAACCAGAGGTGCTGTTGAACCAGCAGCCCTGAAAAGGGCCCTTTGAGCTCTTCGTTGCTTCTGAAGTTGCGGACATTAATGAAAATGTCGTTGATGCCTTTGAAGCAGCTTGTGTTATTGCTCTCTAGCAAAAAAAGGAGTAGACTTATTTTTCCTGACAGGGTTGATACAGAGTTGAGCACTGAAGGCACTTCTATACTTATCCTTCCTTTTGACAGGCTTGTCTCCTATTGCATGCTACACAGTAGGCCTGTGATGACTGCTTATTGTATCAAGTACAAATATTTAACCAAATAATTCACTGTACACTTGTCCTCCCATCTCTTTCTTTGTATACATCTACCTGTTGTCTCCCCATATATTTAGATAGTAAGCTCTTTGGGACAGGGACTGTTTTTTTGTATTATATGTTATATGGGTGTCATAGTGGATAATCAGCTGAATATGAGCTTCTAATGCAACATGGGGCCAAAAGGGCTAATATAATCCTTGCATATATAAACAAGGGGACATTGAGTAGGAGAGAGGTTATATCAGGTACTGTGCAACTGCTTCTGGAATATTTTGTCCAGGTCTGGTGTCCACAATTCAAGAAGGTTGTTGAAAACTGGAGAGGATTCAGACAAGAACCATGAGAATAATTAAAGAAATGGAAAAATGCCTTATTATGAAATACTCAAGGAACTCAATCTGTCTAGGTTATCAAAGAGAAGGTTAAGGGGTGACAATCAATGTCTGTACATATCTACATGAAGATCTGGAACCTGATAATAGAAGGCTCTTCTGTCTAGCACACAAAGCTATTACAAGATCCAAAGGTTGGAAGTTCAGGCTAGAGAAATGTAGACTAGAAAGAAGGCATATATTTAACAGTTAGGGTAGTTAACTATTGTAACATTTTACCAAAGGTTGTGATGGATTCCCCATTGCTGGCAATTTTAAAATCAAGATTGGATGTGTTTCTAAAAGATATCTCTAGTTCAAACAGAAATTAATTCAGGTAAGTCCTATGACCTGTGTTACGCAAGTAAGACAAGACGATCAAATGGTTACTTCTGGATTTATAACCTATGAATATTTGCACAGTTCCTAGTACACTGGGACCCTGGTTCCTGAATTGTGAATAAAGCAGAGTGTCGTAGAGTTGAAGCCTGAGCAAATATGCCCCCAAAATCAATTACAAGAAAAACCGAATAAGAAACTGTATGACTGGCCAAACATTTAAATTTGAGTAGGGTTTCTCATTTGCTTTGTCCAGTGGGGGTCAGCAGGTCTGGAAGCCATGTGTGCTGTTGCATAGGAAGTAGAATGAACTGAGGATTTTTCCAGACAGGTGGAGACTATCAAGCTGCTTACGCCTCGTAGGCTACAGAACCCAAACGAAAACTCAATGCTGCAATGGGCTATGCAGGAGAATAATGGAAGCATTTTTTGGGGGTACTTTGTCTAGTTTCCAAACAAAATCTTGCAAAATATCTTCAAGGTCTGAATTTAATATTGACAGTTATAAATATAAAGAACAGTATTACCATATTTTAAAAAGATTAAAATAAAAGAATCTTACACAATTAATTGTGCGTGGTCGAATTGTACACGGCCCATAAGGAACTTTCCAACATAGAGTGTATAAAATTGAAGAACTTGACCCAAAAGGTGAGTAATTGTAATAAGATCCCTTTCTGTCCAAAGCTCTAATCCAATCAGAACAACATGAAGGCCAAATGGACGGTACATCTAAAAGCATAAATATTAAAAAAGTAATCTACATGTAACACTTTGAATCTATTGTCCTTCGCATAATCCAAATTGCTGGTGTCACTCCCCAGTCTGTGTTCCTGTTTACCTCTTCAGTCACAGAAGCTACACTGCAGCTCAGAATGGAATCATAACGTGAAAGGGATACTGTTGTTGATCTGAAAAATCTTATTTCTGGCTGGAAAAATGTTTACATATTATAGTTACAAAAAACACTCATGACTACTGTGAGGGGTTGGTATCACAGAAACCCCCTTGGAGCTGCCACCGGGTGTGCCAAGACTACTCCTGCCCCTGCTTTCCTGCCTTTTCCAGCTTGGGACTTCAGAATCCTGTCTGTTTTGAGCCAGACCCGCTAGCCTTCTGCAAACCCAGACCCAGGTCTGAACCATGTCCCCTAACAGCTGTAGGCTTGCCTGGAAGCAGCTCAGGAAGTGCTCTTGCCTTTGACACCCAGGTACCCAACTCCCAATGGGGTTCAAACCCTGACTAAATCTGTTTTACCCCGTATAAAGCTTATACAGGGTAAACTCATAAATAGTTCGCCCTCTATTTCACAGATAGAGAGGTATGCACCACTGTTTGCCCCCCTCCAGGTACTAACATGTACTCCAGGTTACTTAATAAGTAAAAAGTTATTTTAATAAGTACAGAAAGTAGGATTTAAGTAGTTCCAAGTAATAACAGACAGAACAAAGTGAATTACTAAGTAAAATAAATCAAAACACACAAGTCTATGTCTAATCACACTGAATACAGATAAAAACCTCACCAGATCCAGTAAACTTCCTTTTACAGGCTATGGTCCTCTTAGCCTGGGTCCAGCAATCACTCACACCCCCATTGTCCTTGTCCTTTGTTCGAGTCTCTTTCAGGTGTGTCATTGGGGGGTGGAGAGGCTCTCTCTTTAGCCAGCTGAAGACCAGATGGAGTGGTTTCCCAGGGGTTTAAATAGAGTTTCTCCTCTGGGTGGCCATCCCTCCCGCTCCCTGTGTAGCATCCAGTTACAAGATGGAGTTTTGGAGTCACATGGGCAAGTCACATGTCCATGCACAACTCAGTTACCAGCCCAGCCACATTCCTGGCTGAGCTCAGATATGGATTGGTATCTGCAACTTCTTTTGTCTGTCAAGAGTTTCTTGATTGGGCTCTTAACCTGCACATTCCTTTCTCCAGACATTGATCCAATGCTCTTACAAAGGCTATGTATAAAACCAGAAAATATACAACCAATATTCATAACTTCAACTACAAAAATGATACATGCATACAAAAACAGGAGGAATAGAGTCAGTAGATCATAACTTTTACAGAGATATGTTACATGGCACATGTAGCATAAAACTTATTCCAGTTATATCATATATACATTTATAAGCATCCCCCCATAAAGCCTTATGGGGTACGCCGTCACAACTACTAAAGCTGAATACAATTCATCAGAAAAAATATCTATTTTTTATTTACCGTATATACTCGATCAGAAGCTGGTTTGTTTGTAAACCAACCCCCCCAAAATGGATAAGTAAAAATGGAAAATTTTTATGACCCATTCATAGGCCGACCCTATAATTCGGGGGTTGGCAGTCTTTGGCTCCTGGGCAATCAGGATAAGCCGCTGGTGGGCCGAGATGGTTTGTTTACCTTGAGTGTCCGCAGGCACGGAGGTAAACCTAAGTAAACAAAGTGTCCCATCCCGCCAGCTGCTTACCCTCATGGGCCAGGACAGCAACTGGTGGGGAATTTTTTTTTGGGGGGGGGGAAGGATCGGGGGGGGGGGGGTCAGAGGGATAACCCCTGTGACCACCCCCCACATGACCCCACCCCTAGCCCAGGACCCCCACACTCTCCCCATCCCATCCCTTCCCACCTTAGCTTGGGCAGGGCAGGGGAGGATGTCTCTGGCCTGGCTGGAGCTGCTCCGACGGGCTGGGTGGGCGGCGTGAATGCAGCATGCTCCAGCAGGCAGGCCGGGCGGCGCAGCCACATCCTGCCAGCCCCAGAGCTGCAGCTTCTTCGGAGGCTGTGGGGAGAGCAGCGTGGCCAGAAGTGGAAAGACTCTGGCCCCGCCTCTTCCCTTCTGGTTCTGCTGGCTGTCCTGCCTCTCCTTGCCCCCTCTGTTGGGGGGAAGGGCTGTGTCCCAGCTCTCCCTCTCTCTATACCTGTTCATAAGCTGACCCCCTTTTCTTTTGATTCCCTTTTTTACTAAAAAAAATTGGCTTATGAATGAGTATATATGGTATTCATTTTGTGCAATTGGCTGTACTTTGTATACAGCCAGTGTCTCTGTTCTGGTGATAGTCACTTCTACTTTCTCTCTCATACATTAAAATGATATCACTACTCTCATGCACAGCTCTTGGGTCCTCATGTATGCTACTTTCTGGTATGGAGTAGGGGGGTGTTGCTATTAACCACTAAAAATTATGTTGCAGAGAACAATCCAACGGTATGTCAGCGAACGCTGAACTAAATGAGCCTTGATAAAAAACCCTATGTATTAACTGCACTAATATTAAATTAAACTTTTTAAAGGGACACTCAAATTGATTTTTAAAAAAAATACAGATTTCCAAAGTTCACGTTTCTGGTAGAAATTAATCCAAGATTTCCTTTCTCTCAACATGTAGTTAAAGGGCAGATGAAGCAGACGGACAAAACCAATTCATTATCATCATCATACAGATCCCTTAACATGGCAGGGGAGTGGTGGAAATTTAGGGACAGGACGGTAGAACTCCCATCCTCCCAGAGACTTAGCACACTGCTGGATAGCAATGGGAGCCCAAGGGAGACTGCAGGTGCAGTGATGGCTTTTCTTTATTCCCTTTATTTTTTAAATGGAGGTTTTAAAAATGACTGGAAGTTGGAGAGCTCCAGACCAGACAGAGGTCGCTGTGTTCTCTTATGGCTAGGCATAGCATAGCAGCCCCTTTGTCTGTTTCCTCCTGCCAGAAACAGATTAAGCCACTGCATGATCTGTCCTTTCTTTTGAACCAGCTCCCTGGCCAAGCCACTTAGAATCTCACCCCTCCCAGAGTTTCTGTGTTGAGAAGAGCGACGCTAACATGAGCTATTGGTTGCCTGTTTCCTTCTAGCACAGGACATTTATTCCTCAGGTGATCAGTGGAACTACGCTGATAGCATATTTGGGCTCTTCTGCTTTTACAGGACATTTGGGATAGGAGTTACCAGTAGAGGGATATTTGTGGGTAAGAGAATGTTTAAGCTCCGAACCCCTTTCTCCTTCACAGGGGCAAAATGGGATCCTCCCTTCCAACCAGCTTTAAACCTCTCTTTGTGTGGCCTGCCCTCAATAGACGCCTGATTCTGTTCAAAGGCATCAGCTAAAAAAGCCATCTCATCCACAGACTTTACATCTTTGTCTCATAGATGCTGCTGTACATCAGCCTTACATATGCTTAGGAAATGCTCTTGAGCAACAAGATCCAACATTCCCTCAAAATTTTCCTCCTCTTTACCCCTCACCCATTTTCCCAACAAATTTTCATTTTGTTTACATTTTCCCCATTACTCATACCAATATCCCTCTTAAGATTCATAAATTTAACTCTATATGTTTCAGGGGTAATCTGAAAACTTCCCAAAACAGTATCTTTAAATTTACAATAGTCTAAAGTACCTTCAATGGGCATTCCATTGAATACATTTCGAGCTTTGCTGGTTAATTTTTCAATCAGGGTAGGAACTCTCTTATCATCAGGGATTTCATGTATTACACACAGTCTTTCAAAGGTCAGATATTCTGCAATATCATCCTCTTCACTGTATGCAAGACATAAGTGTTCCCATTTTTGGAGTGATGGGAGTCATTGGGGTCACGAGGTTCTGGTTCTGCTTCTCTAGCAGGTCCAGTTTGTGTTTTCGCTCTCTCTCTCTTCCCGCTCTCTTACTCTTTTTCTTTCTTCTTTCTTTCTCACTTTTTCTTCCATGGCCCTTCTGTGTACAGCCTCCTCTCTGGCTGACTCTTTTTCTTTTTCTTCTGTCTCTCTCTCTTTTTTTATCTCCAGTTCTTTCCGTTGCAATAATCTCTGGTGCTCCCTCTCCTTTTCTGCAACCTGCAGCCTAAAAAGCTCCAACTTTGCAATTGCTTCACTGCTTTCACTCATTTTACTGCTTTCCTGTTCTTACTTCCCTTTTCCGACATAAGCAAACAGAAAATAACAAATCTGTGGCCTCCTCCTGACTTAAGATTCACTTAAAATCATAAATATCAGTGCTTAAAGTGTGAACTCACTTGGAGTAACAAGCTGCACATACACCATTGTGAAATTCCCCCTTGGTGTTATCTGGACTGGTGACTTGCTATGTTACTCCAGTCCTTGACTCTGGGAACCAGCCTTACCCTGCTCTACTGTGAGAGCCCCCACTCCTGGGCTGTTCATGCACAGCCTCTGGCATGTAAGATGCTCCTTGGATTATGCAACTGAATGACACTAGCCAATACCTCTGGTCCAAGACACAACCCTAGGAACCTCCGTCTTGCAGTGTCCAGTTATGCCCGCTGAATGCTGCAAGCTTATATGAGCTTGTCAATTTAACAAAGAAATTGATATCCACCAGACTTGTTATCCCAAGGGGAATCTCTGACACGCTTTAAACCAAACACACTGCTTCAAGTAGAATAAACAAACAGATTTATTAACTACAAAGATAGATTTTAAGTGATTATAAGTCAAAGCATAAGTCAGATTTGGTCAAATGAAACAAAAGCAAAGCGCATTCTAAGCTGATCTTAACACTTCCAGTACCCTTACAAACTCAGATGCTTCTCACCACAGGCTGGCTGGCTGGCCTTCAGCCAGGCTCTCCCTTTGATCAGCACTTCAGTCGTTTGGTGTGGTGTCTGCAGATGTAGGTGGAAGAGAGAGGAAGCATGGCTAACATCTCTCCCTTTTATCATGTTCTTTCTTCCCCCTTGGCTTTGTGCCCCCCCTTCAGAGTCAGGTGAGCATTACCTCATCACAGTCCCAAACTGACCAAAGGAAGGGCGGTGACTCACTTGAGAGACCAACAGATCCTTTGTTGTTGCCTAGGTCAGTGTCTTTTGTTCCTGTGAGGCTGACCTGGGTTTGTCCCATACATGCCCTGATGAGGTGTGAACTGCCTTTCTGCTACTGGAAAGATTTTCCCTGGGCTTGCTTTAAGCCATGAGGACACATTTTCAGCCTCATAACTATTGTGATAGACCCAGACAAGTGGGGTACAGAAGTCTGATAGAAGGCAAATATACTGGCCATTGGATGAATAGTTTTCTGTTCCCTGAGTGACCAGAGCAGGGGCTGCACTAGAACAAGCAGGAACTTTCTGGAACCAATTTAAGGCAGGCAGGCTAATTAGGACACCTGGAGCCAATTAAGAAGAACCTGCTAGAATCAATTAAGACAGGCAGGCTAATCAGGGCACCTGGGTTTAAAAAGGAGCTCCCTTCAGTTTGTGGTGGTGCGTGCGAGGAGCTGGGAGCAAGAGGCACTAGGAGCTGAGAGTGAGAGGGCATACTGCTGGAAGATCCTGTGGTGAGGATATAAAGAAGGTTTTGGGAGGAGTCCATGGGGAAGTAGCCCAGGGAGTTGTAGCTGTCGTGCAGCTGTTCCTGAAGGCACTCTAAACAGCTGCAGTCCACAGGGCCGTGGGCTGGAACACGGAGTAGAGAGCGGGCCCAGGTTCCCCCCAAACCTCCCAACTCCTGATCAGACACAGGAGGAGTTGACCTGGGTTCTACCAGAAGGAAAGATCTCTGAGGCAAGCAAAATCCGCCTATAAGCGCAGGACCCACCGAGGTAGAGGAGGAACTTTGTCACACTATATACATGAAAATATAACCCATAACATTACTATAACATTACCATAACAATGCTCAGTACATCATGAGCCTTCCGAAAACACCCGACATGACAAACTTTGCATTAGACACCACACAATCATATTATAAGGATAAACATGGGGATGCTGGGTGTTCCTCTGAGGTACAGAATGTCACACTGGGGTGGCATCTTGTGGGTACAGGCAGTGTGCAGAGCCCCTTGGCCCCTCCATTTAGAGAGAAGACATGCTGGCCACTCCCAGGAGCTGTGTGGAGCCAGGGCAGGCAGGGAGCCTGCCTTAGCCCCGCTGCGCTGCTAAAACTGGAACTCCCTGAGATAAGTGCCACCTGGCTGGAGCCTGCACCCTGATCTCCCTCCTGCCCCCAAACTCCCTCCCAGACTCCGCATCCCCACCCGCACCCCCACCCCCTAAACCAGCCTTGAGCCCTCTCCGGAGCACGCACCCACACCCCCTCTTGCACTCCAACCCCCTGACCCAGCCCTGAGCCCCCTCCTGTACCCCAAACTCCTCATCCCAGCCCCATCCCAGAATCTGTACTCCTATCCGGAGCACTCACCCCCTCCCACACCCCAACCCCTGCCCAAATCCAGAGCCCCCTCCCTCACCCTGAACCCTTAATTTCTGGCTCCACCCTGGAGCCTGTACCCACAGCTGGAACCCTCACCCCTTCTTGCACCCCACTCCCTTCCCCAGCACAGTAAAAATGAGAGAGCGTGGGGGAGAGCGAGCAACAGAGGGAAGGGGGCTGGAGTGAGTAGGGGCGGGGCCTCAGAGAAGGGGCAAGGCCTCCTGGAAGGGGTGGAGCAGGGCAACGGTGTAGGCTTTTGTGCAATTAGAAAGTTGGCAACCCTACTAAGATGTGACAGAAGAATATGTTAAAAGGAATACATGAAGGATAATTTAGGGACTGAAAAATCTAAAAGAAGGGCTAAAGATGTTTTATACTTGCCTCAAATGAATACCACATTGAGGAAGCTGTCATAGTTTGAAGCATATGCCAGAAATGCAGGCCAAGTCAGGCAAAAGAGCTCATGTTTGTGGCCTAGAAAAACTTACCTCCAGGAACAAATTAGGTATAGATTTGTTTACATTACTGGGAACAAAAAAAACTATGTACTCATCCTAGACTATTATTTTCACTCACCTGAGAAAGCTTTATTAGAAAATACTTCAGCTAAACAAGCTACTGTGTTTAAATTCTTCCTAGGCATAACATATCTGATACTGCAATGTCTCCCAATGGGCTGCTATTTAATGGACATGATCTTAAGCAATCTTCTCTGAAGTTTGGGTTTAGGCATAACTACTAGTCCTCATTATCTCGATTCCTATGTGTTGGTGGAAAATGGCGTTAAAATAATAAAGCGGCTATTGAAAAGGACTGCAGAATAGGCTCCTGAGCCATACTTAGCACTGTTAAATTACAGGATGAAACATGGATTGTCACATACCTATACTATCTTTAAGAGAAAGCTGAGAACTAAAATGTCCCAATCGAAGAACCAAACAATTAAATAATATGATTGAAGTCCTGCAATCTTCCACCACTTCATGAAAAGGGTGCAGTGCACATCTATGTAGGAAATTAATAGTTGCAAACATCAGTAGTATCCCAGGGGTGAAAGTAGGTTGGTATGGGCTGGTACAGCATACCAGTAAGAAGTGGCCACCAGTACCAGCCTGTATGCAGCCGATGTTAAAGCGCTGCTGCAGCAGCGCTTTAACGTCGCTGCCCCTTTTGCCTCCCCTGTCGGTGGCCCTGCCAGTGGGGACCCTACAGGCAGGGCCGCCGACAAGGGGTGAGAGGGGGGTAAAAGGGGCAGCTGCCCTGGGACCCACCAATTTAAAAGAGCCCGGGGCTCCCAGCCACTGCCGCTGCTACCACAGCAGAAGCTGGAGCCCAGGGCCCTTTTAAATTGCCACCAGAGCCAGAGCAGCATGGGCCAAGCAGTGTGGATATGCTGGCTGGGGGAGGCTGACCCCCAGCCCCGCCCTTCCACCTGAGGCTCTGCCCTTTCCGGGGGCCTGGAGTCGGACCCCTTTACCGGTAAGCCTTCTGTCTTTCTTTCACCCCTGGCTATCACATGAGGTTGTCCTGAGGTTTTAGAGGTGGTAACCTCAGACAGACATATACCAAGGAATAGGAAACACCGTCTCCTACTTGCAGAAGGC
Source organism: Macrochelys suwanniensis (assembly GCA_033296515.1). Lineage (NCBI taxonomy): Eukaryota > Metazoa > Chordata > Testudines > Chelydridae > Macrochelys > Macrochelys suwanniensis. Next base: position 11,092,321 of record CM065775.1, read on the forward strand.
AGGGAGATACGAGGCACTTAGTTTCCAATTTTGCCTGAGAAAGTCTCAGCTAGGCCACAATCACAACACATTAAGACAATCAAGCCCTGTGACATAAACACTGCCAGAAAAAAATGAATATAGTACATTCTGATAACAGTAGTACTGATATTTCATGGGAAACTTGAAAGTCCAAGCAACAGTGCAAAAAACACAGCTATTAATTGAACATTGTTAGTAAGATTTGTTATCAGCTTGGTTACAAGTATTTGGAATTGTGTGTTATATCAATGTTGTTTGTTAAGTATTCTCATTAAGTTTTGGCTGAGAAAAAAAGATGTGGTAATGGGAACTGTACCTTGAAGTGGTTTAACCTTCTAGATGGGAAGTTTGGAAAAGGAATGTTGCAGAAGCCTATGTTGTGCTATGAGGAAGCAGCTGGAACTGTGTCAATGAACAGAGAGAATTTCTTTCAAGTACTTGAGCCCAAAGTGACTTCTGAACACCACAGCTTCCAAGAAGCTAGGAGGATGCAAACATTCTAAAATTCTTTAAAGAAGTCAAGGACCAGCCAGTTGCAAGAACGTAACAGTCCTTTATTAGAAAAAAGCATAGGGTGAAAGGAGTTATTTAGTTTAGGGCCCAGGAGATCCTCAGAGTTCATATCACTCTCTCTGCATCATGGGTTGTATTTGCTTACATGTTTACAAGGAAAAGATGGTTTTAACTATTTAAATTTCCAGTGCAGTTTGCCGGGACTCATCTAGACCACTACAAAAGTTTGGCAGCTTGTGGAGGAGCAGAGTTCCACTTTGGGTGTTCCCAGTATTGGAAGGAAAACCACTTCCCATGACCACTCAGCCAACCCACCTGAGAGTTGAAAAATTTAGCCAGAAGAGTTACATTGTTTGGTGATGCAGTCTTCATTTCTCTGAGGGTCATGACTTGATAGATGGCCTTTTTGGCTCTGTCTTGCCCTGGGAGGTCTACCCTGCTGTCAAGGTTGAGTAAAGCTCCCCAACAAACCATTCATTGACCTGGGATGTGCTTGTTCTTGCTGTGATTAATAAAGCATAGTGCTTGACATGCCCTAAACCAACTGGTGTTTGGAGGCTTTTATGAGCCAATTGTTTACATTACTGGGAATGTAACAGCTGTGTTAAAATGGGAAAGTTCTGGCAAGGGAGTGTTAGCGACTAATCATGGAAATCTTCTAAAGAAAGGAGAAAGCTACCCTGATATTGAAAATGCTTAGGTCCTATGGTGAATCATATTGAATACGTAAGGTGATAGATGTGGGGAGGTCTGTATCCTGCAGGTTGATGGAAATCAGAAACATTGCTTGTATCAACAGCAACAATGATGGACCTGTAAATATTTCACTGTAAGCACTTTTAACTTGGAGTAACGTGGTCATCAAGGGATTAATTGGGTTACTCAGAGTATTAAAGGGTGGAGCCATGCTTTACACCTATCAGGGCTGAGCAATGGGTGGCCTGTGTACACCAGTCAGCTGCTAAATTGTAGTCCCGAGATGAGTAATGGGGCCAGGAGTGAGCCAGGTCAGAATGCCAGTAAGTCAGGGTCAAGTAACAAGTTGCAGGGAGATGCAGATAGCAGTCATGGTCCAGAAAGGTCAGGATATCAGGAATTCGGGGTCAGGTGCCAGGTTATAGACAGCAAGCAAATAGGAAGGTCGAGAAGAAACCAGAGTCAGAAGCTGGAGTCTAGGGTCTACTGCAACCAAGGTCTGGAGCAGAAGGAAGTCGGCAGGCAATCTGCGTTATTGCTCAGACAGCTTCTCAGGGTGGCTTCCTGGTTTAAATACTAGCATCAGCCAATCAATGGACTGTGAGGGGCCACCACTCAGGTCATGCTTGGCAGTACTTCCTGTAGAGCCTTTCAGAAGCAACACAGCCTAAGCTTTCATTGGTGATGCAGAAGTGTCAGAAGCCCAGACCCTACCCCTTCACCCTTCTGTCACAAGTTCTTACAACATGAGAGGGTTACTCACCTTGTGCAGTAATTGAGGTTCTTCTAGATGTGTGTTCCTATTGGTGCACCACTTTAGGTGTGTCTGTGTCCCTGTGCCTGAGATCGGAGACTTTTAGTAGCGTTGCCCATTTGGGCCACACGTGCTCCATGTCTCGCAATGCCCCTTGGGAGCTATATAGCGCTGTGCAGCCAAACCACCCCCAGTTCCTTCTCCACCGTAGAGTGCATGTATGAACTCAGAAGTATAGGGGAGGAGGGTGGGCAGTGGAGCACCCCTTGGGATACACATCTTGAAAAACCTCAGTTACTGCACAAGGTGAGTAATGCTCTTTTCTTCATCAAGCAGTATCCCTATGGGTGCTCCACTTTAGGTGACTGTAGAGCATCATTGGAAGGCTTTGGAATTGGATCTGCAAGCAATGATAAAACAGTTAATCCTAACAGAGCATCTGAGGTTCAATCTTGCTCAGATGTGTAGTGTTCCGTGAAGGTATGGGCTGATGCCCAAGTGGCTGATTCACAGATGTCTTTGATGTGTACATTGTTCAGGAAGGCTATCGAAATAGAGAGTGATCTGGTGGAGTGTGTTCAAATTCCCGGATGGGGTTGCAGATCATGTCGGTGGTAGTAAAGGTGAAGGTGAGATCCTTTGTTTGGATATGGCTGATCCTTTATATCTTTCCATAACAGAAAGGAATAGTTTGGGTGACTTACTGAATGCTTTAGTCTTTTCATTATAGAATGCTAATGCCCATCTGACATCTAGAGTGTGGAACATCACCTCTCATTTGTTCTCATGAGGTTTAGGGAAGAACGATGGCAGGTGGATGGGTTGATTCCAGGTGGAACAAGGAAGATATTTTGGGTAGAAATTTAAGATGCTGTCTTAAAGTGACCTTGCTTTTGAAGAATATTGTATACGGAGGGTATGCCTTGAGAGCCCCTAGTTCTCCCACTCATCGCGTGGATGTGATGGTGACGAGGAAGGCCACCTTCATCGATAGGGGCATGAGTAAACATGTTGCTATGGGTTCAAACAGGAGACAAGTGAGACAGCGTAGTAATAGGTTAAGGTCCCAGGGTGGAGTGGGAACTCGTATTTCCAGATAGAGGTTCCAAATACCCTCGAGGAACCATTTAGTGATAGGATGGGTGAAGACTGAGAACTAGGGCTGTCAAGCGATTAAAAAAATTAATCACGATTAATTGCACTGTTAATAATACAATACTATTTAAATATTTTCCTATGTTTTCTACATTTTCAAATATATTGATTTCAATTACAACACAGAAAACATTGTGTACAGTGCTCACTTTATATATATTTTTGATTACAAATATTTGCACTGTAAAAAAGAAACAAAAGAAATAGTATTTTTCAATTCACCTCATACAAATACTATAATGCAATCCCTTTATTATGAGTTTAGTTGAACTTACAACTGTAGAATTACATACAAAATATAACTGCACTCAAAAATAAAACAATGTAAAACTTAAAGCCTACAAGTCCACTCAGTCCTATTTCTTGTTCAGCCAACTGTGCAGACAAACAAGTTTGTTTACATTTATGGGAGATAATTCTGCCTGCTTCACAGTTACAATGTCACCTGAAAGTGAGAACAGGTGTTCGCATGGCACTGTTATAGCCAGCGTTGCGAGATATTTGCGTACCAGATGCAGTAAAGAGTTATACGTCCCTTTTTGCTTTGCACATCATTACAGAGGACATGTTTCCATGCTGATGATGGGTTATGCTTGATAACGATCCAAAGCAATGCAGACTGAGACAAGTTCATTTTAATCAACTGAGTCAGATGCCACCAACAGAAGGTTGACTTTGTTTTTTAGTGGTTCAGGTTATTTAATTTCCACATTGGAGTGTTGCTCTTTTAAGACTTTTGGAAGGCACTCCAGATTCTTAAACCTTGGGTTGAGTGCTGTAGTTATCTTTAGAAATCTTGCATTGGTACCTTCTTTGTATTTTGTCAAATCTGCAGTGAAAGCATTCTTAAATCGAACAACATGTTCTGGGTCGTCATATAAGTTGCACTTTCACAATACAGAGATTGCACTACAATACTTGTAAGTGAAATGCTCTTTCTTTTGTTTATAATTTTTACAGTGCAAATATTTCCAATATAAAGTAATAATATAATATGAGCACTGCATACTTTGTACTCTGTGTTGTAATTGAAATCAATATATTTGAAATGTAGAAAAACATTCAAAATATTTAATAAATTTCAATCAATATTTTATTGTTTAACAATGTGATTAAACCTGTGATTAATCTTGATTCATGTTTTGACTTAAGCATGTGAGTCAATGCCAATTTATTTATTGGTGGTGTCTTGATCCAGAGTCCCAGCCTGCTCTTCAAAAATCTCTTCCCAAGTCTCGGCTCTACCTACCAAGGCTTATAGACAGCATATCGGTCTGCCATGGTGGGTGCCAGGAGGCCTAGAATAATGCTGCCTTTACACAGCCCATAGATCCCAATAAGGCCATTGTGGCAATAATCGCATTGGTGGTGGCATCCAGGCATGTCCATATTACTCATGTGTGTCATCCCTCGAGTGGTTGTTCAGGTGGACCTGGTCTGAGAGTTGTCTGAATGGATGAGGAGTGGTGTGAGGAGTAAATGTCCCCTTCCTCCTCTTCCTCACTGGAAAAGGGTGGGGCTGATCTGGATAATGGTGTTGATTGACATGGTAACGAGTCTGCTGGAGTAACATCGGTACCAAGAAGGGGAGATTCCAGCGTTGTGAAGACTAGCAAGTCTTTGTGGAAAAGAATTCTTGTGGTACCACAAGCATCGGTATGGAGAAGGATATTGTTGGTGCCACTGCAGTTGTAGTGGCTCTTGGTACCAATATGGCTCTGCTATGCTCCAAGGAACCGGTAGATGGCGCCAGAGAGTGCAGTGATCCTGCACTGCCCGGTCCTGCAAGTTTAAGCTGCTCCGCCAGTTCCATGGAAGAAGAGTCAATTTCTCTCTGCCCCTCCTCTCAGAGCCCGCCTGCTTCGGATCTTTGGCTTTCATGGTAACAATGGTATCGGAGGATCCTCCCAACGTTTAAGTGCTCAGCCATGCTGCGATCAATAGCGAAAATGTTGAATAAGCTGGGAATTGTTTCCTTTTACCTGGTTCCCTGAAAGGGGAGATTGTTGCCCACTTTTTGACCACCTTTTTTGAGGAATGCAGTTCCCTCCATGAAGGTGGCAGGAAATGTCTGCCAGCAGCCATCACTAGGGTCGGTGAGGACTGTTGTCTGGGGATGGGGGGCGGTCTGTGGTCCAGGATCAGAAGCAAAACACAGTGCATTTTCCATGAAGACAAGCCTTAACTTGAGCTCCCTTGCTTTTCTGGCACAAGTCTTGAGGTTGATGCAATGGGGCACTTTTGCATTACATGTGTCTCACCCAGACAACCAACTCACTGAGGGTGACCATCACTAACTGAGATTGACTCCGGGCAATAAAGACAGCATTTAAACGCCAGAGATTCAGGCATACCCCTATCAGTACCATTCCCCCAGGAGGAGGAAGTGAAAACTAGATAACACTATAGAGGTGAATGGAATCTTACCAATAACTAATAATAATTACTCTTTTAAAGAAATAAACGGGGGAGAGGAGGGTAGTCATAGCTAACTAACTCTGAAAGTAAGGAGGTGTTGCCGAGGGCTCTGTCTCAGGCCCAGGGCAGTTGAGAAGGAACTGAGGGGGTGTGATGTTATATGATTAAAATATGACAATGTAGATCATTGTTGCTACCACTGTTATACAATTGCAACAAATCTTGTACAAACTATGTCATGTAAGGCGTCAATGGAAAAGTTATGGTTTGCTCAATATGATTATCCTATTTGTATGCATGTATCATTTTAGTATCTGAAGTTATGAATATTGACTATGTACCTGTATTTCAAATGTGTTTGCTTCTGTGGTAACACCTACAAGGTAATTTACATCCAGTCTAGCAAGCACATTGCTCATGGACTATTCAAGTTGATGACCCATCAAAGAACACTTAACTCAGAATGGGCCATGGAAGAAGCTTATCCCCACATGATAGACTTTTCTGTGGATGCTTCAGCCAGAATATGGATAATGGCTTCTATGAGTCATCAAAGTATGCAAGGGCCCTGGAAGCTTCTTAATTTTTCCTCTTTCCTGCTGTTATGTCTAGAGTATGGACTTATACTAATGGGAGCATTCTAACCAAGGGACTGAGGACCTTCCTATCTTTTGGAAGTAACCAGAGACTTGACTTAAGCCAGCGATTTATTCCATCACTTCTTCAAACCTGATACAAGAACTTTGCAATGAGTGTATATATTTGATTCCATTGACCATTTTAACTCTCTTCTCTTTCTGTTCTCTTATAAATAAACCTTTAGAAATTAGATACGAAAAGATTGGCACAGCATAATCATTAGGTAAGATCTGAGCTATATATTGACCTGAATATGTGGCTGGTCCTTTGAGATCAGAACAATACTTTGGTTGATGAAATTGGTTTTAAGTAACAACTTATCATTAAGTCTCGTGTCTGGGTGGTGAAAACAGGGCTGGTATACCTAATGTGACAAAGCTCTGTTCTTGTCTCCGTGGGTCCTGCGTTTCCTGGCAGATTTCACTAGCCTCAGAGGCTCACTGTGACCCTCCATGTAACCCTTTTCTCTCTAGAGACCAGAGTCATAGTCTACTGAGCCATTGTCATCATAAGCCAGCGAGGGAGATAAGGAGAAGCTATCCTCCCTTGCACAGTCTCTGTTGTCTCCCAGTCTTAGTGATTAATCAGGGGGCAAAGAGTGGGGGGGGGAGCCCAGGCCCACCCTCTACTCCGGGCTCCAGCCCAGGGACCCTAATAGTATCAGCTACAGTAGCTGACCTTTTTTAAAACAGGACACGTACAATTCTCTGGGCTACTTCCCCACAGCAGCCCCACTTCCTCCAACTCCACTTCACCCTTACCTCAGGGCCTCCTTCCTTGTGCCTAATATGGTCTGTAGGGCTCAGTCTCTCCAACAGCGCAACTTTCCTCTCACAGCTCCTGACATGCGCACCTCACTGACTCACTGGGAGGCTTTTAACTAGTTTCATCCAGCTGCAGGTCTCTCAATCAACCTAGTGTCCTCCCTGCCTTCTGGAAAGTTCTTAATTGGCCCCAGGTGTCTTAATTGACCTGGAGCAGCTTCCATTTACTTATCCTGGTACCAGGGATTTGTTTAGCCTGGGGCTAATATATCTATCTCCCACTACTTTCCTATAGCCATCTGGCTTTGCCCCGTCACACTAAGGAGACTGCATTTCTGACTTTTTGGTAGTCACTATGGTGAGATGGAAGTTTACTTTTGTTGCTGGTTTGGTACATCATATGGAAGAATAAAAGACGGTTACTTACCTCTCGTAACTGTTGTTCTGCGAGATGTGTTGTTCATGTCCATTACAATTAGATGTGCATGTGCCATGTGCACGGACATCGGAAACTTTTTCCTTTAGCAGCTCTCATTGGGACGGCAGAGGAGACCCATAGAGTGGCGCTCTTATGGCACTGTATATAGTACCCTGCCGGCCTGACCCCCCTTCGGTTCCTTCTTGCCATTGACTCTGACAGAGAGGAAGGGGGACAAGTATTGTAATGGATGTGAAAAACACATCTCGAAGAACAACAGTTACGAGAGGTAAGTAATGGTCTTTTCTTCTTCGAGTCCTTGTTCACGTCCATTCCAGTTAGGTGACTTCCAAGCTGACCATCGGAGCTGGTAGGAGTCAAGGAACGATTGATAGGAAGACAGCCCTGCCGACAGCTCTATCATCTCTGGCTTGTTGGTTGATGGCATAGTGGGCTATAAACACGTGCACTGAGGACCTGGTAGCTGCTTTTCAGATTTCGTGGATCGGTACCTGTGCCAGAAAGGCGATTGAAGATGGTTGCGCTCTCGTCGAATGGGCTGGGATTTCTGGAGCTGGGACCTTAGTGAGCTCATAGCATGTGTGAATGCAGTCTGTGATCCAGGATAAGATGCGCTGAGAAGATACTGGAAGGCCCTTCATTCTATCTGCTATGGCCACAAACAGTTGGGTTGATTTGCAAAAAGGCCTCATGCACTCTATGTAGAACACTAGGGCTCTTTGCACATCTAGCATGTGTAAGCTCTGCTGCTACGGGCTCATGTGAGGCTTTGGAAAAAACACAGGCAGGCAGATGTCCTGTCCCATGTGGAACTGGGACACCACCTTGGGGAGGAATCTAGGGTGCGGTCTAAGTTGCACCTTGTCCTTATGAAACACCGTGTAAGGGGGTTCAGAGGTAAGAGCTTTTAGTTCAGACATTCTCCTCACCGATGTAGTGGCCATCAAGAACGCTACCTTCCATGAAAGATAAAGGAGAGAACAAGTGGCCAGGGGCTCGAACGGTGGGCCCGTGTGCTTGGAGAGGACCAGGTTCAGATTCCAGGTTGGTACGGGTGGACGAGAGTAAGGGTACCCTCTCCAATCCCTTGAGGAAATGCACCATCATGGGATTTGTGAATACCAAGGGCCCAGATTCCCCTGGATGGAAAGCTGAGATAGCTGCCATGTGTACTCTGATGGATGAAAGTGATAGGCCTTGTTGCTTGCGATCAAGCAGGTAGTCCACTATAACTGGGATAGATACCTGAAGTGGTAACAAGCATCTGGGTTCACACCAGCAGGAGAACCTTTTCCACTTGGCCAAGTAAGTTGACCTAGTGGAAGGCTTCCTGCTGCCAAGAAGTATCTGTCTCACTGGCTGAGAGCACTGGCACTCACTGGAGTTTAGCCATGGAGCTTCCAAGCCATGAGGTGCAGGGACTGTAGGTTCGGGTGGAGAAGGCACCCATGGTCCTGAGTGATCAAGTCTGTATACAGGGGTAGGGCTATTGGGAAGTCTACTGATATTTCGAGGACTGTTGTATATCAATGCTGACATGGCCAGGACAGGGCAAGCAGGATCACCATTGCTCTGTCCCTGTGTATCTTGAGCAATACCCAGTGGATCAGTGGGATTGGAGGGAAGACATACTTCAGGCCCTCTCATAGAATCATAGAATATCAGGGTTGGAAGGGACCTTAGGAGGTCATCTAGTCCAACCCCCTGCTCAAAGCAAGACCAATCCCCAATTTTTGCCCCAGATCCCTAAATGCCCCCCTCAAGGATTGAATTTACAACCCTGGATTTATGCTCAAATCACTGAGCTATCCCTCCCCCCCTCTCCCCACTCTATTAAGAACGCGTCGGAGATGGAGCCTGGGCTGTGGTTTTGGAATGAGCAAAACCGAGGGCACTGTTTGTTGTCTTTGGTGGCAAATAGATCGACTTGGGGATAATCCCACTTTTGGAAAATTGACTGCAGAACATCTGATCGAACCGACCACTCGTGAACTTTGTAGGATCTGCTGAGGCAATCTGCCAACTCGTTCCTCACCCCGGAGAGGTAGGATGCTTCCAGCTGTATGGACGGGGCTATACAGAAGTCCCAGAAGAGAAGAGCCTCGCGGCAGAGGGGTGAGGAGCGAGCTCCACCCTGTTTGTTTATGTAGAACATGGCAGTGGTGTTGTCTGACTGGACTGTCATGTGGTGACCTTGCAAAGTGGTGTGAAAAGTTTGACAGGCCAGATGAACCGTTCTGAGCTCCTTCACGTTTATATGGAGGGGTATCTCGTCCTGTGTCCACAGACCCTGTGTTCTCAGTTCCCCTAGGTGTGCGCCCCAACCCAAATCTGATGCATCTCTTACTAGTGCCAGTGAAGGTTGGTTGTGACGAAGAGAACTCCTGCACAGACTACGGATTGGTCCATCCACCAATGTAGAGACTCTCAGACTTGCCCGGGTACTGTTACTATCATGTCCAGGCTGTCTTGTGCCGGGCAGTAACATGATGCGAGCCACACTTGTAGGGGTTGGAGCCTCAGTCTGGCATGCTTGACTACGTAAGTACAGGCTGCCATATGCCCTATTAACTTCAGGCAACCCCTCATGGTTGTGGTGGGGTATTGTAGTATTGTTTTGACAATTTGTTCTATGGCCTGAAACCTGGGTTCTGGGAGGCTTGCTTTTGCCTGTACTGAGTCCAGGACTGCCCCTATGAATTCTATCCTTTGGGTTGGTATGAGGGATAACTTGCTTATGTTGAGAAGGAGATCTAGTCTGTGAAAGGTGTCCCTGATCAGTGTAAAGTGGGACTGTACCTGCACTCTGGAGCGCCCCATCAGCAGCCAATCATCGAGCTATGGGTACACTCGAATCTGTCTTTTGCGTAAAAAAGCTGCTACCACCACCATGCACTTGGTGAACACGCGAGGGGCTGTGGAAAGGCCGAACGGGAGCACCGTGAACTGGTAATGCTCATGGTTTATCACAAACCGTAGGAAGCGTCTGTGTGCTGGATGGATGGCAATGTGGAAATAAGCATCCTTCATGTCGAGGGCAGCGTACCAAACTCCCGGATCCAGTGATGGGATGATAGTGCTTAGGGAGACCATGCGGAATCTGGGCTTGACCATAAATTTATTGAGTCCGCGAAGGTCTAGAATGGGTCATAGACCCCCCTCCCCCTTTGCCTTGGGGATTAGGAAATAACAGGAGTAGAATCCCTTTCCCCTTAGCTCCTGGGGAACCTCCTCCACTGCCCCTATATCAATAAGGACACACCTCCTGCATAAGGCGTTGCTCATGAGAGGGGTCCCTGAAGAGGGATGGGAAAGGGGAGTGGGAGGGAAGGAAGGAGAACTGGAGGGAGTATCCCACCTGTACCGTGCGTAGGACCCAGCAGTCTGATGTTATACGGGACCACGCATGGTAGAAGTGCGATCACCGGTTTAAGAACTGTTGGGAGGGATCTTGGGATTAATTAGTAGGCTGTCCTCATGCGTGCCTTCAAAACCCTTGCTTGCCTCCTGGCTGGGGCTTATTTGGGCCCTTGTTAGATGAGTTGTTCGATGGTCTGCCTCTATTATTCCTGCCTCGCCTGGGGTAGGGGCCTTGTCTGGTGCGAGGCTGGTATTGCCTCTGCTGCGGAGGTTGAGGTCTGAAGGGATTCCTCTGGGTGCTGGTGTATGCATTCCCAAGGATTTCACTGTAGCCCTGGAATCCTTGAGGCTAATCAGCCTGGAGTCTATTGGCTCTGAAAAGAGGCCAGAGTCTTCAAAAGGGGGGTCTTGCAATGTGTTCTGGACCTTGGGAGGGAAGCCTGATGCCTGTAGCCATGCTGAATGCCTCATAACCACTCCTGATGATACGGTTCTGGCTGCAGAGTTAGCTGAATTGAGGGAGGCTTGCAGAGATGTCTTGGCTACTGCTTTCCCTTCCTCAATTAGCGCAGAAAACTCTGCATGCGAATCCTGAGGCAGGCAATCCTTAAACTTGGACATAGTGTTCCAAGAGTTAAAGTTGTGCCTGTTAAGGATGGCCTGTTGGTTGGCTATCCTGAGTTGCAGGCCTCCCGACGAGTAGACCTCCCTCCCTGAAGTAAATCCCAGTCACCTCTAACTAAACTGTACGTAACTAACTTACTACTATTTAACAACAAACTGCTGCTAAACAAAAACTAGATTGCTTCAGGATCACTCACAATCATTTGGCCTCTTTGGACTTTGGTGCCGAGGCCTGCTGACCTTGGCTTTTTTGTTCACGGCTGACATGACCAGGGAGCAGGATGGAAGGTGGGAGAACAAGAATTCATAGCCCTTAGATGGGGTGAAGTATTTTCTCTCCACTCCCCTGGCTGTCGGGGTAATAGAAGCCGGGGTTTGCCAGATTGTCTTATAGTTACTCTGGATAGTCTTGATCAGTGGCAATGCTACCCTTGAGGGTCCTTCCGGGGCCAGGATATCAGCCACCGAATCCTCTGGCTCAACGGCCTCTTCCGCCTCAAGGCCCATATTAAGGGCAATCTGGCACAGAAATTCTTGATGGGGCCCTGTGGTTAATAGGAGAGGGTCCTGATACAAATGTTCCCACCACTGATTCACCTGGGGAGGATGAGGACATGTGCTGAGGCTGGTTGCCATTGTCCTGACCCTCCTGTAGTCTACCATAGTCCTGGGCCGTGTCAGGGAATGTCAAGGCTGTTGCCATTGGAAAGGTAGACTGTGCCTTGTGAGGTCTAGGGATTGTGCCTCTCAGTAGTGGTGCAGGCAATGGATCTGCCTCTGTTGGCTGCTCTGGGGGGTCCGAGGTTGGTCTAAAGAGTGTGGCCTCTCTTGCCCTTCAGGTGTGTGTTTATGGCAACCTTGAGTGGTGTCGCCTTGATTGCACCAACATGGAGGTTCTAGAAAATGTGCCCTGTTGTTGGTGATAGGCCCAGGGGGTCCAAAAGGGCCACTGCCTCAGAGGTGGCCACTGTGGCTACCAGGCTGTGTGGGACTCTCTACTGCTCTTGGTCCGGTGCCTGCTATAACTTGAGCGGCCTGAGTCGGCTTCAGAGTCTGAACAGGAGGACCAAGGCAGTGCCAATGACCCTTGCACCCCCGTGGGGTGCCAAGAGGTGCGGGCCGGGGACCAGTGCTGAGAGAATTGGGATAGTGAGCGGCACTGGCTATCCCAAGATCTGGACTGTCCTAGAGAATACGGTGACAGGGAAGTGGCCGGTACCATGCTTTGGTGCCGAGTAGCCGAGGACAACGTGGAGCAGTGCCGTGTCCTCGGGGTGGACACTGAGGACGCTTCTTCCTCCAGTGCCGTCACCTCATGTGGGGTTGTCAGTGCCGGGGAGTGACGCTGTGGTGAGCTCGAACGTGAGTGGTGACGGATTGGTGACCTTGAGTGGCACACCATTGCCGGTTTCCCTCTGGACGGCACCCATCTGGACAGTGCCGGAGGCTTCTCCCTGCATGGGAGGGGTTGGGCGCCTACAGTTCAATGAGGTCCTTTGCAGCCTCAAATATGTCAGGCATGGAGGGGGGTTCCAAGACCTCCTATAGATGCTGGTCCATGCTCAAGTCACTGGGCACCGGACTCAAGGGTGCCTGTGGCACAGGAGTCAACAGTGCCGGCTCCTGATGGGAAACGGAGTCCTACCTTTGAGTTGTAGGAGCCTGTCTGAGTGTCTTGGTCGCTCTTTGAGGGGACTGTCCTCTTTCCCCTCTCTTGTGCCACTTGGCCAGTGCCGGGGAGGTTGAGCAGTGCCGGGACTTGTTGGCTCGTCTCAGTGCCAGGGATTTATGGTGCCGGGGATCTCTAGAGCCCGGTGCCAAATTGTGCACCTAGGCTGGGGCTTCTCACCAATGAGCTTGGGCCTGGTAACGGGTGGTCTGAGGCTGCTGGTTGTAATGCGGCCTCCATAAGCAGTTGCTTAAGATGAAAGTCTCTTTTTCTTAGTTCAGGGCTTAAAGTTCTTGCAAATTTTGCAGCACTCGGCCTGGTGTGCCTCCCCCAGACACCTAAGGCAGGAGTTGTAGGGGTCGCTGTTGGGCATAGATTTGCGGCAGGTAGCACAAGCCTTAAAACCCTGGGCTTGCAGCATGCCCCGTGGCCCAAGGCTGGTGGCTGGAACTAAATCCCAGTCACCTCTAACTAAACTGAATGTAACTAACTTACACTATTTAACAACAAACTGTGTAACTGGTAAGATTAGAATGCTACGGGATCACTCGTAAGCGAGTGAGCACGTTCCAATGCCGCCACGGATGGTAAGAAGGAACTGAAGGGGGGTCGGGCCGGCAGGGTACTATATACAGAGCCATAAGGGTGCCACTCTATGAGGGTCCTCTGCTGTCTCAATGGGAGCTGCTAAGGGAAAAAGTTTCCGACGTCCATGCACGCAGCGCGCGCCCACCTAATTGGAATAGACAGGAACAAGCACTTGAAGGAGAACCACCAGTCCGGGGTGAGTCTGACCCATTTCTCAGCAGTTTGTCCTGATTCTGGTATTCTGAGTTGACTCACTAAGGCACAGTGACCGGGGAAGGTGGGAGAGGGCTGGCTGCTGCACAGCACTATATAAACACCAGGGGGCAGCATGAGACGGGGGAGTGCATGTGCAGCCCAAATGGGCTCTGCTACTAAGGGCAGGTCTTCACTACCCGCCGGATTGGCGGGTAGCAATCGATCTATCGGGGATCGATTTTTCGCGTCTCGTTAAGACGCGATTAATCGATCCCCGATCGCGCTCCCCGTCGGCGCCGGCAATCCACCTCATCGAGAGGCGGAAGCGGAGTCGACGGGGGAGCGGCAGCGATCGACTCGCCGCCGTCCTCATCGCCAGGTAAGTCGATTACGATACGCCGACTTCAGCTACGCTATTCCCGTAGCTGAAGTTGCGTATCGTAGATCGACCCCCTCCCCTAGTGTAGCCCTGGGCTAAGAATCTCCGATCGCAGATGCAGGAACCTAAAGTAGAGAACCCACAGAAATGGGATAAAACATTTACATTTCCCCATACCATCCAGCTTCCAATGAGCTACAAGAGAAAACTGTTAGAACTTTTAAAGAGGGTATGAAAATGGTAATCAGTGGGAGCATGGAAACAAAGCTGGCTTAATTTTTTGCCCAATACACACTTCCTCCTCAAATTATGGGAAAGAAGGTGCTACATCATTTGGACTTAATCCATACCAGAGATACAACCCTTTATATAGGTAACCTGTGCAGAGGCTAAGGGGCCAATTTATGTCCCCTGATTCCCCAGTGCAGACGTATAACATCGGTCATAATTGTGCCCATAATAAATAAGAGTAAATAACTCACCTCACTTGTTAAATGGACATACTGAACTATCTTCAATGTCAACAAAGTTTCATTGGAATCTTCATGGCGATACTAGGAGTAAAAAGACCGAAACATTGTAGAATCTCTATTCTGAACAGAGAATTAATTCTATGTGAGATCTTTAAACAGCAGCAGATGTTTCATGAAAAATCTTTCCAGATTGTGATTCATACAAATATGCCAACACATCATTTCACTTCTCTCATTTATTTTTATTAATTTACTTTTTTCCATTTTCATGACAATTATATTTCTATGATTTTGTTCTGCTTAAGATATTCCGTTAGGATTTTCACCCTTTGATATAGATTAAAATATTTAAAATATTATCAAAAATTTGTTCTCTGTGTAGGTAATTATAGATTGTGATGAAGTAACCCCTTAACCTACTCTTTGTTGAGGCTAAATAGATTGAGCTCCATGATAAGGCATGTTTTCTAATCCTTTAATCATTTTGATGATGGCTCTTTGAACCCTCTCCAGTTTATCAAACATCCTTCTTGAACTGTGGACACCAGAACTGGACACAGTATTCCAGCTTCCTCAGCTCTCGTCCCCCAATGCCCCTACTCTACTTGTGCTAAATTGATGACATCTTCATCATCTGGCCCTTGAGGAATTCCACCAGGATTTTAACAATTTCCACCCCACCATCAACCTCAGCCTGGACCAGTCCACACAAGAGATCCACTTCCTGGACACTACAGTGCAAATAAGCGATGGTCACATAAACACCCCCCTATACCGGAAACCCACTGACCGCTATACTTACCTACATGCCTCCAGCTTTCATCCAGACTACATCACATGATCCATTGTCTACAGCTAAGCTCTAAGATACAACTGCATTTGCTCCAATCCCTCAGAGAGAGACAAACACCTACAGGATCTCTATCAAGCATTCTTAAAAAAAATACTCACCTGCTGAAGTGAAGAAACAGATTGACAGAGCCAAAAGGGTACCCAGAAGTCACCTACTACAGGACAGGCCCAGCAAAGAAAGTAACAGAATGCCACTAGCCGTCACCTTCAGCCCCCAACTAAAACCTCTCCAGCCCATCATCAAGGATCTACAACCTATCCTGAAGGACGATCCCTCACTCTCACAAACCTTGGTAGACAGGCAAGTACTTTCTTACAGACAGCCTCCCAACCTGAAGCAAATACCCACCAGCAACCACACACCAAAAACACTAACCAAGGAAACCTATCTGTAGTGGGGCGGCTTCCCCACTCCCACAGAAAAGGGGTTAAAGCAGCCCTGGAGAGGGCTGTGGCTGGCTAGGCTGATTGAGGAAGCAGTCACAGCTGTGGCCAGCTCAATAAGAGGGCTGGGGGCCAGGGGCTGAGGAGTCTCTTTCTGGCCCTGGAGGGAGAAGGGCTAGCTGTCTGCAAGCAAGGTACCTGAAGCAGAGCAAGTCTGGGGAAAAGGGCAAGAGGAGCTGGGGAGCTCCAGCCTGGCAACTCCCCAGGCTGCAGGCCTTGATGAAGGCCTATGGAGGTACTGGGGCTGCAGTGGGGCAGCCCAGGAATAGGCAGGGGCAGCTGGTCCTAACCCTTTGCCAATGATGAGTGGCCATTACAGACTGCAGTCTGCCCCAGTGAAAGGGGGCAAGATGATGTCTGGCAGTAGCCACTGAGGCAAGGTGGGTTTAGAGGGTTGGGGGTTCCCCGGGGAGGAGAGACCCAGAGTGTGGGGGTTACTGCTGAGGGCAGAGAACTCTGAGATAAAGGGGCACCGGGGTCCGGGAGGGACATGGGGGCCAGTGGCAAGTGAGACACCGGCCACCAGGAGGCGCTCCAAGTGCTGGAGAGCTAATTCCCAAGACGACCGGCAGGAGTCACCACTCAGTGAGTCTTCCCACCGCTACACTATCCTTGCAACAAATCCCATTGCCAACTCTGTCCACATATCTATTCAAGGGACACTATCACAGGACCTAATCACATCAGCCACACCATCAGGGGCTCGTTCACCTGCACATCTACAAATGTGATATATGCCATCATGTGCCAGCAATGCCCCTCTGCCATGTACTTTGGCCAAACCAGACAGTCTCTACACAAAAGAATAAATGGACACAAATCAGACGTCAAGACTTATAACATTCAAAAACCAGTTGGAGAACACTTCAACCTCCCTGGACCTACAATAACAAACTTAAAAGTGGCCGTTCTTCAACAAAAAAACTTCAAAAACAGACTCCAACAAGAAACTTCAGAACTGGAATTAATTTGTAAACTGGACACCATCAAATTAGGCCTGAATAAAGACTGGGAGTGGATGGGCCACTACAAGAACTTAAAACTAATAATCCCCATGCTAATTTCCCCCTACTGTTACTCACACCTTCTTGTCAATTGTTTGAAATGGGCCACCCTCATTACCACTACAAAAGTGATTTTTCCTCCTGTTAATAATAGCCCACTTTAATTGAATTGTCTCATTAGAACTTCCCCCCACACACACTTGGTAAGGCAACTCCCATCTTTTCATGTACCATGTATATATATCTTCCTACTGTATTTTCCATTCCACGAATCTGATTAAGTGGATTTTAGCCCACGGAAAATTATGCCCAAATAAATAAGGTGCCACAAGTACTCCTCATTGTTTTCCACTGTTAAAATTTTTATTTAGCTGCAATTTCCAGACATTAGGGGTTGTTATATCTTTGTCCGTTAGACTGGAGATTCCTCTACTATCAAAAATCATCTCCCAATGCTATAGGCTGATCAAGTCACCACTTAACCTTTTCCTTGGTAAACTGTCTACCAAATCCCTGACTGGAAGGCAAGTATTCCAGACCTCAATCATCCCTATGGGTATTTTCTGAACTCATAAATTTTTCAATAACCTTTTTAAAGTGGACTGGACATAGTATTTCAGCAATGTTGTAACAATGATGGAGACAGAAGCAATACCACCTTCCTATTCCAACTAAGTATTGCTTTGTTTAAACATCCAATAATTGTGTTAGTTGGGCAGGTGGGGCTCGGCACTCGGGCAGGTGGGGCTCGTTAGCCCTGGAAGGCAGCCCATCTAGGAGAAGGAAAACTCTGATTTAAA
This sequence comes from Macrochelys suwanniensis, assembly GCA_033296515.1. Taxonomy (NCBI): domain Eukaryota; kingdom Metazoa; phylum Chordata; order Testudines; family Chelydridae; genus Macrochelys; species Macrochelys suwanniensis. The sequence goes on from CM065775.1 coordinate 11,110,108, forward strand.
ACCTCCGCTGCCTTGTGGCAATACCCACTCATGGGAAAGACTAAGGGAGTCAACCCTGAAACCAAATCCGGTGTCGGAGTCCCGATGGTGGTCTGACATTCATAGAATCATAGAATCTCAGGGTTGGAAGGGACCTCAGGAGGTCATCTAGTCCAACCCCCTGCTCAAAGCAGGACCAACCCCAACTAACTAACTAACTATCACAGGGGATACTCAGTTATCTTTCCTACAGATCTGAGCTGTTACAACCAACCTGACTTTCAAAAAGACCCTCAGGGCAGATGACAGGCATTAGGGGAGCCCTCAGTATTGAAAGAGTCCTGGCCAGCAATGAAATGCAGGAATCGCTTGTGGGATGAGTGGATAGCAATGTGGAAATATATGTATTGAAATGGCTGAGAGCCAGTCCCCTTGCTCTAGTGATGAAATTATCACTGCAAGAATCACCATTCTGAATTTCTGTCCCTTCACACAGATATTGAGTATTCTCAGGTCAAGGATGGATCTCCAACTTCTTCTCTTTTTTTGATACCAGGAAGTACCTTGAATAAACCCCCTTCCCTCTGTACAGGGAGATGTCAGCAAACCAGTAAAGTGCCTGAAACCACTATTGAGTATTGTTAAAAGCAGCCAAGTCAGCAGGGCGTAAATTGGCCATGCAGCAGTCTCAGCTTGACCTAGGCAGGAGGGGAGGGGGTTTTGGGTGCCACAAAAAGGGCAGCTTGACCCCACATCCTTCTTGATAAGAATTGTGTTGAAGGTGCTGATAAAGTTGCTGATACATGCATTTTAGAAGAGCAGGATGTGCTCTCACGAATGTCTATTAGGGCCTCAAGGCTGCAAACTCTGGAAAAAAACACACCTGGTTTATCAATAATCAGAAGGAACCTCTTGCTTGACCATTGGAACTGCTTGCTTAACAACTTTTCTTTAAGGGACGTGTCATTCTATTACTAATGTATAAATAAGGGGGAAAAGTTTGAGGTAGTTGAATTCTTCTGGACTCTTCCTCCGGATACATCTTGTGGTCCACACCAGCAGATGGAAGATTTGGCTACTGGAAGCCTGCCGCTGTGCCACTCGAGAGCCCCACTTAGCTTTGGTAATTATCAAGGGTTCGGGTGTTTTACTAACCTGTTGTGGATGTGTGTAAGTGCTTGAGACTAAGTAAAGTTTAGCTTTAAGTGAAAACACTCTTGTGGTGTTCTGTTTGTGCCAGCCATCTATCAGTCGGACAGCCATGTCTCCCCTGATTTATTTCCTGACACCACCTCAAACAGGGTAAAAGTTACCAAAGCTTTGGGTTGAAAGAACCCCAGGTAACATCTCTGTTAAAGAACAGCTAGCCAAAAACTCTAAAGGTAATAACAAAATATTTTAAAATACATCAGAAGCAGGAAGCCTGCTAAACAACCAGTGGGGCCCCTGAACAATAGAGATACAAAAGGAGAACTTAAAGACGATAAAGTTTGCTTTTTTGACTGCCACTGTACATGGCGTGGATGTCTTCAGAGAACTATCCACGATGACTCCAAGATCTTTTTCCTGATTAGTTGTAGCTAAAGTAGCCCCCATCATATTGTATGTATAGTTGGAGTTATTTTTTCCAATGTGCATTACTTTACATCTATCCACATTAAATTTCATTTGCCATTTTGCTGCCCAATCACTTAGTTTTGTGAGATCTTTTTGAAGTTCTTCACATTCTGCTTTGGTCTTAACTATCTTGAGCAGCTTAGTATCATCTGCAAACTTTGCCACCTCACTGTTTACCCCTTCCTCAAAATCATTTATGAATAAGTTGAATAGGATTGGTCCTAGGACTGACCATTGGGGAACACCACTAGTTACCCCTCTCCATTCTAAAAATTTACCATTTATTCCTACCCTTTGTTCCCTGTCTTTTAACCAGTTCTCAATCCATGAAAGGATCTTCCCTCTATCCCATGGCAACTTAATTTCCATAAGAGCCTTTGGTGAGGGACCTTGTCAAAGGCTTTCTGGAAATCTAACTACACTACGTCCACTGGATCCCCGTTTAGTTGATGGTTGTGCAGCGTCTATTGTGGCTATAGAGCCCCACACGAGAGTGGCAGTCTCGACTGCATTTGCTGCATTTGAAGGCGGTGTCAACTGTGGGTTGGAGCTGCTGCTTCCTTTTTCGTTAAACCCGCTTTTCCTCAGCAAGCTGCCGCAGCTTGTCTTCGCCAGTTTTCAATCCAGTGGTCAGAGCGTGTCTCCATCTGCATCTGTCCTGGGCGAGCTCTTCCCAGCTGTTGATGTCGATTTGAACGGTCTTCAGGTCCCTCTTACAGACATCCTTGAAGTGAAGGTGGAGCCGTCCTGTAGCTCTGTTTCCAGAGGCAAGTTCAGCATACAACAGGTCTTTGGGGATCCGTCCATCTTCCATACAACTTAGATGGCCAAGCCATCTGAGGCGGCGTTGACGGAGGAGAGTGAACATGCTGGAGATCTTGGCATGTTCCAGCACCTCGTTGTTCGTCATTCGGTCACTCCAAGTGATCCCGAGTATGCGACGGAGGCAGCGCATGTGGAAGGCGTTCAGTCTCTTTTCTTGCAAAGCGTAGAGGGTCCAAGTTTCGCTGGCGTAGAGAAGAGTGTTTAGCACACATGCGCAGTACACAGCGACCTTTGTGTTGATGGTCAGCATGTTGTTGTTCCATACTCTCTGTGACAAACTGGCCAAAATTGTGAAGGCCTTGCCGATTCTACGGTTGATCTCAGGGTCCAGTGAGAGGTTGTCCATGATGGTAGATCCGAGATAGATGAACTGACTGACCACCTCTAGCACATAGTCATTGATGGCAATGCTTGGATGTTCTGCATCCTGGGCCATAACTTTGGTCTTCTGAAGACTGATTGTCAACCCGAACTCTTCGCAAGCTCTGGAAAAACGGTCAATCAGATGCTGGAGATCGATTTCTGTGTGGGTGGCCAGGGCAGCGTCGTCTGCAAACAGCATGTCTCTGATTGTTGCCTCCCGTACCTTGCTTTTGGCCTTTAGTCGAGCCAGATTGAAAAGTCTCCCGTCAGACCTGGTGTGGAGATAGACTCCCTCTGTGGAATTTCCAAAGGCACGTTTCAGCAACGCTGCGAAGAAGATGCTGAAGAGTGTGGGAGCAAGAACACAGCCTTGTTTTACTCCACTGTGGATGTCGAAGGCATTGGAGGACAAGCCATCATACAGTACCGTGCCTTTCATGTTGTCGTGAAAAGACTGGATCACGCTCAGCAACTTCGGTGGGCAGCCAATCTTTGCCAGGATCTTGAACAGCCCATCTCTGTTCACAAGGTCAAAAGCTTTGGTCAGGTCTATGAAGGCAAGGAGTAGCGGCTTATGCTGTTCTCTGCATTTCTATTGCAGCTGCCTTAAGGAGAAAACCATGTCGGTTGTAGATCTCCCTGCTCGGAACCCGCACTGTGACTCTGGGTAAACTCTGTCAGCAAGCTTCTGCAGTCTATTCAGGATCACGCGTGCGAAGACTTTACCCACAACACTCAGGAGCGATATGCCTCTGTAGTTGTTGCAGTCGCTTCTATCACCCTTGTTCTTGTAGAGGGTCACGATGTTGGAGTCTCTCATATCCTGAGCTACTGCACCTTCATCCCAGCACTGACAGAGGAGGTCGTGGAGGTGTTCTAGGAGGACGTTGATGCCACACTTGATAACTTCTGGTGGGATGCCATCCTTTCCTGGAGCCTTTCCTGTGGACAAGTTCTCAATGACTTTCTTCAATTCTTCCATGGTGGGCTTCTTGTCCAGCTCAATTTCAACGGGAAAACCATCCACGGTATTAAGGGCAGCTTCAGTGACGGTGTTTTTTGCCTGGAGTACACTTCAGAGTAGTGCTCCACCCATCTATCCATCTGCTTGCCCTTGTCCTGGATGTTTTCACCTGTTGCAGACTTTAGTGACACTCTCCACTTCTTTGTGGGTCCCATGGCCTTCTTGATGCCATCATACATTCCCCTGATGTTTGCAGTGTCAGCAGATAGTTGAATGCTCCGGCAGAGCTGGAGCCAGTAATCATTTGTACGCTGTCGAGCTAGTCTCTGTACTTTGCTCCTGGCAAATCGATACTCTTGTAGAGTCCTCTGACTGGGGGAACGCTTGTACTCCAGGTGAACAGCGCGGCGTTCTTCAATGGCTGGAGTGAGTGTGGCGGAATTAGCTTCAAACCAGTCATTGTTCATGTTTCGTTTCTTTCCAAAAACTTTCATGGCTGTGCTGTGTACTGCATCTCTGATGTGGCCCCATCTCTCTTTGGCACAGCCACCGGGAGGCATACAGTTCAGCACCTCAAAGAGCTCATGGGTGAATTTCTCTGCCTTGTCTGGGTGTGCGGTCTTGCTCACATCGATGCGGGGTTTGCCCTCTGGTCTAGAGCGGTGGATCTTCTTTGGCTGTAGCCTCATCTTGCTGCACACCAGCGAGTGATCACTGTCGCAGTCAGCACTGTGGAAGGTGCGAGTAAGCAGGACGCACTTCAAGGCAGACCGCCTGATGATAATCAGGTCGAGTTGGTGCCAGTGCATGGAGCGAGGGTGTCTCCACGACACTTTGTGTTGAGGCTTTGTCTGGAAGAATGAGTTGGTAATGCTGAGGTCATGGTACGAGCACAATTCCAGAAGTCGTTGTCCATTCTCATTCATTTCTCCAACGCCAAACTTTCCAAGACAGGATGGCCAAAAGTCATGGTCAGCGCCCACTCTGGCGTTGAAGTCACCCAGTAGTATCAAGTACTCTTCTTTAGGGATACTCCTGATGATCGTGTCTAACTGGTCATAGAACTCGTCCTTGGTATCCCTGGTGGCGCCGAGTGTTGGTGCATACACGCTGATCAGGTTGACGGGTCCAGTAGATGTGTGGAGTTGGCGTGATAACAGTCTTTCAGTTCCTTGTTGACCAGGTTCCACCATCCCCAGTAAAGAATTTCTCACGGCAAATCCAACACCACACTCTCTGATTTCTTCGGCAGTCTTCCCTTGCCAGAAGAACGCATAGTTCTTTTCCCTGAGAGTCCCAGCGTCTGGCAGCCGTGTCTCCTGCAAAGCGACTATGTCGATTTGGAGTCGTGCTAGCTCATCGTTGATGACTGCAGTCTTCCGAACGTCGCTAATTGCCTGAAGATCTTGTGATAGGCCAGTTGTCATGGTCCGTACGTTCCAGCATCCTAACTTGAGGGATGGTTTCTTAAATGTTTTTGTTGTTGCCTGGTGCATGGTTCGCAGTCCACTTGTCGGGTACTCACGTACACTAAGCCCCACACACCCAGTGAAGCAGGTGAACTGTGGCGGGACAACACCTTATTGGCTGAGGGCTGCCCAGCTTGAGGCGGGCGATAGTTGTCCAGTGAGACGTGGTGATCCCTCCCACCGTCGGAAGCAACCCCTGGCGCCAGCTCTACGCCAATCGAGCAGGAGGCTTATAACCGGTAAACTGTTGCTTCCCGTGTTGTGTCGACGCTGTGAGGTGAAGCTGGAGTGTCCTCTCCAGGGCGCAAGCCAGGGCAGGGTGATATGGAGGAACAGCTGTTGCCCATGCAGCAGAACCCCCCTCTCCACGCAACTGATGGATCCAAGGGAAAGACAATGTCGATACAACTTGGCACCAGTGGCGTTGCAGGAGTTGCCGGAATGACGTTGAGGACATGTCAGACCGCCATTGGGACTCCGACACCGGATTTGGTTTCAGGGTTGACTCCCTTAGCCTTTCCAATGAGTGGGTATTGCCACAAGGCAGCAGAGGTTTTAAATCAGAGTTTTCCTTCTCCTAGGTGGGCTGCCTTCCAGGGCTAACGAGCCCCACCTGCCCGAGAGGAGGTTTTGAAGGCTAGGAATATAACAGGGTTTAAAATAGAACTGGATAAATTCATGGAGATGAAGTCCATTAATCAGGATAGGTAAGGAATGTTGTCCCTAGCTTCTGTTTGTCAGAGGGGGGTGATGGATGGCAGGAGAGAGATCACTTGATCATTACCTGTTAGGTTCACTCACTCCAGAGCACCTGGTATTGGCCACTGTCGGTAGACAGGATACTGGGCTGGATGGACCTTAGGTCTTACCCAGTACAGCCATTCTTATGTTCTTCTGTTTTGGTGCCGATGGTGCCATTGTTGTAGATTTGATCGGTGGTGTGACTGTTTTGTGTGTAGTCTTGGTTGGGACGGTTGATGCCATTTTCATCCTGTTGGTCAGTACCAATGACTCTGTCGGTGCCGGTGGCAGCAGCATTGCAAATGGTACAGGTCTTGGTACCGTGTAACGCATTGGGGTGTTCAGTGCCGTGGAGGAGGAGGCGCGTCTGTGCCTTGACAATTTGTCAGTCTGATGGGCGTCGGCAGAAGTCCGCAGAGGGATGGTGCCGGAGGTGCCTGGAGCCTCAAAGGTGCTAAATCTAGTCGAGCTCGGCACCGAGGACAGCTAAGTCGCTGGGGACCTCTTCTTTTTCTGAGTGTCCCTGTGCAGGGAACTCACGGCTTGCTTCCTAGAAACTTTGGAAGACTGAGCGTTTTTTTAGCATAGGTTTTGCCCAGGGAGCTATCTGCTGATGTTGGTTTTTGTCCCATATCAGTAGGCTGAGGGACTTTTCCATTAGGATCATTTTGAGGTGACAGTCTGTCGCGCTGTGCCCTGGCTTTCAGGTTATTGCAGTGGGCACATTTTTGAGGGATATGAGTCTCCTCCAAACATCGGACAAAATAGAGTGTCCATTGGGGACTGGCATAGCCTCAAAGCAAGAGTTAAATTGTTTAAAGAAGGGAGAATCCGACATCACAGCCGTTAAAATTTCCCCAGTAGGGAAGGGGGAAATAATACTAAAAAAGGGGTTTGGGGTTTTTTTGTTGGGTTCTTTTTGGAAAAAAGTATCTAACTAAGCTAACTAAGTAAAGAGACTTACTAAATTACAACTAACTTATTTATAAATGAAATAAAGTAATTGAAGAGGCAGCACTGCCACTGAGCTCCGTCTGCAGCCAAGGATGGTTGAGAAGGAACTGAAAAGATTGGGTCATGTGAGCACTAGATGAGGTGCCAATGGTACCATGAGATGACTGATGCACACAAGCACCCTGACTGAGCACTGCTACTGAAAATCTCCAATCTATGATGCAGGGATGCACTGAAGTGGAGCACCCCCAGGGACACTACTCAAAGAAGTAACCAATTAGCCAGTTTTAATCTATGTAATATGTGCCATCTTAAGTTTATATCACTCTAGGGTTTTAATCAAAATGTTGTGCAGTACCAAGACAAATGCCTTAAAGAAGTCTGTAACATCAACACTATTACTTTATAAACCCAACTTGTCATCTCATGAAAAAAGGTATCAGGTTAGTATGACAGGATCTATTTTCCATAAACCCATGTTAATTGTCATTAATTATGTTACCTTCCTCTAATTCTTTATTAATCAATTCCTGTATCAGCAAGTCCATTATCTTGCCTGGGATCGATGCGAGTCTGAAAGGCCTATAATTAACTGGGTCATCAAATTTACCCTTTTTAAATATTGGCGCAACATTAGCTTTCTTCCAGTCTTCTGGAAATTCACTAGTGTTCTAAGACATATTGAAAATCAACATGAGTGGTTCAGCGGGTTACTCAGCCAACTCTCTTAAAACTGTTTGATGCAAGTTATCTGGACCTGCTGATTTTAAAATATCCAACTTTCATTAACTGAAAGGTATATTTATATTTCTAGCCAATGACAAAGGAGAATGATTTATGCATTAGAATGTGAATCAAACATCAATGTTGCATATATATTTTAATGGGTGACTTAAGTGCAGAAGGATCACTACTAAAATAATTTAAAGTATCACATTATAATGAGAAAAAATACTTACCTTTGCTTTGTCTGCAACAAAATAACACTCTAAATATCTGGTAGATCTGTACAAATTGTCTAGTTCATCTTTCTGGAAGAAAAGACATGTAAAGCAGGGTTATGTAAAGAAAATTGATGTGTTTAACTGCATGCAGAATAACAGAAATGCACTCCTGAACCATACCCTCCTGTATTACGTTACTCACACAAAGGGAAAATCTTACAGAATTATAATTCTTTGACAGGGTAACAAGACTTGTGGATGCGGGGAAGCAGATGATGTGGTATATCTTACTTTGACTTTAATAAGGCTTTTGATACTGTTTCACATGACCTTCTCATAAACAAATTAGGGAAATCCAATTTAGATGGAGCTACTATAAGGGAAGTGCACAACTGATTGGAAAACCATTCCCAGAGAATAGTTATTAGTGGTTCACAGACAAGCTGGAAGGGCACATCGACTGGGGTCTTGCTGTTCCTCTGGATTTGAGGGGTGTGTGCTCCCCAGATTTTGATCAAACTGATTACAACCATATTGTATTCATTCAGCCACCTGGAGTTAATAAAAGAGAACACTACATAGTTAAGGGTTAATTGGAATAAGCAGGGCTTCAGGATGCAAGGTCAAAATCTGCTGTAGGCTTCAGTTTCTCCTAATCAGAATAGAAGGAGGGGAGAAGAAAATTAACAGATTGAGACTAAAAGAAAATAAGTGGATGGAGACCTTGAATTTGGGCGCCTTTGATATAGAAGCTTATTATGACTAAGGTTGTTAGCAATGTTTGTTGATAAGTAGTTTATTGAAGTTAGGAGGGGTGATCTACTAGCTTGTGATCTACTATGAGCTCTGTGTTTTGTAAAAGTTAGTTATAAAAAGACTAGATAATAGATTCAACAGGGAGTCCAGTGGCACCTTAAAGACTAACAGATTTGTTTGGGCATAAGCTTTCGTGGGTAAAAAACTTACTTCTTCACATGCATGGAGTGAAAATTACAGAAGCAGGCATTATTATACTGACACATGAAGAGAAGGGAGTTGTGACGGTGCACCCTATAAGGCTTTATGGGAATACGCTTGTGAATGTATATATACGACTTAACTGGAATATGTTTTATGCTACATATGCCATGTAACATATCTCTGTAAAGGTTATGATCTACTGAATCTATTCATCCTATTTATATGTATGCATCATTTTTGTATGTGAAGTTATGAATACTGGCTGTGTACTTTTGCTTGATTTTTAATTAGCCTTTGTAAAGCATTTGGTCAGCTTCTTGAGAAAGGAATGTGCAAGTTAAGTGCCCAATCAAGAAACACTTAACGAACAATAGATCTTGGAAGGCTTCAATCCACATAAGAAGTCTTCCTGCAGGCATTCAAGATAGCAGGTGGGCAATGGCTGTTGCCTGTAAAAACGGAGTCATGCACATGTGACTTGCCCAGGTGACTCCAAAACTCCATCTTGGAGCTGGACTTTGCATAGGAGAGAGAAGGGGGTCTCCACCCACAAGAGAAAGTCTAGTTAAACCCCTGGGAGACCCCTCCATTTTGTCTTCATCTGGTTCAAGAGATAGCAGCTCCACCCCCGAGGATACCTGAAAGAAACTGGAACAAAGGACAGTAACTACAGGGGGTGTGAGTGATTGCTGGACCCAGACTAGAAGGAGACTAGTCTATAAAAGGAAGCTTATCAGAACATCTCTGAGGGTGAGATTTTATCTGTATTCAGTCTTCTTACTGTATTAGGCATAGGCTTGTGTGTTTTATTTTATTTTACTTGGTAATTCACTTTGTTCTGTCTAATACTACTTGGAACTACTTAAATCCTACTTTCTGTATTTAATAAAATAACATTTACTTATTAATTAACCCAGAGTATGTATTAATACCTGGGGGGGGGGGAACCGCTGTGCTTATCTCTCTATCAGTGTTATAGAGGGTGAACAATTTATGAGTTTACCCTGTATAAGCTTTATACAGGGTAAAACAGATTTATTTGGGGTTTGGACACCATTGGGAGTTGGGCATCTGAGTGTTAAAGACAGGAACACTTCTTAAGCTGCTTTCAGTTTAAGCCTACAGCTGTTAGGGGACTTGGTTTCAGGCCTGGTTCTGGGTTTGCAGCAGGCTAGTGGGTCTGGCTCAAACCAGGCAGGGCACTGAAGTTCCAAGCTGCCAGGGCAAGAAAGCGGGGGCAGAAGTAGTCTTGGCACATCAGGGGTTTCTGTGATCCAACCCATCACGGGAGTTACCTCACAAGTGGAGAACCAGTGTTGACAGGGCCAATTCGATCAGGGTGGATGTAATCCACACCCAATTGAGGAAGAGGTATCAATTCCAGGAGAAGCAAAGCTGAGGAAACTACAATGCATTGGTGATCTTCCTGAAAACACCATCCTGGCCACCATCGATGTAGAAGCTCTTTACACCAATATTCCACATGAGGATGGACTACAAGCTGTCAAAAACAGTATTCCTGATGAGGCCATGGCACACTTGGTGGCTGAGCTTTGTGACTCTGTCCTTACCCATAACCATTTCAGATTTGGGGACAACTTATACCTTCAAGTCAATGGCACTGCTATGGGTACCCCATAGCGTGGCTCCACGTCGCTCCATGGTATGCCAATGTTTTTATGGCTGACTTAGAACGCTTTCTCAGTTCTCGTCCCCTAGCGCCCCTCCTCTACTTGCGCTATATTGACAATATCATCATATGGACCCACGGGAAGGAGGCCCTTGAAGAATTGTACCTGGATTTCAACAATTTCCACCCCACCATCAACCTCAGCCTGGACCAGTACACACAAGAGATCCACTTCCTGGACACTACAGTACACATAAGTGATGGTCACATAAACACCACCCTATACCGGAACCTACTAACCGCTATACTTACCTACATGCCTCCAGCTTCCATCCAAGACACATCACACAATCTATTGTCTATAGCCAAGCCCCAAGATAAAATAAAAATATAAATAAAAATAAATAAATGGAGATATGCCAATCTCCTAGAACTGGAACGACCTTGAAAGGTCATCGAGTGCAGCCCCCTGCCTTCACTAGCAGGATCAAGTACTGTCCCCTGACAGATTTTTGCCCCAGATCCCTAAATGGCCCCCTCAAGGATTGAACTCACAACCCTGGGTTTAGCAGGCCAATGCTCAAACCACTGAGCTGAACTGAATTTGCTCCAATCCCTCAGACAGAGACAAACACCTACAAGATCTTTATCAAGCATTCTTCAAACTACAATAGCCACTTCGGGAAGTGAGGAAACAGACTGACAGAGTGAGATGGGTACCCAGAAATCACCTACTACAGGACAGGCCCAACAAGGAAAATAATTGAACACCACTGGCCATCACATACAGCCCCCAGCTAAAACCTCTCCAGCACATCATCAATGATCTACAACCTATCCTGGAAAAGATCCCTCACTCTCACAGACCTTGGGAGACAGGCCAATCCTCGCTTACAGACAGCCCCCAACCTGAAGCCAATACTCACCAGCAACTACACACCACACCACAGAAACACTAACCCAGGAACCAATCCCTGTTTCAAACCTCGTTGCCTACTCTGTCCCCAGATCTACTCTAGCGACACCACCAGAGGACCCAACCACATCAGCCACACCATCAAGGACTCATTCACCCGCACGTCTACTAATGTGATATATGCCATCATGTGCCAGCAATGCCCCTCTGCCATGTACATTCACCAAACCGGACAGTCTCTACATAAAAGAATAAATGGACACAAATCGGACATCAGGAATAGTAACATACAAAAGCCAGTAGGAGAACACTTCAATCTTCCTGGACATTTTCTAACAGATTTAAAAGTAGCCATACTTGAACAAAAAAACTTCAGAACCGACTTAAAAGAGAAACTGCAGAACTAAAATTTATTTGCAAATTTAACACCATTAATTTGGGCTTGAATAGGGACTGGGAGTGGCTGGCTCACTACAAAAGTAGCTTTGCCTCTCCTGGAATTGACACCTCCTCCTCAATTATTGGGCGTGGATTACATCCACCCTGATCGAATTGGCCCTTCAACACTGGTTCTTCACTTGTGAGGTAACTCCCTGCTCTTCATGTGTCAGTATAATAATGCCTGCTTCTGTAATTTTCACTCCATGCATCTGAAGAAGTGGGTTTTTTACCCATGAAAGCTTATGCCCAAATAAATCTGTTAGTCTTTAAGGTGCCATCAGTCTCCCTGTTGTTTTTGTGGATACAGACTAACATGGTTACCCCCTGATACTAGATAATAGTGTGTATTTTGGAGCAATTCTCTGAAGCAATTCTGAGAGATTTTTTCTTGCCACCTTACTCTTTGGCAGGGAAGCAACCAGCCATTGTGGACCTGCTCAAATTTTAGGTAGTTATTTGGGATGTTCTAAATTTATTGTTTGTGTCTGTGTGTGATTCAATCTAATAAATTGTAGTTTTAGATAAGAGCACGCTTACTTGTATCAATTTTCATCAGCCAGAAGCACTGTGTTCCCACTGACGTATTCGTGACACTGCCTGGAATGAAATAGTTAAGTTACCACTGCTTTTGGTTCTGAAAACGTTTGGTTGGGTAACACCACAGGGATCAGTTCTGGGTCTGGTTCTGTTCAATATCAATGATTTAGATAAAGGAAAAAAGAGTACATTTATGAAGTTTGTGGATGATACTAAGATGGGAGGGGTTGTAAGTGTTTTGGAGGATAGTACTAAAATTCAAAATGATCTGCAAAAACTGGAGAGATGGTCTGAAGGAAATAGGATAAAATTTTCAATAAGAAAAAATGCAAAGTACTCCAATTACGAAGCAACAATCAGTTGCACACACACAAAATGGGAAATGACTGCCTGGGAAGGAGTACTGCAGAAAGGGATCTAGGAATCATAATAGATCACAAGCTAAATCTGAGTGAACAGTGTAATACTGTTGCAAAAAAGGCAATTATTATGAAACGTATTAGCAAGAGTGTTGTAAGCAATATAGGAGAAGTAATTCTTCTACTCAACTGGAGTATTATGTTCATTTCTGCATGCCACATTTCAGGAGAGTTGTGGACAAATTGAAGAAAGTCCAGAGAACAACAACAAAAAGGACAAAAGGTCTAGAAAATATGACCTATGAAGGAAGATTGAAAAAAATGGGTTTGTTTAGTCTGGAGAAGAGAAGACTGAGAAAGAACATAACAGTTTTCAAGTACATAAAAGGTTGTTACAAAGAGGAAGGAGAAATTTTTTTCTCCTTAACCTCTGATGATAGAACAAGAAGCAATCGGCTTAAATTGCAGCAAGGGAGGTTTACGTTGGACATTAGGAAAGACTTCCTTTTAGGGTGGTTAAACACAGGTTAAACTAGAGAGGTTCTGGAATCTCCATCATTGGAGATTTTCAAGAGCAGCCTTGACAAACACCTGTCAGGAATGCTCTAGATAATACTTAGTACTGACATGAGTTCAGGGGACTGGTCTAGATGACCTCTTGAGGTCCCTTCCTGTCCTACGATTCTATGACTCTATCATTCTCTAGAATACTACTTTCTTTGCACCAACACTCTGAATTTGAAAAGAATTACATGAAGCTAACTGACAGCCCTAGATAAGTACTACTATAAAAGTATACTCATTTTCCTTTGCTAATAGGCTTCTGTAGAGCAGCGGTTCTTTATGTTTTTCCACTGGAAAATCGAAACTACCTGCAGTTCCTTGCTGCAGCCCACCGAATCCCACAATCCTTCATGCAGAAAAGGACTGAAGTCCCAGTAGGAAGTTACTTTTTAAGTCCTAAAGCTGGGTGAAAGCTGGGTGTGGTGGCTAGTGGGTTAGCATTCCTAGCTGGCCTGAGGGGCCCCAACACGGACCCTCTGCCTTGTCCTGTCAGATAAGCCCCTTCATTCCTGGGTTTGGATCAGCCTCTGTTGGGGAGGAGAGTCTTTGTTCCACAGCTGTTGGTGTTCTCCAAACCATCTCCAGTCTTGTCCCAATATTACTGGGTAAACCAGGGTGGTCATTAAGCCAACTCTGCAAGTCTCAGTGTGGCCCTCTACTTCCACTTTTGTCATGTTGCATTCCCCATGAGTATACTGGAGGTCAATAGCAGACCCCGCCATGTCAGGGGACTCCAGAAGGCTAGTCCATGTCATGGTATGGCTACATCTGGAGTGCACCACACCCATCAGTTTGGTGCCATTGTCCCATACTTGCAGCAACATCTTTGTTGGGTCCTGTTTCAGGCAGGGCTGGCCAACAACATTTTGGCACCTGAGGCAACGAGCTTCCCCCTCGCTTGGGCCAAAACTTTGAAAGGTCTCAATTCTGCCTTCTTCCTGTTCTACTCCTCTCATGGTACTGCTCTGCTACCTATCAATAAAGGAGAACTGCTCTGCTACCTACCAATAAAGGAGAACATACATCTTAAAATGCCTTGTTCAAAAATGTTAAGTAACACTTAACTTTCAAACGCCTGAACAGCAAAAGTAACTTTTCTAGTCTGCATAGTAAACACTGGCAGTTTTATCTGTTTGAATAATATGGAAGTCGGTAGAGGGAATTTGGATGCAGGCCTCTATATGACCAAGAGTCAGGCTAACTCTAGCTGTAATAACGCGAGATTTGTAGAAGCAGGGCTCACATCAGAAGCGGGTGGGAAGACAGCAGAGTAGAGTCAGCGTGACCCAGCCTTGAGATAGCTATGTTTTGAGAACAGAAGTAGGCAAGGAATGGGCAAGACATAATATAAACAAACTGCAGTTGTTGATCATTACTGTATGTAACAAAAGGTATAAATGTCAGGTGTGCAGTCCAGAATAACAGAGTAATATCTTGCTGACTTCAGATCTGCCGCAATCTTCTCTTTTACTTTTGTTGCCAGTAACTGTATGATCTCATTTTGAATTGTTTTTCCAAGGTAGTGGTGTGTGTACATTTCTTGGGTGGTGACTCTTCTTAGATACTCCTGGAGTACAGCATCAAACTCAGCCATCAGCTGCACAATTTTAAGGAAGTTTCCATTGTTTGGCACATACAGCTGATCTGAAGTGCCACGCAGTGCTAGGTTTTGGGTAGCAAGTATTCTCACAATGGTAATGAGCCTTTTCAGAACATTTTGCCAGTAAATAGACTCTGATGCAATCTTCTCTAGATCCTGATCATCTATGGTGGCCTTTAACCTTAGTCTCATCTCAAGCTCTTTCCACCTATGGAATGCTCTCTGGTGATTTGTTGCCTTCTCATGGCATGCCAGATTTATAGCCAGATTTTTCCAGTCCTTTGTTCTTGTAGAACCCAATGTGGCTGGAACATTAGACTGGAAGACTTTGCAACAAAAGCAGTATGCAGCATTCTGAGAGCCATGGCCTCTACACTTTGTCACCACTAGGGATTTCACGCCAGTAATGTGTTGGATGGAAATTTCTATTTTCATTGTCTTGGGGAACATGAAGTTTTTCACTTGCTGTGGCCCAGGCAGTTCAAGGAAGTCCCTCAGGCTACTGCTCAAGTGGGTACACAGTCCTGAATCATCTAGACTTATCAACTAAACTCAGCAGCAGCTGTTTCTTGTGCCTCCACCACACTCTTCTCTGATCTACAATTTTCTTCAGGAATGTGCATGGTTACATCCATTTGAGATGGAGATATGGATGCTGCAGTAGCTGCTAGGGTCACCTGCACTCTAACTGGAAGATCAGGCATCTCCTCACCACTCATCCTCACTGGGGCTGGAAGGCTCACCATGAACATTTGTGTCTATGTATCTCAGGAGAGCTCCTTCCTGTTTAGATAAAAAAGCTTCCTTTTTGCTTTCTTTCTTTTTCTGAATGCTGCCCAGAGGGGCGTTTTCTTCTTTCACTCATGACTACTGTTCTGTGCCAACTATTTGGCTCTCAACACTCAATTGAAGGGGACAAATAAGCAGGCTGGTAGCAGGACCTGAATGAGGGAAGATATCAGCGTCTTAAGGGCCTAACTGGCTTCTACTACTTCAGTTGACTGCCTTTTTCTCCTCAAGTGGGTTCAGGGAAGCAGCAGGAAACAGGAAGCTCCCTGAGAAGCTGGTGTTAATCAATCCAGGCTCCTGGGGCTACTAGAGAGGTACATAAGAGGCTTCTCCTCCTCTCTCTCCCTGCAGCTTCTGCTGCTTTCTGTTATTCCCTCTCACCTTTTCTCCTGCCTGCCTGGTATGTCTCTTGTGCCCTCCTTCCTCCAGCACAGCACTCCACCATCTCTGTGCATCTAGAGCAGAGAGAATATATATGCACCAGCACCAGACACAATTTTCTACACTCTGGGTCCTAGTGGCACACTCCCCACAAACTGGCACCTGAGGCGGCCACCTCAGTTCACCTCATGGTAAGGCCAGCCCTGGTTTCAGGGCTCAGGTGTCTGCTATCCATGCCTGCCCATAACTGCAGTTCACAAAGGGGCACTCCCACCTGAACTTGCCCTTTGGGGTCGCTATTGTCTGGCCCACATCTGGTGCAATGAGTCGTCCTGATAGGGTGTATCCCCCTCTACGAGAGCACTGGTCCCGCCTCCATTCCACCTCTGCAGTTAACGGTCTTCTTACAGTGGGTGCATTTCTTAAGATGATGGCCAATTTATCTGTTCTCAATCTTCCCTCTGAGCCTGGCCCCTGCTAGGGATCAAAATCTTGCTTCCAGGGGCACTGCCCTCAGTGTTCTTGCCAGCAAGTTAAGGAAGTATGGGCTGGATGAATGCACGGTAAGGTGGATAGAAAACTGGCTGGATGGTCGTGCTCAACGGGTAGTGATCAATGGCTCCATGTCTAGTTGGCAGCCGGTATCAAGTGGAGTGCCCCAAGGGTCGGTGCTGGGGCCGGTTTTGTTCAATATCTTCATCAACGATCTGGAGGATGGTGTGGACTGCACCCTTAGCAAGTTTGCAGATGACACTAAACTGGGAGGAGTGGTTGATACGCTGGAGGGTAGGGACAGGATACAGAGGGACCTAGACAAATTAGAGGATTGGGCCAAAAGAAATCTGATGAGGTTCAACAAGGACAAGTGCAGAGTCCTGCACTTAGGACGGAAGAATCCCATGCACTGCTACAGACTAGGGACCGAATGGCTGGGCAGCAGTTCTGCAGAAAAGGACCTAGGGGTTATGGTGGACGAAAAGCTGAATATGAGTCAACAGTGTGCCCTTGTTGCCAAGAAGGCTAACGGCATTTTGGGCTGTATAAGTAGGGGCATTGCCAGCAGATCGAGGGACGTGATTATTCCCCTCTATTCGGCACTGGTGAGGCCTCATTTGGAGTACTGTGTCCAGTTTTGGGCCCCACGCTACAAGAAGGATGTGGATAAATTGGAAAGAGTCCAACGGAGGGCAACAAAAATGATTAGGGGGCTGGAGCACATGACTTATGAGGAGAGGCTGAGGGAACTGGGATTGTTTAGCCTGCAGAAGAGAAGAATGAGGGGGGATTTGATAGCTGCTTTCAACTACCTGAAAGGGGGTTCCAAAGAGGATGGATCTAGACTGTTCTCAGTGGTAGAAGATGACAGAAGAAGGAGTAATGGTCTCAAGTTGCAGAGGGGGAGGTTTAGGTTGGATATTAGGAAAAACTTTTTCACTAGTAGGGTGGTGAAGCACTGGAATGGGTTACCTAGGGAGGTGGTGGAATCTCCTTCCTTAGATGTTTTTAAGGTCAGGCTTGACAAAGCCCTGGCTGGGATGATCTAATTGGGTTTGGTCCTGCTTTGAGCAGGGGGTTGGACTAGATGACCTCCTGAGGTCCCTTCCAACCCTGAGATTCTATGTTTCTATGATTCTATGACAGCCCCTCGGCAGACATATAGTTCTCTATTAGGGTCATGGCCCCTTCCAGGGTCGATGGTGCTTCACCTACTCTTTCGTCATGACTGGGAGAATATGGATGAACTATCCTAATACAATAATTTCCACCACCTGCACTCCGGTCTTTTTTTTTTTTTTGGGGGGGGGGGGGGGGGGGGCTAACCAGTGCCAACACTAGTCCTTCAGACATTTGGTCACCACAGGGGCAAGGTATCTTTCTTTGAAAACCCTCCAGTGGAACATCTCGGGGTTCATATCTAGGTAGTCGAATATGGCTGCTTTTACCTTTGTGTAGTCTAGTGCTTCAGCGGGGTCCAAGCTCCGATAGGACACTTGCACAGGGCTGATCAAGTATGGAGCTATCAGGGTGGTCTAGTGTTCTTGTACCCAACCTGCTACGGTGACCACCCATTCGAAGGTGACAAGAAAGGATTCAGGGTCATCTCCAGGACCCATTTTTGTGAGCCAGATGGGCAGCTTGGTGGGGAGGGCATTTCCTACAGTCCCAGAAACAGTGATGTTGGATGCCCCCTGGAGCTGTAATAGCATCGCCACCTGCTGGATCAAGTGGTTTTTTTTGTGCCTGGTACTGGGCCGCCAGTTCCCAAATAAGCTGTTGTTCCTGTGCAGCAATCTGTTGCAGTATCTGCCCTTGCTGATGCTGGTTCTCCAAAATTCATTTCAGCAGCTTTTCTATATTCATGGCTTCTTAAGGGTCATTCAATTGGTGGTCCAGTGGTCCTTTTAACAGGACTTGGCTGTTGCCCATGTTCTCCATCACGTATATGAGGGGGTGGGTTGGGTCCAATCCCAGCAACATCACCTGGTGGCAGTACTCTGAGTTATGTCACCCAGCAGTGAGCATCAATGGCTGGGAATAAGGGAACCCAGGCCCTCCCTGCTCTACCGGGTTCCAAACCACAGCCCAATGAAGCAGTAAGTCCAAAATAGGCAGCCTAGGGGAGGGGTGCCTCTATGCCTACTCTCTGGGCAACTTTTTCTACCTTAGCTTCTTTTCTTCTGTTGATGTCGCTGGTTTACTTCTGAGTTCTCCTATCCATGCTCCAAAGGGTCTCCCTCTCACAGTCGCAGCTCATTGTTGCTGATCTCAGTGATTGAAAGGCTTGTGGCAGCCTGGCATGGAGGACTGGAGCACTAAAGTCAGCAGATCTGAGTAAACAGGAGGAGGACTTTAGCTGCTTGGGGCGACCATGCCTTCTTGGCCGGAGCCTACAACACACAACTGTTCTCCTGCTTCATCTGCCCAGACTGAGCTAAACTGCTCGCTTTTGAGCTCAGCCTTCACTGTGAGCATGCAACCTGGGGCGGCTGGTTGGAGTTTTCTGGGCCTAGAGCTGCTCCTTAACTCTTACTTCTCCAGTGTGGGGTTTGCAGACCTCATCACAGTACCCCACTGAGGCCCAAACTGTGGTCTTCCAGGGGAGTGAGGAGACTTAGGTGTGGGTAGAAGAAGGGACAGGAGAGAATTTTAGTTATTAGCAAGGGGTTTATCCCGGGAGCTTCCATATGCCGGGGGGACTTCTTTCAGCCAGTGTCTAGCCACACATCCCACAGACCTTAACTTTTTCCTTGCTTTCAAATCTTCTGTCTTTCCCATGAACTGTTTATTGGATGGTTCAGGATCTGGGTCCTATCAGGGTCTGGTGTAGACCCAGTCTTTCATGTAGGAGGGATCCTCCTGAGATATAATGTAGCTTCTGCTCATCCTGGGCTATCTCCACTGGAGAACAGAGGCCTAACCTCTTCTGCCTACTCCCAGTGCACTCCCCCTCACTTAGCCCAGGGCTACACTAGGGGAGGGGGTCAATCTACGATACGCAACTTCAGCTACGGGAATAGCGTAGCTGAAGTCGGCGTATCGTAATCGACTTACCTGGCGATGAGGACGGCGGCGAGTCAATCGCTGCCACTCCCCCGTCGACTCCGCTTCCGCCTTTCGATGAGGTGGATTGCCGGAGCCGACGGGGAGCGTGATCGGGGATCGATTAATCACGTCTTAACGAGACGCGAAAAATCGATCCCCGATAGATCGATTGCTACCCGCCAATCCGGCGGGTAGTGAAGACCTGCCCTTAGACGCAGGGATTAAGATGCAAGGATGAGCAGAAATAAAGGTGTGACAGATCGACTACCCCACTACCCTCTCTTCCCCAGAGTGTCTGGCCTTCCCTAAGTGAAACAGAGAGGTGTGTGTGTGTGTGTGGGGGGGGGGGGCGATAACCTTTTTCTGCTAGATGGAGGTGGAAAACTGGACTTTATCTGACCTTGAAAAAATCAAAGGCAAAGCAAAGTTGACAAACTTTCTAGAAAGAAATAAGCAAAGGGAAATAGAGGTGAGACTATCACCTGGGGCATTTAGGCACACATGGAATAGATTCCATGATGCTGACAAACTACTTCCTTCACAGTCAATAGAGAGGAATGCTTTTAGCTATGATAATTATGGATGGATAAACTCAGGAGGAACAGAATTAATTTGTTCCCCTGACTTCAAAGTGAATTTCCAGCACTACTGAGGTCACTTCCAACAATGAGTTAGAAAAACGGGCCTAACATGCATAGCTTCATATGTTATACATCAGAGGTAGTGAATTATCTTTTCTCAAAGCACAAATGTCTTGGTCAAGGTATAGTCAAGGTCCAGGCTCCAGAGAAAATAATTTTAAACCCCAAAACAATAATAAGTAAATAAAAAGATTCCAGGGTCCATTTAAAAGCACGTGGTGGTCTGGATTTGGCTCTTTGTCTGCCTATTGACTACCTCTGTTCTACATAATATTCATTTATTTTATGTGAACACATATAAAATACTTACATCTACTACAGGCTTTCTTTCCATCTGAACCTTAGACATTTGATGTTCTCTGTCTTTAACTGCTTGATCTTCAATATCTTCATCAGTTACTCCACATCGACCAGGTGAGTCTTCATCAGCTGCCATTCGATAAATAACATGTTGAAACGTAGAGGAAGATTTAACAGGTTCAATTTCATAGTTTAAATCGTAAATCATGAAATAGCCCCTGAGAATTGCAAAATTGAAGTGTAATTTAGAGATTGGGAAAACTGAAAAAACTCTACAAAACTATTAGAACTAGTCAGGAATTTTCCATCTGTATTATTTTGATGTATAATGCAGTTTTTGCAGAACTTTTACTGAAATTTCCTCCTTTGCCTCCTGAAAGGAAAGTGCTATTGAGGGAAAAATATTTCCAATTTACAATTGAATAGAAATGTTCTTGGTAACACAGCCACCTTTGAGAGGCACAATTAAGAGCCCAAAGAGCCCTGAATGGGCATCAAGCCACAGATCATTCATCACTGCAATACCTACTGTTTTAAAAGCCACAGATCAGTCATCACTGCACTACATACTGTTTTACAATCTATAAAATAAAATACAAAATTAAGATTAGAGACTTGTGATTCTAGCCCTATGTAGTAACAGCAGATGACCCTTAACAACTGGTTAGCATAAAACAGGGGTCGGCAACTTTAGGAACGCCGCCCATCAGAGTAATCCGCTGGCAGGCTGCAAGACACTTTCTTTACATTGACCGTCTGCAGGAACAGCCCCCCGCAGCTCCCAGTGGCCGTGGTTTGCCGTTCCCAGCCAATGGGAGAAGCGGCCATCACGTCCCTGAGACCCACGCCACTTCCCGCAGCTCCCATTAGCTGGGAACGGCAAACCGCAGCCACTTGGCGCTACAGAGGGCCATGCCATGTCAACCCCTGACATAAAATCTGCATTAGGAAAAGGTAAAAGGCCTTTAACCAGTTATTCTGTTAGTTAAATCTACCTTTCTGTTTCAGAAGAAAAAAATTCATAAATGTTTGTAATCTAGCATACTGAGGAGTCTACATTACCAGAGTCCAGAGCAGGTGCTGAGAACTGCCACAGATTCTGGGACATCCTCCACATATCCAGAGTAGTAGCAATCATCCTGCAAGATCCAAAAGCATGTTTTTTTTCTCCTATCATTAATTTTAGTCAAATAGAATAACAGATTCTAGTTACAAAAAATTAAATATACACAATGCAAAGGCTAAATTTTTTTGCATCTGGTCTCAGAATGGAGTTCTAATATGAAAAAGGAGTGTATGAATGACACCCTTTCACTCAGCAGGTCTGTTCTCCTGTGTACTAGATCTGCTGACTTTAGTGTCAAAACCAAGTTTTGCTGCTTTTCACTCATGTCAACAGTGAGGAGATAATGCAGCTGAGACTGAGTGAGCTTCAAAGAGAGGTTCTCAAATATTTCACTTTTCTCACAGTCAATTCCTAATACCTTACTATTTGCGCTTCTGCTACCTTACTATCAACTAGTTGAAGATGTATGAACATAAAAGAAGACCTACTGGAAATGACATGGATTTTTCTAATACAGTTATGACCAGGGAAGGTGAAGGAAGAGGGATGCATCAGTTCTTCTTCGAGTGATTGCTCATGTGTATTCCACAGTAGGTGTGCGTGCTCGCCACGTGCATGGGTGTCGGAAGTTTTTCCCTTAGCAGTACCCTTACTGGGGGAGCACCGCTGCGACCCCTGCAGTGGTGCCTCTATATTGCGCTATGAGGGGAGCTGCGCTCTCCCCCCACCCTCAGTTCCTTCTTGCCGCCAGTGAAGGTAGTCGGAAATTCTGCTCCAGCTTTGCTGCAGCCTTTCTGCTTGAACCTTAGTGGTACTGTTAGCTAGTTCTTCAGATTCTAGTCGTTAAGTGGGCTCGGGGCATGCCTCGTGCCCCAGGCCCCAGGCTTTAAGTTATGTGACTCTTTTTGCCGGTCCATGCCTAGAAGTGATCCGCACGCTGAGTGTCTCCGCTGCCTGGGAGAAACTCACGTGAGTGAATGCTGCAAGATCTGCAGGTCATTCAAGCCGCGGACGAAAAAGGAGAGGGACATCCAACTTCGTGCTCTCCTGATGGAGTCGGTGCTGGCCCCGGCCCCCCGGGCAGAGTCGGCACCTTGCACAGCATCTTCGGTGCGTAGCAAAGTCCCCTCCACTAGCCGGTGCCGCTCTCTGTCCAAGAAGCAGGGGAAGACATCCTCGTCGCAGCGGCGCCGTGAGAAGGGGAGGTGTGAGGCTGGTCCCATGCTGGGCAGCCCTAGATCCCCCCTGGGCCCAAGACCTCCGACTCGCATTGAGCGGAGCAGCCCGGTACCGTCAGCGCGTGCCTCCCCCGCCGTCACGATGCCGTTGAGGCCGGAGGCTTTGCCGGTACCTGGGGTGCCACAGCCGGGCCCCTGTCCCGGGGCAAGCCACAGCTGGGTGCCCCTCAGACATCCCCGGAGTGGCGCAGCGATCAATCCAAGAACCGCTCGCCGTCCCATTCGGTGGACTCTTCTCCCAGCTCGGGCCAACCGTCCATTCCCGCCACCTCATCGGGCTCGCCGCCGTGTACGCAGCCCCGCCATCCCTCCACGCCTCGCAGTGATGTGCGCAGGCACCGGGACAGGCGCAGGAGACAGTCCTCTTCCTCGGCCCACAGCTACTGCAGCCGTTCACGGCACCGACGGCATTGGAGTTCCAGCTCGAGCTCCAGGGCTAGACGTCGCGCACGACGCTCCTCCTGCCGGTCACCAGCACCGGAGCACCGTAGCTCCAGATGCCGGGGTGGGTACTGGAGCGACTCCTCAACCGGAGACCGCTCCTCGACATCGAGGTCCCGGTCCCGAGGGAGGCACTGTAGCAGGCACTGTCGCTCTTGCCACTCATACGGCACGGTATGCTCGACAGTGACCTCAGCTTCGGCACCCAGCCGCCCGTCTCCAGGTCATGTGGCCCTGCTGGAACAGTCGCTGCCTCCTGGTCCCCAACTGGCTCAGTGGCAGGGGGCACCGTGGCAAGGACAGTGGTGCCAATGGGCCCTGTGGCCCCAGTTGCCCGTCCACGCAGCTACTCGCTCAGTAGCCGGGGCGTCCCATGCTCCGTCGGCATCTCCCTTGCATTGGGGGGAGAGACCGGTAGAACCAGAGCTCGTGGCCCCGTGCCCAGACTCGGACCTGGGTATCGCCCCTCCGGTTCCGCCCTCAACTCTCAGCGCAGAGCCGGCCCACTCTCTGGTACCGGATGACACCATAGCGGCACCGCCGCCTGCTGTCTCACTGGAGGACTTCAAAGCGCACCAGGACTTCCTTAAGCGCGTGGCATCCAACCTCCAGCTCCAGGCCGAGGAGATGGAAGGGCCCTCTGACTCACTGTTTAATGTACCATCATAGTCGACACCAGGCTGAGTGGTCTTGCCCCTTCACCAGGGTGTAGCCAATATTTCGAATACCCTGTGGCAGACCCCAGCTTCCTTGGCCCCCATCTCCAAGAAAGTGGAGAGGAAATACTTTGTCCCAACAAAGGACCATGAGTACCTCTATTTGCACCCTACGCCCAACTCCCTGGTGGTGGAGTCGATGAACCACCGTGAGCGGCACGGCCAGCCCGCACCCACCCCCAAAGATAAAGACGCCAGGAGACTGGATGCTTTCGGCAGAAAGTTTTATTCCTCGGCGAGTTTCCAGCTCAGAGTGGCTAACCATTAGGCCTTACTGAGCCGTTATGATTTCAACTTGTGGGGGTCCCTCCCCAAGTTCGAGCCTCTCCTTCCGGATTGAGACAACAGGGATTTCAAGGCTCTTGTAGAGGAGGGGGAGACAGCTGCAAAAGCCACCCTCCAGGCAGCGTCAAATGCAGTCGATACCGCAGCCCGCTCAATGGGTTCCGCCATATCCATGCGCAGGGCGTCTTGGCTCACCCTGTCTGGACTGTCGGCGGAGGCCCAGTCCATCATGCAGGACCTGCCCTTCAATGGGGAAGCATTATTTGCCGACCAGACGGACGCCCACCTCCATGGCATGAAGGATTCTCGTACCACCCTGCAAACCTTGGGCCTCTAAATCCCCTCGGCGAAAGACAAGCCCAGGCCGCAGGCGTCGGCTCTACCTTCACGAAGCAGATACGAGCCCCCTGCTAAGAGGCCCAGAGACCAGAGGCGTTGGTCTCAACGTCAGTCCCTTCTTCCCTGCAGCCCATGCCCGCCAAGGGCAAGAGGAAGGGAAAGAGGCGGTTTTGACTATTTGCAGGGGGAAACCAGGCGTGTTGCCAGGAAAACCCCCCGGTTAATAAAGTTTGTGTTCTGCAACCGATTGTCTGTCTTTGAGAGGGAATGGTCCCGCATAACATCAGACCGGTGGGTCCTCAACACGGTTTCCAAGGGCTGCACGTTGCAGTTCACTTCACCCCTGCCCTATCACCCCCTGTCCCGGCAGGGCCCAGGGACCCAGGAGCATGCCCACCTCTTGGAGCAGTAGGTGGCCTGCCTGCTGCACCTGGGGGGTGGTGGAAAGAGTCCCCGTAGAATACCAGGGCAGAGGTTTCTACTCCAGGTACTTTCTGATCCCCAAGCGCAAGGGCGGTCTCAGGCCCATTTTGGACCTGCAGGCCCTCAATCGGTATATGGTCCGCTCCAAATTCCGCATGGTATCCCTGGCCTCCATTATCCCTTCGTTGGACCCGAGGGACTAGTACACGGCCCTGGACCTCCAGGACGCGTATTTCCATGTCCATATCCTCGAGGTGCACAGACGCTTCCTCAGGTTCCTGGTAAGGATGGACCATTATCAGTTCACAGTCCTCCCCTTTGGCCTCTCCACGGCACCAAGGGTCTTCACCAAATGCATGGCAGTGGTGGCCGCCTACCTCAGACGGGAAGGGGTTCAATCTTCCCTTATCTGGATGATTGGCTTCTCAAGGGCAACTCTCGGTCCCAGGTACAGGCCCATGTCGAGCTGCTCCGCTCCACATGCGCAGATCTCAGCCTGGTGATAAACGAAAGCAAATCCATGTTAGTTCCAGTGCAGCACATAGAGTTCATAGGGGCGCTGCTGGATGCCTTGAAGGCCACAGCCTCTCTCCCTCTAAGCAGGTTCGAGACTCTCAAAGGTCTCATCACCTTGGTCACGGCTTTTCTGGTTACGATGGCAAGAGCGTGCCTCCAGATTCTGGGGCACATGGCGGCTTGCACATATGTGGTCCGCCACGCCAGGCTCCGAATGAGGCCCCTCCAGCTCTGGCTAGCCTCCCAATTCCCCCAGGCCAGGGACGGTCTGGACAAAGTTCTCATGGTACCATCCCTGGTGCTTACCTCCCTTCAATGGTGGTTGTACCCGCACAATATGTTGCAAGGGGCCCCCTTTCAGGAAGTATCCTCGTCGCTGGACCTGGTGTCCGATGCGTCGGACCTGGGCTGGGGAGCCCATATAGGGAGTATGCAAACCCAAGGGAAATGGTCAGCCTCGGATTTGTCTCTCCACATAAATGTCAGAGAGCTCAGGGCGATACGCTTGGCATGCGTAGCTTTCAGCACGCACCTTCGCGGGAAGGTGGTCGGAGTCCTCACGGACAACACCGCCACTATGTACTACATCAACAGGCAAGGCAGGACTCATTCCTTGGCCCTCTGCCTAGAACCCCTGAACCTATGGGAGTTTTGTATAGCCCAAGATATCTCCCTGCGGGCTTTTCACCTGCCCAGCGCCCGCAATATGCGAGCCGACTGCCTCAGCAGGGTTTTCTCCCACCAGTACGAGTGGTCCCTCCACTCGGAGGTCACTCACCAGCTCTTCCACGACTGGGGAGTTCCCCAAGTCGACCTCTTCGCAACCCGTCAGAACCGGCGCTGCCCCCAGTTCTGTTCCAGGAGGGGAATGGGGAGGGGGCGATCTCGAACGCCTTTCTCCTGCAGTGGTCTGGCCAGCTTTTCTACACGTTCCCACCCTTTCCCCTCATCAGCAAGGTCCTGTACAAAGTAAAAACAGACAGGACGCATGTCATCCTCATAGCTCCAGACTGGGCCTGCCAACACTGGTACTGGACCCTCCTGAGGCTGTTGGTGGCCCCCCCGCGGAGGTTACCACTCCGCCCGGACCTCCTCTCCCAGGACGGGGGCTGCCTCCTACATCCCAACCTAGCAGCCCTCTACCTAACAGCATGGTTGCTCGGTGACTAGACGAGGAGAAGGGGAAGTGCTCGGAGGAAGTCAGATGAGTCCTGCTAGAGAGTAGGAAGCTGTCCACACGCCGAACGTACCTGGCTAAGTGGTCCAGGTTCTCCAGATGGACGGGAGAGAAAGGAATCTCCCTATCGTCCGCTCCGCTCCAACTCATTCTCGAGTACCTCCTGTCTCTTAGGTCCCAAGGGTTAGCTCCCGTCTCTGTCAGAGTACATTTGGCGGCCATTTCGGCCTTCCACCCGCCGGTGCAGGGCCAATCGTTTTTTTCTCATTCTATGACCGCCCGCTTTCTGAAAGGACTGGACCGGTCATTCCCATACGCTAGGTCCCCCGTACTGCAATGGGACCTAAACCTGGTATTGTCCCGCCTTACGGGACCCCCCTTCGAGTCCCTGGCGACGTGGTCTTGGTCTCACCTCTCAGAGAAGGTAGCTTTCCTCGTGGCGATCACGTCGGCTCGACGTGTCTCGGAGCTCAGGGCCCTGACTTTGAAACCCCCATATACGGTCTTCCACAAGGATAAGGTCCAGCTTCGCCCACATCCCGCATTCCTTCTGAAGGTGGTCTCCGCCTTCCATGTGGAACAGGACATTTTCCGTCCGGTCCTCTGTCCTAAGCCCCATTCCTCCAACAAGGAATGCTGCCTCCACACGCTTAACGTGCATAGAGCGCTGGCCTTCTATCTAGACCAGACTAAGCCGTTCTGGCGATACTCGCAACTGTTTGTCGCCTCGGCCGAGAGTATGAAGGGGCAACCTATTTCCACCCAGCGCCTTTCCCGCTGGATTACCTCGTGCATATACACGTGTTATGATCTGGCAAGGGTCCCCCCCCCACCAATCATTAGGGTGCACTCGACAAGGGCTCAGGCCTCCTCAGCTGCCCATGTAGCCCATGTCCCTATCCAGGACATCTGTAGGGCTGCCATGTGGACCTCCGTCCACACATTTACTTCGCACTATGCGATCGTCTCCCAAACTATGGATGACGCAGGGTTCAGTGGTGCAGTACTGCGTCCCGAGAACCTTCAAACTCCTACCCACCTCCATTAGGTATAGCTTGGAGTCACCTACTGTGGAATACACATGAGCAATCAGTCGAAGAAGAAAGGACAATTACCTGTTCCGTAACTGGCATTCTTCGAGATGTGTTGCTCAGGTGTATTCCACATCCCGCCCTCCTTCCCCTCTGTCGGAGTTGGTCTGGAAGAAGGAACCGACGGTGGGGGGAGAGCGCAGCTCCCCTTATGGCGCAATATAGAGGCGCCACTCCAGGGGTCGCAGCGGTGCTCCCCCAGTAAGGGTACTGCTAAGGGAAAAACTTCCGACACCGATGCACGTGGCAAGCACACACACCTACTGTGGAATACACCTGAGCAACACATCTCAAAGAATGCCAGTTACGGAACAGATAACTGTCCTATTTAATTTTACACCCAAATTATATAACCTTACTTCACCTGCTTCTTAGAATTATTGAAGATTAGGGTTAAAAGAGACCTCAGCAAGTTATCTAGCCCAACCACCTGCTCAAAGCAAGATCAACCCAACTAAACCATCCCAGCCAGGGCTTTGTCAAGCTAGGCCTTAAAAAACTCGATGGAGGTTCCACCACCTCCCTAGGTAACCCATTCCAGTGTTTCACCACCCTCCTAGTGAAATAGTTTTTCCTAATATCCAACCTAGATCTCTCACACGGCAACTTGAGACCATTGCTGTTTCTTCTGTCAACTGCCACCACTGAGAACAGCCTAGCTCCATCCTCTTTAGACTAAATAATCCCAGTTCCCTTAGCCTCTCCTCGTAAATCATGTGCCCAGCTACCTAATCATTTTTGTTGCCTTCCACTGGACTCAGGGCCGGCTCTAACTCTTTTGCCGCCCCAAGCAAAAAAAAAACAAACCCCAAGCGCCGACCCCCCCCCAAAACAAAAAAAAACAATCCCCGCCCCAGCGCCCACAGAAAAACCCCCACCGGTGCACCGCAACACCCCTCCCCCCCATGCCTGCGGGAGAGCCGCGGGGCAGGGAGGCCAGCCCGCCCCCGGCCCCGCTCTTCCGGCTGGAGTGCCGCAGGGCAGGGTGGCCGGAGCGCCCCCGGCCCTGCTCTCCCGGCCGGAACGCCGGCGGGGCAGGGCGGCCAGCCCGCCCCCGGATCCGCTCTCCCGGCCGGCTGGAACGCCGGCGGGGCAGGGCGGCCAGCCCGCCCCCGGATCTGCTCTCCTGGCCGGAGCGCTGCGGGGTGGGGCAGGGCGGCCAGCCCGCCCCCGGCCCCGCTGTGCCGGCCGGAACGCCAGTGGGGCAGGGCAGGCTGTCCGCCCTGCCACAGTATGTTAATTAAAAACAAACAAACAAAAAAAAAAACGCCTGAGTGCCGCCCCCCCACAAGGTGCCACCCCAAGCATGTGCTTGGTAGGCTGGTGCCTGGAGCCGGCCCTGACTGGACTCTCTCCAATTTGTCTGATCTGTCAGCTATCCAGAAGGAACTAAGGTCTAAGGAGAGGTTATTAACCAGGGGTTTATTAACCATACCTAGGTTTAAATTCTTCAGCTTTCAGCCAAGGATATGGTTGTCTCACTACAGAGAAAAGACTCTCAAATTATAATCCAATTGAAAACCCAGGAATTTATTATCAAAACTGACAACCTTCATCCATCCAGTCTTTAGAGCACAGCAGTTTAATTTTACGCAGTATTGTACCCTCTAAGGTACATGTCTAATGCTTACCTGTATATATGGATAATCTGTTATCAAGTCTCCCTTCTCATTGTAAGTAAAAACTGGGAAATTTGGGGCTATGAACATTCTGAAAAGCAAAGATTAAAAAAAAATAGAAATTCAAAAGCAGAGGACCCTGCTGAAGAAATATAGATAATGCAAGATGGCTCTTGATATAAATATATGGGAGTCAGTCGTTAGGTAAAATTGGTTATAATTAGCTTTGCTGTTAGGCAAATTAATGTTGATTTTAAGAATGAAGGCAGTTGTTTTTCTGTCAGCTAAAACCACAAAACTAGTTCAAGCTAGTTAAAACTGCTTTGAGAGGAAACCAGCAACTGTTGTGTAAGGTTGTATCTGAGACAAGCAGAACACCAGCTGACACAAATATGTGCAGCTTGCACTTTGGCATAGAATACAAAAAGGGGGATTTCAGCATCAAGCTTCAGCTCAACAGGCCTGTTGGACAGCAAAGACTACCTGGATGATGTGGTGGGTCCTTCTTCTAGTTCTAAGGCACACACAGGCCATTGCTTATAGTCTTAGGAAGCATTACCATAGTAGGGGTAATAGTAGGATGTACTTCCTTTGGTAAGAGGCAGATCAGACTTTGGGAAATAAAGGAACTTTTGGGGAATTGTCTACTCATAGCCTAGTCTTAAAAGCAGATACAAAAATTCCAACAACTGCTGCTTGCAGTCTTGATGCATCTGAAAAGGTTATTCACCTTGTGCAGTAACTGAGGTTCTTCGAGATGTGTGCCCCTGTGGGTGCTCCACTTCAGGTGTCAGTGCATCCCGGCGCCATCAATTGGAGGCACGTGCTCAGTAGGCATCTCACGGTGCCTTTGGTGCCACATCTAGCGAGCGTACGACCAAGCCCTCCAGTTCCTTCTCTACCACAGAGTCCCAACTGCAAACTTTGAAGTACAGGGGAGGAGAGCAGGTAGTGGAGCATCCACAGAGACGCACATCTCAAAGAACCTCAGTTATTGCACAAGGTGAGTAACCCTCTCTACTTCTTCGAGTTCTGTCCCTGTGGGTGCTCCACTTCAGGTGACTGTAGAGCAGTGCCCCTGAGCAGGCAGGAGGGACTTAAACTTTGTCTGAACTGTAGAGTTGAGTATGGTTAGGCCAACTATGGCATCAGCCCTGGAGTAATGAGTGATTGCATAGTGCTCAGTAAATGTGTGGATGGAGGTTCAAGTGGCCACCTTACAAATCTCTAATATTGGAACATTGTGTAGAAAAGCTATCGAGGTTGAAACAGACCGTGTAGAATGCGCTCTGATGTGTGCAGGAGGGTCTACGTTCCAAATATGGTAACACTGTTGAATACATATGGAGATCCATTTAGACAACTCTGAGAGGATATTGCACAGCCTTTCAAACGCTCAATAGTATAAATTAAAAGTCTAGATTTCTGGAAAGATTTGGTCCTTTCAAGATAAAATGCTACCACACACCTAATGGATTGGTTGGTTCATATGAAAGGTTGATGTTACTTTTGGTAAGAATGTTGTGTGTGCATGTAGCGTGACCTTGTCTTTGAAGAATATTGTATAGAGAGGATCGTCCATGAGCGCCCCTATCTCACTCACCCATCTGATGGAAGTAATAGCAACCAGAAAGGCCACTTTCATGGATAAATGCATCAGGGAGCAGGTGGCTAGAAGTTCGAATGGTGGTCTGGTGAAGCATTTCAACACCAGATTGAGGTCTGAGGCCAGGGTAGGTTGGCGAACTTCTGGGTAAATGTTCTGGAGATCTGTGAGGAAGCTTTAGTAGTTGGGTGCACAAAGATTGAGGTCCCGTCGATCTCATGATGGAATGTAGTAGTGGCCCCAAGCTGGAGTTTCATCGGGCTCATTGCTAAACCCAAGAGTTACAGCTCCAGCAGGTATTCCAGCACTAATGATAGTGGTGCTGTGGAGGCTGTCAAGTGTTTTTCTTGACAGGCTAGTTGGTCATGATGAACCATGCAGGAGCCACGCTTGTGTTACAGAGTGCTTGCTGGGTATGTATACTGTGCTCAACCAGCTCTGTAGGCTGCACTTATGTAGTCTTGTATGTTGTACCATGAATGTCAAGGTGTCCATTTTTCGTTCCTTCAGGGAGAGTTATCTTGGAAGTAGATGAGGGTTATAGGATTTATACCAGCTTGTACTAGTTTGTCTGCAGTTCCTCCAATGGGATGTCCTGGCTTTGGGCAACCCACTTTAAACAATTCCTGGAACTGCTTGAAATCGTCCGCCGAAGTAGGAGGTGGGTGCATGATCGCCTAATGTGGGGAGGAGGAAGAACTGTGTGACAGAGATGTAGCTTCCTGGTCTGTACCTGTTTCAGTGTCATACAATTATAGAATCATAGAATTTCAGGGTTGAAAGGGACCTCAGGAAGTCATCTAGTCCAACCCCCTGCTCAAAGCAGGACCAATCCCCAACTAAATCATCTCACACAGGGCTTTGTCAAGCCTGACCTTAAAAACCTCTAAGGAAGGAGATTCCACTACCTCCCTAAGTAACCCATTCCAGTGCTTCACCACCCTCCTAGTGAAAAAGTTTTTCCTAATATCCAACCTAAACCTCCCCGACGACAGCAACTTGAGACCATTGCTCCTTGTTCTGTCATCTGCTACCACCGAGAACAGTCGAGATCCATCCTCTTTGGAACCCCCTTTCAGGTAGTTGAAAGCAGCTATCAAATCCCCCCTCATTCTTCTCTTCTGCAGACTAAACAATTCCAGTTCCCTCAGCCTCTCCTCATAAGTCATGTGCGCTAGCCCCCTAATCATTTTTGTTGCCCTCCGCTGGACTCTTTCCAATTTTTCCACATCCTTCTTGTAGTGGGGGGCCCAAAACAGGACACAGTACTCCAGATGAGGCTTATGCCGAATAGAGGGGAATGATCACGTCCCTCGATCTGCTGGCAATGCTCCTACTTATACAGCCCAAAATGCCGTTAGCCTTCTTGGCAACAAGGGCACACTGTTGACTCATATCCAGCTTCTCATCCACAGTAATCCCTAGGTCCTTTTCTGCAGAACTGCTGCCTAGCCGCTCGGTCCCTAGTCTGTAGCAGTGCATGGGATTCTTCTGTCCTAAGTGCAGGACTCTGCACTTGTTCTTGTTGAACCTCATCCGATTTCTTTTGGCCCAATCCTCTAATTCAGGGGTGGGCAAACCTTTTGGTCCGAGGGCCACATCGGGGTTCTGAAACTGTATGGAGGGCCGGGTAGGGAAGGCTGTGCCTCACCAAACAACCTTCTTTGTCGGGGTTCTTAAAAGAAGAGACTGGGGGAGGAGCTATTGTGCCAATGGCTGACTGAAAGTTGAGAGAAGGGGAAAAAGTGTAATTCACCATCATGGCTGCCACCTCTACTGTCCCTTGAAAGCCTGGGCCTTCTTTCTTTTAATCACAAGAGATGTCCTGACCAGAACAGACCAGAGAGAGGAATCCATATGACATCGCCACCTCCATTGGCTCCAACTAAATCCTAGACCCATCTGGGTAGTGAGATTTTGTCTCTCTCTCCCACGCCCATATATGTTCTTTTCCTTCACCCTCTGTCACGGACTCACAAGTCGTGCCCTCTCTTGGCCCCGTGCGGTCCGTGGGGGGTGCCCCTTTCAGTGAGACAGCCCTTCTTGGGGGTCCACTCTCTCTTGGGGTCCAGCCCCTCCACCTCCTGGATCCGCACCTCTCTGAGCCTTAGCACACCTGTCTCTCGCCATGGGCCCCCTCAGGGAGTCCACGCACTCTGGACCCCCGGGGCCTCCACCCCTGAAGGGGATGGTGCAACCCTGTTCTATAGACCAGAGTGACTCTCAGCCAGCGTAAAACAGGAGGGTTTATTGAGCGTTGAACACAGCACAGGAACTCACAAGGCCCTCAAGCCTGGCCTCCCCCCAGCCCAGCACATCCAGCTCTCTCCTCCATCCAGGTGGGCTCTGCCTGCTTCCTCTCTCCCGCCCAGAGACCCCCTGCCTCCCAGCTGGGCTGTGGAGATCACTGGCCCCTAGCCCCGCCTCTGTCCATTGTCTCCTCTCCAGGTAAACAGCCATGCAAACAGGGTTGTCTGCGCCTCATCTCTGTCTCTGGCCCCCTGTGGCTGGAACCAGTTGGTCAGGCCCCCGGGGCTCCTCTCTTTGCATCCCATTGTTCTTCCTTTGGCCAGGACCAGCTGCAGACTCCTGAGCTGGCTTCCAGGTCACCTGTTGCCGGGGTCTCCATTCTCCACGTCCATGGCTGGGGTCCCCAGTTCCCTCGCCAGTCCCCTGTAACAACAAACTCCCTCTCCCATCACCTCGTTAAACCCGTAACTCCCAGGGAAACTGAGTCCCACCCCCTTTGCATGCAACCCTAGGAAACCAAGAAAACCCCCAAAAGGAACAAGGAAAACAGGAAACTCCCCCATGTCCTCTTATTATTTCTTTTCTTTCTTACACATCCCTTTTCCCTTCTGTTTAATAAGAGTATGGATTCGCTGGCCAAAACTGTATATTCTGCAACACTGTTGTAAGTTTGTGACCAGAAGGGCACCTAAATGCAATGCCCATAAACAGATCAATGTTTTTACAAGTTTGCTAGATCTCAGGGTGGCTGCTAAGATCCTGTGCTATGTCTGAGTTTTTCCAGAAGAGAGTTTGCAAATGAGAGTAAACAACAGAGACAGAAACTTCATTTTTCATCTTTGCTGATTTTTTATTTCCCTTTTCTGTGTTTGAGTCTTGTTTTCTAGGAAATGGGATTGGACATCAAGAAAAAAAGCAATAATAGCTATAGCACATCTCAACTATCTTCTCTTTCCAAAAAAATGACAGTCATTACCCTTTAAGAAACTGTCAAACAGAGTCCCCGCCCCTTCTAAA
This sequence comes from Macrochelys suwanniensis, assembly GCA_033296515.1. Taxonomy (NCBI): domain Eukaryota; kingdom Metazoa; phylum Chordata; order Testudines; family Chelydridae; genus Macrochelys; species Macrochelys suwanniensis. The sequence goes on from CM065775.1 coordinate 11,144,409, forward strand.
GGCTCTTTACAGCTAAAAGGAATGAGGTGTAGCAAGAGTTAAAAGATATCAGTTATATTTAGGATATAGAAGTCAAATATTAGGCCTTATAATAAGTTAGCACAGGTAACTTAATAATGAACTTACTGAGCTTGTGTCTATGTTTGTATGCTGATGTTTTGAAAATAATTGCTGAGTTTGGATAATAATGTCTGAAAAAATCAGTAGATGTCACAAAATGACCATTGGTAGCCAGAATGAAATGTTAGAGACTTCCTCAGGGTAACCACATATTACTATGGTCATAAAGTTACATAAATGCTGATGAGTACAAGGGGAAGTAATGAGTTAGCCTATGAAAAATGTGGTACCCCAAATGTAATGTGGTGTGGAAGTTCAGATAAGGAAAAGGAGTTAAAACCTTCATAAATACGTATGAATCCCAGTGGACGTCAGCATAACACATAATAAAAGCTGTATCTCGGCCTGTGTGCCTTGGAGGAGGATTCCAGGGTAACAGCTACTGGTGATGATGATGGTGAGGATGATTATGATGATGGTGACCAATATTTTGGGTTTCTCTGCAAAGGGTTGTGTGAGTAATAGAAAAGCTGGATGTTCCATATTGTTGTCCCTCTCCTCTACCAGAATGCAGTTTGTAGATTGTTATTTGTTTGGTCAATAAAATTAATTACAGTGCACTCCATTTATAAGAATCACTGATATAAGAATCAACCGCATCTAGTGATCAAAACCACTGGGACAAAAATCATTCCTATACTAACTTGTACTCTGCTTGTAAGAATCAAGTGCTTATAGGAATCAAATAATCCAGGATGGATGTGATTCTTATAAAAGGAATGTACTGTATTACATGAAGAGTACTGTGCAGTCTCTGTTGTGCACCCTGGGGTCCCCCTTCTACTGATAACCTCTCTACCGTAATTGATCTTGGGGGGCTGAGCTCACAGATCAAAGTAGATGTAAACCCTCACCTTGGGTTCAGTAATTGATAAAAGTAACCTATAACTATAGATAAGGCTACAGAGAGATGTTGTTAAAATTAAAGCCATACTTAATATTTTACATTTCAAATGCTGTAACTGTTCTTCCTTCCTTGGCTGTATCTTTATTAAAAATGCTAAACGGCTTTTTAATGGCCTTTGTGCCATGGTACTAAGCAGCTGAGGTTTCTATATAGCAAACCCAAAGCTTTGTTTAACACTGCACACTGACTGAATCGTAGTGACCTCTTTTACTTTTTGGGCTCATATATTCCATCAAAATAATACAACAGGGGATTTCAAAGCAGATTATGCTCTACTCTGACCTGGCACAGGAAAGAGGCCTGATAAGAAGAGGAAACTGAGGAGCTATATTCTAATGTTTGTAATTAGAAAAGCTTGGAGCTGAGTGTATCTGTTCTTTCATGCCCAGGGTTTAAATGCCCAGCAAAAAGAACAACATTCCACTTTGTTTGTCAGAGGGGGGTGATGGATGGCAGGAGAGAGATCACTTGATCATTACCTGTTAGGTCCATTCACTCTGGAGCACCTGGCATTGGCCACTGTTGGTGGACAGGATACTGGGCTGGATGGACCTTTGGTCTGACCCAGTATGGCCATTCTTATGTTCTCTTATGTTCTTATGTTCATAGAATGAAGATCCTTGATGTATATCAGACAGCAAGTACATACCTCCATCTCTGGCAAGAGGTGCATGAAATGATATTACATGCTTTTTAAACCAGGTCTCTCCTCTTGGATCTTTAGGGTCTCCTTAGTAGAGCCCTGCGTGGATACAAAATGTACATCCATGGATGCAGATACCCATGGATATAAAGTGGATATCTGTGGCACTACAGGGCACTAGGGACAACGAGTGAGACCAACAGGGCTATGGCCAGCAACCGGGCCAGGAACTGCAGAAGTGAAAACAGCAGCATGTCGGCCGCTACTTGCAGGAGCTAGCACCCAGCCTGGGCAGTTCCTGCGGCGTGGCTGTGCTGACCCAAGCCCTGCCCACTTGGGTGGGCACCAGGCTCAGCAGCAGCTGTCCCTAGTCAAATTAGTGTATGCAAGCATCTTGCATGCTCCCGGACAGGAGTCCCATCCACGCAATCATGTGCGACTCTTGTCAGCCTGACATGCTGCTGCTTTTGCTGCTCTCGCTCATTGTCACTAGAGCCCTACAGCTCCATTGGATATCTACTTTATATCCGTGGACATCTACATCCACAGATATAAATTTTGTATCTGTGCAGGGCTCTACTCATCAGAAGTGAGCCGGAAACTGAAGTCTCAGTTGGTCTAGGAATTTAAACTGAACAACAGTGCAAGAGCTATCTAAAAGCATCTAAACGTTTTAAAACTGTAATAACTTTAATCAGGCAGGAGATTTCAGGTAAAAAAAATTAAGAACTTCAACCCAGGCACAGACAGGCTCTCCAATACCTGCAGCTACATGCTGAAAAGAAGAAGTCAACACAATAAGGGATTGTATGACATTTCCTAACATTGGCTCTGGGAGGGACTGTTCATGCAATCTCCATGGACACCTCTTTTTAAGAAGATTGCCAAAGCTCAGCAGCATAGGGAAGCTCAAAAATTATTGGTACGGATATGCAGAGATCACCTCCAAGAAGTGCCTCCTGTTCTGAGTTCTCATATAGTTAATTTATATTGACCAGTGTATCTCAAACCTTTCTGAACTATCCCTCCATGGCATAAGGTTACATGGGTGTAGAGTTACATGTGGATTGGTTTTCTCTTGGCAATGTTAGAAAGCATGTAAAAATCAAGTTTATAATGGACAGGTAGCTTTAACTTTAAAGTATGGAGACACTTGTCCCTCCCTAATTAGTACTGCTCTAACTAATGCTCCCTATAAAAGCAGTTTTCCTTGCTTCCCGTCTTCTACTTTTTTTTTTTTACCACTTCTGTTATTTCTCCATATCTAGATTGACAGCTTCTGGGGGTAGGATCTTTTGTCTTCATCTTCAATTGTAAATCTCCATGTACACCAATTTCTCTAAAAAAGATCTGTTTGGAAGCAAACAGTCACTTACTTCTTCTGTAGTAGGTGAACAATATGGAACTTTCCTTCTACTTTAATTAGATAAGACACCTTCTCCTAGAGTATTCAAATAAAAAGTATAATTCAGTAGTATTCTAAAACTCTAACTAATCAATACCTATACTGTATTTCATGTTATAAAAATTGTATTCCTACATTTCCTCAGATTGTGTTCAGAGAAGATTTTTTTTTCTCCTTTCATTTAAGGCGACACTACAGCAGCAAAAACAACGAGGAGTCCTTGTGGCACCTTAGGGACTAATACATTTATTTGGGAATAAGCTTTCGGGGGCTAGAACCCACTTCATCAGATGCATGGAGTGGAAAATACAGTGGCAGGTATATATACATGAAAAGATGGGAGTGGCCTTACCAAGTGGGTGATCAGTCTAATGAAACAATTCAATTAACAGTAAAATACCAAGGGAGGAAAAATCACTTTTGCAGTGGTAATGAGGATCGCCCATTTCAAACAGTTGACAAGAAGGTGTGAGTAACAGTATTGTAGACAGACCCTAACAGTTGACACTAAACACCATTGCTACAGTACTACAATGCAGTCTCAAATTGAGGCTGAATAACAATTTTGGAATAATGGGTAGAGTCAAAACGGATAGAGTATGGTGCTCTTACTGTCTTAATTTGGCAGCAGCCTCATCTTTATGGCTGCTCAGAACTGCACATTGCTCTGTAGGATAACACCTTTTCAATGGCTCTTGTGATTTATTTTTGCATAGCATGCGTGCTCCACAAAAAAAAGTGTCTCAACCTCATAGTTAGTATATTAAGTGTAGAGCGTGAATCTCACACATGCCAGTCCATTGTCAGGACTGGCTGTCAGGGAAACCTGATTTTCAGAAAGAAAACACCATACTTCCTTATGGCGTTCCATTACACAAGCATTCTTCAGATTTAGTGTTTAAAAATCTGGCCCTTAGCCCAAAGTCTTTTGAAAGGTATTTAGGTTCCCATCTAAATATGTAGACACCTGAATGCCTTCAAATCTCTGGCCCTAAGACTACCGGTTGCAGTTTTATAAGGGCTATATTGTGGCATTTAGCCACAGCACAAAGCTACAATTCCAGTTCAGGAGTCAAACATGGACACAGAAGGTTGAAATTCACTTTGCAGTGCTCAGTTCATTTTTGGCTTTTTGTCTGTTTTACTTTAAAGGGTTAGGGGGAGAATGTTTCACTCAGTACTTCCCTCACTTGGTTAAGATTTGGGTCATAAAACTTGCATTCTTCTAGATTCTTATTATACCATTTGGTGCTCATAAAAGTCTTGAAGAATATTTCCAGTAGGAAAAGATATATTAAGAATCCCTAAACTATGACAACATAGGTCAAATTCTATACCTCACATATCAAGCAAAATTCCCTTTCAAAGGATGTACAGCATAAACTTCCAATCCTAGTACTCTAGGAGGAGTTCAAGACAGACTATCAATAAAATCAGAACGCCAGAACTATTTCTCAGGAGTTTTACACCAGCCCAGACACATGGACTATTCCCCCTACCAGAAGTTACAGACAAGAAGAGCCTTATGATGGCATGACTATTCTTTAAAATTGAGCTTTGCCAGCTCACAGAGGTACTTCCCTTCTTTACAGGAGTGTGAGGATAAACATTTTAAACATTGTGTAGTGCTTATATCCCTTGTTAACGGGAGCCATATAATTACCTTCTGAATTCCTTAGATCCTTGCAATGGATAATATACTAAATGTTTTACTTTCTGTAAAATGATAAATATTAATGCACACTGAGTTCCACTCATAAAAAATGTCAAGTGCAGTTACACAGGTAAGTGGAGACTATATTAAGGCTTATCTACCCTTGTGCTTCAGAAGAGAACCACACCACTAATTGCTCAGGATAAGGAAGAATCTTTCTGACCTACATACTTTATAATAGAGGTGGTTACACCTTCCGCTGAAGCATCTGGTACTGGCAGTTACCAAAGGCTGGATTAATGGATCATTATTCTGAGTCAACATAGCAATTCCAATTTTCCTAGAAAGTAGTATTACCTTGGTGTCTATGCCATCTCTTGGTTCCAGCTTTCTTGGCACTATTACTTCAGAGTAAGAGAATTTTAAAGTCTCAGAAAAGCCTAGAAAGAGGAAAAAGTTTCAAATAAATTCAATAGAATGTAAATTTATAGTTACTTGGATACGTGCTTCTGGATTCTGACACTGCAAATTATTTTATACAGATGTCAGTCTGTCATTTTATACAGATGTCAGTACAAAGGATGAACAATTCCAGGGATAGGGATGAACTCTGCGTCTCAATTCAATAATGTTTGTAAATCATTTGGTAAACTTAGACACAGAGAGAACACAGCAGCGTTACTATTGTTTGGTTTTTTTTCCCAACCCAAACCCAAGCCAATTTCTCCATTGGGCCCCTTCCATCCTCCTGATTTTCCGACCAACCCCACTGTATTCCCCCATCAATAGGCTCTCTCTTCCAAGCAAACACTTACCCCGTCTACCAGACTACACTCTCCCTGGTCCATCTTACCCTATCGCATCCAGCTTCATTTTTCTAATACACCCCACATTAAGCCCTGCTCCTCTATCTCTCCTCTGCATCACACAACCCTCAACCTTGGCAAGCCCCATATCCCCATTGCTGCACTGTACTCTTCAATGAGCCCTATTCTCTGCCCCTGCAATCACAGTGGACACCACTTCATCACCTACTATTGCAAACCACACTCAGTATGCCACACTCCACACTCCCTGTTCCATCCACACCAAACCTCTCCTCGGAATAACGTTTACCCCACTTACTCAGCATCAACATACCCCCTTATTCAGCCATATCCCCCCTATCCATATTCTGCACTCCCAACTATACCCCCATCAACTAGACCTCTCTTTTGTCAGGCACTCCAAAACTCTACTGGGCAAGACCCATTCCCTTCTTCCTGTTTCATCCCTCATATATACCCCTTCCAGGGCTACTCCCTCTTCCACAGTCACAGACCCTTTCCTGCTGCACCACTCCCACATCATCTTCACCAGGCTGCACTCCTCTCCTCCCTTAGCCATCTGCCCAAGCTTTCATTAGCTGGCTCAGGTTCCTGCTCCACTGCTCCCACATTAATGCCCTCCTTAATGAGCTCCACTACTTACTCTGTCCCCAGTTAAGTAAGTCTCTCTTTCTTCTCTTTTCTCCAAACCCCTCAATCCACCCCCCAGGTTCTGCCCACTCTGCAGGCCCTGTTCCACTGCTCCAAAAAACTGCCTCTCCCAGGAACTCTCACTCCACAGGCCTTCCCTACACAAACCCCATCCATGAACACTTTTGATTTAATCTTGGCAGGCCCCACTACCCCTCTCCCTGTGCCAATACACCTGGGGCCGCTGAGCAGGATCTATTTCACACTCCTTAGTGCCCCTCAAAGCCTCATTGGAAGGTCCTGCTCCATGTCTCCCTGCAGTCCCCCCGACATCCCCTTTCAGCAAGCTGTACTCCTTCCTGTGTACCCCAAACCACCCCTCAGAGGAACTCACTCTTCCCTCACTGTTCCATACCCCAGATAAAGCCTTCAGCAAACCCCACACCCCCTCCACATTCTTTCCTCCCAAATTCACCTAGTTAAGCCTCATTCTGTGCCCCGATTCAGTCCCCTACAAACTGCCCTCAGCTGGCACTGCTCTCCACTCTCAACAGCTCCTGAAAACCTCCTTTAGGGAACCGCACTCCATGCTCAGCTACCTTGAACCTTCCTTGGACTGCTCCCAAACATCCTCAGCATACCTGTTTCCCTCACAACCAGCACACCTTCGCTCCCTGCCAGAACACTAACCCGCTGTGGGGCCCACACCACCTTCCCTGTTCAAGCAGCCATCGAGCCTTCTGTGGGCCCTGCCCTACCCTCACACTATCTCTTGACCACAGCCATGACACCAAACTCCTACTCCACACCTCTCCCTTGCTCCCCACCCTGTTCTGCCCCTACCCCCATAAAATTCCTTCTCTTCCCCCCGAAAAAGTCAGTGAGCCTCATTCCCCATTCCCTGCAGTACCTCCATTTGAATCCCACCTGGAAGGCCCCTCCCCCATCCCTCCTCCAGCCTCAATGAATTGGCCCCTTTACCCTTCCCCATGTAACACTGCGGTGTCATTCCTCCCTCCCCTGAGAGGCACCACTTCCTCCTCCCCATTAATCTGATATGAGGGCAGGGGCAAAGTTCCAGCACCAGCCCGACCCCGCAACCCCCAGGAGGCAGCCCCAACAGTTCCTCACACACACCATCCTCAAGCGAGGTCACATCAGCCACTTTTTACCCAGCCCCCTCCCTGCTACAGCACTCGCCCCTTTCCAGCTGGTGCTCAGGGCCACCCTGCTCCAGGATCCAAACACCACACAGCCCATCGCCCTGGCTCTAACCCCTCCCTGCCCCCTTCCTTGAACCTCCCCCTTGGTCATCCATGCTCCCTTCCCCCTGCCCCCAAAAGAGTCCAATTGCCCCCCTTCCCAGTTTGCCTCCATGAACTCTCAGGCCCACAGCCCCTTTCTGCCTCCTGCCTGGTTCCAGGACCTGACCTGCTCTCAGTGGATCCTGAATCTTCCCTCTGTGGGCCCTGCTCTAGCTTCACAAATCCCCCACCCCCTTGATATATTCCCCAGTGCTCCCCACTGCCCCCAAGACCCCATCTTCCCCCTCCCCTCAAACCCCTGTTCCCTGCATTGTGCCCCAGTCCTGCTCCTCCTCCTGTTCTGGCCCCATTTTCCCTCACAGCCCCGCTCTGACTACTGGCTCCCCCCTTCCCTGCATGGCCTCTGCCTTGTAAGCACGACCCCAACTACCTACCCGCTCGGGCATCTCCACCAGACTCACCTGGGCTGAGGAGCAGGAGCAGGGCCCAGACCTGCAGCCCCATCCCCGCGGCTCCTCACAGACACCGGCCAAGCACCTGCAGCAAGAGCAGAGACAGCGTCTCCCGCCCCCTCTGCTCAACTGCCCTAGTGCCAGCCCTGCCCCCGCTCCAACTGCCTCAGGCCCAGCCCCTCCCCCTCTGCTCCAACTGCCTCAGTGCCAGCCCTGCCCCCGCTCCAACGGCCTCAGGCCCAGCCCCTCCCCCTCTGCTCCAACTGCCTCAGTGCCAGCCCTGCCCCCGCTCCAACTGCCTCAGGCCCAGCCCCTCCCCCTCTGCTCCAACTGCCTCAGTGCCAGCCCTGCCCCCGCTCCAACTGCCTCAGGCCCAGACCCTCCCCCTCTGCTCCTATTGCCTCAGGCCCAGCCCCTCCCCCTCTGCTCCTATTGCCTCAGGCCCAGCCCCTCCCCCTCTGCTCCTATTGCCTCAGGCCCAGACCTGCCCTCTCTGCTCCTATCGCCTCAGTGCCTGCCCCGCCCCCACTCCAACTGCCTCAGACCAAGCCTCACCCCCTCAGCTCCAACAGACTTAGGCCCGGCCTCACCTGCCACCCGATCCTATACCCGCCCTTTCCTATCCCAACACCCTCCCACCTAGGGTTGCCAACTCTAACCACACAAACCCAAACATCCTTGCCCCAACCCCTGCACCAAGGTCACCCCCCATCCCACACCTTCCAGAAGGCCCCGCCCCTCTCTCTCCCCCACCCTCACTCACTTTCACTGGGCTGGGGCAGGGAGTTGGGGTGCAGGCTCTGGGAGGGGGCTCAGGGCTGGGGCAGGGAGTTGGGGTGCAGGAGCGGGTGGGGGGGTGCAGGCTCTGGGAGGGGGCTCAGGGCTGGGGCAGGGGGTTGGAGTGCAGGAGCGGGTGGGGGGTGCAGGCTCTGGGAGGGGGCTCAGGGCTGGGGCAGGGGGTTGGAGTGCAGGAGCGGGTGGGGGGTGCAGGCTCTGGGAGGGGGCTCAGGGCTGGGGCAGGGGGTTGGAGTGCAGGAGCGGGTGGGGGGGTGCAGGCTCTGGGAGGGGGCTCAGGGCTGGGGCAGGGGGTTGGAGTGCAGGAGCGGGTGGGGGGGGTGCAGGCTCTGGGAGGGGGCTCAGGGCTGGGGCAGGGGGTTTGGTGTGCAGCAGTTTGTACAGGGTGCTGGCTCCAGGATGGGGAAGGAGACTGGGGTGTGGGAGAGGATGAGGGGATGCGGGCTCCCACCGAGCAATGCTTTCCTTGAGTGGCTCCCAGTCAGCGGTGTAGGGGGGCTAAGGCAGGCTCCCGCTTGCCCCAGCCCCGTGCTGTTCCCGGAAGCGGCCAGCACGTCCCTTCGGCCCCTGGGAGGGGGCACGTGGCTCTGCACGCTGCCCCTCCCTGCAGGCACCGTCCCTGCAGCTCCACTGGCCGCAGTTCCCTATTCCATCATGACTATTGCAGACTGAAAGGAGGCAATAATTCCACTTGTTGAGATGGATCTTCAGGTGGGCTTAGGTCTTCAGGCTGGACAGAAGCCATCTCAGGATGATCCAATTATTGTGAGACCAGTGCAAGCAATGGATCCTCCTATAACCATTCCTCGTGGGTCACAACTGAGAATACCAAATTCGGGACAAACTGCTGAGAAATAGGGCAGACACACCCCAAACTGGAGGTTATTCTCCCATATGATATACCAAACCAGCCACAAAAGTAAACTTGTTTCACCATATTGGCTGACAAGAAGTCAGAACAGCAGTTTCCTTAGGTATTCCAGTACTTTTATCACCACCAAAAACACTAGACTTATAGCTGCCTATAAGTTCTTTAAAACCAATTTAATCAAATAAAAGGTTCTGATCTCAAAGGACCAGCCGCACATCCAGGTCAATATACAACTCAGATCTTACCCAAAAATCACACTGTTGCCAATCCTTCAGTATCTAAAATCTAAAGCTTTATTCATAAAAAGAATGAAAAAAAGTTGAGAGCTAAAATTGGTTAAAGGAATCAAATACATACATTAATTGAAAAGTTCTTGGTTCAAGCTTGTAGCAGTGATGGAATAAAGTGCTGGTTTAAGTCAAATCTCTGGTTGCTTCCAAATCATTGGAAGATCCTCAATTCCTTTAGTATAAGTTCATAGTCCAGAGGCTTAAGCAGGAAAGAGGCAAGATGGAGGTGCTTCCAGGGCCTTTTATAGCTTCTGCCATGTGGAGGGAAATCCATTGTTTCAAACAAAGCTCTCCGTGGAAAATTATAGGTAGCAAGATGGTGTTTGGAGTCACATGGGCAAGTCACGTGTCCATGCATGACTTCGCTTAGTCATAACAGGAAGCCATTACCTATATCCCAGACAGAACGTTCACAGGACAGTCCATTCAGCGTAGATGGGCATTATGAGTTAAGTGTCCTTTTCATGAGCCACTTAATTTGTATAGTCCCTTCAAGATGTGCAGGTTAAATACCTTGTGGGCATTACCCCGGGAACAAACATTTGAAATCCAGGTATTGAGCCAATACTCATAGCTTCAAATACAAAAATGATACATGCATGCAAATAGCATAATCATATTCAGGAAATCATAACCTTTCCATAGATCCCTTCCTTGACAACCTTTGTACAAGATTTGTTGCAAATATATAACAGTGGTTGCAACAATGTTTATGTGGTCATATTTTAATCAGATAACGTCACACCTCCAAAACAAACAGAAATGGAGGAGGTCTATGTCTGGAATGGATAATCAAATCCATCTTTGTAAATTGAGGGACTTTCCAGGGTGTCCAATAAGGCCAGCCTGGGGATAGCATGGAAGACCAATGAGATGAGCTCCAAGGAGCTCTCTCATAAATGTCTTTAAGTCTCGCTAGAATGAAATCTCAAATAGCTATCAGAAAAGTAAGGCCAATAACAAGGTCTCCTTGACCTGCTTGGTGATGATCCTCTGCTATAATCTTCAGCCTCATTCTTCACTTTCTGGTCCAGTGTTTCTCTAGTTTGGGGCCCACTTGCAATTGGATTCTTATATATTTTCACATTCTCCATTGCCCAACTTTCCTCCAAACATTAGTTATCTAGTTTCACCTTTTTTCTTCTGAATTTGCAGTTTCTGGATAACATTGATCTGGGTCACCTTGTTTCTAAGTCTCCCAGAAAAAGGTTTTTTTAAATTTATCATTGTATGTTTGTACCTCTTGCTTACATCTTCCAACACAACACATAACTTATCATACCAATATTATCATATTCACTAAATCAACAAATTATATCAAAGGGAAACTAATAAAATGCATTCATGTCAGGCAAAACCTTAGTGGCATGTTGCCTAATCTCTACTTAGTCATTATCCATAATTACAATTTATTAAAAATATAACTAACAAAGCTTATCATTAGCAATTCTTCATTTTAGTGCTATAGATCAGTATAAGAAAGAAAGAAATACTTGTGGCACCTTAGAGACTAACAAATTTATTTCAGCATAAGCTTTCGTGGGTTAGAACCCACTTCATCGGATGCGCATCCGATGAAGTGGGTTCTAACCCACGAAAGCTTATGCTGAAATAAATTTGTTAGTCTCTAAGGTGCCACAAGTATTTCTTTCTTTCTTATTTTCTTTTTGCTGACACAGACTAACACGGCTACTATACTGTAATAGATCAGTATGTGTATATTACCCCTCTCCCCTTTAATCTATTAGAAGGGGATTTTTGGAGAGCACACTATGATTCTTTAATGTCAATATTTCTTATCCTATGCAACCACACATTTGTCAGGGGATTTTTATTTTACTTAAAGTCCAAAATCTTTGCACTTTTCTATGGCCAAGTCATCACCATTTTTCTTGTCACAGATTTTAGGTGCTTTGGTTTTGGGGCGTTGGTTGTCAGTTAATTTTAATGGTACCCCTACAAGTTATTATAATCAAAGAGACTGTCAAACAAGAGGGTTTTTTTTTCCTTTTTAAAAACTCTCTCCAGCTAAATGGAAAGGGAATAAGGGACATTGTTAAAATGAACACCTTCTTTAATGCTTAACATTTCAAGTTTAAGTATTAAGTATTTTTCCTTCTTTTCTTTATTTTTAATAAAATGGGGTTTTTATATGTGGGTTTTGTATATTACTAAGCAGACTGAGGTCTCTGCATACCAACTCCCAAACTTTGTCCAAGTTTAATGTTGGACAGTGACTGGGTTATGTTAACACTTCTAGCCAATACATTCCATCTTAATTAATACAACAGTATGCATCATTTATTGGCATTGCTGAATCACAGTACAGGCAGATCTCGAATCCTAGTGATTTAACTGTGGTCATTTTGGGACTATGTACACGGGAGTCTAGCCCTTTTACAAGGGGTGGTGGTGGGGCAAGGAAACCTATCAATACCATGAAGTTACTAAGTATTTAAAAAAAAACAATAGTTAAATAACGTTACCTAAGGAAATAGCTGAAAACTAACTCTAAATGAATCTCTCTATAGGTGCAAGAGATGCAGACAATACAGGGTTCCCTGTCACTTCCAAGGGTGATAGGAAGGTACTGAATGACAGTTGAGGCCACCCTGCCCATTATATTCCGAGCTATAATGGTTGTGAAGACTTCCAAGGTGCAGGTGAGGCCCCAACAAACACTGCTATTCAAAAAGAATCCAATCTTGTGAGCATGGGAGGCATGCACACCCAGTGTCACATCTCTGTGGACAATCACTTCAAGAACTGGGAGATTTTTGTTTGGTCATGGAGACTAAAACCAGGTCAACCAAAAAGGACTGAATGATTACCCAAAATTTAACCTAATACTATTAAAAGTACAAATGTATCAATCCCTGCCCAACCCCCCACCAAATAACCTACACTAACAACTATTCTTAAGTTAACTATATACAAATTGATCAAAACACGAACTACGCTAGTGCACTAAGGTAAGGGCAGTGCTAGTCATTTCAATCCCTCTGCCATCAGTGATAGAAAGGAACTCGAGAGGCAGTTGGCCCCATGACAGGTTAGTCTATCCATGAAATTACAGAAAGAACATTAGCCGATTGCTTTCTTAAAATGAAAATTGGAGACTACTTTGGTGAGAAATTTCAGGTAAGAATGGAGATAAACCTTAACATTATGGAAAACTGTATAGGGAGGCTCTGACACTAGGGCAATTAACTCACGTGCCCTTTTGGCCAGTGTAATGATAACTAAAAATGCTATCTTTATAGGGAGGTGGAGCAGAGAGCAAGTGTCAAGGTTGATTCCCCACTCTGACACTTCAAGTGCAGAATATGGGAACCCTCAAGTATTTAAAAAAATAATAATACTGGCCACTCCAGGCTGGTATTAAACTCCCAAAGTCACAGCTTCTCGTTGACCTTAGATGGGTAGATGTTGCCACCACCAAGTGCAAAAAAACCCCAAACAACCCTTTTGAGAACCCAGGAAGGAACACTTGGGAATTCCTTCCTGTGGGGTACCCTCAAGCCCTTTCACTCTCTTTCCCAGGAAGAGCTGAGAAAAAACCCCAAAGGAAATTAGCTGTTCCCCCAGCTAATTAAACAATAAATGTGCAAACCTCTTAGGACACCAAAAATCCAATCCTGTCCTTAAAAAAAGGTAAATTTTATTAAAAACAAAAAAAAGGAAAAACATTTGGAACTTATTGTTTTGCTAGATTTTAAAAGAGCAATTCCAAAAATTAAGCACCCAAAATAGCTTTCTTGGGGGTTCAGCTTAAAGGTTACAAGCACACAAAAGCATCTGGGGTTAGCACAAAGGAGTCCACAAGCCATTAAGAAATAAAAGAAATAACCCTAATTGTGTCTTTTTAGACATTCCCTACTTTACTTACATATCTGAGGCTTCAGATAAGTAGGTTCGAGGTATGAATTGATGATCTATGATCATACCTGGCTTAAAGCTGCTTACAGCATTACTGTTCTGTGTCTCCGCTCTCTCCCGGAGAAAAACAACAACACAGACATAGGGAAGTTTTTTCCCCATTTTTAACAAGTTCTAGCCCTACCATTGGCTCTTTTGGTCAGGTGACCACTCTTTTCCCTTTACCTAGGGGAATTTGTTAACCCTTTACAGTTAAAGCAAGCAGAGAACAGCCACCAAGAGGGACTTTATAGCTAACTAACTGGCTGGGTGCCCATAAAAGGGAGCTACTCCCCCCACTTCATTTATCACAGCAAGTTGAAATGGGTTCAAATGGCAGTCCCATCAACTCAACTAAGACAAAGTTGAGATCCAAAGGAGGAATAGGATCTTGCATATGTGGGTACAATCTAACTAAGCCCTTTAGGAATCTGATTATGGGGTTGGAAAAATGGGATCTACTATCCACCAAGGTTTGCAAGGCCAAAATAGCTGCCTTATGTATTGCTGTAGAGCTCAGCCAAACTCTGATGTTTTAGGTATAGAAGGTAGTGCAGTGTGAGGTTCAGGTGTGCCTGCTCCAGAGATGCTCCTTTCTGATGGGGCTAAATGGAGAAGTGCTTCCATTTAGCCAGGTAAGTACTCTTAGTTGAGGGTTTTCTACTATTCAGATGCACTTTCCAAACATCCTTAGAACAGGACCTCTGCAAAGGTGTTAACACAGAAGAGCACATGAATCTTCTGTGCTCTTAAGTAGAGAGCTCACAGGTTGGGATGGAGTAGGCAACCATGGTCCTGAGAAATCTCACCTGGATCCACCAGGAGAGATAGTGGAGGCTTGATTGAGAAAGTCAGTAGGGTCAAGAACCAGTGCTGACATCATGCTAGTGCTATAAGGATGACATGAGCATGGTCTTGTTTGACTTCAAACAAGACCCTGGGTAGCAAGGGAATTGGAGGGAAGGCGTACAGGTGGGGGTCCATCCAGGGTAGCAGAAAAGCATCTGTCAATGTGTCTGGGCTCAACCTCCCCAGGAGCAAAGCTGATGGTATTTTCTGTTGGTCTTTGTTGCAAACAGGTCCACTTTGGGAGGACCCCAGAGCTGGAAGATGGATCTATCCATGTCTGGTCGCAAGGACCATTTGCAGAAAAGGTCCTGCTCAGCTGATCCACCCCTGTATTCTGCTGCCTTGGAAGGTAAGTAGCTCTCAGATTAATTAAATTAGTTATGCAAAAGTTCCAAATGTGAATTGCCTCCTGGCATAGATGGTTGACCGTGAAACTCCCTGTCGGTTTATATAAAACATAGTTGCAGAATTATCTGTTAGAATTAACAAAATATATACGCAGGAGGAAGGGTGAGCAGGTTAGTCATATAAGTCTAAACCCTTGACATTTATATGAGTCATTAAATCTACACACACTGAGTCTGCAGGGAACCCCATATGAGCCCAATCCAGGGATAATATGTCTGTGACTAGAGTTAGGGCTGGTAGAGAGGGGATAATAGGGACCCCCACACAAACTTTCAGAAGGTCGATCCACCAATCCAGAGATGAAAAATCTGACATTGTCATTTGAACCATGTTGGCAAATTGATGATGACTTGGGGCATACATATGCTAGCCATCCTTCTAGCATTCTGAGATGCAGCCTGGCGTGTTGAAATACATATGTACATGCGGCCATGTGTCCTCGGAGACTGAAGGAGATTTGGTGCTCTGATGAGAGGGTATGCTTTCAGCCACAGCACTAAGCCCTGTAGTGTTTTGAACCTGGACTGCAGTAGCAAGGGCTTGGCCTTTGTGAAGTCTAAGACTGCTCTAATAAACTCTAGTCTCTCTACTGGATTCAGAATTGATTTGTCCTGATTTACTAGGATTCCCGGTGCATCAAATGTAGATAGGTCGGTGGGATACACTGGATAACACCCGAGGCTCTGATCAAGCAGTCATCCAGGTATAGGAACACATGGACTTCTAATTTTCTTAGAAGTGCTGCCACCATTGCCCTGTACTTCGTGAACTCTTGAGACGCATCTGAGAGACCACATGGAAGCACTGTAAACTGATCATGGAACCCATTTGCCACAAATCTGAGAATCCGGAATGAATGATAGCAGGGGGGCAGAACCAGTTGTGGGCTTGCACTTGATAGCCTGAACCTGGTGATGATGGTGCCAGGGATATATTAAGAGGCTTCCCTTTCAATTGCACTGCCCTTTGCAGAAGCTTGGCAGGTTCCTCATGTGGTGAGGTAGGAGCTGCAGGTTTCAGAACCGAATGTAAGCCTTCCTACACCACCAGGGTACCGAGCAGTTAAGCAGGTCTCTTGTGGCTGCATGCGCCTTTGGGGGAGATTGAGAGTGACAATGACTGATGGCTATGCCACAGAGATCTTTGAGGAGACATCTTTGACAGACCTGGGACAAGCTCCAGATGTGGGGATCCCTTCTTCTTAGGTGAAGAGTACTCCAGTGAAAGACTCATCCCTCAATGTCTTATAGAGTCTCTGCCCCTACTTGGCTTTGGTATGACATACCCACGCAAGGTGTCGGACCTGAGGAGGGCCTATGACTTTTCTTCAGTGAAAGGGACCAAGGAGCTGCAGACATCTCTGGTGGGTCGCTCCATACCCAAGCTGATGTACTTGGGGCATTCTCCCCATGGGATGAGTCCAATGGAGGGTAAAGTTTCTCCATGAATAAACACTTGAGCCTCACCAGAGTCATAGGATTTTAAAAATTATCAATTTCACAGTTAAAGATATTTACATCTGAATTTTCATGGTGTTATAACCATGGGGTCCTAACCCAAAAGAGGGTTGGGGGTGGACTCGCAAGTCTATTGTGTGTGGGGGTCACGTTATTGCCACCCTTATTTCTGTGCTACTACCAACAGAGGTGCAGCCTTAGAGCTGGGCAACTGGACAGCAGCAAATAGTGCATACCTGAGGGTTGTCTCCCCACCCCACCCACCCCCACACACACAGCCAGTCAAAGGCCCTTAACTCCCAAGTTCTGGGTCCAGAGCCAGGGAGTGGCAGCTCCATGGCTGCTCTCTGTGTAGTGACCCCTCCCACTGCAGCTAGGGAGCAATAGGGAAAGGAAGCGGGATGGGAGTGCTGAGCTTCCTGCAGCTAGGGGAGGTTCATGGAGATTAGTCTGACCTGGCCCCAAGAGCGGCCCCTGCAGGAGAAGAGGAAGTGCAGCCCCGCCCCAGCCCTGCGAGGACAAGCAGCTGGAGCCCAGTGCATGGTAGAAGCCCCAGCTGGAGTGCCCCCAGCTCTGCCCTTTCTCGGCAGATTGCACTGGGGAGACCAGATTTCATGGTCCATGATGTGTTTTTCACGGCCATGCATTTGATAGGGACACACGCACAGGCACACATAGACACACACAGAGACAGACACGAGTCAGGGAAGCACTTATCAAAACAAGTTTGAGATTGCTTCCACAACCATCACTGATGATAAGAAGGGACTGAGAGAGTTTGGGGGCTGCTTCACCCTCTTATACCAGCCTGCAGTGGTGTGTGACAACATAGGATGCTCAAGTCCCTCAGTGGGTACCAGTGAGAGAAAGAGTTCTCTGACAACTGTGCATGAGGCATGTACACACCTACAGTGGAATGCACATGTGCATGCACTCAAAGAACAGCTACATTTCTGTTTCCTAGGGATAGAGAGTTCTAGGGATAAGTCATAGGGATACAGAGGACAGAACCAGCTTAGAAGCAGGATGAGATTCTATGAAGTTCTGACGAGACACTTATTTGAATATAGAAAGAAAAGCATCAATAAGGACAAAACCTGTTTATTCAAATAAAGTGGAACAGAAGAAC
Organism: Macrochelys suwanniensis; assembly: GCA_033296515.1. Classification (NCBI taxonomy): domain Eukaryota; kingdom Metazoa; phylum Chordata; order Testudines; family Chelydridae; genus Macrochelys; species Macrochelys suwanniensis. Next base: position 11,162,029 of record CM065775.1, read on the forward strand.
AAAATAAACTGACAGTTTCAAAAAAAGCTAATTCTCCATGAATCCTATGTAACTGAGAATTTTGACACACCAGTATCTCAGCAGGGTTCCAAATGTTCTTTCAATAGCGGAACTGATAAAAATTTGCTTTTTCAATCTTCCAGTACCCTGTGTTTTGTTAAACAAATAGCTTCCCCTCTAATTTTTAGACCGAATACTGCTTTTCTTCTTCATACTCTTCTAAAAACAAACAAACAAAAAACAGTACAATGATTAAAGCATGGTCTATGTAACTGGCAAACTTTATGTAATCACATTTATCCTGCCCACAGTCATTCAGGATCTGGCATTGAGAGGTCATACAACATGGAAACATTATTTGTTAAACCTACCAGTTTCCGTGTGACACGTATTACTATGAGAAAACATTTCAAAAGAGACCTCAAGCTAAGCCCTCAAGCCAGGAGATTTTATTTATTTCTTTAGATTTATAATAAGGGTCTGACTATTCATCCATCTTATCCCTTAGAAAACTATTGCAACATTAAAATATAAATAATCACGCAGTCCAGGATTACTTGAGATATAAATAAATAAATATGACAATACAAAATCCTCATACCTCCAAGCCTCAGCCACTTACATAAACAACCTTAATTCTGTCCCTTGTGTGAGTGCTTTGGGATACTGCATTATATGCTCACATACTGGTTTTCAAATTTCATAGATCATTACACATTTTTTCTACAACCATGTGTGTGTGTCTGCGTATAGCATCTTGCAATGCATGTTTTACTCTTGAGTACATCCACTATAACTTTATTCACTTAGGTCCCAATCCAGCAAGTAGCTCCACTAGGGAGAATCCCACCCTATGCCCGGTGGAACCCATTGCCAGAGGATTTTGTGAAGGCTAAAAGTATAACCGGGTTCAAAAAAGAATTAGGTAAGTTCATGGAAGACAGGTTCATCAATGGCTATTAGACAAGATGGTCAGAGATGCAACCCCATGCTCGGAATGTCCCTAGCCTCTGATTGCCAGAAGCTGGGAGTGGATGACAGGACATCAATCAACAATTGCCTGTTCTGTTCATTCTGAAACATCTGCCGCTGGCCTCTGTCAGAAGACAGGATACTGGGCTAGATGGACCATTAGTCTGACACAGTATGCCCATTCTTATGTTCTTAATTAGGCAGCATTTGAAGAGCAACTAGCAAAAGACCCAGAAGCTAACAGCAGAAAAATGTCTAAATACATCAGAAGCAGGAAGCCTGCCAAAAAAATCAGTGGGGCCACTGGACGATTGAGGTGCTAAAGGGGCACTCAAAGAAGACAAGATCATTACAGAGAAGATAAATTAATTCTTTGCATCAGTCTCAGTGACTCCAGATTGAACATGCTCAGTCAGACTGCCAGCACCATAAACTCCCATGGCATCTGAACGCCAAGCTGAGATCTTTGCTCAAGTACCAGCAATGTGTCATCAGAATTTAGTTCACAGTTCTGCTGATGCGTGATTTCTCATAGGGATGTTGTCTCTGCTGGGGTGTGAAGGGACACAGAGTAATTACTTACTTTGGTCAGAAACATCTGCCTCTGTGGCTGGATATACACAGGAAGCAATTCTATTAAGTAAGGAGGACCTGTTTTTACATAGTCAGTTTTCAGATGATCATTTCCTAACTCAAAGAGTGTTGAATCCAGCATGGGGGAATTTTTTATTATCATAGAATCATGGAATATCAGGGTTGGAAGGGACCTTAGGAGATCATCTAGTCCAACCCCCTGCTCAAAGCAGGACCAATCCCCAACTAAATCATCTCAGCCAGAGCTTTGTCAAGCCTGACCTTAAAAACCTCTAAGGAAGGAGATTCCACCACCTCCCTAGGTAATCCATTTCAGTGCTTCACCACCCTCCTAGTGAAAATTTTTTCCTAATATCCAATCTAAACCTCCCCCACTGAAACTTGAGACCATTACTCCTTGTTCTGTCATCTGGTACCACTGAGAACAGTCTAGATCCATCCTCTTTGGAACCCCCTTTTAGGTAGTTGAAAGCAGCTATCAAATCCCCCCTCATTCTTCTCTTCTGCAGACTAAACAATCCCAGTTCCCTCAGCCTCTCCTCATAAGTTATGATTATACCTCATCATGACAAAGGAAAAGATCACAGAACACAAAATTAATGGTAAATTAGGTACAAGAGATCATGACTTGGTCACATTAATAATGTGCAAACAGAATAAAGTCCAGTCCAGTGATATATACATTTGATGTTTTTATAACCCTTCTGCCAGGTGGAGCCAGCAGCAACAAGGGCCAGTTTCAGTGTCTAGGGGTCCTTTTCAACAATACAACACAAAACCAACTTGATCCCCCAACCAGTGACCTGGGACAATTACACACCACCCCCTGGGTGCCTCTAAGAGGCAATACTTTCCCTCTCGCAAACACAGAGTCTGAGTGTAGCAAAACTTTTAATAAAAGGAAGGAATTAACTCAGTATTAATTTGGGAAAACACCACAACTAGGGTTCATAAACACAAATGACTGACCCCCAAGTAAGTTGGGCAGTGTCCTTTTCCCCTCAGGGTCTTAAGTCCAGCAACCCAAAAGTCCTTTTAACGTGCCCGTCCCTTCTCTGTACCCCACTCACAGTTGCTGTCCTTGGCCAGTGCAGCCCCAGAGTTCAGAAGTTCATCCACAGAGTTCACCACCCACCCTGCATGGAAGGTGGGGAGGGGGTAAGGAGGCACCTTACACGCTGCACTGCTCAGACACTCACTCGTGGCCCCAACGGCCAATTGCCACGCCTCTGCAGGGCTCTGCTCTGGCCTTCTCCACCAGCTTCTCTGCTGGCCACTTGCCACGCCTCACCGCCGCCACCCACACCTCTCCACCAGCCTCCCTGCTGGCCTCGTCTCTCCACCAGCAGCCCTGCTGGCTGCTTGCCATGCCCCTCCAGCAGCTGCCTCCTTACCAAGATGCCTTCACCACCACCACCCAACACATCTCTCAGTGATTTCAGCTGTTAGTGGGGGAGCCTCACTGCTGGTGCACACTAGGCAGTCTCTTGCAATAGAGACACTGTCCCAAAGTAGGGCTAATATTTAGACCTAGGTATCAGTGATTTCAGCTCTGCAGCATGTAACAAGACTTTCAATTGAGTCTAAATTAGCTCTTTTATTATACCATGGTGAGAGGACGGATAAAATGGTATCTAAGACCCTTAAGCAGAGCCCACACCATGAGATACAAATATCTATCCCCACCCTCTCTCAACTCATTGTGCTTTGAAACCCATGTCCTCTGCCTAGCAAGTACCATCCAGTTGAGGGTGAGTCCCTCCATTGGGGTATGCCAGATATAGTTTTGCTGCCCTCGGATCACACAAGAAGGCTAACAATCCTTAATTACACCTGTCCCAGTAATAAGGAGACTGGGGATCCAACACCAGCCACAAGTGATCATTTGGGCAAGCAATCCCATCAGGCTGAGCACCTTGGCTGGACAGGTGTGCCCATGCAAGTGAGATCAGCTTCTGAAGTCTTTTTCCACAGCTCACCACTAGATGTCAGGGGAGAGCTCATTCTGACTCCGCTTGTGTCAGGATTCCCTCCCCACTCTCAACTCTAGGGTACAGTCGTGGGGACCCGCATGAAAGACCCCCTAAGCTTATTTTTACCAGCTTAGGTTAAAAACTCCACAAGGTACAAAATCTCCCCTGTACCCTGAGAAAAGGCTGCCACCACCCAGTGATTTAAAAAAAAACAGGGAAAAGGAGCACTTGGAGTTCCCCTTCCCCCCAAGATATCCCCTCAAGCCCTTACACACATTCCTTGGGGAGACTTGAGAATAATCTTCTAACCAATTGGTACAAAGTGATCAAAGACCCAACCCCTGGGTCTTGGAAAAATGGAAAAATCAGTCAGGTTATTAAAAGAAGGATTTTATTAAAAAAGAAAGGTAAAAATCATCTCTGTAAAATCAGGATGGTAAATATCTTACAGGATACTCAATTTCAAAACTTAGAGGATCCCCCCCCTCTGGGCAAAAACCTTAAAGTTACAGAAAAACAGGAATAAAACCTCCCTCTAACACAGGGAAAGTTCACAAGCAAAACAAAACAAAATCGAATATGCAATGTCTACCTTACTTGTTGTAATACTGGAGATTTGGTTGAGGATGGGTTGGAGGAGATGAATTTCTGCCTGGTCCGTCTCTTAGTCCCAAGAGAGAACACAGACCCAGACAAAGAGCACACACAAAACCTCCCCCCCCCCCGCAAGATTTGAAAGTATCTTCTTTCCTCATTGGCCCCCTTGGTTAGATGCCAGCCAGGTTATTTGAGCTTCTTAACCTTTACAGGTAAGGAGGAATCTTAACCCCTTAGCTGTATGTTTATGACAGCTTACACTTTAAAAGGGCCAATATCACAAAGCTGAAAACAATAATGAGCCAACTCATCAAAATGTGAATAATTGGGAACTGTATAAGAACATTTTTCTAGATGCTCCACAAGCCCACAATTGAGGAAGAAGGTGGTATTGGTTAAAAAAAAATCTAGTTTAAAAGGGAAGTGAAGGCACCTGTAAAATAAATAAATAAATATGTACATATAAAACAAAAGGAATAAAGGGGATGTTGCAAGTAATGACTATATATCAGAAGCTTGACATTTTGGAAAATTGAAAAGGAAATCAAGGGGACACAAGCAGAAATGTATGGCCAGTGGAGTTAAGGACAATAAGAAGGAGTTTTAAAGTATATTAACAACAACAAAAAAGAATTGTAATTATGGCATTGGTCTGTTACTAGATGGAAATGTAGCATTATCAATAATAATACAGATAAGGCAGATGTGTTCAAAATATTTCTGTGCTATACTTGGGTTAAAAAAATGATGATGTAGTCATGCCAAGGAAATATTCTTTGCACTCAACTAGTATCGCAGGAGAATGTTAAACAGTGGCTACTCAAGTTAGATATTTTCAAACCAGCAGGTCTGGATAACTTACATCCAAGTGTTTTAAAAGAGCTGGCTGAGATTGCTGAACTGTTAATGTTGATTTCCAATAAGTCTTGGAACACCGAGGAAGTTCCAGAAGACTGTAAGAAACCTAATGTTGTGCTGACATTTAAAAAGGGTAAACATAATGACCAGCTAAGTATAGGCCTGTCAGGCTGACATTGATCCCCAATAAGATAATGGAGTGGTTGATATGGGACTCCATTAAAAGTAATATAATTAATGTCAATCAACATGGGTTTATGGAAATTAGATTCTCTCAAACTAACCTGATATCTTTTTTTGATCAGATGTCAAGCTGATAAAGGTAATAGTGTTGATGTAATATACATAGACTCCTGTGAGGCATTTGACTTGGTAGCACAAGACCAGATATGACAATTTCCTACACTATGTTTGAGAAGTCTTACTGTCCTAAGTATATGTATCATTGTGGGCCAGGGAATGTAAATAATTCCCTAGCAGAGATAACTACAGCTCCTTCCGGAATTCAGAACAATGGTGGTGGTTGTGGGGACAACAGGTGGTTAGGTAAGTTCACTCAGATTGTAACATCTCCAGAGAATTACCACCTCCCTGGACGATGCTTGCATATATTAGTTCAAACTGGATTCTCCAGAGGCCAACAGACAAAGAAAGGACATTTGCTTAAATAGCCTGAGTTTAAACTGACCCAGGGCTTTCTTTCTGATCTAGCAAATGCATAGGACCTTTTGTCCCCAGTGGGTGAGGGCAAGGTTTGGAAGGACTGATACCTGTCATTGGGGTGGAGTTGTAGTGGGGTGACCTCTGGTAAGATTTTTAGCATGCATGTAAATTCATGTATTATTTTAATCTGTGTTTTTAATGTTTTCACTTTAAGAATAAATGTGCTTGCTTAGAAAGGGCTGTGTGGTAACTAAGAACTGTGGACAATTACAACTGCTCATAGCCTCTGAAGAGAAAGCAAAGTGCAGACACAGGCCAGCTTAGGCCGTCTGAGGAACTCACAGTGTAGACAGGGAACAGTGCAGCCTAGAAAAACCCTGGTCAGGATTAAGAGAGATGTAGGTCTTTGCCCAAAAGAGGTGATGGCTGAAGAGCCAGGAGCCTACAATGGGTGTCATTGCTGGACCATGAGGGGGAAATACAGGTGCAGTTGCCCTAAACAGTGACTAGTTTGATTTAAAATCTAGAAAGATATAAAATTACCTTGGCACACATCAAATGGATTAAAAGATGGCTAATGATTAGGTCTCAAAAAGTAATTGTAAATGGGGAATCATCAAACGGGTGTGCTTCTAGTGGGGTCCCAGAGGGATCAGTTCTTGGCTCTAATTTAACATTTCTATTAATGACCTGGAAGAAAATATAAAATCATCACAGTTTACAGATGACACAAACATTGTGGGGGATAGTAAATAACAAAGAGGACTGGTCACTGATACAGAATGATCTGGGCCACTTGGTAAGATGGGCACAAACAAACAATATGCATTTTTAATATGGCTAAATGTAAATGCATATATCTAGGAACAAAGAATGTAGGCCATAATTATTGAATAGGGGACTCTATCCTGAGAAGCAGTGACCCTGAAAAAGATTTGGTGGTCATGGTGGATTATTAGCTAAACATGAGCTTCCAGTTTGACATTGTGGCCAAAAAAGCTAATGTGATCCTGAGATGGATTCTTTAGTAGGAGTAGAGTGGTTATTTTACCTCTGTTTTTGGCACTGGTGCAACTGCTGCTGGAATACTGTATCCAGTAGTCAAGAAGGATGTTAATAAACTGGAGAGGGTTCAGAGAAGAGCCACAAGAAATAATTGAAGCATTAGAAAACATGTCTTATAGTGATAGACTCAAAGAGTTCAATCTATTTAGTTTAATATAGAGAAGATTTAGGGATGACAATAAGTATGTACACAGTAAAGAATTATTTAATATTTGATGATTAATACTAGGCTCTTCAATTCATCAGAGAAAGGTATAACACGATCCAACGGCTGAAAGTTGAAACGACAAAAAGTCAGTGTAAATATGGTGTAAAGTTTTAATTACTTTCTCTGTTAACCATTGGAACAACTACCAAGGATCATGGTGGATTCTCCATCACTGACAATTTTAAAATCAAGACTGGATGTTTTTCTACAAGATCTGCTCTAGGAATTATTTTGGGGGAAGTTCTGTGTTATACAGGAGGTCAGACGAGATGATCACAATGGTCCCTTCTGGCCTTGGAATTTATGAATCTATGATTCACTCAGAGTAGTTTTGATAGTATTTCCTAGTTACTAATTTAAAAAATAAAAAAAGAAATTCTATAATCTGGATCTATTTTTAAGACATTTCCAGAGTCTCCTGTCCCGAACAAGGTGCAAACTCAGTGAGGTAAGAGGCTTGATTCTGAACTGAGTTCCATTGTTATGAATCCAGAGTTTCTGTCATACTATACCCAAATCAAAGCTGTTTTTCACTGAAAAGGAACTTCTCCCTAAGGGCTATTTTCCTAACAAATATCAACTTGCTACCCCAAAATGTTTCTGTGCTATAATGTAACACCGACGGACGCCGGTTGTCAGCGGGCGGGATTGAACCTCGGAAGCTAAATGCATGAGCCTTTATTGCATGAGCTAAAAGACATATGGCTCTTAGCTAATGCTATAGAACAGACTCATTAATCTCTCTCTCTAGCTAAGTGGTTTCGGTGCCCCGAGATAGGACAGAACACCACACCCAGGAAGTGTGTGGGTTACAATAACTGTTCAGAGAAAACTTGCAGTGATTTTCTTGCATTGGGAAAGTATTTCACTCCCATTCTCATTGTTTGTAAAATAGCTCAATAACTTTTTTGCTTACAATTAAACAAAACAAAAACCAATCAACAAAAATAAAAGCGAACTGTGGGCTTCAAAAATTTCATCCCTAAAAGTGAATGTTTTGGAAAGCTACAAGGAACTAATAATGAAAGATTAAGATGGAATGGCTTTGGGAACCTTATCTGTAGTAGGTTTCAGAGTAGTAGCTGTGTTAGTCTGTATCCGCAAAAAGAACAAGGAGTACTTGTGGCACCTTATTTAAGGTTTTTTTTCTCCTGCTGATAATAGCTCACCTTAATTGATTAGCCTCTTAGGGCTGATCCACACTAGGGGAGGGGTGTCGATCTAAGATACGCAACTTCAGCTACGTGAATAACGTAGCTGAAGTAGAATATCTTAGATTGATTTTTAAATTACTTACCCCCAGTCCACACAGCAGCAGGCAGGCTCCCCCGTCGACAGAGCTTCCTCCGCTCGCCGAGCTGGAGTTCCAGTGTCGACGGGGAGCGCTTCTGGGATCGATTTATCGTGTCTAGATGAGACACGATAAATTGATCCCAGAACATCGATCACTACCCGCCGAATCAGGCGGGTAGTGTAGACTAGCCCTTAGAGTTGGTATGGCAACCTCCACCTTTTCATGTTCTCTCTCTCTCTATATATATATATGTATATATCTTCCTACTGTATGTTCTACTCTATTATTCTGATGAAGTGGGCTCTAGCCCACAAAAGCTTATGCCCAAATAAATTTGTTAGTCTCTAAGGTGCCACAAGTACTTGTTCTTTTTATCTGCAGTAGTTGCAATACTGGTGCTCCTCCTGTCACATTCTGGCTTTATTATTTTCAGATATGCATGATCATTTTTCAAATTAGAAAAAAGGAAGAGAAGTTTTGATTATCTTCCAGACTAGAAAATGCTCATATGCTCTTCACATACTAGGAAGTAATTAAAGCGATCTATCTGAAAAAAACACTTACTGTGTCTGCAGCATCAGAACCACTTTGCATTGTCTGTCTTTTTCTGGAGGACCTGTGATACAAACCACATTCTGTTTAGACAATACAGTTTGTGAACAAGCTGAAATTGTAATTATTCACGGTTTTGAGAAGATACTTATAAAAATCTATTAAACCAGCTGTGTTACATGACAGAATATTAATGAACTATGTAATCATGTTTCTGCATTTCAGATTATACCAATCTGGGTGAATGGGTTGCTCTTTCACCTTCAGTAACTTGTATCAACATGCAAATGCTGGCTCCTGCCAACCTCTATCTCTCTGGCATTCCTCACTCCAGGTTTTCCATAGCACATAGCACTTCATATAAACTTTGATCCCTGAAAGGGGACTGGGGCTAAACTGAGGTTTGGCCAGAGGGAAAAATGCCAATAAACCCACCTAAGGCACCAGAGCAGCCTGTCAACTGTGGAATACTGCAGGCAGAAGGGAAACTGAGGGAGCAGAGGTACCCCTCTGTTACTGCATTTTGTGTAATTACAATTGTAATCCAGAATTTGTATATTGACACATGTCCTGTTTATACATATCTGTAAAAGTTCACAAATAAATATATATTAGATAAGAGGATGACATTAGGAAAGCCTGTATTCTGACTGGTTATTAAATGTGGAAACCATGCTAAAAATCAAAAAGAAAGGTTAATGGTAAATAACTGTTTTTTCAAAATTTCTTAGCACAGAGTCACACTCTTGACGGTGTGTATGATCTTGGCACCACAGTCAAAACCCTCTAGAAAGCAGGAATTAAGGTCATGTATGTGTTCATTTGCAGAACAGAGTTACTTCCACTTCTTCAGAATCTGTATCAGAGACTCTGAAGAAGTGGTGTGGGTGGATCTATTTGGACAATCTATTCAAAGAGTCAGTTTCAAGCAAATAGCATTTCTCCTTTAAGTATTTATAGTGTAAAGCCTTGCACTATTGCTTTTTTGCAGTGGGTATCAGATACCAGTCAAAAGAATAATGGTGGATGAATGTAGGTATTAAGTTTTAAGGAGCAACTATATGTGGTAACAGCTAAAAGTCATCGATAGCCTCTTGACTACTGCAATATCCTTTTTTCTAGTGTCTCCACATTGCTCCCCATGCATTGAAAATTATGATTGTAGCTCAGTTTTCTCCCCATCCCTTTTATTCCTCTATTGCCTCCCCCTTTATTCATTGCATTGCAGTTACATTTCTTATTTTCACCTGCTACTCTGTCACCTGGTCAGATTTAATCATTTTGGACAGTATTTCCAGCATTGCTGAATAGATAACTAGCGTGTCATTTATATCCTATACCTTTTGCAAGATTAAGGAGAATTCCTGATCGGGAGATTCCCAATGAGCAGCTGCACAAAAGAGAATCTCCTGAATATCAAATGGACATTTAGGATTAAGATTTGTGCTTTATAAATTGATCCATGGTTGAAGGTCATATGGGGAGGTGAAAGCAAGTAGGTGAGTAGCTACTCACATGGGGCATCATCCTGGAATTCCTAGGATGATGGTGGTAAACTGAGATGAGAGGAAAACAGGTAGGTGCTACTTCAAACTACAGATTTTCATTGATGCTGTTGGGGAGAATAGTTACCAGTGCAGAAGTTAGAGAAGCTGTACAGAAGAAGAGATCACTCATCTTGTGCATTAACTGCAGTTTTTCAAGAGTTGCATCCCTATGGATACTCCACTTCAGTTGTGCATGCACCCCATGTGCCTTTGATTGGACATATTCAGTAGCAGTACCCATTCGGGCCACTCATGTGCTCCAGACATCCTCATGTCCTGTACCAAAGATACATCGAGCTGTGCTGGTGAATTGCCCTCAGTTCCTTCTCTACCACGAAGACCAACAAGATAAAACTCAGAAGCATAGGTGAAGGAGGGAAGGTAATGGAGCTTTGGATTTGAGTCCTATACTGAAGACACAACTTCATTGCCAATTGCAGCATGTGATCTGGTTGCGTGAACCAAGGCATAGTGTTGGCTGCTGCTCCACACATTTCGAGCCACTAGATCATCTTTCAATAGTTCTCTAGATAGAGACTGGGATCTTGAAGAATGGGCTAGCACCTCACAAGAGATCCACCTTGAGAAACTTTGAATGGAGACTGTGGATTCCCTGGATCTGTCCATAAATTAAACAAACAGGCTGGGAAACTTTCAAAAGGGTTTAGTTTTGTCCAAACAGAAGACTAATGCCCTTCTGACATCCAAAGCATGGAGAACAATTTCCTCCCTGGTCTGGTATGGTTTCAGGAAGGAGTCTGGAAGCTGAATAATCTGGTCGATATGGAATTCAGACGATATCTCTGGGAGAAACTTAGGATATGGTCGTAATGAAACTTTATTCCTGAAGAATACTGTAATGGGAGGGACTAAATTAAAACCCCATAGTGACAGGTTCCCTATCTACTCGTGACACCTCCTGCTGGCCGCTCTCAGCTGCACCCTCCTCTTCTCTCTGCATGTGGTCTCTCTTGCTCTCATTGCTGCCACTTCGAGTCCGTGGCTTGGCACTCTGGCCAAGTTACCAAGTCAGATCCCTTCTGGGGAAATCAGTCTTTCTGGACCAGCCATCTGGCGGGCATCTCCAGCGTCCTGAACCAGTGTTTGGTAGGGGAACCCAGACTCACCCTCCACACTGGGTTCCAACCCAGAGACCCAATAATATATAGCCTAGGCCTGTCCTGCCTGTGACCTTGCTGCTGTTTTTCTGAGCTTTTTCCTACCTAATTGGCTCCCCCTCTGTCTGGGTTCGCCATCTTCCCTACTACCTCCTCTCAGGAAGTCTGTTCAGCTTGCCTTACTGCAGCCAGGAACACTCTTTCTTGTTTCCAGGGAGTGACAGCCCTAGCTGCCATGCCCCGCTCTAGCAATCTACCTGGCTTTCTACAGGCCCCACATGTCCTGTCCAGGTGAGCCTGTTCCTCATCAATTAACTCTCCGCCTTGCAGCCTTATTAGTAGCGTAGGACCATCTGGTCCTACCCAGCTCTTGCCGGGCCAATGTGGGGTGCACGTCCCATAACACCCCTAGTTCCCCAACTCTTCATGCAGAAGTGATACCACCCTGAAAGCCATTTTCATGGCCAGGTGAAGATGGGGACAAGAGGCTATTGGCTCTAAGGGGGTGTCCATGTGACAAATAAGGACCAAGTTTAGATAACATAAAAGGCTGGGCTCTCTAATTGGTGGAGAAAAGGTTCATCAGCCCCTTAATGAATCTTGCTGTTAGGGGGGTGAGTAAACACTGAGAATCTCTCAACGGAGGAATGAAAGTCAGTTATTGTCACCAAGTGAACCTTGACACAACTCATGGAGAATCTTGACTTTTTCAATTCCAAAGACTAATCAAGAACAGCATAGAGGAAAAGTGTGAACAGGGGAAAACTATCACTGGATAAACCTGTGATGAAATCTCTTCCATTTCTGAAGCTAAGTGTTTTGGGTGGACATCTTCATACTGTTTAACACTACCTGTTTTACCTCTGCAGAATGGGAAACCTCTATCCCCAAGAACCATTGAGTAACCAAGGTCTGAGATGAAGAATTCCCAGATTGGGTTGAAGAGTTCAAATGGGGTCCTAAGACAACCGGTGGGGAATGCACAGAAAAGACTCAACACCAAGAAAGAGGCAAGGTGAATCAGGTAAGGGTACCAGATCTTAGACACCCTCAGACAACTAAAATGGCCCTGGCATGGTCATGCTTTTGCGAACAGGGGCTGCAAACAGGGGAGTTTGAGAGGGAGTTTGGAAGGGGAGTGCGAAGGGGGCAAGCTATCCTTGCCATTCCTAACTCCTTTAACCCAAACTAAAGGCAGAGGCAGAGCAACCAGGGGGCTGCAGATGGGGGAGTGAGTATCTGTTGAGGGGACAGTTTGGCAGTTTGACCGTGTGCTTGATTGTTTGATTGCCTGTTTGAATAGTGTGATTTGGGAGTGCTTTGTTCCAGGCTCTTCTAAAAAGACAGTCAGTCAGCTGAGAACCAGCTGAGCAGCGAATAGCAGAGAAGCAAACAGGTGGAGTTAGCCTGGGAGTTCGCCTGGAGAGAGCCTACTGCAGCATCCCCCTTGCAGGTTTCCCTGAGTAGCTTCTGTCACAAGTGAGGAAACTCTTCGAAGGAAGGGACTATGGATGCTGAGCGATCCGCTGTTGTGACCTGCAGAGGATGTGCCATGTTTGTCTTTCTTCCACAGGATAGAAGCAACTTTGTCTGTACAAAGTGCAAGCTGATCTCCATATTGGAGGAGAAGATTCAAGGTCTGGAGAAATGAGTATCAACCCCGCGTTCCATAAAAGAAAATGAGGAGTTCCTGGATAGACGTCAGGATAGGCTTCAGCGGGCACAGTGTTCTGAGGATTCAGAGAAGGCTACGCAGCGGGGACAGAAGGCCAGTGAGGATAATTGGCGGCATGTGACCTCCAGAAGAGGAAAGAGTATGAGACAAGTCCATGTACCAGAAACGCATATTCAGATGAGCAACCGTTTTCATGTTCTCTCCACAGGTACTAGTGCAGAGAGTGGAATGAATGATACATCTGAGGGAACAGAGCAGAAGGAGACTCCACTGATTGGAAGGCATGAGATGCACAGTCCTAGGGATGGGGGTTCCACGACCACCACTCCCAAGAGGAGGAGGAGGGTGGTGGTGGTCAGGGACTCTCTCCTCAGGGGGACTGAGTCATCTATCTGCCGCCCTGACCGGGAAAACCGAGAGGTGTGCTGCTTGCCAGGGGCTAGGATTCGTGATGTGACGGAGAGACTGCCGAGACTCATCAAGCCCTCAGATCGCTACCCCTTCCTGCTTCTCCACGTGGGCACCAATGATACTGCCAAGAATGACCTTGAGCGTATTACTGCAGACTACGTGGCGCTGGGAAGAAGGATAAAGGAGTTTGAGGCGCAAGTGGTGTTCTTGTCCATTCTCCCTGTGGCAGGAAAAGGCCGGGGTAGAGACCGTCGAATCGTGGAAGTCAACGAATGGCTATGCAGATGGTGTCGAAGAGAAGGGTTTGGATTCTCTGATCATGGGATGGTGTTCCAAGAAGAAGGAGTGCTAGGCAGAGATGGGCTACACCTGACGAAGAGAGGGAAGAGCATCTTTGGAAGCAGGCTGGCTAACCTAGTGAGGAGGGCTTTAAACTAGGTTCACCGGGGGAAGGAGACCAAAGCCCCGAGGTAAGTGGGGAAGTGGGACACCGGGAGGAAGCACAAGTAGGTGAGTGCAAGAGGGGAGGGCTCCTGCCCCATACTGGGACAGCAGGACAATCAGTGAGTTATCTTAAATGCCTATACACAAATGCAAGAAGCCTGGGGAACAAGCAGGGAGAACTGGAAGTCCTGGCACAGTCAAGGAATTATGATGTAATTGGAATAACAGAGACTTGGTGGGATAACTCACATGATTGGAGTACTGCCATGAATGGATATAAACTGTTCAGGAAGGATAGGCAGGGCAGAAAAGGTGGGGGAGTTGCATTGTATGTAAGAGAGCAGTATGGCTGCTCAGAGCTCCAGTATGAAACTGCAGAAAAACCTGAGAGTCTCTGGATTAAATTTAGAAGTGGGAGCAACAAGGGTAACGTCGTGGTGGGAGTCTGCTATAGACCACCAGACCAGGGGGATGAGGTGGACGAGGCTTTCTTCCAGCAACTAACAGAAGTTACTAGATCACAGGCCCTGGTTCTCATGGGTGACTTTAATCACCCCGACATCTGCTGGGAGAGCAATACAGCGGTGCACAGACAATCCAGGAAGTTCTTGGAAAGTGTAGGGGACAATTTCCTGGTGCAAGTGCTGGAGGAACCAACTAGGGGAAAAGCTCTTCTTGACCTGCTGCTCACAAACAGGGAAGAAATAGTAGAGGAAGCAATAGTGGATGGGAACCTGGGAGGCAGTGACCATGAGATGGTCGAGTTCAGGATCCTGACACAAGGAAGAAAGGAGAGCAGTAGAATACAGAGCCTGGACTTCAGAAAAGCAGACTTTGACTCCCTCAGGGAACTGATGGGCAAGGTCCCCTGGGAGAATAACATGAGGGGGAAAGGAGTCGAGGAAAGCTGGCTGTATTTTAAAGACTCCTTATTGAGGTTGCAGGAACAAACCATCCCAATGTGTAGAAAGAAAAGTAAATATGGCAGGCGACCAGCTTGGCTTAACAGTGAAATCCTTGCTCGTCTTAAACACAAAAAAGCAGCTTACAAGAAGTGGAAGATTGGACAAATGACCAGGGAGGAGTATATAAATATTGTTCAGGCATGCAGGAGTGAAATTAGGAAGGCCAAATCACACTTGGAGTTGCAGCTAGCCGGAGATGTTAGGAGTAAGAAGAAGGGTTTCTTCAGGTATGTGAGCAACAAGAAGAAAGTCAAGGAAAGTGTGGGCCCCTTGCTGAATGAGGGAGGGAACCTAGTGACAGAGGATGTGGAGAAAGCTAGTGTACTCAATGCTTTTTTTGCCTCTGTCTTCACAGACAAGGTCAGCTCCCAGGCGGCTGCACTCCGCAGCACGGTATGGGGAGGAGGTGACCAGCCCTCTGTGGAGAAAGAAGTAGTTCGGGACTATTTAGAAAAGCTGGACAAACACAAGTCCATGGGGCCGGATGCACTGCATCCGAGGGTGCTAAAGGAGTTGGCCGATGTGATTGCAGAGCCATTGGCCATTATCTTTGACAAATCATGGCAATCGGGGGAGGTCCCGGATGACTGGAAAAAAGCTAATGTAGTGCCTATCTTTAAAAAAGGGAAGAAGGAAGATCCGGGGAACTACAGGCCAGTCAGTCTCACCTCAGTCCCTGGAAAAATCATGGAACAGATCCTCAAGGAATCAATTCTGAACCACTTAAAGGAGGGGAAAGTGATCAGGAACAGTCAGCATGGATTCACCAAGGGCAAGTCATGCCTGACTAACCTAATTGCCTTCTATGATGAGATAACTGGCTCTGTGGATGAGGGGAAAGCAGTGGGTGTGCTATTTCTTGACTTTAGCAAAGCTTTTGATACAGTCTCCCACAGTATTCTTGCCAGCAAGTTAAAGAAGTATGGGCTGGATGAATGGACGGTAAGGTGGATAGAAAACTGGCTAGATGGTCGGGCTCAACGGGTAGTGATCAATGGCTCCATGTCTAGTTGGCAGCCGGTATCAAGTGGAGTGCCCCAAGGGTCAGTGCTGGGGCCGGTTTTGTTCAATATCTTCATCAACGATCTGGAGGATGGTGTGGACTGCACCCTTAGCAAGTTTGCAGATGACACTAAATTGGGAGGAGTGGTTGATACACTGGAGGGTAGGGATAGGATACAGAGGGACCTAGACAAATTAGAGGATTGGGCCAAAAGAAATATGATGAGGTTCAACAAGGACAAGTGCAGAGTCCTGCACTTAGGACGGAAGAATCCCATGCACTGCTACAGACTAGGGACCGAATGGCTGGGCAGCAGTTCTGCAGAAAAGGACCTAGGGGTTACGGTGGACGAAAAGCTGAATATGAGTCAACAGTGTGCCCTTGTTGCCAAGAAGGCTAACGGCATTTTGGGCTGTATAAGTAGGGGCATTGCCAGCAGATCGAGGGACGTGATTATTCCCCTCTATTCAGCACTGGTGAAGCCTCATTTGGAGTACTGTGTCCAGTTTTGGGCCCCACACTACAAGAAGGATGTGGATAAATTGGAAAGAGTCCAACGGAGGGCAACAAAAATGATTAGGGGGCTGGAGCACATGACTTATGAGGAGAGGCTGAGGGAACTGGGATTGTTTAGCCTGCAGAAGAGAAGAGTGAGGGGGGATTTGATAGCTGCTTTCAACTACCTGAAAGGGGGTTCCAAAGAGGATGGATCTAGACTGTTCTCAGTGGTAGAAGATGACAGAACAAGGAGTAATGGTCTCAAGTTGCAGAGGGGGAGGTTTAGGTTGGATATTAGGAAAAACTTTTTCACTAGTAGGGTGGTGAAGCACTGGAATGGGTTACCTAGGGAGGTGGTGGAATCTCCTTCCTTAGAGGTTTTTAAGGTCAGGCTTGACAAAGCCCTGGCTGGGATGATCTAGTTGGGTTTGGTCCTGCTTTGAGCAGGGGGTTGGACTAGATGACCTCCTGAGGTCCCTTCCAACCCTGAGATTCTATGATTCTATGTTTGACCTTCTTAAACACTCTCAAGATCAACAGTAGTGCAGGATACGCACAGGGAAGGCCCTTCGTCCAAGGAATGAGCAACACATCATTTGGATTCTATTGCACTTCTAGTTGGTGTCTGTGGCAAAAAGGTCCATCTTTAAAAACCCAAAGGTCAGAAAAATGTAAATCCAGCTCCCATTTGTAATCCTGGAGTAAGTGCCTGGTGAGATTGTTGGCCACGGTGTTTTGTGAATTTAAAAAAAAAAAAAAAAAAAAAAAAAGCTTCAGGAGTAAAAAGAATGCATGCAGAATTCCAGCAGGAGAGTGGGGCTATAATGGAACTCACTGCGACAGGACGTCACAAAGGCCAAGAATTTAGCAAAATTCAAAAAGGGACCGGATGTTTGTGTGGATAACGAGAATATCCAGAGTGAGAATGGTTAGTGCTAACAGAGTCAAACTGCACGCTTCAGGATTTTTTATTGCATTGAATTCAGCATGTAGGATTACCTTGTGGGCAGGTAGCATATGTGTGCATCTGGTGCAAAGAGGTCATGGCCCTCAGAGACTGAGTACGGGCTGTTGAAACCAGAGTGGCTGAACTGGAGGAGTTAAGGGAGACAGAAGTACACAGATGAGCCTTTCTGGGACACAACAGAGTGGTCCCTGCCCCAGTCTGACAGCCTCTGTGGTGTTGAGGAGGATGAAAATCTTGGAAGAAGAACATCAAACTGGAGCAGGGGGAAATGGTCCCATAGTGGGCACCCGCTTTCTCTATCAGGGCATACGCTCACATTGAGGATACCTCTCGGGAGGGAATCCCAGTTATTAGGAAGAGACAGGTAACAATAATGGGGAATTCAATCATTAGAAACATAGATAGTTGGCTTTGTGATGACTGGGAGAACCATATGGCGAATTGCCTGCTGGGTGTGAAGGCTGTGGATTTCTCGAGACATCTAGACAGACTTATGTATAGTGCTGGGGAGGAGCTGGTGGTTGAGATACATGTAGGTATTAATGACATAGGGAAAGGAGGAAAGAGGGCTTGGAGGCCACATTTAGGCATCTAGGTAAGATATTGAAGTCTAGGATCTCCATAGTAGCATTCTCTGAAATCTTTCCAGTTCCACGTGCAGGGTCAGATAGACAGGCAAAATGGAAGGATGCCAATGCATGGATGAGATGATGGTATAGGGAGCAGAGGTTTAGGTTTATTAGGAACTCAAGAATCTTTGGGGAAGGAGGACCCGATACAGGAAAGATGGTGTCCACCTAAGCCAAAATCGAACCAGATTGCTGGCATGTAAAATTAAAAAGGTTATATAGGCGCTTTTAAACTAAGGGCTGGGGGGACAACAGGAGCACATGGTATGGACAGACATCCCGTAATGGAGGATCTCTACAGCCTAGTAAAGAGGAGAGTCTGGATGATGATAAAGTATAGAAAGAAACTGAAGAGAAACAATCAAATGAAGAAAAAAAAAAGAGACCCATTCAATTATATCACATAAAGGCAGGCAACTAAAAAGTGACAAATTTTAAAAGTGCTTGTATACAAATGCTAGAAATCTAAATACTAAAATGAGTGAACTTGAGTGCCTGGTATTCAGTGAGGATATTGCTATAATAGCCATCACAGAAACTTGGTGGAATGATGACAACAATCAATGCTTGAATAAGAAGAGTACAGCAGTAGGAATAAACTACCTGGACCAGGATAGTGATGGTGATTGTGAAATGCTCCCAGAGATTACAGAGGCTATAAAAGTAGAAAATATAATAATAATGGGGGATTTCAACTATTCCCATATTAATTGGGAACATGTCACTTCAGGACAGGATGCAAGAGAAAATCTCTAGACACCATTAATGACTGCTTCTTAGAGCAGCTACTCCTAAAACCCACAAGGGGAGAGGCAATTCTTGATTTAGTCCTAATTGGCACACAGGATCTGGTCCAAGAGGTGAATATAGCTGAAACGCTCGTAAATAGCGAGCATTATATAATTAAAATTTAACATCCGTGTGTTTGCGGGGGTGGGGGAGGAGGTAACAAAAGATACCCAACACTAGTACTTAACTTTAAAAAGGGGAATTACAAACAAATGAGGAAGCTAGTTAAATGGAAATTAAAAGGAACAGTCAGTCAGAAGAGTGAAATGCCTGTAAGCTGCATGTGAACTTTCTAAAAATACTAGAATAGAGGTTCAAATTAAATCATAGAATATATAGAATCATAGAATATCAGGGTTGGAAGGGACCTCAGGAGGTCATTTAGTCCAACCCCTTCCTCAAAGCAGGACCAATCCCCAACTAAATCATCCCAGCAAGGGCTTTGTTGAACCTGACCGTAAAAACCTTGAAATGACCTAAAAATGCATACCCCAAATTAAAACAAAGTAGTAAGAGGATCAAAAAATGCCACCATGCCTAAAAACAAGAGAGTAAAAGAGGTGTTTAGAGGCTAAAAGACATCCTTTAAAATTGGAAGTTAAATCCTGCTGAAGAAAATAGAGAGGCAATAAATAAACTCTGGCAGGTCAAGTGCAAAAGGTAATTAGGCAGGTCAGAAAAGAATTTGAAGAGCAACTAGCAAAAGGCTCAAAAACTAGATAGCACAAAAAAGTACATCAGAAGCAGGAAGCCTGCTAAACAGTCAGTGGGGCCACTGGATGATTGAGGTGCTAAAAGAGCACTCAAGATAAGGCCATTGCAGAGAAGCTAAATGGATTTTTTGCTTCTGTTTTCACTGTACTGTTTAACTCTTTTTTTTCAGATCATTTATGAATATGTTGAGCAGCACCAGTCCCAGAACAGATCCCTGAGGAATACTGCTACTTACCTCTCTCCATTCTGAAAACTGACCATTTATTCCTACCCTTGTTTCCTGTCTTTTAACCAGTTACTGATCCATGACAGGCTCCTCCCTCTTACCCCATGACTCCTTACTTTGCTTAAGTGCCTTTGGGAGTCACCTTTTCAAAGGCTTACTGAAAGTCCAAATACACTATATCCATTGGATCACTCTTGTGCTGCGCATATGTTTGTTGACCTCAAAAGAATTCTAATACATTGGCGACGCATGATTTCCCTTTACAAAAGCTGTGTTGACTCCTCCCCAACAAATTGCATTAATCTATGTATTTGATAATTTTGTTTTTTTCTATATAGTTTCAACCAGTTTGCCGGGTACTGATGTTAGGCTTACTGGACTGTAATTGCCAGGATAGCCACTGGGACCTTTTTAAAAAATTGGTATCATATTTATCTTTCATCTAGTCATCTGTTACATGAGCTGATTTGAATGACAGGTTACATACTTTCATATTTGAGTTCCTTCAGAACTCTTGAGTGAATGCCATCTTGTCCTGATGACTTATTACTGTTTAATTTATCAATTGGTTCCAAAACCACCTCTCTTGACACCTCAGTCCAGGACAGTTCCTCAGATTTGTCACCTAAAAAGAATGGTTAGGTGTGGGAACCTCCCTCACATCCTCTGCAGTTTCAAAGGAAAGGTCTTCCACAGTATTTTGGTGCTCAATGCAGGACAACTGCAATGGAAATGAAACAAACTGCAGCGTCAGCTGCATATGAGGATGATTTAATAAAGTTCTTGCTAAGAGCTCACCCTCAGCTGTGATGGCCTGGAACTGTTCAGGCTGTTCCACAGAAAGGTGTTCAATAAAGCTGTTGAACTCCATATAGTTTTGTGTTTATACTTCACAATCACAGCTAAGTATTCACTATTCTAAAAATTGTAGGGCTGCAGATGAGTAACTCTTATGGCCAAACAGGCTGAGGCATTTTTTCTCCTGATCATATTGTGTAGATTTAGTTTGGTTTTGTCTGCCAGGTTCATTGATGGCTTTGACAACCAACGAGTTGGGTGAAGGCTGTGGAAATAAAAATTGAGATTTTTTTGGCTGAAATTTAATACTTTTTTGTAGTCTTTACATGAAGGGGGTACCATTGCCAAAGTTTGCCAGATGGTCCTGGTGTGTTTTGGTAAAGCATCATTTACTGGTAAAGTCCCTCAAGGTGAGGCTGTCTAATTCAGAATGTCTAAAACTTATGCTGTAACTCTTGGAGCTCCTCTAATGGTATCTGTGGCAAGTCAGCAATTTGTTTCATCTCCTCTTCAAGCTGTTTTAAAAAATTGTCAGCCAGAGAAGGTGGGGGAGGCATCACGGCCTCATCTGGAGAAGAGTTGATATTTGTTTGTGGCGTGACCTTTCTTGTCTGTTCATGCCTCTTTCTCATCAAAAGTTCTCCTTCAATTGAGCTTGTTGAGGAAGAAGAGGTGGAGGAAGAGACCATCTCCCCTGGTGGTCACCCCAAGGAAAACTTGGTGCTCTTGAAAACTGTTTTCGATAGGTGGCCCAAGGATCCCAGTGTT
Organism: Macrochelys suwanniensis; assembly: GCA_033296515.1. Taxonomy (NCBI): domain Eukaryota; kingdom Metazoa; phylum Chordata; order Testudines; family Chelydridae; genus Macrochelys; species Macrochelys suwanniensis. The sequence goes on from CM065775.1 coordinate 11,183,357, forward strand.
GCCACAGAGGGGAGCCATAAGGCACAGGAGGCGGCAGCCAATGCTGTTCATACCAAAAAGAAGGGACATGGGTTGTCTTGTCTCTAGGCCCTCTCTTTCCATAAAGGTGTCAGGGAGGTTGTGCCTATGTTGGAAGGTAGGGGAACATTGCACAGAAATTTGGGAATCTGAAGAGAGGGAATCTCAACATCATCTAGAGGAGAGGGTCTGCCTAGCTCAAAAAGTACTGGAGAAGCAGATGGTACCGTAGAAAATCCAATCCCAGTGACCCTGTCTATCTCAGTACCAGCATGCACTTGGCACCCATTAAGCAGGAGACTTCAGCTTGTCTGAGATAAACAAGCCTCTTGAATATCTAAACTTCTGCAGTACCAGGTGGATTTGCATAGAGAATGAAGGGGGTTTTCACTAGAGAGGAGCTTGCTTTGAGAGGTCCCACCTGGTGGAAGCTGTCACTACAGAAGCTGTCAAGTGCTTTGGAGGTACTGAAGTAGCGTGAGATGTCTGGTTAGACTTTGTCAGTACCAAACGAGTCTGGGTTACTTGTCTAGGTACCAAAAGTAGCAGAGGAAGCTCTGTCAATAAAGCCTTTCTGAAAGCCAAATGTTTAAAATCTCAGCTGATGCGGTTATGCTTAGGTGGTAGTGAGGTACGCTTGGTACCACAGCTCTTTGAAAAGCTCAGAGTACCTTAGAAGCCTGGAATCTAAGCAGTACCCAGTCTAGGATATGAGATCTCTGATTTGATTTCTGAGGAAACAGAGGCTCTTTTAAAAACAGACTCTTTTGAGGAGAATTATAACTTCTCTTCTTGGGATCCTTCATAATATCCTGTGATGTTTTTTGCCATGAAGCTCTGGGCGACCGAGGTGTGGAGGTTAATGGTGCACTATACTTGCTCAGAGACCAATGTACGGGGCAGGTATCTTGGCCTGGATCCAAGGCAACGGCAAAGGAAGTGTTCCATCATAAGGAGCCTGAGCCTAATTTCCCTATATTTTTCTAGGTATGCTTTTAAAAGTTGAACAAATATTGCACTTTTGTTGGATATGCATGTCCCCCAAATAACAAATGCGCTGGAAATGCCCGCCACTGATCGGGATAGATTCCCAGCAGGTGAGGCAGTGCTTGAATCCTGGAGAACCTGGCGTACCCTGGTTACAACTGCCAAGGGGAAACTTGCAGATAGGGAGGAGGGGAAGGGAAGGGATAAGGATTGGAAAACTAACCCTCAAATGAAGTAAAGAAATTAGAATATAATACTTAAAGTAGAACTCAATAACCACACTAAACTAAACACTAGAGGATGCTAAAGCTAAGCTTTGGGCAAAGCAATGGGCATGACAGATGCTTCATCTCAGGCAGAGGAGGGATGAGAAGGAATGGGGAGTGGTTTGCTCCCATAACTCTATATTAGCCTCAGTATGGGGCCTGAGGATGTCTGCAGCATATGTGAGGGCGAAACAAGTACTGCTACTGAAGAAATGATGTTATTGAAGGCTTCAGAATATTCTGCTATGATGTCTGTCACCAATATTCAGACATGAATAAATAGATTTACTTACTTAACCCGAGATAGTGTGTACTACGCACCTAGGAGACTGGATTGTGTGGACAATCTCAGGTATTAAAATACATCGACAGTGGACATATAAGCAGCTAATTAGGTGGATAAACTCCTATATACCCACCCAATGGAAGAATAACATGGGACCCAGTCATCCCATCAGTTGTATCTTTACATGTGATGGAACAAATAGACCTCAGACCCCATCTGGGTCTATTTGTCCCACTTGGATGTCTGTCCAGTTGGATGTCTGTCCATATTGTGTACTCCCTTGCATCCACTATTTTAACACTTAAGGATTTTGCATCTAGATTTGTAGTTCAAACCCTGACAGATATCCAGGAAGAGATGGCTTAATTCAAATCTAACTATACTCAGAGCATGTTGTAAGATGAACTTTTTTGTAAAAAACATTTTTCCTAGACAGGTTTCAGAGTAGCAGCCATGTTAGTCTGTGTCAGAAAAAAGAACAGGATTACCTGTTATTTGTTAGTCTCTAAGGTGCCACAAGTAATCCTGTTCTTTATTCTTCCTAGAGAATATTGTCTTTTTAGTTATGCTCTGGCATATACTGAGCAAATGAAGATGATTCAGACAGTTTAGAAACTTCAGGAGGGAAGAATACATCTAGGGACAGATTTTTAAAGGCCTTTTGGGGGGAATTTTCAAAAGTGCAGTGAACCCCAAAACCCTACTTACCATTTCTCCATCCACTGCATAAAAGGGAATAGAACACATGCTGCTCCTTGTAGAGGGGCTTCTTCAGCTGCTTGTGGGTGAGAACAGAGTGTCCTTGTAGGGATCTCTGAGGCTTTTCAGGTAAGGGGACAGAAAGAAACCTGGAGTGGGAAGGAAGAGTTCAAGGCCTCCCTCTCCATTTAATCTCTGTTCCACCCCATTCACAAATCTAACTATACTTACTACAGTACCTTATCATCACCACATGCTGTGCCATCTCTCACTGAGCCAACAGCCACCATGTCCCTCCCAGCATGAAATTCTGTACCCCAACACAAGATATCATCAACTGGAGTTTGAACTATGGACCCAAGACTTTTCATTTGAGTTATTTTTTTAACATTAACACACTGCAGTCTTCCACACAAGACATCTCTGAAAGAAAAAAATAACAAGAACAGTTGCTTAAAGGGATTTGAAGTACTCTGTGTGAGAGTTGTTGTGCGTGTTGGTATTGGTGAGGCCTTGCCTAGAGTATGTCCAGTTTTGGGAGCCACAGTTTAAAAAAAAGTAGACAAATTAGAGAGTCCAGAGGAAAGCAACAAAAATGATAAAAGGTTTTTAAAAAGCTGACCTATGAAAGATAGGTTAAAATAACTGGGTTTGTTTAGCGCTAAGCAAAGAAAGCTGCAGGGAGCGGGGAAAGGGAGACCTGAAAAATGTCTTCCAAAATGTTAAGGGCTATTATACACGGAGAACAGTTGATCACTGTCCTCCATGTCCACTGAAGGTAGAACAAGAAGTAACGGGCTTAATCTGCAGGAAGGAAGATTTAGGTCAGCTATTAGGAAAAGCTTTAAATAGTGTCCTATCAAATTTATGGTCCATTTTGGTCAATTTCACAGTCATAGGATTTTAAAAATAGTAAATTTCATGATTTCAGCTGTTTAAATCTAAAATTTTACGGTGTTGTAATTGTAGGGGTCCTGACCCAAAAAGGACTTGTGGGAGACGGGTGGGTTACAAGGTTATTGTAGGGAGGGTTGCAGTATTTCTAGCCTTATTTCTGCGCTGCTATAGGTGGCGGCGTTGCCTTCAGAGCTGGGCAGCTGGAGAGTGGCGGCTTCTGGCCGGGAGCCCAGCATTGAAGGCAGAGCTGTCACCAGCAGCACTGCAGAGGTAAGGATGGCATGGCTTGTTATTGCCACCCTTACTTCTGTGTTGCTGCCTGCAGAGCCGGGCCCTCAGTCAGCAGCTGCTAGCCTCTGGCCACCCAGCTCTGACGGCAGCAGAGCAGAATTATGGGTGGCCTGATATAGTGTTGCCACCTGCACTCCAGCGCTGCTGCTAGCAGGGCACTGCCTTCAGAGCTGGTTACCCGGCCAACAGCCACTGCTCTCTGGTCCCCCAGCTCTGAAGGCAGCGCAGAAGGAAGGGAGGCAATACCACACACCCCTAAAATAACCTTGATACCCCCATGCAACTCCATATTGGGTCAGGACCACCAACCTGAGAAACGCTGGTCTCCCCCATGAAATCTGTATAATATAGGGTAAACACACAAAAGACCAGATTTTCACAGTCTGTGATGCATTTTTCATGGCCATGAATTTGGTAGGGCCCTAACTATAAAGGTAATCTAGCACTGGAACAGGCTTCCAAGGGAGGTTGTAGATTCCCTGTCATTGAAGGCTTTTAAGAACCAGTTACACAAACACCTATCAGGGATGATCTAGGTTTACTTGGCCCTGCATCAACATAGGTGGGTGGATTAGATGACCTCCCAAGGTCCGTTCCAGCCCAACATTTCTTTGATTCTATGTGATCTTTTTGGACTATGTGGCCAGCTGGGGAATCAGAAGTTAAAGGTGTGGTAAGAGGAAGCAGAAGGGGTGGAAGCAAGTTTTCAGGGAAAAAAGGAAGTGGTTTGAAGAGTCATTTAAGAAATAGAGCCTATAGTCTTGGATAGCAGCCAACTTCTCCTGCAACCCTGACCCTGCTTCCTACAAACCAGCACTTCAGCCCTTTCTGCTCCTCATAGCTCAGAGAAGGTGCAGTGTAGGAGGTTATTCATCTTTACTATTGGCAGGAAGAGGAGGATGAGGAGTAGGTTGTGGCAGCAGCACCATCGGCCTGGTGACTGTATTACCCATTGGCCACAACTCCCAAAGGGAAGACCTGCAGGCACCAAACTCAGTAAGACCTACTGAGGATCCATGGTTGATTCACCATGCCCAAGACCTGGCTGAAGAGTGGGAGAATCTCAGGCAAAGGAATGTGCTCAAAGAGACCAGAGAGTCGTCTCTGGTGGAGATACTTCAACATCAAAACAAAAATGGGTATTAAATTATTCTTACAATATAAATTAATTACAAACTTATTCACATCTTTCCTGAATATTAAGATACATATAAAAGTCTGTTGTAACCAGGATGCTTGGTGAATAGGACAATACATGTTATGTTTTTTGTTAGTTATGTTATGAGGTGCTCAAGCTAATCAAAGGAATTCGAAGAGGCTTCTGCTTTCTGTCATCCTGGGGATAAGTCCCCCAGTGTCAAGGGAGATAAGACCATATTTATGATTCCCAAGAGGGTATATACAAACTCAGTAAAGCTCCATTTTGAATTTTATTTTGCTTTAACTTTCTATGCCAATTTCTTACTTTGGGGGGGGGTTATAGATGTAAACATGGTTGTTGTGATGGGTGCTTTCTATAGAATATTTTATAGGAGTTTTAATTCTGAAAACAGCAACTGGTAAACACCATTTGGTGTAAAAAGCAACTAAGTAAAAAGAATGTCTGAACACCAGGACACATCTGCCTAATATAAGATTACCAGATTGGTACAGATTGTGATACAGCATGGCCAGAAGGCAGCAGGAGAGTGATCTAGGATGAGAAGAAGCCTTATTCCCTGTAGATTAATTAAAAGCACCTGAAACCAATTAGAGCACCTGAAGCCAGTCACCTGATAAAATCCCCCTGCTTCAATCAGCCAGAGGAGGAGCTGGAGCAGAGTGAGGAGGAGCTGGAACAGAGTGGTTTGGTGGTGGAGCAAAGAGCAGTTCGAAGGAAAGTGGAGGAGAGTTTTGAGAAGTGCTGCAGCGGGCTAAGAAGACCAAGATCCTAGGTAAAGGGACACCTGGCTTGTGCAGAGGGAAGGCAGGAAGCCCCACAAGCTGAAGGTCAGGAGAGGGAAGTAGCCCAGGGGAAAGAATCACTGGTACAAGTGGTTCACCTGCTATCATAGGGCCCCTGGGCTGGGACCCAGAGTAGAGGGCGGGCCTGGGTCCCTCCCTCTCCACTCCCCTTCCCTGGGATACTAGTAGGATAGCTGTTACCCCAGTTCAGGGGCAAGAAATGGCACCCTGAAACCCCCCCACAAGAAGAGAAAGTGCGGGACCCATCATAGTAGTGCCGGCAATTTGCCACAAGATATAAATCCTTATCTCAAGAAAACAAACACTGTAAAGAAGATATTTTAAGAAAACGTGGTTATGTAACAGAATGTGAGGATGTTCTTTATTCAGGATATTCCATAGAGGAATGTAGGGATGAGTTCTGCAAGCACAAAGTGAACCCTTCCCTTCTCCTTTTTTTTCTCAAAGAAAAGCCTTTAAAAAAAAGGTATAGTTAGAAAAGTTATAAACTTTTTGTTTATTTCTTACACATTGAAATGGCAAACAGCTTTCTGAAATGTGTGCTTGTAAATATGTTATCTAAATGCAAATCTTCTAATATAATTTCCTAATATCATTGCTTTGTCAATGATAAAATGTTGTATGTATGAGTATGGAATCTAATAATATAAACTACTAAACTGATTAATAATACAAGAAGCCATTTAAAGTGTAGAATATTTATATTAGTGGGGGATTACTTAATTACTTAACAATATATAAGCAACTCCTTCACCCAACTCAGGAAGACAAAAAGAATCATCTCTCCATAAATTATTATGAAGAATCAACAATTTCTTTAATAACTATATAAGCTACAGATGCTCTTTAAACATTATTGCATTTTAAAGAGACTGTTTAGAAAACGAAACTTTTAAAGAATGGGAACATTAGGTCTTTTTGAAAAAAACCCCAAAGAATTTTGTGTCCTGTGGAATTCTAATAAAATAGAAGGACTAGCTCAGAAAATGGACTGGATAAAAAGAAAGAATTAAAACTCCAAAAATTATCTAATACTCTTTTGCCACAGAAGAACAAAGCCAATTAGAAACATATGCATTATTTATTCATTAAGCAGACTGCATATTTAGAAGCTGAAGGTTTCAGAAAAATCAACACTTGAAGGCATGGAGCCAGTGAAAGGATGACAAGCAGCCAACTTTAAATATACACAAGATTGAAAGAGGTGTATTTTCCTATAGTTTCATGACAATAGGAAGAAGAGTATAAAAAACTCGGAAGTGAGCACCCATCACTCTCATAGCCTCTGCTATGACACATAACACTCATCAATTCATCCTATCTCTACAAACAAGGTGCTACAGATACATAAGAAGAGCAAAGAAGCTATCACCAAAGAAGCCCCATGAAAACCTCCCCAAGGACAACCTCCTGAAAGGAGGAGAGGTGAGAGGAAGTTAACTAGAATGCTGTCAATGGATTAGATTTAAAAACTCTTGTCATTGGTTTTATTGTGATATTGAAATAATTTTGTAATTAAAGATGTTAATGGTTTCTCCTTTTAGGTACTAAATGGTTAGACCCTATATTCCTGGAGAACCTAGAATTCCTGGAGAGAATACCAATTATTGGTAACAGAAGAAGTGGGGATTTAATTGGAACATGTAAGGTGTGTTCTATAACCAATATTTTAGCAAAACAGTAATGTATGGAATAATGTCTAAGCATTAAGAGCTAACTGTAGTCACAGATGGTGCTAGCAGTGATAAATTAAATACAAATATAATTGCCTCATTGATTCAATGTAAAGATAAAACTTGAGAGAGGAGTTTTCTTTGTTCTGAACAGTATATAATAGGTGAGATTTAGGGAGTTAGTCAGACATGAACTCAAATAGGCTGTCTCACTTCTCCAGTCTCAGATTTGGTACACGTTTCCTTTTCTGTATTCTGTATAGTGCTGCATTGAGTACTGCTTCATTGTCTTACTTAAATGAAGCTCCAACTGAGTTATTTGACATTCTGATATATTAAATCCAAACACACAACACATTGGTTTTCACCTATGTTCTATTATTTGTTTTGTTTATTTGCTCTTTAATAATATAGCCACAGTTAACAATCTACAGTACATAAAATAATCCCTATGACTAAAGTAGTGAACATCACATCTCTGAATTGGCAGTAAGAGAAACAATTAGTAAAACCTGGACTACCATTTCTTGTTTCTCTAGACCAGTAGTGGGCAAACATTTTGGCCCGAGGGCCACATCTGGGAATAGAAATAGTATGGAGGGCCCTGAATGCTCACAAAATTGGGGTGGGGTTTGGGAGGGTGTGAGGACTCTGGCTGGGGGTGCAGGCTATGGGGTGGGGCCAGAAATGAGGAGTTCAGAGAGTGGGAGGGGGCTCCAGGGCGTGGCTGGGCGGCTCTGCAAGCTGCCCCATTCTCATGTGGTTCCCAGCCAATGGGAGTTGCGAGGGCGGTGCTTAGAGCGGGGTCAGCATGCAGAGTGGAGCCCCCTGACTGCCCCATGTGTAGGAGACAGAGTGGGGCATGCCACTGCTTCTGGGAGCCACATGGAGTGGCCCCTAACTCTGCTCCCCGGCTGGAGCACTGGAATGGGGCAAGCCCCAGACCGCTCTCCCCAGCAGGAGCTCGAGGGCAGGATTAAAATGGCTAGTGGGCCGTATGTGGCCCGCATGTGGCCCGCAGGCTGTAGTTTGCACACCACTGCTCTACACTAAATAAGTTTATTTTGTTGGCAGTGTTGTTCTAGCCATGTTGGTCCCTGAATGTGAGAGGAGATAAGGTGGGTGATGTAATATCTTTTATTGGATCAATTTCCGTTTGTGAAAGAGACAAGATTTGAGCTACACAGAGCTTTTCTTTTTGAAAGATTGTCTCTTTGACAAACAGAAGTTGGTCCAATAGAATATATATTCCTCACCCACCTCGTCTCTAAATAAATTTTAGTAATTTCAGGGATACAATTACTTGGCACACAATCACCTTTCCATCCCACAGATAAAAGGGAACAGCTAGCCCTGTAATCATAACACTAACTTCCTGTATCAGAGGGGTAGCCATGTTAGTCTGGATCTGTAGATGCGACAAAGAGTCCTGTGGCACCGTATAGACTAAGAGACGTATTGGAGCATAAGCTTTCGTGGGTGAATACCCACTTCGTCGAACTGTTCAGTTCATTGGCAAATTTGACACCATCAGCTCAGGAGTAAACAAAGACTATGAATGGCTAGCCAACTACAAAAGGAGTTTCTGCTCCCTGGAAGTTCACACCTGAACTGCTAGAAGAGGGCCTCATCCTCCCTGACTGAGCTAACCTCGTTATCTCTAGCCTGACTCTTGCCTGCATATTTATACCTTCCTCTGGATATTTCCACTGCATGCATCTGACAAAGTGGGTATTCACCCATGAAAGCTTATGCTCCTATACATCTGTTAGTCTATAAGGTGCCACAGGACTCTTTGTCACTACTAACTTCCTGGTAGTTTAGAAGAAACTGAATTCAGAGAGTCACTATGTGGCACGGACATTACACTCAGTCTGCAGGTGAAACAGGTCATATGCTACTTGCCGGGTAAAAATTAAGCAGGCAAGACACACTGAAGCTTGAGGGCCACTTGTCCACCTAATGCTGCTCTAAATGAGTGAGAAACCAATCCTATAGAAAGCAACAAATTAAGGAGAAATAGTCACCAAAACGAATAAAGACAAACTAATTATTAACATTTATTGGGAAACTTGGCAGGATCAACTATTCAGCCTCTATTACCAGAGAATGAGAAGTGTGAGGCAGATAGAACAGACTATAAAAATATAACCCCCAAAACTATGTTTTAGAAAGAAAAGATCTGTTAGTGAATTAAATCTAACCTTTAAGTCAGATTTTGTGTTTCAAAATGCTGCTCAAAGTTGACACACTGAGTACCAACACATAATCGGAAAGTTGTAAGCATCGGTCTGTAGAATAAGGAACTGTGCTCTGTATGCATGCCTGAGTGTATGTATAAGTGGTGTTTTCCTATGACTTCAATTTCAACTTTTTTGCTAGACTTGCATCACTTTATTAATTTGAATTGGGCTTTTTTAGGACATTTGAGATAATGTCTGTGGACTGGTCCCTGACTTCAAATTTCTCAAAATTCGTTTGGATCTACTGACTGGATACATTTCTTGATCAGTGGACTTTCTGAGCCTGAAAGTACCAGAAGAGGGAGGTTCTTGCTTTCAATAAATCTGACCTAATCAATCCCCATTGGGTGATGCCAGTTACCTCAGAAGGAGAGGGTCCCATTCTGATTTGCCAAGGGAGTCCCAAGGAGGAATTCCAAGGAGGAAGAATCACTTAGCCACCATCTTCAAAAACTGAAGGAAAAGAAAAATAGTCTTGCTTCTGGCTTGTTGGCTACAAACTATGGGTTGCTTGCCTGCAATGGTGGCTGCCATAGCTGCTGCTGTAGCCCTTGACTGAAGGCCTCTGGCCTTGCAATGTTACCATGTCTGACAAAGAATCCTGTGCTTCCTCCACCAACCTGGCTAACCATCAAGGTGTAAGAGTCCAGCAACAAGCAATATGCAATATTCAGCATCTATAAGCAAGTAATCTAGTCGCCAAAAAGGCGTTCAACACAAAACAGCAGAGCTGAGTAGACCACCAGCTAATCTTTTCAACTGCGTACCAGCTTCCTGAAGCTGAATGAAACCACAAGAGTTGGGAGAATGTATTCCACAGCCTGGGCTGCACAGAAGAAAAGACGGTTACTCACCGTAGTAACTGTTGTTCTTCGAGATGTGTTCCTCATATCTATTCCAATTAGGTGTGCGCGCGTGGCGTGCACGATCATCGGAAGACTTTTACCCTAGCAACACTCGGTGGGCCGGCTGCCGCCCCCTGGAGTGGCGCCATTGCGGTGCCTGATATATACCCCAGCTGGCCCAGCACCCTCTCGGTCCCTTCTTGCCGGCTATTCCAACAGTGGGGATGGAGGGCGGGTTTGGAGTAGATATGAGCAACACATCTCGAAGAACAACAGTTACTATGGTGAGTAACCGTCTTTTCTTCGAGTGCTTGCTCATATGTATTCCAATTAGGTGACTCCCAAGCCTTGCCTAGGAGGTAGGGTCGGAGTGAGATACTGCAGAGTGTAGGACCGCTGAACCAAATGCAGCGTCCTCCCTGGAATGCTGGATTATGGCACAGTGAGTGGCAAAGATGTGCACTGATGACCAGGTTGCTGCCCTACATGTCTCCTGTATAGGTATATGTGCCAGGAAGGCAGAGGATGAGGCTGGAGCTCGGGTGGAGTGGGCAGTAAGGTGAGTGGTGGGAACACCAGCCAAGTCATAACACGCCCTGATGCATGACATGATCCAGGACGAGATGCATTGGGAGGAGACCGGGAGGCCCTTCATCCAGTCTGCCACGGCAATGAACAGTTGAGTCGTTCTCCGAAAGGGCTTAGTCCGCTCGATGTAGAAGGCGAGGGCCCTACGGACATCCAAGGAATGGAGTTGTTGCTCCCTTGGAGAGGCATGCGGCTTCGGGTAGAAGACTGGCAGAAAAATGTCTTGGTTAATATGTGTGACGAACTAGGACTGTTGTTAAGGTTTCCCTGAGTACTGTGTGGGTGCCTCGGTTTCCCCTATGCAGTGCTTGAGTATCTAGGTGGTGGGACAACGGTGCATGATTGTTACAAAGCCCTAGAAGGCAGGGGTGGGCAGAGGCCTGGACACAGAGAATGGCCCTGTCTCCTGGCAACAGATGGCCCGGCCCCTCCCCTGCAAAGGTGAGAGATGAAGGTGTTGGAACAAAGGGATCAGGTGACCTCCTGGCCCGGGAAGGAGACAAAGGGGGAGGAGGGGCTGGAGAGTTTCGGTTTGGAACTGGCTGGAGAGGAGGGGAGAGAGGCAGACACGGTCTGGCCTCCCTGCCTCCGTTTGGAGCTGTGGGGTGAAATGCAGGGAGCCCCGAGCTGGGGTCTAAGCTCCCTGCCCCCCGGAAGGGCCCGGCTGAGGGGTCCTGGTTGTACTGACAAGCTCTGTTTGGACTGTGTTCCTGGCATCTCTAATAAACCTTCTGTTCTACTGGCTGGCTGAGACTCCCAGTGAATCCGGGGAAGAGGGGTGCAGGGCCGGACTCCCCCACACTCCGTGACAACTGGTGGCAGAGGTGGGATGTACTGCACCCCGTGGAAGGCGCTTCCTGCAGTAAGTAACTGGGGAGCAGTAGAACGAAGGGGGGCTAACGAGGACCAGGCGTGCTGAAGGCTCACAGAGGAGCGGTTTCGGGGAACGGAGGAGCTACGCTTAACCCCTGGGAGTGTGTGACCAGCGAGAAGGACTGTGCAATGATGGGGTCCCCCTGGGGGCTGCAGTGAGCAGTCCCAGGGGCGGAGGAGCCTGCGGCTTGGCCCTGGGAGAGAGAAGGATTTTTGCAGTGACAGGGTTCCCCTGGGGGTGCCGTGAGTGGACCCAGGGGCGGAGGAGCTGCGGCTCGACCCTGGCAAAGAGGCGGTGACCTGGAGAAGGGCTGGCACACTTGGGGTTCTTCCTGGAAACCGTGGGGAGCTAAGAGCACACAGGCCTGCGAATCCACAGCAACTTGGGAGCAGTGAAGTGATGGCGTATCGCTTTCTCCTTAAAAGAAGCATTGTAACCCTGTGCAAAAAGAGAGGGATACGCATTGGGAAGCTCACTAAAGCCCAGCTAATTGTGCAGCTGGAGGAGGATGACCATTCTAAGGAGCAGATTCCTGACCCCGATGGGGCTACAGCAGGATCTGGGAGCAGCTGGAGCGGTAGCCTGGCATCCCCAAGAGTCTGGTCCCCAACCAGACGGGGGTCTTCACGATCGGGTTCCCCAGCAGGGGATCGGAGATGGATGGGACTGGAGCTGAGTGCGAGAGAGCGAAAGGACTGTGAGAGACAGCGAGAGCCCGAGAAAGGGCTACCGGAGAAGCGGCAGCAGCATGAACTGGTGGTGGTGGAACGGAGAGGCATAGGGGACTGGCCAGGGGTAAGTGGGGATAGATCCCGGGGTGCCAGCTCCACAGGGAACCTCGATCCTAAATTGCTGCCCCTGGTTAAGGAGGGTGGAAATGTGGAGGCCCACCTCACTGCCTTTGAGCAGGCTGGTGATTGGAACCAGGGAGACCCTGCGGAAAAGCCCCGGGATCTAACCCCCTTGCTGGGTCCCAAGGCCATAAACTCCGCCAGCCAGATGGGTGGGATGGTGGACGGATTTCCACTCCTGGCCCTGGACTCAAGCCCTATGGACCCCCAGTGGGAGCGGAAGGTGATGGTCAATGGAGAGACATTCTTGGGGTGGCAAGATCCCGGGACAGAGAGAACTGTGGTCAGGCCCCGGGCGGTGCACCCCCACCAGATGCTGAGGGGCTGTGTGACCTGGGTGAGGGTCCCAGGGACGGACCCATTCGCCCTGCCTATGGCCCAGATCCCTGTGCAGACCCAGGAGGGGTCAGGCTGGCTGGTTGTTGGGGTTCTCCAGGATATCAGCGGTGAGGTGCTATTGGGGGGTGACTGTGTATCTTTGGGACAGGATCCAGGCCCTGGCCCTGTAACGGCCGAGGATTTGAATTTGAACTCAGGGAACCAATTGGCTAAGAGGGAAATGGTCAGTGAAAATGCAAATGACCTGGCTGGCATGGGGGAGGAGCTGCCAGGCCCCGGTTACCTGCCTGCCTGTAACCAGACCCCTAGGGCGGGGTGGGACAGAGAGATGCTCCCCACCCCCCTGCACAATGGAGAGAGGGCTCAGGCAGTCTCTGATGCAGAGAGCAAAGCAGTGAGCTCGCTGCCTGGCCCCACAGGGACAGCCAGGGCAGCACTGAGCACGGGGGGAGCGGAGACCCCAGCTGAGTGGGGGGACACACAGGCAGGGCAGGACGGCTGCCAACCAGGCTTGCCTGGTTCAGAGGTGCGGCCGGGAAGTGATTCCACAGCAGGGAGGGAGCCACCAGGGACAGGACTCAGTGGGGCGGTGACCCCAGGCCTGGCCAGTGAGCTGCAGAGGGATCCCGCCTTGGAGAAGCTAAGGGAACTTGCTGGCCACAGCGCTGCAAACCCCCTTGGGGAAGACTGCAGAGACAGATCCCTGTGGGAGAAGGAATCCCTGTGCCGGGAATGGGCTCCCCAAGGGGAAGTAGAACTGTGGGGAATCATGAGGCAGCCGGTGGGGCCCCAGAAGTATCATCACCGGCTATTGTACCTGGCCCAGGGTAAGGGAGAAGATCCCTGGAGGTCCCTGCCCATCAGAGAGGAACCTTTCCAGAAGGTGGCTATGAATAGGGTGGGCCCCCTCAGCAGGGCAACCTGGTCAGGGAAGAAATGCATCCTGGTGGTGATGGATTTCGCCACCCGCTACCCAGAGGTGGTGGCTCTGTCCTCCACCGGGGCAGACGCGCTGCTGACCATCTTCAGCAGAATGGGGGTCCCCAGCGAGGTCTTTACAGACCAGGGATCCGAGGCCATCTCAGCCCGGCTCCGGGGCGTGTGGGAGAAAGGTGGGGTCTGGCCCACCTGGGCCTCTGCATATCACCCTCAGTCCAACGGGCTGGTGGAGAGAGTTCAAGGGACCGTGAGGCTGATGCTGAGGACTTGTATAAATCAGCATCCACAGGACTGGGGCAAGTACCTGCCCCACCGATGGCACAGGGAAGTGCCCCAGGAATCACCAGGTGGCTTCCTTTTCAAGCTGTGGTATGGGAGGAGAGTAAGGGGACCCCTAGAACCGGTAAGGGACGATTGGGAGGAGAAGGGGGAAGACCCCCTGATGGATCTCTCCCCTGAGATGGGAGCCCATCCTCCCATCAGGTGTCCCCCATTCAGAGTAACTGGGAAAAGAGCCCAGAACCTGGAGAGAGAGGCCAAAGACAGGCTGGCTTTAGAGGTGAACCAGTCATTCCACAGCCCAGGGCTGGCCAAGGTGGAGGCGATCAGAGATTGGCCTGTTCCCCAGACCAAGAAACAGGTCCAGGCCTTTAGCGGGATGGCGGGGTACTACCAGAGGTTTGTACCCCCCTTTAGCTCCCTAGCTGACCCCATCACAGAGCTAGGTAAGAAGGAGAAGCCAGACGAGACAGTCTGGACCGAGCAGGGCCAGAGGGCTCTCTGTGCTCTGAAGGAGGCTCTAATCCAGGGGCCGATAAATCGAGTAAACCCAGACCGGGCCAAGCCCTGTACAGTGTTCACCGAAGCCTCAGACACAGGGCTGGGCGTGGTGCTGATGCAGGCCTATGCGAAGCGGGGGAGACACCCCATCAGGTATCTGAGCAAGGAGCTGCCGCCCTGGAGGCAGAACGGTCAGGCCATAGAGAGGGAATGCCTGGCCATGGGGCAGGCCCTTAAGAAGCAGCAGCCAGATCTATTTGGGTGGCGCTTTACGGTCTATAGTCACCACCTCGCCCCGACGTGGCTGCATCCAGGAAAAGGGGCCGATGCCGAGCGGCTGGTGACACAGACACGTGGTCAGAGAGGGGACCAGATCAAGAGGGAGGCTCTTAACCAAGAGAGCCCGAATTACAGCCCTCCAGACTGGAACGCTGGGAAAAGACCTGATCTCAGCTTGAACCCCAGGGGTTTTGGGATGGAAAAAGGGCACGGGCCGCATAAACCTTCCCACATGCGGCCTGCGGGTGCCATCAAGCCCACCCGACCTAAGGGAGCACGTGGAACTGGAACGGTCTGGTGTGACCAGGTTCGAACTTCCCCAGGTCACTGGCTAAAGTGACCCCGCTCAGTTCGGTCTCGAAGGGGGGAGAGATGTGACGAACTAGGACTGTTGTTAAGGTTTCCCTGAGTACTGTGTGGGTGCCTCGGTTTCCCCTATGCAGTGCTTGAGTATCTAGGTGGTGGGACAACGGTGCATGATTGTTACAAAGCCCTAGAAGGCAGGGGTGGGCAGAGGCCTGGACACAGAGAATGGCCCTGTCTCCTGGCAACAGATGGCCCGGCCCCTCCCCTGCAAAGGTGAGAGATGAAGGTGTTGGAACAAAGGGATCAGGTGACCTCCTGGCCCGGGAAGGAGACAAAGGGGGAGGAGGGGCTGGAGAGTTTCGGTTTGGAACTGGCTGGAGAGGAGGGGAGAGAGGCAGACACGGTCTGGCCTCCCTGCCTCCGTTTGGAGCTGTGGGGTGAAATGCAGGGAGCCCCGAGCTGGGGTCTAAGCTCCCTGCCCCCCGGAAGGGCCCGGCTGAGGGGTCCTGGTTGTACTGACAAGCTCTATTTGGACTGTGTTCCTGGCATCTCTAATAAACCTTCTGTTCTACTGGCTGGCTGAGACTCCCAGTGAATCCGGGGAAGAGGGGTGCAGGGCCGGACTCCCCCACACTCCGTGACAATATGAAAGGCCGACACTACTTTGGGAAGGAAGGCTGGGTGTGGTCGCAGGTGTACCTTGTCCTTGTGGAACACTCTGTAAGGGGGTTCCAAAGTGAGCGCTCTGAGTTCAGATACGCGTCTCGCCGAGGTGATGGCTACAAGGAAGGCCGTCTTCCAGGAGAGCCACAGGAGCGAGCAGGTGGCCATAGTCTCGAATGGGGCCCCCATGAGCCTGGTTATGACAAGGTTGAGGTCCCAAGTGGGGACCGGACGGCGAACCAATGGATACAGTCGCTCTAACCCCTTCAGGAACCTGCTGACCATGGGGTTAGAAAAGATCGAGCGTCCATTCTCACCACGGTGAAAGGCCGAGATTGCCGCCAGGTGGACCTTTACCGAAGAAAGCTCCAGACCTTGCTCCTTTAAAGACAGGAGATAGTCCAGAATGGTATGCACCAGCACCTGCAAAGGGCTGATACCCCGAGGGCCGCACCAGCAGGAAAAACGTTTCCACTTGGCCAAGTAGGTGGACCTGGTAGAGGGCTTCCTGCTACTTAGGAAAACTTGTTGCACCAGGTCGGAGCAATTTAACTTGGACTGGTTCAACCATGCAGCAGCCACGCTGTGAAGTGGAGAGACTGCAGGGTGAGATGATGGAGCCTGCCGTGCTGCTGAGTAATCAGGTCCAGCCACAACGGGAGAGTGATTGAGGCGGACACCGAGAGCTCTAGGAGAGTTGTGTACCAGTGCTGCCTCGGCCACGCCGTGGCAATTAGGATTAGGCGGGCCCTGTCCCTGCGTAACTTGAGCAGGAACCTTTGGACCAGTGGCACCGGTGGGAAGGGATAGGACAGGTGGTCTGTCCAACGCAGGAGAAAAGCATCTGTCAGGGAGCCTGGGGAGCATCCCTGGAGCGAGCAGAACACATGGCACTTCCGGTTCTTGCGAGTCGAGAACAGGTCTATGTGGGGAAATCCCCACCTCCGGAAGACAGAATGGATAACATCTGGGTGAATGGACCACTCGTGCGCTTGAAAGGATCTGCTGAAGCGGTCCGCCAAGGTGCTCTGAACCCCTGGGAGAAAGGAGGCCACCAGGTGGATGGAGTGGGCTATGCAAAACTCCCACAACCGTATAGATTCTTGGCAGAGCGGGGACGAGCGTGCCTCTCCTTGCCTGTTGATGTAATACATGGCTGTTGTGTTGTCCGTGAGGACCGCGACACACTGACCCTGAAGGTGCTGGGAGAAGGCTTGGCAGGCAAGGCGCACTGCCCGCAATTCTCTGACGTTGATGTGGAGGGCTAATTCCTGCGCTGACCACAGGCCCTGTGTCTGAAGGTCCTTCAGGTGGGCCCCCCAACCGAGCGATGACGCATCTGTGGTTAGGGCTAGGGATGGCTGTAACGGATGGAATGGCACCCCTTCCAGCACTTTCTTGGGGTCCAGCCACCAGTCCAGGGAGGCTAGGACCTGCGATGGCACCGTCAAAACCAAGTCCAAGCTGTCTCTGCGTGAACGGTATACCAACGAGAGCCATGCCTGGAGTGGACGGAGGCGTAATCTGACATGAGCGGTCACGAATGTGCAGGATGCCATGTGACCGAGGAGGCTGAGGCAGCTCCGAACTGTCGAGGTTGGGAAGCTCTGAAGGCCGCGTATGATGGTTATGAGGGCCTGAAAGCGCGCCTCTGGCAGGAAAGCTCGGGTGAGAGTCGAGTCCAGTACTGCCCCTATAAAGTCTAACCTTTGGGTTGGCTCCAAAGTGGTCTTTTCTACATTCAGGAGCAGGCCGAGCTGATTGAACATGCTCAAGGCCATCCGAACCTGCGACTGGACTTGGCTGCTGGAGTTGCCGCGGATAAGCCAGTCATCGAGGTTGGGGGAACACCTGAACTCGCTGTCGACGAAGGGCGGCCGCCACAATGGTCATGCACTTGGTGAACACGCGTGGTGCCATGGACAGGCCGAAGGGAAGGACCGCAAACTGGAAGTGTCTTTGGTCTACCACAAAATGGAGGAAACGTCTGTGTGGTGGTTAGATTGCGATATGGAAATATGCGTCCTTCATGTCGAGGGCAGCGTACCAGTCTCCAGGATCCATGGAAGGGATAATAGTACCCAGGGAAAGCATGCGGAACTTCAACTTTACCATAAACTTGTTGAGGCCCCGCAAGTCCAAGATAGGACGTAGCCCCCCTTTTGATTTGGGGATTAGGAAATAACGGGAGTAAAACCCCTTGCCCCTGAACTCCCTTGGAACCTCCTCTATTGCCCCTATGGTGAGGAGTGCTTGAACCTCCTGAATTAGGAGTTGCTCGTGAGAAGGGTCCCTGAAGAGGGACAGGGAAGCAGGGTGGGAGGGAGTGTGGGAGACAAATTGAAGGTGGTATCCGCTTTCCACCGTGCGTAAGACCTAGCGGTCTTTGGTGATAATCGACCACTCACGGAAGAAATGGGAAAGGCGGTCTCGGAAAGCGGGGAACAGGTCCTGAATTGAGACTGGTGCTCCGCCCTCGGGCGTCCCTTCAAAAGTTTTGCTTGGGCCCCGACGATGGTTTGTTGGGGACTTGGCTCTGGCCAGTCTGGTGACATGGTTACTGCCTTCTACTGCCCCGGCCACGTGGTCTCCTTGAGAAGTCCTGCCAAGGCCTGGGCACGGTGTAGGGGCGCTGAGCGAAGGGCCGGAAGGGTCTGCGCTGCGTGGCTGGGGTATGCATCCGCAGCGTGCGAATGATGGTGCAACCATCCTTTAGAGTCTGCAACGTTGCATCAGTTTTCTCTGAAAAGAGACCCCGCCCCTCGAAAGGTAGGTCCTGGATGGTATACTGGACCTCCGGAGGGAGGGTGGAGGACTGAAGCCAGGACATATGCCGCATGGCAACTCCTGAAGCTATTATCCTGGCGGCTGAGTCGGCTATGTCCAAGGAGGCCCGCAACGACGTTCTGGCCACCTTCTTGCCCTTCTCTATCAATGCAGAGTACCCTTGCCTGGACTCCTGGGGTACAAATCTTTGAATTTTAGCATGGAGTTCCAGGTGTTTTAACCGTATCGGCTCTGGAGTGCTTGTTGGTTAGCTGCTCTGAGCTGAAGGCCCCCCCCCCCGAGTAGATCTTCCTGCCAAACAGGTCCAGGCGCTTGGCATCCTTGGACTTATGGGCAGGTGCCTGTTGGCCATTCCTCTCCCTCTCATACACAGACTGAATAACCAGGGGTCACGGTACAGGTACTCGAAGTCCTTCGGGGGCGCCATGTATTTTCTCTCCACCCCCCTGGCAGTGGGGGGTACCGAAGCTGGAGATTGCCAAATTGAGGTGGAGTTGGTAAATATAGTGCGTACAAACGGGTTGGCTACCCTGGTGGGGGCATCGGCTGTCAGGATGTCCACCACCGGATCCTCAAGCTCCACCACCTCCTCGACCTGCAGATTCATATTGAGAGACAATCTGCGAAGCAGGTCTTGGTGGTCCCGGAGATCGATGGGAGGCGGGCCTGAAGATGATGCTCCTGCCACTTCCTCGTCCGGGGAGGAGGAGGACGACAATCCCGGGACTAGAGGGTCCTGGGGTAGGTCCTGTTGGGGAAACTCTGATGCCTCCAAGCCCGTGGCCTCTGGTCTGGGATCTTGGCCGATGATTGGGCTGGAGGGTCTGGGGCCTCCGGAGGAGGGCGGGACAGCGTCGCTTCTGGTGCCCGGGACTCCGAATGAGCTGACCGGGAGGCTCTGGAGGGGGCCCCTTGGGACTGATGGAATGCCATCGAAGTCCAGAAAGGCCACTGTTGTGGACCTTGGGTCGGGTCCTGTACATCGTCTTGCCAGCGGTTATGGCCCTCTACCACGTGGCTCTGGTCCATATAGTAGCCACTGCCAGCCCTAGAGGACCGAGAGGCCGAGCAGGGGGGCCAAGGCGGAGCGGAGTGGCCTTGAGGGCCGGTCCGCGGAGCTGTGCTGTGGCGACGGGGATCGGTGCCGGGATCTGGATCGGTACCGATGGCTGTCTCGGTACCGGGAGCCCGACCTGGATCGTGTACGCCTTGGCGAGCGGTAGCGAGGTCGATCGTCCAGGGATCTGCGCTGCGACTGGCCGCGGGACCGGGAGCGGTACCGGGAATCGTAATATCGTCGACCGTGTCTGGAGGTCGATCTGGAGCAATGCCGCAAGTATGACCGGCGCCAAGAAGGTGATTGGTGCTGGGACTGCGAGCGGTGTCGAGGGGGAGATCTGGACAGGTGTTGGCCGATCTCCGCATGCGGCACTGGACATAGCATGGCCGGTTTGCCTCGGGACGTGATGACCCTCAACGGCGGTACCGAAGATGGGAGCAGTACCGGATCCGTCATCGCGATCAGGTCGCGTGCTGCTGAGAAGGTGTCCGGAGTGGACGGCAGCGTAAGCTCTACCTCGGCGTGCACTAGGGAGCTGGCGGTTACCGAGCTCGACAGACCTTGTGGTACCGGAGTCGTCGGTACCGGAGTCTTAGTCGGCGGCCCTGAGCTCAATGGTCTCTGTGGTACCGAGTCGACTGGGCTGGTGCCGGCATCATAAGCGGCACCGAAGTTGACGGCCCCTGCGGAGCCAGAGTCGACGGTGCAGGCGTCTTAGCCAAAGGCACCGAGCTCAACGGACCTTGCGGTACTGGAGTCATTGGTGGTGGTGCCGGGCCGGGAGGCTTGGCGTGGTCTTGAACCGGCTGCGGATGCAGCGGCGCCGGGGTCAGAGCCGGTCCCGGACCCAATTTTCTCACCGCTGGATACATCGAACGCTGCCTCTGAGGGATCGTGGCCTGAGTTGTTCGGTGTTGGGGTTCTTTGCTGGAACTCGGGTGCTCCGGGGCCACTGGCACCGTACCTGCTGCGGACGTCTGTACCGGGTTGCGGTGCGGGGCCGACATCGGGCTAAGAGACGCTTCAAAGAGGACCTGCTTCAATTGAAAGTCCCGCTCCTTCTTGGTTCGAGGCTTGAAAGCCTTACAGATACGGCACTTATCTGGAAGGTGGGACTCCCCGAGGCACTTCAAACAGAAGTCGTGGGGGTCCCCCGTGGGCATTGGCTTCAAGCAGGCTGAGCACGGCTTGAATCCCAGAGAGCCAGGCATCGGCCCGGTACTGGGAGGGAGACGGGAGAAACCCCTAATCTGCCACTAGTATTTACACTAACTTCAAACAAACAACTATCAGTAAACTATTAACAACTAGTTAAGAAGTACTTAAAACTATCAACAATGGTAAACGAGTGCTAACTACGCTAGGGAGGTGGAGATCAACTAAGCTGCGCTCCACAGTTCCAACGACCGTCACGGGCGGTAAGAAGGAACTGAGAGGGCGCTGGGCCGGCTGGGGTATATATCAGGCACTGCAACGGCGCCACTCCAGGGGGCGCCAGCCGGCCCACCGAATGTTGCTAGGGTAAAAGTCTTTCGACGATCGTGCACGCCGCGCGCGCACACCTAATTGGAATACGTCCAATTGCTCCCAACCAAGGGCATAAGAAGCAGAGTGGGCTAATGCCTCTCCAGTTCCTGTTCTTACTGCGAACCCAACAGAATTTAAAGCAGAGGGTACGGAGGGGATTAAAGATACGGACCACACATCTCGAAGAACCTCCAGTTACAGATGAGTAATCATTTTTTCTTTGAGTGCTGGTCCCTGTGACAGGTTGGGGTCACAGAGACCTTCTTGGTGCTGCCACCTGGTGTGCCAAGGCAACTTCTGCCCCTGCTTCCAGGCCTTTTCCAGCTTGGGACTCCCGAATCCTGTCTGTTTTGAGCCAGATTCCACTGATCTGCTGCAAACACAGACCCAGGTCCGAACCAGGTCCACTCACAACTGTAAGGCTCCTGGAAGCGCTCTTGCCTTTGACACCCAGGAGTCCAACTCCCAAGGAGGTTCACACCCTTAATAAATCCGTTTTACCCTGTATAAGGCTTATACAGGGCAAACTCATAAATGGTTCGCTTTCTATTTCAAAGATAGAAAGATATGCACAGCTGTCTGCCCCCCTAGGTACCAACTCGTACTCCAGGCAACTTAATAAGTAAAAAGTGATTTTAATAAGTACAGAAAGTAGGATTTAAGTGATTCCAAGTGGTGACAGACAGAACAAAGTGAATTACTAAATAAAATAAAATAGAACACGCAGTTCTAGGTCTAATTGCCCTGTGTACAGATAAAAACCTCACTAGGTCCAGTAAACAGGCTATCTTCCTTCTAGCCTGGGTCCAGCCATCACTCACCCCCCAATGTCTTTGTCCAGTCTCTTTCAGGTGTCCTTGGGGGGTGGAGAGTCTCTCTCTTTAGCCAGCTGAAGACCAAATGGAGGGGTTTCCTAGGGGTTTAAATAGATTTTCTCCTCTGGGTGGACACCCCTCCCTCTCCCTGTGTAGCATCCAGTTACCAAATGGAGTTGGGGTCACATGGACAAGTCACCTGTCCATGCACAACTCAGTTCCTTCTCAGACCAGCCACATTCCTGGCAAAGCTCAGATATGGATTGGTGTCTGCAAGTTCTATTGTCTGTTAAGTGCTTCTTGATTGGGCACTTAACCTGCACATTCCTTTCTCAAGAAATACAACCAATATTCATAACTTCAACTACAACAATGATACATGCATATAAATGGGAGGAATAAATTCAGTAGGTCATAACTTTCACAGAGATATGTTACACGGCACATGTAGCATAAAACATAGTCCAGTTACATCATGTATACATTTATAAGCATCTCCCCATAAAGTTTTATGGGGTACACCGTCACAGTCCCTAAGTGTATTCTACACATGAGTGGTTGACAAGCAATGCTGATTGGAGTGTGAGGAAGCCACCAGCAAAGATGCTTGCAGTACTTTAGTTTCCACTGTTCCATCTGCAGCAGAGGCCTTACTCAGCACCTCATATCTAGCAAGCGTGTGGATGGAGCTCCAACTGGCCACCATGCATATGTCTAGTATTGGAATTTCCTGAAGAGATGCTGTAGAGGCAGCTTGTGCTCTTGTGGAGAGTGCCCTGACTCTACTAACCAGGGCATGTCTGACATTGAGGGAAAGAAGTATTTTCTCTTTGGCAGAGGCATGGGGTGTCAGAAAAAAAAGATAGGTAAAAGGATGCTTTGGTTGACATGGAATTCAGAAATAACCATAGGAAGGAACTTAGAATATAGACAATAGGATACCTTTTCCCTGTGAAAACCCATATAAGGGGAGTCTGACATGAGTTCTTCCAACTCACTTACTCTTCTGGCTAAAGAGATAACAACTAAAAACGCATCTTTTCAGGACAGGTAGGACATGGAAGGCTTCATCCAGGGGTGAAATGGTGATCTGGCGAGGGTTCACAGGATGAGACTGAGGTCCCATTGAGGTGTAGATTTGACCACTGAAGGAAAGGTATGTGGGTGAATGAAAACAGAATGCCTGTCTACTGGAGGAAGGAAGGCATTAATTGCTGTGAGATGGACCTACAGGTGAGCTAATGGAAAGGCCTAAATTACAATCCAAAATGACCAGAATACCTGCAGTACCTAGAGAAGGATGATTATGCCACACCCAGGCAGAGAAATATCTCCATTTATGTAGGTAGCAGGTCCTAGTTGAATCTTCCCTACTTTGGGTATGGACAGCCTGAACGGCTGCAGAAGAGGAGCATTCTATTTCCAATGCCCATCCGAACACCAGGCCGTGAGACCGAGTGAGTGTGGATTAAGGTGTCTGATTCTATCCCCATCCTGAGTTACGAGGTCTGGAAAGGGGTGGATCATGATTGAGGGACAGGATGATATTTCCAGGAGCTCTAGAAATCAAAACTGCCTAGGTCAAATGGGTGCTAGGATGCAGAGAATGACTCTGTCCTGATGGATCTTTCTCAGAACCTGTTTTAGCAGAGGAATGGGAGGAAAGGCATATCTGAGATTGTTTCTCCATCACAACAGGAGAATGCTGCCCTGGGAGCTGTGGCCCATAGCTCCTCTGGAGAAAAACAGAGAAGTATTCTGTTAGTTTGGTATACAAAGATATCAAATTGAGGTGCACCTCACAGCGTGAATATTTTGCTCAGGGCAGAGTCGTGAATCTCTCACTCATGGTCTGCAGAGAAATGCCTGCTCAGGTTTTCTGCTGGGAGGTATGCAGTTTGTATGGTGATGCAGATTCTGTGAGTGTTCCCACCAAAGTTGTCACCTCCCCCATCTGGTGGTCAGACCCAAAGACATTCCCTTCAACACTTTCATCCTTACTGCCACCATTATAACAGACATTTATCTTTGGAGTTGGGGTGCTCACCTGAAAAGCAACACTGGTCAAGGTACCTAAACTCCATGAGAGACCTGAGAGCAGTCTGCCTGGCTTACACAGTCTTATACATTCAATCCAAAGCCTGACTGCTTCCAGGTAAACAGAAAGAGATTTTGTTCTGTGCTATTTGTTTATGTAAAAGGCCATGGTGATATTCATAGAATCATAGAATATCAGGGTTGGAAGAGACCTCAGGAGGTCATCTAGTCCAATCCCCTGCTCAAAGCAGGACCAACACCAACTAAATATTGTCCAACATCACTTATGGATTGAATGTATAAGTGGGAGAAAGGCTGTGAAAGCCAGACAGACTGCTCTCAGGTCTCTCATGGAGTCCAGGTACTTTGAGCAGTGTGGCTTTTCAGGTGGGCACCCCAACTCTGAAGAAAATGTCTGTTATAATGGTGGCAGTAGGGATGAAAGTGTTGAAAGGAATGCTCGTTCTCACTGTCTTTGGGTCTGAGCACCAGATGGGGGAGGTGATGACTTTGGTGGGAACACTCACTCTGGAGTTGATGAAATCTCTGTCTGGTGAGTACTCTCACCAGAGCCAGGCCTGCAGACATGGTGGATGTGATACAGGAGGGCCAGGGAGCAGCAATAGTAGAGTGTGAGAGGAGAAATATATAAGCCCTAGGCTAATTAAGGCATGGTTCCCTGGAGACTAGGGAGGGTGGCTACAGGTTAATTGGAGGACCTGCAATCAATTAAGGCCCTCTCAGGAACCTAATAAAACCCCCTGCTTCAGGCAGACAGAGGAGGAGGAAGGAGTTGGAGCAGAGTGGTTTGGAGTTGCAGCAGAGAACAGCTTAGAGGAGTTGAAGCAGAGTGATTTGGTGGTGGAGTAAAGAGCAGTTTGGAGGAGTTGAAGCAGAGTGATTTCGTGGTGGAGCAGAGAGCAGTTTGGAGAAGTGCTGCAGCGGGCTAAGAAGACCAAGACCCTAGGTAAAGGGACACTTGGCTTGTGCAGAGGGAAGACAGGAAGCCCCACAAGCTGAAGGGTAGGAGAGGGAAGTAGCCCAGGGGAAAGAATCACTAGTACAAGTGGTTTACCCGCTATCCTAATGCCCCTGGGCTGGGACCCGGAGTAGAGTGTGGGCACGGGTCCCTCCCTCTCCCGCAGAAGGGGAGTGGATACTAGTGGGACAGCTGATACCCCAGTTCAGGGGCAAGAAACGGTGCCCTGAAACCCCCCCCAAGAAGAAAAAGTGCGGGACCCATCATAGTAGTGTCAGCAATTTGCCACATGGATGAAGGATTTCACATAGCATTACATAAGTGCACAAGGTCATATAGTCTAATACCGAGAGGCACAGTCTCCCCATAGTTCTTGGTCTGCAAGTAATCCAAGCGATCAGGCTGCTCATTAACTAAAATCTTTCTGTGGGGAGGAACACTCTCATTGAAACAGAGTCTGATGACATTTATTGTCTCTGTGGATGATAAATGAACTTTTCTCTGTTTATGCAGATGCCAAGGGCTGCTAGAATATGGAGCAGAAACTGCATCACTGAACTGACCTCTAGGCAGGAGCAACCTATCAAAAGTCAATCGTCCAGTTAAGGGAAAACTGAACGACTCTGACATCTAGTTTGGGCTGCCAGTACAGAGAAAAACTTGTGTAAGCACTCTGGGTGCTGTTACTAGCCCAAAGGGATGGACCATGAAATGGAAATGTTCTTGGCCCACCATAAACTACACGAATTTTCTGTGGGAAGCATGAATGTCTCAATGAAAGCATGTGTCCTTCATGTCAAGAGCCATGAACCACATCCTCTCCTGAAGAGAGGGGATTATTGATGCTAACTTAACCATCCTGAATTTCAACTTTCAGAAAAAGATGAGTTGCTAAAGGTCCAGAATGGTTTCCACCCTCTGTTTTTTGGGAAGTAGGAAATATGCTCAACAGAACCATCTATCTTGAGACTTAGGTGAGACGCACTGCAGGAGGGAGTCTGCAACTTGATGAAGACTCACCCTGTGAAAGTGGTCCCTAAAGGGAGACCTGGAAGGGGGTTATTGAGGGGAAAGGGAGAGGAATTCCATAAATTGACCTTGATGGATAATTTCAAAGACTCAACTGTCTGTTGTGATCAATTCCCAATTGTGGGGGAAGAGTATAATATGGCCCCCAAAAATAACAGGAGAAGAGGTGAGTGATGGTGTGTGACAGTCTCAATCAAGATGCCCAAAGTAGCCCTTTACAGGTGGCTGGGATTGGGTAGAAGTTCTGGTGGTAGACGGGGCTTTGAAGCAAGGCCTCTGAACACTCTGATGTTTTCTCAGAGGCTTAACTGGATGCTGGTGGTAGAACACTTGAAGGGGGGGTGGCCTTGGCCTATAGGCTTGTCTCTGGTGTTTTCTCCTTGTGGCCAGAGTGTAAATCCCTAGAGTGTGAAAAGTCGATCTTGAATTCTTTAACAAGCAAAGGAACTCATCCATTTTCTCAATGAAGAGATTCAAATCATCATAGGGAAGATCCTGTATGGTATTCTGGACATCCCTGGGAAAACACAAAGACTGTAGCTAAGAATTCTTCCTCGTGACTGTACCAGTGGCCAGGTTTCTGGATGCCATATCTTCTGCATCCACTGCAGCATGAATGAATCTTCTTGCCCTCCTTGCCCTTTGGTCCTCTATGAAGGACCAAAATTGGACTCTGTCCTCTGAGTTGTCCTTAAAGTTCACCAGCCTGGAACAGCTGTTAAAATAATATTTTGATAACAAGGCTTGATTGTTAGTAATATGGAATTCCAGGCCCACAGAGGAAAAGACCTTTCTGTCCATGTGATCCAACCTCTTTGAGCCCTTGTTAGTCTTGGTGGTGGCCCTTTGATGTTGCAACCTGGCCATCTCCATACATGCCTCTACCACCAGAAACTTGGGGGTTGGGTGGGAGAAAAGAAATTCAGCTCCCTTGGTGGGGACGAAAGAGCACCTCTCGACTCTTTTAGATGTGGGGTCACAGAATGCTGAAATGTGTCAGACCAATCTAATCAGCTCCATGATGGCTTCATTACCTGGAAGCATCACCTTATTTCAGCCTACAGATTGCAAAATATCCAGGAACGGTTTTGTGGGTCCTGGACCACCTCTGGCAGTGTCTGGAGGACATTGGCAATGCTCTACAGTAGCGCCTGGTATTGCCTATCATTGTGTAGAAGAGATGAAGAGGAAAGAGTGACTGCTTCAACTGGAGACAAGAATGAGATTCCCATTGGTACTGCCAGTACTTGTGGATATGGGTTGATATGCTCCTCCTCATACTTTAACAGAACCGATGGGAGCTGAGAAGGAGAAGTGTGGTAAGATTCTTTCATGGGTCCCAGGCATCTGTCATAGAGATCCCACAGGCCCCAAAAAAGGCCAGAAAGAGGGCTCCACCAATTGTGAGGGACCCAGTGTCATCGGATACCAGCCATCCCTGTGGAAGTCATATCTGGAGGGTTAGCAATCTGATCTGCTCAACTGCTGGTCAGGACTCATCTCTCTCCAAGAAGATGGAGGAGCGACCAGAAAATCTGATGAGTCTGAGTCAGAAAACTGCTCCCCTTCCAATGGTGGAGCCATTGGTACCAGGGTACTCCTGCTCGATCGTTGGAGAAGAGACAGCTCCTGAGATATTGAAGTAGTATCATCCTCTGGTGTAGTAATGTCCTGGAGGAGGCCTGGGCCCGAGAAGATGGAAGACTATGGATAAGGGAGGAAGATATCCTCCAGTTTCATATATGTCTCCATATATCAGTAGTTGTCAACCTGTGGCCCATGGGCCACATGTGCCTTAATTAGCACACAACTGTGGCCCAGCTGTGGGGTAAAAAAAAATGCAAAGTTTGCGACTCCGGTGCCATCAGGGGGTGGGTTCTGGGGCCGGCTGAGGTAGAGATGACACTATGCAGCCCTGCTGAAGCGCTCCTACCAGCAAGGAAGGCGAAGCAGCCCACTATGGTGGGGGAGGAGCTCAGACAGCAGTCAGCCGGCAGCCTGCTGCTTCCTCCCTCTCTTCTCCCCATGCTGCAGGAACACATTGCTAGGGTGTCTGGTCAGCACTGCCAGACTGGTTGAGAAACACTAGCTGGTGGAAACCATGAATGCTGAACAAAAGCTTGAACATCAGCCTTCCAGGACCTAAACCAAAAAGTTGTCTTCTGGTTACCAGTGCTTTAGAAACAAAACACAGGGGTCCAACAATACATCTGACATGTCCACTGCTGTCAGAAAACTTATGGAGCATGGATGTCTTGTATACAAGAAAGAGGGAGTACCCTTCAGGTGAAATTAATGAATCCTTTACCAGAAAAGCAAATGGCTACATTCACCTTGGGAAGTGTCAGATTTGAACACAGCATACAAATTCTGAGCTTTCTCACTGAACCATTTATGTTTATTACGGCACTTCTGTTTTCACATTCACTTCTTCCAGGAAGGAGTACAGTGGGACACACATCTCCCTTCTTTGAAGTTCAAAGAAAATATACCTAGTCATCTCTCCCTCTTTATTTTCTTGTTTTGTCTTTGACTCTGCAGAGAGCCTCAGCTGTACATGGGTGATATTTATTCTTTCCTTATGATCAAGGAATCTTTCTTGAGTCTTTTCTTCATATTCCTCCAGATCAGAGTTTATATATATCCAGCACTAGACAGAAACATAAGGGAAAGAGAAAAAGGCCGATTTACCATCATCTGGAGCAAAGCCCCAGCATCCAGAAGAGCATCTTATGGGCAGTCAGCTATAGTAGTGCTTAACTCTTAGACTCTGAGGCAGGGTCTGAAGAGCTAAACATCTATTGCTGGGTTGAGAGTGCTGAAACAGAGTCTAATGACAAAATATGTGATGACCTCTAAAGCTGAACCTTTGTGATGGCTGGGTCACTGGATTAGGCCTCACTAGGACTGTTAGTGAAACCATGGATGCTGAAATGGAAAGTTCTTATGGGCTGCCCTAAGAAGTGCTACTGGAGAGTGCTACTTTGATCTTCTTTTGCTGTTGTTGCGGAGGAGGCAGATTATGACTCCCTTGCTGAAACCAGAGGTGCTGTTGAACCACCAGCCCTGACATGGGCCCTTTGAGCTCTTCGTTGCTTCTGGAGTTGCTGACATTAATGAAAATGTTGTTGATGCCTTTGAAGCAGCTAGTGCTACTCCTCTCTAGCCATAAAGGGGTAGACAGTTTTTCTTGACAGGGCTGAAACAGAGTTAAGCACTGAAGGCACTTCTAGACTCATCCTGCCTTTTAACAGGCTTGTCTCCAATTGCACGCTACACAGTGGGCCTGTGATGATCACTGCTTATTGACTCAAATACAAAATTTTAACCAAATAATTCACTGTACACTTGTCCTCTCGTTTGCGTCTTTGTATATCTCTACCTGTTGTCTCTGCATATGTTTAGATAGTAAGCTCTATCGAACAGAGACTTTTTTTTTGTATTATATGTTACATGGGTGTCACAATTAATAATCAGCTGAATATGAGCTTTCAATGCAGCATGTGGCCAAAAGCACTAATATGATCTTTGCATATATAAACAGGGGGATATTGAGTAGAAAAGATAGGTTATATCAGCCCTGTATTTTGTACTGGTGCAACAGCCACTGGAATATTTTGTCCAGGTCTGGTGTCCACAATTCAAGGTTGTTGACTATTGGAGAGGATTCAGACAAGGACCATGAGAATAATTAAAGGAATGGAAACATGCCTTATAATGAAATACTCAAGGAGCTTAGTGTAGTAGCCATGTTAGTTTGTGTCAGCAAAAAGGAAACAAGAAAAATACCTGTGGCACCTTAGAGACTAACAAATTTGTTTCAGCATAAGCTTTCGTGGGTTAACTCCGATGAAGTGGGTTCTTAACCCACGAAAGCTTATGCTGAAATAAATTTGTTAGTCTCTAAGGTGCCACGGGTATTTTTCTTGTTTTCTTTTTTCAAGGAGCTTAATTTGTCTAGGTTATCAAAGAGAAGGTTAAAGGGTGACTTGATCAATGTCTGTGCATATGTACATGAGGAACTGGAATCTGATAATAGAGGGCTCTTCAGTCTAGCAGACAAAGCTATAACAAGATCCAATGGTTGGAAATTGAGTCTAGACAAACGTAGACTAGAAATAAGGCACATACTTTTACAGTGAGGGTAGTTAACCCACTGGAACATTTTACCAAAGATTGGATGTTTTTCTAAAAGATATGCTCTAGTGCAAACAGGAATTAATTCAGGCAAGTCCTTTGAGCTATGTTGTGCAGGCTAGATTAGACAATCAAATGGTCACTTCTGGATTTATAATCTATACATCAACAGTTCTTAGTACAGTGGGGTCCTGGTCCTCTGAATCGTGAATAAAGCAGAGTGCCATAGAGCTAAAGCCTGAGCAAATCTGCCCCAAAAATCAATTACAAGAAACAAACTGAATAAGAAATTGTACGACTGGCCAAACATTTAGAATTTGAGCAGCGTTTCTCATTTGCTTTGTCCAATGGGGGTCAAGAGGTCTGGAAGCCATTTGTGCTGTTTCATAGGAAACAGAATGAATTGAGGATTTTCCCAGGCAGGTGGAGAATATCAAGCTCTTTATGCCTGTAGGGGTTCCTTGCCCCTCTCTGGGGCGGCTGGGGACCAGACCGCCCCGCTATACTATTGCAGTTTGGGGAATAAGCACAGTTAACGGTGCCCGGGCCCTTGGTCAGGGCGGGGCAATAAACAGTTCACCGCTCAGGCCCTTAAGCAGGGGCTGAGCAATCAATAGTCAATAGGCCCTGGCCCTTGGTCAGGGCGGGGCAAGAGGCAGTTCCCAGCTCAGGCCCTTAAGCAGGGGCTGAGCAGTTAGTAAGTCAATAGGCCCTGGCCCTTGGTCAGGGCGGGGCAAGAAGCAGTTTCCGGCTCAATCAGTAGCAAGCCCAGGTCCTGGCTCTGGAGAACCTGGGAGAGGGGGAGACTGCCACCCACCCGTTGGGTGGCAGGGGGGACGCAGGCCCACCCACTCCACTGCGTCCCAGCCCGGGGCCCTAGCAGTGGCAGAAAAACCCGCTGCTGAGTCAGTGGGGATCCTGGCCGCAACACACTGACCTGGGCTCTGGCAGTGCTGCAGCCAGACTAGAGTCGGCTGCCCCCGGGCTACTTCCACCTTCCCCCTCTCCGGGTACCTGGACCAGGGGGGCGTCCTCCAGGAGGTCGCAGACCATCGGCACCTCGGCGTCGTCTGCGGGCGGCAGGCTCGGCGGCTCCTCGGGGTAGCGGGCCGGCGGCAGGCCCGGCAGCTCCTCGGGGTAGCGGGCCGGCGGCGGGCCCGGCAGCTCCTCGGGGTAGCGGGCCGGCGGCGGGCCTGGCAGCTCCTCGGGGTAGCGGCTGGGCGCCGGGGCCTGGCAGCTCCTCGGGGTAGCGGGCCGGCGGCGGGCCCGGCAGCTCCTTGGGGTAGCGGGCCGGCGGCGGGCCTGGCAGCTCCTCGGGGTAGCGGCTGGGCGCCGGGGCCTGGCAGCTCCTCGGGGTAGCGGGCCGGCGGCGGGCCCGGCAGCTCCTCGGGGTAGCGGGCCGGCGGCGGGCCTGGCAGCTCCTCGGGGTAGCGGCTGGGCGCCGGGGCCTGGCAGCTCCTCGGGGTAGCGGGCCGGTGGCAGGCCTGGCAGCTCCTCGGGGTAGCGGGCCGGCGGCGGGCCTGGCGGCTCCTCGGGGTAGCGGGCCGGCGGCAGGCCTGGCAGCTCCTTGGGTCGGCGGCTGGGCGCCGGGGCCTCCCGGCGGGGAGCTGGACCTCTGGCGTCCGGCCTCTCCAGTGGCTGCCGCCCAACTGCGGTCTGAGGGCCGGCTTTTCTACTTCCTGTGCCGCCCCCTGACCCTTGAGGGGCGGGGCCAGGATTCTCTGGCTCCGCCCACTTAGGCGTCCGGGAAGGTTCCTTGTCTCCCTCTGGGGCGGCTGGGGACCAGACCGCCTCGCTACAATGCCCCTTAGGCTACAGAACCCACAGGAAAACCTAATGCTGCAATAGCCAGTTGGGCTATGCAGGAGAATAATGGAAGCATTTTGGGTGGAGTACTTTGTCTAGTTTCCAAACAAAACCTTGCAAAATATCTTTAAGGTCTGAATTTGATATTGACAGTAATAAGTATAAAGAACGGTATTACCATATTTTTAAAGTATTAAAATAAAAGAATCTTACAAAATTAATTCTGTGTGGTCGAAATGTACACGGCCCATAAGGAACTTTTCAACATAGGCTGAATAAAATCCAAGATTGTCACCCAAACAGTGAGTAATTGTAATTAGATCCCTTTCTGTCCAAAGCTCCAATCCAATCAGAACAACATGAAGGCCAAATGGACGGTACATCTAAAACATAAATATTAAAAACGTCATCTACATGTAACGCTTTGAAGCTATGATCATTCACATAATCCACATTGCTGGTGTCATTCTACAATCTGTATTCCTGTTTACCTTTTCAGCCACAGAAGCTGCTCTGCAGCTCAGAATAAAACCATAACGTTAAAGGGATACTGTTGCTGATCTGAAAAATCTTATTTTTGTCTGGAAAAATGTTTGTATATTATAGTTACAAACAACACTCATGACTACTAAAGCTGAAAGAATTTATCAGAAAATATCTATTTTTTCATTTGTTTTGTGTGTGTGCGCGCAATTGGCTGTAGTTTGTGTACAGCCAGTTTCTCTTTTCTGGTGATAGTCACTTCTACTTTCTGTCTCGTGCATTAACATGATCATCATCACCACTCTCATCCACAGCTCTGAGGGGGCCTCATGAATGCTGCTTCCTGGAACTGAGCAGAGGGGTTACTATTAATTACTTGAAATTATATTGCAGAGAACAATCCAACAATATGTTGGCAGTACGCTGAACTGAATAAGGCTTGATAGAAGACCTCTGTATACTAATATGAAGTCAAACTTTTTAAAGGGATACTCAAAATTCATATTTTAAAAAGTAACAAATTTCCAAAGTTCAACTTTCTGATAGAGCATCTTTTAAATAAGTATGTCCTGACATTTAGGGGAAAAACATTATTTTAAAAGCTATTTATGATGGTTCTTCTGCTCCCCATTGATATCTATAGGGTCTTTTCAGCAAGGGAGAAAGGATAGACCTGAAAACAACACCAGTAGACTAGCTAAGGCCTTTGTCTCCCACTCACCCCCTCCCCACCCCTAAAGGGCAAAGAAGCAGAGGGGGCAGATGAGCAAAGCCTGTTCATTATCATCATCCAGATCCCTAAACACAGCAGGGGATCAGTGGAAACTTAGGGACAAGGCAGGAGAACTCCCATCTTTTCAGACACTTAGCACAGTGCTGGATACCAATGGGAGCCCAGGGGAGAATGGGCATCCAGTGAGGGCTGTTTCTTTACTCCCTTTATTTTTAAATGGAGGTTTTAAATTCAGAAGCCTTTTCAGGTACCTGATGACAGGAAGTTGCAATCCATGCAACAAACCTCGATGCCAAGTTTGCCCACATATCTACACCAGGAACACCATCACAGGACCTAACCAGATCAGCCACACCATCACCGGTTCATTCACCTGCACATCCACCAATGTAATATATGCCATAATATGCCAGCAATGCCCCTCTGCTATGTACATCGGTCAAACTGGACAGTCCTTATGCAAAAGGATAAATGGACACAAATCAGATATAAGGAATGGCAATATACAAAAGCCTGTAGGAGAACACTTCAACCTCCCTGGACACACAATTGCAGACCTAAAGGTAGCCATCCTGCAGCAAAAAAACTTCAGGACCAGACTCCAAAGAGAAACTGCTGAGCTTCAGTTCATTTGCAAATTTGACACCATCAGCTCAGGACTAAACAAAGACTATGAATGGCTAGCCAACTACAACAGCAGTTTCTCCTCCCTTGGTGTTCACACCTCAACTGCTAGAAGAGGGCCTCACCCTCCCTGATTAAGCTTACCTCGTTATCTCTAGCCTGAATCTTCCCTGCACATTTATATCTGCCTCTGGACATTTCCACTGCTTGCATCCGAAGAAGTGGGTATTCACCCACGAAAGCTTATGCTTCAATACCTCTGTTAGTCTATAAGGTGCCACAGGACCCTTTGTCGCTTCTACAGATCCAGACTAACACGGCTACCCCTCTGATACAATAGGAAGAAAGAGTTTTCTAACGAGTCTGCTGAGCTCCATCTCAGGTCGGGGACGGTAGAGAAGGAACTGAGGAGACCGGTCGCGCATGCGCACTACCGACTTTCTCTCAGAGCTGGGGGGCAAGCTCTGCGCATGCGTGACTGGTACGAGTACTGCTGTAAAAATCTCCGAGCGAGGGTGCAGGGACGCACCAACACCTGGAGTGGAGCACCCACAGGGACATCTCTCGAAGAAGAAAGTAAGCTTACACTCCCTTGTCAAAATAGGGGTTCTCATATCAGCTATAACACTTCTTCAATTAGCAAATCTAGTTTTTTAGATTTCAGCTTTAAAATCAAACTTGCACTTAGGCAAATTCTTAAAACTGACCTCTTTTCATGCTGAAATTAGCATGCAGAAAAAAAAGTCACATGTACTGGAAGGTGAACAGGTTAAACTCAGGGCTTATGTTGGTGAGGTTATCCTCACTAAAGGAACACGCAAACCAGACATATGGATAAATAAACTGGAAATATAAAAATTGTATTAATCAGTATCAGGGAAAACAGCACCCATTATTGGGATAAAAGTGTCTTAATTCAAGCCTTTGGTCTCATCAACAGAGTGCACTCAGTTGGGGGACAAGGGACCAAAACAACTGAGAAAGAGTTTGAGGACATCTTGCAGGGCATAGCAAAGGTCTCAGAGTGCAGAGTGCATCTACCCCACAATTCATGACCCTAGGAAAGTTCTCCTGACCCTAACACAGAGACTAAAATAGGATCTAGACAGGCTCCTTGCTCAGGGAATCACAGAGCAAGCAGAAGAACCAACAAAACATGTACGCTCATTGATCTTTGTAGGGGAAAAAAAACACAGAACCCTTCACTTCTGTATAAACCCAAAATAATTAAATATATAAAAAAGGGAGCAATTTCTCCATTACCTATAAGAGGAAAAATTTGGAGGAATATGGCTGATGCCAAATATTTTTCTACACTGGATGCAGGGTTTCTGGCAGGTGCTCTTACAAAAACAGTTTGTGCGCATTCCACGCACCATTTGAGGTGGACAGTTTCTGCAGACTGACAACTGAGATGTTTCAATGGAAAATACAACAAATTGTTGATGTTATAGAGGGTATTAAAGTTTTCCTAGATGATCTGATCTGGTGAAAAATAGTAGAAGTGCATGACCAGAGGTTCTGGGCAGCTCTGGGAAAAGCAAAAGCTCCAGGGCTAAAGCTAAACAAACAAAAATGCAAATTCCATGTCATGGAAATAACATACCTGGGAGAGAAGATAACACAGCAAGATGTACATGGGTGTATAAAGTTTCAAGTCTATTTTTGGAAAGCCATGTAACTGTGCATTAACAACCTATTGCCATTACCCAAAGGGGTCAGGCAACCTCTCTTTTCTCTCTCCCTCCCCCCATGAATACAGAGATTATTTTTTCAATTACAAATGTATGATTTGCCAAACAAATACAAGCCTGAGAGAGATTTAGTGGTTGCAGACACACTCCCTAGAACAAAAATCCAGAGATAAACATTGTACGTCAATGAGGATAACTAGCTAGCTAGATAAAATAAAATGAATAAAAACACCCACTCTGTCTCAAAAGAAATGTGGATTGTGATTGCCACAGCAACACCTCAGGATGTAAACCTGCAGAAAGTGATTAAGGCTATTAACATAGGGTGGCCAGGATAGCATGTCCTCAGCCCCTATCACCAATTCAGGGGGAAGTGCTCCATCCTAGATGGGATTTTGTTTAAAGACAGCATGCGATCCCTCAGATGTTACAGAAAAATATGTTAAAAAGAATACATGAAGGCCATTTAGGGACTGAAAAATCTAAGAGAAGGCCTAAAGAAGTGTTTATACTAGCCTCAAATGAACACCAACATTGAGGAAGTTGTCATGGTTTGATGCATATGCCAGAAATGCAGACCAAGTCAGGCAAAAGCGCCCATGTTGGTGGCCCACAAAAAACTGATCTCTGGAAGAGAATTAGGCATATGTTTGTTTCCATTAACTGGAAAGAACTATGTACTACTCATCCTAGATTATCATTCTCACTTACCTGAGATAGTTTTACTAGAAGGTACTTCAGCTAAACAACCAACTGTGCTTATATTCTTCCTAGACATGACATACCCGACACTAAATGTCTGACAGTGGGCTGCAATTCAGTGGGCATGAGCTTAAGCAATTTGCTGTGAAATTTGGGTTTAGGAATAACTACTAGTCATTATCTTCACTTCTACGTGTTGGTGGAAAATGGTGTTAAAAATACTAAAGCGGCTACTGAAAAAAAGACTACAGGATAGGCCTTTGAGCCATACTTAGCATTGTTAAGAGAAAGCTGACAACTAAAATGTCTGTAATACCAGAAGTTGTCAGAGGAACTGGGTATTTGCAGAAGTATAAAGGGACAGATTAATCTAAACAACTAATCGAATAACCAAACAAAAAAGTCATATGACTAGGTGTCCTGCAAGCTGCCACCACTTCATGAAAATGATGCAGTGCACATCTATGATGGAAATTAATAGTTGTAAACAGCAGTGGTATCACATGAGATTGCCCTGAGGCTTTAGGGGGTGGTAATCTCAGACGGACACATACTAAGGAATGGGAAACACCTTCTCCTACTTGAAGAAGGTAGGGAGATAAGGGGCACTTAGTTTGCCATTTTGCCTGGGAAGGTCTCAGCTAGGCTACAACCACAACATGTTAACGACAAACAAGCCCTGGGACATAAACCCTGCCAGAACAAATGAATATACGACATTCTGACAACAGTAGTACTGATATTTCAAAGGAAACTCGCAAGTCCAAGCAACAGTGCAAAACCCACATATATTAATTGAACATTGTTAGTAAGTTTTAATAGCAGCTTGGTTACAAGTATTTGGAATTATGTGTTATATCAGTGTTCTCATTATTAAGTTTTGGCTGGGAAAGAAAGATGAAGTAGTGGGAACTGTACCTTGAAGTGATTTAACCTTCTAGATAGGAAGTTTGGCAAAGGAGTGCTGCAAAAGCCTGTGTTCTGCTATGCAAAAGCAGCTGAAACTGTATCAACAAATAAAGAGGATTTCTTTCAAGCACTGAATACCACAGCTTCCAAGAAGCTAGGAGGATGCAAATATTCTAAATTTCTTTAAAGGAGTCAAGGACCAAACAGTTGCAAGCTCTCTGCCTCATGGGTTGTGTGTGTTTACATGTTTACAAGGAAAAGGTTATTTTCACTAGAATCTCCAGTGCAGTTTGCCAGGACTCATCTGTACCAGTGCAAAAGTTTGGCAGCTTGTGGAGGAGCAGAGTTCCACTTTGGGTGTTCCCCATATTGGAAGGAAGACCACTTGCCATAACCATTCAGCCAACACGCCGAGAGTGGAGGAATTTAGCCAGAAGAGTTGCATTGTTTGGCTGATGCGGTCTGCATTTCCCTGAAGGGCATGAATTGACAGGTGGCCTTTTCAGCTCTGTCTTGTCCTAGGAGGTCTACCTTGCTCTCAGGGTTGAGTAAAGCTCCCCAGCAAACCATTCATTGACCTGGGATGTGCTTGTTCTTGCTGTGGTTAATAAAGCACAGGCGAGACAGAAGATTATTAGTGCTTGATGTGCCCAAGACCAATTGGTGTTGGAATTTATGAGCCAATTGCCCACCTATGCTAAAATGGGAAAGTTCTGGTGAGGGAATGTTAGCAACTAAGCATGAAAATCTTCTAAAGACAGGAGAAAAGTCTCCTGATATTGAAAATGCTGAGGTCCTATGGTTACTCATATTGAATAAGTAGGATGATAGATGTAGTGAGGTCTGTATCCTGCAGGTTGATGGAAGCCAGAAAAATTGCTTGCCTTAACAGCAACAATTATGGATCTGTAAGTATTTCATTTTAAGTACTTTTAAGTTGGAGTAAAGTGATCATCAAGGGATTAATTATGTTACCCAGAGTATTAAGAAATGGAGCCATGCTTCACACCTATCAGGGCTGAGCCATGGGTGGCCTGTGTACACCAGTCAGCTGCTAAATTGTAGTCTGGAGATGAGTAATGGGGTCAGGAGCGAGCCAGGTCAGAATGCCAATAAGTGAGGGTCAAACAAGTTGCAGTGGGGAGGCAGATAGCAGTCAGGGTAAGGATATCAGGAAGTTGGGGTCAAGCAAGATTGAGGAGAAAGCATGGTCAGAAGCTGGAGTCAAGGGTCTACAGCAACCAAGGTCTGGAGAAGAAAGAAACAGGCATGCAGTCTGTGTTGTTGCTCAGACAGCTCCTCATGACGACTTCCTGGTTTAAATACTAGCATCAGCCAATCAATCGGCTGTAAGGGGCCGCCACTCAGGCCCTGCTGGGAAGTACTTCCTGCAGAATCTTTCAGCAGCAACACAGCCTAAGTGTCCATTGGTGATGCAGAAGTATCAGCAGCCCAGACACTACCCCTCCACCTCCCTGCCCCTCGGTCCCTGGTTCTAGTCGCATAGGTTCTTACAATACAAGAGGGTTATTCACTTTGTGCAGTAATTGAGGTTCTTCGAGATGTGTGTTACTGTGGGTTCTCCACTTTAGGTGAGTCTGTCTCACCGCCTGAGATTGGAGATTCATAGTAGCAGTGCTCATTTGGGCTGAACATGTGCTCCCTGTCTCTCACTGGAGGCTATATAGTGCTGTGCAGCCAAACCACCCTTAGTTTCTTGTCTGATGCAGAGTATGTGTCTAAACTCTGAAGTAGGGGGGAAAGGGGCAGATAGTGGAGCATCCACAGGGATACATACCTCGAAGAACCTCAGTTACTGCACAAGGTGAGTAACCCTCTCTTCTTCAAGTTGTGTCCCTGTGGGTGCTCCACTTTAGGTGACTGTAGAGCAGTGCCCCTTGTTGGAAGGCTGGGGCTTCAGAATTGGATCTGCAAGCAATGATAAGACAGCTAGTCCTAACACAGCATCTGAGGTTGAATCTTGCTCAATTGCGTAATGCTTTGTGAAGGTGTGGGTTTATGCCCAGGTGGCTGATTCACAGCTGTCTGTGATGGGTACATTGTTCAGGAAGGCTATTGAGGTGGTGATATGATGGAGTGTGTTCAAGTTCCCAGTGGGGGTTGCAGATCATGTTGGTGGTAGCAAAGGTGAATGCACCTGGAAATCCATTTTGAGAGCCTTTGCTTGGATATGGCTGATCCTTTAGATCTTTCCATAACAGAAAGGAATAGCTTGGGTGACTTCCTTAAGGGTTTAGTCATAGAATCATAGAATGATAAAATATTAGGGTTGGGAGACCTCAGGAAGTCATCTAGTCGAACCTCCTGCTCAAAGCAGGACCAACCCTGTAGGTGGGTCGGACTCACCCCTGCGGCACCTCCTGCTGGTCAATCCAGGGAATTAGCTCGTTCCAGCTCCAGAGCACCCTCTGCAGGCCGGTGATCTGCATGACCGCCCTGGCCCCCGTGTACCTCCCAGGACCCGGTGCCCCTTTCTCTGGGGGGCTGCCCCCTGGCAATACCCCCAGAGCCTTAATCTCAGGGTCTCCCCCTCCCAGGGGAACCCCCACCCACAATCCCCACTTCTTCTCAGTATTAGGCCACTGCCAATCACCATCAAGCCCTGCTCACTGGGGCAAACTGCAGTATCAGCCACTCATCACAGGCAAAGGGGGTTTGGACCTGCTGCCTCTGCCTACCCGTGGGCTGCCCCTGCAACCCCAGTACCTATTCTGGCCTTACCAGGCCTGCAGCCTGGGGTTTTCTTAGGCTGGAGCTCCCCAGCTCCCTTAGCCTTTCCCCAGCCCTGCTCCACTTCAGGTACACTGCTTAGCCTTTGCAGCCAGACCCATCTCCCTCTCCAGGCAGAGGAAGACTCACTGGGCTTCTGGCTTGCAGCCTCTTATAGGGGCCAGCTGGGCTTTGTTTGGGGCATGGCCCGGCTGCAGCTGCTTCCCCAATCAACCCTGCTGCCTTCTTCTGCCACAGCCCCCTA
This sequence comes from Macrochelys suwanniensis, assembly GCA_033296515.1. Lineage (NCBI taxonomy): Eukaryota > Metazoa > Chordata > Testudines > Chelydridae > Macrochelys > Macrochelys suwanniensis. The sequence goes on from CM065775.1 coordinate 11,223,463, forward strand.
CCAGGGCTGTTTCAAGCCCCTCAGGGCAGGAGCGGGGTAGGTACCCCGCTACAAACCCCAATTAAATCATCCCAGCCAGGGCTTTGTCAAGCCAGGCCTTAAAAACCTCCAAGGATAGAGATTCCACCACCTCCCTATGTAACCCATTCCAGTGCTTCACCACCCTCCTAGTGAAATAGTTTTTCCTAAGATCCAAACTAGACCTCCCCCACTTCAACTTGAGACCATTGCTGCTGCTTCTGTCATCTGCCATCACTGAAAACAGCCTATATCCATCCTCTTTGGAACCCCCCTTCGGGGGTTGGCCTGCTAAACCCAGGGTTGTGAGTTCAATCCTTGAGGGAGCCACTTAGAGATCTGGGGCAGAAATCTGTCAGGGGACAGTACTTGGTCCTGCTAGTGAAGGCAGGGGACTGGACTCGATGATCTTGCAAGGGCCTTCCAGCTCTATTAGATAGATATAGATATGCCTATCTAATCTATATCTATCTATCTATATAAGGCTGATATCAAATCCCCCCTCACTCTTCTCTTCTGCAGGCTAAACAATCCCCGTTCCCTCAGCCTCTCCTCATAAGTCATGTGCTCCAGCCCCCTAATCATTTTTGTTGCCCTCCACTGGACTCTTTCCAATTTTTCCACATCCTTCTTGTAGTGGGGGGCCCCGAAACTGGGTGCAATACTCCAAATGTGGCCTCACTAGTGCCGAATAGAAGGGAATAATCACTTCCCTCGATCTGCTGGCAATTCTCCTACTAATGCAGCCCAATATGCCAGTTGCCTTCTTGGCAACAAGGTCATACCGTTGACTCATATCCAGCTTCTCGTCCACTGTAATCCCCAAGTCCTTTTCTGCAGAATTGCCTCTTAGCCAGTCGGTTTCCAGCCTGTAGCAGTGCATGGGATTCTTCCATCCTAAGTGCAGGACCCTGCACTTGTCCTTGTTGAACCTCATTGGATTTCTTATCACCCAATCCTCCATTTTTTCTACGTCATTGGACCCTATCCCTACCTTCTAGTGTATCTACCTCTGTCCCCATCTTAGTGTCATCCACAAATTTGCTGAGGGTGCAATCCATTCCATCATCCAGATCATTAATGAAGAAGTTGAACAAAACTGGCCCCAGGACCGACCTCTGGGGCACTCCGCATGATACTGGCTGCCAACTAGACACTAAGCCGTTGATCACTACCCATTGAGCCCGATGATATAGCTTGCTTTCTATCCACCTTACAGTCCATTAATCAAATCCATACTTTTTTAACTTATTAGCAAGAATACTGTGAGAGACCATATCAAAAGCTTTGCTAAAGTCTAGATATCTCACATCCACTCTGTCACGGAGTGTGGGGGAGTCCGGCCCTGCACCCCTCTTCCCCGGATTCACTGGGAGTCTCAGCCAGCCAGTAGAACAGAAGGTTTATTAGAGATGCCAGGAACACAGTCCAACCAGAGCTTGTCAGTACATCCAGGACCCCTCAGTCGGGCCCTTCCGGGGGGCAGGGACCTTAGACCCCAGCCCGGGGCTCCCTGCATTTCACCCCACAGCTCCCAACGGGGCAGGGAGGCCAGACCCTGTCTGCCTCTCTCCCCTCCTCTCCAGCCAGCTCCAAACTGCAACTCTCCAGCCCCTCCTCCCCCTTTGTCTCCTTCCCGGGCCAGGAGGTCACCTGATCCCTTTGTTCCAACACCTTCAGCTCTCACCTTTGCAGGGGAGGGGCCGGGCCATCTGTTGCCAGGAGACAGGGCCATTCTCTGTGTCCAGGCCTCTGCCCACCCCTGCCTTCTAGGGCTTTGTAACAATCATGCACTGTCGTCCCACCACCTAGATACTCAAGCACTGCATAGGGGAAACTGAGGCACCCACACAGTACTCAGGGAAACCTTAACAACAGTCCTAGTTCGTCACATCTCTCCCCCCTTCGAGACCGAACTGAGCGGGGTCACTTTAGCCAGTGACCTGGGGAAGTTCGAACCTGGTCACACCAGGCCGTTCCAGTTCCACGTGCTCCCTTAGGTCGGGTGTGCTTGATGGCACCCGCAGGCCGCATGTGGGAAGGTTTATGCGACCCGTGCCCTTTTTCCATCCCAAAACCCCTGGGGTTCAAGCTGAGATCAGGTCTTTTCCCAGCGCTCCAGTCTGGAGGGCTGTAATTCGGGCTGTCTTGGTTAAGAGCCTCCCTCTTGATCTGGTCCCCTCTCTGACCACATGTCTGTGTCACCAGCCGCTAGGCATCGGCCCCTTTTCCTGGATGCAGCCACGTCGGGGCGGGGTGGTGAATATACACCGTAAAGCGCCACCCAAATAGATCTGGCTGCTGCTTCTTAAGGGCCTGCACCATGGCCAGGCATTCCCTCTCTATGGCCTGACCGTTCTGCCTCCAGGGCGGCAGCTCCTTGCTCAGATACCCGATGGGGTGTCTCCCCCGCTTCGCATAGGCCTGCATCAGCACCGCGCCCAGCCCTGTGTCTGAGGCTTCGGTGAACACTGTGCAGGGCTTGGCCCGGTTTGGGTTTACTCGATCTATTGGGCCCTGGATTAGAGCCTCCTTCAGTGCACAGAGAGCCCTCTGGCCCTGCTCGGTCCAGACTGCCTCGTCTGGCTTCCCCTTCTTACCTAGCTCTGTGATGTGGGCAGCTAGGGAGCTAAAGGGGGGTACAAACCTCTGGTAGTACACCGCCATCCCGCTAAAGGCCTGGACCTGTTTCTTGGTCTGGGGAACAGGCCAATCTCTGATCGCCTCCACCTTGGCCAGCCCTGGGCTGTTGAATGACTGGTTCACCTCTAAAGCCAGCCTGTCCTTGGCCTCTCTCTCCAGGTTCTGGGCTCTTTTCCCAGTTACTCTGAATGGGGGACACCTGATGGGAGGATGGGCTCCCATCTCAGGGGAGAGATCCATCAGGGGGTCTTCCCCCTTCTCCTCCCAATCGTCCCTTACCGGTTCTAGGGGTCCCCTTACTCTCCTCCCATACCACAGCTTGAAAGGGAAGCCCCCTGGTGATTCCTGGGGCACTTCCCTGTGCCATCGGTGGGGCAGGTACTTGTCCCAGTCCTGTGGATGCTGATTTATACAAGTCCTCAGCATCAGCCTCATGGTCCCTTGAACTCTCTCCACCAGCCCCTTGGACTGAGGGTGATATGCAGAGGCCCAGGTGGGCCAGACCCCACCTTTCTCCCACACGCCCCGGAGCCGGGCTGAGATGGCCTCGGATCCCTGGTCTGTAAAGACCTCGCTGGGGACCCCCATTCTGCTGAAGATGGTCAGCAGCACGTCTGCCCCGGTGGAGGACAGAGCCACCACCTCTGGGTAGCGGGTGGCGAAATCCATCACCACCAGGATGCATTTCTTCCCTGACCAGGTTGCCCTGCTGAGGGGGCCCACCCTATTCATAGCCACCTTCTGGAAAGGTTCCTCTCTGATGGGCAGGGACCTCCAGGGATCTTCTCCCTTACCCCGGGCCAGGTACAATAGCCGGTGATGATACTTCTGGGGCCCCACCGGCTGCCTCATGATTCCCCACAGTTCTACTTCCCCTTGGGGAGCCCATTCCCGGCACAGGGATTCCTTCTCCCACAGGGATCTGTCTCTGCAGTCTTCCCCAAGGGGGTTTGCAGCGCTGTGGCCAGCAAGTTCCCTTAGCTTCTCCAAGGCGGGATCCCTCTGCAGCTCACTGACCAGGCCTGGGGTCACCGCCCCACTGAGCCCTGTCCCTGGTGGCTCCCTCCCTGCAGTGGAATCACTTCCCGGCCGCACCTCTGGACCAGGCAAGCCTGGTTGGCAGCCGTCCTGCCCTGCCTGTGTGTCCCCCCACTCAGCTGGGGTCTCCGCTCCCCCCGTGCTCAGTGCTGCCCTGGCTGTCCCTGTGGGGCCAGGCAGCGAGCTCACTGCTTTGCTCTCTGCATCAGAGACTGCCTGAGCCCTCTCTCCATTGTGCAGGGGGGTGGGGAGCATCTCTCTGTCCCACCCCGCCCTAGGGGTCTGGTTACAGGCAGGCAGGTAACCGGGGCCTGGCAGCTCCTCCCCCATGCCAGCCAGGTCATTTGCATTTTCACTGACCATTTCCCTCTTAGCCAATTGGTTCCCTGAGTTCAAATTCAAATCCTCGGCCGTTACAGGGCCAGGGCCTGGATCCTGTCCCAAAGATACACAGTCACCCCCCAATAGCACCTCACTGCTGATATCCTGGAGAACCCCAACAACCAGCCAGCCTGACCCCTCCTGGGTCTGCACAGGGATCTGGGCCATAGGCAGGGCGAATGGGTCCGTCCCTGGGACCCTCACCCAGGTCACACAGCCCCTCAGCATCTGGTGGGGGTGCACCGCCCGGGGCCTGACCACAGTTCTCTCTGTCCCGGGATCTCGCCACCCCAAGAATGTCTCTCCATTGACCATCACCTTCCGCTCCCACTGGGGGTCCATAGGGCTTGAGTCCAGGGCCAGGAGTGGAAATCCGTCCACCATCCCACCCATCTGGCTGGCGGAGTTTATGGCCTTGGGACCCAGCAAGGGGGTTAGAAACCCGGGGCTTTTCCGCAGGGTCTCCCTGGTTCCAATCACCAGCCTGCTCAAAGGCAGTGAGGTGGGCCTCCACATTCCCACCCTCCTTAACCAGGGGCAGCAATTTAGGATCGAGGTTCCCTGCGGAGCTGGCACCCCGGGATCTATCCCCACTTACCCCTGGCCAGTCCCCTATGCCTCTCCGTTCCACCATCGCCAGTTCATGCTGCTGCTCATGCTTCTCCTGTAGCCCTTTCTCGGGCTCTCGCTGTCTCTCACAGTCCTCTTGCTCTCTCGGACTCAGCTCCAGTTCCATCCATCTCCGATCCCCTGCTGGGGAACCCTTCGTGAAGACCCCCGTCTGGTTGGGGACCAGACTCTTGGGGATGCCAGGCTACCGCTCCAGCTGCTCCCAGATCCTGCTGTAGCCCCATCGGGGTCAGGAATCTGCTCCTTAGAATGGTCATCCTCCTCCAGCTGCACAATTAACTGGGCTTTCGTGAGCTTCCCAATGCGTATCCCTCTCTTTTTGCACAGGGTTACAATGCTTCTTTTAAGGAGAAAGCGATATGCCATCACTTCACTGCTCCCAAGTTGCTGTGGGTTCGCAGGCCTGTGTGCCCTTAGCTCCCCACGGTTTCCAGGAAGAACCCCAAGTGTGCCAGCCCTTCTCCAGGTCACCGCCTCTTTGCCAGGGTAGAGCCGCAGCTCCTCCGCCCCTGGGTCCACTCACAGCACCCCCAGGGGAACCCTGTCACTGCAAAAATCCTTCTGTCTCCCAGGGCCAAGCCGCAGGCTCCTCCGCCCCTGGGACTGCTCACTGCAGCCCCCAGGGGAACCCCATCATTGCACAGTCCTTCTCGCTGGTCACACACTCCCAGGGGTTAAGCGTAGCTCCTCCGCTCCCCGAAACCGCTCCTCTGTGCGCCTTCAGCACGCCTGGACCTCGTTAGCCCCCCTTCGTTCTACTGCTCCCCAGTTACTTACTGCAGGAAGCGCCTTCCATGGGGTGCAGTACATCCCACCGCTGCCACCAGTTGTCACGGAGTGTGGGGGAGTCCGGCCCTGCACCCCTCTTCCCCGGATTCACTGGGAGTCTCAGCCAGCCAGTAGAACAGAAGGTTTATTAGAGATGCCAGGAACACAGTCCAACCAGAGCTTGTCAGTACATCCAGGACCCCTCAGTCGGGCCCTTCCGGGGGGCAGGGACCTTAGACCCCAGCCCGGGGCTCCCTGCATTTCACCCCACAGCTCCCAACGGGGCAGGGAGGCCAGACCCTGTCTGCCTCTCTCCCCTCCTCTCCAGCCAGCTCCAAACTGCAACTCTCCAGCCCCTCCTCCCCCTTTGTCTCCTTCCCGGGCCAGGAGGTCACCTGATCCCTTTGTTCCAACACCTTCAGCTCTCACCTTTGCAGGGGAGGGGCCGGGCCATCTGTTGCCAGGAGACAGGGCCATTCTCTGTGTCCAGGCCTCTGCCCACCCCTGCCTTCTAGGGCTTTGTAACAATCATGCACCGTCGTCCCACCACCTAGATACTCAAGCACTGCATAGGGGAAACTGAGGCACCCACACAGTACTCAGGGAAACCTTAACAACAGTCCTAGTTCGTCACACACTCCTATCCCCATATCCAAAAATCCAGTTATCTCATCATAGAAGGCAATCAGGTTGGTCAGGCATGACTGGCCCTTGGTGAATCCATGTTGACTGTTCATGATCACCTTCCGCTCCTCCAAGTGCTTCAAAATGGATTCCTTGAGGACCTGCTCCAGGATTTTTCCAGAGACTGAGGTGAGGCTGACTGGTCTGTAGTTCCCCAGATTCTCCTTCCCTTTTTAAAAGATGGGCACTATATTTGCCTTTTTCCAATTGTCCTTTCAATATAGAATGCTAATGCCCATCTGACATCTAGAGTGTGTAACTTTGCCTCTCATTTGTTCTCATGAGGTTTAGAGAAGAATGATGGCAGGTGGATGGGTTGATTCCAGGTGGAATGAGGAAGGTATTTTGGGTAGAAATTTAAGATGCTGTCTTAAAGTGACCTTGTCTTTCAAGAAGATTGTATTATGGATGATATGCTGTGAGTCCCTAGTTCTCCCACTCACCGCGTGGATGTGATAGCAACAAGGAAGACCACGTTCATCAATAGGTGCATGAGTAAACATGTCACTATAGGTTCAAACGGGGTACCAGTGAGACAGTGTAGTACTTGGTTAAGGTCCCGGGAGGGTGGGGTGGGAACTCGAATTTCCAGATAGAGGTTCCAAATACCCGTGAGGAGCCGTTTAGTGATAGGATGGGTGAAGACTGAGAACTAGGGCAGTCAAGTGATTAAAAAAATGTATCACTATTAATCATACAATTAAACAATAATAGAATATCATTTACTTAATTATTTTGGTTGTTTTGTACATTTCAAATATATTGATTTCAATTAAAGACAGAATACAAAGTGTACAATGCTCTCTTTATATTTATTTTTATTACAGATATTTGCACTGTAAAAAAGAAAAGAAATAGTATTTCAATTCACCTAATACAAGTACTGTAGTGCAATCTCTTTATCATGAAAGTTGAACTTACAAATGTAGAATTATGTATAAAAAATAACTGCCCTCAAAAATAAAACATAAAACTTTTAGAGTCTACAAGTCCACTCAGTCCTACTTCGTGTTCAGCCAATTGCTCAGACAAGCAAGTTTGTTTACATTTATGGGAGATAATGCTGCCTGCTTCGTGTTTACAATGTCACCTGAAAGTGAGAACAGGCATTCACATGGTGCTGTTCTAGACGGAGTTGCAAGATATTTTCGTGCCAGATGTGGTAGATTCATATGTCCCTTTTTGCTTTGCACACTATTCCAGAGGATATGCTTCCATGCTGATGAAGGGTTCTGCTCGATAATGATCCAAAGCAATGCGGACTGATGCACGTTCATTTTCATAATGTGAGTCAGATGCCACCAACAGAAGGTTGATTTTCTTTTTTGGTGGTTAGGGTTCTGTAGTTTCCACATTGAAGTTTTGCTCTTTTTAGATTTCGGAAAGCTTGCTCCACACCTTGTCCCTCTCAGATTTTGGAAGGCACTTCAGATTCCTAAATCTTGGGTTGGGTGCTGTAGTTATCTTTAGAAATCTCACATTGGTACTGTGACAGGTTGGTATCACAGAAAACCCCTTGGAGCTGCCACCTGGTATGCCAAGGCTACTTCTGCCCCTGCTTTCCTGCCTTTTCCAGCTTGGGACTCCAGAATCCTGTCTGTTTTGAGCCAGATCCGCTGATCTGCTGCAAACACAGACCCAGGTCCGAACCACGTCCCCAAACAGCTGTAGGCCTGCCTGGAAGCAGCTCAGGAAGTGCCCTTGCCTTTGACACCCAGGTGCCCAACTCCCAATGGGGTTCAAACCCTGAATAAATCTGTTTTACCCTGTATAAAGCTTATACAGGGTAAACTCATAAATAGTTCGCCTTCTATTTCAAAGATAGAAAGATATGCACAGCTGTTTGACCCCCCTCCCCCCGGGACTAACACGTACTCCAGGTAACTTAATAAGTAAAAGTGGTTTTAATGAGTACAGAAAGTAGGATTTAAGTGATTCCAAGTAGTTACAGACAGAACAAAGTGAATTACTAAGTAAAATAAAATAAAACACTAATCAAACTCAACACAGATAAAAACCTCACCAGTTCCAGTCTCTTTCTTTTACAGGCTGTAGAACTCCTAGCCTGGGTCCAGCAATTGCTCACACCCCCTATTGTCTTTGTCCAGTCTCTTTCATGTATGTCCTTGAGGGGTGGAGAGCCTCTCTCTTTAGCCAGCTGAAGACCAAATGGAGGGGTCTACCCGGGGTTTAAATACACTTTCTCCCCACTCCCTCCATAGCATCATGTTACCCTGGAGTTTTGGGATCACATGGGAAAGTCACATGTCCATGCACATTTCAGAAACTAGCCCAGTGACATTCTTGGCCAAGCTCAGATGTGGATTAGGCGCATACCTTTCTCCAGACATGATCCCATGCTCTTACAAAGACTATGTATAAAACCAGCAAATATACAAACAATATTATAGACTCATAGACTATAAGGTCAGAAGGGACCATTATGATCATCTAGTCTGATCTCCTGCACAATGCAGGCCACAGAATCTCACCCACCCACTCCTGCAATAATCCTCTCACCTATGTCTCAGCTATTGAAGTCCTCAAATCATGGTTTAAAGACGTCAAAATGCAGAGAATCCTCCAGTAAGTGACCCGTGACCCATGCTGCAGAGGAAGGCGAAAAACCTCCAGGGCCTCTGCCAATCTACCCTGGAGGAAAATTCCTTCCCGACCCCAAATATGGCGATCAGCTGAACCCCGAGCATGTGGGCAAGACTCACCAGACAGACACCCAGAAAAAAGTTCTCTGTAGTAACTTCTAACATCCCATCATTGACCATTGGTCCTATTTACCACTGATGGCAATTAATTGACCTTTGACTAAGATCATGTTATCCCATCAAACCATCCCCTCCATAAACTTATCTAGCTTAATCTTGAAGCCAGATAGGTCTTTTGCCCCCACTGCTTCCCTTGGAAGGCTGTTCCAGAACTTCACTCCTCTGATGGTTAGAAACCTTCATCTAATTTCAAGTCTGAACTTCCTGATGGCCAGTTTATATCCATTTGTTCTTGTGTCCACATTGGTACTGAGCTTAAATAATTCTTCTCCCTCCCTGGTATTTATTCCTCTGATATATTTAAAGAGAGCAATCATATCTCCCCTCAGCCTTCTTTTGGTTAAGGTAAACAAACCAAGCTCCTTGACTCTTTCATACGACAGGTTTTCCATTCCTCGGATCATCCTAGTGGCCCTTCTTTGTACCTGTTCCAGTTTGAATTCATCCTTCTTAAACATGGGAGACCAGAACTGCACACAGTATTCCAAATGAGGTCTCACCAATGCCTTGTATAACGGTACTAACACCTCCTTATCTCTACTAGAAATACCTCGCCTAATGCATCCCAAGACCGCATTAGCTTTTTTCACGGCCACATCACATTGGCGACTCATAGTCATCCTGTGATCAACCAGGACTCCGAGGTCCTTCTCCTCTTCTGTTACTTCCAACTGATGCGTCCCAGCTTATAACTAAAATTCTTGTTATTAATCCCTAAATGCATAACCTTACACTTCTCACTATTAAATTTCATCCTATTACTATTATTCCAGTTTACAAGGTCATCCAGATCTTCCTGTAGGATATCCCGATCCTTTTCTGAATTGGAAATACCTCCCAACTTTGTGTCATCCGCAAACTTTATTAGCACACTCCCACTTTTGGTGCCAAGGTCAGTAATAAAAAGATTAAATAAAATTGGTCCCAAAACTGAACCTTGAGGATCTCCACTAGTAACTTCCCTCCAACCTGACAGTTCACCTTTCAGTATGACCCGCTGTAGTCTCCCCTTTAACCAGTTCCTTATCCACCTCTCAATTTTCATATTGATCCCCATCTTTTCCAATTTAACCGATAATTCCTCATGTGGTACTGTATCAAATGCCTTACTGAAATCGAGGTAGATTAGATCCACTGCGTTTCCTTTATCTAAAAAATCTGTTACTTTCTCAAAGAAGGAGATCAAGTTGGTTTGGCACGATCTACCTTTTGTAAAACCATGTTGTAATTTGTCCCAATTGCCATTGTCCTCAAGGTCCTTAACTACTTTCTCCTTCAAAAATTTTTCCAAGACCTTCCATACTACAGATGTCAAACTAACAGGCCTGTAGTTACCCGGGTCACTTTTTTTCCCCTTTCTTAAAAATAGGAACTATATTAGCAATTCTCCAGTCAAATGGTACAACTCCTGAGTTTAGAGATTCATTAAAATTTTTTGCTAATGGACTTGCAATTTCATGTGCCAGTTCCTTTAATATTCTTGGATGAAGATTATCTGGGCCGCCTGATTTACTCTCATTAAGCTGTTCAAGTTTCGCTTCTGCCTTGGATATGGTAATATCTACCCCCACATCCTTATTCCCATTTGTCATGCTGCCACTATTCCTAAGCTCCTCATTAGCCTCATTAAAGACTGACTTTATATTTATAACTTCAACTACAAAAATGATACATGCATTCAACCAGGAGGAATAGATTCAGTAGATCATAACTTTTACAGGGATATGTTACATGGCACATATAGCATAAAACATATTCCAGCTACATCATTTATAAGCATCTCCCCATAAAGTCTTAGGGAGACACCGTCACAGGTACCTTCTTTGTGTTTTTTTCAAATCTGCAGTGAAAGCGTTCTTAAATCGAACATGTGCTGGGTTATTATCCAAGACTGCTATAACACAAAATATATGGCAGAATGCGGGTCAAACAGAGCAGGGGATATACAATTCTCCCCCAAGGAGTTCAGTCACAAGTTTATTTAACCATTATTCTTTTTATGAGCATCATCAGCATGAAAGCATGTCCTCTGGAATGGCAGCAGAAGCATGCAGGGGCATATGAATGTTTAGCATCCCTGGCACGTAAATACCTTGTGATGCTGGCTACAACAGTGCCATGTGAAGACTTGTTCTCACTTTCAGGTGACACTGTAAATCAGAAGCAGGCAGCATTATCTCTTGTAAATGTAAACAAACTTGTTTGTCTTAGTGATTGGCTGAACAAGAAGTACGAGTGGACTTGTAAGCTCTAAAGTTGTACAATGTTTTGGTTTTGAGTGCAGTTATGTAAGAGGTATGTTATTGGTCCTTTGGGATCAGAAGAACCCTTTGGTTGATTAAATTGGCTTTAATTAACCACTCATCATTAAGTCTCATTTATGGTTGGTGAAAGAAGGGCTGGGCTACCGAGGGAGACTGCATTTCTGATTTCTTGTTAGCCACTGTAGTAAGACAGAAGTTTACTTTTGTTGGTGGTTTGGTATATCTTATTGAAGAATAACCACCAGTTTGGGGTGAGTCTGCCCCATTTCTCAGCAGTTTGTCTTGAATTTGTTATTCTCAGTTGCGACCCACTGAGGAGTTTGCGCAATTCTCAGTTGCGACCCGGTGATGGGGAGTTTGGCTGAACAGTGCTATATAGACACCGGGGGGGGGGGGGGGGGGGGCGGCATGAGACGGGGGAGTGCATGTGTAGCCCAAACGGGCACTGCTACTAAGAATCTCTGATCGCAGGTGCAGGGACTCAGACTCACCTAAAGAGGAGTACCCACACAAATAGGATAAAACAATTAAATTTCCCCATACCATCCAGCTTCCAATGACCTAGTGGAGAAAACTGTTAGAACGTATAAAAAGGATATGAATATGATAAATACTGTAATGGGAGCATGGAAACAAAGCTGGCTTGCTTTCTTCCAAAATACACAATTCCTCCTCAAATGATGTCAGGCTTTGTTTTCAATAGGAGAAAATAATAAATTGTTTGGATTTAAACCATACCAAAGCTGCTACCCTCTATACAGGTAACCAGTGCAGGGGACTAAGAGGGCAACTTATGTCCCATGATTCCCCAGTGTAGATGTATAACATCAGTCACAATTGTGCCCATAATAAATAAGAGTAAATAATTCACCTCACTTGTAAAATGGACATATTGAACCATCTTCAATGTCAACAAAGTTTCATTGGAATCTTCAAGGAGAAACTAGAAGTAAAAAGACCAAAACCCGTTAGAATCTCCATTCTGAACAGAAAATCAAATCTATGTGAGATCTTTATACAGCAGCAGGTGTTCCATGAAAAATCTTTCCAAATTAACTGTGATTCACACAAATATGCCAACATATCATTTCACTTCCCTCATTCTTGGTTATTAATCTACCTTTTCCATTTTCATGACAATTATATGTTTGTGATGTTGCTCCTCTTAAAATATTCTGTCATGCTTTTCACCCTTTGATATAGATTGAAGAGCCCATTATCAAATATTTGTTCTGCATGTAGGGAATTATACATTGTGATGAAGTCATCCTTTAACCTGCTCTTTGTTCACGCTAAATAGATTAAGCTCCATGAGTCTATTGATATAAGGCATTCTTTCTAATCCTTTAATCATTTTCATGGTGGCTCTTTGAACCCTCTCCAGTTTATCAAACATCCTTCTCGAATTGTGGACACCAGAATTGGACACAGTAATCCGGTAGTGACTGCAGCAGTACCCAAAATAACCTCTCTGCTCCAACTCGAGATTCCTGCTTAAGCATCATATTAGCCCTTTTGGCCACAGCGTCACATTGGAAGCTCATGTTCAGCTTGCAGTGAACATATCTTTTAGGAACTCATCCAATCTTGGTTTAAAAACTTCAGTGACAGTAAATTCACCATATCCCTTCATAAGTTGTTCCCATGGATAATTAGCTTAGTTAATTAGCCACATGCTCCCCAAGGAGCTGCAGGGTTGCGTTGGCCCCTTCCGTGAGTGACGTGGCCACGTGGTGCACTACTGGCTGTCAGCGTGGCCCAGCTCATGATGGGGAGAAGGTGCCAATGTGCCTGAGGGGGCTTCAGTAGACAGAGACCCTGCCTTAGCCCTGCTGCACCGCTGACTGGCAGTCGCCGAAGGTAAGTGCCCCCCAGCAGGAGCCCACACCTAGCCCCCTCCCAGAGACAGAACCCCATAACCCCTCCTGTACACCAATCCCCTACCCCAGCCCTGACCTCCCTCCCAGAGCAAGTACCCCATACCCCCTCCTGCACCCCAACACTCTGTCCCAGCCCAGAGTCCCCTCCTGCATCCAAACTCCCTCCTGGAGCTTGCACCCCTCACCCCATCCTGCACCCCAACCCCCTGCCCCAGGCTCAGCCAAGAGTCCCCTCCCACATTGCGAATCCCTCGGCCCCAGCCCAGAGCCCAAACCCACTCCTGAACCCCAACACCCTGCCCCAGTCTGGTGAAAGAGACGGAGGATGGGGGAGAGTGAGTGACGGGTGGGCAGAAGGATGGAGTGGGCGGGGCTTCAGGGAAGGGGCGGGGGAGATTCTGAGTTGCCCTTAAATTCAAAAAGTAATCTTGGGCATAAAAAGGTTGGAGACCACTGGACTACAGAATCCTCAGGGCAGGTATTCCAGACCTCAATCATCCCTGTGGGTATTTTCTGAACCTTCATCAATTTTTCAATACCCTTTTTAGAATGGACCCGACACAGTATTCCAGCAATGTTGCAACAATGCTGGAGTCAGAAGCAATACCACTTTCTTATTCCAACTTAATATTGCTTTGTTTAAACATCCAATAATTGTGTTAGTTCGCTTAGCTACAGCATTGCACTAGCAGTTCATGTTCGGTTGGTTATCCTACGTCACTATTTAATGCTTTTCAGAGAAAGTGCTTTCCAAGGTACAGTCTTCAATCTGACAAATCACATTATTTGCTCCAAAGAGTAGGTCCACAGTGCAGGCTCATCATGTGTTCTTACATGGGATCGATGTCGGTCTCACAGGCCTATAATTAACTAGGTCATCAAATTTACCCTTTTAAAATATTGGCACAACATTAGCTTTCTTCCAGTCTCCTGGAACTTCCCCAGTTTTCTAAGATTTATTGAAAATCAACATGAGTGGTTCAGTGGGTTACTCAAGTTATCTGGACCTGCTGATTTTAAAATATCCAACTTTCAGCAACTGAAGGGTATATTTATATTTCTAGTAAATGACTAAGGAGAATTATTCACATCCTAATGCATAAATCAAACATCAGTGTTGCATATATATTTTTAATGGGTGACTTAAGTGCAGAAGGATCACTACTAAAATAATTTAAAGTTAGAAAAAATACTTACCTTTGCTTTGTCTGCAACAAAATAACACTCTAAATATCTGGTAGATGTGTACAAAGTGTCTAGTTCTTTCTGAAAGAAAAGACATGTAAAGCAGGGTTATGTAAAGTAAATTGATGTGTTTAACTGCATGTGAAATACAATTCTGAATCATACCCTCCCGTATTATGTCACCCACACAATGGGAAAATCTTACAGAATTATAATTCTTTGACAGGGTAACAAGCCTTGTGGATGTGGGGAAGCAGTAGATGTGGTATACCTTGACTTTAGTAAGGCTTTTGATACTGTCTCACATGACCGTCTCATAAACAAACTAGGGAAATACAACCTAGATGGAGCTACTATAAGGTAAATGCATAACTGGTTGAAAAAACATTCCCAGAGAATAGTTATTAGTGGTTCACAGTCAAGCTGGAAGGGCACATCGATTGGGGTCTTGCTGTTGCTCTGGATTTGAGGGGTGTGTGCCCCCCAGATTTTGATCAAACTGATTGCAACCACCATATTGAATGCATTCAGCCACTATGAATAAAATAGAATACCACATAGTTAAGGGTTAATTGGAATAAGCAAGGCTTCTGAAGACAAGGTCAAAATTAGCTGTAGGATTTAGTTTCTGATCATCAGAATGGGAGGAGGGGAGAAAAGAGTTAACAAATTTATACTGATGGAAAATAAGTGGATGGAATGTTGACTCTTCTGCAACAAATTATGTTCATCTATATGTCTGACAATATTGTTCTTTATTGTAGTTTCAACCAGTTTGCCTGGTACTGAAGTCAGACTTACAGGCCTGTAACTGCCGGGATCACCTCTGGAGCCCTTTTTTAAAAATTGGTGTCACATTAGCTATTGTGACAAAGTTCCTCCTCTACCTTGGTGGGTCCTGTGCTTATTGGCGGATTTTGCTCGCCTCAGAGATCTTCCCCTCTGGTGGAACCCACAGTCCAGGTCAACTCCTCCTGTGCCTGATCAGGAGTTGGGGAGGTTTAGGGGGAACCTGCGTCCACCCTCTACTCCAAGTTCCAGCCCAGGGCCCTGTGGACTGCAGTTGTTTAGAGTGCCTCCTGGAACAGCTGCATGACAGTTACAACTCCCTGGGCTACTTCCCCATGGCCTCCTCCCAAGACCTTCTTTAATCTCACCACAGGATCTTCTAGCAGTACGCCTTCTCACTCTCAGCTCCTAGTGTCTCTTGCTCCCAGCTCCTCGCATGCACGCCACAAACTGAAGTGAGGTCCTTTTTAAACTGAGGTGCCCTGATTAGCCAGCCTGTCCTAATTGATTCTAGTAGTTTCTTCTTAATTGGCTCCAGGTGTCCTAACTAGCCTGCCTGTCTTAATTGGTTCTAGCAGGTTCCTGATTGCTCTAGTGCAGCCCCTGCTCTGGTCACTCAGGGAACAGAAAACTATTCATCCAGTGGCCAGTATATTTGCCTTCTACCAGACTTCTGTACCCCACTCGTCTGGGTCTCTCACACTATCCTTCAGTAATCTGTTACAGAAGCTGATTTAAATGATAGGTTACAGACTAAAGTTAGTAGTTCTGTAATTTTACATTTGAGTTCCTTCAGAACTCTTGGGTGAATACCATCTGGTCCTGGTGACTTATTGCTGTTTAATTTATCAATTTGTTCCAAAACTTCCTCTAATTTGGGATGTTCTAAACCTATTGCTTATGTCTGTGTGTGATTCAATCTAATAAACTGTAGTTTTAGCACACTTACTTGTATCAATTTTCATCAGCCAGAAGCACTGTGTTCCCATTGATTTATTCCTGACACTGCCTGGTATGAAATAGTTAAGTTACCGCTGCTTTTGCTTCTGAAAACTCTGGGTAACACCGTAGGGATCAATTCTGGGTGTGGTTCTGTTCAATATCTTCATCAATGGTTTAGATAATGGCATAGTGAGTACACTTTTAAAGTTTATGGATGATACCAAGATTGAAGGAGTTGCAAATGCTGTGGAGGATAGGATTAAAATTCAAAATGATCTGAACAAACTGGAGAAATGGTCTGAAGGAAATAGGATGAAATTTTCAATAAGGACAAATGCAAAGTACTACATTGAGGAAGGAACAATTAGTTGCATACACACAAAATAGGAAGTGACTGCCAAGGAAGGAGAACTGCAGAAAGGGATCTGGGGGTCATAGTAGATCACAAGGTAAATATGAGTGAACAGTGTGACACTGTTGCAAAAAGAGAAATCATTCTGGGATGTATTAGCAGGAGTGTTGTAAGCAAGACATGAGAAGTAATTCTTCTGTTCTACTCCGCACTGATTATGCCTCAACTGGAGTATAATGTCCATTTCTGTGCCCCAGTCTTCAGGGGAGATGTGAAGAAATTGGAGAACATCCAAAGAAGAGAAACAAAAAGAACTAAAGGTCTAGAAAACATGACTTATGAGGGAAGATTGAAAAAACTGGGTTTGTTTAGTCTGGGGAAGAGAAGACTGAAAGGGAACATAACAGTTTTCAAGTACATAAAAGACTGTTACAAGGAGGAGGGAGAAAAATTGTTCTCCTTAACCTCTGATGATAGGACAAGAAGCAATGGGCTTAAATTAAAGCAAGGGTGGCTTACGTTGGACATTAGGAAAAAACTACCCAACTTTTAGGGTGATTAAACACAGGTTAACCTAGGGAGGATGTGGAATGTCCATCACTGGAGATTTTTAAGAGCAGGTTTGACAAACACCTGTCAGGGATGGTCTAGATACTACTTAGTCCTGCCATGAGTTCAGGGGACTGGACTAGATGACCTCTCGAGGTCCCATCATGTCCTACGATTCTATGATTCTGTCATTCTCCAGAATACTATTTTCTTGACACCAACACTCTGAATTTGAGAAGAATTGCGTGAAGCTAACTGACAGTGCTGGGTATAAAAATATAATCATTTCCCTTTACTAATGGGTTTATTTAGAGTAGTGGTTCTTTATGTTTTTCCAGTGGGAAACCAAAACTACCTGCAATTGCTTCCTGTAACCCTCCGAATCCCACAATCCATCATGCAGAAAAGGACTGAAGTCCCAATGGGAAGTTCCTTTTTAGGTCTAAAGCAGTGTGAAGGCTTGGTGTGGTGGCTGGTGGGTCAGCATTCCTGGCTAGCCTGAGGGTCCCCAACCAGGACCTCTGCCTTGTCCTGTCATATAAGAAGCCCCCTCATTTGGGGGTTTCATTCAGCCTCTTTTGGGGAGGGAGGATCTTTTTTCCACAGCTGCTGGAGTTCTCCAAATCATCTCCAGTCTTGTCCCAATATTACTGAGTAAATCAGGGTGGTCACCAAGCCGACTCTGCAAGTCTCAATATGGCCCTCGACTTCCACTTGCACTTTTGTCATGGGGTAGGGCAGCACATCCCTATGGGTATAGTGGATGTTGATAGGGGGCCTCCACCATAGAATCACAGAATCATAGAATATCAGGGTTGGAAGGGACCTTAGGAGGTCATCTAGTCCAACCCCCTGCTCAAAGCAGGACCAACCCCCAATTAATGCCCCAGATTCCTAAATGGCCCCCTCAAGGATTGAACTCACAACCCTGGGTTTAGCAGGCCAATGCTCAAACCACTGAGCTATCCCTCCCCCCCCCCCCCCGCCAAAAAAAAAGAAAAGAAAGAAAGATAGCACCTGGGATTCCCAGGCGGTCACCCATCCAAGTAGTAGCCAGGCCCGAGACGGTTTACCTTCCGAGATCAGGGGAACCATGACCATGTCAGGGGACTCCAGCAGGCTAGTCCACATGATGGTCTGCCTACATCTGAAGTCCACCAGGCCCATTACTTTGGTGCCATTGACCCATACTGGTAGCAAGTTGGGTCCTCTTACAGGTGATCATGCCTCCCTATAACTGCAGTTCACAAAGGGACACTCCCACCTGAACTGCCCCTGCCATACACACTCGAAGCACTTGCCCTTCGGGGTCGTAATTGGCAGGCCCACCTCTGGTGCTGTGGGTTCTCCTAATAGGGCATATCCCCCTCTTCGGGAGCACAAGCCCCCTCTCCATTCCGCCTCTGCAGTTAGGTCTCTCTCTGCAGCCAGGGCCATCTCCTAGGACGATGACCAATTTAGCTGTTCTCAAGCTTCTCTCTGAGCCCTCCCCTGCTAGGGATCAGAATCTTGCTTACAGGGGCACTTCCCTCACTTTTGGTAAGTCTGGCCTCTCAGCACACTTGTAGTTCTCCATTAGGGTCATGGCCTCTGTGAGGGTCAATGGCGGACAGCGCTTCACCCACTCCTTCATCACGACTGGGAGAATATGGATGAACTATCCTAACATGATAATTTCCACCATCTGCACTCCGGTCTGTTTTTCTGGGTCTAACCAGTGTCAACACTGGTCCTTCAGACATTTGGCCACCACACGGGGCCAGGAATCTCTCTTTGAGAAACCTCCAGTGGAACAACTTAGGATTGGTATCTAGGCAGTCTAGTATGGCTGCTTTTCCATTGGTGTAGTCTAGTGCTTCAGCAGGGTCCAAGCTCCTATAGGCTTCTTGCACAGGGCTAATCAACAAAGGGGCTATCAGGGTGGTCCAATGTTCTGGTGACCACCCTGCCATGGTGGCCATCCATTCAAAGATGAACAGTAAAGCTTTGGGGTCATCTCCAGGGCCATTTTCATAAGCCAGATGGGCATCTCGGGAAGGAGAGAATCTCCTACAGGCCCAGGAACTGTAATGTTGGATGCCCCCTGGAACTGTAATAGCATCGCCACCTGCTGGATAAGGTGTTCTTGTTGTGCCTGGTTCTGGGCCGCCAGCTCGCAAATTAGCTGTTGTTGCTGGGCATTAATCTGTTGCAGTATCTGTCCTTGCTGTTGTGGGTTCCCCAAAATTCATTTCAGCAGCTTTTCTGTATCTGTGGCCTCTTTAGGATCATTCCATCAGTGGTCCAGTGGTCCTTTTGTAGTCCGAGGTGCAGTGTGCTTCAACAGCAGCCCTGGGAACTACAAGTTGTGGACTACAAACTGCGCCATTTTAGATTTGGTTTTGGTGAGTAGTGAGGACCTCATTGAAGAAATGGTTGTAGGGGACAACCTTGGCTTGAGTGATCATGAGCTAATTCAGTTCAAACTAAATGGAAGGATAAACAAAAATAAATCTGAGACTAGGGTTTTTGATTTCAAAAGGGCTAACTTTAATAAATTAAGGAGATTAGTTAGGGAAGTGGATTGGACTAAAGAATGTATGGATCTAAAGGCGGAGGAGGCCTTGGATTATTTCAAGTTAAAGTTGCAGAAGCTATCAGAAGCCTGTATCCCAAGAAAGGGGAAACAATTCATAGGCAGGAGTTTTAGACCAAGCTGGATGAGCAAGCATCTCAGAGAGGTGATTAAGGAAAAACAGAAAGCATACAAGGAGTGGAAGATGGGAGGGATCAGCAAAGAAACCTACCTTATTGAGGTCAGAGCATGTTGGGATAAAGTGAGACAGGCTAAAGGTCATGTAGAATTGGATCTTGCAAAGGGAATTTAAACCAAAAGTAAAAGGTTTTATAGCCATATAAATAGGAAGAAAACAAAGAAAGAAGAAGTGGGACCACTAAACACTGAGGATGGAGTGGAGGTTAACGATAATCTAGGCATGGCCCAATATCTAAACAAATATTTAGCCTCAGTCTTTAATGAGGCTAATGTGGAGCTTAGGGATAGTGGCAGCATGACAAATGGGAATAAGGATGTGGGGGTAGATATTACGGTATCTGAGGTAGAAGCCAAACTCAAACAGTTTAATGGAAGTAAATCTGGCAGCCCAGGTAATCTTCATCCAAGAATATTAAAGGAACTGGCACATAAAATTGCAAGCCCATTAGCAAAAAATTTTAATGAATCTCTAAACTCAGGGGTTGTACCTTTTCACTGGAGGATAGCTAATATAGTTCCTATTTTTAAGAAAGGGGAAAAAAGTGACCCGGGTAACTACAGGCCTGTTAGTTTGACATCTGTAGTATGGAAGGTCTTGGAAAATTTTTTGAAGGCAAAAGTACTTAAGGACATTGAGGTCAATGGCAATTGGGACAAATTACAACATGGTATACAAAAAGTAGATCATGCAAAACCAACCTAATCTCCTTCTTTGAGAAAGTAACAGATTTTTTAGATAAAGGAAATGCAGTGGATCTATTCTACCTTGATTTCAGTAAGGCATTTGATACAGTACCACATGAGGAATTATTGGTTAAACTGGAAAAGATGGGGATCAATATGAAAACTGAGAGGTGGATAAGGAACTGGTTAAAGGGGAGAATACAGTGGGTCATACTGAAAGGTGAACTGTCAGGTTGGAGGGAAGTTACTAGTGGAGATCCTCAAGGTTCAGTTCTGGGACCAATTTTATTTAATGTATTTATTACTGACCTCGGCACCAAAAGTGGGAGTGTGCTGATAAAGTTTGCGGATGACACAAAGTTGGGAGGTATTTCCAATTCAGAAAAGGATTGGGATATCATACAGGAAGATCTGGATGACCTTGTAAACTGGAATAATAGTAATAGGATGAAATTTAATAGTGAGAAGTGTAAGGTTATGCATTTAGGGATTAATAACAAGAATTTTAGTTATAAACTGGGGACACATCAGTTGGAAGTAACGGAAGAGGAGAAGGACCTCGGAGTCCTGGTTGATCACAGGATGACTATGAGTCGCCAATGTGATGTGGCCGTGAAAAAAGCTAATGCGGTCTTGGGATGCATTAGGCGAGGTATTTCTAGTAGAGATAAGGAGGTGTTAGTACCGTTATACAAGGCATTGGTGAGACCTCATTTGGAATACTGTGTGCAGTTCTGGTCTCCCATGTTTAAGAAGGATGAATTCAAACTGGAACAGGTACAAAGAAGGGCCACTAGGATGATCCGAGGAATGGAAAACCTGTCTTATGAAAGGACAGTCAAGGAGCTTGGTTTGTTTACCTTAACCAAAAGAAGGCTGAGGGGAGATATGATTGCTCTCTTTAAATATATCAGAGGGATAAATACCAGGGAGGGAGAAGAATTATTTAAGCTCAGTACCAATGTGGACACAAGAAAAGACAGTTACTCACCGTTGTAACTGTTGTTCTCCGAGATGTGTTGCTCATATCTATTCCAATTAGGTGTGCGCGTGCCGTGTGAACGATCGTGAGAAGATTTTTACCCTAGCAACACTTGGTGGGCCGGCTGGCACCCTCTGGAGTGGCGCTGTTACGGCGCTGAATAAATAGCCCAGCCGGCCCAGCGCCCTCTCAGTTCCTTCTTGCTGGCTATTCCGACAGTGGGGATGGAGGGCGGGTTTGGAATAGATATGAGCAACACATCTCGAAGAACAACAGTTACAACTGTGAGTAACCGTCTTTTCTTCTTCGAGTGCTTGCTCATATGTATTCCAATTAGGTGACTCCCAAGCCTTGTCTAGGAGGTGGGGTCGGAGTGAGATACTGCAGAGTGTAGGACTGCTGCACCAAAAGCAGCGTCCTCTCTGGAATGCTGGACTAAGGCATAATGAGTGCCAAAGGTGTGCACCAATGACCAGGTTGCTGCACTACATATCTCCTGTACAGGTATATGCGCCAGGAAGGAGGAGGACGAGGCTTGAGCTCAGGTGGAGTGCGCAGTAAGGTGCGTGGTGGGAACACCAGCTAAGTCATAACATGCCCGGATGCACGACGTGATCCAGGATGAGATGCGTTGGGAGGAGACCGGGAGGCCCTTCATCCGGTTCGCCACAGCAACGAAGATTTGAGTCGTTTTCCTGAAGGGCTTCGTCCGCTCGATGTAGAAGGCAAGGGCCCTACAGACGTCTAAGGAGTGGAGTTGTTGCTCCCTTGGAGAGGCATGTGGCTTCGGGTAGAAGACCGGCAGAAAGATGTCTTGGTTAATATGAAAGGCCGACACTACTTTGGGAAGGAAGGCTGGGTGTGGTCGCAGCTGTACCTTGTCCTTGTGGAACACCGTGTAAGGGGGTTCCGAAGTGAGCGCTCTGAGTTCAGATACGCGCCTCGTCGAGGTGATGGCTGCAAGGAAGGCCGTCTTCCAGGAGAGGTACAGGAGCAAGCAAGTGGCCAAAGGCTCGAATGGGGCCTCCATTAGCCTGGTTTGGACCAGGTTGAGGTCCCAAGTGGGGACCGGATGGCGAACCAACGGATACAGTCACTATAACCCCTTGAGGAATCTGCTGACCATGGGGTTGGAAAAGATTGAGCGTCCATTCTCGCCAGGGTGAAAGGCCAAGATTGCCGCCAGGTGGACTTTTAGCAAGGAAAGCTCTAGACCCTGTTCCTTTAAAGATAGGAGGTAGTCCAAAATGGTATGCACCGGCGCCTGCGAAGGGTTGATACCCCGAGGGCCGCACCAGCAGGAAAAACGTCTCCACTTGGCCAAGTAGGTGGACCTGGTAGAGGGCTTCCTGCTACTCAGCAAGACTTGTTGAACCGGGTTGGAACAATGTAACTCGGACCGGTTCAGCCATGCAGCAGCCACGCTGTGAGGTGGAGAGACTGCAGGTCGGGATGATGGAGCCTGCCGTGTTCCTGAGTAATCAGGTCCAGCCTCAATGGGAGAGTGATCAGGGCGGTCACCGAGAGCTCTAGGAAAGTGGTGTACCAGTGCTGTCTGTGCCACGCTGGGGCGATCAGGATTAGGCAGGTTCTGTCCCTGCGCAACTTGAGCAGGACCCTGTGGACCAGAGGCACAGGTGGGAAGGCATAGGACAGGTGGGCTGACCAAGGCAGGAGAACAGCATCCGACAGGGAGCCTGGGGAGCATCCCTGGAGTGAGCAGAATGCCTGGCACTCCGGTTCTCGCGAGTCGCGAACAGGTCTATGTGGGGAAATCCCCACCTCCGGAAGAGAGAGTGGATAACATCCGGGCAGGTGGACCACTCGTGTGCCTGGAAGGATCTGCTGAGGTGGTCCGCCAAGGTGTTCTGAGCCCCTGGGAGAAAGGAGGCAACCAGGTGGATGGAGTGGGCTATGCAGAACTCCCACAACCACATGGCTTCTTGGCAGAGTGGGGACGAACGTGCTCCTCCTTGCCTGTTGATGTAATACATGGCTGTTGTGTTGTCCGTGAGGACTGCGGCACACTGATCCTGAAGGTGCTTGGAGAAGGCTTGTCAGGCAAGACGGACTGCCCGCAGCTCCCTGACGTTGATGTGGAGGGCTAATTCCTGCTCCGACCACAGCCCCTGTGTCTGAAGGTCCTTCAGATGGGCCCCCCAACCGAGCGATGACGCATTTGTGGTTAGGGCTAGGGAAGGCTGTAACGGATGGAATGGCACTCCTTCCATCACCTTCTTGGGATCCAGTCACCAGTCTAGGGAGGCTGGGACCTGCGGTGGTACCTTCAACACCAAGTCCATGCTGTCTCTGCGTGGACGATATGCGGACGAGAGCCATGCCTGGAGTGGTTCTCCAGGCATGGCTGGCCTGGAGGCGTAATCTGGCATGAGCGGTCACGAATGTGCAGGACGCCATGTGACCGAGAAGGCTGAGGCAGCTTTGAGCTGTTGAGGTTGGGAAGCTCTGAAGGCCGCGTATGATGGTTACGAAGGCCTGAAAGCGTGCCTCTGGCAAAAACGCCCATGCTAGAGTCGAGTCCAGTACTGCCCCTATAAAGTCTAACCTTTGGGTCGGCTCCAAAGTGGACTTTTCTACATTCAGGAGGAGGCCGAGCTGATTGAACATGTTCAAGGCCGTCCGAACCTGCGACTGGACTTGGCTGCTGGAGTTGCCACGGATAAGCCAGTCGTCGAGGTAGGGGAACACTTGAATCCGCCGTCGACGAATGGCGGCCGCCACAACGGCCATGCACTTCATGAACACCGTTGGTGCCGTGGATAGGCCGAAGGGAAGCACAGTGAATTGAAAGTGTCTTTGGTCTACCACAAAGCGGAGGAAGCGTCTGGGTAGATTGCGATATGGAAATAGGTGTCCTTCATGTCAAGGGCAGCGTACCAGTCTCCAGGATCCAGAGAAGGGATAATAGTACCCAGGGAAACCATGCGGAATTTCAGCTTGACCATAAACTTGTTGAGTCCGCACAAGTCCAAGATAGGACGTAGCCCCCCTTTTGATTTGGGAATTAGGAAATAGAGGGAGTAAAACCCCTTCCCCCTGAACTCCCTTGGAACCTCCTCTATTGCCCCTATGGTGAGGAGCGTTTGTACCTCCTGAATTAGGAGTTGCTCGTGAGAAGGGTCCCTGAAGAGGGACAGGGAGGAAGGGTGGGAGGGAGGGGTGGAGACAAACTGAAGGTGGTATCCGCTTTCCACCGTGCGTAAGACCCAGCGGTCTGTGGTGATATTCGACCACACACGGAAGAAATGGGAGAGGCGGATTCGGAAAGGAGGGAACGGGTCCTTTGTTGAGTCTGGTACTCCGCCCTCGGGCGTCCCTTCAAAAGTTTTGCTTGGGCCCCGACGATGGTTTACGGGGGCCCTGGCTCTGGCCAGTCTGGTGACCCGGTTGCCGCCTTCTACCGCCCCGGCCGCGTGGTCTCCTTGAGAAGTCCTGTCGAGGCCTGGGCACGGTGTAGGGGCGCTGCGCGAAGGGCCGGAAGGGTCTGCACTGCGTGGCTGGGGTATGCATCCCAAGCGTACGATTGATGGTGCGACCATCCTTCAGCGTCTGTAACCTCGAATCTGTTTTCTCCGAAAATAGGCCCCGCCCCTCGAATGGTAGGTCTTGAATGGCATACTGCACCTCCGGAGGGAGGGTGGAGGACTGAAGCCAGGAGATACGCTGCATGGTGACTCCTGAAGCTATTGTTCTGGCCGCTGAGTCAGCTATATCGAAGGAGGCCTGCAATGATGTCCTGGCCACCTTCTTGCCCTCCTCCATCAAGGCTGAGTATTCCTGCCCGGACTCCTGGGGTATAAATTCTTTGAATTTTTGCATGGCGTTCCAGATGTTGTAACTGTACCAGCTCAGGAGGTCTTGTTGGTTAGCCGCTCTGAGCTGAAGGCCGCCCCCGGAGTAGATTTCCCCGCCAAACAAATCCAGGTGTTTGGCATCCTTGGACTTAGGGGCGGGCGCCTGTTGGCCATGCATCTCCCTCTCGTTCACAGATTGAACGACCAAGGAGCACGGTTGGGGGTGAGTGTACAGGTACTCAAAGTCTTTCAGGGTCGCCATGTATTTTCTCTCCACACCCCTGGCAGTGAGGGGTATCGAAGGTGGAGATTGCCAAATTAAAGTGGCATTGGTATGTATAGTACATACAAACGGGAGGGCTACCCGAGTAGGGGCACCGAGTGTCAGGATGTCCACCACCGGGTCCTTGAGCTCCACCACCTCCTCCAACTGCAGATTCATATTGAGAGCTAGTCTGCGAAGCAGGTCTTGGTGGTCCCATAGATCAATGGGAGGCGGGCCTGAGGATGATGCTCCTGCCACTGCCTCGTCCGGGGAGGAGCAGGACGACAATCCCGGGACTAGAGGGTCCTGGGGTAGGTCCTGCTGAGGAAACTTGGTTGTCTCCAAGCCCGTGGCCTCCGGGTCTGGAATCTCGGCCGATGATTGGGCCGGTGGATCTGAGGCCTCCGGGGGAGGGCGGGACACCATTGCTTCCGGTGCCCGGGACTCCGAATGAGCCGATTGGGAGGCTCTGGTGGGGGCCCCTTGGGACTGATGGAACACCATCGGAGTCCAGAAAGGCCACTGTGGCGGACCTTGAGTCGGGTCCTGAACCTCGTCTTGCCAGCGGTTGTGGCCCTCTACCACGTGGCTCTGGTCCATATAGTAGCCACTACCGGCCCTAGAGGACCGAGAGGCCGAGTGAGATGGCCAAGGCGGAGCGGAGTGGCCTTGTAGTCCAATCCGCGGAGCTGTGCTGGCTGTGGCGACGGGGATCGGTGCTGGGACCTGGATCGGTACCGGGATCTGGATCGGTACCGACGGCTGTCTCGGTACCGGGAGCCAGACCTGATCGCGTGTGTCTTGGCGAGCGGTAGCAAGGTCGATCGTCCGGGGATCTGCGCTGCGACCTGCCGCGGGACCGGGAGCGGTACCGGGAACCATAATAGTGTCGACCGTGGCTGGAGATCGACCTAGAGCGGTGCCGCGAGTACGACCGGCGCCGAGAAGGTGATCGGTGCCAGGACTGCGAGCGGAGTCGAGGGGGAGATCTGGACTGATGTTGGCCGATCTCCGCGTGCGGCACCGGATGTAGCATGGCCGGCTTGCTGCGGGACGAGATGACTCTCAACGGCGGTACCAAAGATGGAAGCAGTGCCGGATCCGTCATCGCAATCAGGTACCGTGCCACTGAGAAGGTGTCCGGAGTGGACGGCAGCATGAGCTCTACCTCGGTGCGCACCGGGGAGCTGGTGGTCACCGAGCTCAACGGACCTTGTGCTACCGGAGTCATCGGTACCGGAGTCTTAGCTGGCAGCCCCGAGCTCAACGGTCTCTGTGGTACCGGAGTCAACTGGGTGGTGCCGGCAGCATCGGTGGCACCGAACTCAATGGGCTCTGCAGAGCTGGAGTCGACGGTGCGGGTGTCTTAGCCAAGGGCACCGAGCTCAACTGACCTTGCGGTACCAGAGTCATCGGTACTGGCGCTGGGCCGGGAGGTTTGGTCGCCTGGTCTTGAACCGGCTGCAGTTGCAGCGGCGCCAGGGTAGGTGCCGGTCCCGGGTCCGACTTCCTCAATGTTGGAGACATCGAACGGCGTCTCTGAGGGATTGCAGCCTGAGTTGCCCGGTGCCGAGGTTCTTTGCTGGAACTCGGGCGCTCTGGGGCTGCTGACGCCGTACTTGCCGCCGAAGACGGCACCGGGTTGCGGTGCGGGGCCGACGTCGGGTTAAGTGCCGCCTCTAAGAGGAGCCATTTCAAACGAAAGTCCCGCTCCTTCTTTGTTCGAGGCTTGAAAGCCTTACAGATACGGCACTTATCTGGAAGATGGGACTCCCCAAGGCACTTCAGGCAGGAATTGTGGGGGTCCGCCGTGGGCATCGGCTTCAAGCAGGCCAAGCACGGCTTGAAACCCGAATAGCCAGGCATCGGCCCGGTACCGGAAGGGAGACAGGGGGCAAACCCCTTATCTCCCACTACTATTTACACTAACTTCAAACTGACAACTATTAGAAACTATTAACAAGTACTTAAAAAGTACTTAAAACTATCAACAATGATAAACAAGTGCTAACTACGCTAGGGAGGTGGAGATCAGCTAAGCTGCGCTCCACAGTTCCAACGACCGTCACGGGCGGTAAGCAGGAACTGAGAGGGCGCTGGGCCGGCTGGGGTATTTATTCAGCGCTGTAACGGCGCCACTCCAGAGGGTGCCAGCCGGCCCACCGAGTGTTGCTAGGGTAAAAATCTTCAGACGATCGTGCACACCGCGTGCGCACTCCTAATTGGAATACATATGAGCAACCACTCAAAGAAGAACAAATGGATATAAACTGGCCATCAGGAAGTTTAGACTTGAAATTAGATGAAGATTTCTAACCATCAGAGGAGTGAAGTTCTGGAACAGCCTTCCAAGGGAAGCAGTGGGGGCAAAATACCCATCTGGCTTCAAGATTAAACTAGATAAGTTTATGGAGGGGATGGTTTGACGGGATAACATGATCTTAGTCAAAGGTCAATTAATTGCCATCAGTGGTAAATAGGACCAATGGTCAATGAGGGGATGTTAGAAGTTACTACAGAGAACTTTTTCCTGGGTGTCTGTCTGGTGAGTCTTGCCCACATGCTCAGGGTTCAGCTGATCACCATATTTGGGGTCAGGAAGGAATTTTCCTGCAGGGTAGATTGGCAGAGGCCCTGGAGGTTTTTCGCCTTCCTCTGCAGCATGGGGCACGGGTCATTTGCTGGAGGATTCTCTGCATCTTGAAGTCTTTAAACCATGATTTGAGGACTTCAGTAGCTGAGACGTACGTGAGAAGATTATTCCAGGAGTGGGTGGGTGAGATTTTGTGGCCTGCATTGTGCAGGAGGTCAGACTAGATGATCATAATGGTCCCTTCTGATCTTAAAGTCTATGAGAGAAATTCCTGGTTCCTGCCAGGATGTACCCACTCCCCCCGAGCAGGAGGTCTCAGCACTATCTGAGCTGGGATCACGTAGCAGGCAAGCAGAGAGGAGGCTGCTGGACTGTAATCCTGTTCTATGTTCTTTACAGATAGGACCAAAAAGGGCTTAAAGAGCACCCTGAGAGGAGTTTAAATGACACACAAGGAGAACATGGGCTTGTTTGTTTTGGGGTTTAGTTATTGTGAGAGTTAGAACATGTTTGTAAGGGGGGTTGTGTTGTACAATGTACCCTCTGCTCTCTTAGCAGGAGGTCTCAGCACTGACTGAGCTGGGAGCATGAAGCAGTCAAACAGAAAGGAGGCTGCTGGACTGTAATCCTGTTCTATGTTCTTTACATAATAAACCTTGTTCCTGGTAGTATGTCTGAGTGGGTCTAGTCTGAGGTGAACACACACTGACACACAACGCAGAACACATAGTGGCACCTCAGGCTCAGTTTCCCAAAGTTGTGTAAAAAGTCACAAGGCAGGCTTCCCCTATCTTGAACAACCTCATACTGGGCCAGTGAACAGGAGGGGGAGTTACACTTTTCACAGGACTCAGGTGTTGCCCATATTCTCCACCATGTATCGGAGGTCGTGGGCTTGGGTCCAGTCCCAGCAGCATCACCTGGAGGCAGTTCTCTGAGTTATGTCACCCAGCAGCAAGCATCAATGGCTGGGAGTAAGGGAACGCGGGCCCTCCCTGCTCTACTTGGTTCCAACCCAGGGCCCAATGAAACTGTAAATCCAAAATGAACAGCCTAGGGGACGGGCGCCTCTATGCCTGATCCCTGGACAACGTTCTACCCTGGCTTCTGTTCCTCTGTTGGTGCTGCTGGTTTGCCTCTGAGTCCCTTCTGGAGTTCTCCTACCCATGCTCCAAAGGGTCTTCCTCTCGTAGTCACAGCTCATTCTTGTTGATCTCTGTGATTGAAAGGCCTGTGGTGGCTTGGCTTGGAGGACTGGGTCCAGCTGCATGGAGCGTCTGTGGCTTCTCGACAGGAGCCTGCAACACACAACTGATCTCTTGCTCCATCTGCCCAGACTGAGCTAAACTGCTCCCTTTTGAGCTCAGCATCGTCTGTGAGCATGCCCAGTAGGGGCAACTAGGGCTTTCTGGGCCTAGAGCTGCTCCTTAACATTTACTTCGCACAGTACCCCACTGAGGCCCAAACTGTGGTCTTCCAGGGGAGTGAGGAGACTTAGGTGTGGGTAGGAGAAGGGATAACATAACATGTTATCTATTAGCAGGGGGTTTAGCCCAGGAGTTGGCATATGCCAGGAGGATTTCTTTCAGCAAGTGTCTAGCCACATGTCCCACAGGCCATAACCTTTTCCTCAATTTTGAATCTTCTCTTTCCCAGGGACTCTTTATTGGATGGTTCAAGATCTGGGTCTGGTGTAGACCCAGTCTTTCATGTAGCAGGGATCCTACTGAAATGTAATGTAGCTTCTGCCCATCGTGGGTTATCTCCATAGCTGGGGGAGACAGGCATTGGAGAACTGAGGCCTAATCTCACCTACCTGTTCCCAGTGCACTCGCCTTCATTTAGACCCATGGGTCAAGATGCAAGGAGGAAGAGAAAGGTGTGACAGATCGACTACCCCACTACTCTCTCTTTCCCAGTGTCAGGCCTTCCCTAAGTGAAACAGACAGGGTATCGGGGGAATAACCGTCTTCTGCCAGATGGAGGTGGAATACTGGAATTGATCTGACCCTGAAAACATCAGTCAAGGCAGAATTGAAAAAAATTCTAGAAAGAAATCAGCAAAGGGAAATAGAGCTGGGACTAATAACTGGGGAACTTAGGCACAAGTTGAATAGATTCCATGATGCTGACAAACTACTTCTTTCACAATCAATAGATAGGAATGCTTTTAGCTACCAGACTTATGGATGGATAAACTCAGGAGGAACAGAATTAATTTGTTCCCCTGACTACAAAGTGAATTTCCAGCACAACTGAGGTTACTTCCAACAATGAGTTTGAAAAATAGGCCTAACATGCACAGCTTAGTATGTTCTATATCACAGGTAGTGAATTATCTTTTGTCAAGGCACAATCAAGGTCCAGACTCCAGAGAAAATAATTAAAACAATAATAATGAATAAAAAATATATATTGTGGGGTCCATTCAAAAGCATATGGTAATCCAGATTTGGCCCATGGTCTGCCTATTGATTACCCCATTCTACATAACATCCATTTACTTTATGTGAGTCCATATAAAGCACTTACATTTACTTCAAGTTGTCTCTCCATCTGAACCATAGATATTTGATGTTTTCTGCCTTTAGCAGCTTGATCTTCGATATCTTCGTCAGTTACTCCACATCGATCAGGTGAATCTTCATCAGCTGCCATTCGATAAATAACATGTTGAAATGTAGAGGAAGATTTAACAGGCTCAATTTCATAGTTTAAATAGTAAATCATCAAATGGCCCCTGAGAATTGCAAAATGGAAGTGTGATTTAGAGACTTGGGAAAATTAAAAAAACTCTGCAAAAATATTAGAACTGGTCAGGAATTTTCCATCTGAATTATTTTTGATGTATAATGCAGTTTTTGCAGAACTTTTACTGAAACTTCCTCCCTTGCCTCCTGAAAGGAAAGTGCTATTGAGGGGAAAACATTTCTGATTTACAATTGAATATAAATGGTCTTGGTAACACACCCTCCTTTGAGAGGCACAATTAAGAGCCCAAAGAGCCCAGAATGGCCATCAAGCCACAGATCAGTCAACCTCTCACTACCTACTGTTTTAAAAGCCACAGATCCATCATCACTGCACTACATATAAAATAAAATAAAAAAATTAAGATTACAGACTTGTGATTCTAGCCCTATGCAGTAACAGCAAATGACCCTTAACAATTGATTAGAAATCTGCATTAGGAAAAGGTAAAAGGGCACTAACCAGTTATTCTGTCATGTTCAATCTACCTTTCTGTTTCAGAAGAAGAAAATTCATAATGTTTGCAATCTAGCATACTGAGGAGTCTACATTACCTGAGTCCAGAGCAGGTGCTGAGAACTGCCACAGATTCTGGGACATCCTCTACATATCCAGTATAGTAGCAATCATCCTGCAAGGTCCAAAAAAGATGTTTTTCTTTTCTATCATTAATATTAGTCAAACAGAATAACAGATACTAGTTACACAAAATTAAATATACACAATGCAAAGTCTATTTTTTTTTGCATCTGATCTCAAAATGGGGTTCTAATATGAAAAAGGAGCGTACGAATGACATGTTTTCACTCAGCAGATCTGTTCTCCTGTGTACTCAGATATGCTGACTTTGGTCTCAAAACCAAGTTTTGCTGCTTTTCGCTCATGTTAACAATGCAGACAATGCAGCAGAGACTGAGTGAGCTTCAAAGAGAGGTTCTCAAATATTACACCTTTCACACAATGAATTCCTAATACCTTACTATTCACACTTCTACTATCTTACCATCAACAATTAGTTGAAGACTTATTAACAGAAAAAGAAGCCTACTGGAAATGATATTAGAATGTTAGAAGTTACTACAGAGAATTTTTTCCTGGGTGTCTGGTTGCTGAGCCTTGCCCACATGCTCAGGGTTCAGCTGATTGCCATATTTGGGGTTGGGAAGGAATTTTCCTCCAGGGTAGATTGTCAGAGGCCCTTGAGGTTTTTCACCTCCCTCTGCAGCATGGGGCAAGGGTCACTTGCTGGAGGATTCTCTGCATCTTGAAGTCTTTAAACCATGATTTGAGGACTTCAATATCTGAGACATAGGTAAGAGGATTATTCCAGGAGTGGGTGGGTGAGATTCTGTGGCCTGCATTGTGCAGCTCAGACTAGATGATCATAATGGTCCCTTCTGACCTTAAAGTTTATGAGTCTATGAATCTATATGAATTTTTCTAATACAATTATGTCCAAGAAAGGTGAAGGAAGAGGGATGAAGCAGACTCAATTTAACACCCAAACTATGCAACCTTGAATCACCTGCTTCTTCAAGAGGTTCACGAAAGATTACTGGTTTATATGAAAATCTGACGCCATCTGTAACAAGTTTCTGATATATTAGGAGTGTTGGCAAGAAACTGAAGTGAAAATGCAGTCTTACCTGTGTATTTTCTTCCTAGGAGCCTCTACATCCAGACATGGGGCTCTTCCCCTTCTGCCCACCAACTGGAGGCAGACCAATTCCAGAACAATATTATTTTTCCACTTTGGAAGACAACTACATTAAATTTAAGAACTATTTGATTCCAGTCATTTCCAACAGAGCCTTAATAAGAGATTAGGGGATACTTCTTTAGAAAATAAACCATTCTTCCCCTTCAAATTACTTTAAAAAACAATTGGATCCTCAAGGGGAGAGTCAGACTGTCAGATGTGGGGGATGCTAGAAAGGATACTCACAAGCAGGACTGAAGTTTCCTATTAAATTTTTATTTATTCTACAGGAGGGCCTAAATACCTAGAGCAAGATCAAGGACCCATTGTGCAGACACTGTTAAAATAAGTGGACACAACAGACCTACTCCAGTATGTCAAGCATAGGAGAGCACAGATCATACAAAATAGTAAACATTACATGCACTCTACCTGTCTTAGTTTTCTCACAACATCAGGGCATTTTTTGGGATCAGGTCAGTGTCCCTTGGGTTGTCCAGAGTTCTTGGGGTCATCTGGGCGCAGAAAAGCAGCCAATGCCCCACTGTACCATAGGGCTCCAACACATAGCCCATCTTTAAAAAAGGAAAGGAGAATGCGGGGAACTACAGACCAGTCAGCCTCATCTTCACTGAGAAGTCTGACAGAATGCCTAACATAGTGAATGCAAATGGGAAGGTTTCGAAGATAAAATAAAAAAAGGACAAGTTAAAAATCACTTAGATAAGTTAGATGCCTGCAAGTCACCAGGACCTGATGAAATGCATCCTAGAATACTCAAGGAGCTAATAGAGGAGGTATCTGAGCCTCTAGCTATTATCTTTGGTAAATCATGGGAGACAGGAGAGATTCCAGAAGACTGGAAAAGGGCAAATATAGTGCCCATCTATAAAAAGGGAAATAAAAACAACCCAGGAAACTACAGACCAGTTAGTTTAATTTCTGTGCCAGGGAAAATAATGGAGCAAGTAATTAAGGAAATCATCTGCAAACACTTGGAAGGTGGTAAGGTGATAGGGAATAACCAGCATGGATTTGTAAAGAACAAATCATGTCAAACCAATCTGATATTAATGGTTCCCAATCCTGCTGGAAAGGTATAACGAGTGGGGTTCCGCAAGGGTCTGTTTTGGGACCGGCTCTGTTCAATATCTTCATCAATGATTTGGATATTGGCATAGAAAGTACGCTTATTA
This sequence comes from Macrochelys suwanniensis, assembly GCA_033296515.1. Taxonomy (NCBI): domain Eukaryota; kingdom Metazoa; phylum Chordata; order Testudines; family Chelydridae; genus Macrochelys; species Macrochelys suwanniensis. The sequence continues at coordinate 11,257,109 of CM065775.1, forward strand.
AGTTTGCAGATGATACCAAACTGGGAGGGATTGCAACTGCATTGGAGGATAGGGTCATAATTCAAAATGATCTGGACAAATTGGAGAAATGGTCAGAGGTAAACAGGATGAAGTTTAATAAGGACAAATGCAAAGTGCTCCACTTAGGTAGGAACAATCCGTTTCACACATACAGAATGGGAGGAGACTGTCTAGGAAGGAGTATGGCAGAAAGGGCTCTAGGGGTTATAGTGGACCACAAGCTAAATATGAGTCAACAGTGTGATGCTGTTGCAAAAAAAGCAAACATGATTCTGGGCTGCATTAACAGGTGTGTGGTGAGCAAGACACGAGAAGTCATTCTTCCGCTCTACTCTGCGCTGGTTAGGCCTCAACTGGAGTATTGTGTCCAGTTCTGGGCACCGCATTTCAAGAAAGATGTGGAGAAATTGGAGAGGGTCCAGAGAAGAGCAACAAGAATGATTAAGGGTCTAGAGAACATGACCTATGAAGGAAGGCTGAAGGAATTGGGTTTGTTTAGTTTGGAAAAGAGAAGACTGAGAGGGGACATGATAGAGGTCTTCAGGTATCTAAAAGGGTGTCATAAGAAGGAGGGAGAAAACTTGTTCATCTTAGCATCTGAGGATAGAACAAGAAGCAATGGGCTTAAACTGCAGCAAGGGAGGTTTAGGTTGGACATTAGGAAAAAGTTCCTAACTGTCAGGGTGGTTAAACACTGGAATAAACTGCCCAGGGTGGTTGTGGAATCTCCATCTCTGGAGATATTTAAGAGTAGGTTAGATAAATGTCTATCAGGGATGGTCTAGACAGTAATTGGTCCTGCCATGAGGGCAGGGGGCTGGACTCGATGACCTCTCGAGGTCCCTTCCAGCCCTAGAATCTATGAATCTATGAATCTCAGTCCCTGGAAAAATCATGGAGCAGGTCCTCTAGGAATCCATTTTGAAGCACTTGGAGGAGAGGAAGATGATCAGGAACAGTCAACATGGATTTACCAAGGGCAAGTCATGCCTGACCAACCCAATTGCCTTCTATGATGAGATAACTGGCTCTGTGGATATGGGGAAAGCGGTTGATGTGATATACCTTGACTTTGCAAAGCTTTTGATACGGTCTCCCACTGTATTCTTGCCAGCAAGTTAAAGAAATATGGATTGGATGAATGGACTATAAGATAGACAGAAAGCTGGCTAGATTGTCAGGTCAACGGGTACTAGTCTAGTTGGCAGCAAGTATCAAGCGGAGTGCCCCAGGGGTCAGTCCTGGGGCCGGTTTTATTCACCTCTTCATTAATGATCTGGATGATGGGATGGATTGCACCCTCTGCAAGTTCGCGGATGACACTAAACTGGGGGGAAGAGGTAGATATGCTGGAGGGTAGGGACAGGGTCCAGAGTGACCTACACAAATTGGGCCAAAAGAAATCTGATGAGGTATGACAAGTGCAGAGTCCTGCACTTAGGAAGGAAGAATCGCATGCACCTCTACAGACTGGGGACTGACTGGATAAGCAGCAGTTCTGCAGAAAAGGATCTGGGGATTACAGTGGACAAGAAGCTGGATACGAGTCAGCAGTGTGCCCTTGTTGTCAAGAAGGCCAGCGGCATATTGGGCTGCATTAGTAGGAGCATTGCCAGCAGATCGAGGGAAGTGATTATTCCCCTCTATTCAGCACTGGTGAGGCCACATCTGGAGTATTGCATCCAGTTTTGGGCCCCCCATTACAGGAAGGATATGGACATATTGCAGAGAGTCCAGCGGAGGGCAATGAAAATGATTAGGGGGCTGGGGCACGTGATTTACGAGGAGAGGCTGATGGAATTGGGCTTATTTAGTCTGCAGAAGAGAAGAGTGAGGGGGGATTTGATAGCAACCTTCAACTACCTGAAGGGGGGGTTCCAAAGAGGAGGGAGCTAGGCTGTTCTAAGTGGTGGCAGAGGACAGAGCAAAGAGCAATGGTCTCAAGTTGCAGTGGGGGAGGTCTAGGTTGGATATTAGGAAAAACTGTTTTAGTAGGAAGGTGGCGGAGCACTAGAATGGGTTACCTAGGGAGGTGGTGGAATTTCCATCTTTAGAGGTTTTTAAGGCCCAGCTTGACAAAGCCCTGGCTGGGATGATTTAGTTGGGGTTGGTCCTGCTTTGAGCAGGGGGTTGGACTAAATGACTTCCTGAGGTCTCTTCCAACCCTAATCTTCTATGATTCTATGATTGTGTGTTTTCCTCTCACTGATCACAAAGCTTCCTCCTTGTCTGGCTCTCCCTGTTTCTGTGTGGCTCACTAATTTAAACCCCCTTGGATTCCTTTAGTCTGTCCTTCAGGTATTTTTCCACTGCTCTTTCCCCTTCCCTTCAGGAGAGTCAGCTAAACTGATTTGCTAAGAATGCAGCTCACCCATTGTTCAGGGGGGGTTGATCCTGAACAGAGTCATATAGTTCTAAGCTCCATTTTATTTCTGCCTGGTGTGTACCTGTGTGTACCTGCTACAGGACCTGTCAGCAATGATGGATCCACATGCATATAGGCACTCGTGATACAGCAGGTTTTCATAGTACAACTTCCCAACATGAACCAGAATGTATAAGTTGTACAGACATACTCCCAGTCTATCACATTTCTCCCTTATTGACAGGAATCAAGCAGGAATACTTGACCAGTACTCCAGGGATGTTTTGGCACCCCACCTTCAGACAGTGCATATTTTGTTACTACTTATTAATTCAAACGTAATACATGTATTCAGTCATTAAACAATTCCAATGATCGTACCAAAATACAATTTCATGAAAACATCATAGGTAGGCTCCTACCTACATCATATAAATCTCCTCCATCATTATCCCAAAGGGGGAACTAACTGCAGAGTTAGCAGTTCCCCCCCCCATATGCTCATCACCCTGGTATTTCCGATTGGTTGAGGTGTTCCCAAAAGCTTTGGGTCTCCTTCTGAGAGAGGAGTGGTCTCTGTCCTTGGGCGAGGTGGAATTCCCTTCTTCACCCCTCCTGGGGAGAGGGGAGGTGTGTTTCTTTCCTCCATCTCCCTCAAGTTTAATTACATCATGACCAAATAACCTGAAGGCTTAGATTAAGGGGGAACTTTTTCACCTCCTTTCCATCTACACTTTTCCAGTGGTTGTTTCACACCCCCTCTGGAGCTTTTCCCACCCTCTGGTGATGATAATAATTTTGGAAACACTCTTTACTACTCTCAGTTTCGCTCAATCTAGGGGAGCTCTGACACATGTCACCTTTTGTCTGTGCCCAAGTTTCCCTTTTCCTATGAAGTTTTGAACCAGTACACCTGTCAACTGTGCCATAATCTTCTCTGCTCCTTGAGGAGGTCTGGCCCAGAGCATCTCCTAGCTGTACCAGTATCTTGCTGCTCTCAGCTGAAATCTGGGGCACAAATACACTCAGCATTGACTTAGTTTCCCAGCTGAGGGTAGACAGAGATCTTTCCCCCAAGCCACAGAGTCTGGCCTTTGTGGTTTGCACTTGAACCTTCAGAGATTAATCCTATTACATTATTACACAGATTAACACATCAAGTGAAATAACCTCCCATATTCCCACAGTCAGAATCCCAGAACATCCTTTGGTGTCCATATTGACTCAGGCTAGAGGCAGAGGGATGGGATTCATTCTATCCCCCACCTGATTGCCTTTTAGCTGCTGTTAAGGCATGTCATACGTCCTTGTTCTTTGGGTCCATGGGCATGACTTGACTCTGTTTTCCTCTTTGAGCCAGATATGTTTGACCTGGTCAACAAGCTTCTGTTGATCCAGTTCTATCAGCTCTCTCTGATACTTGAAAACCAGCTCCAACAATCTCTCATCCAAGTACAGTCTTTTCCACTCCAGCCTCCACAACTCCGCCATTCCTGCTACATCTGCTGAATCATCAGTGAAAGAGTCTGTGCCACCATCTCTTCGGTCAACTGCCTGCCCCACAGAGGAAAAAGGGAGCCCTTCTGACATATGGTCTGGAGCTAGTGCCCCATCCTGACTCAAGGCATGAGCACAACGTGGTCACCCACTCAGATTTCTTCTGATCAGCAGCAATGCACATATACTCAGAAGTTGATCTTTCATGAGGTGTTCATAATTCATGCTTGCTAATTAACTTATACATGAGACAAATTAACAAACCTACTCCCGGCTTTCAGTGTAAAGAGCAAAAGTATAATCCCCTGACAAAACTGTATTAAAAAAACTGCATAGATTAACATAGATCCCATCTGTGCTACCATTCTGTCATAGAGCCTAGCAAGCATCCCCTCTTGGCTACCTACTAGGACTGCTGTGAGGGGAATCCGGAGTAGCAGAGGCTTGAATGTTCTAATCACCTGTAACAAATGTTAATGGGGAAAGATACAAAAGGGAAACAAAAGGGGTGGAATTAATCCAAACAAAAAAGCCTAGTGATGTAACTCAAGGACTGTGCTGAAATAATGTCTGGTAAACAAAAGTATCATGGGGCAAGAAATCAGTGGTCCTAAACTGGTGTGGTGCAAATTAGGTCTGATTAGTGAACAAAATGAGGGCATGGGCCATTCTGGGTATCACTGCCTTTTGGGATCCTTAAAAACAAAGAAACTTTGGGGAGAAATCATGATTTTAGAGACATATCTGCTGGCTGGAAGACAGGAGGATTGGGAGGAACAAGCTTCATCATCATGGCTGCCACCCACACAGTCTCCTGGGGCCCCAGGATCCAGCATATCACTGTTGGACAATCACCATTCCCATCATGAGAGAGAGCCTGACCAGACTGGATGAAAGACAAAGAAGGACTCCAGTATCACCATCTCCACCGAATCTGGCTAATCCTGACCACCACCTGGACTGTAAGTCTGTCATGCCTCTTCCCCTAATATTCATCTTTTCCTTCCCCACCTCATTTCTTCTCTTTCCTAACTCTCTCCTTTTGCCTTTTGTTCAATAACAGTTTGGCTTAGCTGGCCAAGACTGTATTTTTTGTAACACAGCTGTAAGCCTGTGAAAGGTGAAAAGGTGAAAAGAAAGGTAATGAAAATCAATGCCCTAAACCTCCTGCTAGGTATAGGAGTGTCTTATAAGAATATGTGCCGTGCCTGTGTTTCTCCAGCAATGAGGTTGCAAGTAAGAGTTAGCACCGGAGACAGAAGCTGCATTTCTACCGTTGTTTTCTCTCGTCCTTTATGTGTGTGTTTCTCATCTTTTGTCCTAAAGGAAGCAGGGTTAGACTTTAGACAACAGCAGCTCCATCCCATCTCAACTGTTTCTCTTTCCCACAACAAAAAAGGACATATATCACTATCTTTAATACCACCCAACAAACTGTCAGATGCGGGTAAGGACCTTCTAAAAACTCTCTATAGCTAAAGGGAAAGGAAAGGACAGTTACCTGTTCCGTAACTGGTGTTCTTCGAGATGTGTTGCTCAGGTCTATTCCACATTAGGTATGCGTGCTCACCACGTGCATCGGTGCCGGAAGTTTTTCCCTTAGCAGTATCCGTAGGGGGGAGCGCTGCTGCGACCCCTGGAGTGGCGCTGCTATAGCGCGCTATATAGGGGACTGCACGCTCCCCCAACCCTCAGTTCCTTCTTGCCGGACCAACTCCGACAGAGGGGAAGGAGGGCGGGATATGGAATAGACCTGAGCAACACATCTCGAAGAACGTGTTACGGAACAGGTAACTGTCCTTTCTTCGAGTAATTGCTCATGTCTATTCCACAGTAGATGATTCCAAGCAATATGCCATGGAGGTGGGTAGGAGTTCACAACCTGTCAGGCCAGAGCACAGCTCTATCAAAGCCAGCGTCATCCCTAGCAGGGGAGACAATCGCATAATGCAAGGTGAACGTGTGAACCGAGGACCAGGTAGCGGCCCTACAGATGTCCTGGATAGGGACATGGGCTACAAAGGCAGCCGACGAGGCTTGCGCCCTGGTTGAGTGTGCCCTCACGATAGGCGGTGAGGGGACTTTCGCTAACTCGTAGCATGTGTGAATGCACGAAGTGATCCACCGGGAAAGCCTCTGGGTAGAAATTGGCTGACCCCTCATACGCTCGGCTGAGACAACAAAGAGTTGCGGGGACCTACGGAACGGCTTAGTCCGATCCAAGTAGAAAGCCAGCGCCCTGCACACGTCCAACGTATGGAGGCGGCGCTCCTCGCCCGAGGCATGTGGCTTTGGGCAGAGGACAGGGAGGAAAATATCCTGGTTCATGTGGAAAGTGGAGACCACCTTGGGAAGGAAAGCTGGGTGTGGTCGGAGCTGGACCTTGTCCTTGTAGAAGACCGTAAAGGGGGGGTCTGAGGTCAAGGCCCTGAGCTCCGACCCCCGTCGGGCTGATGTAATGGCCACAAGGAATGCTACCTTCCAGGAGAGGTGAGACCAGGAGCATGTGGCCAGGGGCTCGAACGGGGGCCCCGTGAGGCGAGATAACACCAAATTCAGGTCCCACTGTGGAACAAGGGTCCTGGCATACGGGAAGGACCGGTCCAAGCCCTTGAGGAAGCGCCTGGTCATGGCATGTGAGAAGACCGAGCGGCCCTGGACCAGTGGGTGGAACGCTGATATAGCCGCCAAGTGCACCCTGACGGAGGAGGGAGCTAGACCTTGTGTTCTAAGGTGGAGGAGGTAATCGAGGATAACCTGGAGCGGGGCGTCCCTCGGGGAGGTACCCCTCTCGCCCGTCCACCTAGAGAACCTGGCCCACTTTGCCAGGTATGCTCAGCGAGTGGAAGGTTTCCTACTTTCCAGGAGGATGCTCCTGACTCCTTCCGAACACATAGTCTCCTCCGCGTCTAACCACTGAGCAGCCACGCTGTCAAGTGAAGGGAGGCTAGGTTGGGGTGAAGGAGGCGGCCCCGGTCCTGGGACAGGAGGTCCGGTCGGAGCGGTAGCGGATGCGGAGGGGCCGCCAGCAACCCTAGGAGAGTCCCGTTCCAGTGCTGTCTGGCCCAAGCTGGGGCGATCAGTAGGATGCGGGCCCTGTCCCTCTTTACCTTTTCCAGGACCTTGTCTATGAGGGGAAAGGGAGGGAACGCATAGAAGAGCTGGCCCAACCATGACAGAAGGAAGGCATCTGAGAGTGCATCCTTCTCCAGCCCTCCCCTGGAGCAGAACCGGTGGCAACGTCGGTTCTGTCGAGTCGCAAACAGGTCTACTTGGAGAGTGCCCCAGGTTCGGAAGAGCTGACCCGTGACCTCCGAGTGGAGGGACCACTCGTGTTGGGAGGAGAAGACCCTGCTCAGGCGATCGGCCTGGGAGTTGTTGATGCCCGGCAGGTGGAAAGCCTTGAGGGAGATGTCGTGGGCTACACAGAACTCCCATAGGTTGAGGGCTTCCTGGCAGAGAGCCGAGGACCTCGTCCCTCCCTGCCTGTTGATGTAAACATCGCGGCCATGATGTCCGTAAGGACCCTGACCGTCCTGCCGCTCAGCCGCGAGCTGAACACCACACAGGCCAAGCGGACTGCCCTGAGCTCCTTGACATTTATGTGTAGGGATAGCTCTGCGGCCGACCACAATCCCTGGGTTTGGGAGTTCCCTACGTGGGCTCCCCAGTCCAAGTCCGACACATCCGACACCAGGTCTAGCGACGGGGGCGGTTCCCAGAAGGGTATCCCTTGTAACACATTGGTCGGGATGGTCCACCACTGAAGGGAGGTTAGCACCTGACCCGGTACTGTGAGGACCTTGTCCATACCGTCCCGAGCCTGGGAGAATTCTGAGGCCAGCCAGAGCTGGAGAGGCCTCATTCGAAGTCTGGCTTGGCGTACCACATATGTGCACGCCGCCATGTGGCCCAGGAGCTGTAGGCAGGTCCTGGCTGTGGTCACGGGGAACTCCGTGACCGTGGCTATGAGCCCCTTGAGGGTCTGGAATCTGCCCGGGGGGAGAGAGCCCCTGGCCTTGGAAGCGTCCAGTAGAGCACCAATGAACTCTATGTGCTGGACCGGGACCAACGTCGACTTGGCCTCATTTACCGGAAGGCCCAGATTGGCATAGGTAGCCAAGAGCAACTGCAGGTGGTTCTGCACCTGCGACCTCGAGTTGCCCTTGAGCAGCCAGTCGTCGAGGTACGGGAATAGTTGGACCCCTCGGCGTCTGAGAAAGGCCGCCACAACCGCCATACACTTTGTGAACACCCGAGGTGAGGTGGACAGGCCAAAGGGGAGGACCGTAAACTGATAGTGGTCCTGCCCAACCAGGAAGCGAAGGAAGCGCCTGTGTCCTTCGAATATGTGGATGTGGAAGTATGCGTCCTGGAGGTCCAGGGCCGCATACCAGTCGCCCGGGTCCAAGGCAGGTATAATCTTTACCAGGGAAACCATGCAGAATCAGTATTTGACCATGAACCGATTGAGACCGCGCAAATCTAAAATAGGCCTGAGGCCCCCTTTCGCTTTCGGGATAAGGAAGTAACGGGAATAGAACCCTTTCCCTTGGAATTCCCTTGGGACTCCCTCTATGGCTCTGAGACTGAGGAGCCGGCCCACCTCTTGCTGCAGCAGGGGTAGATGTGACGGGTCTACCATGCCGTGCCCAGGAGGGGGTTGGGAGACTGGGGGTGACACGAACTGGAGCGTGTAGCCCCGGGCAATGGTACTCAGGACCCACCAGTCCGAGGTTCTATGGGACCACTGCGAAAGGAATGGACGCAAGCGGTTGCTGAAGGCCAACTTTATTTGTCAGAGGCTGCTCTTGGGGTTCACCCGGGTACCCTCCTGCCCCCAGTCAAAACCGCCTCTTGCCCTGCTGCTTGCCCCTGGAGGGCCCAGGCTGCGGGGCAGAGCGGGACTGCCGTTGAGGTCGCCTCTTTTGTGGTCTGGACCTCTTATAGGCTGGCTCGTAGTGTGGCTGGGGCACCTGGGTGGAAGCCTGCGGCTTAGGCTTTTCCTTAGCTGGCGGGACGTAGAGCCCGAGCGTTTGCAGGGTGGTACGGGAGTCCTTCATGCCATGAAGTCTCACGTCCGTTTGCTCCGCGAACAGGTCCTTGCCATCGAACAGGAGATCCTGCATCACTGACTGCGCCTCCGAGGACAGCCCCGACAGAAGGAGCCATGACGCCCTGCTCATGGACACCGCCGAGGCGAAGGATCGCGCCGCCGTGTCCGCTGCATCCGATGCCGCCTGCAGAGCAGCCTTCGCAGTGGCAGCCCCCTCCTCCGCCAGCACCTTGAACTCTTTGCGGTCGCGCTCTGGGAGGGAGGGCTCAAATTTGTGTAGGGACCCCCACAGTTTAAAGTCGTAGCGACTGAGGAGGGCCTGGTGATTTGCCACCCTGAGCTGGAAACTCGAGCGAATAAAACTTCCTTCCAAATGAGTCCAGCCTTTTCGAGTCCTTATTCTTAGGAGTAGGACCCGGTTGACCCTGGCGCTCCCTGTGGTTTACGGATTCCACGACCAAGGAGTTGGGCGCCGGGTGGGTGTACAAGAATTTGTGTCCTTTCTTAGGGACAAAATACTTGTGCTCTGCCTTTCTGGATATGGGCGCAAGTGAGGCTGGCGCATGCCAAAGGGCTTTTGTAATATTGGCAACCCCTTCATGTAGCAGGAGCACCACTCTGCCCGGTGCCGAGGATGAAAGGACATTGAAGAGCGAGTCTGAGGGCCCCTCCATCTCCTCAGCTTGGAGCTGGAGGTTTGAGGCGACTCGCTTTAATAGCTCCTGGTGAGCCCTGTAGCCTCCTGCAGTACGGAGGGTGGCGGAGCCGCGACCTTGTCCTCTGGTACTGGGGAGGACGCCAGTACGGAGCTTAGTGCATCTGCTGGCACCGCGGGCTCGACACCTTGCTCGGAGTCTGCATTCGGTGCCGAGGACCCTTGGTCCGCAGATCTATGTCTTGGAGCCCTGGATATAGTGGCCGAAGGAGCCTCGAATGCCCCTGCGACCGATCGAGTATCCGGCTGGGCATGTTCCGGGGGCCAAGGGGTCCACTGACCCCACTGTCCCTGCCATGGAACCCCCTGCCACTGACCCTGCTGCGGCACCGGTGGCACCAGCTGGTCAGGTTGGAACGCGGAGGCCCTGGAGTGGCTCACCGCTAGAGTGAACGCCGTCCGGTCGGTGCTGTGGGAACAGTAAGATCTACGGCGCCGACGATGATGTCTACCTCAGGACCGGGACACCGACGACGAGGAGCGGTACCGTCTTGAGCTACTGCTTCTTGAGACGCTGCGACGCCTATGTCCATGACTGTGCGGAGTCAGCGACCTCTTACGGGAGTCGTGTTCCCGGTGCCTCGAAGAACGGGAGCTGGAGCGTCGGCGGCCGTGACAGGAACGGCTGCGGTAGCTCCGACTCGACCAGGAGTGTCCACAGCGCCGGTGCCTGCCGTGTCGCAACTCCCTGCTCAGTCTAGAGCGGTGCCCGGAGCTCTGATCCGACGGCACCTTGCCCGAGAGCCTCACCATCCATGACTGTGGAGGCTGCGGGCTATGGTCAGACCGGGCGCTGAGGGGCGAGCAGCCCCGGGAGCGGTCCCTTGACCGGGATCCGCGCCTGGTCGGGGTCAACGGCCTGGAGCCCAACAGCGGCTTGCCTCTGGATTGGACTCCTGGTTCCGGGACTGCCGGTACCTGGAGCGTGAGCAAGTCCTTGGCCGCCTGGAAGGCCTCCAGTGTCGAAGGCATTCGGGTGTCTGGAGAGGCCTGGGTCGAGGAAACCGGGCTACTCCACTCAGCGTGAGTCGGAGCGATGGGGCCCGGGGGAGAATTAGGGCTGCCGCACACGGGTCGAGCCTCTCCCTTATCCTTGTCTCGACGACAATGCGCAGATGGTGCCTTCCTCTGCCTATGCAACGGTGAGCGGTGCCGGCCACTCGAGGGCGCTGGGGGATCGCCATGCACCGAGGACAAGGTACCGGGTGCCGATTCCACTCGGCGCACCGGGGTAGGAGCCAACGCGGACTCCATGAGGAGGTCCCAGAGTCGAATGTCTCTGTCCTTTTTAGTTCTTGGTTTAAAGGACCTGCAGATTTTGCAGCGTACGCTGATGTGGGACTCACCCAGGCAGCGGAGACACTCTGAGTGTGGGTCACTTCTAGGCATAGAGCGCCTGCAGGACTCGCACGATTTGAAGCCCGGGGCCCGGGGCATGCCCCGGCCCGGACACTAACTAATCTAAACTAACTCACAAACTAACTAAAGATACCACTAACAATGAACAACAGACAGAGTTCTAGGAAAAAAGGCTGCAGCAATGAAGCTGGAGCAGAAGTTCCGATGCATCTACACTGGCGGCAAGAAGGAACTGAGGGTGGGGGGAGCGCGCAGTCCCCTATATAGCGCGCTACAGCGGCACCACTCCAGGGGTCGCAGCAGCGCTCCCCCCTATGGATACTGCTAAGGGAAAAACTTCCGGCACCGATGCACGTGGCGAGCACACACACCTACTGTGGAATAGACATGATCAGTCACTCGAAGAAGAAATAAGGGATATTTTTAACACAAAAGCTTTAATTAATACTTTACATTTCAAATGCTTCAACTCTTTTTTGCTTCTTTTTCTAGATCTTTAATAAAAGGTGGACAAGAGTTTTAATGGTATGTTTGCTATGGCATTAAGCAGGCCAAGGCCAAAATCTCTGTATTGTATTCCGTATGCCTTCTTGAACACTGTACAGTGATGGAGACACAGTAACACCTTTGACTCTCTGGGCATATTTATTCCATCAAAATTAACAGAGCAACACTATGAAAACATATAGGCCTGGTCTATACTAAAAAATTAGGTCAACGTAGATGTGCTGCTCAGGGCTGTAAAAAATCCACACCACTGAGCAGCATGTAAGCCAACCTAACCCCCAGTGCAGACAGAGGTAGGTCGATGGAAGAATTATTTTGTTAACCTAGGTGTCACCTCTTGGGGAGGTGGATCACCTATGCAGATGGAAGAACCCCTGAGGTTAGTGTAGCTAGTGACTGCACTGAAGCCCTCCAGCAACACAGGTGCAGACAAATAGGTGGGAAGAAATGTAAAGTGACTTTCCCAGTGCCACACAACTGGTCAGAGATAAAGTTGGGAATTGAACCCAGGCCTCAGTTCCACTCTAGTGAACTACATTGCCTCCTTTGCTGTGCCCACTCCATGTTTGATAGTATTTATACGGGGATGGAAAAAGCATCCCTAGAGATGGAGGAAGAGTCAGCTTAACTTATGGGGGGGGGGAGGGATAGCTCAGTGGTTTGAGCATTGGCCTACTAAACCCAGGGTTGTGAGTTCCATCCTTGAGGGGGCCATTTAGGGATCTGGGGCAAAAATTGGGGATTGGTCCTGCTTTGAGCAGGGGGTTGGACTAGATGACCTCCTACGGTCCCTTCCAACCCTGATATTCTATGATTCTATGAACTACGTACGCACTGGAAAGGAAATTAAGGGGTTATTGGGGCACCATGTTCCATAATGCCAATCTACCAACAATGCTTGTGCAAAGGAGAGCTAACAACATCAATCATATCTTTCTAGCTTGTCTGGCTACTGTGATCTCTCTTCTGATTTGCTCCTGAATGGTGAAATTAAGATGATGGTTAGCAACAATTTTGGCCTATTCCACGTCTCACTCCCTTCAGTTGATGTTAAAGGGCAACAAAGCTTACATGAAAGAAGAAAAAAATACCAATAAACCAAAAAGAATAAGATTTTCAAACTGCTAGAAGTGTTTTTTTTTAGTCTCTGTTTGATTTCCTTCCTTCAGGCACAATCCTCCTCCTAGTGAAGTCAATGGGAGTTCAGACATTTCCTTCAGTGGGAAAAGGACTGGGCCTTTCCCATCATCATACTCTCCCAATCTACTTCCTTCTACAGGTCAGCAAGGCTGTTGGCCCTCCAGTAACTATTCATTTGCCTCTACATTCATTGTGTACTTGGCAGAATACAGCCACCGCTCCCTAGCAATTTGATTTTAAAGCAAAAATATTTTGCAGCTATTCAGAGAAGATGAGCCCCGCTCACTTGTAACAAGGGAAGGAGGAAATGAGAAGAGAGAGTAGGAATGGCCAACGATTTTTTTAATCATTTTTTAAAATCTTTGCAACTTTCAGCAGTTTCACAGCCCATTTCCTTCATGTCATCCCCTCTTTCAGTTAGAATTTGGCTAACGAATTTTAAAAATTTAGTATTTTACCTCAGGGTGATTAACCATGAAATGTGTAAGCAAGGAAGGCCAAGAAAGAACTGGCAGAAGACAGTGACAGAGAATACTGAATGCTCTGACATCACCTGGTAAGAAGTACCACAACTAGGAAGTTACCTTCAATCAGTGGAGGAACTCAACTGCCAGATGTGTCCGCTGCTCAGAAGGAACTAATGTCTAAGGAGAGGGTATTAATCAGGGGTTTATTAACCATACCTAAGGTAAAATTCATCAGCTTTCAGCCCAGGATATGGTTGTCTCACTACACAGAAAAGTCCCTCAAATTAAAAGCCAGTTGAAGATCCAGGAATTTGTTATCAAAACTGACAACCTTCACTCATCCAGTCTTTAGAGCATGGCAATTTAATTTTACTCAGTATGGTACCTTCTAAGATACATGTCTCATGCTTACCTGTATATATGGATAATCTGTTATCAAGTCTCCCTTCTCATTGTAAGTAAAAACTGGGAAATTTGGGGCTATGAACATTCTGAAAATAAAAGATTTTTAAAAATTAGAAATTCAAAAGCAGATGACCCTGCTGAAGTAATATAGATAATGCAAGATGACGCTTGATATAAATATATGGCTGTCAATCATTAGGTAAAATTGGTTATAATTAGCTCTGCTGTTAAGCAAATTAATGTTGTTTTTATAGGAATGAAGGGGGTTATTTTTCTGTCAACTAAAACCGCAAAACTAGTTCAAGGTAGTTAAAACTGCTTTGAGAGGAAACCAGCAACTGTTGTATGAGGATGTGTCTGAGACAAGCAAATCACCAGCTGACACAAACATGTGCAGCTGGCATTTTGGCATAAAATACAAAAAGGGGGATTTGAACATCAAGCTTCAGCTCAGCAGGCCTATTGTCTTAGGGAAGCATTATCACAGTGACGTTGAGTAGAGCATACAGGATGTACTTCCTTTGGTAAGAAGATGATCAGCCTTTGGGAAATAAAGGTACTTTTGGTGAATTGTCTACTCGTAACCTATTCTTAAAACCAGATCCAAAAATTCCAACAGTTGCTGCTTGCAGTCTTTATACACGTGAACTGCTGATTACATATGGACTAAGGCTCAGCTCCTCAAAGGTATTTAGATTTCTAGCTCTCACTGAAGTCAGTGGGATTTTGGTGTCTAAATACCTTTATTTGGCCACCTAAATGGTCTTCTGTGAATCTACGGTCAAGACCCAGTGCTTTCTGTAGAAATGAATTTTCTGCAGAATTTGCTTCTTGCCACAAAGCTGTGCCCCAGAATCTATACATTAATTACAACAATAGTCCTAGTTCTCCTGCTTGTGAAGAAAAACTTGAAAACTTGAATTGAGTGTATCTGATGCAGAGATACCATTATGTCTAGTTTAGACATGGGGAAACTAATGCACAAGATGATGAAGTGACGTATCCAAGGTTGCCCAATAGACCAGTGGTAGAGGGGACTAGAATCCCAATCCAGTGCCTTATCTACTAGGCATCACTCACACATTACGAAATTAAACTCATGAATACCTCATTAGACAGTTCTGTATTATTGTAGACATTTAAAAAATGGCAAGAGAGAGAGGTGGGGGAGGGTACTGATTTGTCCACAAATGCTGGATCTGAGAGAAATGTGACACTGTAAGGAGCATGTTTACTTGAAGCCTTTCTAGTGCTGACAACATCTCCAGCACGGAAGGACCATCACCATCTGCACTCATCAGCTCCTGCCTTACAGCAGGCAAATTTGAAGCCCTTGGCACTGACAGATGCTAAAGACAAAGCTAGCCTCTCCGGTTCCAATGTGGCTCCAAAGCTGGACACAAGGGGATCCAACAATTTGGAGCTAGACAAATACATCCAAGGCTTCTGTTTCTCCCCTGCAAGGGTGTTGTGATAATTGGGCCTACAAATTTACACCAATTATGAGGTCAATGGCAAAATGAGGAAAAGTTTATAAAGTATTACAATAACCAATAGCAATAAATGTTGATCAAAAAAGGTGCAAAAGGAAGACAGAAAGACTGAATTAGTCTAAACCAGTGATTCTCAAATGTATTTGAATGTGCACCCCCTTCTTTGTGTTTGCAGTAGTATACGCCACACAAACACACACACGCCACATAAATATATATACCAATATATGCCGCAGTGATGCTTCACTTGACTCAGTTTTGGCTTCCTTGTTTTTCATTTGAGTTGGGTTTTTTTCTGTTGCATTTTTTTTCTGTTGCATAAATGATCCAACGATCCATTGTAATAAGAGCAAAAGCAAAACTGCGATTGTGGTCCATGCTTGCATTTAAACGTGTACACTGCATCATGGAACACATATTAACGTACAGATGTCAGTTCCTTTGAAAGCCTAACAGAAATTTGGCAAAATGCACAGCACCATTTGAGGACCTGATATGTCTGGGGGAGTCAACTTTGCTAGTTATTTAATGCTGTGGGTAATATGTGCACAGTACATCCCTCCCCCAAAGCTTTTCATGCTTCCTGACAATACATTCTGTGCCCCCCAAAGGGGGCCCATCCCCCCCCCCACAGTTTGAGAACCTCTGGTCTAAACAAGAAGGCCCGCAGATAATTCAAAGACTGTGTTAAGATCCCTTGGTAAACAAAAAAGTGTGGAACCAGAAATTAATAAACCGAAAATCGGTGTGTCAGAAATTAGGTCTAATTGGTGGACAAAATAATGAGGAGATGGGCTATTCCACCCATCCTTCTTTTTCAGGTTTTTAAAAGATGAGACTTGGGGTGGGGGAGGTATTGTAACAATGGCTGACTTAAAGTTGAGAAAAAGGGAAGGATGGCATCATGGCTGCCACTCCTACTATTCCTTGAGACACTGGGCCTTCTTTCTTTTAATCCCAAGAGATGTTCTGACTAGAATGGGCCAGAGAGAGGGATCCAGATGACATTGCCACCCAGGGCCACTGCAAGGAAGTTTCGAGCCCTAGGTGAAGCTTCCTTGCACCAGCCTTGAGCCCCTCCCCCACAGCTAATGCTGCCGCCCCGACAGCCAGTCCCACCCCCCGGGGGCCGGCAGCTCAGCCCCCCCACCCGCAGCGCCTCCCCAGCTCCCGGCTCAGCCGCGGAGCCGGGAGGCAGCCGCGGCCAGCCACCCCCCAGCTCCCGTCTCAGCCACGGCGCCGGGAGGCAGCCCCAGCCAGCCGCACCCCCCACCCCAGCCGCGGAGCCGGGAGGCAGGGGGCAGCCACGCCCAGCCACCCCCCAAATCCTGGCACCCTAGGCGACCGCCT
This sequence comes from Macrochelys suwanniensis, assembly GCA_033296515.1. Classification (NCBI taxonomy): domain Eukaryota; kingdom Metazoa; phylum Chordata; order Testudines; family Chelydridae; genus Macrochelys; species Macrochelys suwanniensis. The sequence continues at coordinate 11,273,484 of CM065775.1, forward strand.
AGGGTCACCTAGTGGGCGCGCCAGTCCTGTTGCCACCTCCACTGGCTCCAACTAAATCCCTCACCCCATCTGGGTAGTGAGACTTTGTCTCTTCTCCAGTTGTCCCATGAGTAAGTGTCCTTTAACTTCCCTACATTGTTTCTTTTTTTTCTTATACATCCCCTTTTTCCTTCTGTTTAATAAGAGTATGGCTCAGCAGGCAAAATCTATATTCTGCAACAGTATTGCAAGCCTGTGATCAGAAGGGCAGCTAAACACAATACCCTTAAACAGCCCAATGCTGTTACAAGTTTGCTAGGTCTCGAGGTGGCTCCTTAGATCCTGTGCTATGTCTGAGTTTTTCCAGCAGAGAGTTTGCAAATGAGAGTCAACAATAGAGACAGAAGCTTCATTTTTCATCTTTGCTGATTTTTCATTTCTCCTTTTGTGTGTTTGAGTCTTTTTTTCTAGGAAATGGGATCAGACTTCAACAGCAAAAGCAATAACAGCTCCAGCACATCTCAACTATCTTCTCTTTCAAAGAAAAAAAAGTCAGTACCATTTACAAAATTGTCAAACCTGGTTTTTTCCCTGCCTTCTAAAGGCTCTTTACAGCTAAAAGAAATGAGATGCAGCCAGAATTAAACAATATCAGCTATATTTAGGATATAGATGTCAAAAATTAGGCCTTAGGATAAGTTAGCACAAGTAACTTAATAATACACCTGCTGAGCTTGTGTCTACGTTCATGATATGCTGATGTTTTGAAAATAATTGCTGAGTTTGGATAATAATGTCTATGAAAGAACAGTAGATGCCACAAGATGACCGTTGGTAGCCAGGATGAAATGTTAGAGACTTCCTTAGGGTAACCACATATTACTATGGTGATACGGTCACATACATGCTAGTGAGTACAAGGGGCACTAATGAGTTACCCTATGAAAAATGGGGGTACTGCAAAAGTAATGCTGTGTGGAAATTCAAATAAGGAAAAGTAGTTAAAACCTTCATAAATATGTATGGACACTAGTGCGGCCTGTGTGCCTTGGAGGAGGATGCCTGGATAACAGCTACTGGTGAGGATGATAACGATAATGTTGACTGACATTTTGAGTTTCTTTGCAAATCGTGGTATGAGTGATAGAAATGCTAGACATTCCATATCGTTGTCTCTCTCCTTTACCAGACTGCAATGTGTAGATTGTTGTTTTGTTGGTCAATAAAAGTAACTACAGTGCACCCCACTTAAAAGAATCACTGATGTAAGAATCAAACCATATAGTGAACATAAAAATGGCCGTACTGGGTCAGACCAAAGGTCCATCCAGCCCAGTACCCTGTCTACCGACAAGTATCAGACGGGTAGCCATGTTAGTCTGGATCTGAAGAAAACACAGAGTGCTGTGGCACCTTATAGACTAACAGACATATTGGAGCATAAGCTTTCTTGGGTGAATACTCACTTCATTGGATGCATGCATTTCCACTGCATGCATCCGACGAAGTGGGTATTCACCCGCGAAAGCTTGTCTACCGACAGCGGCCAATGCCAGGTACCCTGGAGTGAGTGAACCTAACATATAATGATCAAGTGATCTCTCTCCTGCCATCCATCACCCCCCCTCTGACAAACAGAGGCTAGGGACACCATTCCTTACCCATCCTAGCTAATAGCCATTGATGGACTTAACCTCCATGAATTTATTCAGTTCTCTTTTAAACCCCGTTATATTCCTAGCCTTCACACCCTCCTCAGGCAAGGAGTTCCACAGGTTGACTGTGCGCTGTGTGAAGAAGAACTTCCTTTTATTTGTTTTAAACCTGCTGCCCATTAATTTCATTTAGTGGCCCCTAGTTCTTATATTATGGGAACAAGTAAATAACTTTTCCTTATTCACTTTCTCCACACCACTCATACTTTTATATACCTTTGTCATATCCCCCCTTAGTCTCCTCTTTTCCAAGCTGAAAAGTCCTAGCCTCTTTAATTTCTCCTCATATGGAACCTGTTCCAAACCCTTAATCATTTTAGTTGCCCTTCTCTGAACCTTTTCTAATGCCAGTTTATCCTTTTTGAGATGAGACCACCACATCTGTTCGCAGTATTCAAGATGTGAGCGCACCATGGATTTATATAAGGGCAATAATATATTCTCTGTCTTATTCTCTATCCCTTTTTTAATGATTCCTAACATCCTGTTTGCTTTTTTGACTGCCGCTGCACACTGCGTGGATGTCTTCAGAGAACTATGAATATTAAATTTCATTTGCCATTTTGTTGCCCAATCACTTACTTTTGTGAGATCTTTTTGAAGTTCTTCACATTCTGCTTTGGTCTTAACTATCTTAAGCAGTTTAGTATCATCTTCAAACATTGCCACTTCACTGTTTACCCCTTCCTCCAGATCATTTATGAATAATTTGAATAGGATTGGTCCTAGGACTGACCCTTGGGGAACACCACTAGTTACCTCTCTCCATTCTGAAAATTTACTATTTATTCCTACCCTTTGTTCCCCGTTTTTTAACCAGTTCTCAATCCATGAAAGGATCTTCCCTCTTATCCCATGGCAACTTAATTTACGTAAGAGCCTTTGGTGAGGGACGTTGTCAAAGGCTTTCTGGAAATCTAAGTACACTATGTCCACTGGATCCCCCTTGTCTACATGTTTGTTGACCCCTTCAAAGAACTCTAATAGATTAGTAAGACATGATTTCCCTTTACAGAAACCATGTTGACTTTTGACCAACAATTTATGTTCTTCTATTTGCCTGACAATTTTATTCTTTACTATTGTTTCAAATAATTTTCCCGGTATGGACGTTAGACTTACCGGTCTGTAATTGACAGTTCCGGTGACTTGTTACTGTTAAGTTTATCAATTAATTCCAAAACCTCCTCTAGTGACACTTCAGTCTGTGACAATTCCTCAGATTTGTCACCTACAAAGGACGGCTCAGGTTTGGGAATCTCCCTAACATCCTCAGCCGTGAAGACTGAAGCAAATAATTCATTTAGTTTCTCCGCAATGACTTTATCGTCTTTAAGTGCTCCTTTTGTATTTCTATCGTCTAGGGGCCCCACTGGTTGTTTAGCAGGCTTCCTGCTTCTGATGCATTTAAAAACATTTTGTTATTACCCTTTGCGTTTTTGGCTAGCTGTTCTTCAAACTCCTTTTTGGCTTTTCTTATTACATTTTTACACTTAATTTGGCAGTGTTTATGCTCCTTTCTAGATACCTCAGTAGGATTTAACTTCCATTTTTTAAAAGATGCCTTTTTATCTCTCACTGCTTCTTTTACCTGGTTGTTATGCCATGGTGGCTCTTTTTTAGTTCTTTGACTGTGTTTTTTAATTTGGGGTACACATTTAAGTTGGGCCTCTATTATGGTATCTTTGAAAAGTGTCAATGCAGCTTGCAGGGATTTCACTTTAGTCACTTTACCTTTTACTTTCTGTTTAACTAACACCCTCATTTTTGCATAGTTCCCCTTTCTGAAATTAAATGCCACAATGTTGGGCTGTTGAGGTGTTCTTCCCACCACAGGAATGTTAAATGTTATTATATTATGGTCACTATTTCCAAGCGGTCCTGTTATAGTTACCTCTTGGACCAGATCCTGCACTCCACTCAGGACTAAATTAAGAGTTGCCTCTCCCCTTGTGGGTTCCTGCTTCAAGAAGCTGTCATTTAAAGTATCGAGGGATTTTGTCTCTGCATTTCGTCCTGAGGTGACATATACCCAATCAATATGGGGTAGTTGAAATCCCCAACTATTATTGAGTTCTTTATTTTGATAGTCTCTCTAATCTCCCTTAGCATTTCATAGTCAAAAGTTTATCAAAACCACTGTGACAAAATCATTCCTATACTAACATATACTCAGACCAAGGGAAAGATGTGGCAGACCAAGGAACAGATGGGGTATGAATGTGTGGATGGTAAAGTAAGGTGACCCAATAACAGTGTTTAGCCCACTGGGGCATCTTCAGTCCATGCATTATGGGTAAACATCCTCCCCATAAAAAGACAAAATGTGGGGGAATGTAGTAGAAAGAAAAAGCCTGAAACATGGGCCTGGTGCAAGTCCTGAAGCCTGAACCAAAGTCAGCAAAAGTTATGCTATGAGCAACAGTCAGGCCCTGTTAAAAGCAGATGCTTGCCTGCAAGCCAGTGTCCGGAACATGAACTCGGCACCAGTCTTGCTAGCAGTGCTAAAACACACTGAATATGTACACATTCTAGCAGGCCAGCACAAGAACACCCCAACCTAGCACACAATAAAATGGTTTGACAAAAGTGATGAATAGTCATATTTTGTCTGAAACATCAGGAGGAAAATACAAGGGGAGGTAAACATGTCATGAAACACGTAAAATGATATGTAATCTGTTTATCCCAGATTGTTTGTCTCAGTCTATAAATGTTGGAATACCTTGCTTTAACCCTTCATCCAGCATAGGGGGCAGTGGAAAGTCCCACCACTGACTGAGCAGCATCCATTGTCATGGGCATACATGTCTTAGTATCCTCGTAGAGTCTGCCAGGTGCTATTACCGTGCTTTGTCAACAATAAACTTGGTCAGGCGCCTTCATTACTAAAGCAAGTCTTGTGGTCTTATTGGACAGTTTGATTGGAGCCTGCTGTATGGGCTATCTGTCCAGAGTCAGTGCAGCACGCAAAAAGAACACACACACAGTCGAACATCTGACAAAACTTGTAAGAATCAAGCACTTACAGGAATCAAATAATCTGGGATGGATGTGATTCTTATAAAAGGAGTGCACTGTATTACATAAAGAGCACTATATGTAGTCTCTGTTGTGTACCATGGGATCCCCCGTCTATTGATAACCTCTCTACTGTAGTTGATCTTGGGAGCTGAGCTCACAGATCAAAGTAGATGTAAACCCTCACCTTGGGGTTCAGGAACTGGATAAAGTAACCCATAATTATAGATAAGGCTACAGAGAGATATTAAAATTAAAGCCTTTCTTAATACTTTACATTTCAAATGCTTTAACTGTTTTTCCTTTGTTGGCTGTATCTTTATTAAAAATGTTAAACTGCTTTTTAATGGTCTTTGTGCCATGACACTAAGCAGGCTGAGGTTTCAGTATACCAAACCCCAAACCTTGTTTAACACTGCACAGTGACTGGATCATGGTGACACCTCTGACTTTTTGGGCCCATATATTCCATCAAAACTAATACAACAGGGGTCTTCAAAGCAAATGATGCCCTACTCTGTCCTTGCACAGGAAAGGGGACTGATAAGAGGAGGAACCTGAAGAGTTATATCCTAAGGTCTGTAATTAGAAACACTCAGCTCCAAGCTTAACTGTTCTTTCCTGCCCAGGGTGTAAATGCCTGGCAAAAAGAACAACAATCCACAGAATGAACATCCCTGATGTATATCAGACAGCAAGTACATAGATCCAACTCTGGCAAGACAGAGGTGCATGAAATGATGTGACATGCTTTAAATCAGATCTCTCCTGTTGGATCTTTAGGGTCTCATCAGTAGCCCTGCGTGGATACAAAATGTATATCTGTGATGCAGATATCCATGGATATAAAGCATATATTTGTGGAGCTGCAGGGCTCTAGTGACAACAAGTGAGACCAGCAGGGCCATGACCAGCGACTGGGCCAGGAACTGCATTGGTTAAAGAAGCATGTCGGGCCGCCATTTGCCAGAGCCAGCAACCAGCTCAGGCAGCTCCTCCAGTGTTGCTGTGTCAACCCCAGTTTTGCCCAGTGGGACAGTCACCAGGCTCACTGGCAGCTTTCCCTGGTCACATTAGTGTGTTCAAGCAGCTTGCACACTCCCAGACAGGAGTCCGATCCATGCAGTCATGTGCGACTTCTGTCAGGGACCATGTGAGTAGTTTGCATATGCTAGCGTGACCAGGGACAACTGCCAATGAACCTGGTGCCCACCCCAGTGGGCAGGGCTGGGGGCGGCACAGCAATGCTGGAGAAGCTGCCCGGTTTTGGAACTGACTCCTGTGAGTAGTGTCCTGATATGCTGCTGCTTTCGCCGCTGTGGTTCCTGGCCTGGTCACTGACCATGGCCCTGCTGCTCCATGGATATCTGCTTTATATCTGCAGATAGCTGCATCTGCGGATGTAAATTTTGTATCTGTGCCGGACTCTACTCATCAGAAATGAGCCAGGAACTGAAGTCTAGGAAGTCTAGGAATTTAAACTGAGCAACAGTGCAAGAACTATCTAAAAGCATCTACATTTTCTAAAACTGTAATAACTTGAATCAGCCGACAGGAGATTTCAGGTACAAATTAAGAACTTCTCTCCAGGCATAGAATGAGGATCTCCAATACCTGCTGCTACATGCAGAAAAGAAGAAGCCAATGCAATAAGGGATTGTATGACATTTCCTAATATTAGCTCTGAGAATGTTAGTTCTGGGAGGTAGTTATTGTGTGGTCTCCATGAACACCTCTTTTCAAGAAGATTGCCAAAGGTCAGCAGCACAGAGAGGCACAAATCTCATTGGTGCTGATATGCACCAACCACCTCCAAGAAGAGCTACTGTTTTGAGTTCTCATATAGTTACCATATATTGTCTAATGTATCTCAAACCTTTCTGAAATATCCTCCCATGGCATAAGATTACATGGGTGTAGAGTTTCATGTGAATTGGTTTGCTCTTGGCAAAGTTAGAAAGCATGCAAAATTAACTTTATAATGAAAAGTAGCTTTAATTTTAAAGTATGGAGATGCTTGTCCCTCCCTAATTATTACTGCTCTAATGGTCCCTATAAAAGCACTTTTCCTTGCATCCCATCTTCTACTTTTTTACCACTTCTGTTATTTCTCCTTATCTAGACTGACAGCTTCTGGGGGCAGGAGCTTTTGTCTTCATACTTGATTGTAAAACCCCATGTACACCTATTTCTCTAAAAAAAGAGCAGATGAAAGGTCTGGAAGAAAACAGTCACTTACTTCTTCTGTAGTAGGTGAACAATATGGAGCTTTCCTTCTACTCTAATTAGATAAGACACCTTCTCCTAGAGCATTCAAATAAAAGAAGTATAATTCAATAGTATTCTAAAACTGTAACTAATCAATCTCTATACTGTATTCTATTTTATAAAAATTGTATTCATACATTTCCTCAGATTGTGTTCAGAGAAGATTTTTTTCTCCTTTCATGTAAGGCCTCGTTACAGCCGCGAAGTTTGCTAAATATTTCCTAAAGTTGACAATACTGGTCCAGCAGGATCAGCATGAGCAGTATTAGGATCCACAATATAAACTAGCCTCCCATGGTTCCAACAGTATTTAACACCATATCATCGAAACCTGTTCAGAACAAGTCTAGTCCACAGTGTGAAAAATGGTTGTGGCCCTGGGAGTGCTGTTTACATGAGGCTCCCCAGCATTGCTAAAATTGGTGTAGCTCAATCAGTGTTAGCAAAAATGGGAAACATTTAGAAAATGCCCCTAGCGTAGACAGAGCCTAAGAGTTGACACTAAACACCATTGCCACAGCACTACTATGCAGTCTCAAATTGAGGCTGAATAATGATTTTGGAAAATGGGTAGTATTAAAGCAAAAGAGCATGATGCTCTTACTGTCTTCATTTGGCAGCATCCTCATCTTTACGGCTGCTCAGAACTGCACATTGCTCTGTAGGATAACACCTTTTTTCACGACTATTATGATTTATTCTTACTTAGCATGCGAGCTCCACAAAAAAAGGGTCTCAACCCTCATAGTTAGTATATGAAGTGTAGAGCGTGAATCCCACACATGCCAGTCCATTGTCAGGACTGGCTGTCAGGGAAACCTGATTTTCAGAAAGAAGACACCATACTTCCTTATGGTGTTCGGTGATGTAGGCATTCTTTAGATTTTGTGTGTTTAAAAATCTGGCCCTTAGCCCAAAGTCTTTTGAAGTGTATTTAGGTTCCCATCTGAATATTTAGGCACCCAAATACCTTCAAATCTCGGGCCCTAAGTCACTGTCTTAGTCACAGACTACTGGTTGCGGTTTTAGCATAAGGGCTATATTGTGGCATTTAGCCACAGCACAAAGCTACAATTCCAGTTTGAAAAATAGGATGGAGTTGTTCCCCAGGAGTCAAACATGGACACAGAAGGTTGAAATTCACTTTGCAGTGCTCAGTTCATTTTTGGCTTTTTGTCTGTTTTACTTTACAGGGTTACAGGGAGAATGTTTCACTCAGTACTTCCCTCACTTAGTTAAGATGTGGGTCATAAAACTTGCATTCTTCTAGATTCTTATTATACCATTTGGTGCTCAGAAAAGTCTTGAAGAATATTTCCAGTAGGAAAAGGTATATTAAGAATCCTTAAACTATGACAACATAGATCAAATTCTATACCTCACATACCAAGCAAAATTCCCCTTCAAAGAATGTACAGCATGAACATCCAATCCTAGTACTCTAGGAGGAATTCAAGACAGACTATCAATAACATCAGCATGCCAGAACTATTTCTCAGGGGTTTTATACCAACCCAGACAAACGGGCTATTTCCCCCTACCAGAAGTTACACACAAGAATAGCCTTATGATGGCATGACTATTCTTGAAAATTGTGGATTGCCAATTCACAGAGGTACTTCCCTACTTTACAGGAATGTTGTGAGGATAAACATTTTAAACATTGCGTAGTGCTTTTATCTCATGTTAATGGGAGCCATACAAGTAACTTCTGAATTCCTTAGATCCTTGCAATGAATAACATACTATATGTTTTACTTCCTGTCAAATGATAAATGTTATTAATGCACACTGAGTCCCACTCATAAAAATGTCAAGTGCAATTACACAGGTAAGCAGAAACTATATTAAGGATTATCAACCCTTGTGCTACAGAAGAGAATCAAACCACTAATTGCTCAGGATTAGGCATATTTTATTATAGAGGTGATTACACCTTCTGCTGAAGCATCTGGTACTGGCAGTTACCAAAGATGGATTAATGGATCATTAGTCTGAGTCAACATAGCAATTCCACATTTCTTAGAAATTAGTACTACCTTGGTGTCTATGCCATCTCTGGGTTCCAGCTTTCTTGGTGTTATTACTTCAGAGTAAGAGAATTTTAAAGTCTCAGAAAAGCCTAGAAAGAGAAATAGTTTCAAATAAGTTAAATAGAATATAAATGTAAAGTTACTTGGATACATGCTTCTGGATTCTGACACTGCAAATGATTTTAAACAGAAGTCACTCTGTACAATGTGCGAAGGAGGAACAATTCCAGGGACAGGGATGAACTCTGCGTCTCAATTCAATAAATTGATATTCTGCACTCCCAACTATACCCCCATTAATTGTAAATCGTTTGATAAGCTTAGACACAGAGAGAACAAATTAGCATTACTACTCCTTTGGTTTTCTTTCCCAACCCAAACCCAAGCAAATTTCTCCATTGGGCCCCTTACATCCTCCTGATTTTCCGACCAACCCCACTGTATTCCCCCATCAATAGGCTCTCTTTTCCAAGCAAACACTTACCCCCTCTACCAAACTACACCCTCCCATGTCCATTTTACCCCATCACACCCAGCTTAATTCTTCTAATACACCTGACATTAAGCCCTGCTCCTTTAACCCTCCTCTGCAGCACAAAACCCTCAATCATAGAATCATAGAATATCAGGGTTGGAAGGGACCTTAGTAGGTCATCTAGTCCAACCCCCTGCTCAAAGCAGGACCAATCCCCAATTTTTGCCCCAGATCCCCAAATGGCCCCCTCAAGGATTGAACTCACAACCCTGGGTTTAGCAGGCCAATGCTCAAAACACTGAGCTATCCCTCCCCCTCAATCATGGCAAGCCCCATATTCCCATTGCTTCAATATACACTTCAATGGGCCCTGTTCTCCAAATACCTCCTTTCACGGCACATGCTCTGTCCTCCTTGCACCTCACAACCATTTCACTCAATGAAACAACTCTGCACCTGCAACCACAGTGGACACCACTTTATCATCTACTATTGCATACCACACTCAGTATGCCACACTCCCCACTCCCTGTTCCCTCCACTGCAAACCTCTCCTCAGAAGAATGTCTGCCCCCCTTATTCAGCATAAAAATCATATAATCATAGAATATTAGGTTTGAAAGAGATCTAAGGAGGTCATCTAGTCCAATCACCTGCTCCAAGCAGGACCAACCCCAATTAAATCGTCCCAGCCAGGGCTTTGTCAAGCTGGGCCTTAAAAACCTCTAAGGATGGAGAATCCACCACCTCCCTAGGTAACCCATTCCAGTGCTTCACCACCCTACTAGTGAAACCATTGCTTCTTGTTCTGTCATCTGCCACCACTGAGAACAGCCTAGCTCCCTCCTCTTTGGAACATCCCCTTCAGGTAGTTGAAGGCTGCTATCAAATCCCCCCTCATTCTCCTCTTCTGCAAATTAAATAAGCCCAGTTCCCTCAGCCTCTCCTCATAAGTCATGTGCCCCAGCCCCCTAATCATTTTTGTTGCCCTCCGCTGGACTCTCTCCAATTTGTTCACATCCCTTCTGTACTGGGGGGACCAAAACTGGACACAATATTCCAGGTGTGGCCTCACCAGTGCTGAAGAGAGGGAATAATCACTTCCCTCGATCTGCTGGCAATGCTCCTACTAATGCAGCCCAATATGCCGCTGGCCTTCTTGGCAACAAGGGCACACTGCTGACTCATATCCAGCTTCTTGTCCACTGTAATCCCCAGGTCCTTTTCTGCAGGACTGCTGCTTAGCCAGTCGGTCCCCAGCCTGTAGAAGTGCATGGGATTCTTCCTTCCTAAGTGCAGGACTCTGCACTTGTCCTTGTTGAACCTCATCAGTTTTCTTTGGCCCAATTTGTCTAGGTCAGTCTGGACCCTATCCCTACCCTCCAGCATATCTACCCCTCCCCACAGCTTAGTGTCATCCCCCTTATCAAAAATCCCTCCTTATCGAGCCATATTTCCCATATTCATATTCTGCACTTCCAACTTAACCCCCATCAACAAGACCTGTCTTCCTCTCTTTTTCACACTCTCCAAACTCTGGGCAAGACTCATTTCCTTTTATCCCTGTTCCATCCCCCATAAATACCCCTTCTAAGACCACTCCCTACTCCATAGTCACAACCCCCTTCCTGCTACGCCATTCCCACATCATGTTTAGCAGGCTGCACTCCTCTCCTCCCTTCTCCATCTGCCCAAGCTATCATCAGCTGGCCCAGATCCCTGCTCCACTGCCCAAACTGCTCCTACATCAGAGCCCTCCTTAATGAGCCCCACTATCTACTCTGTCCCCAGGTAAGCAAGTCTCTCTCTTTCTTCTCTTTTCTCCAAACTGCCTCCCCCAGGTTCTGCCCACTCTGCAGGCCCTGCTCCACTGCTCCAAAAATTTGCCTCTCCCAGGGACTCTCACTCCAGCTGCCGGCCCTACGCAAACCCCATCCATGAACACTTTTGTTTTAATCTTGGCAGCCCCTACTACTCCGTTCCCTGTGCCAGCACACCTGGGCCCCCTGAGCAGGATCTATTCCACACTCCTCAGTGCCCCTCAAAGCCTCATTGGCAGGTCCTGCTCCATTTCTCCCTGCAGTCCCTCCAACATCCCCTTTTAGAAAGCTGTACTCCTTCCTCTTTTCTGTGTACCCCAAACCACGCCTCAGAGGAACTCACTCTGACCTCACTGCTCTATACCCCAAATAAAGCCTTCAGCAAACCCCGCATCCCCTCCCTATCCTTTCCTCCCAAATTCACCTTGTCAAGCTTCACTCTGTGCCCCTGATTCAATCCCCTACAAACTCTTCATCAGCTGACAAAGCTCCCCACTCACAACAGCTCCTGAAAACCTCCTTTAGGAGGCCCCACTCCATGCTCAGTTCCCCTGAGTCCCCCTTGGACTGCTCCCAAACCCCTGCAGCAGCCCTTTCTCCCTCACAACCACCACACGTAGGGTCCCTGTACCCCAGAACGCTAACCCTTCATGCGTCCCACACCACCTTCCCTATTCAAGCAGTCCTCCAGCCTTCTGTGGGCCCCACCCCAATCTCCACACTACCCCGACCACAGCCAAATCCCCCAACTCCACACCTCTCCCCTGTTCTCTAACCCCATTCTGCCTCTGTCCTAACAAAAGTCCTTCTCATCCCCCCGCAAAAATCAGTGGGCCTGATTCCTCATTCCCTGCTGAATCCCACCTGACGGGCCCCTCCTCAGTCCCTTCTCCAGCCTTAGTGAATTGCCCATCTTCCCTTACCCCTGCAACACCACGCTGTCTCTCTCTCCCCATCTGAGAGGCACCACTTCCTCCTCCCAACCTAAGCTGAGCTGATTGAGGGAAGGAGCAAAGTCCCAGCACCAGCCCAGCCCCGCAACTCCCAGGAGGCAGCCCCAGCGGCTCCTCACGAACACCATCCAAGTACCTGCCTGGAGAGATGTCACATCAGCCGCTTCGCAGCCAGCCCCCTCCCTGCTACAGCACTCGCCCCTTTCCAGCTGGTGCTCCAGGCCATCGTGCTCCAGGATCCAAATGCCTCGCAGCCCTTTGCCCCCGGCTCTAATCCCTCTCTGCCCCATTCCTTAAACCTCCCCCTTGGTCATTTGTGCTCACTTTTCCCTGCCCCCGAAGGAGTCCCTTTGCCCCCCTTCCCAGTTTGCCCCCATGAACCCTCAGGCCCACAGCCCCTTTCTGCCTCCTGCCTGGTTCCAGGACCTGACCTGCTTTCAGCAGATCCTGCTCCTAGTCCCGCTCTGGCACCTCCTGAATCTCCCCTCCGTGCGCCCTGCTCCAGCTTCACACATCCCCCACCCCCCACCCAGTGCTCCCTGCTTTCCCCAAGACCCCATATTCCCCCTTCCCCTGAGCCCCTGTTCCCCACATTGTGCCCCAGTCCTGCTCCTCCTCCTGTTCTGGCCCCGTTTTCCCTCACAGCCCTGCTCTGACTAATGGCTCCCCCCTTCCCTGCATGGCCTCTGCCTTGTAAGTGTAAGCGGGGGAATAGTCCCGCTATTGTGGGGAACTTTCCTCGTCTCTGCACTACCCCGGTGAAATGGGCTAGCGGAAGGATCTGAGTCCTCGCTCCCACCTCCTTTACCCAGAGGCCTCCCTGCCCTTGAGGACTCCCCTTGTACTCTCCTGTCTGGCAGAGTCCTCGTAACCCCAACAAGGCTGGGCCCAGGATTCCTGGGGGGCTCGACCCCCAACCTTGCTGTGGTCACCTAGGTCAGGGGCTAGGGTGTCCCCACTCCGGGGTACTCTCTCTGAACAGGATGCTTCCCTGACCCACTGATCACTGCATACAATTCAAAGCAAATGCAAATTATTTAATTAACAATTAATTTGTAACAGGAATAAGGAAAAATGGGAAAGGCTAATGAAAACACATCACCCCGCTCTGTGGCAGGGAACATCCCAACAGTGTCTCTGCAATGTCAGGGCAGTTCAGTCTGTTCCTGTGTAAGTCCCAGGCTCCTTCTCAGGCCCTGGCTGTGCTGCAGGGACGCTGTGGCTTGGACACTTGCTCTGGCGGTGGCCACACGCTCGCAGGCTCTGGGTGGCAGGACCCTTCTTCCCAGCGTCGCCCCCGCCCCGTCGGGGTTACGATCCCCCTGCAAGTCTGGCCTGCAGGGCCCCTTGGCTGAGGCCTCTCCCTGCGCTGGGCCCACTGACCAGGGTCCCCCCTCGCTCTCCCCAGCTGCTCACCACACCCGGCTTCAGCCCCAGCTCCAGCCCCAGCTCCACTGCTCTGCCTCAGCTCCAGCTCCTCTGCCTCAGCACGGCTGCTGCTGCTGCTCTGCCTCCAGCTCCCTGGGCTGCTGCCCTGGCCCCTCTGGCTCTGGCTGCTACAGCTTCTGCCCCAGGGCAGGTCTGTCTCCCTGGGCTGCACCTCTGCTCCCAGGGCAGGTCTGTGTCTCGGGGCTGCTTTTCTGGCCCCTCCAGATCTGGCCCAGCTCAGCTCTGGCCTCTCCTCAGCTCAGCCCCACTCACTCTGACTCAGGCAACTTCAGCTCACACGGAGAACGGGATCCACCCTGACCTCCTGACTCCCTGATTCGCCTGCCCGCCCTGTCAATCAGAGCTGACTTGGAGCATTGGCCTCTCCCCATTGCCCCTGGGGACTGTCAGTCCCATCGACCCTTCCCCTTTTGGTACTGGGAGCTCTGAATGTTAGTAAGGGGACTGTTATCCCCTTACATTCCCCCTTGCTAAAATTCTGCCACAACCACAAGGTTTACACTAATACCTCCGGACCCATTATTAACAACATATACCCACATCATATCATATCAAACCCATTAACATCAAAAGAATATTTAACATATTAAACATTTCACATCTATTTCTTCATACTATACATAACAATATTCATTAAAACACTACATAGAACCAATAACATAATCATCTCTAAAGTTAACAGGCAGTACATCCTTATTAGCCCTCTGGGACCTTCTTAAAACTGGTGGTTCATTACCCATATTTTCTATTTCCCTATTCTCGGGTAATACTGGGTCAGCTTGAGGGATCTGGCCATTCTTGTTAGGGTTTGTGTTTGCCCCACTCTGTTCCCCTCTGTATTCAGTTTGTGGGACTAGAACCATCCCCCAATTGGTTTCCATCTCCTCAGGGTGTGCTGATCTAAGCCTCCTATGGTCCCTCACTGGACTAAGAGTGCAATGTTTTAGTTGATCCCTATGTACTAGTCTCTCAGGACCTCCTCGCTCAGGCCGGATGGTGTAAACTGGTAGCTCGGGATTGTTGTGAGCAACTACAATGTGGGGATTTGACTCCCACTTGTCCTGTATTTTATTACGCCCCTGTTGTCTATGGTTATGAACTAGTACACGGTCACCGGGCCTGATGAGAGCCCCACTGGACTTGCGATCATAAGTCCTTTTCCTGCTTTGGGCTGTGTCTTCAGCTGTACTGAGAGCAACTTTGCTGGCTGTCCTTGGCCTGTAATGGACACCTTTGACCCAGTCATCAAAACTGGTCACCTCATCCTTAGAAAAGGCTTCTTGATGCTTCTCTGGCAACACCCTTAAGTTAGCCACCTGTGCAGGAATCAGCCCTTGGCATGCCGCTTGAACTGGAACTGGCGGTCTCCTACCACATCTTTCTTGAGGAAAGGTAACTTGTTCTCCCTTCTCCCCAAATGTTACCTTCACCTGAGGGATCGCCTCCTCAGGCTGCAACTCCATAGCCTTCACGCTTGGGTTTAAAAGACTCACTGGTACTCTTCCTTTGATGGCACTAGTCAGTACATTGGCTGACTGAAGTCCATTAGGTAGGCTTGACCCAGATGTAGGCTCTACCAGCACTCGATATTCATTGGTATTTCCTGGCATCCAGCAGCGTTCATGAAGCATCTTCTCTCTCCAAGGAGAAATAATGGTCTTCCAGTTTCTGCCGACTTTAACATTTCCAATCCACCTTGTGGGGCCCAGGGAATGACTCTGCCTCTCCGCTCGAGCCAGTACTCCACTCAGCACAGCATTCTTCTTAGCATGCCCATGTCGGTTCATCCTCCTGGTTCCTTTTACTGGCAACTGTAGCTCTTTCAGCTCACTAATGATGTTCATCCCTAGAATCCCTGGGACTCCTTCTCCTATATGGCTCCCTTCAGAGGCCTTGTCTTTCAGGATGAAGATGCATTTCCCTGGCAGTGTCTGGCCCATGTAGTCGATGTCTGCTTCGAGGCATCCCACCACTGGGATTGCCAGTCCATTAACTGCTGTTAGATGTACAAACTGTGTGTTGTGCATGGTCAGCTCCTTGTCTTTCAAATATTTTTGAAAATGTGATTCAGTAATGGTGGTGACTTCTGAGCCAGTATCTAACAAACATCTGGTTTTTACCCCTGTTATACATACTTCAGCAGTTAGACAGTCTCCAGATGCTCGCTTACAGAAGCCACTAGATATGCTGGTGCTGCCCATGTTTCTCTCAACACTGTATGCAGAGTGATTTTCCACCAAGGACAGGCCTAGGAATCCTTCTGCCACTGCTTGGCCTTTTACTGTAGATGGACCACTCGCTCCTGGTGCCCCATTGATTTCGAGTGCCTGGGACTCTGGTCTCCTTCTCAGTGTACAATCTCGGCTAGTATGTCCTGGCCTTTCACAGGTGTAACAAATGTACCTCCCTAGCTCGTCCTTCAGTGGAGAACTTCGGGATCCTGGAGCTCTTGGATATTTTGGCACATTAGTGGAGGTATTTCCTTTCATCACCTCAGTCATCACTTTCATCATCTCCCCCTGTTGGACAGCCAGTTTTTGGACAGCTTCACTTAGGCTTTCCAATGTTAGCTGTGTTTGGGGCAGGGCCTTTTCCCCAGCAGCTGCATTCACTAGGCCCCCACTTTGTGTATGGGGGTTAGGCTTGGCCCTCTCTGCCCCAGGAACTTCCTCTTCTTCTGACCACATAATGGCAGCCTGCATGAGTTCATGGAACTTTTTACTGGGCTCTTCCTTAAACCTCCTTTTCATTTCACGTCGGACGTAGTCGTCCCGGAGCCCCAACACCAACTGCTCTTTTAGAAACATATCTGGGTCTGGAACTCGTTGAGAATCTCGCCACTCCACTTTGCTCATTCTCTCCTGAAGATCATATGCGTACACCCGGATATTTATTCTTCTCCTTCCTCTTCTACCCCCAAAACTATCTGCATTCTCCCTCCCATCCATGAATTCCCCCATCTGCTAGCCCCATTGTGCCAAATCACTGCTCTACTTTTTATTGATAAGTTGAACAAAAGGACAAAATAAATTGACAGTTACAGCAAGAAATGAATCTCTCTATGAATCCTATGGAGCTGGTAATTATGCGTACAGCTGCCTCAGCATGGGCCCACCCACTTTCAGTGGCTGATCTAATAAGAAAAAATAGTACTTTTTCAACTTTCCACTATCTTATGTTTAAAAAACACATTTTTCCCCCTTTCAGAGTGAATATTGCGTTTCTCACACAGGGTCTTGTAGAAAGCTGACACAGGTAAAGCATACACTGTCTTTTTATGTTCCTGCATTTATCTTGTTCACAGTCTATCAGGATCTGGCATTTAGTCGCCAAAGTCATAGTGCATTAAAAAACTGATTCCACTTTTCCAAAGGGAGTTTAACTGCATAAGCGTTTTGTCTTTCCAGCTTTACTTTATATAGAACTCCTCTTACGTAGTGTCACTTTATATAATACTGACTGATTTGGCAGCATTCTTTGCCAAAACTACATATTATACTGTGTTTTCCTTATAAAATTTATATTTGCTCCATCAAAAAATTCAGGAAGAGAACATTAAAGTTGTACCATCAATCACCTTGAAGTCAAGAAATTTCAATTTTTAGTTTTAGAAAAGCCTTACAACAGTCATCCTTATGTTTCAGCGTTAACAGCAGGCTGAAGAATTGAGCTGGTTTTTACATCTGGGAGTGATAGTTTCAGGCTGTTTTTCAAATTTAGTAGGACAACATTTTGTTAATCTTTTAAAGTTTTCTTTCAACCAGAAGGGCTAAAACCACAATTTTAATAAAAGCTTGGTTATATTCTGGAGCAGTATTCTACGGTAAAGGGAGGATTCTTTGGCAAATACATTCTATAATTTATGAAATATGTAATTCCATTATCTGGAACATTTTGTACAGACCACTCTGGAGCCCACTGTCTTGAACAATATGCACACTCTGTTTCACAGGTATAAACCCAGAAGCACTGCATGGAAGTAATTTTAAAACTGTTATAACACACCCAAATTGAATTCAGTTTTCATAGGAATACTGAAAGGAACTTCCCTTCCCTACCACTTGCCTCCATCCCATTTCATTTTGATACCTACCTCTGTTTCAGTGATAGAGTTGCTCTGAAAAAGGCTGCAGGGACTTTCTTATAACATTCTGAGCTCCTAGGAGAAGCTGTTAGTGTGATTTCATTCAGGATACAAAACATCCATAGGTTGATAGTCTCACACAACAATGATGTGAATCTGGCACCTTTGATATGAGGCAGAAAGACTTGACAAGGCTTGCGTACAGCTTGGAACTCCAGGATATTGATATGGAGTGATGATTCTTTCTCCAACCACAGAGCTCATGGCTGTAGCTCCTCCAGATGGGCTCACCATTCTATGGAAGAAGTGTCTGTACTTAAAGTCAAGATGGAAGATGAGTGGAGTAGAGAATTCTCCTGTCAGTGTTGGTTGGATCCTTCTGCCACTTCAGCAAGCAAAGCACCCTGGCAGAAATAATGAATCAGCATGTCCAGAGGATGTTTGGTTCGATGATAGGCAGACTTCAGCCATCCTTGTAAGCATCTGAGGCAGTCTGGCATAGTGAATCATGTAAGTGCCGAATGACATTTGTCCCAACAGTCCTAGGCAAGGTGTTGTTGTTGTACTGGGGTAAAACTGTAGCTGGATGCACAGATCTAGACCATCAAATCTGTCCTGGGGCAGATACTCAATTGCTATCATCCCAATGAACTCTATTCTTTGAATGGGTTGAGAATCCAATTTCTCTGTTTATTATTAGGCCCAGTTGAGCAAACAAGGAGTAAATCTGCTGAATACTGATCTCCACTTGATGCTTTGAGCAGCTGTGGACCAATCCATTGTCTAGTTAGGGGAATACCTGGATGCCCACTCTCCTGAGGTGAGCTGCTACTACTACCATGCATTTGGTAAACACCCTTGAGACAGATGGCAGGCTGAAAGGGAAGATAGTGTATTAGTAATGGGGGTCTGTAACTAGAAACCTCAAATATTTGCTGTGGACAAGGTACATTGTAACATGAAAGCAGGCAAACTAGAGATCAAGAGCAGAATTTCAGTAGCCAGGACCTAGAGATGAGATGATAGCTGACAGGGAGAGCAGGCAGAACTTGATCTATCATTACATTTGTTTCAATTCTGCAGTTCTAGGACAGGACTCTTGAGTCCCCCCACCCCCACATCTTCTTTTGAGAATGAGGAGTAGTGAGACTACAACGCCATTCCTTGACGATGAAGGGGGAATTTCTCAATAGCTCCTAAATGCAAGAGGTTCAGGCTCTTTTTCATAAGTGAAAACTTGTAGGAAGGTGCCTGAAGAAGGATGTGTAAGATGGGTGGGGGGGTCACAGAAATAACTCATTGGTCAGGAAAATGTTTCTCCAGAGAAGATTAAAGTGGGTGGTCAGGTTAAAGCCCTAACTGAGGAAGGAAAGGGTAGATTTTTGATGGGTAATGGATTGTTGGCTGGTACAGCTTGTAAAAATAAACCTGAAAAGGGTAACTGTGATTTGCTGGAAGTAGCTCAGTGTAGTGAAAAAAGCAGAAGTTTATCTGTTGGGAGTGGCAATGTGCCTAGTAAGGAAAGTTTTGATGAGCCTAGGCAGCCTTGTGAGCTGAATGGTGTTATCTAGTCAGCAGTTTGGAAAGGCAATAATAGCGGAAAATGAGTGTCCCTATACCTTACCTGTTACCTGTGTGGAGAATTGTGACAGTGAAGGAAATGTGCCTGTGTCTGTCAGGGGTATTGACTTGCCTATGGAGGAAGCTACCTCAGTCTCCAAGCAGTTGTCTGTGAACAGCCCTGTGTGCTGGGACAAGGGAAATGAAGCTGTGTCTGGTAAGGAGAATGTGTCTCCAGCTCTTCTTTCTCTTGTGAAGCAGACAGAAGGTGCCTTTCATCCTGTGATGGTTGAGAATAGTGCAGTTGTCTCAGAGTTGGTTCTGGATTCAACTAAAGCCCAGGAAAGGAATGGTCCTAAGTTCGGTTCTGCTAGGAACGGCACTGTAACTAGGTTGCATCCAGTTAGTGTCTTAGCAAAATCCCAAAGACCAGACAATTCTGGTGCGTGTATTTTGCCTGTTGCTAGTGTGTTGTTGGGAAAGGGTGTAGAAACTCTGTGTAATCAGGGTGATACCCTAACCAGGGCACGAGGAGAGCATAAAGGTGATTTAATTGTGTTTCCTACTGACAGTTTGACAACTTATAGCAAGAAAGAAAAGATTCCTGAACTTGTGTATGGCAAAGGGAAGGAGAATGCTTCTAACCTTTTATCTAGTGAGTCTAAGAGTTTTCCTGAAAGGGGACTGTGTAGAAATCCACCTGAGGGCCCAAAGGTGATCATGGATGTGAATAAGACCCAGAAAGAGTCTGTTGTTACTCAGGAAAGGGTTCCTTTAGAGCAGGCCTGCACAACTCATAAAGCGGCGAGGGCCATATTACTCCAAAGAAAACAGCTGAGGGCTGAAACCCCCTGGCCCCACGGAAACACCACCCCCCCGCCAGTGCAGCCCACCCCACGGAAACAACCCCTCCTTCCCCAGCGCTGTGGTGTGGAAGCCTGTAGAGGGGGAAAGAAACAGCGCGCATAGGGTGACCAGATCACAGCAGTAAAATAGGACCCGCCTCCTCCCCGCTCGGCACCGCTATCACACCCCTCTTCACTGCCCCAGGGGTCACTGTATTACTGCACACAACAGTCAATCAATGCAGTTGTAGATAAATTTCTGCATTATGCATTTTTGTATAACTTTTATATGACTTTGTATTGAACCTTGGTAATATGTTATAGCGGGCCCCTAAGGTAGTATCATTAAGGTAAAAGAAAAATGTCTTTTTGCTAGAAGTAGAATAAAATCTTCCCCCCACTTTGTATTCAATTGCCCTGTGGAATGAATGAGGTGTGAATGAGGAAGGCGTGGAAGGCAGCGCACCTCCAGACAGCTGCAACCCTTGGAGAGGGGATGGGAACCAGACCAAGGACAATCAAACTTGTCAAGTGGGCTGACTAGAGAACAGCAGACATACTGACGGCCTCAGGGGTTAGAAGCAAGCACCTTCCTTTGGGAACACCCTCTTTGCAGCATTGGGACAACCCCAAGCCCAGAGACAAGCAGCAAAAAGGACCAACGGACACAGTCCCAGATTTTGGGCCGCACAGTGAGCCCACGCAAGCCGCATGCGGCCCCCGGGCCTCATGTTGTGCAGGCCTGCTTTAGAGAAAACCCTAGGTGAAGAGGGTAAGGGCAAAATTTCTGTGAGGAAGGAATCCTCAAGGTAGTCTTTGCACGCAGTTTACTGCAACGGAAGAGTGTGAAAGTGATTTAATCAATTAAGTTTCAGTTCCTAACAGCCAGAAATTTTCTGTTGTGAATGGATCCACTGGCTTTCCTTTGAAAAATTCAGTGAGGATAGCTTTGAAAAGGTCTCAGATGGAGTAAAATCTGTGAAGGAATTTAAACAGCCCTATGACCAAGTGGCTGTGCTTGACCAGCTTGTTGCAGACCCAGGGAGACAAAAGATTCCCGCCTTGTGCCAAAGCCATATAATGGGTGGAACAGAACAAAGGGGGCGGCAATCATGAGAAATCCCCTAGCTACCACCTGAGCTGGAACAAGGGCTATACCAGGGGAAAGGATTGTGCCCAGACTAGGAAGGCATCCAGTTTGTGAAAGAAACTTATGAAACATCTCTGCGGGTGAGGTTTTAGCTGTATTCAGTTTTCTTACTGTATTAGACATAGACTTGCATGTTCTATTTTATTTTGTTTGGTAATTCACTTTGATCTGTCTGTTATTACTTGGAACCACTTAAATCCTACTTTCTGTATTTAATAAAATCACTTTCTACTTATTAATTAACCCAGAGTATGTATTAATTCCTGGGGCGGGGGAGGCAAACAGCTGTGCATATCTCTGTATCAGTGTTATAGAGGGCGAATAATTTATGAGTTTACCCTGTATAAGCTTTATACAGGGTAAAACGGATTTATTTGGGGTTTGGACCCCATTGGGAGTTGAGCATCTGAGTGTTAAAGACAGGAACACTTCTTAAGCTGCTTCCAGTTAAGCCAACAGCTGTTAGGGGATGTGGTTCAGACCTGGGTCTGGGTTTGCAGCAGGCTAGTGGGTCTGGCTCAAACCAGGCAGGGCACTGAAGTCCCAAGCTGCCAGGGCAGGAAAGCAGGGGCAGAAGTAGTCTTGGCACATCAGTTGGCAGCTGCAAGGGGGTTTTCTGTGATCCAACCTGTCACAGTGGCATTGAGGGACGATCAAGTGGGCAAAAAAGGGCATCACTCCCCCTCCTATGTCAAAATGGCATTATGTTTCCAAGTCACTGATAACTTGGAAGATCTTAAGTATCAGAGGGGCAGCCGTGTTAGTCTGGATCTGTAGAAGTAACAAAGGGTCCTGTGGCACCTTATAGACTAACAGAGGTATTGGAGCATAAGCTTTCTTGGGTGAATACCCACTTCTTCGGATTCTTCCACTGCTTGCATCCGAAGAAGTGGGTATTCACCCACGAAAGCTTATGCTCCAATACCTCTGTTAGTCTATAAGGTGCCACAGGACCCTTTGTCGCTTGGAAGATCTTGAATGCTTATGAATCACTGTCCTAAAAGATAAAGCACAAGATGGGGTATTAAATGTTGTCTTCCACAAATCACACTTGGGAGCAGTATGACCAGCTCCTTACACACCTATCTATGCTGTATAGGGGGGAAAAAAGCTGTGTGACCTTGGGACTTCAATTTCAATGAGATATGCTGGAAGTCTCCTGCTGCCAGGACTGAGGCATATTTTGAATTTCTAAATATTATAGATCACCATTTCCTAGAAAGCATTGCATTCATCACAGGGGAATTCTATATTAGACCTCATCTTGACAGAAACAGAGGAACTGACCTCTGAACTACAATGGTAACGTAGGTACACATAATCATGACTTAATCACATTTATAATGTGCAAACACACTAAAGTCCAGACCATTGAGATGCTTTGTTGGATTAAGATTCACTTACTCAGCATATGGGTCTAACAAATATTTATTAAGGCAAAACACTCAGAGTAGTGATCAATTGCTTATGAGTGGGAAGCTTATCAGAATGATCTCATTGCAGTCCCCTCCATCACTCGACAATATGGCTTCAGCTTCCCTCTGTTACACAAACTTATTTTTAACTTTTGTTATCTTAGATATATGTATTAGTCTCTCATTTTCATGTTGTCAGGCAAGAGTTAAATTTTAGCTAACATTTTAGCTAAGGCAGAAATACTCATACCGTCAGGGATACTCATACCGAGAGGTTAGGCAGGTCTCTTGTGGTTGCATATGTAACTCACACAGTGCCTGGGTGTGGTGTTCTGTCCCATCTAGTGGTAACAAGACCACTTAAAGAGAGAGATAAATGAGTCTGCTCTACAGCCTTAGCTAACAAACAGTTGGCTTTTAGCTCATGCAGTAGAGGCTCATGCACTAAACTCCAGAGGTCCCAGATTCGATCCTGCCTGCTGATGACCAGGGTCTGTCGGTGTTACACATATGTCTTTGGGGTAGCTGAGAGTGACAATGACTGATGGCTCTGCCACAGTGATCTTTCAGGGGATATCCTTGACAGACCTGGCACAAGCTCCAGAGGTGGGGATTCCTTCTTAGCTGAAGAGTGCTCCACTGAGAGACTCTTCTCTGAATGCTCCTGCTTGGTTTCAGTACTGACATACACAAGCAAGGTGTCGAACTTGAGGAGGGCATATGCCTCTTCTTCAGCACCAGCGAAAGGAACCGAGGAGCTGCAGACATCTCAGGTGGTTGGCTCCATATTGAAGCTGATGTACTTGGAGCGCTCTCCCTATGAGACGAGTCCAATGGTAGCTAAAGTGCTGCATCCATGAGTAAACACTTGAGCCTCACCACTCTTTCTTTCATTGAGTGGAGTTAAAATCCTTTACAAATGTCACATTTTTCACTGATGTGGGATTCTCCTAAACATTTTAAGCAGACCAGGTGTGAAGCCAGGTACTGAAAGATAAAAACTTGTCAAAGAGACCTAACGTAAAATCTAGCACTTAAATCTACCTTAAACTTAACTAACCATCTCTCTCTCTCTCTATACACACACACACACACACATATATAAATAAAGATATATATGGCACTACCAAATTGAAGGTCCATTTTGGTAAATTTCACAGTCATGGGATTTTAAAAATCATCAGATATTTACATTGGAAATTTCTTGGTATTATAACCATGAGGTGCCAACCCAAAAAATGGTTATGGGGGGGGTGATGGCATTGCCACCTTTATTTCTGTACTGCTGCTGACAGAGGCACTGCCTTAGAGCTGGGCAACCAGAGAGCAGCGGATAACGCAGATGTGAGGGTTGCATATACGGGGGTGGGAGGGTCATCACTTTTTTGGGGGGTGCAGGCCTGGCCTTACGAGTGGGCAACTGCCCAGGGCCCCATGGTGAGGGGCTGTTGTGGTCCCCCCCACACACAGTCAGTCCAAGGCCACTTGAACCCCCAAGCACTGTGTCTGAAGCCTTGGAGGGGCAGCTCCGTGGCTGCTCCCTATGTAGTGACTCCTCCCCCACAGCTGGAGAGCAATGGGGAAAGGAAGCGGGATGGGAGTGCTGAGCTCCCTGCAGCCAGGAGAGGTTCCCAGAGGTTAGTCTGACCCGGCTCTGGGAGCGGTCCCTGCAGGAAAAGAGAAAGTCCAGTTTCTCTCTAGGCCTACCAGGAGTAGCAGCTGGAGCCCAGTGCGTGGTAGAAGCCTCAGCAGGGTACCCTTTCTCCGCAGATTTCACTGAGGAGACCAGATTTCATGGTCCTACACGCACTCTCTCTCTCTCTTATCAAAACAAGTTTGAGATTGCTTTGACAACCCTCACTGGTGGTAAGAAGGGACAAGGGGAGGTTTCTGCTTCCTAGGGATAGAGAGTTCTAGGGATAAGTCATAGGGATACAGAGGACAGAACCAGCTTGGAAGCAGGATGAGATTCTATGAAGTGTTGAGGAGACACTTATGTGAATACAGAAAGAAAAGCACAAATAAGGACAAAACCTGTTTATTCAAATAAAGTGGAACAGAAGAACAAAATAAACGGACAGTTTCAAAAAAAGGTAATTCTCCATGAATCTCACGTAATTTGGAGTTTTGACACACCACTATCTCAGCAGGGTTCCACATGTTCTTTCAATGGCTGAACTGATAAGAAAAACATTGCTTTTTCAATCTTCCAGTAATCTATGTTTTGTTAAACAAATAGCTTCCCTTCTCATTTTTAAACCGAATACTGCTTTTCTTCTTCACACTCTTCTAAAAAAAAACAACCCAAAAGAGTACAATGATTAAAGCATAGTCTAGCTAACTGGCAAACCTTATGTAACCACATTTATCCTGCTCATAGTCATTCGGGATCTGGCATTCAGAGTTCTAAACAGCCATATTCTTTTGGAGCCATTTTTGAAGAAGCAAAAGTCTGTACAACATAGAAAAATTATTTGCTAAACCTACCAGGTTCCATGTGATATGTATTACTATGCCAAACCATTTTTTAAAAGCTCGTAAGAGTCCATAAAGATGGCAAGTCAAGACATTTTCTTTCTTTCTTTAGATTTATAATAAAAGTCTCACTATTCATCCATCTTGTCCCTTAGAAAACTATTACAAAATTAAAATATAATAATCACACAGTCCAGGATTACTTGGTATATAAATAAACAAATATGACAATATGACAAAGCTCTGGCTGGGATGATTTGGTTGGTGTTGGTCCTGCTTTGAGCAGGAGATTGAACTAGATGGCGTCCTGAGGTCTCTTCCAACCCTAATATTCTATGAGTCTATGATTCCAAACTCCTGATGCCTCCAAGCCTCAGCCAGTTACATAAACAACCTTAACTCTTCCCCTCATGTGAGTGCTTTAGGATATTGCATTAATTCTCACAGACTGGTTTTCAAATTTCATAGATCATTACACATTTTTTCTACAACTGTGTGTGTGTTTCTGTGTGTAGCATCTTGTAATGCATTTTTCACTCTTGAATATTTATACTGATTTAGTTATAAAATTTCCAGTATAACTTTATTCACTTAGGTCCCAATCCAGCAAATAGCTCCACTAGGAAGAATCCCACCCTATGACCAGTGGAACTCATTGCTAAGAGATGCTGGGAAGACCAAAAGTATAACCGGGTTCAAAAAAGAACTAAATAAGTTCATGAAGGTAATAGGTTCATCAATGGCTATTAGATAAGATGATTAGGGATACAACCCCATGCTCTGAGCGTCCCTAGCTTCTGATGGCCAGAAGCTGGGAGTGAACGACAAGGGACATCCAGGGCCGGCTTTAGGCCGATTCCCCCAATTCCGATTCTACCAGCTTAGGTTAAAAACTTCCCCAAGGTACAAATGTCTTCCTTGCCCTTGGTATCACTGCCACCACCAAGTGATTTAAACAAACATTCAGGGAGGGCCACTTGGAGCCCTATTTCCCCCAAAATATCCCCGCAAGCCCCTACACCCCCTTTCCTGGGGAGGCTTGAGAATAATATCCTAACCAATTGATTACAAGTGAGCACAGATCAACCCCCTTGGGTCTTTAGGACCCTGAAAATTAATTGGGTTCTTAAAAGAAGAATTTAATGTTAAAAAAAAGGTAAAAGCATCACCTCTGTAAAATCAGGATGGAAGATAACTTCACAGGGTAACAAAAAGATTTAACACAGAGAGGATTCCCCTCTAGGAATAACTTCAAAGTTACAGAAAACAGGAATAAAACTCCCTCTAGCATAGTAAAAATTCACAAGCTAAAACAAAAGATAACCTAATGTGCCTTGCCTTGCTTGCTTACACTTTTTGTAATATTAGAAACTCGTTTCAGGATGGTCTGTAGGAGAAGAAGTTTTCTGCCTGGTCCCTCTCAGTCCCAGGAGAGAGCACACAAAGAGCACAAACAAAGCCTTCCTCCTCACCCAGATTTGAAAGTATCTTCTTTTCCCATTGGTCCTTTTGGTCAGGTGCCAAACAGATTATTTGAGCTTCTTAACCCCTTACAGGTAAAGGAGGAATTCTAGGCTACCCTTGGCTATATGGTTATGATACATGCTAAGCCCAAATCAAAGCTGATTTTCACTGAGAAGCCCTTCTCCTCCCTAAGGACTATTTTCCTGCCAAATATCAACTTGCTACCCCAAAATGTTTCTGTGCTATAACTGTTCAGAGAAAGTATTTCACTCCCATTCTCTTTGTTTTTAAAGTAGATCAATAACTTTTTTGCTTACAATTAAACAAAACAAAAACCATTCAACTAAAATAAAAGTAAACTGGGCTTCAAAAATTTCACCCCCAAAAGTGAATGTTTTGGAAAGTACAAGGAATTAAAAATAAAAGATTAAGATGAAATAGCTTTGAGAACCGTAACTGTAGTAATTGCAATACTTGTGTGCCTCCTGTCATGTTCTGGCTTTATTATTTTCAGATCCGCATGAGCATTTTTTCAAATTGAAGAAAAGGAAGAAAAGTTTTTATTATCTTCCAGATTAGAACATGCTCATATGCTCTTTGCATATTAAAGAGTAACGGAAGTGAACTATCTGAAAAACACTTACCGTGTCTGCAGCATGAGAACCACCTTTTGTTGTCTGTCTTTTTCTGAAATACCTAAAATACAAAACAAATGCTATTTGAACAACACAGTATGTGAACAAGTTGAAATTGTAATTATTTGCATGGTTTTGAGAAGATGCTTATTAAAATCTATCAAACTAGCTGTGCTACATGACAGAATATTAATGATCTATGTAATCAGGTTTCTGAATTTCACATTAAACCAGTCTGGGTGAATGGGTTGCTCTTTCACCTTCAGTGACTGGCATCAATGTGCAAATGCTGGCTCCTGCCAGCCTCTTTCTCTCTGGAATTCCTCACTCCAGGTTTGCCATAGCACTTCATATAAATGTTGATCCCTGAAAGGGGACTGATGCTAAACTGAGGTTTGGCCAGAGGGAAAAATGCCCATAAAACTACCTACGGTACCAGAGTAGCCTACCAGCTGTGGAAGACTGCAGGTAGAAGGGAAACTGAGGCAGCTGAGGTACCCAATGAAGATCAGATAAGATGCTCCTACAGGCACACACAAGTCTCTTATTAAATCTGCAGGCAGCATGCTACTATAATAGATCCAGAAAAAAACTAAAATACTCCGATGACCAGGGAAACTAGTCTCTGGACTGTATCAAGTGAATTTTAGAAATAGAATAATCATATGTTTTTCTTTATTGAAATAAACAGGATATTAGATGGTGTGGAGATCCCATCAGATTCTGAGCTAATCATCCCTTTGTCATTTTATCTTTTTAGCTTTGTGTAGCCTCCCTCTGAGACTGACGGGGAGGAACGGCCATGCACCCACACACTCTGTAACCTTAACTCTGCATTAACTTTTTTCTACATTGAATTTCCTTTAAAAAAAAAAAAAAAAAAAGAATTTATCTCTGCTTAGTAATAGCATTTAGATGGTCCCAATTAGGCACTACAGTGGTAACATCTTTGAGGAAAACTGGGGAGGAAGGCCAGCTCCCACCTATGCTGCTACTAAAGCCAGTGAAAAGTTTTCACGGGGAAAGTTTTCCAACAGAAAAAATGAAAAATTTTGTTCTCACTGAATTTTTTTCAGGAAGAATTCAATTCTGATGGAAAAAAACATCAATCAGAATTCATCAGGTATACATACACGGCTTTATTGATTTCTGCAAGTGAATCATTCTTCGACAGAGCTAGGGATGTACACTGATCTGGTAGAACGGGCTGTAGCTCTAGGAGGGGGCTTGGAATTATCAATCTCATAAAATAAAATGCAACCAGAAACCCATTTGGAGAGTCTTTGGGTTGAGACAGGGGATTCTTTAACTCTGTCCCTGAAAGCAAAAATCTGGGGGAGACCCCCTAATGCATTTTCCTATCTCTAGATAGACAGGCATTTGATTTTCTAATGTGTGAAGAGCAGTTTCTTCCCTGCAGTGGTGAGATTTAGATTAAAAATGGATGGGATACTCACCTTGTAGTAACTTGAGTTCTTCGAGATATGCTGCCCCTATGTATAGTGCACTTCAGGGTTGCGCATGTGCTCCATGAACCCAGGACAAGATATTTTTACCTCGCAGTGTCTATCTGGGTCGAGGCTTGCACTCCTGCTTTTCTCATGCTCTGCACTGAGGGAATAAAGGGGGCTGCCAGATTGCTACCATTTTTGTTCCTTCTCTACTGATAGACCCCCAGGAACCTAGGCAGTGCAGAAGGCGGGCAGGTAGTGCACTACATATAGGAACAAAACATCTGAAAGAACTCAAGTTACTACAAAATGAGTATCCCATTGTCCTTCAAGTGCTCGTATCTGGTGTTGGAGCCCTATGCACACCAAGGAATACCACACTACATCTTCCCTACTAGAGTAAGGTTTTGGGTATAACACAGGTGAGTGAATACATTGGTTGATGTGAAAGTCTGACATCACTTGCTGGATGAATTTTCAATGCAGTCTCATGGATATGTTTTCCTTGTGGAAAAAACTGTCTGAGTGGGTCTGCCACAAGTACTCCTAACTCTCCAACCTTTCTGGCCAATGTGATAGTGACCAAGAATGCTACCTTCATTGAGCACTGTAGCAGAGAGCACGATGATAGAGACTCAAATGGCAACTTTGTTAGGGTTGATAAAACCAGGTTAAAGTCCCAGTCTGGTGCAGTTTGCCAATAGAGGAAAGACTCCAATCAGATCCTTCAGGGAACAGGATGTGACTCCATGAGAAAATACAGAGTAGGTACCTACCAGTGGCTGATGGCCACCAGGTGTTCCCTGAGGTAACTGAGACAAACCCCTGGATTTTAAGGATATTAGGTAGCCCAGCACGCCTGAACTCTTTGTTTGTAAAGGGGACATTCCTCGTTGGTCACACTAAAACGTAATCTTTTCCACTTTGCTGCGTAACATTTCCTGGTAGAGTCTTTTCAAGTAGTGCTTTGGATAGCCTGGACGTCAGCCAAGCAAGCCTTTTTAGGTCTCACATCTATTACCCTCAGTAATAGGGGAATCAGAGGGAACACATAATTTCAGGGCTACTGACCATTATATAAGGAAAGCATTGTCCTGAGAGCCTGGGTTGCAAGCACCCTGGAGCACAGCTCCCTGCACTGTTTGTTCATATGTGACCCAAAAAGATGTGTGGTTGGGAAACCCCACATCTGAAACACCTCCAGTAAAGTCAGGTCATTCCACTCCCACTCCCACTCTATGGAAAAGAGTCTGCTCAGGTAGTCTCCAATGGTATTCTGGATTCCTAGCAAATGGAGTGGTCAGAGTAATCTACTTAGGTATGCACCGGTACCACAGGGCGATGGCCTCCACACAAAGCTGTGAGAAGTGTGCTCCTCTTCACTCGTTGATATAATAGATCAGTGTCACGTTGTCCGATAATACCTGGACTGACTGGCTGTGGATGTGGGGAAGGAATTGCTCACAGAACAGGCTGATCACTCTCAGTTCCAACATGTCATGCGGGCCCCCAAACATATAAGGGATGTATCCGTGGTCATAGTCTTTGTGGGAGCAGGGAGTTGAATGTTACCTCCTCACCACACACACACAGTTTCTTTTGTCCTCCTAACAAATAAGGGAGGCTAAGACCCTCTTGGAGAACATGACTAATAAATAGAGACCATGTTTGCTTGGCATGTATACAGTCCATAACAAAGCTTGCAGCCATCTGAGCTGGAGCCTTGGGAAGAGGGTCAACTGCAAGCACCGAAAAGGGCCAGGCAGGATTACATCGACATTCTGATACTCATGCAGCTTTCCTGTCTGAGTCTGACGATGGAGAGGGAGTGATCTTGTGTGTGACATATGGTAGAGTTCTCATGCTGCCAGTACTAAAATATCCTTGGAATTTCTAATAATAATCAATAACAATTTCCTACCTCAAAAAGTGTTGCAGCCAACATGGGGGAATTTTATAATAGACCTTGTCCTAACAGCTAGGGAGGAACTGATCACACAACTAAAAAGTAATGGTAGCTTAGGTACAAGAGAACACAACTTGATCACATGTATAACATGAAAGCAGAATAAAGTCCGGAAACCTGGAGCGTTAATAGGGCCAATTCACAAAGCTAAAAACAATTATGTGCCAAATCAGCTGGAAGGAAGTATTTAATCAGAAAAATGTGAATGGTAATTGGGAACCATTTGAGAATATCTTACTAAATGCCCAAAAAGCCACAGTTGAGGGAGAAGGCTGAGCTGATTTAAAAAGCCAATCTGGTTTAGAGAGGAAGTGAAAACAGCTGTAAAAATTAAAACAAACTAATATATAACAAATAGAAGAAAGGGGAAGTTGATAGTAATGAATATAAACCAGAAGCGAGGAATATTGGAAATTTGATAAGGGAAGCAAAGGGACACAAGCAGAAATCTATGGCCATGAGCGTTAAGGACAATAAGAAGGAGTTTTTAAAATATATTTAGAACAAAAAGAATCTGACAATGGCATTGGTCCACTATTAAATGGAAATTATAGAATTATCAATAATAAGGCAGAAAAGGCAGACATGTTCAATAACTATTCTTGTTCTATATTCAGGTAAAAACATATATACAATATCATCATATAGTGATAGCAACACTCTTTCCATTCCACTGGTATCTCTGGAGGATGTTCAACAGAAGCTACTAAAGTTAGACATTTTAGAGCTGGCAGAGGAACTTACGGGACTGTTAATGTTGATTATCAATAAGTTTGGAGCCTGGGGAAGTTCCAGAAGACTGGAAGAAAGCAAATGGTGTGCCAATTTTTAAAAAGGGTAAGTGGGATGACCTGCATAATTATAAGCTTGTCAGACTGAGGTTGATCTCGGGTATGATAATCGAGTGGATGACATGGGACTCAATTAATAGAGAACTAAAGGAGTTCCTGCCTTCTTTGCTCCTAGATGCATACATTTACATGTATCCATATTAAAACCCTCACTCTGATAAATAATCTCCATACTGCTGGTTCCAGGGTGGACTTCTCCAAGTTCACCTTGAGATCTAGCCTGCTGAACAGGTCTAGGAGCCTGGTGTTTGCTTCCTGTGTTTCCTGGTAAGATTGTTTCTTTAAAAGCCAATCATCCTAGTAAACTGCCACCACCTACAGTACTTTATTGAAAACCTTCTGGCCAAGTCATTCTTTAGCCTCACCCCTTTCAGGGTAAGTCAGCGTCCACTCCAATCACAGTCTTGCAGCCTTGTTCCAGGGTTCTAGAGTGACTCTAGGTCCACTAGGCCATATGATGCTTATTCAGAGCCTTTGTTAGGGTCTCCCTTGTAGTCTGTAGGGGAACTCGGTCCCACCCTGTACCCCGAGGTCCAGCCCTAAGGTCCACTTCTTCAGACCTCCTGCATCTTCCTCCTGTGGCCTGCTTAAAAATATTCTTCACTATCCCTCTTAAAGCCTCAAAAGAAAGGTAACAAAGGAAGAACACAATAAAAAATAGTCCTAACATGTCCCTTGACCTCCGTCCTTTTAGGATACCTGATAAGCTGTAGCCCAGATCAGTATCCTCAGGAATGTATCCAGAAATGTTTGCAGAAGCCCCCTGGCAGTGTCATCCTCTGCAATACTCTTTCCTGGGAACTAGTGGGGTGTGATATGTCCACCTCCGATGGCTGGGTCTTTTTGAACTGGGCTTCTCACTTTTTAATCTCCTGCTCCAAGATTGGCATGCCTTGCAGGTGCACCATGGTGGGGCTGCCTGAGGCCCAAACTGTATTTTAACCCCTTCTTGCCTGGTGTGGGGTTTGTACACTCCATCACAGGGCAGGAGACAGAAAGAGATGGGCATGCTTTCATAGCAGGGACAAGGGGAGGGAAATCCAGTTTTACTGTGAATCAGTCAATTTCAAAAACAGCTAGCTTGGATGAAAAAGTTCCATGAAACTGAAGAGAAGTCATGAGCTGCAGGGGAAAGATCCAGGACACCATAGAAAACTCTGCCCAACCCCAAAGAAAATTCACAGTGGTAAGGAATGTGACACAGGGAAATACTTTTTGGAGTGTCTGTTATTTTGTATAATTCTGGGTTTCTCATAAAAATGGCCACACTGGGTCAGACCAAAGGTCTATCTAGCCCAGTATCCTGTCTTCCGACAGTGGCCAATACCAGGTGCCCCAGAGGGAATGAACAGAACAGGTAATCATCAAGTGATCCATTCCCTGTTGCTCATTCCCACCTTCTGGCAAACAGGCTAGGGACACCATCCCTGCCCATCCTGGCTATTAGTCATTGATGGACCTATTAGCTCTCTCATACTACAAAATAAAAAGTAGTGGTGTTTTGGAATGCTGTGCAAAGTTTGTGTAGGTCTATTGGCTTCCACTAGAGATACCCCTGAAGAGATAAACTGTAAACCAGAAAACTCAGTGGAATTCTGGGGAATGTGCAAAAGCTGTTGGGGAAACTGCACTAGTTCATGACCTAGGCATTTGGACTGCAGGGGTCACTTCTGCCAAGAGCGGTGTCAGACTTGAGGTCTGCTCCAGGAGCGTGTGGCTAGAGGCACAAAGCCAGGAACAGTGTCTAAAATCAATCCTTCCTCATCAAGGAAAGGACATATGGGATTTAATGTGTGGATTAGAACTGGGCAAAAAGAGGAAGTGTGTGTGTGGCGAGGGGATCTCTTTCTGTTAACATCAGGGCCGTAACAAGGGCGAGGCGAGTGAGGCACTCGCCTCGGGGCGCACTGCTGGCAGGGGCATAAAAGCCTGCTGCCAGGGGCGCGCCCATCCTCCCCCGCCGCCGAAGCTGGCCCCGCTTACCTGCGGGAGGTCCGCCGGTGTGTGTGGAGAAGGCCCCCTCCGCCGAATTGCCGCCGACACCAGCAGACCTCCCGCAGGTAAGCGGAAGCGGCTTCGGCGGCAGGGCGGAAGTGCTGCGAATAATACCCTCCACCGAAGCCAGCGGAGGGTATTACTAGCAGCACTTCTGCCCTGCCGCCAAAGCCGCTTCCGCTTACCTGTGGGAGGTCCGCCAGTGCTGCAGCTTTGGCGGCAATTCGGCGAAGGGGGCCTTCTCCACACACGCCGGCGGACCTCCCGCAGGTAAGCGGAAGCGGCTTCGGCGGCAGCTAAAAATACCCTCAGCCGAACTGCCGCCGAAGCCGCTTCCGCTTGTCCGCCAGTGCTGCGGCTTCGGCGGCAATTCGGCGGAGGGTAAGCCCCTAGGAATTTCTGCGCCCCTGCCTCGGGCACAGAAATTCCTAGTTACGGCTCTGGTTAACATTGTCTTGGTTTTGAGAAACTTTAATCCCAAAGCTGGACAGAATGTCAAAACAAAACAAACAAAACATCGCAGAAAGCACTTTGAAGAAAAAATCCACTTTTAGACAACCAAAACATTATTTTAGCTTCACAGCTATCCTCCAGGAAGGCGCTAATCAATTTAACAAGAAACTGACAAGAGGCTGCCAGCCCTGCTGCTGGAGAGGCAGAGAGCCCCTTCACTCTGTTTCCCTGCCAATCCCCTGAAGTTCCCAGAGCAAGTAAGGTGCTGTCCTGCCGCTCTGACTGTCTGTCCCCTAGAGCCAGCTGGGAAAGTGGGGAGGCAGAGCTTCTGATGGTCTGTCTGTCTGTCGCCTTGGGGATAAGAGAAAGGTGGGAAGGTAAAGCACACCATTGCTCTCCTTCCCTATCCCCTGGCACTGGCGGGGAAATAGTGTTTGATTAAGGTTTAGTTGAATCTGTACTAGATTTGCTGAAACATTTCATTCTGCCTAATTGGCATCTTCTGATTAAACTCAGTTTTGGCAGAAAATTTCTAACAAGCTCTAGTTTGGATTTCCTCAAAGCGGTCTGGAGAGTGTCCAGCAGTGGGGAGCCTAACCAGATCTGTGGCAGTATCCTCAGCTAATAATGGACCAGGTTAGGAAATGCAACAGAGGTGCTCTTGCAGGTGGCCAACAATGCATGGCAAGTTTACAGCCAAATGTAACACTGGGGAGCTGGGATTAGAAATAAGTGTCACAATCTTATCATATACTGTAAACATGAATGAAATTTTACTTGCCTGCTAAAGAGCTGAGCAATTTGAGCTCTTTTATACACAGCAAAGCTGATAAGCAGAAGAAGAAGAAGTATGCTTCCAATTGCTATTCCCATAATGAGAATGTCCCTACTGGACACTTGGAAAAAAAGAAACAGACACAGAACATTACACTTTGTTTGCACTTAGGACTTACTCATATAACTGTAACAAACATTTCTGTAGAAACTGAGGCTCATCCCTCTATGAAGTGTGCAGGCATCACACACACATACAGCTATCTCATATGTACATTATCTAACAACACCAGTAAAGAGGGCCTCCAAATTTGTTTTGTCTGGACACAAGGTGCCAGCATTGCTGTATGTTTCTGCTGTGTATTACCCCTAATCATGGAGACCATATGTTGTCAACAGCTGGGCAGGCAGTGACAGAGTTAGATGGTAGGCATATTGCACATGAATTTGTGATGTAATATAGCTCTTCCACACACCCCCACCACCAACCCCCCACGCAAAAAAAGACCAATGCAGTTTCAGGCTGTGTATGTACAAGCATCTGATCTTGGAGCAAGGAGGGAATACTTCTTTCTGTCTGGGCCTAGGGGGACCACAACTAGAATTGTGTTAATTTTTCAGCACTAGAGTACCATATAGATATTGAGTAAAGAAAAAATAACAAAACTATTAGGGATCTTGAGGGATTGATTCAGAAAGAAAAAGTAACAGAGATAAAAATGTATAGCTTGGTTGAGCAATGACTAAGGGGGAACATGACAACAGTCTACAATTACATACGCATTCTCAAATGAGATATGAGAATGATCTGTTTCTGCCAATCATGGTAATTCAACTGGAGTACCCCAGCAAAGGGTAGCTGCCACTGTGGGAGAGGCAGTCTCTCAAACACCTGGGTCCCAGGCTATATAGAGCTTTAAAGATTATACCCAACATCCAGAATTATAGCCACAAATGAACACATATCCAGTACAGATCACACAACATTACTGTGATATGCCAATACCTAACTTACTCAGTTCAAGAAGAGACCCACTGTATTCTACACCTACTACCTTCTGGGGGCAGATTCGTACTCACAAGAAGCATGGACGCTACAGTGCAACTCCATGGCAAAGGAGTATGTGGGCCAGACAGGGTCCCCCCAGTGACCATCCCATGGACATAGAGAAGCACTACTCTATTGCACTGGCACTAATACTCAAGGCACCACATGGGAAAAGAATTCTGGGAGATACATATACTGCAGACCAAAGGCTTGCACTCATGTTTCAGAGTACCTCCAGTTATCTCCATGATGTCAGCAGCACCAGAGTATGTATAACTGCATATTTGTGCAGGAGAGAAGTTTCTGGAGGATAGGCTAGGAATTGCTGTGTGGGGGGAGAAAGAACATTTATTGGCCTTAAAGTAACTGTGGTTCAGGATGTGTTGTCCCCATGTATTCCACTTCTGGTGTGCATGTGCCTCATGCACTCAAGACGAGACTCTTTTGGCCAGCATTGTCTGCTGAGGCGGAGGCTGCACCTATGCCTGGCCAGCCCATCTCACTCAAGGGTATCAAGGGTGGAGTGGGCCAAACCATCCCTCAGCTCCTTCACCAATACAGAACACAGCTGTTGTAGGATTCCATAGAATTGGGGAAGGAGGGAGGGTCATGGAATACATGTGGACATCACATCTTCAGGAACTACAGTTACTGTGTGCAGAGTAACTGTTCTTTCTTCTTTGATGTTTGCAGTATTGTTGTAGCCATTCTGGTCCCAGGATATTAAAGAGACAAGGTGGGTGAATCATTGTCTTATATTGGACCAATTTCTGGAGATGAAAAAGACAAGCTTCTTCAGAAACTGAAGAAGAGCTCTGGATACGATTGAAAACTTGTCTCTTTCAACAACAGAAGTTGGTCTAGTGAAAGATATTGCCTCACCCACCTTACTATTTTGAGTAATTATCCACATGTATTCCCTGCTTCTGGTGAACCACAAGCCAGGACCTCATAGATAGGAGGCCGGTGCTCAGAAACTACCTAACTAAAGACTGAAGGATAGCTTTGCCAAAGTGGGCATCAGATCTTGAGGCCTTAACTAGGGAATAGTCAGGGACTAGACTGTCATTTCTCATAGCATGGGGACAAATGCTGTAAAGGTTAGATGAACAGCTCTGAGCTCTAGCACATGTATGTGAAAGTGAGTTTCTTCAGAAATCTAGTGGGTTTGGGTCTGAATGTGGTCCAGGTGAGCTCCCCACCCAAGTGTGGGAACATCCATCACCAGCTTCTTGGTAGGTAGAGGTGAAGAAAATGATACTCCTTTGCATACCCAGAGAAGATCCTTCCACTAAGTTAATGATGAGAGAGGACTTCTCAGCAGACCTGCACCCTCATGTCAATGTGATGTCTGTTGAGTAGATATAACAATTTCCCAATTTTAACAATCCTTGCATGCAGCACAGATAAAAGCTCACATGCTGTGTTACATATATGCAGGGGGCATATGACCAAGAAGTCTGAGACAGATGCTTTCTCCAGTGTTTGAGGGTAAGCCTGCAGCTGGCTGCGATCTACTATAGTGTTGAATCCATCCTGTGGCAGATAAGCCTTTGCTATTGTGGAATCTACTGCTATGCGAACTCTGTTCTCTGAGGTGAGAATAAAAATGATTTTTCCTTGTTGATTCTGAGGCCTAATGTGATGAAAAGTTGCAAGATCTGATGGATGGAGTCGTTTACCTGCTGTGTTGATCTTCCTTGAATGAACCAATCATCAGTGTACAGGAATTCCCATAGGTGTGGGAACTAAGGCTGCAGCACCCCCAGGTTTTACTGTGAAAAGTTGGCTGGTGCTTTCAGAAGGAAGCTAGCATTATTTTGCCATTCTTGAGAATCCCAGAGCTGTGCTGCACCCATGTGGTGTGAGCGGTAATTGCACTTTTTTCACATTGCTTTTGAATACACAGGGTTCACAGTTTTGTTTGCTGGCTTTCAGCACTCCCACTATAAAAAGTGTTCCAGCACCACAGGGAATACCTGGGTCCCCTGCTTTCTCAGGTGAGAAGCCACTACTGCCAAGCACTTGGTGAAAGCTCTTGGAGTGGTTGCTCGACTGATGGGCAAGACTCTGTACTGATAATGAAAATTTCCCACTTGGAATCTAAGGTACTCTTCCATATGTGCCAGGTGAACTGTGTGAAAATATGTGCTCTGCAGGTTGAGAGCTGAAAACCAGTCATGAGGAGAGGCTAGGGATACCATCCTGAACTTGAAATTGTGGGTGAAGGCACTGAGCTGTCTAAGTACAGGAGTGGATGCCAGCCCCCTTTCTTCTCCAGGACTGGAAAATAATCTGAATGTAACCCCAAGGAAGAGACGGTTACTCACCGTAGTAACTGTTCTTCTTCGAGATGTGTTGCTCATATCTATTCCAATTAGGTGTGCGCGTGCGGCGTGCACGATCGTCGGAAGATTTTACCCTAGCAACACTCGGTGGGCCGGCTGGCGCCCCCTGGAGTGGCGCCGTTACGGTGCCTGATATATACCCCAGCCGCCCAGCGCCCTCTCAGTTCCTTCTTGCCGGCTATTCCGACAGTGGGGATGGAGGGCGGGTTTGGAATAGATATGAGCAACACATCTCGAAGAACAACAGTTACTACGGTGAGTAACCGTCTCTTCTTCTTCGAGTGCTTGCTCATATGTATTCCAATTAGGTGACTCCCAAGCCTTTCCTAGGAGGTGGGGTCGGATTGTGATACTGCAGAGCGTAGGACCGCCGAACCAAAAGCGGTGTCCTCCCTGGAATGTTGTACTATGGCATAATGAGAGGCAAAGGTGTGTACCGATGACCAAGTTGCTGCCCTACATATCTCTTGAATTGGTATGTGTGCCAAGAAGGCAGAGGACGAGGCTTGAGCTCGGGTGGAGTGGGCAGTAGGGTGCATGGTGGGAACACCTGCCAAGTCATAGCATGTCCGTATGCATGATGTGATCCAGGAGGAGATGCGTTGGGAAGAGACCGGGAGACCTTTCATCCGGTCCGCCACGGCGACGAACAGCTGAGTCGTTTTCCGAAAGGGCTTCGTTCGCTCGATGTAGAAGGCGAGGGCCCTACGGACGTCCAAGGAATGGAGTTGCTGCTCCCTTTGAGAGGCATGGGGCTTTGGGTAGAAGACCGGTAGAAAAATGTCTTGGTTAATATGAAAGGCCGACACTACCTTGGGCAGGAAGGCCGGGTGTGGTCGCAGCTGTACCTTGTCCTTGTGGAACACCGTGTAAGGGGGTTCCGAAGTAAGCGCTCTGAGCTCAGAGACGCGCCTCGCCGAGGTGATGGCTACGAGGAAGGCCGTCTTCCAGGAGAGGTACAGAAGCGAGCACGTGGCCATAGGCTCGAATGGGGCCCCCATGAGCCTAGTGATGACGAGGTTGAGGTCCCAGGTGGGGACCGGGCGGCGAACCAATGGGTGTAGCCGCTCTAACCCTTTGAGGAATCTGCTAACCATGGGGTTGGAAAAGATCGAAAGCCCACTGTCGCCAGGGTGAAAAGCCGAAATTGCCGCAAGGTGGACTTTTAGCGATGAAAGGGCCAGACCCTGCTCCTTTAGGGACAGGAGGTAGTCTAGAATGGTATGTATTGGCACCTGCAAGGGGTTAAGACCCCGAGGGCCGCACCAAAAGGAAAACCGTTTCCACTTAGCTGAGTAGGTGGACCTGGTAGACGGCTTCCTGCTGCTCAGTAAAACCTGTTGGACCGGGCTGGAACAACATAGCTCGGATGGGTTCAGCCATGCAGCAGCCACGCTGTTAGATGGAGAGAGTGCAGGTCGGGATGATGGAGCCTGCTGTGCTGTTGCGTAATCAGGTCCGGCCACAATGGAAGAGTGATTGGGGCGGACACCGAGAGCTCCAGGAGAGTGGTGTACCAGTGCTGCCTGGGCCACGCCGGAGTGATCAGGATTAAGCGGCCCCTGTCCCTGCGCAATTTGAGCAGGACTCTGTGGACCAGTGGAACTGGCGGGAAGGCATAGGACAGGTGGTCCGTCCAAGGCAGGAGAAAAGCGTCTGTCAGGGAGCCTGGGGAGCGACCCTGGAGTGAGCAGAATGCGTGGCATTTCCGGTTCTCGTGAGTCGCGAATAGGTCTATGTGAGGAAATCCCCACTTCCGGAAGACAGAGTGGATAACGTCCGGTCGAATGGACCACTCGTGAGTCTGGAAGGACCTGCTCAGTCGGTCTGCCAAGGTGTTCTGGACCCCTGGGAGAAAAGAGGCTACCAGGTGAATGGAGTGGGCTATGCAAAAGTCCCACAGATGAATCGCTTCTCGGCAGAGCAAGGAGGAGCGTGCCCCTCCTTGTCTGTTGATGTAATGCATGGCCGTTGTGTTGTCTGTAAGGATGGTGACACAACGACCTTGTAAATGCTGGGCGAAGGCTTGGCAGGCAAGGCGTACCGCTCGCAGTTCCCTGACATTGATGTGCAGGGTCAATTCCTGCTCCGACCACAGGCCCTGTGTTTGGAGGTTCTGTAAATGGGCTCCCCAGCCGAGCGATGATGCATCCGTGGTTAAGGCTAGGGATGGCTGAGGTGGATGGAATGGAACACCTTCCAGCACCTTCCTGGGGTCTAGCCACCAGTTGAGGGAGGCCAGGACCTGTGATGGTACCGTCAAAATCAGGTCCAAGCTGTCTCTGAGCGGCTGGTATACTGAGGAGAGCCATGCCTGGAGGGGTCGGAGGCGCAACCTGGCGTGAGCTGTCACGAAAGTGCAGGACACCATGTGACCGAGGAGGCTGAGGCAGCAGTGGGCCGTCGACGTTGGGAAGCTCTGAAGGCTGCGTATGATGGTTATAAGGGCCTGAAAGCGAGCCTCTGGAAGAAACGCCCGGGCGAGAGTGGAGTCCAGTACTGCCCCTATAAAGTCTAACCTCTGGGTTGGTTCCAAAGTGGACTTTTCTACGTTCAGGAGGAGGCCGAGCTGCTTGAACATGCTCATGGCCGTCCGAATGTGCGACTGGACTTGGCTGCTGGAGTTGCCGCGGATGAGCCAGTCGTCGAGGTAGGGGAACAGCTGAACTCTTTGACGACAAAGGGCGGCTGCCACCACTGCCATACATTTTGTAAAAACCCTCGGTGCCGTTGAGAGGCCGAAGGGCAGAACCGTAAATTGAAAGTGTCTCTGGCCCACCACGAAGCGGAGGAAGCGTCTGTGAGGTGGGTAAATTGCAATATGAAAATACGCGTCCTTCATGTCGAGGGTGGCGTACCAGTCTCCATGATCCATAGAGGGGATAATGGTGCCCAGGGAGAGCATACGGAACTTCAACTTTACTATAAATTTGTTGAGCCCCCGCAAGTCCAAGATAGGACGCAGCCCCCCTTTCGACTTGGGGATTAGGAAATAACGGGAGTAGAAACCCCTGCCCCTGAGCTCCCTCGGAACCTCCTCTACCGCTCCAGCGGAGAGGCGCGATTGTATCTCCTGAATTAGGAGTTGCTCGTGAGAAGGGTCCCTGAAGAGGGACAGGGAGGGAGGGTGGGAGGGAGGGGGGGAGACAAACTGCAAGTGGTATCCGCTTTCCACCGTGCGTAGGACCCAGCGGTCTGTGGTGATATTCGACCACGCACGGGAGAAATGGGAAAGGTGGTCTCGGAACAGGGGGAGAGGATCGACTGAAACTGGTACTCCGGCCTCGAGCGTCCCTTCAAAAATTTTGTTTGGGCCCCGACGATGGTTTGTGGGGGCCCTGCCTCTGACCAGTCTGCCGACCGGACTGTTGCCTCCTGCCCCCTCGACCACGCGGTCTCCTAGAGAAGTCCTGCCGTGGTGCGGGTGTAAAGTAGGGACGTTGCCCGAAGGGCCGGAAGGGTCTGCGCTGCGTCGCAGGGGTATGCATCCCCAGCGTGCGGATGATGGTTCGACCATCTTTAAGGGTCTGCAGCCTCAGGTCAGTTTTTTCGGAGAACAGACCCCGACCTTCAAACGGTAGGTCCTGAATAGTGTGTTGGACCTCCGTGGGGAGGGTGGAGGATTGGAGCCAGGAGATACGCCGCATGGCGACTCCTGAGGCGATAGTTCTGGCAGCCGAGTCGGCGATATCAAGAGAAGCCCGCAACGACGTCCTGGCCACCTTCTTACCCTCCTCGACAAATGCTTTATGCTCCTGCCTGGACTCCGGAGGTATAAGTTCTTTGAATTTCTCCATGGAGACCCAGGTGTTATAGTCGTAACGGCTCAGGAGCGCCTGCTGGTTCGCAGCTCTGAGCTGTAGGCCCCCCCCGAGTAGATCTTTCTCCCAAATAAGTCTAGGCGCTTGGCGTCCTTGGACTTTGGGGCGGGGGCCTGTTGACCATTCCTCTCCCTCTCGTTGACCGACTGAACCACTAAGGAGCATGGAGGGGGGTGAGTATAGAGATACTGGAAATCTCTTGGAGGCGCCATATACTTCCTCTCTACACCCCTGGCAGTGGGGGGTATCGAGGCTGGGGACTGCCAGATAGATGTGGCGTTGGCCAATATCGTGCGGACGAATGGGAGGGCCACCCTGGTGGGGGCGTCAGTTGTCAGAATGTCCACCACCGGGTCCTCAAGTTCTGGTACCTCCTCGATCTGCAGATTCATGTTAAGGGCCAATCTGCGTAGCAGGTCTTGATGGTCCCGGAGATCGATAGGAGGAGGGCCGGAAGATGACGCTCCCACCACTGCCTCGTCGGGAGAGGAGGAGGACGATAGAGCTTGAGCCAGGGGATCCTGGGAGGGGTCCTGGTGGGGAACCGCTGAGGAGTCCAAGGTCGGGGCCTCCAGGTCTGGGACCACAACCGATGACTGTGGCGGGTCAGAGACTTCCGGGGGAGGGCGGGATACCGTCGCCTCTGGTGCTCTGGGCTCGGATTGGGCCGAGTGGGAGGCTCTAGATGGGACCCCTTGGGCTTGATGGTATGCCATAGGGGTCCAGAAGGGCCATTGCCCCTGGACTTGAGATGGCTCCTGTCCAACATCCAGCCAGTGGCCCTGTTCACCAACCGTGTGATCCTCAGCATAAAGGTCGCTACCGGCTCTAGAAGAGTGGGAGATGGAGCGAGAAGGCCAAGGCGGTGCAGAGCAACCTTGAAGAGCAGTCTGCGTGGCCATGGTATGTCGAGGTGCCGGGGATCGGTACCGGGATCTCGATCGGTACCGAGACCTGGAACGGTACCGGCGGTTGCTGCGGTACCGGGAACCCGACCTGGATCGGGAACGTCTCGGCGAACGATAATGATGTCGATCGTCCGGAGATCTACGCGGTGAGCGGCCGCGGGACCGGGAGCGGTACCGGGAGTCGTCATACCGCCGCCTGGAGGGCGACCTGGAACAGTACCGCGAGTACGACCGGTGCCGGGATGATGACCGGCGCCGGGACTGCGAGCGGTGCCGAGGAGAACCCGACTGCTGCTGGCTGGTCTCCGCATTCGGCACCGGGC
Source organism: Macrochelys suwanniensis (assembly GCA_033296515.1). NCBI lineage: Eukaryota > Metazoa > Chordata > Testudines > Chelydridae > Macrochelys > Macrochelys suwanniensis. The sequence goes on from CM065775.1 coordinate 11,316,763, forward strand.
GTAACATGGCCGGTTTGCCGCGGGATGTGACGATCCGCAACGGCGGTACCGAGGATGAGGTCGGTGCTGGATCAGTCATAGCAATCAGGTCCCGTGCCGCCGAGAAGGTGTCCGGAGTGGACGGCAGTGGAAGCTCTACCACGGTGTGCACCGGGGAGCTGACGGTCACCGAGCTCAACGGGCCTTGAGAGGCCGGAGTCGTCGGTACCGGAGCCTTAGAAGGCTGTCCTGCACTCAATGGCTTCTGGGGTGCCGGAGTCGGCAGGGTCGGTGCCGGTATTGGTAATGGTGCCGGACTCGACGGCCTTTGCGGAGCCGGAGTAGGTGGCATAGATATCTGAGCCACAGGCACCGAGCTCGACGGTCCTTGCGGTACCGGAGTCAATGGTGCTGGCGCCACACCAGACTTGGCGCGGTCCTGAACAGGCTGCGGGGGCAGCGGCGCCGGAGTCGGTGCTGGTCCAGGACCCGACTTCCTCGCTCTCGGTGACAGAGAGCGACGCCTCTGAGAAGTCCCGGCCTGAGGTGTACTGTGCCGGGGCTCTTTCCCGGAGCTCGGGCGTTCCGGTGCTGTTGATGACAAGCCCGCCGGGGTCGGCACCGGGTTCCGGTGCGGGGCTGACATCGGGCTGAGCGAGGCCTCCAAGAGGAGCTGCTTTAAATGAAAGTCCCGCTCCTTCTTGGTCCGCGGCTTAAAAGCCTTGCAAATTCGGCACCTGTCCGGAAGATGGGACTCCCCGAGGCACTTTAAACAGGAGTCATGGGGATCCCCTGTGGGCATCGGCTTCTGACAGGCCGAGCAAGGCTTGAATCCCGGAGAGCCAGGCATTGGCCCGGTACCGGGAGGGAGACAGGGGAGAAGCCCCTTATCTCCCGCTACTATTTACACTAACTACAACAAAAGAACTATCAGTAAACTATTAACAACTACTTAAGAAGTACTTAAAAACTATCTACAAGATAAACGAGTGCTAAGTATGCTAGGGAGGTGGAGATCAGCGAGCTGCTCTCCACAGTTCCAGCGACCGTCACGGGCGGTAAGAAGGAACTGAGAGGGCGCTGGGCTGGCTGGGGTATATATCAGGCACCGTAACGGCGCCACTCCAGGGGGCGCCAGCCGGCCCACCGAGTGTTGCTAGGGTAAAATCTTCCGACGATTGTGCACACCGCGCGCGCACACCTAATTGGAATACATATGAGCAAGCACTCGAAGAAGAACTTGCCTAGGTTCCTGAGACTCTGTGTGCTTGTAACTCAGGGAGAGCCATGCTATCTCTGGGAGGAAGGGGAAACCCAGGGCAGATTCACAGTCTGCTAGGCAAGGAAGAGGGAGAGAGGAGAGACACTATTCACAGCAACAGGGTCCCCTGTTGGTTCCAGGAAAGATAAGAGTTGAGCCAGCTCAGAGGAGCATTGCCTGAGAGAAGGGGGGTAGGGAGCAAAGTCAAATGATTGACAAGTGAAAGCCTGGGAAGAAGAACGAGTCTGACCAACGGGAAGTGAGATGCCCACCCTGGGAGTGCTGTGAATTTTGTTGGGGAAAGCTCCCCACCGAGCCAAGCTGACTTAGGGCTTCAGCTCCCTAGGTAAAATCAATCACCACATGGTAAGCTTTGCTCTGGCTGCTAGTCCAGGGTTGCCCACCTGCTGTGAGCGTACCTGAGCAGGAGGGTAGGATGTTAAAGTTAGGATTTTAGTATAGTTATTGTAATCTGAACCTTGAACTTTGCATCAATTTTTGGTGAGAGGAAATTTTGGGAATGGAAGCTGCCTGACTTCTGCATGAAGGGGACACCTGCCAGCAGTGATCATCAGCCCCTCTGCACTGACTGGAGATCATTCACGGAGTTGTGAGTGCGCCATCTTTTAGGTGGTCAGATAAACTGTCCTGGAGACCCCCTGCTTCCTGAACTGTGTCCTCAAGCCAGGGGTAAGGGTTTGGGGCTTTTATTACCTGCCGACTCTTACATTTGGGACACTAATTTTTACATTTACTATATTAGGTCACATGACTCAGGAAATTCACAGGTATTATCAGCCTGGACACCAATGACCCTGGGAGTAGTGTATGTTTTATCTGGTTACATTATATTTACTTCCTGTTTAATATAATTATTGTGTTGAATATATTGTGTGTGTTTGTGTTATTTCTTGGGAGTCTCCAAACTATCTGGCAAGTAAATGCGGGTTACCCTGTGGTTAGAATTTTCCTTCTTAGCTTCCCTGGTGACCCTTCCAGGAAGGAGCAAGGCCAATGGAGGCACTGCCAAATATATATGGAAAGAAAATAAGAAAGTTACTGTGACGGGTTCGGTAACAGACGCCCCCTTGGGACTGTCACCTCATGTGCTGAAGTTACCTCTCAGCCCGTTTTCTATGATACACTAAGGCCTGGTCTACACTAGGAGTTTATGTCGAATTTAGCAGCGTTAAATCGAATTAACCCTGCACCCGTCCACACAACGAAGCAATTTATTTCAACATAAAGGGCTCTTTAAATCGATTTTTGTACTCCTCCCCGACGAGGGGAGTAGTGCTAAAATCGACATGGCCATGTTGAATTAGGGTTACTGTGGACGGAATTCGACGCTAATAGCTCTGGGAGGTATCCCACAGTGCACCACTCTCGCCTCTCTGGACAGCAGTCCGAGCTTGGATGCTCTGCCCAGCCACTCAGGAAAAGGCCTGGGAACATCTGAATTCCATTTCCTGTTTGGCCAGTTTGAATTTCATTTCCTGTTTGGACATCGTGGTGAGCTCAGCAGCACTGGTAACGATGCAGAGCTCTCCAGCAGAGGTGACCAAGTAATCCCAGAATCGAAAGAGGGCTCCAGCATGGACTGATCGAGAAGTGTTAGATCTGATAGCTGTATGGGGAGATGGATCTGTGCTATCAGAGCTGCGCTCAAAACGACGGAATGCGAAAATCTACAAGAAAATCTCCAAGGCCATGACGGACAGAGGATACAGCTGGGATGCAACGCAGTGCCGCGTGAAAATTAAGGAGCTGAGACAAGCGTACCAGAAGACCAAAGAGTCCAACGGACGCTCCGGGTCTCAGCCCCAGACATGCCATTTCTACGCCGCGCGACAATGGGGTATTCTCATCGGTCGCTTCCTCTGAGGTTTTCGCGGACGGGGAAGATGATGAGGGAGATGAGGAGGACGAGGTAGTCGACAGTGCTTTGAATGCCGATTTCCCCGAAAGCCAGGATCTCTTCATTACCCTGACAGAGATCCCCTACCAACCCTCCCAAGGCGGTATCCCGGACCGTGAATCCGGAGAAGGAACAGTAGGTGAGTGTTCAAAACATATCTTTTGAATAGAATAGACATGGTATTAAAGCAATGGGTTTTTAATGAGTAATTTGACCTGAGCACTTTGGCTGCATTCGTGGCCAGTGCAGCTACTGGAAAAGTCTGTTAACATGTGTGGGGATAGAACAGAAATCCTCCTGGGACATCTCCATGAAGCTCTCCTGGAGGTACTGTGAAAGCCTTTGCAGAAAGTTTCTGGGGAGAGCGGCCTTATTGCGTCCTCCATCATAGGAAACTTTACCACGCCAGGCCAGTAGCAGGTACTCCGGTATCATTGCCTGACAAAGCATGGCGGCATATGGCCCCGGTGTTTGCTGGCATTCACGCAACATACATTCTTTCTCTGTCTGCATAATCCTCATCAGAGTGATATCAGTCATGGTGACCTGGTTGGAATTAGGTGAATTTTATTACGGGGACTGTTTGCCTGTGCCTTTTAAAAAATCTACCCAGCGGTTTCCAGCCAAGCGGTGGGTGCAGGGAGGGGGACAGTTCATCCTGGGCGGTTAGCGGTCAGCTAGCAGGGATCTTCCCCGAGACCAGCCACGCAGTGGGGGCAGGGAGGTGGACCGTTCATGCTGAGCAGTTCGCGGTCAGCTAGCAGGGATCTTCCCCAAGACCAGCTGCATGGTGGGGGAGGGGAGGCGGACCGTTCATGCTGAGCAGTTCGCGGACAGCTAGCAGGGATCTTCCCCGAGACCAGCCAAGCGGTGGGTGCAGGGAGGGGGACAGTTCATCCTGGGCGGTTAGCGGTCAGCTAGCAGGGATCTTCCCCGAGAACAGCCACGCGGCGGGGTGAAGGCTAAAGTGACCATCCTAGAGAATGGGATGGCCGGGGTTACTGTGGTTTCTGCCGCTGCACGTTAACCCGCACAGCGCATCAGTAACTGGCCAACTCTAGGAGCTCTGCTTGGAACGGGAAAGGAGGGCGCTACTGTTAACTAAGCTTTAAGCAGCCAAAAGTCTACGGCTTACCATGGCCGCCTGCTAGCTGAATTCCGTTGCCCGGCCCCGCTGGTGTGATCTGCACATCAAGACCCCAGGTCACTCAATATAAAGATTCAAAATGCGACCTTGTACTGAAAGCACATGTGATAGGTAGTGTGAATGGTCTTGTTCACCGGGAAAGACTATATTCATTGTTCTGGAAAATGTATCTTTTTAAAGAATTCACTCCCTTTTTTTCATCCCACAGCTGCAACTGTCTCTAGGCTTCCCCTGGCATCTCCCTCACAAAGGCTGTCACAGATAAGGTGGCGAAAGAAACGAACACGAGACGAGATATTCTCTGAGCTAATGCAGTGCTCCCGCACTGAGGTAGCCCAGCAGAATGAGTGGAGGGACACCATTTCGCAGTACAAGTGAGCGGCTAGCGAGCGGGAGGACAGGCGGGACGCCCGTGAGGACAGGAGGGACGCTCAAGATGAGAGGTGGTGGATGGAAGACCAGCGGGTGACTGAGGTGATGCTTGGACTACTGCGGGAGCAAACGGACACGCTCCGGTGTCTGGTGGATGTTCTGCAGGAACGGAAGCAGGATGACAGAGCGCCGCTGCAGCAGATCTATAACCGCCCTCCCCCGCTCCCAAGTCCCATACCCCCTCACCCAGAGTCCCAAAAACAAGGGGTGGCAGACTCCGTGCAAACAACCAGTCCACCCCGGCGGACTGCTCAAGTAGCAGAAGGCTGTCATTCCCCAAGTTTTGAAGCGTCCTTTCCTTCCCTCCAACCGCACCACCCCACCCTAGCCTCCGTTCCAGTTCCCTCCCTTTACTGAAAAATCTTGAATAAAAAATACTTTTTTGTTGAACAATGTTGCCTTTATTTTCTTTTCAAAGGAAGGTGTGTTTGAAGGGGGGGAAGGGGGTTGGTAATTGGAGAGGATAGGAAATATAAACAGAGTCAAGAAACGGGGGCAGGTTCACCTCCAGGTTAAAAAAATGTAAGAGTCACTAGTTACCCTGGTCAGTCTGGAAGCTAGTTTTCAAAGCTTCCCTGATGCGCAGCACGTCCCGCTGTGCTCTTCTAATCGCTCTGGTGTCTGGCTGTGCGTAATCAGCGGCCAGGCAATTTGCCTCAATCTCTCACCCCGCCATAAACATCTCCCCCTTACTCTCACAGAGATTGTGGAGCACACAGCAGGCTGCAATAACAATGGGTATGTTGGTTTCGCTGAGATCTGAGCGAGTCAGTAAGCTTCTCCAGCGCCCTTTCAAACGTCCAAAAGCACACTCCACCACCATTCTGCACTTGCTCAGCCTGTAGTTGAAGAGCTCCTTATCACTGTCCAGGACGCCTGTGTACGGCTTCATGAGCCAGGGCATTAGTGGGTAGGCTGCGTCCCCAAGGATCACTATAGGCATCTCCACATCCCCAACTGTTATTTTCTGGTCCGGGAAGTAAATACCTTCCTGCAGCTGTCTAAACAGACCAGAGTTCCTGAAAACGCGAGCATCACGAACCTTTCCCGGCCATCCGACGTTGATGTTGGTAAAACGTCCCTTATGATCCACCAGTGCCTGCAGCACCATTGAAAAGTACCCCTTTCGGTTAATGTACTGGCTAGCCTGGTGGTCTGGTCCCAGGATAGGGATGTGTGTTCCGTCTATGGCCCCATCACAGTTAGGGAATCCCATCGCAGCGAAGCCATCTACTATCGCCTGCACATTTCCCAGGGTCACTACCTTTGATAGCAGCAGGTCAACGATTGCGTTGGCTACTTGCATCACAGCAACCCCAACGGTAGATTTGCCCACTCCAAAGTGATTTGTGACTGACCGGTAGCTGTCAGGCGTTGCATGCTTCCAGAGGGCTATGGCCACTTGCTTCTGGACTGTCAGGGCTGCTCTCATCCTGGTGTCCTGGCACTTCAGGGCAGGGAACAGCAAGTCACAAAGTTCCAGGAAAGTGCCCTTACGTATTCAAAAGTTTCACAGCCACTGGGATTCATCCCAGACCTGCAGCACTATGCGGTCCCACCAGACTGTGCTTGTTTCCCGGGCCCATAATCGGCGTTCCACTGTATCAACATGACCCACTGCCACCAGGATGTCCAATTTGTGGGGTCCCGTGCTTTGAGAGAGGTCTGTGTCCCTGTCATCGTCACTGTCGTCTCCGCGCTGCCATAGCCTCCTCGCCTGATTTCTCAACATCTGCCTCTAAATAAAGTGCACGATAAGGCGCGAGGTGTTCACAACGGCCATAACTGCTGCGATGATCTCACCGGGCTTCATGCTCACAGTGCTATGGCGTCCGCACTGTCAATCAAGGGAAAAGGGTGCGAAATGATTGTCTGCCGCCGCTTTCACGGAGGGAGGGGGGGAATGATGGTTGAATGACGACAGTTACCCAAAACCACCCGCAACACATTTCTTGCCCCATCAGGCATTGGGGGCTCAACCCAGAATTCCAATGGGCAGCGGGGACTGCGGTAACTGTGAGATAGCTCCCCACAGTGCACCGCTTGGAATGTCGACGCTTGCCCCATTACTGTGGACTCACAACGTCGAATTAATGTGCTCAGTGTGGACACACACGTTCGACTTTGTAAAATCGGTTTCAAAAAATCGGTTTAAGTAAAATCAAACTACTATCGTAGTGTAGACATACCCTAAGTTACCTCTGAGTCCGTTTTCTATGATACACTAAGACAAGGCTCACTACTAATTTTGAGGAATAAGGTACTTTGCCCCCCTTCCAAGGGTAGACCAACTCTGAAAAAGGTAATCTCTGTCAAAAGCTCTCCATAGAGACACATAAGTACAAGTGTAACTGAAGTAACCACTGTTTAATGTTTGTGCTCTGTTTTGGTTTTATTTTTTCACTTTCTTTAACAACAGTCATAGTTAATAATTATGATTATTTTGCTTGTCTTTAGTTGTGGTATCTGCTAAGGCCTGGTGAAGAACCTCATGTGCCTACACAGGGGGAGTCATGTCCCTGAATTGGCATTAAGAGAGACATTTTTAAGATTTGGCCTATTATTTTGTATTACTCAAGACTATAAAATTTTAGTCATTTTAAAGATGAAATTACTTGGTGCTCAGCAACTTGGAACAGGCCTTTCTACCCCAGAAACTGACGATATATGGACAATCACTGGAAGAATTGGGGAGATATGGGAATTCATTGAGTTTATAAAAACTGGAAAGTAATAACCAGTTAAAAGGAATGGGTGACTACTAGGACTTGGGGATTTAGGCTTATGGTAAGATGGAGAAATGCTACATAAGGAAGAAGAAAAATTCAAGGGGTTTGGGTAGGAACCCCCTGGAAAGTAGGTAGGAAAAAGTGCATCGCCTTCTTTATACTACTCTTTTGCCTCTGGTGTCTATTTAGGGCCAAATTCTGATAAGGTACATTCATCAGGAATGTACCTTATCTCCAGAAGATCCCACTGATCCATTTATGAAGTAAGGTGCTACTTGTGTAGCCCAAGGGGCTAGCTTTAGCATTTATTTTATTTGACAGTAATGCAAGGAACCTACAGGCCTGTAACCTGTAAGACATGGGCTTCAGCAGTTAGCATAAGACTTGAGACTTATGAACTGTGGCACAGATAAATGGCCTAACGGTCAACCCTAAGTTTTGGGGAACTGGGAACAGGACTGGCTCTGGCTTTTTTGCCGCCCCAGGCAAAAAAGCCACTGGCCACCCCGCGCCCGTGGCCCCGCTGCCCTGGCTGGGGCGCCGGCGGGGAGCACGGCACAGCCGCCCCACGCTCTCCCGGCCGGGGCACCAGCGGGGAGCATGGGGCGCCGGCGGGGAGCGCGGCTCGCCTGCGGCCCTGCTGCCCCGGCTCACCGGCCGGGGCACCAGCGGGGAGCGCAGCACGACCACCCCCTGCTCTCCAGGCCAGGGCGCCGGTGGGGAGGGCGGCATAGCCGCCTCCCCGCTTCCCCTGCCAGGGTGCCGGGAAGAGTGTTTTGATGTTTTTAATAAAAAAAAAAAAAAAACCCTCAGCGCTGCCCCTCTCCAGGTGCCACCCCAAGCACATGCTTGGTCAGCTGGTGCCTGGAGCCGGCCCTGACTGGGAATAGTGTGTGTAAGGGGGAATTTTGTCCATAAAGACACCAGCCAACCACAGGAAGACGAGCTAACACTGGCTTTTGGATAGAATGTCTGCAGATATCTGACCACAAAAGTGCCATAGCAACAAACAGATGTATATGATAATAAGTTGAGATCATTACTATATTAACCAACAGAAGAAGGGCACCTTAACATTAGTAGGGTGAAGAAATACAGATAAGGAAGAGAGCAGAAACCCCTATTGAATATGCATTAGAGATAGTGGCATCAGTGTAACATATTATAAAAGTTGCATCCAAGCCTGTGGGTGGGAGGAGAGAGACGTGTAGCCCTTGCGAAGTGCCAGGAGGATGGCCACTGGAGGTGATGAGGAAGATGAAGTCATGAGGAAGATAATGGTTAACATTTCAGGTTGTTCTGCAAGGGATGGTGGGAGTATATGGATGTTCAGATGTACATTCTGTATTATCTCTATCCACTTTACTGGGTTCGAGTGTTTGTGACTTTGCTAAATGTATTAATAAACTATTGTAGAAGGGTTCTACAGTGTGAGTGTTGCAACTGTGCACATCGGAGCTCCCAAGTATACAGTAATTTTAATAATACTGGGCCTGATCTTGGGACAAAAACCTGTCAAATCTCAGAGTGATAACTGGGAATTCTTAAGTAATCAATATAATGAATACATAATTTATGGATCGGGCTACAATTGGTATGAATAAAGATATCAGAATCTGGCCTTTTGAGTGTTATATAAGTTATATAAGTAATGACTTCCCGTTCCTTTCAAGGGCAGCCCAAGCTGACCACATTCCTGTAGCATAGCCTGGATGTGACAAAGGCGTGGGTGACAGCTGCAAGGACCACATTAGAATACAGGTTACAGCTTTCTGTCTTTAGACTAAAAAACAGGATAAAATATAAAGTGCTTAGTTTTTCACAGCACTTACTACTGGTAGTCGGAGGGGGTCCACTGTCAACACTTCCTCCAAAGCCTTTTAATTTACAGTCTGGAGGGGCCCAACCAAAATCACAATGGCAGTTTTTCTTACTGTTGCACAGCTGAAATAGAATAAAGGTATAAATAACATGAGCCAAATGAGCAATTTGATGAAAATACGGCCTTTCTGAGTTCTTTGTACATTCTAACTGCCCTGTACTCTATGGCATCACATACTAAATAAAAAACAGAATGGTAGTTTCTTAGCTGATATTTTAAGTTTCTCCAACTCCCTTGACAGGAGCACCAAGATAACCAGTTATCCAGAGTCTCTATCTTTGGTGGGAGGAGTTAATGTACTGATTTTGGTTTATTAATGTGCAATCTTATCATCTAGTGGCTGATCAAAAAATCTAAAAATGAAACCAACTTCTCTAATCACTTAAATCAGTTCTCCTTTCATTTAAATTGTATAGGGTTGTATTTTGGAGCTGAAAGACAAAGTTTAATGGAATCACAGCACACCCACTCTGATAGGTATCACCAAGCCTTTGAAAACAGATAGAGCAAACTTCCCCTCAGATGAAATAATGTATTGGTAATAAAATCCCAAATGGCATGAGACCTGGTTATTTTGCAGATCTGACTGTATCATGTGTCATATGTGGCTTTTCATCAGATGCTGGTGTCATAACCATACAGCTAAGGGAAGCCTGGAATTCCTCTTTACCTGTAAAGGGTTAAGAAGCTCAGATAACCGGGGGGACACCTGACCAGAGGGACCAATAAGGGAAAGAAGATACTTTCAAATCGGGGGCGGCGGGGGGGGCGGAGGGTGGGTGGTGGGAAGGCTTTGTTTGTGCATTCTCTTGGAAGGAAGAGAAGCATCAGGTCAGAAAACTCCTTCTCCTATCAACCATCCTAAAAGTCTCTCATGTTACAAAAATTGTGAGTAAAAGTCAGGCAAGGCGTATTAGGTTATCTTTTGTTTTTGCTTGTGAATTTTCCCTGTGATAAGAGGGAGGTTTATTCCTGTTTTTTGTAACTTTAAAGTTTTGCCTAGAGGGGAATCCTCTATGTTTTGAATCTGAGTACCCTGTAAAGTTATTTTCCATCCTGATTTTACAGAGATGATTTTTACCTTTCTTTTTTTTTAATAAAATCCTTCCTTTAAGAACCTGACTGATTTTTCCATTGTCCTAAGACCCAGGGGTTTGGGTCTTTGATCACTTGTAACCAATTGGTTAGGATATTATTCTCAAGCCTCCACAGGAAAGGAGGTTGTAATGATGCACACCACTGTAATGATGCTGGTTCTGGTGGGACCCAACTGAGTGTGTCAATTCAGGACAAATTGCTTCAAGCAGGGTGGTTAGAGCCCAAGGCTGGGGTTTTTCCACCTCTAAGGCAAACCAAACCAGCCAGACAGAAAAGACTTTGGTTTTACCCCACTGGCTAACCACAAGTCAAACGAGCAATTCCTTTAGACACTCCAGTTTCCCAGTATCACCACCAGTGCCACTCGTTATGGGGACAAATGGTTATGAAAACCAATGCCCCACTAAAAGAAAAAGGGTTCTCCCGGTCCCAAAGGACCAGGCCCCAGACCCAGCTCAATATACCTATCAGATCTTACCTACAAATCATGCTGTTGCCAATCCTTTAGAATCTAAAATCTAAAGGTTTATTCATAAAAGGAAAAAGGTATAGGTGAGAGCTAGAATTGGTTAAATGGAATCAATTGCATACAGCAATGGCAAAGTTCTTGGTTCAGTGATGGAATAAGCTGCAGGTTCAAATCAAGTCTCTGGAGTGCATCCCCAGCTGGGATGGGTCATTCAGTCCTTTGTTCAGAGCTTCAGTTTGTAGCAAAGTCTTTCCAGAGGTATGAAGCAGAATTGAAGACAAGATGGAGATGAGGCATCAGCTTTTTATAGTCTTTTCCAGGTGTAAGAACATCTCTTTATTCTTACTGTGGAAAATTACAGCAAAATGGAGTTTGGAGTCACATGGGCAAGTTCCTGCATACTTTGCTGAGTTACCAGGCATATCTGCCTTCTCTCAATGGGTGAATTGTGTAGCTAATGGTCCTCAATGGGCCATCAAGCAGGTTAGCAGAGCTGACACCAACTTGTCTGGGGTTTCACCCATAAGCATAGCATAAATTTGAAATAAAGACAGTATAGAATCAATATTCATAACTTCAACTACAAAATTGATACACACATACAGATAGCATAATCATAACCGGAAAAGCATAACCTGGTCTTAGATACCTTATTTGACCCCTTTTATACAAGATTTGGTGCCACTACAGGACCTTGGTTGCAACAATGATCTATACGGTCCCAGATTATGTCAATAACATCAGAGGGGTGTAAGGGCTTAGGGGGGTATTTTGGGGGAAGAGGAACTCCAAGTGGTCCTTTCCCTGATTCTTTATTAAATCAGTTGGTGGTGGCAGAATACCATCCACGGACAAAGGATTTGTGCCTTGGGGAAATTTTTAACCTAAGGTGATAGAAATAAGCTTAGGGGGTTTTCATGCGGGTCCCCACATCTGTACCCTAGAGTTCAGAGTGGGAAGGGAACCCTGACAGGTGTACAGTTGATAAGACTCCCTCTCAAAATACTTTAATTACTGTTTTTTAAGATCTTGTCCAACTAAAATAATCTTAAATCTAATGTGAAGCATCACTTCTAAGAGACTAAGTTCAGTGTTCTACATATTAGACTCTGAATTTCTGAGGATGTTAAAATATTTACTACTTACCCCTCTGTTACTGCATTTTGTATGATTACAATTGTAATCCAGAATTTGTATATTGACACATGTCCTGTTTATACATATCTGTAAAAGTTCACAAATAAATATATATTAGATAAGAGGATGACATTAGGAAAGCCTGTATTCTGACTGGTTATTAAATGTGGAAACCATGCTAAAAACCAAAAAGAAAGGTTAATGGTAAATAACTGTTTTTTCAAAATTTCTTAGTACAGAGTCACACTCTTGAGGGTGTGTATGATCTTGGCACCACAGTCAAAACCCTCTAGAAAGCAGGAATTAAGGTCATGTATGTGTTCATTTGCAGAACAGAGTTACTTCCACTTCTTCAGAATCTGTATCAGAGACTCTGAAGAAGTGGGGAGGGTGGATCTATTTGGACAATCTATTCAAAGAGTCAGTTTCAAGCAAATAGCATTTCTCCTTTAAGTATTTTTAGTGTAAAGCCTTGCACTATTGCTTTTTTGCAATGGGTATCAGATGCCAGTCGAAAGAATAATGCTGGATGAATGTAGAAATTAAGTTTTAAGGAGCACCTATATGTGGTAACAGCTAAAAGTCATCGATAGCCTCTTGACTACTGCAATATCCTTTTTTCTAGTGTCTCCACATTGCTCCCCATGCATTGAAAATTATTGTAGCTCAGTTTTCTCCCCCTCCTTTGTATTTCTCTATTGCCTCCCCCTTTATTCATTGCATTTCAGTTATATTTCTTATTTTCACCTGTTTCTCTGTCACCTGGTCAGATGTAATCATTTTGGACAGTATTTCCAGCTGTTACGTTCGTGGGAGGCTGCGGGCCTACCCAGGGTGCTCTGCAAGAACGAGGCCCACACACTCTGTGAGTTATTGGCTTTATTGAAGGCAAAGTGACACATCCGCAACGGGGACTCCTGGCGTTGCTGTCACGGAGACGGGGAACCCAGCGCACCATAACCTGGGCCTGGTACGGAGTGCCCCAAAATGGGGCGGACTCATACAGCTATATACAGACATCTCATACAGAAGCAAGCAGGGGCCGCCTCCTGGCTCAAGGCCATGCAAAGCAATTCTAACTAATTCATAACAAACTACAGCTGGCCGGCCTTGAGCTGCAATAACCGCTGAGACAATGTGAGAAAGCGAACACCCTTGCTATGCCGTAACACAATCTTCCGTGGTACCCTACACCAGCATTGCCTGAATAGACAACTAGCCTGTCATTTATATCCTATACCTTTTGCAGGATTAAGGAAAATTCCTGCTGGGGAGATTCCCAATGAGCAGCTGCACAAAAGAGAATCTCCTGAATATCAAATGGACATTTAGGATTAAGATTTGTGCTTTATAAATTGATCCATGGTTGAAGGTTATATGGGGAGGTGAAAGCAAGGTGAGTAGCTACTCAGATGGGGCATCATCCTGAAATTCCTAGGATGATGGTGGTAAACTGAGATGAGAGGAAAACAGGTAGGTTCTACTTCAAACTACAGATTTTCTTTGATGCTGTTGGGGAGAATAGTTACCAGTGCAGAAGTTAGAGAAGCTGTACAGAAGGAGAGATCGCTCATCTTGTGCATTAACTGCAATTCTTCAAGAGTTGCATAGCTATGGGTACTCCACTTTGGTTGTGCATGCACCCCATGTGCCTTTGATTGGTACATGCACCCCAGCAGTACCCATTCGGCCCACTCGTGCTCCAGACATCCTCATGTCCTGTACCAAAGATACATCGAGCTCAGCTGGTGAATTGCCCTCAGTTCCTTCTCTACCATGAAGACCCACAAGATGAAACTCAGAAGCACAGGTGAAGGAGGGAAGGTAATGGAGCTTTGGATTTGAGTCCTATACTGAAGACACAACTTCATTGCCAATTGCAGCATGTGATCTGGTTGCGTGAACCAAGGCATAGTGTTGGCTGCTGCTCCACACATTTCGAGCCACTAGAACATCTTTCAATAATTCTCTAGATAGAGACTGGGATCTTGCAGAATGGGCTAGCACCTCACAAGAGATCCACCTTTAGAAACTTTGAATGGAGACTGTGGATTCCCTGGATCTGTCCATAAATGAAACAAACAGGCTGGGAAACTTTCAAAAGGGTTTAGTTTTGTCCAGACAAAAGACTAATGCCCTTCTGACATCCAAAGCATGGAGAACAATTTCCTTCCTGGTCTGGTATGGTTTCAGGAAGGAGTCTGGAAGCTGAATAATCTGGTCAATATGGAATTCAGACGATACCTCTGGGAGAAACTTAGGATATGGTCGTAATGAAACTTTATTCCTGAAGAATACTGTAATGGGAGGGACTAAATTAAAGCCTCACAGTGACAGGTTCCCTATCTACTCACGGCACCTCCTGCTGGTCGCTCTCAGCTGCACCCTCCTCTTCTCTCTGCATGCGGCCTCTCTTGTTCTCATTGCTGCCACTTCCAGTCCGTGGCTTGGCACTCTGGCCACGTTACCAAGTCAGTTCCCTTCCGGGGAAATCAGTCTTTCCAGACCAGCCATCTGGTGGGCATCTCCAGCATCCTTGGAACCCAGGCTCGCCCTCCACACTGGGTTCCAGCCCAGAGACCCTATAATATATAGCGTAGGCCTGTCCTGCCTGTGACCTTGCTGCTTTTTCTCTGAGCTTTTTCCTACCTAATTGGCTCCCCCACTGTCTGGGTTCGCCATCTTCCCTACTACCTCCTCTCAGGAAGTCTGTTCTGCTTGCCTTACTGAAGCCGGAAACACTCCTTCTTCTCTCCAGGGAGTGACTGCCCTGACCTAGCTGCCATGCCCCTCTCTAGCAATCTATCTGACTTTCTACAGGCCCCACATGTCCTGTCCAGGTGAGCCTGTTCCTCATCAATTAACTCTCCGCCTTGCAGCCTAATTAGTAGCTTAGGACCATCTGGTCCTACCCAGCTCTCGCTGGGCCAATGTGGAGTGCACACCCCATAACACCCCTAGTTCCCCAACTCTTTATGCAGAAGTGATACCACCCTGAAAGCCATTTTCATGGCCAGGTGAAGATGGGGACAAGGGGCTATTGGCTCAAAGGGCGGGGGGGTCCATGTGACAAATAAGGACCAAGTTTAGATAACATAAAAGGCTGGGCTCTCTAATTGGTGGAGAAAAGGTTCATCAGCCCCTTAATGAATCTTGCTGTTAGGGGGGTGAGTAAACACGGAGAATCTCTCAACGGAGGAATGAAAGTCAGTTATTGCCACCAAGTGAACCTTGACACAACTCATGGAGAATCTTGACTTTTTCAATTCCAAAGACTAATCAAGAAAAGCATAGAGGAAAAGTGTGAACAGGGTTAAACTATCACTGGATAAACCTGTGGTGAAATCTCTTCCATTTCTGAAGCTAAGTGTTTTGGGTGGACATCTTCATACTGTTTAACACTACCCATTTTATCTATGCAGAATGGGAAGCCTCTATCCCCAAGAACCATTAAGTAACCAAGCTCTGAGATGAAGAATTCCCAGATTGGGTTGAAGAGTTCAAATGGGGCCCTAAAACAACAGGTGGGGAATGGACAGAAAACACTCAACATCAAGAAAGAGGCAAGGTGAATCGGGTAAGGGTACCAGAATTGTCTTAGACACCCTCAGACAACTAAAATGGCCCTGGCATAGTCATGTTTGTCCTTCTTAAACACTCTCAAGATCAACAGTAGTGCAGGATATGCACAGAGAAGGCCCTTCATCCAAGAAATGAGCAACACATCCCCCAAGGAGTGAGGACACCTCCCTCCTCTCAAGAAGAATGTATTGCACCTTCTAGTTGTCTGTGGCAAAAAGAATAATGTATTTCATTTCCAGTGTCTGTGGCAAAAAGGTCCATCTTTAAAAACCCTAAGGTCAGAAAAATGTAAATCCAGCTCCCATTTGTAATCTTGGAATAAGTGCCTGCTGAGATTGTTGGTCATGGTGTTTTGTGAATTAAAAAAAAAAGCTGCAGGAGTAAAGAGAATGCATGCAGAAGTCCAGCAGGAGAGTGGGGCTATCCAGTATATTGCACTGAATTCAGCATGTAGGATTACCTTGTGGGCAGGTAGCATATGTGTGCATCTGGTGCAAAGAGGTCATGGCCCTCAGAGACTGAGTATGGGCTGTTGAAACCATAGTGGCTGAACTGGAGGAGTTAAGGGAGACAGAACTACACAGATGAGCCTTTCTGGGACACAACAAAGTGGTCCCCGCCCCAGTCTGTCAGCCTCTGTGGTGTTGAGGAGGATGAAAATCTTGGAAGGAGAACATCAAACTGGAGCACGGGAAATGGTCCCATAGTGGGCACCCTCCTTCCATATCATGGCATCCACTCACACTGAGGATACCTCTTGGGAGGGAATCCCAGTTATTAGGAAGAGACAGGTAACAATAATGGAGGATTCAATCATTAGAAACAGAGATAGTTGGCTTTGTGATGACTGGGAGAACCATATGGTGAATTGCCTGCTGGGTGTGAAGGCTGTGGATTTCTCAAGACTTCTAGACAGACTTATGTATAGTGCTGGGGAGGAGCTGGTGGTTGAGACACATGTAGGTATTAATGACATAGGGAAAGGAGGAAAGAGGGCTTGGAGGCCACATTTAGGCATCTAGGTAAGATATTGAAGTCTAGGATCTCCATGGTAGCATTCTCTGAAATCTTTCCAGTTCCACGTGCAGGGTCAGATAGACAGGCAAAATGGAAGGATGCCAATGCATAGATGAGACAATGGTATAGGGAGCAGAGGTTTAGGTTTATTAGGAACTCGAGAATCTTTGGGGAAGGAGGACCCGATACAGGAAAGATGGTGTCCACCTAAGCCAAAATCGAACCAGATTGCTGGCATGTAAAATTAAAAAGGTTTTACAGGAGCTTTTAAACTAAGGGTTGGGGGGACAACAGGAGCACACGGTATGGACAGACATCCTGTAATGGAGTATCTCTACAACCTAGTAAAGAGGAGAGTCTGGATGATGATAAAGTATAGAAAGGAACTGAAGAGAAACAGTCAAATGAAGAGAAAAAAAAGAGACCCATTTAATTACATCACATAAAGGAAGGCAACTAAAAAGTGATAAATTTTAAAAGTGCTTGTATACAAATGCTAGAAATCTAAATACTAAGATGAGTGAACTTGAGTGCCTGGTAGTCAGTGAGGATATTGCTATAATAGCCATCACAGAAACTTGGTGGAATGATGACAACAATCAATGCTTGAATAAGAAGAGTACAGCAGTAGGAATAAACTACCTGGACCAGGATAGTGATGGTGATTGTGAAATGCTCCCAGAGAATACAGAGGCTATAAAAGTAGAAAATATAATAATAATGGGGATTTCAACTATTCCCATATTAATTGGGAACATGTCACTTCAGAACAGGATGCAAGAGAAAATCTCTAGACACCATTAATGACTGCTTCTTAGAGCAGCTACTCCTAGAACCACAAGGGGAGAGGCAATTCTTGATTTAGTCCTAATTGGCACACAGGATCTGGTCCAAGAGGTGAATACAGCTAAAACGCTCGTAAATAGCGAGCATTATATAATTAAATTTAACATCCGTGTGTTTGCGGGGGTGGGGGAGGAGGTAACAAAAGATACCCAACACTAGTACTTAACTTCAACAAGGGGAATTACAAAAAAAATGAGGAAGCTAGTTAAATGGAAATTAAAAGGAACTGTCAGAAGAATGAAATGCCTGCAAGCTGCATGAGAACTTTCTAAAAATACTAGAATAGAGGTTCAAATTAAATCATAGAATATATAGAATCGTAGAATATCAGGGTTGGAAGGGACCTCAGGAGGTCATCTAGTCCAACCCCCTGCTCAAAGCAGGACCAATCCCCAACTAAATCATCCCAGCCAGAGCTTTATTGGGCCTGACCATAAAAACCTTGAAATGACCTAAAAATGCATACCCCAAATTAAAACAAAGTAGTAAGAGGATCAAAAAATGCCACCATTCCTAAAAAACAGGAGAGTAAAAGAGGTGGTTAGAGGCTAAAAGACATCCTTTAAAATTGGAAGTTAAATCTTGCTGAAGAAAATAGAGAGGCAATAAATAAACTCTGGCAGGTCAGGTGCAAAAGGTAATTAGGCAGGTCAGAAAAGAATTTGAAGAGCAACTAGCAAAAGGCTCAAAAACTAGATAGCAAAAAAAAAAAAAGTACATCAGAAGCAGGAAGCCTGCTAAACAGTCAGTGGGGCCACTGGATGATTGAGATGCTAAAAGTGCACTCAAGATAAGGCCATTGCAGAGAAGCTAAATGGATTTTTTGCTTCTGTTTTCACTGTACTGTTTAACTCTTTTTTTAGATCATTTATGAATATGTTGAACAGCACCAGTCCCAGAACAGATCCCTGAGGAATACCGCTACTTACCTCCCTCCATTCTGAAAACTGACTGTTTGTTCCTACCCTTGTTTCCTGTTTTTTAACCAGTTACTGATCCATGACAGGCTCCTCCCTCTTACCCCATGACTCCTTACTTTGCTTAAGTGCCTTTGGTGAGTCACCTTTTCAAAGGCTTACTGAAAGTCCAAATACACTATATCCATTGGATCACTCTTGTGCTGCGCATATGTTTGTTGACCTCAAAAGAATTTTAATACATTGGCGACGCATGATTTCCCTTTAAAAAAGCTGTGTTGACTCCTCCCCAACAAATTGTATTAATCTATGTATTTGATAATTTTGTTTTTTTTCTATATAGTTTCAACCAGTTTGCCAGGTACTGAAGTTAGGCTTATTGGACTGTAATTGCCAGGATAGTCATTGGGACCTTTTAAAAAAATTGGTATCATATTTATCTTTCATCTAGTCATCTGGTACATGAGCTGATTTGAATGACAGTTTACATAATTTCATATTTGAGTTCCTTCAGAAGTCTTGAGTGAATGCCATCTTGTCCTGATGACTTATTACTGTTTAATTTATCAATTGGTTACAAAACCACCTCTCTTGACACCTCAGTCCAGGACAGTTCCTCAGATTTGTCACCTAAAAAATGGTCAGGTGTGGGAACCTCCCTCGCATCCTCTGCAGTTTCAAAGGAAAGGTCTTCCACAATATTTTGGTGCTCAATGCAGGACAACTGCAATGGAAATGAACAAACTGCAGAGTCAGCTTCATATGAGGATGATTTAATAAAGTTCTTGCTAAGAGCTCACCCTCAGCTGTGATGGCCTGGAACTGTTCAGGCTGCTCCACAGAAAGGTGTTCAATAAAGCTGTTGAACTCCATATAGTTTTTGTGTTTATACTTCACAATCACAGCTAAGTATTCACTATTCTAAACATTGTAGGGCTGCAGATGAGTAACTCTTATGGCCTAACAGGTTGAGGCATTTTTTCTCCTGATCATATTGTGTAGATTTGGTTTTGTCTGCCAGGTTCATTGATGGCTTTGACAACCAAGGAGTTGGGTGAAAGCTACGGAAATAAAAATTGAGATTTTTTGGCTGAAATGTAATACTTTTTTGTAGACTTTACATAAAGGGGGTACCATTGCCAAAGTTTGCCAGATGGTCCTGGTGTGTTTTGGTAAAGCATCATTTACTGGTAAAGTCCCTCAAGGTGAGGCTGTCAAATTCAGAATGTCTAAAACTTATGCTGTAACTCTTGGAGCTCCTGTAACGGTATCTGTGGCAAGTCAGCAATTTGTCTCATCCGCTCTTCAAGCTGTTTAAAACAATTGTCAGCCAGAGAAGGTGGGGGAGGCATCATGACCACATCTGGAAAAGAGTTGATATTTGTTTGTGGAGTGACCTTTCTTGTCTGTTCATGCCTCTTTCTCGTCAAAAGTTCTCCTTCAACTGAGCTTGTTGAGGAAGAAGAGATGGAGGAAGAGACCATCTCCCCTGGTGGTCACCACAAGGAAAACTTGGGGCTCTTGAAAACTGTTTTTGATAGGTGGCCCAAGGATCCCAGTGTGGCCACAGGGGGGAGCCATAAGGCAGGAGGCAGCAGCCAATGCTGCTCATACCAAAAAGAAGGGACATGGGTTGTCTTGTCTCTAGGCCCTCTCTTTCCATAAAGGTGTCAGGGAGGTTGTTCCTATGTTGGAAGGTAGGGGAACCTTGCACAGAAATTTGGGAATCTGAAGAGAGGGAATCTCAACATCATCTAGAGGAGGGGGTCTGCCTAGCTCAGAAAGTACTGGAGAAGCAGATGGTACTGTCAAAAGATCCAATCCCAGTGACCCTGTCAATCTCAGTACCAACATGCACTTGGCACCCATTAAGCAGGAGACTTCAGCTTGTCTGAGACAAACAAGTCTCTTGAATATCTAAACTTCTGCAGTACCAGGTGGATTTGCATAGAGAATGAAGGGGGTTTTCACTAGAGAGGAGCTTGCTTTGAGACGTCCCGCCTGGTGGAAGCTGTCGCTGCAGAAACTGTCAAGTGCTTTGGAAGTACTGAAGTAGCGTGAGATGTCTGGTTAGACTTTGTCAGTATCGAACGAGTCCGGGTCACTTGTCTAGGTACCAAAAGTAGCACAGAGCTCTGTCAATAAAGCCTTTCTGAAAGCCAAATGTTTAAAATCTCTGCTGATGCGGTTATGCTTAGGTGGTAGTGAGGTATGCTTGGTACCATAGCTCTTTGAAAAGCTCAGAGTACCTTAGAAGCCTGGAATCTAAGCAGTACCCAGTCTAGGACAAGAGATCGCTGATTTGATTTCTGAGGAAACAGAGGCTTTTTTGAAACAGACTCTTTTGAGGAGAACTAAAACTTCTCTTTTTGGGGTCCTTCACAATACCCTGTAATGTCTTTTGCCATGAAGCTCTGGGCGACCGAGGTGTGGAGGTTAATGGTGCACTATACTTGCTCAGAGACCAATGTATGGGGCAGGTATCTTGGCCTGGATCCAAGGCAAAGGAAGTGTTCCATCATAAGGAGCCTGAGCCTAATTTCTGTATATATTTCTAGCTATGCTTTTAAAAGTTGAACAAATATTGCACTTTTGTTGGATATGCATGTCCCCCAAACAACAAATGCACTGGAAATGCCCGCCACTGATCGGGATAGATTCCCAGCAGGTGAGGCAGTGCTTGAATCCTGGAGAACCTGGCGTACCCTGGTTACAATTGCCAAGGGGAAACTCGCAGGTAGGGAGGAGGGGAAGGGAAGGGATAAGGATTGGAAAAATAACCCTCAAATGAAGTAAAGAAATTAGAATATAATACTTGAAGTAGAAATCAATAACCACACTAAACTAAACACTAGAGGATGCTAAAGCTAAGCTTTGGGCAAAGCAGTGGGCATGACAGATGCTTCATCTCAAGCAGAGACGGCTGAGAAGGAATGGGGAGTGGTTTGCTCCCATAACTCTATATAGCCTCAGTATGGGGCCTGAGGATGTTTGCAGCATATGTGAGGGCCAAACAAGTACTGCTACTGAAAATCTCTGATCAAAGGCACATGGGCGCACCAGAAGTGGAGCACCCACAGGGCCGGTATCTGAACAAGAAATGATGTTATTGAAGGCTTCAGAATATTCTGCTATGATGTCTGTCACCAATATTCAGACATGAATAAATAGATTTACTTACTTAACCCGAGATAGTGTGTACTACACACCTAGGAGACTGGATTGTGCGGACAATCTCAGGTATTAAAATAAAAATACATCGACAGTGGACATATAAGCAGCTAATTAGGTGGATAAACTCCTATATACCCACCCAATGGAAGAATAACATGGGACCCAGTCATCCCATCAGTTGTATCTTTACATGTGATGGAACAAATAGACCCCAGACCCCATCTGGGTCTATTTGTCCCACTTGGATGTCTGTCCAGGTGGATGTCTGTCCATATTGTGTGCTCCTTTACATCCACTATTCTAACACTTAAGGATTTTGCATCTAGATTTGTAGTTCAAACCCAGACAGGTATCCAGGAAGAGAAGGCTTAATTCAAGTCTAACTATACTCAGAGCATGTCGTAAGATGAACTTTTTTGTAAAAAAACATTCTTCCTAGAGAATAATGTCTTTTTAGTCATGCTCTGGCATATACTGAGCAAATGAAGATGATTCAGACAGTTTAGAAACTTCAGGAGGGAAGAATACATCTAGGGACAGATTTTTAAAGTCCTTTGGGGGAATTTTCAAAAGTGCAGTGAACCCCAAAACCCTGCTTACCATTTCTCCATCCACTGCATAAAAGGGAATAGAACACATGCTGCTCCTTGTAGAGAGTTAAGATGGGCTTCTTCAGCTGCTTGTGGGTGAGAACAGTGTGTCCTTGTAGGGATCTCTGGCTTTTCAGGTAAGGGGACAGAAAGAAACCTGGAGTGGGGAGGAAGAGTTCAAAGCCTCCCTCTCCATTTAATCTCTGTTCCACCCCATTCACAAATCTAACTATACTTACTACAGTACCTTGTTATCGCCACATGCTGTGCCATCTCTCACTGAGCCAACATCCACCACGTCCCTCCCAGCATGAAATTCTGTACCCCAACACAAGATATCATCAACTGGAGTTTGAACTACGGACCCAAGACTTGTCAGCTGAGGTATTTTTTTAACATTAACACACTGCAGTCTTCCACACAAGACATCTCTGAAAGAAGAAAATAACAAGAACAGTTGTTTAAAGGTTTATATGAGATTTGAAGAACTCTGTGTGAGAGTTGTGGTGCATGTTGGTATTGGTGAGGCCTCGCCTAGAGTATCCAGTTTTGGGAGCCACAGTTTAAAAAAGATGTAGACAAATTGGAAAGTCCAGAGGAGATAAACAAAAATGATAAAAGGTTTAAAAAAAGCTAACCTATGAAGGATAGGTTAAAATAACTGGGTATGTTTAGCACTAAGCAAAAAAAGTTGCGGGGCGGTGGGGAGGAGGGACCTGAAAAATATCTTCCAAAATGTTAAGAGCTGTTAAACAAGGAGAACAGTTGATCAATGTCCTCCATGTCCACTGAAGGTAGAACAAGAAGTAATGGGCTTAATCTGCAGCAAGGGAGATTTAGGTCATCTATTAGGAAAAACTATAAATAGCGTCCTATCAAATTTATGGTCCATTTTGGTCAATTTCACAGTCATAGGATTTTAAAAATAGTAAATTTCATGATTTCAGCTGTTTAAATCTAAATTTTACGGTGTTGTAATTGTAGAGGTTCCTGACCCAAAAAGGACTTGTGGGAGACGGGTGGGTTACAAGGTTATTTGTAGGGAGGGTTGCAGTACTGCTAGCCTTATTTCTGCGCTGCTACAGATGGCGGCGGTGCCTTCAGAGCTGGGCAGCTGGAGAGTGGCGGCTTATACCCAGAGACTTTGCTCTAAGACTGGGAAATTTATTTGTATTGAAATGATCCCAGTAACTAACAATTTAACTGGTACCATGTTATAATATACCCCTTCCTATGCTATTAATGCTAATGTTTTTCACAAGAATTTGAAAATATTGAAACAACAAATGTGGTATAATACTATCCCCAAGAGAGATGTATCAGGACATCGAATGACAATAGTGAAGGCCACATTAGGGACTGTGAAATTTACCCTGCCCATATCCAGCTTCCAAATTACTTCTATATATCCAAATTGCTCCAAGGGTGCTGCTATTCGGCTAGCACAGCAAAAAGCATGGGTCTCCTCCCCTAGGCAGAAAAGAGATTTAACTGGACATTTATGGGATGGGCCCAATAGTGCAGCGGCCATTTGGAATATTTTTAAAAATCAAGAACATGATGAGAAATTAGGACAATTGGAAACAGCCACAGGCCTTATTTCTGGAGCACAGCTGACCCAGGTACAGGCTGGAGTGGGTGAATTGTATGTTATTTCTGCTCTTAGTTTGATGACCCAGAAGCTGTTGACAGAGATGGTATTAAAATTCACTGAGGCAGGAAAGGCATTGCAGTGGGATCTAGCATGTTCAGAGATTCAGGACTTCCTGAATGACCCCCTAATGGCCATTTGGAATGATCTTGAGCATCAGGCTTGGTCCACTGCCCTTACTAGTGCTTCAGGTGTACCATCTGATTTGTGGCCATGGAGACATACATGGAGATTTTCAGGATGGATGTGTAAGTACTCGCAGTGCTCCTTCCAAGCATATGGGGCAGTTGGAGGGGTGTGGGCTTCCACATACCGTATCTTGCCGGGTCCATGGGGAGGATGCCTGTGGGACTGGATTATTCACCGTTACATTTGGGAAATTAGACCACCTGGTATGCCCATTTATTAGCAGTCTTGTTTTCTAATGCTATATTAACACCAGACTCAAAATAATTTTGGGAAATAATACCTCTTGTTAACTTAACAAGAGAAAATCACCCCACAGGCAGTTCAGGAGAAGTAATCTTGAGGTTAGTGAGTTTGACTGCTTCTTTTTCTCTCTTTCAGGTTATTTAAAGTTACAGGTTCAGTTGAGATTGAGAGTTTGGGGACTGTTTGATCATTTGTTCCCTAGATCATTCTTGATCATCTTTGATTAGCCTCAATCAGCCTTGTCATCATCATAGAATCATAGAATCTCAGGGTTGGAAGGGACCTCAGGAGGTCATCTAGTCCAACCCCCTGCTCAAAGCAGGACCAACCCCAACTAAATCATCCCAGCCAGGACTTTGTCAAGCCTGACCTTAAAAACCTCTAAGGAAGGAGATTCCACCCCGCTTCCAGTGCTTCACCACCCTACTAGTGAAAAATCCTCCCACTGTGTGATTAACAAGGGGGTAGGGCTCACCTAGGGGAGAAGGTCTTAAAAGCCAGAGGCTAAGCGGCCAAGGGGAGCTAGCAAACAGGAGAAACAGTACAAACAATGCTTCTGTGTCCTCCACCTGCAACTGTATCCACACAGAGAACCTCACCATGGATGCCTCTACCCAGATCCTGGGGTAGATTTGCAGAGACTGTGGCCTGAATTTCCCACTCACAGAAAGCCAGGCTGGGGGGGACTGTGAAGTGTTAAAGGTGCCTGCTGGTGGAATCTCTGAGAAAGCAGGTGAAAGAGCTACAGGAGTAGGTGGCTAGGCTGAGGAGCATCCATGCCCATGAGGAATTCATTGAGAGTATTCATATGGAGATGTTCAAGGCTGAGAAAACTATCCAGCTAGCGAGGACTGCTGTCATGCCACCGAGGGGAGGAGGATATGGCTTTGTCACAGGGAGGACACTGGCTTTTGGTTACTTATGGCACCCCTACTCCCAACCCACTGATCACAGTGAAGAAGAACCTTTATGCTGCCCTGGGAACAAGTGATGAGGAATCCCCCCCAAAGGTGGAGGAGGAAAAACCTAGTACCCCTAAGGCTGGGAGGATTGCAGCCACCACTCCCAGGAGGAAACAGAGGGTAGTGGTGTTTTGTGACTCTTCTGAGGGGGACAGAGGCACCCATTTGTTGCCCTGACATGGCATCCCAGGAGGTACGCTGCCTTCCAGGGGCCAGAATCATAGATGTTATGGAGGGATTGTCAAGGATCGTCCGGGCCTCTGACTACTACCCCATACTATTTGTCCATGTGGGCACTACTGCGAAGTATGACCCTGAGCAGATCATACTACAGGGCTCTGGGAGTAAGAGTGAAAGAGTTGGGGGCACAGGTGGTGTTCTCTTTGATTTTTTTCGGTCAAGTGTAGGGGCCCAGACAGAGACCAACGGATCCCGGAGGTGAATGCCTGGCTGCGAGGTTATGGTGTTGCCAGGAGGGCTTTGGCTTCCTTGACCACAGGATGCTATTCTGGGAAGAAAGACTGCTAAGCAGAAATGGGGTCCACCGATCAAGGAAGGGGAGGAGCATATTTGGATACAGACTGGCTAACCTAGGAAGGAGAGCTATAAACTAGCTTTGACAGGGGCAGGTGACAAAAGCCTACAAATAAGTCAAAAACACGAAGACCTGGGAGAAAGGTCGGAATCTGGGGGAGCATGGGCCATTACAGCAGGGATAAGGGGAGAGGCTGTCCTAGATTTGATTTTGACAAATAGGGAGGAACTGGATGAGAATTTCATTCCCTCTGGGGCACCTAGTATTGGCCACTCCTGAAAGAAAGGATACTAGACTAGATGGAAAACAGCACAATAAAGGCGTTGGTAGATAAGATCAACTGGGAAGCAAGTCTAAAGGGAAAAAATTGAAAAGTTGGCAGTTTTTCAAAGAGACATTATTAAGGTCACAAGAACAAACTATCCAACTGCTCAGGAAAGCAAAGCAGATGATCTAAACACTGTGCACTTCAAAAATAACTTCAAAAAGATCTCACAAAACTAAATGATTGGGCAACAAAATGGCAAATGAAATTTAATGTGGATAAACGTAAAGTAATGCACATAGGAAAAAATAACCCCAACTATACATACAATATGATGGGGGCTAATTTAGCTACAACTAATCAGGAAAAAGATCTTGGAGTCATCGTGGATAGTTCTCTGAAGATGTCCATGCAGTGTGCAGCGGCAGTCAAAAAAGCAAACAGGATGTTAGGAATCATTAAAAAAGGGATAGAGAATAAGACAGAGAATATATTATTGCCCTTATACAAATCCATAGTGTGTCCACATCTTGAATACTGCATAAAAATGTGGTCTCCTCATCTCAAAAAGGATATACTGGCATTAGAAAAGGTTCAGAGAAGGGCAACTAAAATGATTAGGGGTCTGGAACAGGTCCCATATGAGGAGAGATTAAAGAGGCTAGGACTTTTTAGCTTGGAAAAGAGGAGACTAAGGGGGGATATGATAGAGGTATATAAAATTATGAGTGGTGTGGAGGAATTGAATAAGGAAAAGTTATTTACTTGTCCCCATAATAGAAGAACTAGTGGCCACCCAATGAAATTAGTGGGCAGCAGGTTTAAAACAAATAAAAGGAAGTTCTTCTTCATACAGCACACAGTCAACCTGTGGAACTCCTTGCCTGAGGAGGCTGTGAAGGCTAGGACTATAACAGGGTTTAAAAGAGAACTGGATAAATTCATGGAGAAGAAGTCCATTAATGGCTATTAACCAGGATGGGTAAGGAATGGTGTCCTTAGCCTTTGTCAGAGGAGGGTGATGGATGGCAGGAGAGAGATCACTTGATTATATTATCTCTTAGGTCCACTCACTCCAGGGCACCTGGCATTGGCCACTGTCGGTGGACAGGATACTGGGCTGGATGGACCTTTGTTCTGAACCAGTACGGCCATTCTTATGTTCTTATGTGCAAAGGGTAAACAAACCCCATTGTTAACATCTGAAACAGCCCTCAGGCTACAAGTTTCTTATGGGTCCTGAGAAGTGCAGATAAATTTTTAGACCAAATTTTAGACATTTCTTACCTACTCCATTTGAATACTATGGCAGCTAGAGTACTATAACCCTGTAGTGATTATTATTAGAAATAATACACAGTAGATACCCTATCCAACTCAAATCTTTCACTTTGTCATAATCCCAATTCAGAGCCAACTGTCATGTGAGCCTGAGAACAGAAGTTCTCTCTTCAGGAAGGAGTGGTCATAGTACAGGGGAGTACAGTGTACTCCTGGTACTTTCTAATCCCAAAGAAGGACTGAGGTCTTTATTTTGTAATAGACCCAAAGAAAATCAGTGCCTTGACCTTGGCTCAACCAGGAGATCTTCAATAATCTGAAACACACACACACAAAAAAAGAGTCCTACAAAAAGTGGAAACTAGGTCACATTACAAAGGATTAATATAAACAAATGAGACAAGTATGTAGGGATAAAATTAGAAAAGCCAAGGCAAAAATTGAGATTAAAGGGTAACAAGAAAACATTCTACAAATACACTCTGAAGCAAGAGAAAGATCAAGGACTGGGTAGGCCGGTTAGTCAATGACAGTGAGGGGGAACAATAATAGAAAATGTGGAAATGGCAGAAGTGCTAAATGACGTTTTTGTTTCAGTTTTCACCAAAAAGGCTAGTAGCAATTAGACATCTGACATAGTGAATGCCAGTGAAAATGAGGTAGGATCAGAGGATAAAATAGGGAAGGAAGATGTAAAAAATTACTTAGACAAGTTAGATGTCTTCAGGTCAGCAGATCCTGATGAAATACATCATGGAATTCCCAATGAGCTTATTGAGGAGATATCTGAGACAAAAGGTTATCTATGAAAAGCCATGGAAGATGGGAGAGATACCAGAGGACTGGGAAAATGCAAATATAGTGCCCATCTATAGAAAAGAAAATAAGAACAACTTGGGAATTACTGACCTGTCAGTTTAACTTAATTACCCAAAAAGATAATGGAGCAAATAAACAAGCAATCAATTTGCAAACATGTAGAAGATAATAAGGTGATAAGTAACAGTCAACATGGATTTGTCAAGAACAAATCAAGTCAAACCAACCTAATAGCTTTCTTTGACAGGGTAACAAGCCTTGTGGATGGGGGGAAGGGGTAGATGTGGTATATCTTGACTTTAGTAAGGCTCTTGATACGGTCTCGCATGACATTCTGATAAACAAACTAGGGAAATACAACTTAGATGGAGCTACTATAAGGTGGGTGCATAACTGGTTGTATAACCATTCCCAGAGAGTAGTTATCAGTGGTTCACAGACAAGCTGAAAGGACATATCGAGTGGGGTCCTGAAGGGATCAGTTCTGAGACCGGTTCTGTTCAAGATCTTCATCAATGCTTTAGATAATGGCATGGAGAGTAAACTTATAAAGTTTGTGGATGATACCAAGCTGGGAAGGGTTGAAACTGTTTTTGAGAGTAGGATTAAAATTCAAAATGATCTGGACAAACTTAGATAAATGGTCTGAGGTAAATAGGATGAAATTGAATAAGGACAAATGCAAAGTACTCCACTTAGGAAGGAACCATCAGTTGCACACATATGAAATTGGAAATGACTGCCTAGGAAGAGGTACTGTGGAAAGGGATCTGGGGATCATAGTGGATCACAAACTAAATATGAGTCAACAATGTAACACTGTTCAAATAAAGCAATCATTCTAGGCTGCATAATCAGGAGTGTTGTAAGCAAGACACAAGACATAATTCTTCCACTCTACTCTGCACTGATTAGGCCTCAATTGGAGTATTGTGTCCAGTTCTGGGTGCCACATTTCAGGAAATATGTGGACTAATTGGAGAAAGTCCAGAGAAAGGCACCAAAAGTATTACAAGTCTAGAAAATATGACCCATGAGGGGAGATTGAAAAAATTGGGTTTGGTTAGTCTGGAGAAGAGAAGACTGAGGGGACATGATAAGTTTTCAAGAACATACAAATTTGTTTCAAGGAGGAGGGAGAAAAATTGTTCTTCTTAACCTCTGAGAATAGGAGAAGAAACAATGGGCTTAAATTGCAGCAAGGGCAGTTTAGGTTGGACATTAGGAAAAACTTTATAATTGTCAGGGTGGTTAAACCCTGGAATAAATTGCCTTGGGAGATTGTGGAATCTCCCTCACTGGAGATTTTTAAAAGCAGATTAAACAAACACCTGTCAGTGATGTCTAGATGATACTTGGTCTTGCCATGATTGTAGGGGACTGGACTAGGTGACCTCTTGAGGTCCCTTCCAGTCCTATGATTTTCAAGAATGTAACTTTTGTTAGAAATTCTCCACAGAGAGACATACAGAAAAGATTGAAACAGAAATAAGCATTTGTTAAAAAGAATAAGGTTAATATTAAATATGCCAAATTCTCCTTATTTCTTGTTTATTTTCTATGTTAGCTAAAGTTTCTGGCTGAACTCTAATGTTAAAAGGGATTTTTTTTTGACAAATGAATGTCTTTGTCCTAGTAGTCCTGTACTTTATTATCTGCTCTTTATGCTGAACTTTAGCTGATCCTAATATTAGTGTTATTAATAACGTGAATTTTAGCTGATCTTTGATGGGGGGCAAGTTTTTTCTTTAATTGAGAAGATAATCTATTGAAGTTTGCTTTTAACTCATGAGGAATTACTCTAAAAGATTTCTGTCATAATGATTTGGTGATAGCACTTTTTTCTAACTGATAAAATAGTGGATGGTTGAATAAATGTCTGTAGCTTATCAGTTATGTAAACTAAATACCATGCTCAATAGTTCATTTTCTTTTTCTCTTTTCTGTAAGCACAGTATATAAAGAGATACCTGTTATTATAGATGTGTGCACTAATGGACAAAATGGTTTTATTGCAAATGGATACTCATAAATGTTCTGTAAAAATTAGTAACTGACTAAATAGAAATGAAAATGTAAAGTGTGTTCTATAATCAATATTTCAGCAAAACAGTAATGTATAAATAATGTCTAAGCATTAAGGGCTAACTGTTGTCACAGATTATTCTAGCAGTGATAAATTAATTACAAATATAATTTCCTTATTGATTCAATGTAAAGATAAAACTTGAGAGAGGAGTTTTCTTTGTTCTGAACACTATATAAGAGGTGAGATTTAGGGAGTTAGTCGGACATGAACTCAAGTAGGCTGCCTCATTTCTCCAGTCTCAGATTTGGTACATATGTTTCCTTTTCTGTATTCTATATAGTGCTGCATTGAGTATTGCTTCATTGTCTTACTTAAATTAAGCTCCAACTGAATTATTTGATATTATGACATATTAAATCCAAACACACAACACATTGGCTTTCATCTGTGTTCTATTATTTGTTTTGTTTATTTGGTCTTTAATAAAATAGCCACGGTCAACAAATTTAATTATTTTGCTTGATTTTAAATCCTGGTGTTTTCTAAAGTATGTAAAATAATCCCTATGACTAAAGTAGTGAACATCACATCTCTGAATTGGCAGTAAGAGAAACAATTAGTAAAATCTGGAGTACCATTTCTTGTTTCTCTAGACCAGTAGTGGGCAAACGTTTTGGCCCGAGGGCCACATCTGGGAATAGAAATTGTATGGCGGCCATGAATGCTCACAAAATTGAGGTTGGGGTGATGGAGGGGGTGAGGGCTCTGGCTGGGGGTGCAGGCTCTGGGGTGGGGCCAGAAATGAGGAGTTCAGAGTGCGGGAGGGGGCTCCAGGCTGGGGTGGAGGGGTGGAGTGCGGGAAGAGTGCTCCGGCTGGGGGTGCAGGCTCTGGGGTGGTGCTGGGGATGAGGAGTTTGGGGTGTAGGAGGGTGCTCCGGGCTGGGATCGAAGAGTTTGAAGGCTGGGAGGGGGATCAGGGTTGGGGCAGGGTTTGGGAAATGGGGAGAGGTTTGGGGGTGCTTGCCTCAAGCGGCTCCTGGAAGCAATGGCATGTTCCTTCTCTGTCTCCTATGCAGAGGCATGGCCAGGGGGCTCTGCACACTGCCCCATCTGCATGCACCGCCCATGCAGCTCCTATTGGCTGCAGTTCCTGGCCAATGGGAGCTGTGGGGGCAGTTCTTGGAGCGTGGTCAGCGTGCAGAGTGGAGCCCCCTGACTGCCCCTATGTGTAGGATCCAGAGGGGGGCATGCCACTGCTTCCGGGAGTCACATGGAGCATCCCCTGACCCTGCTCCCCAGCTGTAGCGCAGGAGGGGAGCCATGCCGCTGTTTCCAGGAGCCATGTGGAGTGGCCCCTGACCCTGCTCCCCGGCTGGAGCACTGGAATGGGGCAAACCCCAGACCCCACTCACCAGCAGGAGCTCGAGGACTGGATTAAAACGGCTGGTGGGCCGTATGTGGCCCGCAGGCTGTAGTTTGCCCACCCCTGCTCTAGACTAAATAAGTTTATTTTGTTGGCAGTGTTATTGTAACCATGTTGGTCCCTGAATATGAGAGAAATAAGGTGGGTGACATAATATCTTTTATTGGACCAATTTCCATTTGTGAAAGAGACAAGCTTTGAGCTACACGGAGCTTTTCTTTTTGAAAGATTGTCTCTTGGACAAACAGAAGATGGTGCAATAAAATATATATTCCTCACCCACCTCGTCTCTAAATAAATTTTAGTAATTTCAGGGATACAATTACTTGGCACACAGTCACCTCTCCATCCCACAGATAAAAGGAGCGGCTAGCCCTGTAACCATAACACTAACTTCCTGGCAGTTTAGAAAAAATTGAAGTCAGAGAGTGATTATGTGGCAGGGACATTACACTCAGTCTTCAGGTGAAATAGGTCATATGCTACTTGCCAGGTAAAAATTAAGCAGGCAAGACACAGTGCAGCTTGAGGGCCACATCTCCACCTAGTGCTTCTCTAAATGAGTGAGAAACTAATCCTATTGAAAGCTACAAATTAAAGAAAAATAGCCATCAAAACGAATAAAGACAAACTAACTATTAACATTTATTGGAAAACTTGGCAGGATCAACTATTCGGCCTCTGGCATAAATATAAAGGGAAGAGGTTAAGAAGCTCTAATACACTACTATAAAATTCTCTTACCTGTAAAGGGTTAAGACTCAGGTAACCTGGCTGGCATCTAACCAATAAGGGGACAAGATACTTTCAAATCTTGGGAGGGGGGAAGGTTTTGTGTGTGGCTCTTTGTCTGAGTCAGTGTTATCTTGGGGGACTAAAAGGACCGGCAGAAAATCACCCTCCTCCAACACAGCCTCACCAAACCTCACTTTAGAACCGTAAGTTAGTCAGGCATTGCGAATAGGTTTTGTTTGTTTTGCTTGTGGAGCTTTCCCTGTGCTAAAGGGGAGGTTTGTTCCTGTTTTCTGTAACCTGAACTTTCCCTGTGTTAGAGGGAGGGGTTATTCCTGTTTTACTGTAACATTAAGGTTTTGTCCAGAGGGGGAATCCCTATGAGTTTGGAAATTGAGTACCCTGTAAAATAGTTACCATCCTGATTTTACAGAGATGATTTTTACCTTCTTTGTTTTAATAAAATCCTTCTTTTAAGAAGCTGACTCTTTTCTATTGTTCTAAGACCCCGGGGGTGGGGTTTTAGATCACTGTGTAACCAGTTGGTTAGGAGATTATTCTCAAGCTCCCCAGGAAAGGGGGTTATGGCTTGAGGGGGTATTTTGAGGGGAAGGCGAACTTCAAGTGGTTCCTTTCCCTGGGTCTTGTTTTAATCACTTGATGGTGGCAGTGTTTACCTAATCCCATGTAAAAGGAAACATTTGTACATTGAGGAGTTTTTAACCTAAGGTGGTAGAAATAAGCTTAGGGGGGTTTCATGTGGGTACCCTAGAGTTCAGAGTGGGGAGGGAACCCTGACAGCCTCCATTAACAGAGGATGAGAAGTGTGAGGCAGATATACCAGACTATAAAAATTGAACCCCCAAAATTTTGTTTTAGGGAGAAAAGATCTGTTAGTGAATTAAAATCTAACCTTTTGGTCAGATTTTGTGTTTCAAAATGCTGCTCAAAGTTGAGACACTGAGTACTAACACATAATCGGAAAGTTGTAAGCATCTGTCTGTAGAATAAGAAACTGTGCTCTATATGCATGCCTGAGTGTATGTGTAAGTGGTGTTTTCCTATTACTTCAATTTCAACTTTTTTGCTAGACTTGCATCACTTTATTAATTTGAATTGGGCTTTTTTAGACATTTGAGATAATGTCTGCGGACTGGTCCCTGACTTCAAATTTCTCAAAATTCCTTTGGCTCTACTGACTGGATACATTTCTTGATCAGTGGACTTTCTAAGCCTGAAAGTACCAGAAGGGGGAGGTTCTTGCTTTCAATAAACCTGACCTAATCAATCCCCATTGGGTGATGCCAGTGATTTCAGAAGAGAGGGTCCCATTTTGATTTGCCAAGGGAGTCCCAAGCTGGAATTCCAAGGGGGAAGAACCACACAGCCACCATCTTCAAAAACTGAAGGAAAAGAAAAAGTCTTGCTGCTGGCTTGTTGGCTACAAACTGTGGGTTGCTTGCCTGCAATGGCAGCTGCCATAGCTGCTGCTGTAACCTTTGAGTGAAGGCCTCTGGCCTTGCAATGTTACCATGTCTGACAAAGAATCCTGTGCTTCCTCCACCCAGGGCCGGCTCTAGCTTTTTGGCTGCCCCAAGCAAAAAAAAAATTAAAAAATGGGGTGGCCAGACTGCCGAAGCAAATTAAAAAAAAATGGACACCAGACTGCCGAAGCAAAAAAAAAAAAAGGGCAGCCAGACTGCTGAACCAAAAAAAATGGCCGCCGGACTGCTGAAGCAAAAAAAAAAAAAGACTCACGGCAGGGCGGCCGGAATGTGCCACCCCAAGAATCCCCGGAATGCCACCCCTTACAAGTTGCCACCCCAGGCACGTGCTTTCTCATCTGGTGCCTGGAGCTGGTCCTGCCTCCACCCTCCTGGCTGACCATCAAGCTGTAGGAGTCCAGCAACAAGCAACATGTAAGATTCAACATCTATAAGCAAGTACTCTAGTGACTAGTTGCCAACAAGTCATTGAATGCAAAACAGCAGAGCTGAGAAGACCACCAGCTAATCTTTTCAACTATGTACTAGCTTCCTGAGGCTGAATGAAACCACACGAGTTGTGACAGTGTTTGCTACTGGGCTGCATAGGAGAATATGTAGAACTACCTTTTAAAAAAAAATCAAGCCACCCTCAAACCCACTAGGTGTGAAAATGAACGGCTTAAACTGTACTGCTGGTAAAAGGCTGCTCTGCGTCTCTTCTCACTTGTGTATGATTTATTTTCCTACACTACTTCTTAAAATAAGGGGGTGTAGCGGGGCAGTCACCCTGCTCCAGTTTGGAAGGGGTTAAAAACAGCCCTGGGAAAGGTACCAGAAGCAGAGCACTGCTGGGGAAGGGCAAGAGGAGCTGGGGAGCTCCAACCTGGCAACGCATCAGGCTAAGGCCTTGTTAAGACCTAATGAGGTACTGGGACTGCAGAGGTGTAGCCCGGGGATAGGCAGAGGTAGCTGGTCCAACCCCCTTGCCAATGATGAGTGGCCATTACAGACTGAAGTTTGCCCCAGGGAGAGGGGGCTAGATGAAGACTGGCAGTAGCCAATGAGGCAAGGTGGGTATAGGGGGATTGGGATTCCCCTGGGAAGGGAGACCCAGAGTGTGGGGGCACTGCTGTGGGACATCACACCAAGAAAAGGAGCCCCGGGGTCTGGGAGGGACACGGGGTCTGAAGCAGGCAAGACACCGGCCAACAGGAGGCGCTCCAAGTGTTGGAAGTGAGCTAATTCCCGGATGACCAGCAGGAGGTGCTGCAGCGGTGAGTCTGTGATTTGCTACATGGGTTTTTAATTAAAGTGGTGTCTTCTTAGTACGTTTTCCAATGGATCAGAGACATCAATATATATATATATAAAACTTACTTGTCTTGACATTTATTGTAAGTAAGTCCATCCCCACCGCAGTTGCCACACCGGTCACCTTCAGTATTCACTGCTTTGAAACAACTCAGTGGGGCCAGATGTGCTGCTGCAAAGTGGGGGAAGCACAAGGTAAATGACAAGACAGAAATGAAGCACACAATGCATTGCACTTATTCCTTCAATCATTTCAAGGGGTTAAGGGGAAACTGAAGTTATTCACCTGTAACCAGAGTTCTTTGGAATGAAGTCTGCATATTCACACTTATGGGAGGCATCCCTCGTGCAGATGTCATGGTGGAACCTTTAGGGAGCAGTGCCTGTTAGAACTCTCACATCCTCTCCTGCCCCTGCCCTCACTGTTCCTGAATTTTCTGAGTGCAAGGCTATAAAAGGGGGCATGGCAATACACCTAACTCAGTGACTTGCACTACCTCCTCCAAGTCCCAGGTTGTACTTAGGACTCCAAGGAAGAGGGAGTGTGGGTTAAGTGTGCAAATATGCAGACTACATCTGTGACAGTGCACCCCATAAGGCTTTATGGAAATATGCTTATGTAAGTTGAATGAATGTATATATATATATGACATAACTGGAATATG
The DNA here is from genome assembly GCA_033296515.1 of Macrochelys suwanniensis. Classification (NCBI taxonomy): domain Eukaryota; kingdom Metazoa; phylum Chordata; order Testudines; family Chelydridae; genus Macrochelys; species Macrochelys suwanniensis. The sequence continues at coordinate 11,352,533 of CM065775.1, forward strand.
TTTTATGCTACATATGTCATGTAACATATCTCTGTAAAGGTTATGATCTACTGAATCTATTCCTCCTATTTGTATGCATGTATCATTTTTGTGTTCGAAGTTATGAATATTGGCTTGTGTACTCGCTTGATTTCTAAGTAGCCTTAGTAAAGCATTTGGTCAGCTTCTTGAGAAAGGAATGTGCAAGTTAAGTGCCCAATCAAGGAACGCTTAATTAACAATATATCTTGGGAGTCTTCAATCCACATAAAAAGTCTACCTGAGCACGTTCAAGGTACCATGTGAACAATGGCTGCTACTTGTAAATTCTGAGTCATGCATGGACATTTGACTTGCCCATGTGACTCCAAATCTCCATTTTGTAGCTGGATTCTACACAGGGTAAAGGAGGGGTCTCCACCCAGAAGAGAAAGTCTATTTAAACCCCTGGGAGACCCCTCCATTTTATCTTCAGCTGGCTTAAGAGATAGACTCTCAACTCCAAAGAATACCCAAAAGAAACTGGAACAAAGTACAGTAACTACAGGGGGTGTGAGTGATTACTGGACCCAGACCCAGACTAGTCTGTAAAAGCAAGCTTGCTGGAACACCACTTAGGGTGAGGTTTTATCTGTATTCAGTTTTCTTACTGTATTAGACTTAGACTTGCATATTTTATTTTATTTTACTTGGTAATTCACTTCTGTTTGTTACTACTTGGAACCACTTAAATCCTACTTTCTGTACTTAATAAAATCACTGTTTACTTATTAATTAACCCAGAGTATGTATTAATACCCGGAGGGAGGGGGCAAACATATTAGTGTTATAGAGGGAGAACCATCTATGAGTTTATCCTGTATAATTGGAGAAATGGTCTGAAGTAAACAGGATGAAATTCAATAAGGACAAATGTAAAGCACTCCATTTAGGAAGGAACAAACACACATATAAAATGGGAAATGACTGCCTAGGAAGGAGTATTACAGAAAGGGATCTGGGGGTCATAGTGGACCACAAGCTAAATATGAGTCAACAGTGTAACACTATTGCAAAAAAGAAAACATCATTCCGGAACGTATTAGCAGCAGTGTTGTAAGCAAGACAGGGGAAGTAATACTTGCGCTCTACTCTGCACCAATTAGGCCTCAACTGGAGCACTGTGTCCAGTTCTGGGTGCCACATTTCGGGAAATGTGGACAAATTGGAGAGAGTCGGGAGAAGAGCAACAAAAAAATGATTAAAGGTCTAGAAAACATGACCTATGAGGGAAGATTGAAAAAAAATGGGTTTGTTTCGTCTGGAGAAGAGAAGCCTGAAAGGGGACATGATAACAGTTTTCAAGTACATAAAAAGGTTGTTACAAGGAGGAGGGAGAAAAATTTTTCTCCTTAACCTCTGCGGATAGGACAAGAAGCAATAGGCCTAAATTGCAGCAAGGGGGGGTTTAGGTTGGACATTAGGAAAAACCTTCTAATTGTCAGGGTGGTTAAGCACTTGAATAAATTGCCTAGGGAGGTTGTGGAATCTCCATCATTGGAGGTTTTAAAGAGCAGGTTAGACAAACATCTGCCAGGAATGGTCTAGATAATACTTAGTCCTGCCATGAGTGCAGGAGACTGGACTAGATAACCTCTTCAGGTACCTTCCATATCTATGATTCTATGAATCTGTGAATGGGAACATGTGATCTCAGGACAGGATGTAGAGATAAAATTTCTAGACACCATTCTGAGTCTCTTGGAGCAGGTAGTCCTGGAACCCACAAGGGGAGAGGCAATTCTTGATTTAGTCTTAAGTGGAGTACAAGATCTGGTGCAAGTGATCAATATAGAGGAAATACTCAATAATAGCGACCAAAATGTAATTAAATTTTACATCCTTGTAGAGAGGAAAATACTAAAGAAACCCACCACAGCAGTGTTTAACTTCAAAAAGGGGAACTATACAAAAGTATCTTCGGTTATCCCTCGATGCGAGGATGATCATTGTAGGTTCATTGGTGGGTTTTTAAGTGGTTGAGGAGCCCAATTCATGCTCTGCAGATTTTCCCCACAAAAGTGACAGGTGTAATCTTGGAGGAGACCTAGTTGTTGGCTGAAGTGTTGTATTCCTTCTTCCCTCCTTTGTCACTTCTCTGTCTCTTGAACATGTCTGTTCTCCTCAAAGTGAGCTTTGGCTTGGTGTATGGTCTGACGCCACTGTGTTCTTTTCTGTGCTGAGTCCTCACAGTTTCTTGGTTTGATTCCTCTCTTTTTAATGTGTACTTTCGGTATGTATTTGAAGTGCTTCCACTGCTTCCGCGAGCCCTTCATCCCTGACTTAACTGAGAGAAGAGTACTTGCATTGGGAGGTGAGTGTCAGATATACATATACGGTGGCCTGCCCAGCGGAGTTGGTGTTTTATGACCTGCGCTTCTATACTGCTGATGTTGGCTGCAGAGAGAACGCTGATGTTAGTGTTTTGGTCTTCCCAGCTGATCCTAAGAATCCTCCTGAGGCAGTGCTGCTAGAACCACTCTAGCCGCTTGAGATTTTATCAGTAAGTTACCCAGATCTCACACTCATAGAGAAAGGTGGGGATGATAACTGTTTTGTAAACCAACATCTTGGTGCCTCTTTGCAGATCCCTGTCATTGAAGACTTGTTTGAATAGTCTTCAAAAGGATATGCTGGCACAGTGGATCCTCTATTCAATTTCTGTGAAAATTCTCGCTGTTTGTGAGAGGTGGCTGCCAAGGTATGGAAAATGGTCCACATTATCCAGGGGTTCTTTGCTGATGGTGATTTGTGGAGTATGAAGAGTAGTTTGTGTAGGTGAGGGCTGGTAGGGTACCTTGGTTTTCCCAATGTTGTGAGAGAGACCAAGGCTGTGACAGGCATCTGCAAAAAGATTTTCAGGTTGTCCTCTGTGTGCACGAGAATGATGTTGTCATCTGCATACTGAAGGTCGGTGATGCCAATTCTTGTGATCTCAGATTTTGTATGGAGACATCAGAGATTAAGGAGTTGGCCATCCATATCCTGATTCCATCAGGAAGGCAGTCCCGGATAAGAATCAGGATCACAGCAAGGTAAATGGAGAAGAGTGTTGAAGCAATGACAGAGCCCTGCTTAACACCAGCACGAAGGATGAATGGTTCAGTCTCTGAGTCGTTGCACAGAATGGTGGCAGTCATTCCATCAAGGAGTAGTCTGACTATGGAAATGAATTTATGTGGACAGCTAAACCATGGGGCATCACAATTAATAGAGTCAAAGGCCTTGGTTAGATCAATGAATGCCATTAACAGTTCCTGGTGTTGCTCTCTGCATTTCTCCTGAATCTGTTGTGCCATGAAAATCATGTCCGTTGTGCCTCCGGATGGCCTGAAGCCACACTGTGATTCGGGGAGGAGTTCCTCGGCAAGGGGGAGAAGGCTGTTTAGTAGGATCTGGGCAAGGATCTTCCCTGCGATGGAGTGGAGGGCAATATCTCTGTAGTTCCTGCACAAATATCTGTCCCCTTTCTTGAATATTGTAACAATGTTGTCATTCTCACAGTCAGGTGGAATTTCTTTGCAGGTCCAGATTTTGTCGAGGAGTTGGCAAAGTTTGTGCTGGAGAATTGTTTCACCAACTTTAAAAACCTCAGTTGGGATGCCCTCTGGGCCTGATGCCTTGTGATTTTTTTGTCTAGACGATGGCACGCTGGACTTCCTCAGAAGATGGGGGATCAGCAAGTTGTTTCATTGCTGAGAGTTGTGGAACAGACTTGGTGTCTTCAGAGACCGTAGATTCAAGGTTTAATAGGCTCTCAAAGTGCTCCTTTCTGCATTGTTGAATGGCTGCATTGTCCTTGGGGAGGATGGAGCCATCCTGGGAACATAAGGGGGTTGGGCCTTTGGAGTTGGGCCCATATATAGCTTTTGTTGCTTCAAAGAAGCTTCTCATGTCATCCTGATCTACAAAACAATGGATCTCAGAGGCCTTCTCTTGCCACCACTCATTTCTGATGTCACATAGCCTCCTTTGGACTTTGGCTTTGAGCAGATAAGCGTCATGTTTTCGTTGGTTAGAGGAATCATTTGTAGAGTTACAGAATGCACTTCTTTTCTGTTGAATTAATGCTATAGTTTCCTCATTGTTTTCTTTAAACCAGTCTTTGTGCCAATGAGTGGAATATCCTATAGTTTCAGCACATGCACTGTGAATAGTATTTTTAAACTGATTTGAGTACTCTTGAATGTCAGTGATATTATCAGGCAAGTTAGAGGGTTTCTCAGACAGTTGTTGCTGGAATGTCTAGCAGCTGGCTTGGTCCTGAAGTACTTTGATGTTGCACTGCTTTCGCTTAGTCTTGGGTATATGCGGTGTGATGGAACTGATGGATTGCAACCTTGTTGTGGTAGAGAGGCTTGCATGGGCTAAAGACCCTCAGACTATATCACCCGGAGCTTTCATACTCCTGGTAGAGTCCCCCTTGGCGAGCAGGTCTGAGGCGAGGCTCCTGACTAACCACGGTCCAAACTTCACAAGACCCCAATGGAGGATCAGATGCATATAGAGGCGCTTTCAATACTCTGTGGCTGTGAAGGTGGGTGAGGGCTGCAGCAGGAGAGAGGCTCCTGGTTGTCTTGGATCTCCTTGCCATTGGGTCAGGGTTTTCCTCCTGTCAAGTCTCATGTGGTTACCGCCTGCGAACTGGTTTCCCCATGTTAAAAGATTTCATGTGCAGGCCTCTGCCAAACGGCTCGCTCCCGCATAAAGTCCTGTGGCAACAGAAAAGTGGCAGTGTCTCTGGGAGTCTTTAGCCACAAATCTGCATGCATATCAGAAGCAGGACGCATACCAAACAATCAATGGGGCCACTGGACAATCGAGCTACTAAAGGATCACCCAAGAAGTCAAAGACTTTATAGAAAAGCTAAATAAATTCTTTGCATCGTCTTAACTGTAGGGGATGTGAGGAAGATCCCCACACCTGAGCCTTTCTTTTCAAGGAAAAAATCTGGGGAACTGTCCCAGATTGAGGTGTCAGTACAGACAGTTTTGGAACAAACTGATAAATAGTAGGGGAACATTTCAACCTCCCTGGACACACAATTGCAGACCTAAAGGTAGCCATCCTGCAGCAAAAAAACTTCAGGACCAGACTCCAAAGAGAAACTGTAGAGCTTCAGTTCATTTGCAAATTTGACACCATCAGCTCAGGACTAAACAAAGACTATGAATGGCTAGCCAACTACAAAAGCAGTTTCTCCTCCCTTGGTGTTCACACCTCAACTGCTAGAAGAGGGCCTCACCCTCCCTGATTAAGCTTACCTCGTTATCTCTAGCCTGAATCTTCCCTGCACTTTTATATCTGCCTCTGGACATTTCCACTGCTTGCATCCGAAGAAGTGGGTATTCACCCACGAAAGCTTATGCTTCAATACCTCTGTTAGTCTATAAGGTGCCACAGGACCCTTTGTCGCTTCTGATAAATAGTAATAAGTCATTAGGGTGAAAGGAATTCACCCAAGAGTTCTGAAGGAATTCAAATATATAATTGTAGAACTGCTATCTATGTTATGTAACCTATTGCTTCAATCAATATCTGTATCAGATGACTGACAAATAGCTAATATGATGCTGAGTTTTACAAAAGCTCCAGAGGCGATTTTGGCAATTACAGCCCAGTAAGCATAACTTCGGTATCAGGCAAACTGATTGAAACTAGAGAACATCTATGTGTCTCACAATTCTGAATATGATATATTGGGGAAAAGTCAACATGGCTTTTATAAAGGGAAATCATGCTTCACCAGTTAGAATTCTTTGAGGAGGTCAACAAGCACGTGCACCAGGGTGGCCTGTGGATACAGTATATTTGGACTTTCAAAAAGCCTTTGACAAGTTCCCTCAGCAAAGGCTCTTGAGCATATTAAGCAATCACGGGATAAGATGCAGCTCCTCTCCTGGATCAGTAACCAGTTAAAATATAGGAGACAGAGGATAGGAATAGGAGAGAGGTAAATAGTGGCATCCCCCTGGGATCTCTACAGGGAACAGTTGAGTTCAGCATATTCATAAATGCTCTGGAAAAAAAGGGACAGACAGTGATGTGACAAAATTTGTAGGCAATATAACATTACTCAAGATAGTTGACTGCATAGAGTCCAAGGAATCTCATTAGACTGGGTGACAAAATAGCAGATGAAATTCAATGTTGATCAATGCGAAGTAACGCACAATGGAAAAACATAGCCTCAACTATACCAAAATGATGGGATCTAAATTAGCTGTTACAACTCAGAAAATATCTTGGAGTCATTGTAGATGGTTCACTGAAAACATTTGCTCAATGTACAGCATCAGTCAAAAAAGCTAACAAAAGTAGGAATCATTAGGAAAGGGATAGATAATAAGACAGAAAATATCATAATGCCACTAAATAAATCCATGGTATGCCCACACCTTGAGTACAAAGACTGATTAGACTTGGAAAAGATACAGAGAAGTGCAAGTAAATGATAAGGGGTATGGATTAGCGTCTAAATGAAGATAGATTAAAAACACTGGGTCTGTTCAGCTTGGAAAATAGACTGAGGGACAACATGATAGAGGTGTATACAATCATGAATGATGTGGTAAAAGTGAAGAGGGAAGTGTTATTTACTCCTTCTCATAACACACAAACCAGGGGTCACCCAATGAAATTAATAGGCAGCCGGTTTAAAACAAACATATGGAAATACTTCTTCACCGAATCCCTGGTCAACTGATGGAATGTATTGTCAGGGGATGTTGTGAAGGCCGAAGTATAACTGTGCTCAAAAAAGTATTAGATAAGTTCATGGCAGATGGGTCTATTAATGGCTATTAGAGAAAATGATCAGGGGTGTAACCCCATTTTCTGGGTGTCCCTAAACCTCTGACAGCTAGAAGCTCGGACTGGATGATGGGAGATCACTGAGTAAAATACCCTGTTCTGTACACTGCCTCTGAAGCATCTGACACTGGTCACTGTTGGAAGAAAAGATAGTCTAGACCAGGGGTCTCAAACACATGGCCCATGGGGTTATTTTCTGCTGCCCGCCAGCTCTCCACGCACCCCCCCCGCTCTTACCTAGAGCCTGCCCTACTTACCCCTCATGCAGCTGCACCCCCGCCCTGAGCATCCTGCCGCACCCCGAACTCCTCCCGCAGCCGAACCCCCTGCCGCACCCATCCTGCACCCGAACCCCTCCTGCAGCCGAACTCTCTGCCCTAAGCCCTCTGCCGCACTCCGCACTCCTACTCCCTGCCCTGAGTCCCCTGCTGCACCCCGACCCTGCACACCTGCTGCACCTCAACTCCCTGCCCTGAGCCCCCTGCCGCACCCCGCACCTCTTCTGCACCTCCTGGGGGCAGAGTTGGGGTGGGGATTTCAAGGAAGGGGTTGGAATGGGGGCAGGGAAGGGGTAGGAAGAGGCGGGGCAGGGGCGGGCCCTCATGGAAGGGGTGGAGCAGGGGCGGGGCTGGTGGTGGCTGTGGTGCGGGGGGTGTCAGGGATGAAGCCCTCGGGCCAATGTACTAGTTCTCATGTGGCCCCCGTGGTCATTTCAGTTTGAGACCCCTGGTCTAGATGGATCACTGCTCTGTCCCAATATGGCCAGTCTCATGTTCTTAATTAATATAATTGCTTTTTTGACACTTCCTGACCAACCTGATTTTGCAGTTTGTAAGACGTGTGTAAAAGTGGAGATGTATACCAATCTTTGGATAGAGAGCCAAGGATGTCATAAATAGGGTGAGAAGTCTCCTCAACTATGACAGAGGGGATGATCACACTAGTTGGCATTCTCTCAAATGGTGGTATGTCATAGGGGAGAGAGGTCACATCTAAACACACAGATCTAAAGCCATTTAAAACTATTATGCTAATAGAGTTATGGGGCTTAGCATTCATGATAGAATGGCAGATAAACTAGAGGAAATGTTTGCAGACAATGGAATAATTAGGAATCGGAAGGAAACAAAGGCCATCAAGACTAACTTTTGACTCCTGTTTTTGAAAACAGTTGCCTAGAATTGCAATTGTCTTTCTATACACTAGCTCTTGGTTACTATGGCCTGAATTTTCAAAAATGTCACTTTCAAATTTAGCAATTTGAACAGCTTAATGGCTTTAGTTTGGTGTCTCTGGGCACTCATGGGATTTACAAAAAGTGAAGGAAGAGTTGTGGAAGCTATATGCTAACTTGCCTGGATGCAGAACTGAACTTTCAGGTGGCTATAGGTAAGGGGATCAAGTCCTACCTTCACTGACAGTTCTGGTTTTGCCTTTAGTCTGATCCTGAGAAGAAGAATGCTAAAGTAGAATATCTTTGAGTTTAGTGATGTTTCATAAGGAAATGCTGGATCTAGCAAAAGCTTACAGCTAATTCCCTGTAATCAGGCGCCTCCTCATAAGACAGCATAAGAAAGATCATGTTCCTTTTCTGCCTCCCTGACAACAAAACAAAAATGAAGTAGTTGGGTCCCATGTCTGATTTCCCAGATTCCCACAATCATGAGATTCTCCTCAAAAGTTTACTGTAGGTCTCTGATGCCTGGGAAAGAAATGTCAAAGAGGAAAGGACATTTCTTCTCCTTTTTGGAATCTAGTCTCCAGAACAGGAAACACCCATAAACTTGGTAAGGAAAAAAATCTTCCAAATTTAAGAATTGAGAGCATTCATAATTTCTTTGATGTGTACAATAGACAAGGAAACATTCAAAACTAGTAACCAGACACTGTGGGTTTGAGTCATTTAATCCTTGAGAAGAAGAGTTGTCACACCTTTTCATTAGCCCAGTATAGACAATATCTGTTGATTAAAGTATCTAATTTAAAAAAAAAAACAACTGTGTGCCAGCACCATAAGACTAGAGATTGCATTTGGTTCTCTTCTGTAATACGGCATAAAAATTTAACTAAAATGAGAAACTGATTTGACTGAAAGGGACAAAAACTATTCAAGGTATGAGAACTTTTACATTTCTGCGCATGTGGGTGCTACACAGTAAAAATAGTGAATGAGCACTGCAAACAACCCCAAACACATGGAAACTGGGAATTTTACATCTGTTTAGGATATTAACACTTCAGACCAAATATAATAGCATTGGCACCTGCCTCTTGCAAGCGCCCCCTCCTTGGTCCAATACATGCCTACTCACTCAGTTTTGAACAGGGTGGCCTGCCTCTCTCAAGCATGCAGCTCCCGAAGGAGGGTTCTTTTTTTGTGTGTGTGTGGGTCTTTGGTGACTCAGCCTTCCAGTCGAGAAACACACACTGTTCCCTGCTTCCAGGGTATACAGTCTCTAGTTCTTTCTCAGGCCCCAGTACAGGTCCATAGCACCAAGGTTTCCTCCCTGGAAGTATTGCCTTCTTTAACAGCCTAACAGGGGCGCATCTTGGTACCCTCAGTTGGTATCCTTTCAGCAGCCCTCCCTGGGCTCAGTCTTCAACCAGACCAGCATGGCCCAGCATGGTACCCTTGCCTGGTCTGGTTAGCTTCTGGGCTCAGTTCCCTGGGCTCAGCCTACCCAAACTGACCTGTCCTTAATCCTGCTGCTCTTCCAGCCAGCCAGGCACCCAGTCCTCCCTCTTTGAGCTCCAGAAAGAACTGGTTGCTCTGCCCCTGCTATTTCCTTTTATATGGTCCTTCTGGCCCCTGATTGATCGCTTCAGCAGCTCCTCTGATTGGCTGCTGGGAGGATTTCTCCTCTGCTCCTTTCTGAGGAGGGAAGAGGCAGGGCAACAAGGCCTCAAGCAGGTGGCCTCTGGATCTAGTCCACCCTGTCACACCAAAGTAGGTAATGAGAATGATTACATTCTTCCTGGATGTTTCAGCATTCTTTCCTCTTTAAATGTTTCCCATCTCATTAGCTCTCACGTAGCATGTTCTGTAGCCAAAGAGGACTCCCATACCATGTAAGCAGGTATCTACCCCAACTTTCCAAACAGCTGTTCCCAAAAGTCAGCTGCCTTGTGTGCTAGGAGCCTCTCCAAACCTCTTTTATTGCCTCCTGAGCTGAGGAAGCATGTAGGATCACAGACAGCCGCAGCGGCACAGGAGCCAGCAAACAGAGCTGTAAACAGGGGAGTTTGAGTGGGAGTTTGTATGGGGAGTTTGTAATGCATTATTGTATTAGACGAAGGTTTCTAACCATGAGAGGAGTGAAGTTCTGGAACAGCCTTCCCAGGGAATCGGTGGGGGCAAAAGACCTATCTGGCTTCAAGATTAAGCTAGATAAGTTTATGGAGGGGACGGTTTGATGGGATAACATGATCTTAGTCAAAGGTCAATTAATTGCCATCAGTGGTAAATAGGACCAATGGTCAGTGATGGGATGTTGGAAGTTACTACAGAGAACTTTTTCCTGGGTGTCTGGCTGGTGAGTCTTGCCCACATGCTCAGGATTCAGCTGATCGCCATATTTGGGGTCGGGAAGGAATTTTCCTCCAGGGTAGATTGGCAGAGGCCCTGGAGGTTTTTCGCCTTCCTCTGCAGCATGGGGCACGGGTCACTTGCTGCAGGATTCTCTGCATCTTGAAGTCTTTAAACCATGATTTGAGGACTTCAATAGCTGAGACATAGGTGAGAGGATTATTCCAGCAGTGGGTGGGTGAGATTCTGTGGCCTGCATTGTGCAGGAGGTCAGACTAGATGATCATAATGATCCCTTCTGACCTTAAAGTCTATGAGTCTATTGCGGGGGCTTGTTTTGGGTTTGTTTTTGCTGTGGGTGGCGGTGTTTGGGTTTGTTTTGTGTTTTCTGGACTAACAGGATTTAGGTGGGAAGGCTATGACAGATACAGAGGAAGCAGTGGTCATGACCTAAGCAGTGGAGGACACAATGAAGATGACTGGATGTGGCAGCTGCGGTATGTACATGATTCTGGAGGGGGTACCTGAAAAGAGTTTTGTCTGCATGAGTGCTGCCTGATAGATCTGATAGAAGAAAAGATCTGAGGATTGGAGATGCAGGTGGAAACTCTGGTCGAGTTTAGAATGGGGTTCGAGCAGATGATGGCGCAAAGGCATGAGGTGGCTGAAGGGGAAAGCTCAGACATGCAAATGGAAGCAGGATCAAAGGCCTCTGAGTGGGGACTGCTGGGTGAAAAAAATGGACAGTGGAAGCATGTGACTAAGATAACCAGGCAGAGGAAAAGAGGGCCAGTGAAGGAGAAACAAGGCTCATGAACAGGTTTGCGGAGTTGGAGAATGAAGAAGGGATACAGCAGGTGGTCACAAAAGTTGGAAGGGCAAGGAAGAAGAGAAGAGCACCTAGTCCCATAGAAAAAGGAGACGAGTCAATGGAGACAACACCAAATATGAGCCCCAGGAGGATACAGGATGGGTTGAAGAGGATTACAAGGGAAAATAGGAATGGAAAGGACTTGCAGCCAGAGGGAACACGGGATACACCAGAGATTCACACTGTCACCAGGAAAAGGCAGGTCTACATGATTGGGGACTCCTTACTGAGAAGAATAGACAGGCCTGTAACCAGAGCTGATTCAGAGAACAGAAGGGTGTGCTGTCTGCCAGGTGCTAAGATACGAGATGTGGACCTGAGGCTGAAGAGGATCCTTAAGGGAGCGGGAAAGAATCCATTGATCATCCATGTAGGAACAAATGATACGGCTAGATTCTCGCTGGAACGAATAAAGGGAGACTATGCCAGGCTGGGGAAGGCACTTAAGGAAATGGAGGCTCAGGTGATCTTCACTGGGATTCTGCCTGTTCCTAGAGAAGGGCAACAAAAGTGTGACAGGATTCTGATGCTCAACAGATGGCTCAGGCAGTGGTGTTATAAGGCGGGCTTTGGGATGTATGGCCACTGGGAGGCATTCATGGACAGAGGACTGTTCTCTCGGGATGGACTTCACCTGAGTAGGGAGGGAAATAGACTTCTAGGATGGAGGCTGGCACAACTGATTAAGAGAGCTTTAAACTAGGAATTTGGGGGAGACAGTTGTGAGATGTCCAGGTAATCTCCACGCCGGATTCTAACATTGAGAGGGAAGAAAAAGAAGTAAGAAAGGATATAGCCGGGGGTAGGAGAATGGACATGAAGCAGGGCAAAGTGGATACTAGTCTAATAGATCACACTGGTGGTACAATGTCCGTACCAAATTGGGTAAAGAATGTGAGTGAGGCCAAACAGCAAAAATTAAGATGTTTGTACACCAATGCGAGGAGCCTACGTAACAAAATGAAGGAACGAGAGCTACTGGTCCAGGAAGTGAAACCAGATATGATAGGAATAACAGAAACATGGTGGAATAGTAGTCATGACTGGAGTACAGGTACTGAAGGATATGTGCTGTTTAGGAAAGACAGAAATAAAGGTAAAGGTGGTGGAGTAGCATTGTATATCAATGATGAGGTAGACTATAAAGAAATAAAAAGTGATGGAATGGATAAGACAGAGTCTGTCTGGGCAAAAATCACATTGGAGAATAAAACTACTAGAACCTGCCCTGGGATAGTGCTTGGGGTGTGCTATAGACCACCGGGATCTAATTTGGATACGGATAGAGACCTCTTTAATGTTTTAAGGAAGTAAATACTAATGGGAACTGCGTGATCATGAAAGACTTCAACTTCCCAGATATAGATTGGAGAACAAGTGCTAGTAATAATAATAGGGCTCAGATTTTCCTAAATGTGATAGCTGATGAATTCCTTCATCAGGTAGTTGCTGAACCAACAAGGGGGGATGCCATTTTAGATTTGGTTTTGGTGAATAATGAGGACCTCATGGAAGAAATGGTTGTAGGGGACAACCTTGGCTCGAGTGATCATGAGCTAATTCAGTTCAAACTAAATGGAAGGATAAACAAAAATAAATCTGAGACTAGGGTTTTGATTTCAAAAGGGCTAGCTTTAATAAATTAAGGAAATTAGTTAGGGAAGTGGATTGGACTAAAGAACTTATGGATCTAAAGGCGGAGGAGGCCTGGGATTATTTCAAGTTAAAGTTGCAGAAGCTATCAGAAGCCTGTATCCCAAGAAAGGGGAAAAAAATCACAGGCAGTAGTCTTAGACCAAGCTGGATGAGCAAGCATCTCAGAGAGATGATTAAGAAAAAGCAGAAAGCATTCAAGGAGTGGAAGATGGGAGGGATCAGCAAAGAAAGCTACTTTATTGAGGTCAGAGCATGTCGGGATAAAGTGAGACAGGCTAAAAGTCATGTAGAGTTGGACCTTGCAAAGGGAATTTAAATCTTTAGTAAAAGATTTTATAGACATATAAATAGGAAGAAAACAAAGAAAGAAGAAGTGGGACCGCTAAACACTGAGGATGGAGTGGAGGTTAAGGATAATCTAGGCATCGCCCAATATCTAAACAAATACTTTGCCTCAGTCTTTAATGAGGATAATGAGGAGCTTAGGGATAATGGCAGCATGAGAAAAAGGAATAAGGATATGGAGGTAGATATTACCATATCCGAGGAAGAAACCAAACCCGAACAGCTTAGTGGGAGTAAATCGGGGGGCCCAGATAATCTTCATCCAAGAATATTAAAGGAACTGGCACATGAAATTGCAAGCCCATTAGCAAAAAATTTTAATGAATCTCTAAACTCAGGGGTTGTACCATTTGACTGGAGAATTGCTAATATAGTTCCTATTTTTAAGAAAGGGGAAAAAAGTGACCCAGGTAACTACAGGCCTGTTAGTTTGACATCTGTAGTATGCAAGGTCTTGGAAAAAATTTTGAAGGAGAAAGTAGTTAAGGACCTTGAGGTCAATGGCAATTGGGACAAATTACAACATGGTTTTACAAAAGGTAGATCGTGCCAAACCAACCTGATCTCCTTCTTTGAGAAAGTATTCAGAAAAGGATCGGGGTATCATACAGGAAGATCTGGATGACCTTGTAAACTGGAGAATAGTAATAGGATGACATTTAATAGTGAAAAGTGTAAGGTTATGCATTTAGGGATTAATAACAAGAATTTTAGTTATAAGATGGGGATACATCAGTTGGAAGTAACGGAAGAGGAGAAGGACCTCGGAGACCTGGTTGATCACAGGATGACTATGAGTCGCCAATGTGATATGGCCGTGAAAAAAGCTAATATGGTATTGGGATGCATTAGGCGAGGCATTTCCTGTAGAGATAAGAAGGTGTTAGTACCGTTATACAAGGCATTGGTGAGACCTCATTTGGAATACTGTGTGCAGTGCTGGTCTCCCATGTTTAAGAAGAATGAATTCAAACTGGAACAGGTACAAAGAAGGGCCACTAGGATGAACCGAGGAATGGAAAATCTGTCTTATGAAAGGAGACTCAAGGAGCTTGGTTTCTTTATCTTAACCAAAAGAAGGGTGAGGGTAGATATGATTGCTCTCTTTAAATATATTAGAGGGATTAATACCAGGGAGGGAGAGGAATTATTTAAACTCAGTACCAGTGTGGACACAAGAACAAATGGATATAAACTGGCCATCAGGAAGTTTAGACTTGAAATTAGATGAAGGTTTCTAACCATCAGAGGAGTGAAGTTTTAGAACCGCCTTCCAAGGGAAGCAGTGGGGGCAAAAGACGTATCTGGCTTCAAGATTAAACTAGATAAGTTTATGGAGGGGATGATTTGATGGGATAACATGATCTTGGCAATTAATTGACCTTTGACTATCAGTGGTAAATAGGCCCAATGGTCAGTGATAGGATGTTAGAAGTTACTACAGAGAACTTTTTCCTGGGTGTCTGGCTGGTGAGTCTTGCCCACATGCTCAGCGTTGAGCTGATCGCCATATTTGGGGTCGGGAAGGAATTTTCTTCCAGGGTAGATTGGCAGAGGCCCTGGAGGTTTTTCGCCTTCCGCTGCAGCATGGGGTACGGGTCACTTGCTTCAGGATTCTCTGCATCTTGAAGTCTTTAAACCATGATTTGAGGATTTCAATAGCTGAGACATAGGTGAGAGGATTATTCCAGAAGTGAGCGGGTGAGATTCTGTGGCCTGCATCGTGCAGGAAGTCAGACTAGATGATCATAATGTTCCCTTCTGACCTTAAAGTTTATGAGTCTATGAGCAGGGGAATAAGTGTATAGTGAGACAGTTTAGATATTGCAGTGATTAGTGTTATAGAATAACCATCCAAATATATAGGTATGATATAGAAAATCCACTGATTAGACAGGGCAAGCTGAGGGAGGTTGTCAGCTTTCCAGCAGAGGTGAGGCAGGATCAAACAATACTGCAGCCTTTCCCAGTAGGCACACAAACTCTCTCACCTTTGTGGAAGAGCCCCCTGCCCAAAAAAGTCTGTTACCTAGTCCCCAGAGGACAATCATATAAGAACTAGCCACTTTTGTAAGAGTTAATTGATTCTGCTATGTGTTTTTGTAAATAATAATGCAGGTCTTGCCTTTGCCAAATACAGCTTTGCACTGTCTCTCATGGTTACGGCATCTCCCTTGGAAACAACAGTCTTTGTCACCGCATGGAGTTCCATCCTGCTTAAATACATCCTCTGGACACCAGTGGGAAGTCCCATTGCAATACTCAGGAAGGTCACACTCACCAATACTTTCTCTGCATATTTTCCCTTGTCTATGAAACTGTTAAAATAAGAATACAAGGTTCTGGAGGTGATTTATTTCTGGAGGCCTTTTCCACAAGCTGCCATTTGCCTTCTTAAAATATGTTTGTTTTAGGAGTCCCCAAATATCTAACAGGTAAGAAAAAAAAGCCACCTGCAGTTGCTTTGCCAATTATTTTAACACAGATCAGGTAAGAGGAAGATGCAACATAAATACCCCTTGTGCTGTTAATTAAAGAGTGCACTCTAATTCCAGTATTTAAAATATTTATGATTTTTTTCCACTCCCAAATTATGATAAATTCTTCATATTTTTAATCAATAATAATGAACAATGGAAAATATAGTTTTTGCCTATCTTTTTTTTCATGTGAAGTATTAGAGCTGGGGTCACTTCACCCATAGTGTTCAGAAGCTGGATATGTCAGTCACTGAGGAGAGGGGGATGGGACCCACCTATCAATATCCTCTACAGAATGAGTACTTAATAGAAGTATTACTGTAGCTCCTCAGAGCTGTAGCCAACGACCCAGATCCCACTGTGCTCGGCACTATACAAACACAGAACAAGAAGATAGTCCCAGCCCCAAAGAGCCAGAGCCCAAGTATAAGACAAGAGACAAATGATGGATTCAGATAGATAGGGGAGCATACAAGGAAACAATTTGACTAACTATTGTCAATTTTTGGTAGGCATTAAGGAAAAGGAGAGTTTTGAGATGGGTTTTGCAGGGTAATTGCTTAGTTTTAATCAATGTTTGTGGAGAGCTTCTCCAAATCATGAGGGACGGCATGGGAGTAAGCATGAAAGTCCCTGTTTGAAAATTTAACAAGTGGGTAATGGAGGCCGACACCATGGGTGGATTGGAGTTGAGCATTGACCACTCAGTAGTAAATGAGGGATGACATGGTGGGGATTGGTCAAGAAGGGTCTTGAAAGTGAAGAAAAGTAGCTTATATTTAATGTGATAGAGAAGAGGGAGACAGGAGAGGGAAGTAAAGAGACAGGTGACATGGTCAAAGTGACAGACTAGGGAAATGATCTTTGCAGCAGATTTATGAAAGGATTAGGGCTGTTGATTAATCACAGTTAACTCACGTGATTAATTCCAAAAAAATTAATCACAGTTAAAAAAAATTAATCAAGATTAATCACTGCTTTAATCTCACTGTTAAACAATAAAATACCAATTGAAATGTATTAAATATTTTGGATGTTTTTCTACATTTTCAAATATTTTGTTTTCAATTACAACACAGAATAGAAAGTGTACAGTGTTCACTTTATATTATTATTTTATTAGAAATGTTTCTTTTATCATTTTTACAGTGCAAATAGTATTTTTCAATTTACCTCAGACAAGTACTGTAGTGCATTTTCCTATTCATGAAAGTGCAACTTACAAATGTAGAATTTTTGTTACATAAGTGAACTCAAAAACAAAACAACGTAAAACTTCAGAGCTAACACTTCCACTCAGTCCTATTTCTTGGTTAGCCAATTTCTAAGACAAACAAGTTTGTTTACATTTGCGGGAGATAATGCTGCCTGCTTCTTATTTACAAAGTAACCTGAAAGTGAGAAGAGGTGTTCACATGGCAATTTTGTAGCCGGCATTGCAGGGTATTTACATGCCAGATATGCTTAACATTTGTATGCCCCTTCATGCTTTGGCCACCATTCCAGAGAACATGCTACCATGCTGCTGAAGAAAAGTGTTACTTAAATTTGTGACTGATCTCCTTGGGGGAGAATTGTATGTCTCCTGCTCTGTTTTACCTGCATTCTACTATATATTTCATGTTATAGCAGTCTTGGATGATGACCCAGCAATAAACCCAGTTCTTCATTTTAAGAATACTTTCACTGTAGATTTGACAAAACACAAAGAAGTTACCAATGTGAAATTTCTAAAGATACAGCACTTGACTCAAGGTTTAAGAATATGAAGTGCCTTCCAAAATCTGAGAGGGATGAGGTATGGAGCATGCTTTCAGAAGTCTTAAAAGACCAACACTCTGATGGAGAAACTACAGAACCCAACCACTGAAAAAGAAAATCAACTGTCTGCTGGTGGCATCTGATTCAGATGATGAAAATGAAAATGCATCGGTCCATACTGCTTTGGATCATTATCGAGCAGAACCTGTCATCAGTATGTCCTCTGTAATGGTGGTTGAAGTATGAAGGGACATATGAATCTTTAGTGCATCTGGCACATAAATATCTTGTGATGCCAGCTACAACAGTGCCATGCGAAAACTTGTGCTGACTTTCAGGTGACATTGTAAACAAGAAGCGGGCAGCATTATTTCCCGCAAATGTGAACAAACTTGTTTGTCTGAGCGATTGGATGAACAAGAAGTAGGACAAAATGGATTTGTAGGCTTTAAGGTTTTACATTGTTTTGTTTTTCAGTGCAGTTATTTTTGTACATAATTCTACATTTGGAAGTTCAACTTTCATGATAAAGAGATTGCACTACAGTACTTGTAATGGGGGAATTGAAAAATACTATTTATTTTGTTTTTTACAGTGAAAATATATGTAATCAAAAATAAATATAAAGTGAGCACTGTATACTTTGTATTCTGTGTTATAATTAAAATCATTATACTTGAAAATGTAGAAAACATCCATAAATATTTAAATTAATGGTATTCTATTTTTGTTTAATAGCGTGATTAATCGTGTGATTAACCTAGATTAATTTTTTTAATTGCTTGACAGCCCTACAAAGGATATGAGTGGGGAAAGACTGCATTTGCCAAGACCAGAGAGAAGGATATTGCAGTAACTGAATTGTGAGATGATGAGAGCTGGGATGAGTTTTAGGTGTCTGACTGGATAAGAAAGTTATACAGAAAGAATTGGCAAGGTTAACAAACTGCCTGGATGTGAGGTACTAGAGACCGGTCCAGGTCAATGATGGCACATAGGTTACGGGCCTGAGGGACAGACAGGATGGTGGTATCCACAGTGATCAAAAGGAGGTAGTGGGGAGGGCATAGTGGGGATGGAGAGAAAGAGATGAAGAGTTCTGTTTTAACCATGTTGATCTTGAGCTGATGGCTGGACATCCATAAGGATACATCAGAGATTTCTGTTTCGGGAGAGGAAGATAAGTCTGGAGTAGTGAAGTAGATCTGTAAGAATGTGCTTTGTTTTATCTCAAAGGAGAGTCTGCTTCCTCCTCTGCCAATTCTAGAGGAGTCCATGAATCTTTAAGTAAATGCAGCCTTGTGGCAAATATTTATGAATAATTGGGCACTGGGGAAAAAGCACTGTGTGCCCAGTACTACACATCTATAGAAAACATCCTCTGGAACTTTTGCCCAGTGTTTCTCAGCTACTAGAGTGGAAGGATCGGGTGATGTTATGAAGTTGGATTGCTCTCAGAGGGCTCCTACTCATGAGGATGGAAGTAAAGGGCTGTAAGGGATGGTAGGTAGTGGAAGTGAATATAGAGTTTCTTCAATCCCAGGAGTTTCTCTTCCGAGTCCGGTATGTCCTGACCAGTTGAGATACTGATCTGTAGGGAGGGCTGAATGGAAGCACTTTGTACTACTGTACGGGTTCCTGCAGCAGCAGGTCCCACACTGATTCCATCAGTGATAGCACAAGAACTCCCTGCTGTTGACACAGGCTTTTCTAGTGTCTAGAGGAGGTGACTGTATCCTTTATTGTGGAATCCTAACTTGAGGGCATGGCTGTCACCATGGTCTCCTCCAGATGATCTGAGAAATCTCAGACAGCTCTCCAGAGAGTGCAGAAGAGGAACTTCTTTCCATCTAAGTAAGGATGCCTTGCACTAGGAGCTGGAATAGGCTCTCCTCCTTCGTAAGCCATCTTGACAGTCCCCAGGCTCAGATGACTCTGGATATATAGGCACTCCATGCTATGGTGGGAAGCCAAGAATGACGATAAAGGAAGAGAAGGACAATAGAGAAAAGTTTGAAGTCCAGGTAGGAAGATAATATTGGGGAAAATATCAATTGGGGGATGTTTTGAAGTCACATAGGGTATGTCTACACAGCATTTGAGAACGAGTCTCCTAGCCAAGGTCCACAGACTTGTGCTAGCAGGGCTCATGCTAGTGCACTATTTTTAGCTGTGTGAGACGGTGCTTTGAGATTTTGACTCAGGCTGGAGTTTGTGCTCTCAAACTCATTCCTTCTGCCCCAGGTTCAGCGTCTGAGCTCCAGCCCAAGCTGCAACATCAAAACACTGTCTACACAGCACACTGGAGCATGAACTGCAAGCACAAGTCTGTTGACCTAGGCTGGGAGGCTCGCTTCCAAAAGCTGAGTAGACATTCCAATAGGGCTTGAAGCCATGCACTGCCAATGGAGGCAGAACATTCTGGAGAGGATGTTGATGGGCAGGTCCTTTCAGTCTCTCACCAGTCTGTCATTGACAGCTTTAGCTGCCATCCTAGATGAGTGCCTTAACTAACAGTTTATAAAATTATTTTCATGCTTTCCCTGGCCCAATGACTATTCAGTCATGCATCATGATAATGGATTATTATCCAAAAACATTTGATTTAAGGTGAAACAAAATATTTTGTTTGAACATTATTGAAATATTTACATTTTTTTGTTTGGTCAAAATCACTGAGTGAACTCTACACGAATTAGCAAATGGTTTTGGTTTCACCAAAATTTTCTTTTTCAGAAAGAACTATTTGCTAAAAACAAATTGCTCAACTCTAACCTCAACCCATCTACATGGGATTAGCAGATGCAGTAGTTGAGCAGTAAATTGTGAAAATGAATAGTATTGCCACTGGCTACTAACTTTTAAAACAAGTAATTAAACATTCAGTTTACCATAAAATACAAAACCTATATAACGTTTTTCTTACCTGACATTTTTTGCAGCAAAGTCCAGAAATACAAGCAGCACCTCGTTTTATTGTACAATTGGATAGGCAACAACCATTCCGCAGGCACACCTTCAAGTAGAAAATGAATGGCACCTCACCTTAAAAATCTGTTGTAGGACTCTCCTGTAATAACAGCGCTCTTACCATTTATTTTTTAATTTCAAACAGTAACAAAGCTTAGTGAATTTGAGAGACAAACTCCCATTTCTTACCTAGTTCTAATTACATAGAATTTTTAAAAGGTATTATTATTACTATTATTATTATTATTATTATTATTTGCTATTTCTTCTACTCAAGGAATCCAAAGAGAATGCTGACATCAAGAGAGGAAGGATGGTCCAATGGCTAGGGCAGCCAATTGAGACTAAGTGTACTGGGTTCAATTGCCTGCTCTGCTGTGAGCTTAGGCAAGTCACTTAGTTTTCTGTTCGTCAGTTCCCGATATGTAAAATGGGGGCAATAGAGAAGTACAATCTCACAGGGGTGTTGTGGGATAAATACATTAAAAATATTTAAAAGATTGTGAGGTGCAAGACATTACAGTTACGTAAGTACCATAGATATATGTAATATTTCTAATGATTTTAAGATATTCACAAACAAAATTAATTGTTTTATTTTAATGTAAAGTTTTAAAGGCAGATCCACCAATATACTAGAGTAACACAAAGAAGCCGAAATGTACTTTGTGAATCTGGCATTGATTTTCTAATTGACTTACTGGCTTACAGGGTTGTGTTAGTGAGACTGGTACTATGTGATATTACGTGTGGGGATAGCATAGTCCCTAAGTCCCAATGTCACCATGCTTTAAGGGCACCCTGTACTCCTGCCCCAGTTCTCCTGTCTGTGTTGCCAAAATGAGAGTGGTGCCAAGATAACCTTTTAAGGTGGGGAGCTTTTTAAGCATTGATGTTTGAGCTAGTATGCAGCTATGCAATCTTTAAAGATCAGTGAGTTTAGTCACATAAGGTGCATGTTTCTAGTCTCCCCTCGAACCAGAGCCATTATACCGAATAGAACTGTGGCAAGTAAATTAGCTGCAGATGGGTGGTGATTGATTGAGTTAGCATTGATGTCACAGTGGCCCAGGGAAGTTATCCAGGCTGTTGACCTGAGTCTGTTTGTAGCCAGCTGTGCTAATTGGGCCTACAAATTTACTCTAATTATGAACTCAACTGTAAAATGTAAGTGTGAAGGAACTGCTCAGACTGATGACAACACCAGTGGTTATGTCACCAGAGGAGGCGGAACCACCAGGGGGTTTGGTCAAGGTGACAGTTGGAAAGTGGGTCTCTAGAGAGGGAGATCTGGGAATTGTGACAGGGCAGTCACAGGCTAGATTTGCCTGGAGAATGGGCTAAGTGAAGAAGCGTTAGTAGAGCTCTGAGAATGGAACCTGAAAAGGCTGAAGAGAGCTTCCCTAGCCACAGAAGCTTCCCACATAAGTACATCATGGTGTATGAGGGTGTAAGACCTGGTCTACACTAAGAAGTTAGGTTCACCCATCTATTTCACTCAAGGGTGTGACAAATCCTCACCCTTGAGTGACAAAGTTAAGCTGACCTCGCCCCTGGTGTAGACAACACCATGGTGTGGAAAGAAGTGCAATGCTGCAGCTGTGCCACCATGGCATTTCAAGCATTGACAAGCCTTTAGTTATTTATGCACCTGATTGCCACTTCTTGAAGTGATGCTATATAATAATTACTACAAGCAAGGACGTATCTCTTGGTTTTCAGGTTCCTGGGGTAGAAAAGACTAAATCCTTTTAACTCTGAGTCTAAAAGAAACAAGGAGTGAATACTGGATGGTGGCAGCAACAATACCAGATAGAGATGATATGTGTCAGCTGTTCACCAGAGAGGAAGCAGGTCCTCAAAGTAAGTGAAAGTTTATATATTGTCACAATGACCTGTTACATCTTTTCTTAAACAACTGCTGGATTTCAGGTCTGGTGCCATTAGTGGAGTAGAGAGGAAGAAGTAGAAGAAGAAACTATCAGTTGCCTCTGTGTGAGTGGCTAACACATCAGTCTTTCTTCCAACTTGACTACTCTGTGAAAGCCTTGAGCATTGACATTAACACAAGTGGGGGAAATCCAATTATAAACACTAGGACCAAGCAGATATGGCATGCACTCTGAAGATGCATAAAAAGGCAGGAAGCTAGCCTACCTAGTACAATGAACTGGCCATGAATACAGTCAGGCTGGAAATTAGAAGTAACCATCAGAGGACTGAAATTCCGGAACAGCTTTCCAATAGGAGTAGTAGGGGGCAAACTAACTAGTTTTAAGTTGGAGCTTGATTGGATTATGAGACGGGGATTCTTGTGATAGCAGGACTCAATGACTTCCAGTTCTTTGTTCCACAGAAGCTACAACCCAATGACTGAAGTAAACGTTGCAGGTGGCTTGTACATTGCACACCCTTTCCACAACCCCCCACATCTGTTGCACCCTCCCTTCACCACTGGAAGCACACAGGCCCCTTGCAAAAGTGCCCTCTGTGGCCATCAAGGATGGGGGCTAGGTTTGTATACAAAGGGCTCAATCCTGTTTTAGGCAAGTAATACATAGAGTAGAATTCATATAAGAAATGTACACAAAGTGATGCTTCGTTATCATGACTTATTTTGATTTGAGTAGAAGTTGTAGGCCTTAAACGTTGCAGGTGGCTTGTACTTTGCACACCCTTTCCACAGTATTAGGCTCAGACTCATACTCTTTAAGGCCAAAAAAGACCAGCATGATAATTTAGTCTGACCTCCTGCACTTGCATTGCAGGCCATAGAACCTTACCCACCCACTCTTGTAATAGACCCATAATCTCTGGCTGAGTTACTGAAGTCCTCAAATCATGATTTAAAGACTTCAAGTTACAGAGAAACAACCATTTATTCTAGTTTAAACTTGCAAGTGGCCCATGCTTCATGCTGCAGAGGAAGGCAAAATCCCCCCAGGGTCTTTGCCAATCTGACTTGGGGGGAAATTCCTTCCTGGTCACGAATATGGCAGTCATTTGGACCCACAGCATCTCAGCAAGACCAAACTGTCAGACACCTGGGAAAGAATTCTCTGTAGTAACTCAGATCCCTCCCCATCTAGTATCCCATCACGGGCTGTTAGGGATATTTGCTACTGGCAGTTGCAGATTGTCTACATTCCATTGTAGGCAGACTCCTCATGCCAGCCCCTCCATAAACATATCAAGCTCAGTCTTGAAGCCAGTTAGGTTTTTGGTCCGTACTGCTCCCCTTGGAAGGTTGCTTCAGAACTTCACTCCACTGATGGTTAGAAACCATTATCTCATTTCAAGTCTAAACTTGTTGATGGACAGTTATAGCCATTTGTTCTTGTGTTCACATTGGTGATTAAAGTAAATAACTCATCTCTCTGGTATTTATTCCTCTGATGTATATATAGAGAGCAATCATATCTCCCCTCAGCCTTTTCTTGGTTAGGCTAAACAACCAAGCTATTTGAGTCTTTTCTCATAAGGTAGGTTTTCCATTCTTCTGATCGTCCTAGTAGCCCTTCTTTCCATCTGTTCCAGTTTGAATTAATCTTTCTTAAACATGAGAAAGCAGAATTGTACACCATATTTCAGATGAGGTCTCACCAATGCCTTGTATTATGGTACCAACACTTCACTATCTCTACTGGAAATACCTCGCCTGACATATCCTAGGATCACATTAGCCTTTTTCACAGATCCATCACATTGGCGGCTCATAGTTATCCTATGTTCGACCAATACACCCAAGACTGTCTCCTCCTCTGTTGCTTTCAGCTGATAAATCCCCAGCTTATAACAAAAATTCTTGTTGTTAGTCCTCAAATGCATGACTTTGCACTTTGCACTATTAAACTCCATCCCCTTTCTATTACTCCATTTTCAAGGTCATCCAGATCTTCTTGTGTGACATTCTGGCCCTCCTCTATATTGGCAATACCTCCCAACTGCCTGCCAAAAAAATCTTAAATCAGATTGGTCCCAAGACCGATCCCTGAGGAACTCCACCAGTAACCTCCCTCCAGCCTGAAAGTTCACCTTTCAGTATGATTCAAACCAGTTCCTTATCCACCCTTCAATTCTCATATTAATCCCCATCTTCTCCAGCTAATAATTTTCCTTGTGTAACACTATCAAATGCCTTACTGAAATCCAGGTAGATTAGATTTACTGCACTTCCTTTTTCTAAAAAATTCAGTAATCTTCACAAAGAAAGAGATCAGGTTGCTCTGGCATGATCTACTATGCACTTAAGTACTTTCACTATCAAAATTTGTTCAAAGACCTTTCATACAACTGAGGTCATACTAACATGCCTGTAGTTTCCTGGATCACTTTCCCCCCCTATCTTCATAATAGGTACTATATTAGCAATTCTCCAGTCATAGGGTATGACCCCTAAGTTTATGGATTAATTAAACAGAAGGGGGAAATGTATTCGTGTTTTTTTAAACATCATCATAAAATTCATTGTGTACTCAGAGAGTAATTTGCTTTGTACTCAAAGTTGTAATTTTGATGTGCATATGATGAGTTCTGCATATGTAATAACAAAATAGTTGAATCCCTGCTTTATGTGCAAAACTCAATTCAGTCTTAACTATGGAACCATGAAGAGGTGTAAGGTGGATAGAAAACTGGCTAGATGGTCGGGCTGAACGGGTAGTGATCAATGGCTCCATGTCTAGTTGGCAGCCGATATCAAGTGGAGTGCCCCAAGGGTCAGTGCTGTGGCCAGTTTTGTTCAATATCTTCATTAACGATCTGGAGGATGGTGTGGATTGCACCCTTAGCAAGTTTGCAGATGACACTAAACTGGGAGGAGTGGTTGATACGCTGGAGGGTAGGGATAGGATACAGAGGGACCTAGACAAATTAGAGGATTGGGCCAAAAGAAATATGATGAGGTTCAACAAGGACAAGTGCAGAGTCCTGCACTTAGGACGGAAGAATCCCATGCACTGCTACAGACTAGGGACCGAATGGCTGGGCAGCAGTTCTGCAGAAAAGGACCTAGGGGTTACAGTGGACGAAAAGCTGAATATGAGTCAACAGTGTGCCCTTGTTGCCAAGAAGGCTAATGGCATTTTGGGTTGTATAAGTACGGGCATTTCCAGCAGATCGAGGGACGTGATCATTCCCTTCTATTCGGCACTGGTGAGGCCTCATTTGGAGTACTGTGTCCAGTTTTGGCCCCCACACTACAAGAAGGATGTGGATAAATTGGAAAAGAGTCCAGCGGAGGGCAACAAAAATGATTAGGGGGCTGGAGCACATGACTTATGAGGAGAGGCTGAGGGAACTGGGATTGTTTAGCCTGCAGAAGAGAAGAATGAGGGGGGATTTGATAGCTGCTTTCAACTACCTGAAAGGGGGTTCCAAAGAGGATGGATCTAGACTGTTCTCAGTAGTAGAAGATGACAGAACAAGGAGTAATGGTCTCAAGTTGCAGAGGGGGAGGTTTAGGTTGGATATTAGGAAAAACTTTTTCACTAGTCAGGTGGTAAAGAACTGGAATGGGTTACCCAGGGAGGTGGTGGAATCTCCTTCCTTAGAGGTTTTTAAGGTCAGGCTTGACAAAGCCCTGCCTGGAATGATTTAGTTGGGGTTGGTCCTGCTTTGAGCAGGGGGTTGGACTAGAAGACCTCCTGAGGTCCCTTCCAACCCTGAGATTCTATGATTCTATGATTCTAAGAGCACTTCCATCATAAAACCATATGTCTCATGGAGTAGTTTTGAAGTTGGATAAAATAAACTTACTAATGCTTCTGTAAAATATGCATAAAACTAAGACTTTAATCACTAACCTCATTCATACCACAGTCACATTCCTCCTCATCTTCTATGACACCATTACCACACATCTGTGTTCCAAATATTTTATTTTCTGGTATGTTGAGAAGGCAAGTTTTTCCTGGTTTTCTTATCATGTTGAAATAGTCTGCTCTGGAGCAGTTACTGAACTCTGTGCATACGAAATGCCTGGACAGGGAGAAAATATCTAATACTAGAGAGCACTTTAATCTGTTGGTATATCAAAATGCAATGACTGGAAATTGAAGCTAGACAAATTCAAACAATTGAGAATGGAACTAAATGCAAAGAAGTGTAATGGGAATCTTAAATGTGGCATTTTCCTAATTTGTAAGTGCTTGACTTTGCAACCCAAACAACATTCTTGAAGTAGAAATGTGTATTACCTTCAAGCCATTCACCCAGATGAGATGTGGAGATCTGATTTAAAATTATATGAATTTCTCTAATACACAGCACAGGATGGAGACAAACTGACTATGCACTTAGGTATAAAATGAGACTATGCTTGACTCAGGAATAACACTGATCATTAAAATATATATACTGTAGCATCAAATCAACCCTGTATTACATTTTCAATGGAATATTCTCTGATCAACAAGTTAAAATTGAAATGAATTAAAATACTTTTGATTTTATAGTGAATCACATTTTTAAAAAATTCCTTGCCTGGGTCATTCTTTCCTGCAGAATGATTCTATTAGTACAGACCTGATTGGTAGTCTTCCTGTATATGCAAATCAACTTAGATCCAGTAGTAGTTGAGGATTTTCCCTCTGTCACTGACTCCTCTCCCTTTTTCTCCAGTCAAAATTTCCCAAAACTATAAATTCAGCTTAGGTTAGCCAGTAACTGAAATGTGGGGGATGTGCAGTTTTGGACTTTGTCCACAGAAAAAAATTTCCAAGTGAGAAATGCTTTCTGCTGTATCCTCTTTCTAACATGATGAGCGACAAAGTTGTTTTGAAAGGAATAGCCTCTCTCCCAGCAGGGGCTAGGAGGGAGAAGACTGTTCAGAAAGAACCAGACATCATGGCTTTGGAGAACTAGGAGGGATGTCCCAGCAAGGGCCTATGAAAGGTAATGTTAGAAAAATGAAGATTACTTTACCTGTAACCAGAGATTTTCTATATGGACTCTGAATATTCACACTCATGGGATGCTCTGACAGGTGAAACCCAAGCTAGTAATGCCCACTGGAGAACTCACACACCTCCTTAGCAGACATTTTATATTCCATAGCAAGTGTATAAAAGGCTGTGGCTCTCTGGCCACCTCAGGTCCTCCCCCAACTCCATTCCAGGTCCCTTGGTAAGTAGGATTCCAAAGAAGTGGGGAGAGAGGGGTGGAGAGTGTCCATAGGCAGAGTCCATCTCGAAGAACTCCAGTTACATGTAAGTCTTCTGCTTCTGACCTTCCAGTGTCCTGACCCAGATGACTTTCCTCTCCTGTCTCATGAGTGTGGATTCTGACTCTAACGAGTAGGTCTGGCTGCCCATGACCTGGCTGTGAGAGCTTGTTCAGATCACAATAACCCTATGGGACTAAGCGTGGTGTGAGAAGGGTGGACCCAGCAGCACCACCAAAGCCATTGAAAGCATCAGACTCACCTGAACAGGCCTCTGCCTCCATGTGGATAATCAAGCATTGCAGGCCCAAGTTGCACAACTGATTGGGAAAAAACAGTGTCCACAGGAGGACAGCTCAGTGCTGAAATACCATGTTGTGAATGCAGCCTGCAGCAGTTTGTCTTGAACAGGGCCCTGCAATACCCTTGCCTAAATGGTTTACAGGAACTACTGGCAGTTCCAGGGCTTCATGAACCAGTATTGTCTTCTGTTTCTGATGCATCCCAAAATCAATGCCTATGGCCAATCCAAGTCGATCATTTTTAATCAGTCTGCTGACATGAGATGTGTTAAACTGGGCCTCCCCTCTGCTCAAAGGCCATAGCCCAGTACTTTCAAACTGGGATGTCATTCTCCAGTCAGTATCAACCATCTTTGATGACTTGCACTGAGTTTGAACCGCTGAGGCCACTTTGTCGACACTCCAGAAGGGGCAGGGCACAGTAGCCTCCTAGGTGACACATTTCCACTGCCTCACAGTGGATACAGAGTGGAATGAAACAGCACAACTGTACAAATTGCAGTGGGGCTTGCAGGAAGAAATCAAAGATGAATTGGCCCACGTAGATATACCTATGGGCCTAGGTGCCCTTGTGGACCTTGTCATCTGCATTGATGATCAGCTGCAAGAATGAAGGGAGGTGAAAAGGGGGTCCCTGCAATCCCTCTACCCAAGTGCCATGACCTCACCTTCTGTATTGCCCACTGAATCAATACAAGCCAATGTGGCTTGTCAGCAGCTGAATCCTAAAGAATAAAAACAGTGCCAGCAGCACCACCAGTGCTTCTACTGTGGTGAATCTGGCCAGGCCATCTTGTCCTGCCCAGTATGAACAGCAAGGAGTATGGGGGAAAAACAAGGCTGGCTCTCACTTTTTTGCCACCCCAAGCAAAAAAAAAAAAGAGCGTCACCCTGCCACCCCCAGAGCCACCCCGCCGAAACAACCCCACCCCAAGCGCCGCTCCTCCGAAACAACCCCCCCGAGTGCTGCCCCACCGAAACATCCCCCCCCCCGAGTGCCACCCCACTGAAACAAACTCCCCCGAGCGCCGCCCCGCTGAAACAAAAACAAACAAACAAAAAACCCGAGTGCTGCCCCGCCGCCCCAAGATTGGCCGCCCCTTAAAAGGTGCCGCCCCAAGCACGTGTTTAGTCGGCTGGTGCCTGGAGCCAGCCCTGGGGAGAATAGCTGGTCCATCGATGGTGTGGGGAACCAGCCTGATCCTTGAGAGATGAGAATTTCCCCGTACTCTAGCTCTCACTGCGATTCACTCTAAGCCACATTGAGGGCCTTCCCATTTGCATGTGCCTATCTAGCTGCATATCAAAGGAGACCCCTGACAGTTTTCCCTTCAATGGATCCAGAGGTCTGGTGCTTTTGAATGCCTCTGTAACAGTCCCTAGGGGGAACCCTTCACTGTGTTAACCACCTTAGGGTCACACTCTTTCACTGGGGTACACTCCTTTGTTTTACCACTTCCTGGGACCAAACCTCAGAGCTCCTCTCAGCAAGTCCACCTGAACTGGACACCTAGAGAAGACTCGTACATCGAAAGGGAGCAGTACATCTGCTACTTAATCTGGAGTGACTCCCACCAGCATTGAAAAAAACAGAAATATTTATTAGATGTCTGGAACACAGTGTAGGAAGTGCTTAGGTTAGCATAGCAAAAGGAAAAGTTACAGCAAGTCCATCTCAGTCTGCAGTGGAAGCTTCTTCAATGGACGTTTTCAAAAAGAGGCTGGACAGTCATCTGTCTTGGAAGGTTTAGACATAAAAAAAATCCTGCATCTTGGCAGAATGTTAGACTAGATGACCCTTGTGGTCCCTTCTAACCCTACAGTTCTATGGTTCTCTGTTTCTAAAACCTGGCTTCTTGGTCTTCATTTCTGCCATGCAAGTATCAAAAAAACCTTATACTTCTACTTATAAAAATTCAAACTATACAACTATGCTAAAACAAAATAACAATCCAACTGAGCCCCTAAAGATCCAGATCTGGAAGTATCCGGAGTGATTTCTAATCCTTCAGCTGGTGGTGAATGAAAGGAACAGGCTGCTGAAGTGCCAAGCCAGTTTAATACGCTCACAATGGAAAGTTTAATGTTCACTAAGAGGATGAGCAAGAGAGGCACGTGAGCAATCCAATGTGACCTGTTAGCTAGAATTCCACCATTCAGGCTATGCTAGTCCAAGTATCCCATGTGTGGGAATATACAGCGGACACTTGGACAGAGTTTTTGAAGGGAAACCACCTGATGCTCAAACAAAAAAGGCAACATGAAATAGACGTCATCAGGCCTAGCAGGAGAAACACTATTTAAAACCTGGAGACTTCTGTATATTTTTAGCAGAGTTGACTCCAGAAAAACAAGCAAACGGGGGTCTGTTCAAAGAGAAAAACACTTGCAAAGCTTTTGTCACTATTGTTCTTCAAGATGTGTTGCACATGTCCATTCCACTCTTGCTGTATGTACACCCCACGCACAGTCACTGGAAACTTTTTCCCTCCGTGGTATCTCTCAGGGTGGCTCAAGCGTACTCTGCAGTCAGGCACCATTGGCATTGCTATAAAGTGCCCTCCCTCAGTTCCTTCTCTCTGGAAACCTTGATGCACATCTTGAAGACCTACAGTAATGAAACCTGATATTCCTGCCAGGTGAACCCTGATCGTGGAAATTGCTAAGGCTTGCTATTCCAGGTGCAGCAGATTGTCGAGTATTTGTTGGGTGGAAGAATGAATCAGCGAGACTCCAGTTTGACAAGCCCAGATAGATAGAGAACCACTTCGATTTTGAGAGGTAGTGGCCCTAGTAGAGGGCTGTCTGCTATCTGGTAAGACCTGGCAAACTTGTCTGTGCAAACCTGATCTCTGGGATTTAACCATGGAGCCTCCAGGCCATTACATGAAGGAATTCCAGGTTCAGGTGGAGCGACAGACCGTGGTCCTGAGAGATCAAATCTGGGTGCAACAGGAGTGAGATTGGTGTTGCCACTGATAGATCCAGTAGAGTGGAGAACCAGTGTTGGTAGGGCCATGCTGGGGCTATTAATATAATCCAGGTGTGGGCCCACTTGATCTTTAGTACCGCTGTGTGTAGGAGTGGGATTGGGGGGAAAAGAGTAAAGCTTTCTCATCCAGGATAGCAGGAAGACATGTCCTAGAACCTAGATGTGTCCTAGATGAGAAACTAGACTGTGACCTTGTAGAGAGAAGAATTGGTGACATTTTCCATTGTACTTGTTTACAGATAGGTCTGTGACGGGTTGCTATCACAGAAACCCCCTTGGGGCTGCCACCTGATGTGCCAAGACTACTTCTGCCCCTGCTTTCCTGCCTTTTCCAGCTTGGGACTGCAGAGCCCTGCCTGGTTTGACCCAGACCCAGGTTTGAACCACGTCCCCTAACAGCTGTAGGTTTTCCTGGAAGCAGCTTAGGAAGTGTTCCTGTCTTTAACACTCAGATGCTCAACTCCCAATGGGGTCCAAACCCTAGATAAATCCGTTTTACCCTATATAAAGCTTATACAGGGTAAACTCATAGATTGTTCGACCTCTATAACACTGATGGAGAGATATGCATAGCTGTTTGCCCTCCCCCCCAGGTACTAACATATACTCCAGGTTAATTAATAAGTAAAAGGTGATTTTATTAAATACATAAAGTAGGATTTAAGTGGTTCCAAGTAGTAACAGACAGAACAAAGTGAATTACCAAGTAAAATAAAACAAAACATGCAGGTCTGTCTCTAAGAAACTGAATACAGATAAAAACCTCACCCTGTAAGCTTCCTTTTACAGACTAGACTCCTTCCAGCCTGGGTCCAGCAATCACTCACACCCCCTGTAGGTACTGTCTCTTGTTCCAGTTTCTTTCAGGTATTCCTGGGGGTAGGGAGGCTATCCCTTGAGCCAGCTGAAGACAAAATGGAGGAGTCTTCCAGGGATTTGTATAGACTTTCTCCTCTGGGTGGACACCCTTCCCTCTCCCTGTGGAGCATCCAGTTACAAAATGGAGTTTTAGAGTCACATGGGCAAGTCACATGTCCATGTACGATTGAGTTCCTTACCAGCCAAGCCACATTCCTGGGAAAGCTCAGCTGTGGATTGGTGTCTGCAAGTTCTATTGTCTGTTAAGTGCTTCTTGATTGGACACTTAACTTGAACATTCCTTTCTCGGGAAGCTGATCAAATGCTCTTACTAAGGCTATGTAGAAATCAAGCAAGTATACAGCCAATATGCATACCTTCAACTACAAAAATGATACATGCATACAAACAGGAGGAATAGATTCAGTAGATCATAACTTTTACAGAGATATGTTACATGGCACATGTAGCATAAAACATATTCCAGTTATGTCAAATATACATTTATAAGCATCTCCCCATAAAGTCCAATGGAGTGCACCGTCACAAGGTCTGTTTGGGGAGTCCCCTACTGCTGGAAAATGAACATGGCTACATCCAGGTGACTGGAGAAAGACCTGCTCATGCAATCTACTAGTTTGTTATGGAACCCGGAAGATAAGAGGCCTCGTGGTTGATTGAATGAGCTTGCAAAATTTCCATAGGTGAACTGCTTCCTGGCACAGGAGGAATGATTGAGCTCCTCCATGCCTGTTTCAGTAAAACATCACTACTCATAGACTCATAGACTCATAGACTTTAAGGTCAGAAGGGACCATTATGATCATCTAGTCTGACCTCCTGCACAATGCAGGCCACAGAATCTCACCCACCCACTCCTGGAATAATCCTCTCACCTATGTCTCAGCTACTGAAGTCCTCAAATCATGGTTTAAAGACTTCAAGATGCAGAGAATCCTCCGGTAAGTGACCCATGCCCCATGCTGCAAAGGAAGGCAAAAAACCTCCAGGGCCTCTGCCAATCTACCCTGGAGGAAAATTCCTTCCCGACCCCAAATATGGCGATCAGCTGAACCCCGAGCATGTGGGCAAGACTCACCAGCCAGACACCCAGGAAAAAGTTCTCTGTAGTAACTTCTAACATCCCATCATTGACCATTGGTCCTATTTACCACTGATGGCAATTAATTGACCCTTGACTAAGATCATGTTATCCCATCAAACCATCCCCTCCATAAACGTATCTAGCTTAATCTTGAAGCCAGTTAGGTCTTTTGCCCCCACTGCTTCCCTTGGAAGGCTGTTCCAGAACTTCACTCCTCTGATGGTTAGAAACCTTCATCTAATTTCAAGTCTAAACTTCCTGATGGCCAGTTTATATCCATTTGTTCTTGTGTCCACATTGGTACTGAGCTGAAATAATTCCTCTCCCTCCCTGGTATTTATCCCTCTGATATATTTAAAGAGAGCAATCATATCTCCCCTCAGCCTTCTTTTGGTTAGGGTAAACAAACCAAGCTCCTTGAGTCTCCTTTCATACGACAGGTTTTCCATTCCTCGGATCATCCTAGTGGCCCTTCTTTGTACCTGTTCCAGTTTGAATTCATCCTTCTTAAACATGGGAGACCAGAACTGCACACAGTATTCCAAATGAGGTCTCACCAATGCCTTGTATAACGGTACTAACACCTCCTTATCTCTACTAGAAATACCTCGCCTAATGCATCCCAAGACCGCATTAGCTTTTTTCACGGCCACATCACATTGGCGACTCATAGTCATCCTGTGATCAACCAGGACTCCGAGGTCCTTCTCCTCTTCCGTTACTTCCAACTGATGCGTCCCCAGCTTATAACTAAAATTCTTGTTATTAATCCCTAAATGCATAACCTTACACTTCTCACTATTAAATTTCATCCTATTACTATTACTCCAGTTTACAAGGTCATCCAGATCTTCCTGTAGGATATCCCGATCCTTTTCTGAATTGGCAATACCTCCCAACTTTGTGTCATCTGCAAACTTTATTAGCACACTCCCACTTTTGGTGCCGAGGTCAGTAATAAAAAGATTAAATAAAATTGGTCCCAAAACTGAACCTTGAGGAACTCCACTAGTAACCTCCCTCCAACCTGACAGTTCACCTTTCAGTATGACCCGCTGTAGTCTCCCCTTTAACCAGTTCCTTATCCACCTCTCAATTTTCATATTGATCCCCATCTTTTCCAATTTAACCGATAATTCCTCATGTGGTACTGTATCAAATGCCTTACTGAAATCGAGGTAGATTAGATCCACTGCGTTTCCTTTATCTAAAAAATCTGTTACTTTCTCAAAGAAGGAGATCAAGTTGGTTTGGCACGATCTACCTTTTGTAAAACCATGTTGTAATTTGTCCCAATTGCCATTGACCTCAAGGTCCTTAACTACTTTCTCCTTCAAAATTTTTTCCAAGACCTTGCATACTACAGATGTCAAACTAACAGGCCTGTAGTTACCCGGGTCACTTTTTTTCCCTTTCTTAAAAATAGGAACTATATTAGCTATTCTCCAGTCAAACGGTACAACCCCTGAGTTTAGAGATTCATTAAAAATTTTTGCTAATGGGCTTGCAATTTCATGTGCCAGTTCCTTTAATATTCTTGGATGAAGATTATCTGGGCCGCCTGATTTACTCTCATTAAGCTGTTCAAGTTTGGCTACGATGTTGTCCGTAAGGACAAACAGGTTTCTCCCCCTGATATGAGGTAGGAAAGCCTAACAAGAGGAGAAGCTGAGGGAACTGAGTTTGTTTAGTCTGCAGAAGAGAAGAGTGAGGGGGGATTTGATAGCAGCCTTCAACTACTTGAAGGGGGGTTCCAAGGAGGATGGAGCTAGGTAGTTCTAAGTGGTGGCAAATGACAGAACAAGGAGCAATGGTCTTAAGTTGCAGTGGGAGTGGTCTAGGTTGGATATTGGGAAACACTATTTCACTAGGAGGGTGGTGAAGCAGTGGCATGGGTTACCTAGGGAGGTGGTAGAATCTCCATCCTTAGAGGTTTTTAAGGACCGGCTTGACAAAGCCCTGGCTGGGATGATTTAGTTGGGGTTGGTCCTGCTTTGAGCAGGAGATTGGACTAGATGACCACCCGGAATCTCTTACAACCCTAATTTTATATGACTCTATGATTCTATGTCTGGAACACAGGATAGGAAGTCCTTCGGTTAGCATAGCGAAAGGAAAAGTTACAGCAAGTCCATCTCGGTCTGTCATGGAAGTGCTTTCACTGGACATTTTCAAAAAGAGTCTGAACAGCCATCTGTCTTGGATGGTTTAGACACAAAAAAAATCCTTCATCTTGGCAGGAGGTTAGACTAGATGATCCTTGTGGTCCCTTCTAATGCTACAGTTCTATCGTTCTATGATTCTAAAACCTGGCTTCTTGGTCTTCCGTTCTGCCATGCTAGTATCAAAGAAACTTATAAAAATTGAAACTATACAGCTATACTAAAACAAAACAATTACCCAACTGAGCACCTAAAAATACAGATCTGAAAGTATTCAGAGTGGTTCCTAATCCATCTGCTGGTGGTGACTGAAAGGAACTGTGGAGGCTGCAGTGCCACACCCCTTTTATACCCTTACCATAGAAAGTTTGATGTTCACTAAGGGGATGGGCAATAGAGGCACATGAGCAATCCAATGTGGCCTGTTAGCTAGAGTTCCACCATTCAGGCTATACTACTCTGAGTATCCCATGAGTGGGAGTATATAGCATACACTTGGAGAAGAACTTGGACGGAGTTTTGATTTTTAAGGGAAACCACCTGATGGAGAAGTTAGCCCTGAATTATGAAGGGGATGCTTCATGCTTTGTGCAGGGTTGATAAAACTGTTTTGTTTTAGTCATTAATAGCTACATCCAGCTGATTCCCCAAAAATAAAGAAAATGGCACAGCCAAGAATGTACTAAGGCTTTAACTACAAGACCCTGAGAGCCAAGAGAAGCATGCTGCATTTGTTTTTAATGTCCCTTGCCCAAACAAAAAACACAACATGAAATAGAAGTCATCAGGCTGTATCCAATGATTTTAGTTTATTATTCATTTATTGTGTGATGTTATGCTTAATCAACCTGTTATATCATATATATTCATTGTATGTTAATTGGAGTTAATTTGTAGGACTATAGAAGTAGAAGATTTATCAGTATTTAGAGGAACCATGTATTAAATATAAGTAAGACAAGCTGAAACGCAAGACCCTGTAGGCTGAGGCCTGCAAGATTATAGCTTAGCTATTTTAGGCCGTGGAGACAAGAAATGCTGACATAAGTAAATGACCAAGAAATAACCCGATGCTCTAAGATTACGGGAAAAAAGAGGTACCAACTGGTAATATTGTGAAAGTCTAGCCGGAAGATTAAATTTTAAATGATAAAATGGCATAACAGCAAATGTTGTCTTCAACATGTATCTTAACCACAGGATAAAGGAGGTACGTCAATGTTAATGAGAACTTACACAGCCTATAGAATTCGGGGTCCCTTATGTTTCTAGGGGACACAAACCAATAAGAAAGAGTGGGCTGACACTTTCGTGTACATGCGCAGAGTGTAGGTATAGATAGAATCACATTATAAAAGACAGTGCCCATAGTAGGAAAACGGAGCTTCCTATAGGAAACCTCCAGCAGGAACCATCCCCATATTGATGATCAATCCATGAGAGGGCCAACAGACACTAACACCATCTAAGAGGATATGAGTATATCTGAAGTTATAACTGGTACATGGATATATTTAGGAATTGTAAATGCTGTGACATTTATAATTTTGTTAGTAACTGTGACGTTGCACTCCATATGCTTTATGGAAATATACTTATAAATAAGACATAACTGGAATATGCTTTACGCTAAATACCCCTTGTATGGTGTCATTAGAAAGCTCGTAATCTACTAAGTGTGTTCATCCTATTTGTTTGCAAGTATTATTGCTATATCTGGAGTTAAGAGAATAAGATATAAACTTGTATCACAGATGTAAACATATTAAGTGGAGTTCATTAAGGGTGCTCCAGAACCAATCAGTTGTAAATGGCCTTAGTTACTTGAAAGCCCTCCTGTGTACATGTGGGCCAGCCCAGGAAGAATGGAGACTAGGGGTCTTACAGTGACATGTGACCATGTCACATGATGCTGGAATACATCTTAATCCTTGTACTTTTCCATCAATAAGGCGGCGTTGGGGACAAGCACAGACAAAAGATTCCCACCTTGTGCCAAAGCTATAAAAGGGGGTGGAGCAGAACAAAAGGGGCTGCCCCTCATGAGAAAAACCCTGCTTACCATCTGAGATGTCTGCTGAAACTAACAAGGGGAAAGGATCGGGCCGAGACTAGGAAGGAGTCTAGTCTGTGAAAGAAGCTTATTGGAACATCTCTGAGGGTGAGATATTAGCTGTAATCAGTTTCTTAATATATTTGGCTTAGACTTGTGTGTTATTGCTTTATTTTAATCGGTGACTTACTTTATTCTGTCTGTTATTACTTGAAACCACTTACATCCTACTTTTTATACTTAATAAAATCACTTTTGTTTATTAATAAACCCAGAGTAAATGACTAATACCTGGGGGAGCAAACAGCTGTGCATATCTCTCTCTCTGTGATACAGAAGGTGGACAATTTATGGATTTACCCTTTATAAGCTTTATATAGAATAAAATGGATTTATTTGGGGTTTGGAGCCCATTGGGAACTGGATGTCTGGGTGCTGGAGACAGGTAACCTGCTAGGCTGTTTTCAGTTTAATCTGCAGCTTTGGGGACGTAGACCATACCTTGGGTCTGTGTTGCAGCAGGCTAGCATGTCTGGCTCAACAAGGCCGGGTTATGGAGTCCCAAGCTGGCAGGAAAAACAGGCTCAGAGGTAATTTCAGCAGATCAGGTGACAGTCCCAAGGGGATCTCTGTGACCGAACCCATCACAGTAACATTAATAAAACTGCTAAAAGATAGTGGACCTTGTTCTTGTGATTGTATGTGTTACTTGCCTATGATTCCGTGTGTTCCTATGAGCTCTAGATTCAAAACAAACAGAGATAACTCTGTTGAACTCGAGACTATAGCTGCCAGAGCCTAACTCATTGTAGTATAATTACAATTAAATAAAATAAAAGACTACATTGCCTAGTAGGAGAAACACTATTTAAAATCTGGAGACGTCTGTATAGTTTTTAGCACAGTTGACTCCAGAAAAAACAAGGAAAAGGGTTCTGTTGAAAGGGAAAAACAAGTACTAACCTTTTCTAACTATTGTTCTTCGAAATGTGTTGCACATGTCCATTCCACTCTTGGTGTATGCACACCCTGCATGCAGTAAACATAATTTTTTTTCCCCTCAGTGGTACCTGTCAGGGTGGCTCGAGCATACTCTGCAGCCAGGCACCACTGGCATTGGTATAAAGGGCCCTGCCGATTCTGAGCTCCCTCAGTTCCTTCTCTCTGGAAACCTCAAAGCAGAGGTGTAAGCGGGTTGTGGAATGGAAACGTGTGACACACTGAACCTCAGAATGGCACCCTGTAACCCCCATATTCACCATTCATATATGGCTGTGATATTTCATACAAAGCATGCCATGTAAGGTATCATATCAAAGGCCATGATCTGCTGAAACCGGTTGTTCTGTCCAAATATGTGTCTCATTAGTGCGTATAAAGTTATGATATTGTGCCATATGGTTGTTACTAAAATATGCTGTAAGTGTGCTTGCGGCATTCAAAGGATCCTTGCCCAGGTGGGTGTTGACAACCTATTAATCAAATGCATGATTCAACTATGCAAGCAACACACAATGGGAACTGATCATTTACTGTGGCTCAGCAAAGCACACCAGGACATGGCTTGGCTAGTGTCTGCCAGGCACATGGGACAAGGATATAAAATAAAGAACAGTGCAGCATGCTGGGGCATTTTTCTTCCTCCACCTACTCTGGAAGAAACTGGGATGCCAAAAAGATGAAGGTCATCTGAGGGGAGTGGTCTAGACTTCAGGAGGTAAGTCTGTGCTTTAAGGACTGTAACATCCAGTGGGGTGAGAATATTTCTTGATTCAAATCCTGTTTAGTTTATAGAATATAGAGTGGGCACTTTTTTTATTTTCTTTGGTAAACATCTCTGTCCTTATATACCTACCACTTATAACCACTTAAAATCTTTCTGTCGTTAATAAACCTGTTTTATATTTTACCTAAAACTGTGTGTTTTGCTTGAAGTGCTTGGGAAATCTCTGCTCATTGTACAAAAGCTGGTGCATGTCCTCTCCATACTGAGGGAGGGGCGGACTGGGTAATAAACTTACACTGGTCAGGCTTCTGACCAGAGCAAGATGGTACAGCTCTGGGAT
Source organism: Macrochelys suwanniensis (assembly GCA_033296515.1). Taxonomy (NCBI): domain Eukaryota; kingdom Metazoa; phylum Chordata; order Testudines; family Chelydridae; genus Macrochelys; species Macrochelys suwanniensis. The sequence goes on from CM065775.1 coordinate 11,391,674, forward strand.
CCTAGGCTGGGGAACTGTGGGGAATTAGCTGGTGCATTTTTCTGTGTGATTCATGAGAGGCTTTGGGTGCCTTCATGCAATTTGGCTGGGTGTGGGGCTCCATCTGCTGTTGTGCTGTGTGCTAAAAGCTCCTGGTGGAATTTGCTGTTTGTCACTAGCAACACATTTTGATAAACAGCCCAGGCTGGAGAATTAAGGGAGCACAGTGGTACCCCAGTTCCAGGTTGCACCCCAGGGATCCCATTACAACAGGTCTTGAAGAACTACAGTTATGAAAGCTGATATTGCTTCTAGGCGAACTGTAATAGTAGAAATTACTAAGGGTACGTCTATACTACTCGCCTGATTCAGCGGGTAGCAATCAATCTTCTGGGATCGATTTATCGCGTCTCGTCTAGATGCGATAAATCGATCCCGGAAGTGCTCGCCGTCAACACCGGTACTCCTGCTCCGCGCGAGGAGTAAGCGGAGTCGACGGGGGAGCCTGCCTGCTGCATCTGGACCCACGGTAAGTGCTTTTTAGTTCGAACTAAGATACTTCAACTTCAGCTACATTATTCACGTAGCTGAAGTTGCGTATCTTAGTTCGACCCGGGGGGTTAGTGTGGACCAGCCCAAAGGCTTGCTGTTTCAGATGCAGCAGATAGTCGAGTATTTGTTGGGTGGAAGAGTTCATCAGCCAGTGTGACAAGTCCAGATAGAGAACTGCTTCGATTTTGACAGGTAGTGGCCCTGGTGAAGGACTTTCTGCTACCTAATAAGACCTGGCAAACCTGTCCGAGCAAGCCAGCTCTTCGGGCTATAACCATGGAGCCTCGAGGCCATTTGATGAAGGAACTTAAGGTTCAGGTGGAGCAACTAACCGTGGTCCTGAGAGATCAAATCTGGGTGCAACAGGAGTGAGATTGGAGTTGCCACTGAGAGCTCAGGTAAGGTGGAGAACCAGTGTTAGGCAGGGCCATGCTGGGGCTATTAATATAACCCAGGTGTGGGCCTGCTTGATCTTTAATAGCACTCTGAGTAGGAGTGGGATTGGGGGGAAAACATAGTAAAGCTTTCTCGTCCTGAATAGCAGGAAGGCATCTGTGATGGAACCTGGGCTATGACCTTGTAGAGAGAATTGGTGACATTTTCTGTTGTATTTGTTCAAAAGTAGGTCTATTTGTGGTGTCCCCCACTGCTGGAAAATGCATATGGCTACATCCAGGTGAAGAGACCATTTGTGGTGACTGGAGAAAGACCTGCTCATGAAATCTACTAGCTTGTTATACACCCCTGGAAGGTAAGAGACTTAGAGGTTGATTGAATGAGCTATGCAAAATTCCCATAGGTGAACTGTTTCCTGGCACAGGAGGGATGATCAAGCTCCTTGATGCCTTTTGCAGTAAAACATCACTATGATGTTGTCGGTAAGGACAAACACGTTTCTCTCCCTGATATGAGGTAAGAAAGCCTGACAGGCAAGATAAATCACCAGTACTGAAGGACGAGTGGTCAGGAGTACATGAGACTGGCAGAATACCGTGCAGCAGCAATGCTGTCTGTTCTCCCTTGTCTGCCGACACCAACAATATTAACTCTTGTATGGCTGGCAATACCAGCTCCAACAGGGTCGGGATGTTCCTGGCAGCCACAAATGCCTCCGGCATGATCGGTATCGAGATAGTGTCATTGTGGTGCTGCAGATGCGGAAGGAGCTCCTTCTGGTTCCGGACTCAGTGGAAACTGCCTAGAAACTAGAGTCAACAATGTCTTATTCTGCAGTACCAAAGCAGGAGAGAACTTGGGCTTGGACAGCAGTCTACTCTTAATCCCATGCCTAGTAGACTTTGGTGCCAGAGATCTCCCCCTTTTGGCAGTCTGCTTCTTATGCCTCTTCATAGACATTGGGGATGGTAGGAGGCACACTCCTTACTGACTCTGAGGCACTCGGTGCCGAGTCTGACTAACCTGGCTCAGATGGAGATATCAAGGACGCCTCCATGAGTACAAACTTTAGCCTGGCTTCTCCATATTTCTTCATGTGAGGTTTAAAGTCTCTGCAAATTTGGCAACACTCTCCAATATGAGCTTCCTGAAGGCACTTCAAACAACTTGAGTGCAGGTCGCTCATGGGCATGGCCTTATTGCAGGAAACGCAGGGCTTAAAGCTGGGTGACCAAGGCAACCTTCGGTACTAGGATTTGAGTGAAATCCCGAGATGGTTAAAAAAAATCTAACTAACTAAACAAACACTAATTATTTACAAAACAAGAAAACAGTCCTCTGGGACAGCTTTCAAATGCAAAAGAGCATTTCCAGCAACCGTCACAGGTTGTAAGAAGGGACTCAGGCGGCTCAGGGTTGGGTGGGTCCTTTATATCCATGTGAGTGGTGAGCAGCAGCAGAAGGCACTCATGCCACCATGATGGGTATTACTGAGGGAAAAAAATTCCAGCAACTGTGTGTGAGATGTGCACACACCAAGAGTGGAATGCATATATGCCATCACTTAAAGGAGAACTAACATTTAACAAATACTTAACAATCTATTTACATTACAGAGTGCCTAACTATTTGCAAGTAACAATAAATGAGAAAGAGAGATGAAAGAACCAGGACTTGAAGGAACATAGGGAGCTCCAACTCCATCACAACTAATGAGACGGAACTGAGAGGGAGTTGGAGCAGCCCTGTCCTTATTCCCTTCAGCTGTGAGCTCAAGGACATAGTGCACATAGGCAAACCCAACGGTAATGATAGCAAAAATCTTCAACTCTTGTGCACTGGTGACACATACACCCACAATGGAATGTATATGTCTGCAATCATTTCAAGGAGAACCATTGCTGCAAGGTGCTTTGGGCCAGTATAAGGAGAGCAGGGCCCATAATCAATTGCCATTCTTGGCTTCCAACCTGAACTCCAAAACTAATCTGCAAAGCAATTGATATCAGGTCAAATGCAGAATAAGGAGCCCAAAAATAGAGAGAAAAAACAAAGGAAAAACATCACATGTACAAGTCAGAAAAGACTCCTGAATTTAATTGATTCTTCAAAGGAAGGAAGCCTAATAGCCACGTCAAAAGGAAGGGTAGAGGAGTTAGTGATTGAACATGAGAACATTTTCAACTGCCATTCTGTGCCTCATATATAATATGCAATGTAGATGAAGGACCACCCTGACTCATGTGCACCAGGTGCACCAAAGCCATTCTTAAAAAATAACTTGTTCTCCAAGATGATTATGATAGGATGTATAGACTCCACTGATGAGGATGGTGCCACAGAGGCAGTGGGGGAAGGGCTAGCCTCAACCCTTTGGTCTTGGTAGAGAGGAGATCTTCTAAAGGGAGAAAATTGCAATCAGCTGGAGGGAGGAGGAGCAAGATTGCGCTAAATAGAAAGTACTGGAGTGACTCTTGGAGCCACAGGGGGAACTCCCATCCAGGAGACCTTCTCCCTTACCCTGTGGGCACTGCAGCAAACGCCCATGGTAAACTGGACAGAGTAAACCTGATTCAGCAGCCTAGTCAGAGAGATTTCACAAAACCCGCTACATAGGTGCTGTATTGTTGGCAGCACTGTAGACCTTCTTTCCACCTATGAGAGGTCCTGAGAAGGGGAAACTCTCGGGCATTGGGGCGTTTAAGTTTTCTTTTGATTCTCCCATCCACAGAGACTCAAGGAGCCCCACAAAGGGCAGGGCCTCCTTGCAAAACTTAAGGAATTGGGCCTGTGCTAGAGCCACCCAGTGTAAATAACTGGGTGGAGTCAGATTCTCCCACCAGCTGACAGAAAAACCTTAGTGGATTCCTTTACAATGACCTTATCAAAAGACATAATTGTTGTATCAAAAACTTTAAAATCAAGCATTACTCACGTGGCATATGACCACATGACACATTTTCCTTTTCTCGGGCATTTGCAAACACAACCTCTAGCTGCATTTCTCTTAGAATCATCATGAGGGAAGCCAAGAGAATGACCCATCTCATGTGCAACAGTGCTTGCATCAAAGAGCACTGATTTAGCTCTTGCCTGTATACAATTAAACAAAACACAAAAATAAGGATTTCTGAGTTACATATGAACATAAAAAGCCAAATTTTAAGGGTTATGTGATTGCATGAACACACTGGATAATTTCATTTGCAAACATAAATCTAGAACACTGCAGAACCCCAGAAGAGAACTTTCAGAGTGAAGGAATCATAATTTCTTCACACTACCTTCTCAGATTTTTTTAAGAGGGCGGAAAATGAACCACTCACAAGTGATATGTCTAGCTCTGCCAAGGTCCTCAAGCCATAGAATTTTACCCAATAATTCCTACATCAAATACAGAATTTCTGCTGGTGCTAAAGCATTTCTTTTATAAGGATATCAATTTCTGATTTTAAGACTCCATGCGATGAAAAAGCAACCATAACACTTAGCAAGCTGTTCTAACGGTTAATTAACTTCACTGTGCCTTATTTCTCATCCAAATTCATCCAGCTTCAAATTCCTCTCTTTGATAAGATAAATAGATTGAACTTTTTAAGTCTCTCCCCTTAAAGCATGTTTTTCAAACTGAATAATTCTTATACCTCATCTGAACCACTTCCAATTTTTCACACATGTGAAGGTAAAGAATAGGTCATGGGGGAGAGGGAAAGTGGAGAGCCCTTGTTTTGAAGATTAGGAGGAAGAATTTAGTTATAATGGATCATTGATATCAACTTCAGATAAGATAAGAGTAGATAAATAACTTGTACCTATTGCTTCCGTATCTTGATTGTAGGAAGTCCACAACCCTTTTTTATATTACTTTTAAATAATTGCACAGGACACAGACCTATGGGATTCTTGACTTCATACTGGTGAGAATGAGGACTAAGGTAGAAAATATGGTTTAATTTCTCCTCACTTTGGACAGTGCCTGGATATGTACTTGTAAAAAAATACCAAGTGGCGCATTGTCCCCTGGGAAGCTATTATAACAAAAACACTAAGTTCTAGGTGTATCAGCTGGGGAAATATGTCTCCTGCTGAGTAACTTTTAGTTCTTCTTTGAGTGCTTGCTCATATGTATTCCAATTAGGTGTGCGCGCATGGCGTGCACGATCGTCGGAAGATTTTTACCCTAGCAACACTCGGTGGGCCGGCTGGTGCCCTCTGGAGTGGCGCCATTGCGGCGCTGAATAAATACCCCAGACGGCCCAGCGCCCTCTCGGTTCCTTCTTACCGCCCGTGATGGTCGTTGGAACTGTGGAGCGCAGCATAGTTGACCTCCACCTCCCTAGCTTAGTTAGCACTCGCTTACCATTGTTAATAGTTTTAAGTACTTTTAAGTAGTTGTTAATAGTTTTGATAGTTCTTGTTAGAAGTTTAGTGTAAATACTAGTGGGAGATAAGGGGCTTCTCCCCTTTTCTCCCTCCCGGTACCGGGCTGATGCCTGGCTCTCCGGGATTCACGCCGTGCTCGGCCTGCTCTAAGCTGATGCCTACGGGGGACTCCCACGAATCCTGCCTGAAGTGCCTCGGGGAGTCCCATCTAGCAGATAAGTGCCGGATCTGCAAGGCTTTTAAGCCTAGAACCAAGAAGGAGCGGGACTTTTCATTTGAAGCAGCTCCTCCTGGAAGCAGCACTTAGCCCAATGTCGGCTCCGCACCGCAACCCAGTACTGACTATGGCGGCACGCACTGTGTCAGCGGCTCCGGAGCACCCAAGTATGAGTAAGGAGCCCTGGCACCGGACAACTCCAGCCTTGATTCCTCAGAGGCGCCGTTCGATGTCCCCGACATTGAGTAAACAGACGCCGGGACTGGCACCGCCCCCGGCGCCGCTGCAGCCGCAGCCGATTCAGGACCACCCGGCCAAGTCTTTTGGCCCGGTGCCAGCACTGTTGACTCCGGTACCGCAAGGTCCGTTGAGTTCGGTGCCCATGACTAAGGCACCCGCACCGTCGACTCCGGCACCACAAGGTCCGTTGAGTTCGGTGCCCCCGACCATGATGCCAGCACCGATCCCATCGACTCCGGTACCACAAGGACCGCTGGGTTCGGGGCCCCTGGCTAAGACTCCAGCACCGATGACTCCGGTACCACAAGGTCCGTCGAGCTCGGTGGCCGTCAGTTCCCCAGTATGTGCCGAGGTAGAGCTAATGCTGCCTTCCACACCAGACACCTTCTCGGCAGCGAGGGACCTGATTGCGATGACCGAACCGGCACCACATCAGCCTTCGGTACCACAGATGAGAATCGCCCCGTCCCGAGGCAAGCCTGCTATGCTGTGTCCAGTGCCACACGCAGGGATCAGTCGACGTCGGTCCAGATCTAGGTCGAGATCCCAGTCCCGCACCAGACATAGATCTCAGTCTCGGCACAGCTCGCAGTCCCGACACCGATCCTCTTCTCGGCGCCGGTCGTACTTGCGGTGCCACTCAAAGTCAACCTCCAGACACGGTCGACACTACTATGGCTCCCGGTCCCGCTCCCGGTCCCGTGGCTGGTCGCAGCGCAGATCTCCGGATGACCAATCTCACCACCGATCGCCTAGGCGTTCCCTTACGCGATCCAGGTTAGGCTCCCGGTACCGAGACAACCGTCGGTACCGCTCCAGGTCCCAGTCCAGATCCCGGCACCTATCCCCATTGCCATGGCACAGCACGGCACTGCGGTGTGGATTACAAGGCCATTCCGCTCCACCTTGGCCCTCTCGCTCTGCCTCTCAATCCTCCAGGGCTGGAAGTGGCTACTATATGGACCAGGGCCACGTTATAGAGGGCCCTGGCCGTTGGCAAGTCGATATGCAGGACTCGGCCCAAGGACCACAACAGTGGCCTTTCTGGACACCGATGGCGTTCCACCAGTCCCAAGGGGTCCCCTCCAGAGCCTCCCAATCGGCTCATTCGGAGCCCTGGGTGCCGGAGGCAACGGTATCCTGCCCTCCCCCGGAGGTCCCAGAACCAGCGGTTCACTCATCGGCCGAGGCTCCAGACCCTGAGGCCGGGGACCTTGAAACAGCAGAACTCCCTCAGCAGGACCTGCCCCAGGACCCTCTAGTCCCGGGATTGTCATCCTCCTCCTCCTCCCCGGACGAGACAGTGGCGGGAGCATCATCCTCTGGCCCACCTCCTATTGACCTCTGGGACCACCAAGACCTGCTTCGCAGACTGGCTCTGAATATGAACCTGCAGGTGGAGGAGGTGGTGGAGCTCAAGGACCCGGTGGTGGACACCCTGACAGCCGGCGCCCCTACGTGGGTAGCCCTGCCGTTTGTGCGTACTGTGCTAAATTGAAGTGGCGTTGGTATGTAATCTCCAGCTTCAATACCCTCCACTGCCAGGGGGGTGGAAAGGAAATACATGGCGCCCCAAAGGCCTTTGAGTACCTGTACACTCACCCCCAACCGTGATCCTTGGTCGTTCAATCTGTGAACAAGAAGGAGAGACATGGTCAACAGGCCCCTGCGCCTAAGTCTAAAGAAGCCAAGCGCCTGGACCTGTTTGGTAGAAAGATCTACTATGGGGGTGGCCTTCAGCTCAGAGCGGCTAACCAACAAGCCCTTCTGAGTTGCTACAACTATAACACCTGGAACTCAACGCAGAAATTCAGGGAATTTGTGCCCCAGGAGTCCAGACAGGAGTACCCGGCCTTGATTGAGGAAGGCAAAAAGGTGGCCAGAACATCGTTGCAGGCCTCCTTGGACATTGATGACTCAGTGGCCAGAACACTAGCTTCGGGGGTTGCCATGCAGCGTATCTCCTGGCTACAGTCCTCTAACCTCCCACCGCAGGTGCAGTATACGATTCAGAACCTGCCCTTCGATGGGCAGGGCATGTTTTCCAAGAAAACGGACTCGAGGCTGCAGACCCTAAAAGACGGTCGCACCATAATACGAACACTGGTGATGCATATCCCCGCCACGCAGCGCCGGCCCTTCTGGCCCTTTGCGCAGCGCCCCTACACCACGCCCAGGCCTAGACAGGACTTCTTGAGAAGATGCGGCCGGGGTTGCAGGAGGAGGCAGCGGGGTCATCAGACTGGCCAGAACCAGGGCCCCCCTAAACCATCGGCGGGGCCCAAGCAAAACTTTTGAAGTCACGCCCAAGGGCGGAGCACCAGTCTCCACGCAGGACCCGTCCCCTCCCTTCAGAGACCGCCTTTCCCATTTCTTCCATGCTTCGTCGAACATAACCTCAGACTGGATTAAATTTAGAAGTGTGAGCAACAAGGGTAATGTCGTAGTGGGAGTCTGTTACAGACCACCAGACCAGGGGGATGAGGTGGACGAGGCTTTCTTCCAGCAACTAACAGAAGTTCTTAGATCACAGGCCCTGGTTCTCATGGGTGACTTTAATCACCCTGATATCTGCTGGGAGAGCAATACAGTGGTGCACAGACAATCCAGGAAGTTTTTGGAAAGTGTAGGGGACAATTTCCTGGTGCAAGTGCTGGAGGAACCAACTAGGGGAAAAGCTCTTCTTGACCTGCTGCTCACAAACAGGGAAGAAATAGTAGAGGAAGCAATAGTGGATGGGAACCTGGGAGGCAGTGACCATGAGATGGTCGAGTTCAGGATCCCGACACAAGGAAGAAAGGAGAGCAGTAGAACAGAGACCCTGGACTTCAGAAAAGCAGAATTCGACTCCCTCAGGAAACTGATGGGCAAGGTCCCCTGGGAGAATAACATGAGGGGGAAAGGAGTCGAGGAAAGCTGGCTGTATTTTAAAGAATCCTTATTGAGGTTGCAGGAACAAACCATCCCGATGTGTAGAAAGAAAAGTAAATATGGCAGGCGACCAGCTTGGCTTAACAGTGAAATCCTTGCTGGTCTTAAACACAAAAAAGCAGCTTACAAGAAGTGGAAGATTGGACAAATGACCAGGGAGGAGTATAAAAATATTGCTCAGGCATGCAGGAGTGAAATTAGGAAGGCCAAATCACACTTGGAGTTGCGGCTAGCCGGAGATGTTAGGAGTAACAAGAAGGGTTTCTTCAGATATGTTAGCAACAGGAAGAAAGTCAAGGAAAGTGTGGGCCCCTTGCTGAATGAGGGAGGGAACCTAGTGACAGATGATGTGGAGAAAGCTAGTGTACTCAATGCTTGTTTTTGCCTCTGTCTTCACAGACAAGATCAGCTCCCAGACGGCTGCACTCCGCAGCACGGTATGGGGAGGAGGTGACCAGCCCTTTGTGGAGAAAGTAGTAGTTTGGGACTATTTAGAAAAGCTGGATGAGCACAAGTCCATGGGGCCGGATGCAGTGCATCCGAGGGTGCTAAAGGAGTTGGCCGATGTGATTGCAGAGCCATTGGCCATTATCTTTGACAAATCATGGCAATCGGGGGAGGTCCCGGATGACTGGAAAAAAGCTCATGTAGTGCCCATCTTTAAAAAAGGGAAGAAGGAAGATCCGGGGAACTACAGGCCAGTCAGTCTCACCTCAGTCCCTGGAAAAATCATGGAACAGGTCATTAAGGAATCAATTCTGAACCACTTAAAGGAGAGGAAAGTGATCAGGAACAGTCAGCATGGATTCACCAAAGGCAAGTCATGCCTGACTAACCTAATTGCCTTCTATGATGAGATAACTGGCTCTGTGGATGAGGGGAAAGCAGTGGATGTGCTATTTCTTGACTTTAGCAAAGCTTTTGATACGGTCTCCCACAGTATTCTTGCCAGCAAGTTAAAGAAGTATGTGCTGGATGAATGGACAGCGAGGTGGATAGAAAACTAGCTAGATGGTCGTGCTCAACGGGTAGTGATCAATGGTTCCATGTCTAGTTGGCAGCCGGTATCAAGTGGAGCGCCCCAAGGGTCGGTGCTGGGGCCGGTTTTGTTCAATATCTTCATTAACGATCTGGAGGATGGTGTGGACTGCACCCTTAGCAAGTTTGCAGATGACACTAAACTGGGAGGAGTGGTGGATACGCTGGAGGGTAGGGATAGGATACAGAGGGACCTAGACAAATTAGAGGATTGGGCCAAAAGAAATATGATGAGGTTCAACAAGGACAAGTGCAGAGTCCTGCACTTAGGACGGAAGAATCCCATGCACTGCTACAGACTAGGGACCGAATGGCTGGGCAGCAGTTCTGCAGAAAAGGAACTAGGGGTTACAGTAGACAAAAAGCTGAATATGAGTCAACAGTGTGCCCTTGTTGTAAAAAAGGCTAATGGCATTTTGGGTTGTATAAGTAGGGGCATTTCCAGCAGATCGAGGGACTTGATCATTCCCCTCTATTCGGCACTGGTGAGGCCTCATTTGGAGTACTGTGTCCAGTTTTGGGCCCCACACTACAAGAAGGATGTGGATAAATTGGAAAGAGACCAGCGGAGGGCAACAAAAATGATTAGGGGGCTGGAGCACATGACTTATGAGGAGAGGCTGAGGGAACTGGGATTGTTTAGCCTGCAGAAGAGAAGAATGAGGGGGGATTTGATAGCTGCTTTCAACTACCTGAAAGGGGGTTCCAAAGAGCATGGATCTAGACTGTTCTCAGTAGTAGAAGATGACAGAACAAGGAGTAATGGTCTCAAGTTGCAGAGGGGGAGGTTTAGGTTGGATATTAGGAAAAACTTTTTCACTAGTCAGGTGGTGAAGCACTGGAATGGGTTACCTAGGGAGGTGGTGGAATCTCCTTCCTTAGAGGTTTTTAAGGTCAGGCTTGACAAAGCCCTGGCTGGGATGATTTAGTTGGGGTTGGTCCTGCTTTGAGCAGGGGGTTGGACTAGATGACCTCCTGAGGTCCCTTCCAACTCTGAGATTCTATGATTCTATGACTGTTGGGTCTTATGCACGGTGGAAAGAGGATACCACCTGCAATTTGTCTCCTCCCGTCCCTCCCTTTCCTTCTTCAGGGACTCTTCTCACGAGCAACTCCTAATTCAGGAGGTGCAAACGCTCCTCACTATAGGGGCAATAGAGGAGGTTCCAAGGGAGTTCAGGGGCAAAGGGTTTTACTCCCGCTATTTCCTGATCCCCAAATCAAAAGGGGGGCTACGTCCTATCCTGGACTTGCACGGACTCAACAATTTTATGGTAAAGTTGAAGTTCCGCATGGTTTCCCTGGGTACTATTATCCCTTCCCTGGATCCTGGAGACTGGTACGCTGCCCTCGACATGAAGGACTCATACTTCCACATTGCAATTTACCCACCACACAGACGTTTCCTCCGCTTTGTGGTAGACCAAAGACACTTTCAGTTCGCCGTCTTTCCCTTCAGCCTTTCCACGACACCAAGGGTGTTCACGAAGTGCATGGCCGTTGTAGCGGCTTCTCTTCGTCGACGGCGGATCCAAGTGTTCCCGTACCTCGAAGACTGGCTCATCCACGGCAGCTCCAGCAGCCAAGTCCAGTCGCAGGTTCAGACTGCCATGAGCATGTTCAATCAGCTCGGCTTGCTCCTGAATGTACAAAAGTCCACTTTGAAGCCAACCCAAAGGATAGACTTCATAGGGGCAGTCCTGGACTCGACTTTCGCCCGAGCGTTTTTGCCAGAGGCATGCTTCCAGGCCCTAGTAACGATCATCCGCGGCCTACAGAGCTTCCCAACCTCGACAGCATGAAGCTGCCTAAGCCTACTGGGTCACATGGCTGTGACGGGTTGGGGTCACAGAGACCTGCTTGGTGCTGCCACCTGGTGTGCCAAGGCAACTTCTGCCCCTGCTTCCAGGCCTTTTCCAGCTTGGGACTCCCGAATCCTGTCTGTTTTGAGCCAGATTCCGCTGATCTGCTGCAAACACAGACCCAGGTCCGAACCAAGTCCACTCACAACTGTAAGGCTCCTGGAAGCGTTCTTGCCTTTGACACCCAGGTGTCCAACTCCCAAGGAGGTTCAAACCCTTAATAAATCCGTTTTACCCTGTATAAAGCTTATACAGGGCAAACTCATAAATAGTTCGCCTTCTATTTCAAAGATAGAAAGATATGCACAGCTGTTTGCCCGCCCCCCCACGCCCCCGGGTACCAACTCGTACACCAGGAAACTTAATGAGTAAAAAGTGATTTTAATAAGTACAGAAAGTAGGATTTAAGTGACTCCAAGTAGTGACAGACAGAACAAAGTGAATTACTAAATAAAATAAAATAGAACACGCAGTTCTATGTCTAATCGCCCTATGTACAGCTAAAAACCTCACTAGGTCCAGTAAACAGGCTATCTTCCTTCTAGCCTGGGTCCAGCCATCACTCACCCCTCTAATGTCTTTGTCCTTTGTTCAGTCTCTTTCAGGTGTCCTTGGGGGGTAGAGAGTCTCTCTCTTTAGCCAGCTGAAGACAAAATTGAGGGGTTTCCTAGGGGTTTAAATAGATTTTCTCCTCTGGGTGGACACCCCTCCCTCTCCCTGTGTAGCATCCAGTTACCAAATGGAGTTGGGGTCACATGGACAAGTCACCTGTTCATGCACAACTCAGTTCCTTCTCAGACCAGCCACATTCCTGGCAAAGCTCAGATGTGGATTGGTGTCTGCAAGTTCTATTGTCTGTTAAGTGCTTCTTGATTGGGCACTTAACCTGCACATTCCTTTCTCAAGAAATACAACCAGTATTCATATCTTCAACTACAACAATGATACATGCATATGAACGGGAGGAATAAATTCAGTAGGTCATAACTTTCACAGAGATGTTACATGGCACATGTAGCATAAAACATAGTCCAGTTACATCATGTATACATTTATAAGCATCTCCCCATAAAGTTTTATGGGGTACACCGTCACAATGGCGTCCTGCACATTCGTGACCAGACACGCCAGATTACTCCTCTGTCCGTTCCAGGCGTGGCTCTCGTCAGCATATCGCCCATGCAGAGACAGCATGGACATGGTACTGAAGGTGCCATCGAAGGTCCTGGCCTCCCTAGACTGGTGGCTAGACCCCAAGAAGGTGATGGAAGGGGTGCCATTCCATGCCCCACAGCCCTCCCTGGCCCTGACCACAGATGCGTCATCTCTCATTTGGGGGGCCCACCTAGCAGATCTTCAAACACAGGGCCTGTGGTCGGTTCAAGAGTTATCCCTCCACATCAACGTAAGGGAGCTGCGGGCAGTGCGCCTTGCCTGCCAACCCTTTTCCAATCAGCTTCAGGGTCGTTGCGTTGCAGTACTTACGGACAACACAACGGCCATGTTTTACATCAACAAGCAAGGGGGAGCACGTTCGTCCCCTCTCTGCCAAGAGGCCATACGATTGTGGGAGTTCTGCATAGCCCACTCCATCCACCTGGTGGTCTCCTTTCTCCCAGGGGTTCAGAACACCTTGGCGGAACGACTCAGCAGGTCCTTCCAGGCGCATGAGTGGGCCATTCGCCCGGATGTTATCCACTCTGTCTTCCGGAGCTGGGGATTTCCCCTCATAGACCTGTTCGCGACTCACGAAAACCGGAAGTGCCACGTGTTCTGCTCCCTCTAGGGACACTCCCCAGGCTCCCTGACGGACACTTTTCTCCTGCCTTGGATGGACCACCTGTCCTACACCTTTCCCCCATTTCCTCTGGTCCACAGGGTCCTGCTCAAGCTGTGCAGGGACAGAGCCCGCCTAATCCTGATCGCCCCGGCGTGCCCCAGGCAGCACTGGTACACCACTCTCCTAGAGCTCTCGGTAACCACCCCGATCACTCTCCCGTTGTGGACAGACCTGATTACTCAGGAGCACGGCAGGCTTTGTCACCCTGACCTGCAATCCCTCCACCTCACAGCGTGGCTGCTGCATGGCTGAACCAGTCCGACTTACGTTGTTCCAGCCCGGTTCATAGACTCATAGACTCATAGACTTTAAAGTCAGAAGGGACCATTATGATCATCTAGTCTGACCTCCTGCACAATGCAGGCCACAGAATCTCACCTACCCACTCCTGGAATAATCCTCTCACCTATGTCTCAGCTATTGAAGTCCTCAAATCATGGTTTAAAGACTTCACGATGCAGAGAATCCTCCAGTAAGTGACCCGTGCCCCATGCTGCAGAGGAAGGCAAAAAACCTCCAGGGCCTCTGCCAATCTACCCTGGAGGAAAATTCCCTCCCAACCCCAAATATGGCGATCAGCTGAACCCTGAGCATGTGGGCAAGACTCACCAGCCAGACACCCAGGAAAAAGTTCTCTGTAGTAACTTCTAACATCCCATCATTGACCATTGGTCCTATTTACCACTAATGGCAATTAATTGACCTTTGACTAAGATCATGTTATCCCATCAAACCATCTCCTCCATAAACGTATCTAGCTTAATCTTGAAGCCAGATAGGTCTTTTGCCCCCACTGCTTCCCTTGGAAGGCTGTTCCAGAACTTCACTCCTCTGATGGTTAGAAACCTTCATCTAATTTCAAGTCTAAACTTCCTGATGTACAGTTTATATCCATTTGTTCTTGTGTCCACATTGGTACTGAGCTGAAATAATTCCTCTCCCTCCCTGGTATTTATCCCTCTAATATATTTAAAGAGAGCAATCATATCTCCACTCAGCCTTCTTTTGGTTAAGGTAAACAAACCAAGCTCCTTCAGTCTCCTTTCATAAGACAGGTTTTCCATTCCTCGGTTCATCCTAGCGGCCCTCCTTTGTACCTGTTCCAGTTTGAATTCATCCTTCTTAAACATGGGAGACCAGAACTGCACACAGTATTCCAAATGAGGTCTCACCAATGCCTTGTATAACGGTACTAACACCTCCTTATCTCTACTAGAAATACCTCGCCTAATGCATCCCAAGACCGCATTAGCTTTTTTCACGGCCACATCACATTGGCGACTCATAGTCATCCTGTGATCAACAAAGGACTCCTCTGCCTTTAGGTCCATAAATCCTGTAGTCCAATCCACTTCCCTAACTAATTTCCTTAATTTATTAAAGTTAGCCCTTTTGAAATCAAAAACCTTAGTCTCAGATTTATTTTTTTTATCCTTCCATTTAGTTTGAACTGAATTAGCTCATGATCACTCGAGCCAAGGTTGTCCCCTACACCCATTTCTTCAATGAGGTCCTCACTAGTCACCAAAACCAAATCTAAAATGGCATCCCCCCTTGTTGGTTTAACAGGTTCTTCTGGGTAGTAGGAAGCCCTCTATCAGGTCCACCTACTTGGCCAAGCGGAAACGTTTTTCCTGCTGATGCGCCCCTCAGGGTATCACCCCCTCGCAGGTGTCAGTGCATATCATCCTGGACTACCTCTTGTCCCTGAAAGAGCAAGCTGGCAGTCTCCTCTTTGAAGGTCCACCTGGCGGTGATCTCAGCCTTTCACCCTGGCGAGAGTGGGCGCTCGATTTTTTCCAACCCCATGGTCAGTAGGTTCCTCAAGGGGTTGGAGCGGCTGTACCTACTAGTCCGCCATCCGGTCCCTACATGGGACCTCAACCTTGTAATAACCAGGCTCATGGGGGCCCCATTCTAACCTATGGCCAGCCGCTCGCTCCTGTATCTCTCCTGGAAGACGGCCTTCCTCGTAGCCATCACCTCGGCGAGGCGCATATCTGAACTCAGAGCTCTTACTTTGGAACCCCCTTACACGGTGTTCCATAAGCACAAGGTACAGCTGCGACCGCACCCGGCCTTCCTTCCCAAGGTAGTGTCGGCCTTTCATGTCAACCAGGACATCTTTCTGCCGGTCTTCTACCCGAAGCCGCATGCGTCTCCAAGGGAGCAACAACTCCACTCCTTGGACGTCCGTAGGGCCCTCGTCTTCTACATCGAGCGGACGAAGCCCTTTCGGAGAACGACTTAACTGTTTGTTGCTGTGGCAGACCGGATGAAGGGCCTCCCGGTCTCCTTCCAGCGCATCTCGTCCTGGATCACTTCGTGCATCCGGGCGTGTTATGACTTGGCTGGTGTTCCCACCACACACCTTACTGCCCACTCCACCCGAGCTCAAGCCTCGTCCTCCGCCTTCCTGGTGCATATATCAGTACAGGAGATATGTAGGGCAGCAACCTGGTCATCGGTGCACACCTTTGCCACTCACTATGCCATAGTCCAGCATTCCAGAGAGGATGCTGCGTTTGGTTCAGCAGTCCTCCATTCTGCAGTATCTCACTCCGACCCCACCACCTAGGTAGGGCTTGGGAGTCACCTAATTGGAATACATATGAGCAAGCACTCGAAGAAGAAAAGACAGTTACTCACTGTTGTAACTGTTGTTCTTTGAGATGTGCTGCTCATATCTATTCCAAACCTGCCCTCCATCCCCACTGTCGGAGTAGCCGGCAAGAAGGAACTGAGAGGGCGCTGGGCCGGCTGGGGTATTTATTCAGCACCGCAATGGCACCACTCCAGAGGGTGCCAGCGGGCCCACTGAGTGTTGCTAGGGTAAAAATCTTCCGACGATCGTGCACGCCGCGCGCGCACACCTAATTGGAATAGATATGAGCAACACATCTCGAAGAACAACAGTTACAATGGTGAGTAACCATCTTTTCAGAGTGTATCATAGTTCCAAAATTCCTGACCCTCTTTGGGGTCTTCAATCTTCCCTCAGAGCCTGGTTTGACTCCCTCTTTGAGGAGTAGGTAAGCCACTCCGCATGTGGCCAGTGGGAGAACCTGGGCCTGCTCACTACTCTTGGTCCTGACCCAGGGACCCTATAAGGAGCAGCTTCCTTCTGCATCCCTGTACTAATTGCAGCATTTCCCTGGGGCTCTTCATCACTCTCCCCCAATACCTTTCCTTCACCCTTAATTAGGGCTGAAGTCTTGCTTAAGTCCCAGAAGCCAGTCAGAAGCTCCTTCTTGCTCCCCCAGTCCCTGCTCTGTCCCTGGTACTGCAGTTCCTTTATGCAGCCAGGAGCACTACCCTCGTTCCTCTGGCTCCAGGCAGCAACTGTCTCACTCTGGTACTGCATCTCCTTTTATATGGGCTGGCTGGGCCTGGGTTGGCTGTTTCCCAGAAGCCTCTCTAGGCCACTTAGAGGACTCACTTTTCCTACTCCTTTCTGGGATGGGGTGTGGCAGGACCACAAGGACTCCAGCAGGGGGCCCAGGACCTGCTAAACCCCATCACAATGATGATATGATGTCTTGGCTGATAAAGTTTGCAGATGGCATATTAGTGGGGAAGTAAACAATGAGGAAGACAGATTACTGTTGCAAAGAGATCTAAATCACTTGGGTAAACCATCACAGTCCAACAAAATGTGTTTTAATATAACCAAATATAAATGTATATTTAATATAAATACATTTACCAAATGTAAAATAGCACTTCTGGGAAAGATTAACAAAATGCATGCTATATCTACAGGATGTAAGACTCTATCTTGGAAAGCAGTGATTAATAGAAGGACTTGGGGATCATCAAAGCTAATCACCTCAATGTGAGCTGTTATTGCAATGCTGTGGCAAAAGTGCTAATGCAGTCCCTGAATGTACTTAGAAAGATATAAGAAAAAGAGACAGCCTGAGACATGAGCACTGGTATAAGAGGCTCGGTGTGAGGCTTGAGGCCTGAACTAAGGTAGTGGTCAAGCCCTGCTCATATAAAGCCAAAGTTAGCAAAAGTCAGGCTGTGAGCGGAAGTCAGGCTCTGCCTGTGTGCAAGCTCACAGAACCTGGCAAGAACAGGGCTGGTATTGCAAAAGCACATACATTCCTGAGAAGTATTAAGCACAGGATACTCATGCAAGCACATTCCAGAAGCGTGGTACCAGACCACACAAATACCAAGTATGGTACAAACACGCTCTCCAAAGATAACAGGAACACGTTGACCTCTCTTAAAAATAAGGTCAGATGACAGCATGATGGAAAGAAATGTTCTGATCGAGCCAAAATGTACAAAGTAAAGGGTGATAACTAACCATGTCAAAGGGAAAATACATAACTTGTTTGCATCAGGATATAAAAAAGGAGCCTCGGAGGAGAGTTTTTTGCCAGCAGAGAGGGGAATGGAAAGTTCTACCATTCATTGAGTTGAGTCCATTGTAACTGGAATACATGTATATGTGTACCTGTAACCATTGAGCCAGGGCATTGGGACCATGTTTCATTGACAATAAACCTTCGCTACAGAAACAGGTCTATGGTCTTATTGGGGAGTTTGATCGAGGTCTGCTGTGTCGGCTATCTGAGCAGAGCTGGCAGAGCACACAGAAAGAACGCGCACACACAACCAATGAATAACAACAAGAGGAATATCAAGCACATTTTGAAAAGTGATCTTGCCTCTGAACACAGCATTGGTAAGACTACTACAAGAATATTGAGGCCAGTTCTGGTTCCACACTTCAATAAAACTGTGGAAACACTGGAGAGATTTCAAAGGAAGGCTACAAAAATGAACCAGGGCCTGGAAAAAAACAAATTAATAACCTTTCTGTACCGGTTGTTCTTCGAGACGTGTTGCTCATGTCCATTCCATGTTAGGTGTGCATATGCTGCACAGTCTCAGGAGATTTTTCCTTCAGTGGTATCAGCAGCTCTAGTGCCCTCTGGTGCCTCATGTTCATGCGCTGATATAAAGGGCCTGGCCAACTCTGCACCATCTCAGTTCCTTCTTGATAACTAACTCTTAACCAGGGGCAGGAAGTTGGGTCGTGGAATGGACATGAGCAACACATCTTGAAAAACAACAGTTATGGAAGGTTAGTAACCATTTATTCTTCTTTGAGTGCTTGTTCATGTCCATTCCATGTTAGATTACTCCCAAGCAGTACCTTAGGAGATGGGCTTGGAGTTCATAGACATGTGGATTGTAACACTGCTCTACCAGACCGGGCATCATCTCTAGCCTGCTGGGTGATGGCATAATGGCATGAAAAAGTACGCACCGATGACCAAGTTGCTGCTCTAGAAATATCCTGAATTGGGAGTGGGCCAGAAATGCTGCTGAGGAAGCTTGAGCTCTCATTAAGTGAGCAGTCAGGATGGCAGGAACTGAGGCACCCATCTGCTCATAGCAAAAGCAAATCCAGGACGTGATCCAGGATGAAATTCTTTGGGCCGAAATTGGCAGGCCTTTCATCCTATCTGCTATTGCCACAAAGAACTGCGTGGATTTATGGAATGGTTTGGTCCTTTCTATATAGAAGGCCAGGGCCCGTCTAACGTCCAGTGTATGTACAGGCTACTCCTTCCTATTCCTGTTTGGTTTCAGTAAGAATACTGACAGGAAGATAGGCTGATTACTATGGAGCTGCGAAACCACTTTCAGGAGGAACATGGCATGGGGGTGAAGTTGTACCTTGTCCTTAAAGAACACCATATCTGGGGTTCTGATGTTAGCGCCCTAGATCTCTGAGACCCTCCTGGTTGAGGTAATTGCTACCAGGAAGGCGACCTTCCAGGAGAGGTACGACAAAGGGGACAATGTGAGTGATTCAAAGTGAGGGCTTGTGAGTCTTGACAGGACCAGGTTTAGATCCCACAGTGGAACAGGTTCACGAATCTGCTGAAAATGCCACGTTCAGCATGGCCTGTAGGGAGGCCCTGGCCACCAACGTCCCTTTCTCCACCAGAGTGGAGAACTCCTATCTGGACTCCTGGGGAAGACAGTCCTTCAATTTCATCATTGACTCCCAGACATTAAAACGGTGTCTCCCCACCAATGCCTGTACATTGGAGATATGGAACTGTAGCCCGCCTGTAGAATAAAGCTTTCTACCAAAAAGGTCTGGTCTCTTTGCGTCCTTTGCTTTAGGAGTCCTTCGACAGCTGATATCTTGTCCGCTGCAGGCCCTGCACTTCCAACCCAAGGTTTGAGGCCACTCTATTCAATAGCTCCTGTTGACTGTCAAAGTCGTTGTGAGAGGAAGCTACACATGCCACAGACACTGCTTCATCTGTGGAGGAGGAAGATGAGTCCTGCACTGGCAGGCGGTCCTCCGCCTTGCCTTCTGCACTGACCGATCCCCAGAGATCTAGAGCCTGAGGTTCAGTACTGTGCTTGGTACCAGAGTCTGGATCACATGCTGGTCACAGGGATGGGGGCACTTTTCTTCCCGAGACTACAGAATAAGAGTGTCTGGAAGAGGTCCCTTACATAGGGGGAAATTCCCACAGGTTCCAAAATGGCCATTGCATCTGTATAGGCCGATGCCTGCTGTGCCAAGTACTTGGCAGTACCCCTGCATCTGGGTGCATCAACTGGTAGGGCTGCCTGGGAGGGAACTGGCAGCAGTTCCTCGAGTAGGAATACGATTCCACCTTCAAGTTCAACAATGACCCTTCCTCCTAGCACCATTGAGGGGCAATACCTGTTGGTGCCAAGGAATAATGCTGGGGTGCGAAGACCTGAGTCAAGGGGGCCGGTACCAAATGGGAGCCCAGGGCCGTATGCTCCCTTCTGCTCCCCAGTACCGACACCATTGACTCCTGTACTGCTGGCAATGGTGGTACCGAAAGCTACAACAGGTGCCTGGCCACAACAACTGCCTCCAAGGTAGACGTTAC
Source organism: Macrochelys suwanniensis (assembly GCA_033296515.1). Lineage (NCBI taxonomy): Eukaryota > Metazoa > Chordata > Testudines > Chelydridae > Macrochelys > Macrochelys suwanniensis. The sequence goes on from CM065775.1 coordinate 11,412,020, forward strand.
CACAATCTTGCTGGTGCCAATTGTCCCTCCAGTGTCGAGGGATGGTCCGGGATTTGACTCAATGAAATCTGCCTACGAACTGGAGTCAATGGTGCCGCACTCAGAGTGAGAGCAGAGGAGTGGCCAGAATCAGGTCACACTCCACTGCACTCCCCATGCTTGGCTCTCTTCAGATTCAGGGAATGTCTCCTCTCGGTCAGCTTCTTCTTATATTTTCTCTTTGGCACCAGTGAAGGAGAACAGTGCAGAGAGTCTTTCATGGTGGCAGAAGTACTCCACACCAATGCTCAGGTACTGGGTGCCGAATCCATGGCACCCCCATTTCTTGAATACTGAGTCCAGATGTGGTCACCCCATCTCAAAAAGATATATTAGAATTGGAAAAGCTACAGAAAAGGATAACAAAAATAATTAGGGGTATGGAACAGCTTTCATATGAGGAGAGATTAATAAGACTGGAATTTTTCAGCTTGGAAAAGAAACAACTAAGGGGGATTATGATAGAGTTCTATAAAATCATGACTGGTGTGGAGAAAATAAAACAAGAACTAGGAGTCACCAAATTAAATTAATAGGCAACAGGTGTAAAACAAACAAAAGGAAGCATTTCTTCACACAATGCACAGTCACCCTTTGACTGAGGATGTTGTTGTCAGGGTTCCCTCCCTACTCTGAACTCTGGGGTACAGATGTGAGGACCCACATGAAAGACCCCCTAAGCTTATTTCTACCAGCTTAGGTTAAAAACTTCCCCAAGGCACAAATCCCTCCTTGTCCTTGGACAGTACTGCTGTCACCACCAAGTGATTTTGACAAAGATTCAGGGAAAGGACCACTTGGAGTTCCTATTTCCCCAAAATATTCCCCCAAGCCCTTAGACCCCCTTTCCTGGGGAGGCTTGAGAATAATATCCTCACCAATCGGTACAGGTGAGCACAGACCAAATCCCTGGGTTTTTAGGACACTGAAAATCAATCAGGTTCTTAAAAGAAGAAGTTTATTTTTTAAAAAAGTAAAAGAATCACCTCTATAAACTCAGGATGGAAGGTAAAGTTACAGGGTAATAAAAGATGTAAACACAGAGGACCCTCCTCCAGGCTTAGCTTCAAAATTACAGAAGACATGAATAAAACTCCCTCTTAGTATAGGGAAATTCACAAGCTAAAACAAAAGATAATCTAACGCCTTCCCTTGGTTACTTACTATTTTTGTAACCCTAGATGCTTATTTCAGGGTAGGGGTTTAGGAGATGGATTTTCCTGCCTGATCCCTCTTTGGCTCCAAGAGAACACACAAACAAAGAGCACAAACCAAACCTCCCCCCTCCCCGCCCCAGATTTGAAAGTATCTTCTTTCCCCATTGGTCCATCTGGTCAGGTGCAAACTAGATTATTTGAGTTTCTTAACCCCTTACAGGTAAATGATTCTGTACCTCTGGCCAGGAGGAATTTTATATTACTGCATACCTAAAGGTTGTTACCCTTCCTTTTATATTTATGACAGTTGTGAAGGTCAAGACTATAACAGGGTTTAAAAAAGAACTAGATAAATTCCTGGAGGATAGATCTGTGATGGGTTGGGTCACAGAAATCCCCTTGGGACTGCCACCTGATGTGCTGAGACTACCTCTGAGCCTGTTTTCCCTGCCAGCTTGGGACTTCAGTACCCTGTCTTGTTTAGCCAGATATGCTAGCCTGCTGCAAACGCAGACCCAGGTCTGAACCACGTCCCCCAAAAGCTGCAGACTTAACTGAAAACATCTTAAGAAGTGCTCCTGTCTCTAGCACCCACATAGTTCCCAACGGGGTCCAAACCCCAAATAAATCTGTTTTACTCTGTATAAAGCTCACACAGGGTAAACTCATAAATTGTCCGCCCTCTATAACACTGAAAGAGAGATATGCACAGCCGTTTGCTTCCACAGGTATTAGTCACTAATTCTGGGCTCAGTAATAAGCAAAAAGTGATTTTATTAAATATAAAAAGTAGGGTTTAAGTGGTTCCAAGTAATAGCAAACAGAACAAACTAAATTACCAAGGACAATAAAAAACACGCAAGTCTAAGCCTAATACAGTAGGAAACTGAATATAGATGAAATCTCACCCTCAGAGATGTTCCAATAAGCTTCTTTCACAGACTAGACTCCTTTCTAGTCTGGGCCCAATCCTGTCCCCTGGTACAGTGCTTGTTCCAACTCAGGCAGTAGCAAGGGGATTTCTCATGACTGCATCCCCCTTTGTTCTGTTCCATCCCCTTTTATAGCTTTGGCACAAGATGGGAATCTTTTGTCTCTCTGGGTCCCCACCCCTCCTTCTAAATGGAAAAGCACTAGGTTTAAGATGGATTCCAGTACCAGGTGACATGGTCACATGTCCTGTGAGTCCCCAAGCCTTCATTCTTTCTGGCCTGACTCACAGGAAGGTTTGCAAGTAAACAGAGCCATCTACAGTCAACAGTCCTCGTTAATAGGAGCCATCAAGATTCCAAACCACCACTAATGGCCCACACTTTCCATAATTACAATAGGAACTCAGAGTTATATTTCATATTTCTAGCTTCAGATACAAGATGGATACATTCATACAAATAGGATGAACACACTAAGTAGATTATAAGCTTTGTAATGATACCTTACAGGAGACCTTTTCCATGAAGCATATTCCAGTTACGTTATATTCACACTTATTAGTATATTTTCATTAAATCATATGGAGTGCAATGTCACAAGATCCATGAATGGCTATTAGCCAGGGTGGGCAGGGATGGTGTCCCTAGCCTCTGTTTGCCAGAAGCTGGGAATGAGCAACAGGGGATGGATCACCTGATGATTACTTGTTATGTTCATTCCCTCTGAAGCACCTGGCATTACCCACTGTTGGAAGACAAGATACTGGTGTATATGGATCTTTAATCTGACCCAGTATGGCTGTTATTAAGGGGCTTCGAGTCCTGACAGACCTGGCAGTTGTCCATTATATGAATCTCTCCCAGGCACTTCAGACAACTGAAGTGTGGGTCACTCACAGGCATGGGCTTGCTGCAGAAGGTACAGGGTTTGAAACCTGGGGACCAATGTATGCCCCGGTACCAGGTGCAGACGAAACTCCGCTAACAAGGCAAGAAGTGCCACCTAACTATATATAATAATCTCCAACAGTTCAAACTGAGAAAATAAAGAACTGGGATAGCAAAAACAGGGAAAATGACTAAACCAGTGAGTAAGAGTTTGCAGAAGCAAGAGGAGCTGTTCCAGTTACTGTCATGGGCAGTCAGAAGGAACTGAGAAGGTGCAGAGACTTTGGGGTCCCTTATATTGGCACATGATCATGCAGCAGCAGTGGGCGCTAGAGCTGATGGATACCATCTTGTCTTGTTACACTAACCCCTCATTTGGTAAGGCAACTCCCATCTTTTCATGTACTGTATATTTATACCTGCCTACTGTATTTTCCACTCCATGCATCTGATGAAGTGGATTCTAGCCCATGAAAGCTTATGCCCAAATAAATGTGTTAGTCTCTAAGGTGCCACAAGGACTCCTCCTTGTTCTAGCAGAAAGGGTAATTAAATATTGGAACAGCTTACCATCACTTGGAGTCTTTAAAATCTAGCTCAATATCTTTCTAAAAGATACGTGTTAGTCAAGATTCTGGGAGAAATTCTATAGCCTTTGTATGTGGGTTGTTGGCTGCATGGTCATAGTGGTCCCTTCTGACTCTGCAATCTGTGAATTTAGGAATCCCCTGTTCATCACCTTTCTTCATGAGCCACAGAGAGAACAGAACGCTGCCTAAACAGAAATTGCCCTCAACATGCTCATAACACTTGCAGCTCTGCATTAGGCAAGGAATATAATCAAATTGAATGCTTCAGGGTTTCAGCTGGTTGTTTGCAGGGGTTAGGAAGGATTTCCTCCTGCCCCCGAAATGCACAATTGACCAGGTGTGCTCTGGGTTTTTCCCCACCTTCCTCTGAAGCATCAGGGTGTATTCAATTACCCACAGCTGAAGATGAGACACTGGATAGGTGGACTAGGACTTTGAGGAGGTGCAGGGAGTCCTCGTTCTTAGATGATTGGCTGATATGCCTTGTTCATATGCTCAGAGTCCAACTGAGCACCAGATTTTTGGGAAGGAATTTCCCCCCAGATCTGCTTTGCAGGGACTTTGTTTTTTTTTTCCTCCTTCTTCTGCAGCATGGGACATGGATCATGTACTAGGATCATCTAGGTATAACTCACCTAGTCAATTCCTTGCCATTGCGGGAGCCCTGGTGGCACCTTGCTTTCTCCTGTTCTCTGCCTGTGGCACATAACAGTTTAGTCATCTAAGGACTGAAAGGCTTTGGTCTGACTAAAGTCATTGGGCTTTATCTAGGGATAACTGGGTGAAATGTAATGCCTTGTGATATACAAGATGTTAGTCTAGATGATCTAATAGTTCTAGGCTTAAATGCTATGAAACAATCAATTATTAGCATAATGTTACTGGAGAAAATATTTACATTATTTAAAATATCAATTTTTGAAGTGTACATACTGCGGACTATATTTCACATACTCTGACAACAGCTACTGAGGCAGTTCTAGTGCACAGAGAGTCTCCATATGATAATCCAAGAACCGGATACTTTCCACCCCTATAATACAAAATACAGTAAACAATATAAAATGTTCAATTGTTCTCTATAGCTGTAAATAAATGCAGTCTAAGTAAAAGAGTGATATATCAGATCTGTATTTAAATCTATAAGAAAACAATTTGTTCTGACTTGTAAATGTGTTTTCTCATAACATAAATATCCACCAATCCAGAGTTACTTACTAGCTAAAGTCTGCCCCATCAGAAACAACTGCAAACATCTTTGCTGAAGTGTCTTCTGCTGAGAGCAGTGACCATGTTAAAAGATAAGTCACTTATGTTATGTGAGGACAACTACACATGTAAGAATTCAGTTGTCCCATTTTTACATACCTAGTGCCAGATCCTCAGCTGGTGTAAATTGACTGTAATGGAACTGTACTAATTATCATCTGATGTTCTGTCCCAAATTATCTTCACTACTGGTTAACTGGTTTACAGTAGTACAGCAAAAGCTGCAATGAAATTATTTACATAAACATGGCAGCTTAGACATGCCCATCATCACACAATGAGGTGAAGTGTACTTTGCAGTGTTTGGTAAAAGTATACAGATACACCCAGCTTTTGACCTTTTATACTAAGTTATAAAAGACCTATTTGTTTCCAGATGCTGATTTCACTTTTCTACAGGATATCTGACAGGTTCTTTAATTCTAGAAATTGCCTTCAAGAATTCTGGTACGTGAACTTGAGATGATAGGGTTGTTGGTGGGTTCTGAGTACATCTACCAAGACTGCCTGCACTTTCAGGTTCCAATTTAGCACAGTACTTAAGCCCATGTATAGTCCCAATGACTTCAACGGGATTTAACCACATGCTTAAATAATATTTTGATAACAAGGCTTGATTGTTAGCAATATGGAATTCCAGGCCCATAAAGGAAAATACCTTTTTCTCCATATAATCCAACCTCTTTGAGCCCTTGTTAGTTGGTGGTGGTCCTTTGATGTTGCAACCTAGCCCTCTCCATACATGCCTCTACCACCAGAGACTTGGGGGTTGGGTGGGAGAAAAGAAATCCAGCTCCCTTGGTGGGGACAAAAGAGCACCTCTTGACTCTTTTAGATGTGGGGTCACAGAATGCTGAAATGTGTCAGACCAATGTAATCAGCTCCATGATGGCTTCCTTACCTGGAAGCATCACCTTATGTGGGCCTGCAGATTACAAAATAGCCAGGAATTGTTTTTTGTGAGACTTGAACCTCCTCCAGCAGTATCTGGAGATCATTGGCAATCCTCTGCAGTAGCTTCTGGTATTGCCTAATGGATTGTAGTTTCCTCAGGAAGTCAGTGGTGTCTCGAAGATAGCTGGGAGTGCTGGTAGTGTAGGGCCTGAGGAGAGAGTCCACATAGCCAGACAACCCTGCTGCTAGGGTGTCAATGCCTGAGATGATGGGGCATCCAGGAAACTACAATCCATCAGTGATCTTCCAGAAAACACCATCCTGGCGACTATGGATGTAGACGCCCTCTCCACCTCTCTGGTCACTCGATAAGAGATTTAAAGGTGGCAATTTTGCAACAGAAAAACTTCAAAAACAGACTCCAATGAGAAGCTGCTGAACTGGAATTAATTTGCAAATTCGATACCATCAATTTAGGTTTGAACAGAGACTGGGAGTGGCTGGGTCATTACACAAATTGAATCTATTTCCCCATGTTAAGTATCCTCACACCTTCTTGTCAACTGTCTGATATGGAACATCTTGATTATCACTGCAAAAGTTTTTTTTCTCCTGCTGATAATAGCTCATCTTAATTAATTAGCCTCTTAGAGTTGGTATGGCAACTTCCACCTTTTCACATTTTCTCTGTATGTATATATCTATCTATCTATATATATCTATATCTATCTATCTATCTATCTCTATATATATCTTCCTACTATATGCTCCATTCTATGCATCCGATGAAGTGGGCTGTAGCCCATGGAAGCTTATGCTTAAATAAATTTGTTAGTCTCTAAGGTGCCACAAGTACTCCTGTTCTTTTTGTGGATACAGACTAACACAGCTGCTACTCTGAAACCTGTCAAGTAGTATCATCTTCCGGTGTAGTAATGTCCTGGAGGAGGCCTGGGCCCGAGAGGATGGGAGACTGTGGATATGGGAGGAAGATGTCCTCCAGTATCATAGTTGGTGTTGGTTCTGCTTTGAGCAGGGGATTGGGCTAGATGACCTCCTTAGGTCTCTTCCAACCATAATATTCTATGATTCTATGTCTCCATATATCAGTGGTTCTTAACCTGTGGCCCCACTAGCACACAGCTGTGGCCCAGCTGTGGGGTAAAAAAATTCAAAGTTTGCGATTCCAGTCCTGGCAGGGGGTGGGGATGGGCCAGCTGAGGTGGAGACGATGCTACGCAGCCCTGCTGAAGCGCTCCTGCCAGCAAGGAAGACAAAGCAACCTACTGTGGTGGGGGAGGAGCACTGCTGACCAGACACTAAAAATCCAGTTACCTCAGGAAGGGAGAGGCGCTGGACCATCAACCTGCACCAGTCGTGGGTGTAGTTGAGGGGAGGGGGAGGCATTGCCCTCACAGCTCCCCCATCCGATTTCTCCAGGCACCGAGCAGGGTTTGCTCTGCTCAGTCTGGTTGAGAGGGAGGAGGCTAGCTCAGTTCCTCTCCCCAGCTGAGGTTGGCAGGCAACTCCAGGATGTTGCCTCCTGGGTCCCAGTGCCCATTGTCATCTTCTGTGTGTGCTGGGTCCTATTTCTGTACAACTGGTGAGTGCCCATGGGAGGGCAGGGCAAGGAGGTGAGGGGAGAGGAAGTAGGGCTGTGGCCCATGTGACATCCTCAGGGCCATACTGGTAGTATTCAATACGGCCCACAGTGGTAAATAGGTTGAGAACCACTAGCTAGTGGAGACCATAAAGGCTGAACATCAGCTTGAACATTAGCCTCCCAAGATCTAAACCAAAAAACGTGTCTTGTGGCTACTGTACTGGTTGCCAGTGCTTTGGAGACAAAACACAGGGGTCCAACAATACCCTTCAGGTGAAATTACTGAATCCTTTACCACAAAAGCAAACGGATACATTCACCTTGGGAAGTGTCAGATTTGAACACAGCATACACATTCTGAGCTTTCTCACTGAACCATTTATGTTTATTATGGCACTTGTTTTCACATTTACTTCTTCCAGGAAGGAGTACAGTGGGTCACACATCTCCCTTCTTTGAAGTTCAAAGGAAATATACCTAGTCATCTCTCCGTGTTTGTTTTCCTGTTTTGTCTTTGACTCTGAAGAGGGCCCCAGCTGTATATGGATGATATTAAATTCTTTCCTTATGACCAAGGAATCTTTCCTGAGTCTTTTCTTCATATTCCTCCAGATCAGAGTTCATATATATCCTGTACTAGACAGAAACTTAGAGGAAAGAGAAAAAGGCTGATTTACCATCATCTGGGGCAAAGACCCAGCATCCAGAAGGGCTTCTTGGGGGCAGTCACCTATAGTAGCTGAGGCAGGGCCTGAGGAACTTAACATCTATTGCTGGGTTGAGAGTGCTGACACAGAGTCTAATGACAAGATATGTGATAACCTCTAAAGCTGAACCTTTGTGATGGCTGGGTCACTGGATTAGGCCTCACGAGGACTGTTAGTGAAAACACGGATGCTGAAATAGAAAGTTCCAAGGGGCTGCCCTGAGAAGTGTCACTGGAGAGAGAACCTTTGATCTTCTTTTGCTGCTGTTGAGGAGGAGGCAGATTATGACCCCCTTGCTGAAACCAGAGGTGCTGTTGAACCACCAGCCCTGACATGGGCTCTTTGTTGCTTCTGGAGGTGCTGACATTAATGAAAATGCTGTTGATGCCTTTGAAGCTCTTTAGCCAAAAAGGGGTAAACAGTTTTTCTTCACAGGGCTGAAACAGAGTTTAGCACTGAAGGCACTTCTAGACTCATCCTGCCTTTTAAGAGGCTTGTCTCCAATTGCACGCTACACAGTGGGCCTATGATGACCAGGGCCGGCTCCAGGCACCAGCCTACCAAGCACATGCTTGGGGCGGCACCTGGAGGGGGGCGGCACTCAAGGTGTTTAGTTTTTTTTGTAAAAAAAAATTAAAAAAAAATCTTCCTCTGGCGCCCCGGCCGGGGCAGCGGGGCGGTGGCAGCAGGGCGGCCGGCGTGCTCCGCTCCCCGCCGGGTGGCAGGCGTGCTCCGCTCCCCGCCGGCGCCCCGGCCTGGGGAGCGGGGCGGTAGGCGTTCTGCCCTCCCCGCCCCCCGGCGTTTTGGCGGGGCGGCGTTGTTGGGGGGGGGGCGGTGTTTTGGCCGGCGTTGGAGGTGGGGGCGGCGCTTGTGGGGTTTTTTTTTTTTTTTGCTTGGGGCGGCCAAAAAGGTAGGGCCAGCCCTGATGATGACCACTGCTTATTGTATCAAATACAAAAATTTAACCAAATAATTCAGTGTAGACTTGTCCTCTCGTCTGTTTCTTTGTATATCTCTACCTTTTGTCTCCTCAAATGTTTGGATAGTAAGCTCTTTGAATCAGGGACTGTTTTTTGTATTATATCTTACATGGCTGTCACGATTGATAATCAGCTGAACATAAGCTTCCAGTGCAACGTGTGGCCAAAAGGACAAATATGATCCTTGCATATATAAACAGGGGGATATTGAGTAGAAGAGAGAGGTTATATCAGCCCGGTATTTTGTACTGGTGCAACAGCTACTGGAATATTTTGTCCACGTCTGGTGTCTACAATTCAAGAAGGTTGTTGAAAACTGGAGAAGATTCAGACAAGGACCATGAGAATAATTAAAGGAATGGAAACGCCTTATAATTAAATACTCAAGGAGCTTAATCTGTCTAGATTATCAAAGAGAAGGTTAAAGGGTGACTTGATCAATGTCTGTGCATACGTACATGAGGAACTGGAATCTGATAATAGAGGGCTCTTCAGTCTAGCAGACAAAGCTATAATAAGATCCAATGGTTGGAAGCTGAGGCTATACAAATGTAGACTAGAAATAAGGCACATATTTTAACAGTGAGGGTAGTTAACCATTGAAACATTTTACCAAAGATTGGATGTTTTTCTAAAAGATATGCTCTAGTTCAAACAGGAATTAATTCAGGCAAGTCCTTTGAGCTGTGTTGTGCAGGCTAGATTAGATGATCAAACAGTCACTTCTGGATTTATAATCTATAAATATTTGAACAGTTTCTAGTACACCAGGGTTCTGGTTCCTGAATAGTGAATAAAGTGGAGTGCCATAGAGCTGAAGCCTGAGAAAATCTGATTACAAGAAACAAACTGAATAAGAAGCTTTACGACTGGCCAAACATTTAGAATTTGAGCAGGGTTTCTCATTTGCTTTGTCCAATGGGATTCAAGAGGTCTGGAAGCCATTTGTGCTGTTGCATAGGAAATAGAATGAATTGAGGATTTTCCCAGGCTGGTGGAGAATATCAAGCTTCTTATACTCCTTAGGCTACAGAACCCAAACGAAAATCTAATGCTGCAATGGCCAGTTGGGCTATGCAGGAGAATAATGGAAGAATTTTGGGTGGAGTACTTTGTCTAGTTTCCAAACAAAATCTTGCAAAATATCTTTAAGGTCTGAATTTGATATTGACAGTAATATGTATAAAGAACAGTATTAACATATTTTTAAAAGATTAAAATAAAAGAATCTTACAAAATTAATTCTGCGTGGTCAAAACGTACACGGCCCATAAGGAACTTTTCAGCATAGACTGAATAAAATCCAAGACTGTCACCCAAACGGTGAGTAATTGTAATTAGATCCCTTTCTGTCCAAAGCTCTAATGCAATCAGAACAACATGAAGGCCAAATGGACGGTACATCTAAAAAACATAAATATTAAAAAAAGTCATCTACATGTAATGCTTTCAAACTATGATCCTTCACATAATCCACATTGCTGGTGTCACCCCCCCAGTCTGTGTTCCTGTTTACCACTTCAGCAACAAGAGCTGCACTGCAGCTCAGAATAAAATCATAACATTAAAGGGATACTGTTGCTGATCTGAAAAATCTTATTTCTGGCTAGAAAAATGTTTACATATTATAGTTACAAACAACACTCATGACTACTAAAGCTGAAAGAATTTATGAGAAAAATATCTATTTTTTATTTATTTTGTGCTATTGGCTGTACTTTGTATACAGCCGGTTTCTCTGTTCTGACTTTCTGTCTCGTGCATTAACATGATCATCATCACCACTCTCATGCACAGCTCTGGGGTGGCCTCATGAATGCTGCTTCCTGGAATTGAGTAGGGGGGTTACTATTAATGACTTTAAATTATATTGCAGAAAACAATCCAACAATATGTTGGCAGAACGCTGAACTGAATGAGGCTTGATAGAAGACCTCTGTATACTAATATGAAGTCAAACTTTTTAAAGGGACACTCAAAATCGATATTAAAAAAAAAGTAATAGATTTCCAAAGTTCAAGTTTCTGGTAGAGCATCTTTTAAATAAGTATGTCCTGACATTTAGGGAAAAACATTATTTTAAAAGCTATTTATGATGGTTCTTCTGCTCCCCATTGATATTTATAGAGTTTTTTCTGCAAGGGAGAATGGACAGACCTGAAAACACCAGTAGACCAGCTAAGGCCTTTGTCTCCCACTCACCCCATCCTCACCCTAAAGGGCAAAGAAGCAGAGGTGGCAGATGAGCAAAGCCTATTCATTATCATGTTTTTAAGGAAGTAAATACTAATGGGAACTGTGTGATCATGGGAGACTTCAACTTCCCAGATATAGATTGGAGAACAAGTGCTAGTAATAATAATAGGGCACAGATTTTCCTAGATGTGATAGCTGATGAATTCCTTCATCAAGTAGTTGCTGAACCAACAAGGGGGGATGCCATTTTAGATTTAGTTTTGGTGAGTAGTGAGGACCTCATTGAAGAAATGGTTGTAGGAGACAACCTTGGCTCGAGTGATCATGAGCTAATTCAGTTCAAACTAAATGGAAGGATAAACAAAAATAAATCTGAGACTAGGGTTTTTGATTTCAAAAGGGCTAACTTTAATAAATTAAGGAAATTAGTTAGGGAAGTGGATTGGACTAAAGAATTGATGGACCTAAAGGCAGAGGAGGCCTGGGATTATTTCAAGTTAAAGTTGCAGAAGCTATCAGAAGCCTGTATCCCAAGAAAGGGGAAACAATTCATAGGCAGGGGTTTTAGACCAAGCTGGATGAGCAAGCATCTCAGAGAGGTGATTAAGAAAAAACAGAAAGCATACAAGGAGTGGAAGATGGGAGGGATCAGCAAAGAAACCTACCTTATTGAGGTCAGAGCATGTAGGGATAAAGTGAGACAGGCTAAAAGGCATGTAGAATTGGACCTTGCAAAGGGAATTAAAACCAATAGTAAAAGGTTTTATAGCCATATAAATAGGAAGAAAACAAAGAAAGAAGAAGTGGGACCGCTAAACACTGAGGATGGAGTGGAGGTTAAGGATAATCTAGGCATGGCTCAATATCTAAACAAATACTTTGCCTCAGTCTTTAATGAGGCTAATGAGGAGCTTAGGAATAGTGGCAGCATGACAAATGGGAATAAGGATGTGGGGGTAGATATTACCATATCCGAGGTAGAAGCCAAACTTGAACAGCTTAATGAGAGTAAATCAGGCGGCCCAGATAATCTTCATCCAAGAATATTAAAGGAACTGGCACATGAAATTGCAAGCCCATTAGCAAAAATTTTTAATGAATCTCTAAACTCAGGGGTTGTACCGTTTGACTGGAGAATAGCTAATATAGTTCCTATTTTTAAGAAAGGGAAAAAAAGTGACCCGGGTAACTACAGGCCTGTTAGTTTGACATCTGTAGTATGCAAGGTCTTGGAAAAAATTTTGAAGGAGAAAGTAGTTAAGGACCTTGAGGTCAATGGCAATTGGGACAAATTACAACATGGTTTTACAAAAGGTAGATCGTGCCAAACCAACTTGATCTCCTTCTTTGAGAAAGTAACAGATTTTTTAGATAAAGGAAACGCAGTAGATCTAATCTACCTCGATTTCAGTAAGGCATTTGATACAGTACCACATGAGGAATTATCGGTTAAATTGGAAAAGATGGGGATCAATATGAAAATTGAGAGGTGGATAAGGAACTAGTTAAAGGGGAGACTACAGCGGGTCATACTGAAAGGTGAACTGTCAGGTTGGAGGGAGGTTACTAGTGGAGTTCCTCAAGGTTCAGTTTTGGGACCAATTTTATTTAATCTTTTTATTACTGACCTCGGCACCAAAAGTGGGAGTGTGCTAATAAAGTTTGCAGATGACACAAAGTTGGGAGATATTACCAATTCAGAAAAGGATCGGGATATCCTACAGGAAGATCTGGATGACCTTGTAAACTGGAGTAATAGTAATAGGATGAAATTTAATAGTGAGAAGTGTAAGGTTATGCATTTAGGGATTAATAACAAGAATTTTAGTTATAAGCTGGGAACGCATCAGTTGGAAGTAACGGAAGAGGAGAAGGACCTCGGAGTCCTGGTTGATCACAGGATGACTATGAGTCGCCAATGTGATGTGGCCGTGAAAAAAGCTAATGCGGTCTTGGGATGCATTAGGCGAGGTATTTCTAGTAGAGATAAGGAGGTGTTAGTATCGTTATACAAGGCATTGGTGAGACCTCATTCGGAATACTGTGTGCAGTTCTGGTCTCCCATGTTTAAGAAGGATGAATTCAAACTGGAACAGGTACAAAGAAGGGCCACTAGGATGATCTGAGGAATGGAAAACCTGTCGTATGAAAGGAGACTCAAGGAGCTTGGTTTGTTTACCTTAACCAAAAGAAGGCTGAGGGGAGATATGATTGCTCTCTTTAAATATATCAGAGGGATAAATACCAGGGAGGGAGAGGAATTATTTCAGCTCAGTACCAATGTGGACACAAGAACAAATGGATATAAACTGGCCATCAGGAAGTTTAGACTTGAAATTAGATGAAGGTTTCTAACCATCAGAGGAGTGAAGTTCTGGAAAAGCCTTCCAAGGGAAGCAGTGGGGGCAAAAGACCTAACTGGCTTCAAGATTAAGCTAGATACATTTATGGAGGGGATGGTTTGATGGGATAACATGATTTTAGTCAAAGGTCAATTAATTGCCATTAGTGGTAAATAGGACCAATGGTCAATGATGGGATGTTAGAAGTTACTACAGAGAACTTTTTCCTGGGTGTCTGGCTGGTGAGTCTTGCCCACATGCTCAGGGTTCAGCTGATCGCCATATTTGGGGTTGGGAAGGAATTTTCCTCCAGGGTAGATTGGCAGAGGCCCTGGAGGTTTTTTGCCTTCCTCTGCAGCATGGGGCACGGGTCACTTACTGGAGGATTCTCTGCATCTTGAGGTCTTTAGACCATGATTTGAGGACTTCAATAGCTGAGACATAGGTGAGAGGATTATTCCAGGAGTGGGTGGGTGAGATTCTGTGGCCTGCATTGTGCAGGAGGTCAGACTAGATGATCATAATGGTCCCTTCTGACCTTAAAGTCTATGAGTCTATGAGTCTATCATCATCCAGATCCCTTAACATGGCAGGGGATCAGTGGAAACTAAGGGACAGGGCAGGAGAACTCCCATCTAATCAGACACTTAGCACAGTGCTGGATAGCAATGGGAGCCCAGAGGAGAATGGGCATACAGTGAAGGCTGTTTCTTCACGCCCTTTATTTTTAAATGGAGATTTTAAATTCAGAAGCCTTTTCAGGTACTGATGACTGGAAGTTGGAGAGCTCGAGACCAGGAACAGGTCGCTGTGTCCCCTTAAGGCTAGTCTTAGCATAACAGCCTCTTTGTCTGCTGCCTCCTGCCAGCAGCCGATTGGGCCACTGCGTGATCCGTCCTTTATGCGGACGCTGGTTTTATGGACTATTCATCTGCCCTGAACCGTGAGGGTGTCAAGGTGGGCTCCTCATCCTGACAGGGATGTGTCAGAGCTTAGAGTCACCGATGGGGTTGGGCAACAGAAAGGGATGCCTGCAGAGATGTGGAGTTGCTCCTTCCACCAGTTTAGAGAGTTCTTGACATGCAAGGGGAATGTCTCTTGTCTGTCCAAGGAGTCACTAGTTGGAGAATATGCAGTTCTCAAACTTGGAAGCAGCAGGCATAGCCTTGCACGATAGGTCATAAAGGTGCAAGCTATCAAATGGCAAAGGAATTGAAGACAGTTCCTTACTGTGGTTCAAGGGCTTCCCGGAATTATCCCTACCAGTCCTGACAGGGTCACAAATCTGCCTAAAGAGAGGAATGCTCTGACTGTCACTCAGTCCACATATGCCCCTATCTACTACATCCTTCGTACCAGTACTAGCATGGATTTCTTTGCATTCAGTTGTAGGCCCATCTCCTGCAACCGAGCCAGGGCCATCTGGGGTAGACAATAACACTGCCTCAAAAGAGCAGCCATTGAGTAGCCAGTCATCAAGGAACAGAAAGACAAGAATCGCTTCCTGCTGAATATAAGCCACCACTACCACTAGAACTCTTGAAAACACCCTTCTGGCTGAGAATAGGCCATTGGGGAGCACTCTGTACTGGAAATGATCTTGGCCTATGGTGAATCATAGTATTTCATGAGCAATGGGTGTATAGTTATGTGGGAGAAGGAATCTTGTAGGTTAAGGGATGAAAACCAATCCCCTTCCTTTAATGAAGGGATTATAGTTCCCAGAGTCACCATCCTGAACTTTTGATGTTTCACAAACTTCTTTGGCTTAGATCCAAGATTTGCCTCCAACCTCCATCCTTCTTTGGTACTAGGAAGTACTTTGAGTAGAACCCACCGCCCTGGTAAGGGGAAGGGATGGGTTCTACTGCTTCTAGTCACAGGAGCAACTCCACATCTTCTCTTAGGAGAAGCTCCTGAAGAGGGACTAGAAAGGGGCATGGAAAGGAGGGTGTGCCAAAAATGGATGGTCTAAGCCAATGTTACGACCACCCAAACCCATTGGTCTGTGGCGATCCACTCCCAAGCCTGGTGGAAATGGACAGGGCGGTCCCCAAAGAGAAGGAAATGGGCTAAAGGATGCAACTTTAAAATCAGAACCCTTGACCAACCCATCAACATTGCTGTTTAGATGACACCTAGGTGGTTGTGGAGGGCAATTGAGAAGCCCTCTTCCTCTGAAATGTGGGTCTCTTTCTGGGGTATTCTGCATCTCTATGATACTCTGAGAACTGAGCAGGGCTTGATCTCTGGGCAGTCTGTAACCTACTAAAACATTCCTTGCTCAAAGGTGTATAAATGCCCAAGGAAAGTTGGGTAGCCTTAGAGTCCTTCAGCGTGTGCAGGGAATCATTTTTGGTCTCCAAGAAAAGCTTATAACCATCAAAGGGGAGATTCACAACACTACAGAGGACCTCTCTCAGAAATCCCAAAAGCTGGAGCCATGATGCCCTGCATAGAGCTACCATCATAGAGATGGATCTGGCAGCAGAGTAGGATGCTTGGAGAGTTGTTGTGGCCAATACCTGCCCCTCAGCAACTATGGCCTAGAATTTCTCTCTGCAGTCATGTGGTAGCTGTTCAGTAAAGGCCATGAACTTGCTGTAAATTAGTAACATTGTATTTGGCCATGATTGCCTCATAGTTCGTGAGAATTACCCTGTTCCTTCACCGCATCCACCACTAGGGAGTTAGATGGGGGATGGGGGAAAAAAAGCCAGAATCCTTAAGGGGCACATAGTATTTCTTATCCACCCTTTTGCACATTGGAATAGTAGCCAGTCTGCCATAGACTCTTAGCCAGAGCCACGAGACCCTCATTAATAGGTAGTGCCACTCTGGAAAGTGTTGATGACTTCAAAATATCTAGCAGCTTGTGCTACAGATCCTTGGCCTTCTCTAGAGTGAACTGCAGGGTATTGGCTACCCTTCTAATGAGGTCCTGAAACTGTCTGAAGTCCAGCCATGGAACATGGTGGAAGCATAACCACCTCATAAAGTAACAATGATGAAATGGGAGTCTCAGGTGTGAC
Organism: Macrochelys suwanniensis; assembly: GCA_033296515.1. Classification (NCBI taxonomy): domain Eukaryota; kingdom Metazoa; phylum Chordata; order Testudines; family Chelydridae; genus Macrochelys; species Macrochelys suwanniensis. Next base: position 11,428,649 of record CM065775.1, read on the forward strand.
TTCCTCCCCTGCCCTACCCTCCTACTCTTCAAATGTCTCCTCCTGTCATGGATGGGTAGAGGAAGGATGTGAAATGCTGCTTTCTTTGAAGGACGATATTAGTGGTCTGTTAAATTGTTGCTGATAGGCAGCCCACAGGTCCCAAAATGGCCATTGTGTGGGTCCATAAGCAAGCATGGGTAGTATACAAGGTTGGTTCCACCATTTTGGTGACCCGCAAGGTCCTCCCTGCACAAAGGCAGATTCCCAAAGGGGTACGTAGGAGAACCCCTCACAGAAATCGAGGAGACTGATTGGAAAGTCTTTTTCTCCTCATCCTCCCTTTGGGGGGGCAGCCAATGAGGACTGAGGAGAGTCCTGTGCCACGGAATGCCCACTGAGAGGCTGAGGTCTCACAACCAAGAGATGCTCCATACCTAACAACAAAACGGACTCTGGTTCATCCGACACCAAGAGGTCCCTCGAGTATCATAAGTGCTGCATTACCAGAAAAGACCCTGGTACTGAAGCCATACCCTACAGAACTAAAGATGCAGATATTGTAGATGCCAGGTGCCAGTGCTTGCTCAGTACTGAGGATACCACCTGTAAAGGGCACCTCTGACTGAGCTGCTTGTATGAATATCTATTGCTGGGTTAAGGCACATGAGGGCACATATGGCTGAGACCAGTGCTTCAGTGCCAATGGCATTTCCAAGTACCCTGTGCTTACCCTCCTTACTGGTGGAAGATACAGGTGCCCTACTGGAGACGTGCTTCGTATCCTTGAACTTCTGAGGCTAAGCACACCCACCAGTATCAGAGGAGGAGTCCTTGGCCTCAAGGGTACCCTCAGAGATAGAAGACCTCGATGGGGATTTTTTTTAAACCTGCTCCATAGAGATAGAGTCCACATTTCTCTTTTTGGGAATCTTCCCAGCATGCTCCAAAAACTTCCTTTTCTTAGGGGATGCAAGCCCTGCGATAGACGTAGCACTGAATCTGTAAAGGGGCATATATACGGGGGTTTCCTGATCTGGCAGTCTGAACTTTATCTCCCTGCATTTGTGGGCCAAACAGGAGGAACACTTCTATGAGATGTGGGACTCCCTGAAGCAAACACACACTTGGAGTGCCTGTCCCTTACTGGTATAGTTTCTGGGCAAGAGAGGCAAGGTTTGAAGCCTGGCAAACCAGGCATACCCTGCCAAAAGAAGACAAGTCTCCCAAGGGGAAAAGAGAGGAAAAGAGGGGAAAAGAGAGGGAAGACAGTCAAACCACCCTCAGTTTGTCAGTTCCTTGTCTGCTGCAGAGTGCATGTCTGAACTCTGAAGTAGAGCGGAAAAGGGCAGAGAGTGGAGAACCCTCTCTTCTTCTTCAATCTGTGTCCCTGTGGGTGCTCCACTTTAGGTGACTGTAGAGCAGTGCCCCTTGTTGGTAGGCTGGAGCTTCAGAATTGGATCTGCAAGCAATGATAAGACAGCTAGTCCTAACACAGCATCTGAGGTTGAATCTTGCTCAATTGCGTAATGCTCCGTGAATTTGGGGGAGACGGTTGGGAGATGTCCAGGTAATCTCCACACCAGATTTTAACATTGAGAGGGAAGAAACCGAAGTAAGAAAGCATATAGATGGGGGGTAGGAGAATGGACATAAGGAGGAAGGGCAGAGTGGATACTAGTCTAATAGGTCATACTGACGGTACAATGTCCGTGCCAAATTGGGTAAAGAATGTGAGTGAGGCCAAACAGCAAAAATTAAGATGTTTGTACACCAATGCGAGGAGCCTAGGTAACAAAATGGAGGAACTAGAGCTACTGGTCCAGGAAGTGAAACCAGATATGATAGGAATAACAGAAACATGGTGGAATAGTAGTCATGACTGGAGTACAGGTACTGAAGGATATGTGCTGTTTAAGAAAGATAGAAATAAAGGTAAAGGTGGTGGAGTAGCACTGTATATCAATGATGAGGTAGACTGTAAAGAAATAAAAAAAAGTGATGGAATGGATAAGACAGAGTCTGTCTGGGCAAAAAATCACATTGGGGAAGAAAACTACTAGAACCTCCCCTGGGATAGTGCTTGGGGTGTGCTATAGACCATCAGGGTCTAATTTGGATATGGACAGAGACCTCTTTAATGTTTTTAAGGAAGTAAATACTAATGGGAACTGCGTGATCATGGGAGACTTCAACTTCCCAGATATAGATCGGAGAACAAGTGCTAGTAATAATAATAGGGCTCAGATTTTCCTAAATGTGATAGCTTATGAATTCCTTCATCAAGTGGTTGCTGAACTAACAAGGGGTGATGCCATTTTAGATTTGGTTTTGGTGAGTAGTGAGGACCTCATAGAAGAAATGGTTGTTGGGGACTGTCAGGGATCCCTCCCCACTCTAAACTCTAGGGTAAAGACGTGGGGACCCGCATGAAGAGCCCCTAAGCTTATTTTTACCAGCTTAGGTTAAAACCCCCAAGGTACAAAATTCCCTGCACCCTGAGAAATGCTTCTCCCACTGCCACCATCAAGTGCTCTAAACAGGAATCCGGGAAAGGAACCACTTGAAGTTCCCCTTCCCCCCCAAATACCCTCTCAAGCCCGTACACCCCCTTTCCTGGGCAGCTTGAGAATAATCTCCTAACCAATTGGTTACACAGTGATCTAAAAACCCACCCCCTAGGTTTTTAAAAATCATAGAAAACAGTCAGCTTCTTAAAAGGATTTTATTAAAACAAAGAAGGTAAAATCAGCTCTGTAAAATCAGGATGGTAACTATTTTACAGGATACTCAATTTCCAAACTCAGAGGGATTCCCCCTTCTGGACAAACCCTTAAAGTTACAGAGAAAAAAAAGGAATAACCCCTCCCTCTAACACAGGGAACACACACCAAGCAAAATGAACAGAAATCTACTCGCTATGCTGACTAGACTTACTTTAGAAAAGTGAGGATTTGATGAAAAGATGACTGATTCCTTTTTACTCCAAGATCACTCCGTGTCTGACAAAGAGCCACACACAAAGCTTTCCCCCCCCAAGATTTGAAAGTATCTTGTCCCCTTATTGGTCAGATGCCAGCCAGGTCAGGTGTCAGTCTGGCTACCTGCATTTCTTAACCCTTTACTGGTAAGAGGATGTTATCTGCATAAGACCCTCTCCCCTTTCCCTTTATATTTATGACACGCCCCCCAAATCACCGATAGTGTGAAACACTGGCCGTGATTTCTTCCTGGAGCTCTAAAAGAAAACAAAAGTAATAAGACACATGCATCTCCAAATATACTAATAACTGGATAAAGACTAACAATATTTCCCACATTGCAAGGACGATTTTAACCAGTTGGTTCTGGGAAACTGTCACGGGAGAGGGCATCAGCCACTTTGTTAGAAGCTCCTGAAATGTGTTGTATTTCAAAATCAAAATCTTGGAGAGCTAAACTCCACCGAAGAAGTTTTTTGTTATTTCCCTTGGCGGTATTAAGCCACTGTAGTGCAGCATGGTCGGTTTGCAGGTGGAAACGCCGTCCCCAAACGTATGGGCGTAGCTTTTCCAGAGCGTAGACAATGGCGTAATATTCCTTCTCACTGATTGACCAGTGGCTTTCCCTCTCAGACAGCTTCTTGCTGAGAAACACGACAGGATGGAATTCTTGATCTGGTCCTTCCTGCATTAAGACTGCTCCCACACCACGCTCGGACGAATCTGTGGTTACTAGGAACGGTTTATCAAAGTCCGGGGCCCTTAGCACCGGGTCAGACATGAGTGTTGCTTTAAGCTGGTTAAAGGCCTTCCAACACTCATCAGTCCACTGAACTGCATTTGGCTGGTCCTTTCTGGTTAGGTCAGTTAGAGGGGCGGCAATTTGGCTGTAGTGCGGTACAAATCGCCTGTAATATCCGGCCAAGCCTAAGAAAGATTGGACCTGTTTCTTTGACTTTGGGACAGGCCACTTTTGGATAGCCTCCACCTTGGCCTGTAGGGGGTTAATAGTTCCTTGACCCACCTGGTGTCCAAGGTAAGTCACTCTGTTGAGGCCTATTTGACACTTTTTAGCCTTAACAGTTAGTCCTGCCTCTCGTATGCGCTCGAAGACCTTCTGGAGATGCTCCAGGTGTTCGGCCCATGAGTCAGAAAATATGGCCACATCGTCAAGATAGGCAACTGCCGATTCTCCCAATCCCGCTAGGAGACTATCTACCAGTTTCTGGAATGTGGCGGGTGCATTCCGCAGCCCGAAAGGGAGCACATTAAATTCATACAGCCCGACATGGGTGATGAAGGCTGACTTTTCCTTGGCGGATTCACCTAGCGGTACCTGCCAGTACCCCTTGGTTAAGTCTAAGGTGGAAATGAACTGGGCACATCCCAGTTTCTCCAATAGTTCATCGGTGCGAGGCATTGGATAGTTGTCTGGGCAAGTCACAGCATTTAGCTTACAGTAGTCCACGCAAAAGCGTATTTCCCCATCCGGTTTGGGGACTAGAACCACTGGAGAGGCCCATGCACTGCTAGAGGGACGGATTATACCCATCTGTAGCATGTCTTGAATCTCCCGTTCTATAGCAGTTTTGGCGTGAGGAGCCACTCGGTAAGGTTGGGCTCTAATTGGGTGGGCATTACCTGTGTCAATGGAGTGGTATGCCCGTTCGGTCAGTCCTGGGGTGGCTGAGAACATCGGTGCGAATTTAGTGCACAGCTCCTGGATTTGCTGGCGCAGCATACGTCCGAGGGTCATTGAGAGGTTCACCTCTTCCACGCCACCGTCATTTTTTCCTTCATAGTAGACACCTTCAGGCCACTCAGCGTCTTCTGCTCCCTGGGGAGTAAACTGACAAACCTTCAATTCTCGGGGGAAAAAAGGCTTTAGAGAATTAACATGGTACACTTTAGGCTTGAGAGTTGAGGTGGGGAATGCTATGAGATAGTTAACAGCTCCCAGGTGTTCTTGGACCGTAAATGGCCCTTCTCATGACGCTTCCATTTTATGGGCCTGGAGCGCCTTCAAGACCATGACCTGGTCCCCTACTTTAAAGGAACGCTCTCTGGCATGTTTATCATACCAGGCCTTTTGCTCTTCCTGAGCCTCTTTTAGGTTTTCTCTAGCAAGGGCTAAAGAGTCTCGGAGAGTGTTTTGTAGGTTGCGTACAAAGTCCAGAATGTTAGTTCCCGAAGAAGGCGTAAACCCCTCCCATTGCTGTTTCACCAACTGTAATGGCCCTTTAACCTCGCGGCCATACGCAAGTTCAAATGGTGAAAATCCTAAACTGGGATGTGGTACAGCCCTGTAGGCAAAGAGCAACTGCTGTAACACTAGGTCCCAATCGTTGGAGTGCTGATTTACGAATTTACGTATCATGGCTCCCAAAGTTCCATTAAACTTCTCCACCAGACCATTTGTTTGATGGTGGTAAGGGGTGGCAACCAAGTGGTTCACCCCATGAGCTTCCCACAGGCTTTTCATGCTCCCTGCCAAGAAATTAGTTCCCAAATCAGTAAGGATGTCGGCGGGCCAACCTACCCTGGCAAAAATCTCTGTTAATGCCTGGCATATACTTTTAGCCCGGGTGTTGCTCAGAGCTACTGCTTCTGGCCATCGGGTGGCAAAATCCATGAAAGTCAGTATGTACTGCTTTCCTCTGGGTGTCTTTTTCGGGAAAGGACCCAGAATATCCACAGCTACCCGCTGAAATGGAACTTCAATTATGGGGAGTGGCTGGAGAGGGGCTTTGACCTGGTCTTGGGGCTTTCCCACTACACCTCACAAGACCGGACATAGGTAGAAACATCCTTGCCCATTCCCTCCCAGTGGAATGACCTCCCCAAACGGTCTTTGGTTCTGTTCACCCAAGCATGACCACTAGGATGATCATGGGCTAAGCTCAAGAGCTTTAGCCGGTACTTAGTCGGAACTACCAACTGTCTCTGAGGACGCCAGTCTTCCTGGTGTCCACCAGAAAGAGTCTCCTTATATAGAAGTCCTTTTTCTATAACAAACTGGGATCGATTAGAAGAGCTGAGAGGCAGTGGGGTGCTCCGTCCCACTGTCCAAGCTCTCTGGAGGCTTTCATCTGCTTCCTGCTCGGCTTGGAACTGTTCCCTCGATGCTGGAAACATCAGTTCCTCACTGGGTTGTGGACTTGGGCTGGGTCCCTCTGGAAGCGATGTAGGTGATGGGGTTGTTTCCGTTGACTGTGAACCACTCTCCGCTGGTGCACGATGTGGTAATTCAGGCTCTGGCTGAGCCTCTTGTATTGAGTTATCGGCTGCTGCTGCCATTGCAGGCTCTGTGGTGCCCTCGTGTGTTGGCACTGTAGATGGGGTTGCAAGCGCTAGACTCAGTGCTGGCAATGGTTCTGGTGCTGTTTGCTTTGCCAGTTCCGGTTCCGAGACTGGCTTTGGGTGGGGTTCTGCGACTGGATCTACGACGGCTGTTGCAGTCGTTGGCAGGGTATCCGGTTCCACCACCTCTATCTGGGTCTCTGGTAGTACAGATGGGTTTCTGGTGGAAGTCTCAGGAACAGAGCTAGGTGTGACAGCTTGCTTAGCCTGGCTGCGGGTGACCATTCCCACCCTCTTGGCTAGCTTCACACAATTTGTCAAGTCTTCCCCCACCAACATGGGAATGGGATAATCATCATAGACTGCAAAAGTCCAATTTCCTGACCAGCCCTTGTACTGGACAGGCAACACGGCTGTAGGTAAATCAAAAGAGTTGGACTTGAAGGGTTGAATCGTCACTTGTGCCTCTGGGTTGATTAAGCTGGGGTCCACTAATGATTGGTGGATAGCCGACACTTGTGCTCCAGTGTCCCTCCACGCTGTAATCTTCTTTCTGCCCACACTCACCGTTTCCCTTCATTCCAAGGGTATCTGGGAGGCATCTGGGCCTGAGGACCTTTGGTGTGACCCCGGTGCAATGAACTGTATTCTGTTGGGGTTCTTGGGGCGGTTGGCCTTCACATGCCCCAATTCGTTACATTTAAAACATCGCCCAGCTGACTGGGCAGTGGGGCAAGGTGGGTTGCTGGAGAATGGTGTGGTGGGGCAATAAGGGGTCTGGGGTTTTCCTTGTGGGGCCTTGGGCTGCCCCTGGTGATGTGGTGTGGTCTCGGGTTTTCCTTTCTGGTATCTCTCCAAACTATGACCAGGGTTGTTCCTCTCTGCTTCCTGCACCCCTTGTGTGCCAAATTTCCTTGTCCCTCTGCTAATCTGGGACTGTTCGTATTGATCAGCATAAACAGCAAGACTGTCTGCTGAGTCTATTTTCTTATCCCATAAACACTGTTTTATCTCATCCTTGGACATATTCAGGAATTGTTCCTGAGCCATCAAATCACACACTCCTTCAAAGCTATTAACACCCCTTCCCTTGACCCATTTATTTAACAGCTCCTTTATCCAGTTTACATAAGCTACATTACTTAGTCCAGGCCCTCGGATAAGGGTTCGAAATTTTACTCTGTAAGTTTCAAGTGTAACTTGAAATTGTTTAAAAACCAAATCCTTGAATTTCTCATAGTCAGAAGCCTCAACAATAGGCATGTCATTGAATATGTCCAGAGCACTTCTAGTCAACTTTGCTACCAATAGGGTCATTTTGTGATCATCAGGAATGTGATGGAGATTGCATAGTCTCTCAAAGGTGAGAAAATATTCAGCAATATCACGGGATTCATCATATGGTGGACATAGTCGCTCCCATTTGTGGATTGTTGGGGAAGGATTGTTAGTGTTATCCGGTAGATTCCGCTCCACCCTGGTCTTCTCCATCTCCAGGGCATGCTTCCTCTCTCTCTCCTTCTCCTCCTCAGCATGCTTCCTCTCTTTCTCAGCATGCTTCCTCTCTCTCTCCTTCTCCTCCATAGCATACTTCCGCTCCTCCTCAGCATGCTTCCTCTCTCTTTCTTTCTCATCAATCTCCATCTGTTTAAGTTGTAGCAGTCTTGCATGTTTCTTCTCCTCCTCATCGGCTTGTAGTCGAGCTATCTCAAGTTTAATAGCTGCTTCACTGGCAGTCATCTTAGCCTTTCTGTTTTTAATCTGTCTTAACCCGAGAGAGTTAGAAAAGAAAAAAAAACTTGCTTGGGTATTCCCTGTAGGGGTTAACTACCTGCTTTCATATGTAGATACTCTAGCTCCTAGCAGCTTAACCCCTCCCCCGTCCCTGCTTCCAAGCAGCTACAGGGAAGAGCCAGAGAGAAGAAAAAAAATTCTAAACTCCCTGTGTCTGGTTCAAAAAAAAAAATCTCTGGTTCAATATATCCCACCTCTCTTCCACCATGTCAGGGTTCCCGCCCCACTCTAAACTCTAGGGTAAAGACGTGGGGACCCGCATGAAGAGCCCCTAAGCTTATTTTTACCAGCTTAGGTTAAAACCCCCAAGGTACAAAATTTCCTGCACCCTGAGAAATGCTTCTCCCACTGCCACCATCAAGTGCTCTAAACAGGAATCCAGGAAAGGAAACCACTTGAAGTTTATCTTTCCCCCCAAAATACCCTCTCAAGCCCGTACCCCCCTGTCCTGGGAAGCTTGAGAATAATCTCCTAACCAATTGGTTACACAGTGATCTAAAAACCCACCCCCTGGGTTTTTAAAAATCATAGAAAACAGTCAGCTTCTTAAAAGAAGGATTTTATTAAAACAAAGAAGGTAAAATCAGCTCTGTAAAATCAGGATGGTAACTATTTTACAGGATACTCAATTTCCAAACTCAGAGGGATTTCCCCCTCTGGACAAACCCTTAAAGTTACAGAGAGAAAAAAGGAATAACCCCTCCCTCTAACACAGGGAACACACACCAAGCAAAATGAACAGAAATCTACTCGCTATGCTGACTAGACTTACTTTAGAAAAGTGAGGATTTGATGAAAAGATGACTGATTCCTTTTTACTCCAAGATCACTCCGTGTCTGACAAAGAGCTACACACAAAGCTTTCCCCCTCCCAAGATTTGAAAGTATCTTGTCCCCTTATTGGTCAGATGCCAGCCAGGTCAGTGTCAGTCTGGCTACCTGCATTTCTTAACCCTTTACTGGTAAGAGGATTTTATCTGCATAAGACCCTCTCCCCTTTCCCTTTATATTTATGACAGGGACAACCTTGGTTTGAGTGATCATGAGCTAATTCAGTTCAAACTAAATGGAAGGATAAACAAAAATAAATCTGAGACTAGGGTTTTTGATTTCAAAAGGGCTAACTTTAATAAATTAAGGAAATTAGTTAGGGAAGTGGATTGGACTAAAGAATTTATGGATCTAAAGGCAGAGGAGGCCTGGTATTATTTCAAGGTAAAGTTGCAGAAGCTATCAGAAGCCTGTATCCCAAGAAAGGGGAAAAAATTCATAGGCAGGAGTTTTAGACCAAGCTGTATAATCAAGCATATCAGGGAGGTGATTAAGAAAAAGCAGAAAGCATACAAGGAGTGGAAGATGGGAGGGATCAGCAAAGAAAACTACCTTCTAAACTACCTTCTTGAGGTCAGAGCATGTAGGGATAAAGTGAGAAAGGCTAAAAGTCAGGTAGAATTAGACCTTGCAAAGGGAATTAAAACCAATAGTAAAAGGTGTTATAGCCATATAAATAGGATGAAAACAAAGAAAGAAGAAGTGGGACCGCTAAACACTGAGGATGGAGTGGAGGTTAAGGATAATCTAGGCATCGCCCAATATCTAAACAAATACTTTGCCTCAGTCTTTAATGAGGATAATGAGGAGCTTAGGGATAATGGCAGCATGACAAATGGGAATAAGGATGTAGAGGTAGATATTACCATATCCGAGGTAGAAGCCAAACTCGAACATCTTAATCGGAGTAAATCGGGGGGCAAAGATAATCTTCATCCAAGAATATTATAGGAACTGGCACATGAAATTGCAAGCCCATTAGCAAAATTTTTAATGAATCTCTAAACTCAGTGGTTGTACCATTTGACTGGAGAATTGCTAATATAATTCCTATTTTTAAGAAGGGGGAAAAAAGTGACCCGGGTAACTACAGGCCTGTTAGTTTGACATCTGTAGTATGCACGGTCTTGGAAAATTTTTTGTAGGAGAAAGTAGTTAAGGATATTGAGGTCAATGGCAATTGGGACAAATTACAACATGGTTTTACAAAAGGTAGATCGTGCCAAACCAACCTGATCTTCTTCTTTGAGAATGTAACAGATTTTTTAGATAAAAGAAACTCAGTGGATCTAATCTCCCTCTGCCAAGGTTCCCTCCCCACTCTGAACTCTAGGGTACAGACGTGGGGACCTGCATGAAAGACCCCATACGCTTATTTCTACCATCTTAAGTTAAAACTCTCCAAGATACAAAATCTCCCCTGCACCCTGAGAAAAGCTTCTCGCTGCCATCATCAAGTGATTAAAACAAGAACCAGGGAAAGGGACCACTTGAAGTTCCCCTTCCCCTCAAAGTATCCCTCAAGCCCGTACCACCCTCTTTCCTGGGGAGCTTGAGAATAATCTCCTAACCAATTGGTTACCCAGTGATCAAAAAACCCACCCCGGGGTCTAAGAACAATGGAAAACAGTCAGATTCTTAAAAAGAAGGATTTTATTAAAACAAGACAGGTAAAAATCATCTCTGTAAAATCAGGATGGTATATATTTTACAGGGTACTCAATTTCCTCACTCAGAGTGATCCCCCCCTGGGCAAAACCTTCAAGTTACAGAAAAATGCAACAAAAACAGGAATACACATTCCCTCCAGCACAGCGAATTTCCCAAGCTCAAACAATAGAAAAACCTAAACACATAATTACATAAAATCACTTACTAACTCCATAGAAGATGGATGGGTGCTGGCTTGACCTGTCTCTTACGGAGAGCTCACACAGACAGATAGACAGACAGAAAAGCCTTTTTTCCCTCCTCCCACGATTTGAAAGTATCTTGATCCCTTATTTGTCAGATGCCAGCCCGGTCAGGTGTCAGCCTGGCAACCTGTGTTTCTTAACCCTTTACTAGTAAGAGGATTTTATAGTACTGCATCAGACCCTCTCACCCCTTCCCTTTATATTTATGACATGCTCGATTTCAGTAAGGCATTTGATATGGTATCACAAGGGGAATTATTGGTTAAATTGGAAAAGATGGGGATTGATATGAAAATTGAGAGGTGGATAAGGAACTGGTTAAAGGGGAGACTACAGTGGGTCATACTGAAAGGTGAACTGTCAGGCTGGAGGGAGGTTACTAGTGGAGTTCCTCAGGGATCAGTTTTGGTACCAATCTTATTTAATCTTTTTATTACTGACCTCAGCATCAAAAGTGCGAGTGTGCTAATAAAAAGAAAATAAGAAAGAAAGAAAGACTTGTGGCACCTTAGAGACTAACAAATTTATTTCAGCATAAGCTTTCGTGGGTTAGAACACACTTCATCAGATGCATGGAATGGAACATACAGTGGACAGATATTTATACAGTCAGAGAAACATGATCAGGTGGAAGTGCCTATACCAACCTTAAGAGGCTAATTAATTGAGAGGAACCATAACAGCAGGGGAAGAAAAACCTTTGAAGTGATAAACAAGATGGCCATTGTGGACAGTTGACACACAGGTGTGAATGCGCATCGTTAACTTAAGGGAAATAGATTCAATTAACGTAATGGCCAAGCCATTCCAAGTCTCTATTTAATCCTGAGTTGATGGTATCTAGTTTGCATATCAATTCAAGTTCAACAGCTTCTCATTGTAGCCTGTTTTTGAAGTTTATCTGTTGTAAAATTGCGACCCTCAAGTCTGTCACAGAGTGGTTAGGGAGGTTGAAATGTTCTCCTACTGGTTTTTGAATGTTATGATTCCTGATGTCAGATTTATGTCCGTTTATTCTTTTGCGTAGAGACTGTCCGGTTTGGCCAATGTACATGGCAGAGGGGCATTGCTGGCACACGATGGCATAAATCACATTGGTAGATGTGCAGGTGAACAAGCCCCTGATGGCGTGGCAGATGTGATTAGGTCCTAAGATGGTATCACTTGAATCGATATGTGGACAGAGTTGGCATCGGGCTTTGTTGCAAGGATAGGTTCCTGAGTTAGTGTTTTTGTTGTATGGTGTGTGGTTGCTGGTGAGTATTTGCTTCAGGTTGGGGGGCTGTCTGTAAGCAAGGATTGGTCTGTCCCCCAAGATCTGTGAGAGTGAGGGATCATCTTTTAGGATAGGTTGTAGATCTTTGGTGATGCGCTGGAGAGGTTTTAGTTGGGGGCTAAAGGTGACGGCTAGTGGCGTTCTGTTTTTTTCTTTTTTGGGCCTGTCTTGTAGTAGGTGACCCCTGGGTACTCTTTTGGCTCTGTCAATCTGTTTTTTTACTTCAGCAGGTGGGTATTGTAGTTTTAAGTATGCTTGATAGAGATCTTGTAGGTGTTTGTCTCTGTCTGAGGGATTGGAGCAAATGCGGTTGTATCTTAGAGGCTGGCTGTAAACGATGGATCGTGTGGTGTGTCCTGGATGGAAGCTGGAAGCATGTAGGTAAGTACAGTGGTCAGTAGGTTTCCGGTATAGGGTGGTGTTTATGTGACCATCGCTTATTAGCACAGTAGTGTCTAGGAAATGGACCGCTTGTGTGGACTGGTCTAGGCTGAGGTTGATGGTGGGATGGAAATTGTTGAAATCATGGTGGAATTCCTCAAGGGCTTCTTTTCCATGGGTCCAAATGATGAAGATATCATCAATGTAGCGCAAGTAGAGTAGAGGTGTTAGGGGACGAGAGCTGAGTAAGCGTTGTTCTAAGTCAGCCATAAAAATGTTGGCATACTGTGGGGCCATGCGGGTACCCATAGCAGTGCCACTGACTTGAAGGTATATATTGTCCCCAAATGTGAAATAGTTGTGGGTGAGGACAATATCACAAAGTTCAGCCACCAGGTTAGCCGTGGCAGTATCGGGGATACTGTTCCTGACAGGTTGTAGTCCATCGTTGTGTGGAATGTTAGTGTAGAGTGCGATGGTCACATAAACACCACCCTATACCAGAAACCTACTGACCATTACGTTAATTGAATCTATTTCCCTTAAGTTAACGATGCGCATTCACACCTGTGTGTCAACTGTCCACAATGGCCATCTTGTTTATCACTTCAAAGGTTTTTCTTCCCCTGCTGTTATGGTTCCTCTCAATTAATTAGCCTCTTAAGGTTGGTATAGGCACTTCCACCTGATCATGTTTCTCTGACTGTATAAATATCTGTCCACTGTATGTTCCATTCCATGCATCCGATGAAGTGTGTTCTAACCCACAAAAGCTTATGCTGAAATAAATTTGTTAGTCTCTAAGGTGCCACAAGTATTTCTTTCTTTCTTAATTTCTTTTTGCTGACACAGACTAACATGGCTACTACACTGTGCTAATAAAGTTTGTGGATGACACAAAGTTGGGAGGTATTGCCAATTCAGAAATGGATCGGGATATCATAAAGGAAGATCTGGATGACCTTGTAATAGGATGAAATTTAATAGTGAGAAGTGTAAGGTTATGCATTTAGGGATTAATAACAAGTATTTTAGTTATAAGCTGGGGACACATCAGTTGGAAGTAACGGGATAGGAGAAGAACCTCGGAGTACTGGTTGATCACAGGATGACTATGAGCCACCAATGTGATATGACCATGGAAAAAGCTAATGCGGTCTTGGGATGTGTAGCAGGGTGGCACCCCGCTCAGGCCAAAGGGGCTTGAAAACAGCCCAGGAGAGGGCTGTGGCTGGGGGAAGAAGCCCCAGGCTGAGGGGGAAGGCAGGCTCAGCTGGGGCCATGCCCCAATTAAGGCTCAGCTGGCCCTTATAAGTGGGCAGTGAGCCAAGAGCAAGGAGTCTTCCTCTGCGTGTAGAGGGAGAAGGGTCTGGCTGCAGGGACCTGAGCAGGTACCTACAGTGGAGCAGGGCTGGGGAAAGGTCAGAGGAGCTGGGGAGCTCCTCTGACCAATGGTCAGTGATGGGATGTTAGAAGTTACTGCAGAGAACTTTTTCCTGGGTGTCTGGCTGGAGAGTCTTGCCCACATGCTCAGGGTTCAGCTGATCACCATATTTGGGGTCGGGAAGGAATTTTCCTCCAGGGTAGATTGGCAGAGGCCCTGGAGGTTTTTTGCCTTCCTCTGCAGCATGGGGCATGGGTCACTTGCTGGAAGATTCTCTGCATCTTGAAGTCTTTAAACCATGATTTGAGGACTTCAATAGATGAGACATAAGTGAGAGGATTATTGCAGGAGTGGGTGGGTGAGATTCTGTGGTCTGCATTGTGCAGGAGGACAGACTAGATGATCATAATAGTCTCTTCTGACCTTAAATTCTATGAGTCTATAAGGTGTGGGTTTATGCCCAGGTTGCTGATTCAGATGTCAGTGATGGGTACATTGTTCAGGAAGGCTATTGAGGTAGTGATCTGGTGGAGTGTGTTCAAGTTTCCGTGGGGGGTGCAGATCATGTTGGTGGTAGCAAAGGTGAATGCACCTGGAAATCCATTTTGAGAGCCTTTGCTTGGATATGGCTGATCCTTTAGATCTTTCCATAACAGAAAGGAATAGCTTGGGTGACTTCCTTAAAGGTTTAGTCACAGAATCATAGAATGATAAAAGATTAGGGTTGGAAGAGACCTCAGGAGGTCATCTAGTCCAACCCCCTCCTCAAAGCAGGACCAACCCCACCTAAATCATCCCAGCCAGGGCTTTGCCAAGCCAGGCCTTAAAAACATCCAAGGATGGAGATTCTACCACCTCCCTAGGTAACTCATTCCCGCGCTTCACCACCCTCCTAGTGAAATAGTTTTTCCTAATATCCAACCTAAACCTTCCCTACTGCAGCTTGAGACCATTACTCCTTGTTCTGTCATCTGCCACCACTGAGAACAGTCTAGATCCATCGTCTTTGGAACCCCCTTTCAGGTAGTTGAAAGCAGCTATCAAATCCCCCCCACCCCCCCATTTTCCTCTTCTGCAGACTAAATAAACCCAGTTCCCTCAGCCTCTCCTCATACGTCATGTGCCCCGGCCCCCTAATCATTTTTGTTGCCCTCCGCTGGACTCTCTCCAATTTGTCCACATCCTGTCTATAGTGGGGGCCCCAAAACTGGATGCAGTGCTCTGGATGTGACCTCACTAGTGCCAAATAGAAGGGAATAATAAGTTCCCTCAATCTGCTGGCATTGCTCCTACTAATGCAGCCCAATATGCTGGTTGCCTTCTTGGCTTGGACTGTTGACTCATATCCAGCCTCTCGTCCACTGTAATCCCCAAGTCCTTTTCTGCAGAATTGCCACTTAGCCAGTAGCAGTGCATGGAATTCTTCCATCCTAAGTGCAGGACTCTGCCTTGTCCTTGTTGAACCTCATTGGATTTTTTATGACCCAATCCTCCAATTTTTCTAGGTCACTCTGGACCCTATCCCTACCCTCTAGTGTATCTACCTCTGTCCCCATCTTAGTTTCATCCACAAATTTGCTGAGGGTGCAATCCATTCCATCATCCAGATCATTAATGAAGACGTTGAACGAAACCGGCCCCTGGATCGACACCTGGGGCACTCTGCATGATACTGGCTGCCAACTAGACATCAATGATGGCTCATTGAGCCTGATGATCTAGGTAGCTTTCTATCCACCTTACAGTCCATTAATCCAATCCATACTTTTTTAATTTGCTGGCAAGAATACTGTGAGAGACCATATCAAAAGCTTTGCTAAAGTCAAGATATATCATGTCCACCCCTATCCCCATATCCATAGAGCCAGTTATCTCATCATAGAAGGCAATCGGGTTGGTCAGGCATGACTTGCCCTTGGTGAATCCATGTTGACTGTTCATGATCACCTTCCTCTCCTCCAAGTGCTTCAAAATGGATTCCTAGAGGACCGGCTCCATGATTTTTCCAGGGACTAAGGTGAGCCTGACTGGTCTGTAGTTCCCCAGATTCTCCTTCTTCCCTTTTTAAAAGATGGGCACTATATTTGCTTTTTTCCAATTGTCCTTTCGATATAGAATGCTAATGCCCATCTGACATCTAGAGTGTAGAACATCGCCTCTCATTTGTTCTCATGAGGTTTAGGGAAGAATGATGGCAGGTGGATGGGTTGATTCCAGGTGGAATGAGGAAGGTATTTTGGGTAGAAATTTAAGATGCTGTCTTAAAGTGACCTTGTCTTTAAGAAGATTGTATATGGAGGATATGCTGTGAGCCCCTAGTTCTCCCACTCATTGCATAGATGTGATAGCGACGAGGAAGGCCACCTTCATCGATAGGTGCATAAGTATAAACGTCACTATGGGTTCAAACGGGGGACCAGTGAGACAGTGTAGTACTAGGTTAAGATCCCAGGGTGGGGTGGCAACTCAAATTTCCAGATAGAGGTTCCAAATACCCTTGAGGAGCCGTTTAGTGATAGGATGGTTAAAGACTGAGAACTAGGGCAGTCAAGTGATTAAAAAAATGTATCGCTATTAATTGTACGGTTAAACAATAATAGAATACCATTTACTTAAATATTTTGGATGTTTTCTACATTTTCAAATATATTGATTTCAATTAAAGACAGAATACAAAGTGTACAATGCTCCCTTTATATTTATTTTTATTACAGATATTTGCACTGTAAAAAAGAAACAAAAGAAATAGTATTTTTCAATTCACCTAATACAAGTACTGTAGTGCAATCTCTATCATGAAAGTTGAACTTACAGATGTAGAATATGTATAAAAAATAACTGCTCTCAAAAATAAAACAACGTAAAACTTGAGTCTACAAGTCTACTCAGTCCTACTTCTTGTTCAGCCAATTGCTCAGCAAGTTTGTTTACATTTGTGGGAGATAATGGTGCCTGCTTTGTGTTTACAATGTCACCTGAATGTGAGAACAGGCGTTCACATGGCACTGTTGTAGCCAGAGTCGCAAGATATTTTCGTGCCAGATGCGGTAGATTCATATGTCACTTTTTGCTTTGCACACCATTCCAGAGGACATGCTTCCATGCTGATGACGGGTTCTGTTCGATAATGATCCAAAACAATGCGGACTGATGCACATTCATTTTCATAATGAGAGTCAGATGCCACCAACAGAAGGTTGATTTTCTTTCTTGGTGGTGTAGTGAGGCAGTGTGGCTCCCCTCCGCCCTGGAGAGTGACAAGCCCATCTGGGTGCCAAAGTGGGCGGAGCTAGGGAGCTCTGAGCCCGCCCCTCAGAGGGTCAGGCGGTGACGCAAAAGTATAAAGGCTTGCCCTCAGAACCCACAGGAGGGCCAGCCGCTGGGGAGGCCAGACACCTCCAGCCTAGCCCGAGACTAGGAAGCCCCCGTGGCCAAAGGTGCATGCCTGGATGAGTTGCCGGGCCTGCCCTGTGCCCGCTACCCGGAATAGTTGCTGGGCCTGCCCTGCGCCCGCTACCCAGAGGAGTTGCCGGGCCTGCCCTGTGCCCACTACCTGGAGGAGTTGCCGAGCCTGCCCTGTGCCCGCTACCCGGAGGAGTTGCCAGGCCTGCCCTGCGCCCGCTACCCGGAGGAGTTGCCGGGCCTGCCTCTTGCCCACTACCCCGAGGAACCCATGGTGCTGGACACTACCTGGACCCAGGTACCACAAGAGGGGGAGTCAGGAAGTAGCCCAGGGGCAGCCATCCCTAGTCTCCCTGCAGCACTCATAGAATCATAGACTCTCAGGGTTGGAAGGGACCTCAGGAGGTCATCTAGTCCAACCCCCTGCTCAAAGCCCATGGGCCAGAGCCCATGTCAGTGTGTTGTGGCCAGGATCCCCACTGACACAGCAGCGGGTCTTCTGTCACTGCTAGGGCCCCAGGCTGGGACGCATTGGAGTGGGAGGGCCTGCGTCTCCCCTGCCACCCAACTCGTGGGTAGAAATCTCCCCCTCTTCCAAGTCCTGTGGAGGCCTGGGCTTATTTCTAATATTGAACTGTTTGCTCAGCCCCTGCCTGAGGGCCTGAGCTACTGACTTTGTTGCCCCGCCCTCACCCAGGGCCTGCGCCTGCTAATATTGAACTATTCGCTCAGCCCCTGCCTGAGGGCCTGAGCTACTGACTGTTTGCTTGCTGCCCGTCCTGACCCAGGGCCTGGGCTTATCTTGAACTGCTTCCTCCGTCCCTGCCTGAGGGCCTGAGCCATAAACCGGGTATTCCCCAACCCAGCAGAGAAGGCGTAATGAAGTGGTGTGGTGCCTCACTGCCTCTCAGAGGGACGAGCCCTGGCCAAGTCCCTTGTGCAGGTGGTTAGGGTTCTGTAGTTTCCACACTGAAGTTTTGCTCTTTTTAGACTTATGAAAGCTTGCTCCACATCTCATCCCTCAGATTTTGGAAGGCACTTCAGATTCCTAAATCTTTGGTTGAGTGCTGTAGTTATCTTTAGAAATCTCACATTGGTACCTTCTTTGCATTCTGTCAAATCTGCAGTGAAAGTGTTCTTAAATCGAACATGTGCTGGGTCATTATCCAAGACTGCCATAACACAAAATATATGGCAGAATGCAGGTAAAACAAGGCAGGGGACATACAATTCTCCCCCAAGGAATTCAGTCAAAAATTTATTTAACCATTATTCTTTTAATGAGCATCATCAGCATGAAAGCATGTCCTCTGGAATGGCAGCAGAAGCATGCAGGGGCATATGAATGTTTAGCATCCCTGGCACGTAAATACCTTATGATGCTGGCTACAACAGTGCCATGTGAACACTTGTTCTCACTTTCAGGTGACACTGTAAATCAGAAGCAGGCAGCATTATCTCTTGTAAATGTAAACAAACTTGTTTGTCTTAGTGATTGGCTGAACAAGAAGTACGAGTGGACTTGTAAGCTCTAAAGTTGTACAATGTTTTGGTTTTGAGTGCAGTTATGTAAGAGGTATGTTATTGGTCCTTTGGGATCAGAAGAACCCTTTGGTTGATTAAATTGGCTTTAATTAACCACTCATCATTAAGTCTCATTTATGGTTGGTGAAAGAAGGGCTGGGCTACCGAGGGAGACTGCATTTCTGATTTCTTGTTAGCCACTGTAGTAAGACAGAAGTTTACTTTTGTTGGTGGTTTGGTATATCTTATTGAAGAATAACCACCAGTTTGGGGTGAGTCTGCCCCATTTCTCAGCAGTTTGTCTTGAATTTGTTATTCTCAGTTGCGACCCACTGAGGAGTTTGCGCAATTCTCAGTTGCGACCCGGTGATGGGGAGTTTGGCTGAACAGTGCTATATAGACACCGGGGGGGGGGGGGCGGCATGAGACGGGGGAGTGCATGTGTAGCCCAAACGGGCACTGCTACTAAGAATCTCTGATCGCAGGTGCAGGGACTCAGACTCACCTAAAGAGGAGTACCCACACAAATAGGATAAAACAATTAAATTTCCCCATACCATCCAGCTTCCAATGACCTAGTAGAGAAAACTGTTAGAACGTATAAAAAGGATATGAATATGATAAATACCGTAGTGGGAGCATGGAAACAAAGCTGGCTTGCTTTCTTCCAAAATACACAATTCCTCCTCAAATGATGTCAGGCTTTGTTTTCAATAGGAGAAAATAATAAATTGTTTGGATTTAAACCATACCAAAGCTGCTACCCTCTATACAGGTAACCAGTGCAGGGGACTAAGAGGGCAACTTATGTCCCATGATTCCCCAGTGTAGATGTATAACATCAGTCACAATTGTGCCCATAATAAATAAGAGTAAATAATTCACCTCACTTGTTATATGGACATATTGAACCATCTTCAATGTCAACAAAGTTTCATTGGAATCTTCAAGGAGAAACTAGAAGTAAAAAGACCAAAACCCGTTAGAATCTCCATTCTGAACAGAAAATCAAATCTATGTGAGATCTTTAAACAGCAGCAGGTGTTCCATGAAAAATCTTTCCAAATTAACTGTGATTCACACAAATATGCCAACATATAATTTCACTTCCCTCATTCTTGGTTATTAATCTAACTTTTCCATTTTCATGACAATTATATTTTTGTGATGTTGCTCCTCTTAAAATATTCCATCAGGATTTTCACCCTTTGATATAGATTGAAGAGCCCATTATCAAATATTTGTTCTGCATGTAGGTAATTATAGATTGTGATGAAGTCATCCCTTAACCTGCTCTTTGTTAACACTAAATAGATTGAGCTCCATGAGTCTATTGCTATAAGGCATTCTTTCTAATCCTTTAATCATTTTCATGGTGGCTCTTTGAACCCTCTCCAGTTTATCAAACATCCTTCTCGAATTGTGGACACCAGAATTGGACACAGTATTCCGGTAGTGGTTGCACCAGTACCCAAAATAACCTCTCTGCTCCTGCTCGAGATTCCTGCTTAAGCATCATATTAGCCCTTTTGGCCACAGCGTCACATTGGAAACTCATGTTCAGCTTGGAGTGAACATATCTTTTAGGAACTCATCCAATCAAGATTTAAAAATCTTGATTTAAGTAGTGGCACACTACTGGCTGTCAGGGTGGCCCGGCTCATGATGGGGAGAAGGTGCCAATGTGCCTGAGTGGGGCTGCAGTAGACAGAGACCCTGCCTTAGCCCTGCCGCACTGCCGACTGGCAGCCGCCGAAGGTAAGTGCCCACACCCAGCCCCGTCCCAGAGACAGAACCCCATAACCCCTCCTGTACTCCAACCCCCTACCCCAGCCCTGACCTCCCTCCCAGAGCCAGTACCCCATACCCCATACCTTCTCCTGCACCCCAACACTCTGTCCCAGCCCAGAGTCCCCTGCTGCACCCAAACTCCCTCCCGGAGCTTGCACCCCTCATACCCCCTGCCCCAGGCTCAGCCAAGAGCCCCCTCCCACACTGCAAATCCCTTGGCCCCAGCCCAGAGCCCAAACCCGCTCCTGAACCCCAACACCCTGCCCCAGCCTGGTGAAAGAGACTGAGGGTGGGGGAGAGTGAGTGACGGGGGGGAGGGGGCAGGATGGAGTGGGCGGGGCTTTGAGGAAGGGGTGGGGGAGATCCTGGGTTGCCCTTAAATTCAAAAAGTAATCTTGGGCATAAAAGGGTTGGAGACCACTGGACTACAGAATCCTCAGGGCAGGTATTCCAGACCTCAGTCACCCCTGTGGGTATTTTCTGAACCCTCATCCATTTTTCAATACTCTTTTTAGAATGGACTGGACACAGTATTCCAGCAATGTTGCAACAATGTTGGAGACAGAAGCAATACCACTTTCTTATTCCAACTCAATACTGCTCTGTTTAAACATCCAATAATTGTGTTGAGTTCACTTAGCAACAGCATTGCACTAGCAGTTCATGTTTGGTTGGTTATCCTGCATCACTTTTTAAGGCTTTTCAGAGACAGTGCTTTCCAAGGTACAGTCTTCAATCCGACAAATCACATTATTTGCTCCAAAGAGTAGGTCCACAGTGCAGGCTCTTCATGGGTTCTTACATGTGTTTTAGCCCAAACCCCACTACCATACATACACAAAACTCTTAGTCACATGCTTATAAGCGCTCTGAAGAAATGGTTACTCACCTTGTGCAGTAACTGTGGTTCTTCAAGATGTGTCCCCCTTCTGGTGCTCCACTTTAGGTGTGCTAGAGCCCCCTGTGCCTTTGAAAAGAGATTTTCATAGCAGTGTCCATTCAGCCCACACATGCTTGTTAGTCAGTCTCGGGCCCCGTGCCACTGTTATATAGCACTGAGTTGACATCCCTTAGGGGAGAGGGATAGCTCAGTGGTTTGAGCATAGCCTGCTAAACCCAGGGTTGTGAGTTCAATCCTTGAGGGGGCCATTTAGGGATCTGGGGCAAAAATTGGAGATTGGTCCTGCTTTGAACAGGGGGTTGGACTTGATGACCTTCTAAGGTCCCTTCCAACCCTATGATTCTATGACAAACTGCTTTAAGTTCCTTCTGTACCGAAGCTCCATGGCAGAGAACTCTGAAGCAGTGGGAAAGCAGGGTAGGAAGTGGCGCACATGTAGGGGGACACATCTCAAAGAACCACAGTAACTGCACAAGGTGAGTAACCAATTTCTCCTTCTTCTGTGAGTAGTGTCCATATAGGTGACTAGTGAGCATAGGAGCCGACTTCCATTGGCTCCGCTGGGTGCGTTGGAGGTGGGGCCCAGCAACGTTGCCCGGCATCGGGGGCCCCGCAACATCGCCTGGTGTCCGGGACGAAGGTAAGTTCTCCAGTACCGGGCGCGGGGCTGACGAGGAGCTGCCAGTGGGTGCTGAGCACCCACTAATTTTTCCCCGTGGGTGCTCCAGCCCTGGAGCACCCACAGAGTCGGCGCCTATGCTACTGAGTGGTATCCTCTAAGGCGGAAGGGGCTTCAGAATTGAGTCCAGTATGGAGGAAAGTACAGCCAAGCCAAAGATAGTATCAGTGGCGGAGTCATGAGTTATACCACAATGTTTGGTGATCGTATGTATAGATGCCCATGTAGCTGTTTTACAGATTTCAATAATCAGCTCATTTTTGAGGAAGGCTGTAAAAGTGGCAATGGAACTTGTAGAATGAGTTCATATTTCCTAAGGTGGCTGAATACTGAAAGACTGGTAACAAGAATTAATGAGACTTGATATCCACTTGTAAAGTCTCTAGTTAGAGATTGCTGACCCTTTTGACCCATCTGTTAGCAAGACAAATAACCTGTGGCTCTTTCTGAAGAGCTTTGTCCTATCCAGATAGAAGGCGAGGGCTCTCCTGATGGCAAAGGCGTGTGGCCGTGCCTCCTGGCAATTTAGATGTGGTTTGGGGTGGAAGATAGGCAGGTGAATGGGCTGATTGATGGAACTCGGAAGAAACTTTAGGTAAGAATTTGGGGTGGAGCCAGCGTGACCTTGTCCTTAAAAACAGTGTGAGGGGAGGTATGCCGTCAAGGCCTCTGTTTCTCCAACCCATCACGCCAATATTATGACCATCAGGAGTACAGTCTTCATTAATAAATGAAGCAGGGAACAGGTAGCTAGAAGTTTTAAGGGCAGTCTTGTGAGGCATTTAAGGTCCCATACTGCAGTAGGGCATTGGAACGGTGGACCATTGTGGGAGGACATGCAAATGGGACTCCTGTGCACACATTGTGAGGGCTTTTTCACCAGTTGAGGGATTTTTTTACAAAGGTAGGTATGGAAAGAAGCATATTTAAACTGTCTGGTTGGTGAATACACAGCTCTGAGCCACCCTTGAAGGCAGAGCTTTTGAAGCCTGGCATGTTCTGTAATGAAGGTGGTGGCTGCCACGTGTCCCACTAATTGAATACAGTTCCTGACTGTGGTTTGGGTGCTGAGCTGAATTGTGTTTGCTATGTTAGAAAGAGTCACAAACCTGTGCAGAGGAAGGTAGGCTCTTTCTGTTACTGAATCAAGATGTACCACTACGAATTTTTAGTTTTGCACAGGGGTCAATGTTGATTATTGCATATAGAGTTGTAGGCCTAATTCGAGGAAGAGATCTATGACCTCACAAGTTGCCTGAGACATCAATTCCATGGAGCGACCTTTCAGTAACCCGTCATCCAGGTAAGGGAATACTCAGTTATCTTTCCTGCGGAGCTGAGCTGATACTACCAACATGACTTTCAAAAAGACCCTATGGGCAGATGACAGGCATAAGGGGAGCACTCAGTATTGAAAGTGTTCCTGACCAGCAATGAAATGCAAGAATTTCTTATGGTATGGCTGGATAGCTATGTGGAAATACATGTCTTCAAGGTCAAGGCCTGAGAACCACTCCCCTTGCTCTAATGATGGAATTATCGCTGCAAGAATCACCATTCTGAATTTCTGTTTCTTCACACGTGTTGAATACTCTCAAGACTAGGATGGGTCTTCAACTACTTCTCTTTTTTGATACCAGGAAGTACCCTGAATAAAACCCATTCCTTCTGTGCTGCATGGGGACTGGTTCTACAACTGCCAAGTATAAGAGAGTTTACTTCTTGACAAAGCAAGCTCTTATGCGAGGGGTTCATAAAAAAGGATGGAGAAGTGGGATCCCTTGGTGGAAGTGAACTAAAGTGGATGGTGTATCCTGTGGAGAGATGATCTCCAAAACCCACTTGTCCATAGTGATCAATTCCCACTCTTGCCTGAAGTGGTGAAGATGGTCACTGAAGGAAGGAAGGCTGGTGAATTGGTGCAGCTGAAGACAATAAGGATGGCAATTCAAGCACTCGACCAACCCATTAAAAATTGCTACTTGCAGGTGGATGGTGTGGGTTGGGAGGCTGAGAAGAGGATGGTTTCCTTCCCTGAAATCTCTGTCTCTTTTGGTTTGGCTCATAGTATCTCCAGGAGGTAAGGAATTGGATGGGGTGGGATGTCTGGGCCCTCTGGGACTTGCTGAGCTTTCTCTTGTAGGTGAGTGTATAAATACCAAAAGGAATGCAAAGTAGCTCTAGAGTCCTTCAGTGTTCACAGGGATTCATCTGTGCTATCTACAAACAACTTAGACCCATCAAAAGGAAGGTTCCTCTACTGTACTTGGGACCTCTTTTGAGAATCCAGAGCGTTGGAGCCAGGAAGCTCTTCTCTTCACTACCACTGTAGTAATCAAATGGGCAGCGGTATCAGCAGTGTAAAGGGAGGCTTGTACTACTGTCCTGGCAAGTGGCTGGCCCTCCGCAATAATTTCCTGGTACTGTTTCCTGTGTTCTTTTGGCACATGGTCCATGAAAGAGTTCAACTTTGTATAATTCTTGCAGTTGTACTTTGCCATCATTATGCAAGGCACTGCATTTAGCCGTATGGAGTGGAAATCCATCAACTTTATGAAAAAACTTGTACAAATACAGACAGACATCATCTTCCTTTCCAAATGCAAATAGATGGACATAATACCAAAAGGACTAAAAGTAAAAAAATCCATTACAATCTACACATCACACAGACTACGCTGAGAGATTGTGTCACACACTCTCAAAGAAACTGCGAAACCACCTGATCAACATCCTATAGAGCAAACAAGGAAAGATTAAGACTGAGCTCTCAAAACTGGATACTCTCATGAAAAACCAAACTTCCACACAAACTTCCTCATGGATTGTCTTTACTAAAACTAGTCAAGCCATTTACAACACAAACTTTGCTTCTCTACAAAAGAAAAAGGACACTAAACTATCTAAACTGCTACATGCCACAAGAAGCCACAACAGTAGTTCCCTTAACCCACCCAACAATATTGTTAATTTTTCCAGCTACACTCTTAACCCGGCAGAAGAGTCTGTCCTCTCTCGGGGCCTCTCCTTTTGTCCCTCCAGGCCCATGAACATGATTCAGTCCTGCGGCGACCTAGAATCCTACTTTCGACGTCTCCGACTCAAAGAATATTTCCAGCACACCTCTGAACAACATACTGTGATACAGAATGGCCAGAAGGCAGCAGGAGAGTGATCCTACTGGGATCCGGGAAAATGGGCGGGCGAAGCCCACACACTGCTAAAGGATTCCCCCCTCCCATCCCAGCCTAAGGGGAGGGACCCACAGGACCTGGATTCCAAAAAATTACGGGTGACAACAAATGAAAAAACAGGGACGGGAGTGCGGTCAAAGGGTCAAAAAGACAGTTACTCACCATAGTAACTGTTGTTCTTCGAGATGTGTTGCTCATATCTATTCCAATTAGGGTGTGCGCGCGCGGCATGCACGATCATCGGAAGATTTCTACCCTAGCAACACTCGGTGGGCCGGCTGGCGCCCCCTGGAGTGGCGCCATTACGGTGCCTGATATATACCCCAGCCGGCCCAGCGCCCTCTCAGTTCCTTCTTGCCGGCTATTCCGACAGTGGGGATGGAGGGCGGGTTTGGAATAGATATGAGCAACACATCTCGAAGAACAACAGTTACTACGGTGAGTAACCGTCTTTTCTTCTTCGAGTGATTGCTCATATGTATTCCAATTAGGTGACTCCCAAGCCTTTCCTAGGAGGTGGGGTCAGATTGTGCTACTGCAGAGCGTAGGACCGCTGAACCAAATGCAGCGTCTTCCCTGGAATGCTGTACTATGGCACAGTGAGAGGCAAAGGTGTGCACCGATGACCAGGTTGCTGCCCTACATATCTCCTGTATAGCTATGTGCGCCAGGAAGGCGGAGGACGAGGCTTGAGCTCGGGTGGAGTGGGCAGTAGGGTGCACGGTGGGAACACCTGCCAAGTCATAGCATGTCCGTATGCATGATGTGATCCAGGACGAAATGCGTTGGGAAGAGACCGGGAGGCCCTTCATCCGGTCCGCCAAGGCGACGAACAGCTGAGTCGTTTTCCGAAAGGGCTTCGTCCGCTCGATGTAGAAGGCGAGGGCCCTACGGACGTCCAAGGAGTGGAGTTGCTGCTCCCTTGGAGAGGCATGCAGCTTCAGGTACAAGACAGGTAGAAAAATGTCCTGGTTGATATGAAAGGCCGACACTACCTTGGGCAGGAAGGCCGGGTGTGGTCGCAACTGTACCTTGTCCTTGTGGAACACCGTGTAAGGGGGTTCCGAAGTAAGCGCTCTGAGTTCAGAGACGCGCCTCGCCAAGGTGATGGCTACGAGGAAGGCCGTATTCCAGGAGAGGTACAGAAGCGAGCAGGTGGCCATAGGCTCGAATGGGGCCCCCATGAGTCTAGTGATGACGAGGTTGAGGTCCCAAGTGGGGACCGGGCGGCGAACCAACGGGTGCAGCCGTTCTAACCCCTTGAGGAACCTGCTAACCATGGGGTTGGAAAAAATCGAATGCCCACTCTCGCCAGGGTGAAAGGCCGAGATTGCCGCCAGGTGGACTTTTAACGACGAAAGGGCTAGACCTTGCTCCTTTAGGGACAGGAGGTAGTCCAGAATGGTATGTACCGGCACCTTCCAGGGGTTAAGACCCCGAGGGCCGCACCAACAGGAAAACCGTTTCCACTTAGCCGAGTAGGTGGACCTGGTAGAGGGCTTCCTGCTGCTCAGTAAAACTTGTTGGACCGGGCTGGAACAACAGAGCTCGGATGGGTTCAGCCATGCAGCAGCCACGCTGTGAGATGAAGAGACTGTAGGTCGGGATGATATAGCTTGCCGTGCTGTTGCGTAATCAGGTCCGGCCACAACGGTAGAGTGATCGGAGCGGATACCGAGAGCTCTAGAAGGGTGGTGTACCAGTGCTGCCTGGGCCACACCGGGGCGATCAGGATTAGGCGGGCCCCGTCTCTGCGTAATTTGAGCAGGACTTTGTGGACCAGCAGCACTGGTGGGAAGGTGTAGGACAGGTGGTCTGTCCAAGGCAGGAGAAAAGCGTCTGTCAGGGAGCCTGGGGAGCGTCCCTGGAGCGAGCAGAACGCGTGGCACTTCCGGTTCTCACGAGTCGCGAACAGGTCTATGTGGGGAAATCCCCACTTCCGGAAGACAGAGTGGATAACATCCGGGCGAATGGACCACTCGTGTGCCTGAAAGGACCTGCTCAGTCAGTCCGCCAAGGTGTTCTGGACCCCTGGGAGAAAGGAGGCTACCAGGTGAATGGAGTGGGCTATGCAAAACTCCCACAACTGCGTTGCTTCTTGGCAGAGCGGGGAGGAGCGTGCCTCTCCTTGCCTGTTGATGTAATACATGGCCGTCATGTTGTCTGTGAGGATGGCGACACAACGACCGTGTAAGTGCTGGGTGAAGGCTTGGCAGGCAAGGGGTACTGCTCGCAGTTCCCTGACGTTGATGTGCAGGGTCAATTCCTGCTCTGACCACAGGCCCTGTGTTTGGAGGCCCTTTAAATGGGCTCCCCAGCCGAGCGATGACGCATCCGTGGTTAAGGCTAGGGATGGCTGTGGTGGATGGAATGGTACACCTTCCAGCACCTTCTTGGGGTCTAGCCACCAGTTCAGGGAGGCTAGGACCTGCGATGGCACCGTCAGAATCAAGTCCAAGCTGTCTCTGCATGGCTGGTATACCGAGGAGAGCCATGCCTGGAGCGGTCGGAGACGTAACCTGGCGTGAGCCGTCACAAACGTGCAGGACGCCATGTGACCGAGGAGACTGAGCCAGCTGCGAGCCGTCGACGTTGGGAAGTTCTGAAGGCCGCGTATGATGGCTATAAGGGCCTGAAAGCGAGCCTCTGGAAGAAATGCTCGGGCGAGGGTGGAGTCCAGCACTGCCCCTATAAAGTCTAACCTCTGGGTTGGCTCCAAAGTGGACTTTTCTACGTTCAGGAGGAGGCCGAGCTGATTGAACATGCTCAAGGCCGTCTGAATGTGCGACTGGACTTGGCTGCTGGAGTTGCCGCGGATGAGCCAGTCGTCGAGGTAGGGGAACAGCTGAACTCTCTGTCGACGAAGGGCGGCTGCCACCACTGCCATGCACTTCGTGAATACCCTTGGTGCCGTAGAGAGGCCGAAGGGCAGAACCGTAAACTGAAAATGTCTCTGGCCCACCACGAAGCGGAGGAAGCGTCTGTGTGGCGGGTAGATTGCAATATGAAAATACGCATCCTTCATGTCGAGGGCAGCGTACCAGTCGCCAGGATTCATGGAGGGGATAATGGTGCCCAGGGAGAGCATACGGAACTTCAACTTCACCATAAATTTGTTGAGTCCCCACAAGTCCAAGATAGGACGTAGCCCCCCTTTTGATTGGGGGATTAGGAAATAACGGGAGTAAAAACCCCTGCCCCTGAGCGCCCTTGGAACCTCCTCTATAGCTCCTGCGGAGAGGAGAGATTGCACCTCCTGAATTAGGAGTTGCTCGTGAGAAGGGTCCCTGAAGAGGGACAGGGAGGGAAGGTGGGAGGGAGGGGGGGAGACAAACTGTAAGTGGTATCTGCTTTCCACCGTGCGTAGGACCCAGCGGTCCGTGGTGATATTCGACCACGCACGGAAGAAATGGGAAAGGTGGTCTCGGAACAGGGGGAGAGGATCGACTGAAACTGGTACTCCGCCCTCGGGTGTCCCTTCAAAAATTTTGTTTGGGCCCCGACGATGGTTTGTGGGGGCCTTGTCTCTGACCAGTCTGTCGACCAGATTGCCTCCTGCCACCTCGGCCACGCGGTCTCCTTGAGAAGTCCTGCCGAGGTGCGGGCGCAGAGTAGGGATGCTGCACGAAGGGCCGGAAGGATCTGCGCTGTGTAGCCGGGGTATGCATCCCCAGCGTACGGATAATGGTTCGACCATCTTTTAGGGTCTGCAGCCTTGGGTCAGTTTTTTCTGAGAACAGACCCCGGCCTTCGAACGGTAGGTCCTGGATGGTGTGTTGGACCTCCATAGGGAGGGTGGAGGACTGGAGCCAGGAGATACGCCGCATGGCGACTCCTGAGGCTACTGTTCTGGAGGCTGAGTCGGCGATGTCCAAGGAGGCCTGCAACGACGTCCTGGCCACCTTCTTACCCTCCTTGACAAACGCTTTGTACTCCTGCCTGGACTCCTGAGGTATAAGCTCTTTGAATTTCTCCATGGAGACCCAGGTGTTATAGCCGTAACAGCTCAGGAGTGCCTGCTGGTTCGTCGCTCTGAGCTGCAGCTCCCCCCCCCCCCACGATTAGATCTTTCTTCCAAATAAGTCCAGGCACTTGGCATCCTTGGACTTAGGGGCGGGAGCCTGTTGGCCATTCCTTTCCCTCTCATTCACCGACTGGATGACCAAGGAGCATGGAGGGGGGTGAGTATAGAGGTACTGAAAGTCTTTTGGAGGTGCCATATATTTCCTCTCCACACCCCTGGCAGTGGGGGGTATCGAGGCTGAGGACTGCCAGATCGAAGTGGCGTTGGCCAATATAGTGCGGACAAATGGGAGAGCTACCCTGGTGGGGGTGTCTGCTGTCAGGATGTCCACCACCGGGTCCTCAAGCTCTGCCACCTCCTCGACCTACAGATTCATGTTAAGAGCTAATCTGCGTAGCAGGTCTTGGTGGTCCTGGAGATCGATAGGAGGCGGGCCGGAAGATGACGCTCCCGCCACTGCCTCGTCCGGAGAGGAGGAGGATGGTAGACCCTGGACTATAGGGTCCTGGGATAGGTCCTGAGGAGGAACCCCTGAAGCCTCCAAGCCCGAGGTCTCTGGGTCTGGGATCATGACTGATGTCTGGGCTGGAGGGTCTGAAGCTTCCGGAGGAGGACGGGACACCGTTGCCTCTGGTGCCCTGGACTTGGAATGAGCCGAATGGGAGGCTCTGGAGGGGACCCCTTGGGCTTGATGGTATGCCATCGAGGTCCAGAAGGGCCACTGCGCCGGGGCTTGGGATGGCTCCTGCCCAGCATCTGGCCAGTGGCCCTGGTCTCCAACCACGTAGTCCTCCGCATAGAAGTCGCTACCGGCCCTGGATGAGTGGGAGGCCGAGCGGGAGGGCCAAGGCGGTGCAGAGTAGCCTTGAAGGGTGGTCTGCGTGGCCATGGTGTGTCGAGGTGCCGGGGATCGGTACCGGGACCTGGAACGGTATCGATGGTTGTCTTGGTACCGGGAACCCGACCTGGATCGCGAGCATCTCGACGAACGGTAGCGATGTCGATTGTCCGAAGATCTATGCTGCGACCGGCCGTGGAACCGGGAGCGGTACCGGGAGTCGCCATACCGTTGCCTGGAGGTTGACCTGGATCGGTACCGCGAGTACGACCGGTGCCGGGATGGTGACCGGTGCCGGGACTGCGAGCGGTGTCGAGGAGAACCCAACTGATGCTGGCTGGTCTCCGTATGTGGCACCGAGCGTAGTATGGTCGGTTTGCCGCGGGACGTGAGGATCCGCAACGGTGGTACCGAGGATGGAGTCGGTGCCGGATCAGTCATGGCGATCAGGTCCCGTGCCGCCGAGAAGGTGTCTGGAGTGGACAGTAGCATAAGCTCTACCATGGTGTGAACCGGGGAGCCGGCGGTCACCGAGCTCGACGGACCTTGCGGGACCGGAGTCATCGGTGCCGGAGCCTTAACAGGCTGTCCTGCACTCAACGGTCTCTGGGGTACTGGAGTTAGCAGGGTCGGTGCCGGCATTGGTGGCGGCATCGGACTCGACGGCCCTTGCGGAGCTGGAGTCGGTGGCATGGATATCTTAGCCACAGGCACCGAGCTCGACGGTCCTTGTGGTACCGGAGTCAGCGGTGCTGGTGCCATACCGGGCTTGGCGCGGTCTTGAACAGGCTGCGGGTGCAGCGGCACCGGGGTCGGTGCTGGCCCAGGACCCGATTTCCTCACTCTTGGCGATAGGAAGCGACGCCTCTGAGGAGACCCAGCCTGAGTTGTTCGGTGCCGGGGTTCTTTACCGGAGCTTGGGCACTCCAGTGCCGTCGATGACGAGCTTGCCGGGGTCGGCACCGGGTTCCGGTGCGGGGTCGACATCGGGCTAAGCAAGGCCTCCAAGAGGAGCTGCTTCAAACAAAAGTCCCGCTCCTTCTTGGTCCGCGGCTTGAAAGCCTTACAGATTTGGCACTTGTCCGGAAGATGGGACTCCCCGAGGCACTTTAAACAGGAGTCGTGGGGGTCCCCCGTGGGCATCGGCTTCTGGGAGGCCGAGCATGGCTTGAATCCTGGAGAGCCAGGCATTGACCCGGTACCGGGGTGGGGGGGGGGAAGACGGGGAGAAACCCCTTATCACCCACTACTATTTACACTAATTATACAAACAAATCTATCGCAAACTATTCACAACTACTAAAGAGTACTTAAACTATTAACAAGAGAAAGGAGTGCTAAGTATGCTAGGGAGGTGGAGATCAGCGAAGCTGCTCTCCACAGTTCCAACGACCGTCATGGGCGGTAAGAAGGAACTGAGAGGGCGCTGGGCCGGCTGGGGTATATATCAGGCACCGTAACGGCGCCACTCCAGGGGGTGCCAGCCGGCCCACCGAGTGTTGCTAGGGTAGAAATCTTCCGACGATCGTGCACACCGCACGCGCACACCCTAATTGGAATACATATGAGCAATCACTCGAAGAAGAACGAAGTGAACCAGATGGGGACACCGAGCAGAGAACCCCGGACAGCGCCCACTGCTCCTCAAAGGCATCAAGGGAGCCAGTGGACGCTGCCCAGAGGAACTCTGCCCAGATGCATGAACGAACGGAGGATCAGAAATACTATAACAGTAATAATAATATAATAACAGAGATATATAATATAATATTATAATATATAATAA
This sequence comes from Macrochelys suwanniensis, assembly GCA_033296515.1. Classification (NCBI taxonomy): domain Eukaryota; kingdom Metazoa; phylum Chordata; order Testudines; family Chelydridae; genus Macrochelys; species Macrochelys suwanniensis. Next base: position 11,460,630 of record CM065775.1, read on the forward strand.
TATAATAACAGAGAGAGGCTGTCACGGTAGCTAGATGATGATCAGAGAACGGGACCGGCCAGACGCTGGAGGAGTGGGCCTGCGAAAGGTGAAAACGTGATAAAAAGATGCGGTCCAACCGGGAGTGGCGCGACCGATGGGCCTCCACCCGGACAAAGGTGAAGGTCGAGATGTCGTCCGTGTGGTGGTCGCGCCAGACGTCCACCAGGGAGTGATGTTTGACAATCTCCCTGAGGACCTCCACGGCGGCCGGGCACTGCTCGATCCTCGAGCGGTCCCGTTCCTCAAAGGTGTTGTTAAAGTCCCCGCCCAGGACCAGGCACTCGCGAGGATCCAAGGTGCCGAGGAAGGCGAACGGCTGCTGATAGAAACGAAGGTGCTCCGGGCCCAATGTCGGGCATAGATGTTGACAAGATTGACCACGAGTCCCTCCATACGGACCCAGAGGTGCAGCAGGTGGCCCGGCACAGCCTCGGCAACCCCCAGCACCTCAGGCCGTAGGTCGGGGGAGAACAGGATCGCCACTCCAGCCTGATGAACAAAGAGATGGCTGAAGTAGACCCTGTCCCCCCATTCCAGCCACCAGCTGTCTTCAGCGGCCAGATCCGTATGGGTCTCCTGCAGGACTACTACAGAGTACCCCCTCTCCCGAAGGAAGGGGAGCACCTGGCTCCTGCAGAGACCCATCCTACAGCCCCAGGTGTTCAATGTTGCGAAGAGGAGAGATGCCATGAGGAGGGCTGGGGGGGATCCTCGCTGGCAGGGTTGCTCACGGCCCCCGTCAGGCAGCATAGCAATCCATGACCTACCCCGTAGGTGAGTAAGGTATCATGGAAGAGGCGGACCCGTTGGTAGGCCACGGCGGCCTGCTTCCCGGTCCTTTTACCCACCCCCATGAGGGCCCTCACGGCCCAGAGGATTTGATGGAAATCCCCCCATCACTGGAGAGCGAGCTGTACTTTGTTGCGGGAGCCCCGGACGTCCTCCAGGAACTCCCGCAGCTCTTCTCGCAGCGTATGCGGGGCTGGGGTTACTGGCTCCCGGCTATCTAACGAAGGGGCCCCTGACACAGCCCTGTGGCACAGCGAAACGGGCAGGCAAGGGGCGGACCCCCAACGTGGCACCTGATGGGCCGGTGCCATAGGGCCCGCCTCAAAATTTGGCTTAGTGGGGGGAGGCGGCAGAGGGAGAAGAGCAGACCCTGGTGGGTCGGGACGAGGAAATACAAGGGCCGCTCCCTGGGGGTCATCCTCCGAGAAGGGGAAGGAGACGGCCCCAGGGGCGGCAATGGCATCATGGGAGGTGGAGGAGATTGGGACGGCATCAGGGGCAGGGCAGGGATCAGGCATGGGGGCTGGGCAGGGGTCAGTAGTAGGGGCAGGAAGGGGGTCATGAGTAGGGCCAGGGTGAGGAACGGAAGCAGGATCCTGAGCCGCAGGAGCTGGGCCACTAGGAGGTGGCCCCTCTTGGTGTGGCTCAGGGATCTGGGAATTGGGAAGGGGACCCCCCGCGATGCCGGGCTCTAGTGTGATGGCCGCGGCATCGGGAGGTGGACAGATATTTGCGGGGTCCCCGCCTGGGAACGAGGACTGTTGCCCCACCCCAATGAGGGGTACTCCTTGGGATTCGGGTCCCGGCCGCGGGGCACTGGCCGTCGCTTCAGGAGGCTCGGCGGCCGTCAGCGGGGTGCCACTTGTGACCGGGCAGGTGGAAGAGCCCAGGGGATCCTCAGAGGTGGGAGTGGAACTGGCGGTCAGGGGGAGGGAGCATGGGAAGAGGGGGGAGAGGGGCACCGGGGTGAGGTCGTTGAGATCAAGGCCTGCTGGCAGAGGGTCGTCCTCCCCCTGGGTGATTGGGGTCAGACCCAGGGCCTCGATCTCCTCGTAAATGGAGGGCAGGTCACCTTCCGCCACCCCAGGATTCTCCCCGCTGGCACCCGAAGCGATGCTCGGGTCGGGGCCTGCAGGGTTGACAATTGGGAAAGGGGCAGAAGGGGCTCTATCGGGGGCTTCCAAGGGAGGGGCAGTAATACCTTCCGGTGCTACCATGTCTTTCCCAGCCGGTACTGGCAGACAAAAGCCACTCGGGGGCAAAGCAGAAGGCTAGGCATCGGTGCCCCCCTTCCTGGTCTTCTGGGGGGCTTCCGCATCGGTGGCAAGGAGCGGAACTCAAGCCTTCCACTTGCCCCGCTTCCCCTGTACTAGGGCCCAGCCCTTCATGGCATCATCTGGGGGCTGGCTAGCAGGGGTCGAGTCGGGAGGCAGGGGCGTTGTCTTAGGGAATCGAGGAGGTAGCGGTGGGGCAGCATGAGGGAGGGAAGGGTCCTCCTGGGGCGAGCCCTCTCCCATGCCCGGAGGAATCCCTGCCTCACCCTCCTCCACAGGCCCCACCAGACTGCACTGCGGGAGATACTCCCAGGGCCCGAGTGGAAGCAGTGGTGGACTGGGAAGGAGGAGGGGCGGCTCTGGGCGCCGGGCATTCAGGGGTGCCGGCGATGACGGGGCCGGCACCCTGCCAGGGCTCGGGGGTCTCAGTTGCTCCTACTTGCCGGGCCAAGGGACAGTCCCTCCGGACATGCCCCATCACCCAGCAGAGGTAGCACCGGGCCTCCAACGTAGAATAGTGCACCTGGTAACGGGCCCCTTGATAGGGGACCATAAAAGACCCCTCGAGTGCCTCTCCATCATGCGCCGCCGGTGGCAGTTGAAGCTGCACCTGCCGGCGGAACGAGAGGACGTGACGGAGGGCGGGGTCTTTGCAGCCCAGTGGGAGAGGGCTGACTACAGAGATGGGTCTCCCCAGGGTGGAGAGGGCGAGCAACAGGGCAGCATTGGGAAGGAAGGGAGGGACAGAAGTGAGGACTAGGCGGACGCCCAAGTCCTCCAGCGGCTCCAAGGGGACGAAGATGCCCCCCACTGCCAGGCCCTTCTCCACCGCCTCCTGGGCTGCGGCCTCCGATGCGAGGAAGAAGACAACCCTTCCGTGCATTTTGGAGGCCGCTACGATGGCCGTGGGCCCCACCACCCTCACCAACGCCCGCACATAGATTTCTACATGGGGTGAGGCAGGTACCAGGAGGCAACGGACACCGTACCTCCTGGTCAAGGTGGGGAAGGGGCCCCGGCCGCTACAGATGGTAACTGAGGTGGTTGGCGGGTTAGGTGATGTTGCGGCAGGTGGGGGGGCTGCCGCCACCTGGGCGTATGCTCTGGGGGCCGGGGGCGGGGCATCCGCAGAGCTGGTGAAGGGAACAGCAGGGAGGGATGAGCCGCAGCAGTAGGAGCAGCCTCTACCATGGAGGGCCTGGCCTTTTTGGTGGGGCCCTTACCATTCTTTTTACCCTGGCCCTTCCTGCCGGCTGGGGGGCTCCCCCAGAATCGGGGCGAGCGAGGGACGTGGCAGCAGGAGAGGTCTCTGCAGTGTCCGCCTCTGCCAGTGCCCCAGTGGGGGCGAGAGCAGGTGGTTCGGCAGCGGCGGTTGAAGTAGAGGCTAGGGAGGGTGACGGGGGAACAGGCGGAGGAGGGATGGCCGGGATGTCTGGAGGGGCTCCCCGTTCCATGTCGCCTGCGATGATGAGCAGGGAGGGAAGGTCGAACACCAGAGAAAGGAAGGGGAAGTGGGTCGACCACTACTTTCCGCTAGGCTGCAGGCAGGGGAGGAGGGCATTGGGGGTGGGGGAAACTGGATCCGGGGAGGGCTATCAAGGATTCGTGGGGGGTCAGTCACTGACTTAAGGCAGGAATCCAGCTCCTCTATCTACACTAAGGGGGGAGAATATGTCAGCATGGGAGTGCAGTGAACCAAGGGGAAACTCAAATAGGGGAGGGGCACAAGCACATGGGAGGAGGCATGGGTGCATGAAGGCGGGGGGAATAATCAGGGCAAATGGCGCTGCAGGGGGAGGGAGACAACCAGCTGGGAATGGGACAGAAAACCAAGGGGCTAGCTTCAGGGATAGGGCGGGGCAAACAAACAAAGGCTGCAGAGGGAGAAGGGCAGGGCAGGCAAACTGAAACTAGCAAGGGGCGGAGACCAAAAAAAGGTGGGGGGGAAACAGCTGCAAGGGGAAATGGGGCAAGTAGCTGGAGGCAAAGCAAGGGGCATGCTGCTGGGGGAGGGGGGGGCGGAAGGGTCAGTCCAAAGGGTATAGGGGGGGCACGTGCACCCACATGCACTTGCACAAAGTCAATGGGGGGCTGGCTGCCACCCCAAATGATGGACCTGGGCGTGGCAAGCCAGGGAAGCAGCTAAGTCCAGAGGCAAGAGCTTAAGGCAGATGGTGAGTAGCCAGCCGAAGTGGTGGAGGGAGCAGCGGTGGTGGTGGGGGCTGAGGGGGACTCAGATGGACCGGGGGGGGTAGGCTCCACGCCACACCCCTCGTGCCCCCACAAACACAGTCAATACCCCCACCACTAGAGCACAGTTCAAAAATTACTCAGTCCTTAGACGCCCCCTCCACGGTGGTCTGTAAAATCGCCGTGTGCTCCTGCAGTAGCTGATGATCTTCAATGTCTTCTGGGTTTTAGCAGCTTCCCTGGCCGCAAACACAGCAGCAGCAGCTCCAGTAATTCCAGTGGTAATCTGGTGGCCAGGCAGGACCCCTCACAGGTGGTAATGGTGGTGGTTACAACAGCAGCAGCGGGGGCTGGTGGACGGGCCTCCACTTCCCTCCTCTGGGAAGAGGGCCAGCAGCCCCCCTCCCAAGGGGGCTGCAGCAGCAGGAGGAGCAGCAACCAAGATGTGGGGAGGTTCAGCAGCTAGCTGGTCACCAGATGGTAGAATTAGCGGGGCGGGGGTGTCTGACCCAGCCAGGGGAGTAGCTGGAGCAGCAACAGCAGCAGTAGGAAGAGCCCAGGGCTTAGCAGCAGCAGCCCTCTATCTCCTGCCTCCCTCTGGCCAGAAGGCAGCATGAGAGTGAGCTAGGAGAGAGATGTAAGACCCAGGATGAGGAGAAGCCTTATTCCCTGTAGATTAATTAAAAGCACCTGAAGCCAATTAGAGCACCTGAAGCCAGTCACATGATAATATCCCCCTGCTTCAATCAGCCAGGTGAGGAGTTGGAGCAGAGAGCAGTTTGGAGGAGTTGAAGGAGAGTGATTTGGTGGTGGAGCAGAGAGAAGTTTGGAGGACCTGAATCAAAGTGGTTTGGTGGTGGAGCAGAGAGCAGTTTGGAGGAGTGAAGCAGAGTGGATTGGTGTTGGAACAGAGAGCAGTTCGGAAGAAAGCGGAGGAGAGTTTGGAGAAGTGCTGTGGTGGGCTAAGAAGACCAAGACCCTAGGTAAAGGGACACCTTGTGCAGAGGGAAAGCAGGAAGCCCCACAAGCTGAAGGGCAGGAGAGGGAAGTAGCCCAGGGGAAGGAATCACTAATACAAGTGGTTTCCCTGCTATCCTAGGGCCCCTGGGCTGGGACCTGGAGTAGAGGGCGGGCCCGGGTCCCTCCCTCTCCACTCCCCTTCTCTGGGATACTAGTGGGATAGCTGATACCCCAGTTCAGGGGCAAGAAATGGCACCCTGAAACCCCCCCACAAGAAGAGAAAGCATGGGACCCATCATAGTAGTGCCAGCAATTTGCCACAATACTAACCCACAGAATCCTTCCTACAAACACTACAAAAAGCAGGATTCTGCGTGGACTCCTCCTGAAGGTCGAAACAACAGACTGGACTTCTACATAGATTGCTTCCGTTGACATGCACGGGCTGAAATTGTGGAAAAGCAGCATCACTTCCCCATAACCTCAGTCGTGCTGAACAAAACGCAATCAACAGCCTCAGGAACAACTCTGACATCATAATCAAAAACGCTGACAAAGGAGGTGCTGTCGTCCTCATGAATAAGTTGGAATATGAACAAGAGGCTGCCAGGCAGCTCTCTAACTCCACATTCTACAGGCCATTATCCTCTGATCCCACTGAGGAACACCGAAAAAAACTACACCATATGCTCCAGAAACTCCCTGAAAAAGCACAAGAACAGATCTGTACAGACACATGCCTAGAACCCCGACCAGGGGTATTCTATTTGCTACCCAAGACCCATAAACCTGGAAATCCTGGACACCCCATCATCTCAGGCATTGCCACCCTAACAGCAGGATTGTCTGGCTATGTGGACTCTCTCCTCAGGCCCTACGCTACCAGCACTCCCAGATATCCTCGAGACACCACTGACTTCCTGAGGAAACTACAATCCGTCGGTGATCTTCCAGAAAACACCATCCTGGCCACTATGGATGTAGAAGTTCTCCACACTAACATTCCACACAAATATGGACTACAAGATGTCAGGAACAGTATCCCTGATAATGCCACGGCAAACCTGGTGGCTGAACTTTGTGATTTTTTCCTCACCCACAACTATTTCACATTTGGGGACAATATATACCTTCAAGTCAGCGGCACTGCTATGTGTACCTGCATGGCCCCACAGTATGCCAACATTTTTATGGCTGACTTAGAACAACGCTTCCTTAGCTATCGTCCCCTAACGCCCCTACTCTACTTGCATCATCTGGGCCCATAGAAAAGAAGCCCTTGAGGAATTCCACCATGATTTCAACAATTTCCATCCCACCATCAACCTCAGCCTAGACCAGTCCACACAAGCGGTCCATCTCCTAGACACTACTGTGCTAATAAGCGATGGTCACATAAACACCACCCTATACCGGAAACCTACTGACCACTGTACTTACCTACATGCCTCCAGCTTCCATCCAGGACACACCACATGATCCATTGTTTACAGCCAACCTCTAAGATACAACCGCATTTGCTCCAATCCCTCAGACAGAGACACACCTACAAGATCTCTATCAAGCATTCTTAAAACTACAGTACCCACCTGCTGAAGTAAAAAAACAGATTGACAGAGCCAAAAGAGTACCAAGGAGTCACCTATTACAGGACAGGCCTAACAAAGAAAATAACAAAGCGCCACTAGCCGTCACCTTTAGCCCCCAACTAAAACCTCTCCAGCGCATCATCAAAGATCTACAATCTATCCTTAAAGATGATCCCTCACTCTCACAGATCTTGGGAGACAGACCAGTCCTCGCTTACAGACAGCCCCCCAACCTGAAGCAAATACTCAAAAGCAACCACACACCATACAACAAAAACACTAATCCAGGAACCTATCCTTGCAACAAAGCCCGATGCCAACTCTGTCCACATATCTATTCAAGTGATACCATCATAGGACCTAATCATATCAGCCATGCCATCAGGGGCTCATTCACCTGCACATCTACCAATGTGATATATGTGCCAGCAATGCCACTCTGCCATGTACATTGGCCAAACCGGACAGACTCTACGCAAAAGAATAAACGGACACAAATCTGACATCAGGAATCAGAACATTAACAAACCAGTAGGAGAACATTCAACCTCTCTAATCACTCAGTGACAGACTTAAAGGTGGCAATTTTGCAACAGAAAAACTTCAAAAACGAGAAGCTGTTGAACTTGAATTGATATGCAAACTAGATACCATCAACTCAAGGTTGAACAGAGACTGGGGATGGCTCGGCCATTATGTTAATTGAATCTATTTCCCTTAAGTTAACTAACCTCACTCACACCTTTGTGTCAACTGTCCGCAATGGACCAGCTTGATTATCACTTCAAAAGTTTTTTTTCCCCTGCTGATATAGTTCCTCTTAAATAATTAGCCTCTTAAAGTTGGTATAGGCACTTCCACCTTTTCATGTTTCTCTGAATGTATAAATATCTGCTCACTGTATGTTCCATTCCATGCATCTGAAGAAGTGGGTTCTAACCCACGAAAGCTTATGCTGAAATAAATTTGTTACTCTCTAAGGTGCCACAAGTAATCCTGTTATTTTTGCTGACACAGACTAACACGGCTGCTACTCTGAAACCTGAGGAATAAGAGTTACTCCCCAGAAGGTCCATATGCTTGTGAGCTTTGTCAGAAGGCACGATTTTAGCGGGGTACTGCCTACCACATTCATTCACTTCGTGAACTACCAAGGACTTAGGGGAGAGATGGGAAAATAAAAATTCCCAGGCCTTTGCCGGGACATAATATTTCTTATCCACTCTTTTGCATGAAGACAGAATAGAAGCTGCTCCTTGAGAGGAATCTGCAGGGAGTCTCCGACTCTTGACCAGGTCCCAGGACTGTTAAAATCATCTGCCAGGGATGGAGAAGGAGGCATGTCTGCTTCATCTGGAAATAAAGAGGAGATATTGAGTGTATAAGAAATCCCTTCATTGGCTCTCGCCCTCCTGTTCCTTGACAAATTCCTCTGGAGGATCAAGTCTCCTGGAGGGAGTATGTGATGCAGGTTGTTCCTCCCTGTGACGGTAGATACCTGATGCTCTGCAAAATTGTTGGTGATAAGCCACCAAAGTGTCCAATATGGTCAGGTAGGAGATGCATAAGGTATAGGAGTAGGCAACCAAGCGTGCTCATAGCAGCGAGGTGTTTGTGGACATCATGGGCTACGAACAGTTGCAGGTTCAGCAGGAGTGAGGGGGAGAACCCTGAACTGACACTTGAGACGGAGGTGAGGTCTTCATCAGAATCTTCTTTCTCAAGCTCACTCTGGAATGTTGGGGTACGTCTATACTTACGCGTCGCGTCGGATGAGTCCAATCGATCTGGGTTCGATTTATCGCGTCTTGTCTAGACGCGATAAATCGAACCAGGAAGTGCTCCCCCGTCGAAGCTTGTAATCCTACTCCGCGAACGGAGTAGGCGGAGTCGACGGGGGATCCTGCGCGCCGCGTGTGGACCCCGGGTAAGTACCTTTTCATTCGAACTAAGATACTTCGACTTCAGCTACGTTATTCACGTAGCTGAAGTTGCGTATCTTAGTTCAAATTAGGGGGTTAGTGTAGACCAGCCCTTGGAGTACCTGGAGAGATCTGAGGAGAAACTGTTGGTACCAGCAGGGCCGGTGCAAGGAAGTTTCACGCCCTAGGCGAAACTTCCTTGCACCAGCCCTGCGCCCCCCCTCGTGTCCTCCTCCCCAGCTAACACTCCCCCTGCGCCCTCCCCCCCAACTAAAACCACCCCCTCTGTATTTCTCCCCCCCAGCTAACACCCCCCCCCCGTGGCAGTCAGCCTCCCCACCCCCTGCAGGCCGCAACTCAGCCCCCTGCCCGCGGCCAGCCGCTCCCCCCGGCTCCCAGCTCAGCCCTGGAGCTGGGAGGGCGGGAGGCAGCCGTGGCCAGCCGCCCGCCCTCCTAGCTCCGCAGCTCAGCCGGGAGTGGGGGTGGGGGTGGCGGCAGGCCAGCCGCCCCCCCGCTCCCGGCTGAGCCGCAGAGCCGGGAGGGCGGGAGGCAGCCACAGCCAGCTGATCCCCGGCTCCCGCCTAGGGTAGCCTAGTGGGTGCGCCGGCCCTCAGTACCAGGAAAAGTTAAGGCAATCTCAATGTTCTTGGTAGCAACACCAGATCGGAGCCAAGGAGTGGGGAATTGGGTGTATCAGATACAGCCAGATCTCAGGGAAACTGGAAATCCTGTGGTACCGCGAGTGTTATTGGTACCACAATCAGTGTCGAGGAAGTTGTGGCCGAGGACACTGATTGTACCGTAGGTTTTGGGCACTTGGAGGGAAGCGTGGTCTGTGACAGTACCAAAGGTCTTGTGTACTCCAAGTGAAGTGTGGTCAGTACACAATCAAGGTTTTTCATATTGAGGAAGCAGAGGAAGAGCTCTTCTTGCCATCCTCATCAGATAATAGTACCAGTAGTCTCTTTGAGCCTCTGGCTTTCCACTTTGGGATCTAGTCATGCCCTAGGTACCTGAGAGATCAACAGCATTGCGGATACCTTACTGAAGTGCTGGTTGTGCTGGAGCAGCTGAAAATACCAATGACTTATGAGAGGAGTCTTGTGTCTTCCTCTTAGATGCCCTGGAGGTGTGGGCTTCAATGATGTGGGTGCAGAAGACCTGCGAGGAGACTGATGTGCAGGAGGGGTCCCTTGGCTTGGGTCAGAAGCCAGGCATAGATAGCTCTCTATAATGTGGAGATGACGCTTCATCTAGTTGTTTTTTCTTGCTCTTGATTTCAAAGCCAGATAAAAGTTGCACTTCTGGCCAATATGCAATTCCCTGAGGCAACGGATGCAGCCAGGATACCCATCATTGACTGGGATAGTCTCCCACCACATCAGAAAATATTTGAAGCTGGGCAATCTGGGCATAACATCCCAATAAAGAACTACTAACTAACTAGTATCTATATAAATACTATATAGAGAAAATAAAAAGAAAAAAAATTAAGAACAGAAAGATCCATTTCTGATGCTGAGATCGATATGGCAGTAAAGTGCCATCAAGGGTGTGTCTTGTCCACACTCCTGTTTGTGATTTTCATGGACAGGATATAAAGGCGCAACTGAGCTGTGAAGTGCGTCCAGTATGGGGACTCGAAGGTGGCATCTCTGCTGTTTGCAGATGATGATGTACTTCTTGCTTTTTCAGACTGTGATCTCTGATGCACACTCAAACATTTCGCTGCTGAAGTGGCTGGGATTGTTCACAAGTGATGGAAAGTAGGAGCGTGAGATCAACCAGCGGATTGGTGTAGTGGTGACAGTGAAGCAGGTGCTTTACCGATCCATGTTGGTGATGTGGGACATGAGTTTTCAGATGAAGTTCTCATTTTACAGGTTGCTCTTTGTCCCCATCCTCACCTATGGTCATAAATTTTGGGTAATGACCAAAATGACAAGATTGTGGGTACAAGTGGTGGAAATGAGCTTTCTCCACAGAGTGCCTTGGCTTACTCTCCGAGATAGGGTGAGGAGCTCGGCTATTCAGGAGGGCCCCGGACTAGAGTCACTACTCCTCTGGACTGAGAGGAGCCAGTTGAGGTGGTTCAGGCACCTGACACGGATGCCCCTGGGAGGATTATGTTGGAACAATAAGGGGCAAATCTCACTGGGCAGAGGCCCCGAGACTGACCCAGGACATGCTGGAGAGATTAGATGTCCTGGCAGGCCTGGGAATGCTGTGGAATCTTCCAGGAGGAGCTGGAAACGGTTGCAGAGGAAAAGAAAGTCTGGTCCTCCCTACACTCCATGCTGCTGCTGCGACCCTCACCAGAAAAAGTGGCATAAAGGAAAGAAAAGAAAAGAAAGAAGAAAGAACCTATATTAATAGTATTTACTAACTATGGAAACTAACAATAACTCTATGACTAACTAACAGTAAGGAAAAGGAATGAAGCTGAAGAAATCTCACTGCCAGAGCTCTGCCTCATGTTGAGGTATCATGGAGGAGGCTTATTTGCCTAATGAGGAGAGAGGCTTTGAATTTGGGAACCCTACATTGTAGGACAGTGTCCTAGCTATAGAGCAATAGGGAAGGCACTCAGGCTGAGGTGGCTGGGAAGGAATTGAAGGCAATTCACCCGTGCAATGCTATATAACACCGGGCTGGAGACTGATTAACGTGAATACACAGACCAAACAGACACTGATATGAGAAATTTCTGAGTAGGCAGTTGTTGAGGTATGAAAAAACTATAATTCCCATATGTCAAAAGTAAGCTGCAACCATAGAATTATAGAATAATGCAGATCCGAGGGGAAGAAGTACAGCAGCTCTTAGTCCCACGGAAACACACAAGGGCAGTGGATAGAGTCCTAAGAAGGTTTTATTGGCCAGGAATACGTGCGGAGGTCCAATGCTATTGTGCCTCCTGCCCAGAATGCCAGTTGCATAGCCCCCGACCTCACTTGCGGGCCCCATTAGTACCTTTGCCTATTATTGAAGTCCCTTTTGAAAGGATAGCCATGGACCTTGTGGGCCCGCTGGAAAGATCAGCACAGGGCCACCGAAATGTACTAGTCATCCTTGACTATGCCACACGGTATCCAGAAGCCATTCCTTTAAGAAACCACACATCCAAGGCAATAGCAAAAGAACTATTCCAGGTTTTTGCCAGAGTGGGCATCCCTAAGGAGATCCTGACTGACCAAAGAACCCCTTTCATGTCAAAATTAATGAAGGACTTATGTACCCTGTTCTGCATCCATGCCATAAGGACCTCAGTCTACCATCCTCAAACAGACGGCCTGGTCGAGCGGTTTAACCGCACCCTTAAAGGTATGATCCGGAAGGTGGTAGCACAGGACGGAAAAGACTGGGATACCCTTCTACCATACCTAATCTTTGCAATACAGGAAGTCCCCCAGGCGTCCACCGGTTTCTCTCCCTTTGAGCTACTATACGGACGCCACCCACACGGACTATTAGACATCGCCAAGGAGGACTGGGAAGAACAACATAACCCAAGAAATAATGTCATTGAGCACGTGACACAGATGAGAGAGCGAATAGCTCGAGTAACCCCTATAGTACGAGAACATTTGGAAAAAGCACAAGAGACCCAGCGGACATATTACAACCGCCAGGCGAAAGTACGGAAATTTCAGTCGGGGGAACGGGTGATGGTGCTAGTGCCGACAGCAGAAAGCAAACTCCTAGCCAGCTGGCATGGACCGTACGAGATAGTGGAAGCCATTGGGGAAGTGGACTATAAGGTCAGACAACCAGACTGCCGAAGACCAGAACAGATCTACCACGTAAACTTGCTGAAGCCCTGGCGTGACCGAGAGACGTGCCTGGTCATTTGGAGAGCTCCACCTTAGATGGATGACCCACAGGGGCAGGTGAGGATATCCCCCGAGTTAGCCCCAGAACAACGAACAGAGGTCATTGACGTGATCCAACGGAACCAAGATGTGTTCTGTACACAGCCGGGCCGTACGACACTGGTCCAACATCATATCGTCACCAGGCCCAGAATAAGGGTGACGATAAGACCATACCGGATACCGGAAGCTAAAAGAGAGGAAATTAGGACAGAAGTGAAGAAGATGTTGGAACTTGGGGTTATTGAAGAATCCCACAGCCAGCGGTCCAGTCCTATTGTCTTACTATCCAAGCCTGACGGCACCTGGAGGTTTTGCAATGACTTCCGGCCTATCCAATACCACGTGTCGATGAGCTAGTTGATCAGTTAGGCAAGGTCCGATACCTAACCACACTGGACCTGACTAAAGGATATTGGCAAATTCCCCTGGCCAAGAACGCCAAGGAGAAGACTGCTTTCTCTACACCTGATGGCCTGTTCCAATACTCTGTCCTCCCTTTCGGACTCCATGGGGCCCCGGCAACATTCCAACGACTTATGGATAAATTGTTGTGACCCCATGCCAGGTATGCCGCCGCCTATTTAGACGATATAGTCATCCATAGCCCTGACTGGGAAATGCACCTAGTGAAAGTAGAAGTGGTACTAGACACCCTGAGGAAGGCTGGCCTCACTGCCAACCCTCTCAAGTGCGTGATAGGACTAGCTGAAGCCAGATACCTTGGGTATGTAGTAGGGAGAGGCTTGGTAAAACCGCAATGGAACAAAGTAGAGGCAATACAAGATGGGCCTCGGCCAGTCCGTAAAAAGCAGGTCAGAGTATTTCTCGGGTTAGTAGGGTACTATCGGAAATTCATCCCTCATTTTGCCACAAGAGCAGGGTTCAGTGGGTTACTCAGCCAGCTTTCTTAAAACTGTTTGATGCAAGTTATCTGGACCTGCTGATTTTAAAATATCCAACTTTCAGCAACTGAAGGGTATATTTATATTTCTTGTGAATGACTAAGGAGAATTATTCACATCCTAATGCATACATCAAACGTCAATGTTGCATATATATATTTTAATGGGTGACTTAAGTACAGAAGGATCACTACTAAAATAATTTAAAGTTAGAAAAAATATTTACCTTTGCTCTGTCTGCAGCAAAATAACACTCTAAATATCTGGTAGATGTGTACAAAGTGGCTAGTTCATCTTTCTGGAAGAAAAGACAAGTAAAGCAGGGTTATGTAAAGTAAATTGATGTGTTTAACTGCATGTGAAATACACTTCTGAATCATATCGCAATAGATGTGGTATATCTTGAATTTAGTAAGGCTTTTGATTCTGTCTCATATGACCTTAGAATATGAGGGTTGGAGGGGACCTTAGTAGGTCATCTAGTCCAACCCCCTGCTCAAAGGGGGACCAATCCCCAATTTTTGCCCCATATCCCCCAATGGCCCCCTCAAGAATTGAACTCACAACCCTGGGTTTAGCAGGCCAATGCTCAAACCACTGAGCTATCCCTCCCCCCAAACAAACTAGGGAAACCTTCTCATAAACAAACTAGGGAAATCCAACCTAGATGGAGCTACTATAAGGTAAGTGCATAACTGGTTGGAAAACCATTCCCAGAGAATAGTTGTCATAAATATAAAGGGAAGGGGGAGAGGATCTGATGCAGTGCTATAAAATCCTCTTACCAGTAAAGGGTTAAGAAATGCAGGTAGCCAGACTGACACCTGACCTGGCTGGCATCTGACCAATAAGGGGACAAGATACTTTCAAATCTTGGGAGGGGGAAAGCTTTGTGTGTGTGTCTTTGTCTGAGAGAGTGATCTTGGAAGACAGAAAGAACCTACAGAAAACCAGTCTCCTCACCAAACCACACTTTTCTAAAGTAAGTGTAGTCAGCACTGCGAGTAGATTTCTGTTTATTTTGCTTGGTGATACATTGCCTGTGGGAGAGGGAAGGGTTATTCCTGTTTTTCTGTAACTTTAAGGTTTTGTCCAGAGGGGGGAATCTCTCTGAGTTTGGAAATTGAGTGCCCTGTAAAACAGTTACCATCCTGATTTTACAGAGATGATTTTACCTTCTTTATTTTTAATAAAATCCTTCTTTTAAGAAGCTGACTGTTTTCTATGGTGTTAAAACCCCGGGGGTGGGTTTTTTTAGATCACTGTGTAACCAATTGGTTAAGGGATTATTCTCAAGCTTCCAAGGAAAGGGGGCTCTGAGCTTGAGGGGGTATTTGGGGGGAAAGGAAGTTCAAGTGATTCCTTTCCTAGATTCCTGCTTAGACCCACTTGATGGTGGCAGCGAAAAAAGCATTTCTCAGGGTGCAGGGAATTTTGTACCTTGGGGGTTTTAACCTAAGCTGGTAAAAATAAGCTTAGGGGCTCTTAATGCGGGTCCCCACGTCTTTACCCTAGAGTTTAGAGTGGGGAGGGAACCCTGACAACCTCAATCATATCTCCCCTTAGCCGTCTCTTTTCCAAGCTGAAAAGTCCCAGTCTTCTTAATCTCTCCTCATATGGAAACTGTTCCATACACCTAATAATTTTTGTTGCCCTTTTCTGAACCTTTTCCAATTCCAATATATATTTTTTGAGATGGGGCGACCACATCTGCACACAGCATTGAAGATGTGGGTATACCACGAATTTCTATAGAGGCAACATGATATTTTCTGTCCTATTATCTATCCCTTTATTAATTATTCCCAGCATTCTGTTCTCTTTTTTTGACTGCCGCTGCACATTGAGTGGATGTTTTCAGAGAACTATCAACAATGACTCCAAGATCTCTTTCTTGAGTGTCAAGTATCAGAGGAGTAGTCATGTTAGTCTGGATCTGGAATGGCAATATACAAAAACCTGTAGGAGAACACTTCAATCTCCCTAGACACACAATAGCAGATTTAAAGGTAGCCATCCTGCAGCTAAAAAACTTCAGGACCAGACTTCAAAGAGAAACAGCTGAGCTTCGGTTCATTTGCAAATTTGACACCATCAGCTCAGGATTAAACAAAGACTATGAATGGCTAGCCAACTACAAAAGCAGTTTCTCCTCCCTTGCTGTTCACACCTCAACTGCTAGAAGAGGGCCTCATCCTCCCTGATTAAACTAACCTCGTTATCTCTAGCCTGACTCTTCCCTGCATATTTATACCTGCCTCTGGACATTTCCACTGCATGCATCCAATGAAGTGGGTATTCATCCACGAAAGCTTATGCTCCAATACGCCTGTTAGTCTATAAGGTGCCACAGGACTCTCTGTCCTTTCTTGAGTGGTAACAGCTAATTTAGACCTGTCATAAACATACATCTAAGGGTAGCCTAGGATTCCTCCTTACCTGTAAGGGGTTAAGAAGCTCAAATAACCTGGCTGGCACGTAACCAAGAAGACCAATGAGGAAAGAAGATACTTTCAAATCTTGGGAGGGGGGAAGGTTTTGTTTGTGCTCTTTGTTTTGTGTGTGTGTTCTCTCTTGGGACTAAGAGGGACCGGGGCAGAAATCAATCTCCTCCAACCCATCCTCAACCAAGTCTCCAATATAGCAACAAGTAAGTTAGGCATTGCGATTAGGTTTTCTTTTGTTTTGCTTGTGAATTTTCCCAGTGTTAAAAGGGAGGTGTTATTCCTGTTTTTCGGTAACTTTAAGGTTTTGCCCAGAGGGGGGATCCTCTGAGTTTTGAATTTGAGTGCCCTGTAAAGTATTTTCCATCCTGATTTTACAAAGATGATTTTTACCTTTTTTTTTAAAATAAAATCCTTCTTTTAAGAACCTGATTTTTCCATTGTTCTAAGACCCAGGGGTTTGGGTCTTTGATCACTTTGTAACTAATTGGTTAGGAGATTATTCTCAAGCCTTCCCAGGAAAGGGGGTGTAAGGGCTTGAGGGGATATTTTGGGGGAAGGGAAACTCCAAGTGGTCCTTTTCCCTGGTTCTTGTTTAAATCACTTGGTGGTGGCAGTGGTTACCTTCTCCAGGGTCTAAGGAAGAATTTGTGCTTTGGGGAGTTTTTAACCTAAGCTGGTAGAAATAAGCTTAGGGCAGGGTTCTCAAACATGTGGCCCGCAAGGTTCTTCCCTGTGGCCCTCCAAGCTCCCACGAGCCCCCCCCCAGTGCGCCGTGTCCCCAGCCTACCTCCAGGCCAGGGGTGGGCAAACTATGGCCCCAGGCCGGATCTGGCCCCTCAGGGCTTTGGATCTGGCCCGTGGATTTGCCCACCCCATGGTGCTGAGGGCCCCGCACTACTTCGGGAAGCCCCGGACACAGCGACCCTGCGGACCCGGGGGGAGGGGGAGCAGAGATCTCCATGAGCTCCTGTTGCCTGTGGTTACCTCCCCTGAAGCTCCCATTGGCCGGGAGCGGCACTGAGGCCGGAGCCGGGGCAGGCAGGGAGCTTACCTTACCCTGGCCCCTCTGCCACCCTGGAGCCGCTCCAGGTAAGCAGCACCTGGCTGGAACCCGAATGCCTCCTGCACCTCGCATCCCAACTCCCTTCCCTGAGCCTCCTGCCTGCACCCCAACCCCCTGCCACACCCCGCACCCCTCCTGCACCCCAACCCCCTGCCCTGAGCCCCCTGCCACTTCCCGCACCCCTTATGCACCCCAACCCCCTGCCATGAGCCCCCTGCTGCACCCCGCAGGCAGGGGCGGGGGTTGAGTGGGGGGCGGGTCCGGGGGCAGCAGGGGGCAGGTGATGCGGCCCTTGGGCCAACGTGCAAGTCCTCATGTGGCCCTCCTGGTGATTCGAGTTTGAGACCCCTGGCTTAGGGGGGTCTTTCATGCGGGTCCTCACAACTGTAACCTAGAGTTCAGTGTGGGGAGGGAGCCCTGACAAGACCACATCATTTTATATGTATAGTTGGGATTATGCTTTCCAATGTGCATTACTTTGCATTTATCACCATTAAATTTCATCTGCCATTTTGTTCTCCAGTTTTGTGAGATCCTTTTGTATCGCTTCGC
Organism: Macrochelys suwanniensis; assembly: GCA_033296515.1. Taxonomy (NCBI): domain Eukaryota; kingdom Metazoa; phylum Chordata; order Testudines; family Chelydridae; genus Macrochelys; species Macrochelys suwanniensis. The sequence continues at coordinate 11,478,235 of CM065775.1, forward strand.
AGTCTGCCTGGGTCTTAACTATGTTTAGTAATTTTGTATCGTCTGCAAATTTTGCCACCTCACTGTTTACCCCTTTTTCCAGATCATTTATGAATATGTTGAATAGGACTTGTCCCAGAACAGATCCCTGGGGGACACCACTATTTACCTCTCTCCCTTCTGAAAACTGACCATTTATACCTACCCTTTGTTTCCCCTCTGTTAACTAGTTACCAGTCCATGAGAGCACCTTCCCTCTTATCCCATGGAAGCTTACTTTGCATAAGAGCCTGTGGTGAGGGACCTTGACAAAGGCTTTCTGAAAATCTAAGTGCACTATATCCACTGGATCCCCTTGGTCCACATGCTTGTTGACCCCCTCAAATAATTCTAGTAGATTGGTGAGGTATGATTTCTCTTTACTAAAACCATGTTGACTCTCCCTCAACAAATTATGTTCATCTATATGTCTGACAATATTGTTCTTTATTGTAGTTTCAACCAGTTTGCCCAGTACTGAAGTCAGGCTTACAGGCCTGTAACTGCCGGGATCACCTCTGGAGCCCTTTTTAAAGATTGGCATCACATTAGCTATCCTCCAGTCATCTGGTACAGAAGCTGATTTAAATAATATGTTACCGACTAAAGTTAGTAGTTCTGCAATTTTACATTTGAGTTCCTTCAAAAGTCTTGGGTGAATACCATCTGATCCTGGTGATTTATTGCTGTTTAATTTATTAATTTGTTCCAAAACCGCCTCTAATTTGGGATGTTCTAAACCTATTGCTTATGTCTGTGTGCGATTCAATCTATTAAATAGTAATTTTAGATAAGAACAGGCTTGCTTGTATCAATTTTCACCAGTCAGAAGCGCTGTGTTCCCATTGATTTATTCCTGACACCACTTGGTGTGAAATAGTTAAGTTACCACTGCTTTTGGTTCTGAAAACTCTGGGTAACACTGCAGGGATCAGTTCTGGTTCTGTTCAATATCTTCATCAATGTTTTAGATAATGGCATAAAGAGTACACTTATAAAGTTTGTGGATGATACCAAGATTGGAGGGGTTGTAAGTGCTATGGAGGATAGGATTAAAATTCAAAGTGATCTGGACAAACTGGAGAAATGGTCTGAAGGAAATAGGATGAAATTTTCAATAAGGACAAATGCAAAGTACTCCATTTAGGAAGGAACAATTAGTTGCACACACACAAAATGGGAAGTGAATGCCGAGGAAGGAGTACTCCAGAAAGGGATCTGGGGGTCATAGTAGATCACAAGGTAAATATGAGTGAACAGTGTAACACTGTTGCAAAAAGAGAAATAATTCTGGGATGTATTAGCAGGAGTGTTGTAAGCAAGACATGAGAAGTAATTTTTCTGTTCTACTCCACACTGATTATGCCTCAACTGGAGTATAATGTCCATTTCTGTGCCCCAGACTTCAGGAGAGATGTGAAGAAACTGGAGAACATCCAGAGAAGAGAAACAAAAAGAACTAAAGGTCTTGAAAACATGACTTATGAGGGAAAATTGAAAAAACTGGGTTTGTTTAGTCTGGAGAAGAGAAGACTGAAAGGGAACATAATAACAGTTTTCAAGTACCATAGGGGGGGAGGGATAGCTCAGTGGTTTGAGCATTGGCCTACTAAACCCAGGGTTGTGAGTTCAATCCTTGAGGGGGCCATTTAGGGATCTGGGGCAACAATTGGGGATTGGTCCTGCTTTGAGCAGGGGGTTGGACTAGATGACCTCCTAAGGTCCCTTCCAACCCTGATATTCTATGATTCTATGATACATAAAAGGTTGTTACAAGGAGGAGGGAGAAAAATTGTTCTCCTTAACTTCTGATGATTGAACAAGAAGTAATGGGCTTAAATTGCAGCAAGGGTGGCTTACGTTGGACATTAGGAAAAACTTCCTAACTTTTAGGGTGATTAAACACAGGTTAACCTAGGGAGGATGTGGAATGTCTATCACTGGAGATTTTTAAGAGCAGTTTTGACAAACACCTGTCAGGGATGGTCTAGATACTACTTAGTCCTGCCATGAGTTCAGGGGACTAGACTAGATGACCTCTCAAGGTCCCAACATTTCCTACGATTCTATGATTCTGTCATTCTCCAGAATACTATTTTCTTGGCACCAACAGTCTGAATTTGAGAAGAATTGCATGAAGCTAACTGACAGTGCTGGGTAAGTGCTACTATAAAATGTAATCATTTTCCTTTACTAATGGGTTTCTTTAGAGCAGTGGTTCTTTGTTTTTCCAGTGGGAAACCAAAACTACCTGCAGTTGCTTCCTGTAACCCTCTGAATCCCACAATCCTTCATGCAAAAAAGGACTGAAATCCCAATGGGAAGTTCCAACCAGGACCTCTGCCTTGTCCTGTCACATAAGAAGCCCCCTAATTTTTGGGTTTCAGTCAGCCTCTGTTGGGGAGGGAGGGTCTTTTTTCCACAGCTGCTGGAGTTCTCCAAATCATCTCCAGTCTTGTCCCAATATTACTGGGTAAATCAGGTTGGTCACTAAGCCAACTCTGCAAGTCTCAATATGGCCCTCGACTTCCACTTGCACTTTTGTCATGGGGTAGGGCAGCACATCCCTATGGGTACAGTGGATGTTGATAGGGGGCTCCAGCAGGCTAGTCCACATGATGGTATGGCTACATCTGAAGTCCACCAGGCCCATTACTTTGGTGCCATTGACCCATACTGGTAGCAACATCTTAGTTGGGTCCTCTTTCAGATGCCTGCTGACCATGCCTCCCCATAACTTCAGTTCACAAAGGGACACTCCCACCTGAACTGCTCCTGCCATCCACACTTGAAGCACTTGCCCTTCGGGGTCACTATTGGCTGGCCTACCTCTGGTGCCATAGGTCCTCCTGATAGGGCATATCCCCCTCTTCGGGAGCACAAGCCCTGTGATGGTGTACCCCATAAGGCTTTATGGGGGGATGCTTATAAATGTATATATGATATACCTGGAATATGTTTTATGCTACATGTGCCATGTAACATAACTCTGTAAAAGTTATGATCTACTGAATCTATTCCTCCTGGTTGTATGCATGTATCATTTTTGTAGTTGAAGTTACGAACATTGGTTGTATTTTTGCTGGTTTTATACATAGCCTCTGTAAGAGCATTGGATCAATGTCTGGAGAAAGGAATGTGCAGGTTAAGAGCCCAATCAAGAAGCGCTTGACAGACAAAAGAAGTTGCAGACACCAATCCACATCTGAGCTTGGACAGGAATGTGGCTGGACTGGTAACTGATTTGGGCATGGATATGTGACTTAGCCATGTGACCCCAAAACTCCATTTTGTACCTGGAGGCTACACAGGGAGAGGGAGGGGTGTCTACCCAGAGGAGAAAGTCTATTTAAACCCCTGGGAGACCCCTCAATGTGGTCTTGAGCTGGCTAAAGAGAGAGCGTCTCCACCCCACAATGACACACCTGAAAGAGACTGGAACAAAGGATAAGAACAATAGTGGGTGTGAGCAATTGCTGGACCCAGACTAGGAGGACCATAGCCTGTAAAAGGAAGTTTACTGGAACTGGTGAGGTTTTTATCTGTATTCTGTGTGATTAGACATAAACTTGCATGTTTTATTTTATTTTACTTAGTAATTCACTTTGTTCTGTCTGTTACTACTTGGAACCACTTAAATCCTATTTTCTGTACTTATTAAAATAACTTCTTACTTATCACTTAACCAGGGGTATGTGTTAGTACCTGGAGGGGGGCAAACAGCTGTGCATATCTCTCTATCTCTGATATACAGGGCGAACTATTCATGAGTTTACCCTTTTACAGGGAATAAGGCTACTCCTCATCCTGGGGCTTACATCTCTCTCCTAGATCACTTTCCTGCTGCTTTCTGGCCATGCTGTATCACACTCTGTATAAGCTTTATACAGGGTAAAACGGATTTATTCAGGGTTTGGACCCCATTGGGAGTTGGGCACCTGGGTGTCAAAGGCAAGAGCACTTCCTGAGCTGCTTCCAGGAAAGCCTACAGCTGTTAGGGGATATGCCTCAGACCTGGGTCTGGGTTTGCAGCAGGCTAGCGGGTCTGGCTCAAACCAGACAGGATTCTGGAGTCCCAAGCTGGAAAAGGCAGGAAAGCAGGGGCAGGAGTAGTCTTGGCACACCAGGTGGCAGCTCCAAGGGGGTTTCTGTGATACCAACCTGTCACAGTGGCGTAGTCGAGCAGGGTCTGTACACAGCTGATTGCTTTGAGATACTGGTAGTCATTTTAAGTGAGTTTTAAGTGTGGTGGCTGGAAAACAGACAAAGTGGTTACTGGTTTGTTATTTTCTGTTTGCTTATTTCGGGTAAGGGAAGTAGGGACAGAAAAGGAAACAAAATAAGTTAGAGTGAAGATCAGAAGAGCTGGGAAAGTCTCTTAACTAAAAAACCCCTGAGCTGAGTGCAGCCCAGTTTCAGTGAACTGCAGAGGGGCATGGCCCAGCACTAGACAGCAGGAAAATGACTGCCAGTGAAGCAACTACTAAACTAGAACTGGCTAGACTGGAAGCAACAGAGAAAGAAAACAAACATAAGAGATGAATGGAATTAAAACAACTGCAAATTAGTGCAGAAAAATCCAGGGAGGAGATTGCCTACAAGAGAGCTGTTGAAGCAGAGGAGTTGGCCCACAAGAGAGCTGTTGAAGCAGAGGAGTTGGCCCACAAGAGAGCTATTGAGGCCCAGAGGGAGGCTCAGAAGCATGAACTGGCTGTTGCAGAGCTGAAGAGACAAAACCCTTCAGCTGCTGGCTTCACTTCCCCAAAAATGGGAGCGACTATGCCCACAGTATGATGAATCCAGTGATATAGCTGAATATTTCATCACCTTTGAGAGACTGTGCACCCTCCATGCGATCCCTGAAGATCAAAAGATGACCACATTGATAGCAAAATTGACTGGCAGAGCTCTGGACATATTCAATAAGATGCCCATTGCTGATGCCTCCAATTATGGTAAATATAAGGAACTGGTTTTGAAACAGTTTCAGGTTACACCTGAAACCTACAGTGTTAAATTCAGGACTCTTAAAAGGGGATCTGGATTAAGTAATGTGTCTTATGCAAATGAAATGAGAGATTTGGTAGATAAGTGCATGAGGGGAAAAGACATTACAAGCTTTGAAGGAATGTGTGATTTGGTTACTCAGGAACAATTCCTGAATATGTGCAGTGATGATGTAAAACAGTATGTGTGGGACAAAAAGTTAAATGCAGTGGGAGAATTAGCTGGGTATGCAGACTCCAATTTAACTGTTTTCAACCATCCCTCTGAGCCCGGCCCCTGCTAGGGATCAGAATCTTGCTTCCAGGGGCACTTCCCTCGCTTTCTGTAAGGCTGGCCTCTTAGCACACTTGTAGTTCTCCATTAGGATCATGGCCTCTGCGAGGGTTGATGGCAGACAGTGCTTCACCCACTCCTTCATCATGACTGGGAGAATATGGATGAACTATCCTAACACAATAATTTCCACCACTTGCACGCCAGTCTGTTTCTCTGGGTCTAACCAGTGCCAATACTGGTCCTTCAGACATTTGGCTACCACACGGAGCCAGGTATCTTTCTTTGGGCAGGTCTACACTGCCCGCCGGATAGTGATCGATCTATCGGGGGTTGATTTATCACACTCGGAGATAGAGATAAATCGATCTCCAAGTGCTCCCCTGTCGACTTCTGTACTCCACCACCGCAAGAAGCACAAGTGGAGTTGATGGGGGAGTGGCAGCAGTCAACTCACCGTCGTGAAGACGCCATGGTAAGTCGATCTAAGTACGTCAACTTCAGCTACGTTATTCTCATAGCTGAAGTTGCGTATCTTAGATCGACCACCCCCCCACAGTGTAGACCAGGGTTTAGAGAAACCTCCAGTGGAACAATTTGGGATTGGTATCTAGGCAGTCTAGTATGGCTGTGTGACGGTTGGATCACAGAAACCCCCTTCGGGCTGCCACCTGATGTGCCCAGACTACTTCTGCCACTGCTTTCCTGCCCTTTCCAGCTTAAGGCTCCAGAGTCCTGCCTGGTTTGAGCCACACCCGCTAGCCTGCTCCAAATCCAGACCCAGGTCTGAACCACATCCCCTAATAGCTGTAGGCTTTCCTGGAAGCAGCCTAGGAAGTGTTCCTGTCTTTAACGCTCAGACAATCAACTCCCAATGGGGTCCAAATCCTAGATAAATCCATTTTACCCTGTATAAAACTTATACAGGGTAAACTCATAGATTTTTTGCCCTCTATAACACTGATAGAGAGATATGCACAGCTGTTCCCCCCACCCCGGGTACTAATACGTACTCCAGGTTAATTAATAAGTAAAAAGTGATTTTATTAAGTACAGAAAGTAGGATTTAAGTGGTTCGAAGTGGTAACAGACAGAATAAAGTGAATTACCAAGTAAAATAAAATAAAACACGCAAATCTCTCTCTAATACAGTGATAAAACTGAATCCAGATAAAAATCTCACCCTCAGATGTTTCAGTGAGCTTCCTTTTACAGGACAGACTCCCTGTAGCCTGGGTCCAGCAATCACTCACAGCCCCTGTAGTCACTGTCCTTTGTTCCAGTTTCTTTCAGGTATCCTTGGGGGTGGAGAGGCTCTCTCTTAAGCCAACTGAAGACAAAATGGAGGGGTCTCCCACAGGGTTAAATAGACTTTCCCTTGTGGGTGGACCCCTTCTCTCCCCCATGTAGAATCCAGTTACAAAATTGAATTTTGGAGTCACATGGGCAAGTGACATGTTCCTGCAAAACTGAGTCCCTTACCAGTCAAGCCACATTCCTGGGAAAGCTCAAATGTGGATTGGCGTCTCCATGTTCATTGTTTGCTTAATTGGTTCTTGATTGGTCACTTACTGAGAATAGGTTTCAGCGTAGTAGCCGTGTTAGTCTGTGTCAGCAAAACGAAAATAAGAAAGAAAAACTTGTAGCACCTTAGAGACTAACAAATTTATTTCAGCATAAGCTTTCGTGGGTTAGTACCCACTTCATCGGATGCATGGAATGAAACATACAGTAGACAGATATTTATACAGTCAGAGAAACATGATAAGGTGGAGGTGCATAGACCAACCTTAAGAGGCTAATTAATTGAGAGGAACCATAACAGCAGGGGAAGAAAAACCTTTGAAGTGATAAACAAGATGGTCACACAGGTGTGAATGAGGCTCGTTAACTTAAGGGAAATAGATTCAATTAACGTAATGGCCGAGCCATTCCAAGTCCTTATTTAATCCTGAGGTAAAGCAATCTAGTTTGCATATCAATTCGAGTTCAACAGTTTCTCTTTGAAGTCTGTTTCTGGAGTTAATCTGTTGCAACACTGCTACCCTCAAGTCTGTCAGTGAGTGATTAGGGAGGTTGAAGTGTTCTCCTACTGGTTTTTGAATGTTATGATTCCTGATGTCAGATTTATGTCCATTCATTCTTTTGCGTAGAGACTGTCCGGTTTGGCCAATGTACATGGCAGAGGGGCATTGCTGGCACATGATGGCATATATCACATTGGTAGATGTGCAGGTGAATGAGCCCCTGATGGCGTGGCGGATGTGATTAGGCCCTGTGATGGTATCACTTGAATCGATATGTGGACAGAGTTGGCATCGGGCTTTGTTGCAAGGATAGGTTCCTGGGTTAGTGTTTTTGTTGTATGGTGTGTGGCTGCTGGTGAGTATTTGCTTCAGGTTGGGGGGCTGTCTGTAAGCAAGGATTGGTCTGTCCTCCAAGATCTGTGAGAGTGAGGGATCATCTTTTAGGATAGGTTGTAGATCTTTGATGATGCGCTGGAGAGGTTTTAGTTGGGGGCTAAAGGTGACGGCTAGTGGTGTTCTGTTATTTTCTTTTTTGGGCCTGTCTTGTAGTAGGTGACTCCTGGGTACTCTTTTGGCCCTGTCAATCTGTTTTTTCACTTCAGCAGGTGGGTATTGTAGTTGTAAGAATGCTTGATAGAGATCTTGTAGGTGTTTGTCTCTGTCTGAGGGATTGGAGCAAATGCGGTTGTATCTTAGAGCTTGGCTGTAAACAATGGATCGTGTGGTGTGTCCAGGATGGAAGCTGGAAGCATGTAGGTAAGTATAGCGGTCAGTAGGTTTCCAGTATAGGGTGGATCCTCATTCACACCTGTGTGACCATCTTGTTTATCACTTCAAAGGTTTTTCTTCCCCTGCTGTTATGGTTCCTCTCAATTAAGGTTGGTCTATGCACCTCCACCTTATCATGTTTCTCTGACTGTATAAATATCTGTCTACTGTATGTTTCATTCCATGCATCCGATGAAGTGGGTACTAACCCACGAAAGCTTATGCTGAAATAAATTTGTTAGTCTCTAAGGTGCTACAAGTTTTTCTTTCTTATTTTCGTTTTGCTGACACAGACTAACACGGCTACTACACTGAAACCTATCATTATGCAAGGCACTGCATTCAGCCGTATGGAGTGGAAATCCATCAACTTCATGAAAAAACTCGCACAGATACAGACAGACATCATCTTCCTTTCCAACTGCAAACAGATGGACATCATACCAAAAGGACTAAAGGTAAAAAATCCATTACAATCTACTTATCACACAGACTATGCTGAGAGATTGTGCCTCACACTCTCAAAGAAACTGCGAAACCACCTGATCAACATCCTATACAGCAAACAGGGAAAGATTAAGACTGAGCTCTCAAAACTGGATACTCTTATGGAAAACCAACCTTCCACACAAACTTCTTCATGGACTGTCTTTACAAAAACTAGACAAGCCATTTACAACACAAGCTTTGCTTCTTTACAAAAGAAAAAGGACACTAAGCTATCTAAACTACTGCATGCCACAAGGAACCACAACAGCAGTTCCCTTACCCCACCCAACAATATTGTTAATCTTTCCAGCTATACTCTCAGCCCAGCAGAAGAATCTGTCCTTTCTCGGGGCCTCTCCTTTTGTCCCTCCAGACCCACGAACATGATACAGTTCTGCGGTGACCTAGAATCCTACTTTTGACGTCTCCGACTCAAAGAATATTTCCAACAGACCTCTGTACAACATACTAACCCACAGAATCCTTCCTACCAAAACTACAAAAAGAAGGATTCTGCGTGGACTCCTCCTGAAGGTCAAAACAACAAATTGGACTTCTACATAGACTGCTTCCGTCACCGTGCTCGAGCTGAAATTGTAGAAAAGCAAAATCACTTGCCCCATAACCTCAGCCGTGCAGAACACAATGCCATCAACAGCCTCAGGAACAACTCTAACATCAAAATCAAAAAGGCTGACAAAGGAGGAGCTGTCGTCATCATGAATAAGTTGGAATATGAACAAGAAGCTGTCAGGCAGCTCTGTAACTCCACTTTCTACAGGCCTTTATCCTCTGACCCCACTGAGGAGTACCAAAAGAAACTACACCATCTGCTCCAGAAACTCCCTGGAAAAGCACAAGAACAAATTTGTACAGACACATGCCTAGAACCCCGACCAGGGGCATTCTATCTGATACCCAAGATCCATAAACCTGGAAATCCTGGACGCCCCATCATCTCAGGCATTGGCACCCTAACAGCAGGATTGTCTGGCTATATAGACTCTCTCCTCAGGCCCTATGCTACCAGCACTCCCAGCTATCTTCGCGACACCACTGACTTCCTGAGGAAACTACAATCCATCGGTGATCTTCCAGACAACACCATCCTGGCCACTATGGATGTAGAAGCCCTCTACACTAACATTCCACACAACGATGGACTACAAGCTGTCAGGAACAGTATCCCCGATACTACCATGGCTAACCTGGGGGCCGAACTTTGTGATTTTGTCCTCACCCACAACTATTTCACATTTGGGGACAATATATACCTCCAAGTCAGTGGCACTGCTATGGGTACCCGTATGGCCCCACAGTATGCCAACATTTTTATGGCTGACTTAGAACAACACTTCCTCAGCTCTCGTCACCTAACACCCCTACTCTACTTGCGCTACATTGATGACATCTTCATCATTTGGACCCATGGAAAAGAAGCCCTTGAGGAATTCCACCATGATTTCAACAATTTCCATCCCACCATCAACCTCAGCCTAGACCAGTCCACACAAGCGGTCCATTTCCTAGACACCACTGTGCTAATAAGTGATGGTCACATAAACACCACCCTATACCGGAAACCTACTGACCGCTATACTTACCTACATGCTTCCAGCTTCCATCCTGGACACACCACACGATCCATTGTTTACAGCCAAGCTCTAAGATACAACCGCATTTGCTCCAATCCCTCAGACAGAGACAAACACCTACAAGATCTCTATCAAGCATTCTTACAACTACAATACCCACCTGCTGAAGTGAAAAAAGAGATTGACAGGGCCAAAAGAGTACCCAGGAGTCACCTACTACAAGACAGGCCCAAAAAAGAAAATAACAGAACACCACTAGCCGTCACCTTTAGCCCCCAACTAAAACCTCTCCAGCGCATCATCAAAGATCTACAACCTATCCTAAAAGATGATCCCTCACTCTCACAGATCTTGGAGGACAGACCAATCCTTGCTTACAGACAGCCCCCCAACCTGAAGCAAATACTCACCAGCAACCACACACCATACAACAAAAACACCAACCCAGGAACCTATCCTTGCAACAAAGCCCGATGCCAACTCTGTCCACATATCGATTCAAGTGATACCATCACAGGGCCTAATCACATCCGCCACGCCATCAGGGGCTCATTCACCTGCACATCTACCAATGTGATATATGCCATCATGTGCCAGCAATGCCCCTCTGCCATGTACATTGGCCAAACCGGACAGTCTCTACGCAAAAGAATGAATGGACATAAATCTGACATCAGGAATCATAACATTCAAAAACCAGTAGGAGAACACTTCAACCTCCCTAATCACTCACTGACAGACTTGAGGGTAGCAGTGTTGCGACAGATTAACTCCAGAAACAGACTTCAAAGAGAAACTGTTGAACTCGAATTGATATGCAAACTAGATTGCTTTACCTCAGGATTAAATAAGGACTTGGAATGGCTCGGCCATTACGTTAATTGAATCTATTTCCCTTAAGTTAACGAGCCTCATTCACACCTGTGTGACCATCTTGTTTATCACTTCAAAGGTTTTTCTTCCCCTGCTGTTATGGTTCCTCTCAATTAATTAGCCTCTTAAGGTTGGTCTATGCACCTCCACCTTATCATGTTTCTCTGACTGTATAAATATCTGTCTACTGTATGTTTCATTCCATGCATCCGATGAAGTGGGTACTAACCCACGAAAGCTTATGCTGAAATAAATTTGTTAGTCTCTAAGGTGCTACAAGTTTTTCTTTCTTATTTTCGTTTTACTGAGAATAGTTTTTTTCTCAGGCAGCTGACCAACTGCTTCACTGAGACTACTTAAAATTAAACAAGTACATAGCCAGTATTCATAACTTCAAATACAAAAATGATACATTCATACAAATAGGATGATCTACTGAATATATTCATAACCTTTACAGAGATATGCTACATGGCATATGTAGCATAAAACATGTTCCAGTTATGTCATATACACATTCATAAGCATATTCCCATAAAGCATTATGGGGTGCACCATCATAGACTGCTTTTATCTTGGTATAGTCTAGTGCTTCAGCGGAGTCCAAGCTCCTATAGGCTTCTTTCACAGGGTTGGTCAAGATTGGGGCTATCAGGGTGGTCCAATGTTTTGGTGACCACTCTGCCATGGTGGTCACCCATTCAAAGGTGACCAGGAAAGCTTTGGGGTCATCTCCAGGACTCATTTTCATAAGCCGGATGGGCATCTCGGGGAGGAGAACATCTCCTACAGGCCCAGGAACTGTGATGTTGGATGCCCCCTGGAGCTGTAATAGCACCGCCACCTGCTGGATCAGGTGTTCTTGTTGTGCCTGGTTCTGGGCTGCCAGCTTGCAAATTAGCTGTTGTTGTTGGGCATCAATCTGTTGCAGTATCTGCCCTTGCTGTTGTGGGTTCTCCAAAATTCATTTCAGCAGCTTTTCTGTATCTGTGGCCTCTTTAGGATCATTCAGTCAGTGGTCCAGTGGTCCTTTTGTAGCCCAAGGTGCAGTGTGCTTCAACAGCAGCCCTGGGAACTACAAGTTGTGGACTACAAACTGTGGCATGTTGGGATAAATTCCTGGTTCCTGCCAGGATGTACCCTCTCCCCGCCAGCAGGAGGTCTCAGCACTGACTGCGCTGGGATCACGTAGTAGGCAAGCAGAGAGGAGGCTGCTGGACTGTAATCCTGTTCTATGTTCTTTACGGGTAGGACCAAAAAGGGCTTAAAGAGCACCCTGAGAGGAGTTTAAATGACACACAAGGAGAACATGGGCTTGTTTGTTTGGGGGTTTAGTTATTGTGAGAGTTAGAACATGTTTGTAAGGGGGGTTGTGTTGTACAATGTACCCTCTGCTCTTTTAGCAGGAGGTCTCAGCACTGACTGAGCTGGGAGCACGAAGCAGGCAAGCAGAGAGGAGGCTTCTGGATTGTAATCCTGTTCTATGTTCTTTACAGAATAAACCTCATTCCTGATAGTTTGAGTGGTTCTAGTCTGAGGTGAACACACACTGACACACAACGCAGAACACACAGGGGAGCCTCAGGCTCAGTTTCCCAAAGTTGTGTAAAAAGTCGCAAGGCAGGCTTCCCCTATCTTGAACTACCTCATACTAGGCCAGTGAATAGGAGGGGGAGGTATTCAGATAATACCCAGGACTCAGGTATTGCCCATATTCTCCACCATGTATCAGAGGTCGTGGGTGTGATGGTGTACCCCATAAAGCTTTATGGGGAGAGGCTTATAAACGTATACATGATGTAACTGGAATATGTTTTATGCTACATGTGCCATGTAACATATCTCTGTGAAAGTTATGACCTACTGAATTTATTCCTCCCATTTGTATGCATGTATCATTGGTGTAGTAGAAGTTATGAATATTGGTTGTATTTCGTGAGAAAGAAATGTGCAGGTTAAGTGCCCAATCAAGAAACACTTAACAGACAATGGAACTTGCAGACACCAATCCACATCTGAGCTTTGCCAGGAATGTGGCTGGTCTGAGAAGGAACTGAGTTGTGCATGGACTTGTGACTTGTCCATGTGACCCCAACTCCATTTTGTAACTGGATGCTACACAGGGAGAGGGAGGGGTGTCCACCCAGAGGAGAAAGTCTATTTAAACCCCTGGGAAACCCCTCCATTTTGTCTTCAGCTGGCTAAAAAGAGAGACTCTCCACCCCCCAAGGACACACCTGAAAGAGACTGAACAAAGGACAAAGACAATAGGGGGGTGAGTGATTGCTGGACCCAGGCTAAGAGGAAGATAGCCTGTTTACTGGACCTAGTGAGGTTGTTATCTGTACACAGGGTGATTAGACATAGAACTGCGTGTTCTATTTTATTTTATTTGGTAATTCACTTTGTTCTGTCTGTCACTACTTGGAATCACTTAAATCCTACTTTCTGTACTTATTAAAATCACTTTTTACTTATTAAGTTGCCTGGAGTACGAGTTGTTACCTGAGGAAGGCAAACAGCTGTGCATATCTTTCTATCTTTGAAATAGAAGGCGAACTATTTATGAGTTTGCCCTGTATAAGCTTTATACAGGGATCAGGCATAGAGGCGCCCGTCCCCTAGGCTGCTCATTTTGGATTTACTGCTTCGTTGAGCCCTGGGTTGGAACAGGGCTTTATACAGGGTAAAACGGATTTATTAAGGGTGTGAACCTCTTTGGGAGTTGGGCACCTGGGTGTCAAAGGCAAGAGCGCTTCCAGGAGCCTTACAGTTGTTAGTGGACTTGGTTCGGACCTGGGTCTGTGTTTGCAGCAGATCAGTGGAATCTGGCTCAGAACAGACAGGATTCGGGAGTCCCAACCTGGAAAAGGCCTGGAAGCAGGGGCAGAAGCAGCCTTGGCACACCAGGTGGCAGCACCAAGCAGGTCTCTGTGATCCCAACCCGTCACAGTGGGCTTGGGTCCAGTCCCAGCAGCATCACCTGGTGGCAGTTCTCTGGGTTATGTCACTCAGCAGCAAGCATCAATGGCTGGGAGTAAGGGAACGCGGGCCCTCCCTGCTCTACTTTGTTCCAAGTCAGGGCTCAACGAAGCAGTAAATCCAAAATGAGCAGCCTAGGGGACGGGCGCCTCTATGCCTGATCCCTGGATAACGTTCTACCCTGGCTTCTGTTCCTCTGTTGGTGCTGCTGGTTTGCCCTTGAGTCCCTTCTGGAGTTCTTCTATTCATGCTCCAAAGGGTCTTCCTCTCGCACTTGCAGCTCATTGTTGCTGATCTCTCTGATTGAAAGGCCTGTGGTGGCTTGGCATGGAGGACTGGGTCCAGCTGCATGAAGCGTCTGTGGCTTCTCGGCAGGAGTCTGAAACACACAACTGTTCTCTTGCTCCATCTGCCCAGACTGAGCTAAACTGCTCCCTTTTGAGCTCAGCGTCGACTGTGAGCATGCCCAGTAGGGGCAGCGGGGTGGGGCTTTCTGGGCCTACAGCTGCTCCTTAACCCTTACTTCTTCAGTGTGTGGTTCACAGACCCCATCACGGTACCCCACTGAGGCCCAAACTGTAGTCTTCCAGGGGAGTGAGGAGACTTAGGTGTGGGTAGGAGAAGGGATAACATAACATTTTATCTATTAGCAGGGGGTTCAGCTCAGGAGCTTGCATATGCCAGGAGGATTTCTTTCAGCTAGTGTCTAGCCATATGTCCCACAGATCATAACCTTTTCCTTGGTTTCAAATCTTCTGTCTTTCCCGGGGACTGTTTATTGGATGGTTGAGGATCTGGGTCCTAGCAGGGTCTGGTGTAGACCCAGTCTTTGATGTAGGAAGGATCCTCCTGAGATGTAATGTAGCTTTTGCCCATTGTGGGTTATCTCCACAGTTAGGGGAGACAGGCATTGGAGAAGTGAGGCCTAATCTCACCTACCTGCTCCCAGTGCATTCCCCTTCATTTAGACCCATGGGCCAAGATGCAAGGAGGAGGAGAAAGGTATGACAGATCGACTACCCCACTACTCTCTCTTTCCCAGAGTGTCAGGCCTTCCCTAAGTGAACAGAGGTAGGGGGGAATGACCTTCTGCCAGATGGAGGTGGAATACTGGAATTTATCTGACCCTGAAAAAATCAAAGTCAAGGCAGAATTTACAAAATTTCTAGAAAGAAATCAGCAAAGGGAAATAGAGATGGGACTACCAACTGGGGCATTTAGGCACACGTCAAATAGATTCCATGATGCTGACAAACTACTTCTTTCATAATCAATAGATAGGAATGCTTTTTGCTACCAGACTTATGGATTAATTCTGTTCCCCCTGAGTTTATTTGTTCCCGTGACTACAAAGTGAATTTCCAGCACAACTGAGGTCATTTCCAACCATGAGTTTGAAAAATGGACCTAACATGCATAGTTTAGTATGTTCTACATCACAGGCAGTGAATTATCTTTTGTTAAGGCACAAATTTCATGGTCAAGGTACAGTATAATCAAGGTACAAACTTCAGAGAAAATAATTCAAAAAACAATAATAATGAGTAAAAAAAAAAGATTGTGGGGTCCATTCAAAAGCATATGGTAGGCAAGTTTTGGCCTGCGGTCTGCCTATTGATTACCCCGTTCTACATAACATCCATATACTTTGAGTCCATATAAAACACTTACATCTACTTCAAGTTGTCTCTCCATCTGAACCATAGATATTTGATGTTCTCTGCCTTTAGCAGCTTGATCTTCGATATCTTCATCAGTTACTCCACATCGATCAGGTGAATCTTCATCAGCTGCCATTCGATAAATAACATGTTGAAATGTAGAGGAAGATTTAACAGGTTCAATTTCATAGTTTAAATCGTAAATCATCAAATGGCCCCTGAGAATTGCAAAATGGAAGTGTGATTTAGAGACTTGGGAAAATAAAAAAACTCTGCAAAAATATTAGAACTAGTCAGGAATTTTCCATCTGAATTATTTTTGATGTATAATGCAGTTTTTGCAGAACTTTTACTGAAATTTCCTCCCTTGCCTCCTGAAAGGAAAGTGCTATTGAGGGAAAAACATTTCCGATTTACAATCGAATAGAAATGTTCTTGATAACACACCTACCTTTGAGAGGCACAATTAAGAACCCGAAGAGCCCCGAATGGCCATCAAGCCACACATCAGCCATCACCGCACTATCTACTGTTTTAAAAGCCACAGATCTATCATCACTGCACTACATACTGCACTATATATAAAATAAAATAAAAAAATTAAGATTACAGACTTGTGATTCTAGCCCTATGTAGTAACAGCAAATGACCCTTAACAACTGATTAGCATGAAATTTGCATTAGGAAAAGGTAAAAGGGCACTAACCAGTTATTCTGTTATGTTCAATCTACCTTTCTGTTTCAGAAGAAAAAAATTCATAATGTTTGCAATCTAGAATATTGAGGAGTCTACATTACCAGAGTCCAGAGCAGGTGCTGAGAACTGCAACAGATTCTGGGACATCCTCTACATATCCAGAGTAGTAGCAATCATCCTGCAAGGTCCAAAAAAATGTTTTTCTTTTCTATCATTAATATTAGTCAAACAGAATAACAGATACTAGTTACACAAAATTAAATATACACAATTTAAAGTCTAATTTTTTTTGCATCTGTCAGGGTTCCCTCCCCACTCTGAACTCTAGGGTACAGTCGTGGGGACCCACATGAAAGACCCCCTAAGCTTATTTCTACCAGCTTAGGTTAAACCCCCGCAAGGTACAAAATCTCCCCTTTATCCTGAGAAAAGGTAATCACTGCCATCATCAAGTGATTTAAACAAGAACCAGGGGAAAGGACCACTTGAAGTTCTCCTTCCCCCAAAAATACCCCCTCAAGCCCATATGCCCCCTTTCCTGAGGAGGCTTGAGAATAATCTCCTAACCAATTGGTTACAAAGTTATCAAAGACCCAACCCCTGGGTTTTAGAACAATGGAAAAACAGTCAGGTTCTTAAAAGAAGGATTTTATTAAAACAAGAAAGGTAAAAAACATCTCTGTAAAATCAGGATGGTAAAGATTTTACAGGGTACTCAATTTCCAAACTCAGAGGGATTCCCCCTCGGGCCAAAACCTTAAAGTTACAGAAAAATAGGAATAATACCTCCCTTTTAACACAGAGAAAACTTTACAAGCGAAACAAAAACAAAACCTATTCACAATGCCTGACTAACTTACGTTGTAATATTGGAGGTTTGGTGGAGGATAGGTTGGAGGAGATTGATTTCTGCCCGGTCCTCTTAGTCCCAAGAGAGAACGAACTAACTCACAAAACAAAAGCCTCCCCCTCCCCTCAGGATCTGAAAGTATCTTCTTTCTTCATTGGTCCTGGTGGTCAGGTGACAACAGGGCTAGGAGTTTCTTAACCCCTTACAGGTAAGGAGGAATTTTAAGGCTTTCCTTAGCTGTATGGTTGTGACAGCATCTGATCTCAAAATGGGGTTCTAATATGAAAAAGGAGTGTATGAATGACACCTCTTCACTCAGCAGATCTGTTCTCCTGTGTACTCGGATCTGCTGACTTTGGTGTCAAAACCAAGTTTTGCTGCTTTTCATTCATGTTAACAGTGCAGAGACAACGCAGCAGAGACTGAGTGAGCTTCAAAGAGAGGTTCTCAAATATTACACCTTTCACACAATGAATTCGTAATATCTTACTATTCATGCTTCTACTACCTTACCATCAACAATAAGTTGAAGACTTATTAACAGAAAAAGAAGCCTACTGGAAATCTAATACAATTATGTCCAAGGAAGGTGAAGAAAGAGGGATGAAGCAGATTCAACTTTAAACCACCCAACCTTGAATCACCTGCTTCTTCAAGAGGTTCAGGAAAGATTATTGGTTTATATGAAAATCTGACACCATCTGTAACAAGCTTCTGATATATGAGGAGTCTTGGCAAGAAACTGAAGTGAAAATGCAGTCTTACCTGTGTATTTTCTTCCTAGGAGCCTCTATGTCCAGACAGGGGGCTCTTCCCCTCCTGCCCACCAACTGGAGGCAGACCAATTCCAGAACAATATTATTTTTCCACTTTGGAAGAAAACTACATTAAAGTTAAGAAAAGACGGTTACTCACCGTAGTAACTGTTGTTCTTCGAGATGTGTTGCTCATATCTATTCCAATTAGGTGTGCGCTCAGCGTGCACGATCGTTGGAAGACTTTTACCCTAGCAACACTCAGTGGGCCGGCTGGCGCCCCCTGGAGTGGCGCCGTTGCGGTGCCTGATATATACCCCAGCCGGCCCAGCGCCCTCTCGGTCCCTTCTTGCCGGCTATTCCGACAGTGGGGATGGAGGGCGGGCTGGAATAGATATGAGCAACACATCTCAAAGAACAACAGTTACTACGGTGAGTAACCGTCTTTTCTTCTTCGAGTGATTGCTCATATGTATTCCAATTAGGTGACTCCCAAGCCTTGCCTAGGAGGTGGGGTCGGAGTGAGATATTGCAGAGTGTAGGACCGCTGTACCAAAGGCAGCGTCCTCCCTGGAATGCTGGACTATGGCATAGTGAGTGGTAAAGGTGTGCACCGATGACCAGGTTGCTGCCCTACATATCTCCTGTATAGGTATGTGCACCAGGAAGGCGGAGGACGAGGCTTGAGCTTGGGTGGAGTGGGCAGTAGGGTGCGTTGTGGGAACACCAGCCAAGTCATAACACGTCCGGATGCATGACGTGATCCAGGACGAGATGCGTTGGGAGGACACCGGGATGCCCTTCATCCAGTCTGCCACGGCGACGAATAGTTGAGTCGTTTTCCGAAAGGGCTTCGTCCGCTCGATGTAGAAGGCAAGGGCCCTACGGACATCCAAGGAATGGAGTTGCTGCTCCCTTGGAGAGGCATGAGGCTTCGGGTAGAAAACCGGCAGAAAAATGTCCTGGTTAATATGAAAGGCTGACACTACCTTGGGCAGGAAGGTCGGGTGTGGTCGCAGCTGTACCTTGTCCTTGTGGAACATCGTGTAAGGGGGTTCCGAAGTGAGCGCTCTGAGTTCAGATACGCGCCTCGCCGAAGTGATGGCTACGAGGAAGGCCGTATTCCAGGAGAGGTACAGGAGCGAGCAGGTGGCCATAGGCTCGAATGGGGCCCCCATGAGCCTGGTTATGACAAGGTTGAGGTCGCAAGTGGAGACCGGACGGCGAACCAACGGGCATAGACGTTCT
Source organism: Macrochelys suwanniensis (assembly GCA_033296515.1). Lineage (NCBI taxonomy): Eukaryota > Metazoa > Chordata > Testudines > Chelydridae > Macrochelys > Macrochelys suwanniensis. The sequence continues at coordinate 11,497,478 of CM065775.1, forward strand.
AACCCCTTGAGAAAGCTGCTGACCATGGGGTTGGAAAAGATCGAGCGCCCATTCTCGCCAGGGTGAAAGGCCGAGATTGCCGCTAGGTGGACCTTTAGCGAGGAAAGCGCTAGACTCTGCTCCTTCAAAGACAGGAGGTAGTCCAGAATGGTATGCACTGGCACCTGCGAAGTGTTGACACCCCGAGGGCTGCACCAGCAGGAAAAACGTTTCCACTTGGCCAAGTAGGTGGACCTGGTAGAGGGCTTCCTGCTACTTAGCAAGACTTGTTGCACTGGGCCGGAGGAGTGTAGCTTGGACGGGTTCAGCCATGCAGCAGCCACGCTGTGAGGTGGAGAGACTGCAGGTGGGGATGATGGAGCGTGCCGTACTGTTGAGTAATCAGGTCCGGCCACAACGGGAGTGTGATCGGGGCGGATACCGAGAGCTCTAGGAGAGTGGTGTACCAGTGCTGCCTGGGCCACGCCGGGGCGATCAGGATTAGGCGGGCTCTGTCCCTGCGTAATTTGAGCAGGACTCTGTGGACCAGCGGCACAGGTGGGAAGGCATAGGACAGGTGGTCTGTCCAAGGCAGGAGAAAAGCGTGCACCAGGGAGACTGGGGAGCGTCCCTGGAGCGAGCAGAACGCGTGGCACTTCCGGTTCTCACGAGTCGCGAACAGGTCTATGTGGGGAAATCCCCACCTCCGGAAGACAGAGTGGATAACATCCGGCCGAATGGACCACTCGTGCGCCTGAAAGGATCTGCTGAGGCAGTCCGCCAAGGTGTTCTGGACCCTTGGGAGAAAGGAGGCCACCAGGTGAATGGAGTGGGCTTCTTGGCAGAGCGGGGAGGAGTGTTCCCCTCCTTGCCTGTTGATGTAATACATGGCTGTCGTGTTGTCCATGAGGACGGTGACACAATGACCCTGCAGGTGCTGGGAGAAGGCTTGGCAGGCAAGTCGTACTGCCCACAGTTCCCTGACATTCATGTGCAGGGCTAGTTCCTGCACCGACCACAGGCCCTGTGTTTGGAGGCCCTTCAGATGGGCTCCCCAGCAGAGGGATGACGCGTCTGTGGTTAGGGCAAGGGATGGCTGTGACGGATGGAATGGCACCCCGTCCAGCACTTTCTTGGGGTCTAGCCACAAGTTCAGGGTGGCTAGGACCTGCGACGGTACTGTCAAAACCAAGTCCAAGCTGTCTCTGCGTGGACGGTATACCGACGAGAGCCATGCCTGGAGTGGACGGAGGCGTAATCTGGCATGACTGGTCACGAACGTGCAGGACGTCATGTCACCGAGGAGGCTGAGGCAGCTGCAAGCCGTCGAGGTTGGGAAGCTCTGAAGGCCGCGTATGATGGTTACGAGGGCCTGAAAGTGTGCCTCTGGCAGAAAAGCTCAGGCGAGAGTCGAGTCTAGTACTGCGCCTATAAAGTCTAACCTTTGGGTTGGCTCCAAAGTGGACTTTTCTACATTCAGGAGCAGGCCGAGCTGATTGAACATGCTCAAGGCCGTGAGAATGTGCGACTGGACTTGGCTGCTGGAGTTGCCACAGATAAGCCAGTCGTCGAGGTAGGGGAACACCTGAATCCATCGCCGACAAAGGGCAGCTGCCACAACGGCCATACACTTCGTGAACACGCGTGGTGCCGTGGAGAGTCCAAAGGGAAGAACCGCAAACTGGAAGTGTCTTTGGTCTACCACAAAGCAGAGGAAGCGTCTGTGTGGTGGGTAGATCGCGATATGGAAATAGGCGTCCTTCATGTCGAGGGCAGCGTACCAGTCTCCAGGATCCATAGAAGGGATAATGGTACCCAGGGAAAGCATGCGGAACTTCAACTTTACCATAAATTTGTTGAGTTCCCGCAAGTCCAAGATAGGACGTAGCCCCCCTTTTGATTTGGGGATTAGGAAATAGCGAGAGTAAAAACCCCTGCCCCTGAACTCCCTTGGAACCTCCTCTATTGCCCCTATGGAGAGGAGCGTTTGGACCTCCTGAATTAGGAGTTGCTTGTGAGAAGGGTCCCTGAAGAGGGACAGGGAAGGAGGGTGCCAGGGAGGCGGGGAGACAAACTGAAGGTGGTATCCGCTTTCCACCATGCGTAGGACCCAGCGGTCTGTGGTGATATTTGACCACACACGGAAGAAATGGGAAAGGCGGTCTCAGAACGGGGGGAAAGGATCGAGAACTGAGACTGGTACTCTGCCCTCGGGCGTGCCTTCAAAAGTTTTGTTTGGGCCCCGACGATGGTTTGTGGTGGCCTTCTCTCTGACCAGTCTGTCGACCGGGCGGCCGCCTTCTACCGCCCCTACCACATGGTCTCCTCGAGAAGTCCTGCCGAGGTGTGGGTACGGTGTAGGGGTGCTGCACGAAGGGCCGGAAGGGTCTGCGCTGCGTGGCTGGGGTGTGCATCCCCAGCGTGCGGATGATGGTGCAACCGTCTTTTAGGGTCTGCAACCTCGCGTCAGTCTTTTCTGAAAACAGACCCCGCCCCTCGAACGGTAGGTCCTGAATGGTATGCTGGACCTCCGGAGGGAGGGTGGAGGACTGAAGCCAGGAGATACGGCGCATGGCAACTCCTGAAGCTATTGTCCTGGCGGCTGAGTCGGCTATGTCCAAGGAGGCCCGCAACGACATTCTGGCCACCTTCTTGCCCTCCTCAATTAACGCTGCGTACTCCTGCCTGGACTCCTGGGGTACAAATTCTTTGAATTTTTGCATGGAGTTCCAGGTGTTGTACCCGTATCGGCTCAGGAATGCTTGCTCGTTAGTAGCTCTGAGCTGAAGGCCCCCCCCGAGTAGATCTTTCTGCGAAACAAGTCCAGGCGCTTGGCGTCCTTGGACTTAGGGGCGGGTGCCTGTTGGCCATTTCTCTCCCTCTCGTTCACAGATTGAACGACCAGGGAGCATGGTGGGGGGTGAGTGTAGAGGTACTCAAAGTCTTTCGGGGGCACCATATATTTTCTCTCCACCCCCCTGGCAGTGGGGGGTACCGAAGCTGGAGACTGCCAGATTGAGGTGGCGTTGGTAAATATAGTCCATACAAACGGGAGGGCTACCCTGGTGGGGGCGTTGGCTGTTAGGATGTCCACCACCGGGTCCTCAAGCTCCACCACCTCCTCGACCTGCAGATTCATGTTGAGAGCCAATCTGCGCAGCAGGTCTTGGTGGTCCCGGAGATCGATGGGAGGCGGGCCTGAAGATGATGCTCCTGCCACTGCCTCGTCCGGGGAGGAGGAGGACGACAATCCCGGGACTAGAGCGTCCTGGGGTAGGTCCTGGTGCGGAAGTTCTGGAGCCTCCACGCCCAAGGCCTCCGGGTCTGGGATCGACACTAAACACTTTGCAGACGACACTAAACTGGGAGGAGTGGTTGTTACGCTGGAGGGTAGGGACAGGATACAGAGGGACCTAGACAAATTAGAGGATTGGGCCAAAAGAAATCTGATGAGGTTCAACAAGGACAAGTGCAGAGTCCTGCACTTAGGACGGAAGAATCCCATGCACTGCTACAGACTAGGGACCGAATGGCTGGGCAGCAGTTCTGCAGAAAAGGACCAAGGGGTTACGGTGGACGAAAAGCTGAATATGAGTCAACAGTGTGCTCTTGTTGCCAAGAAGGCTAACGGCATTTTGGGCTGTATAAGTAGGGGTATTTCCAGCAGATCGAGGGACGTGATTATTCCCCTCTATTCGGCACTGGTGAGGCCTCATTTGGAGTACTGTGTCCAGTTTTGGGCCCCACACTACAAGAAGGATGTGGATAAATTGGAAAGAGTCCAACGGAGGGCAACAAAAATGATTAGGGGGCTGGAGCACATGACTTATGAGGAGAGGCTGAGGGAAATGGGATTGTTTAGCCTGCAGAAGAGAAGAATGAGGGGGGATTTGATAGCTGCTTTCAACTACCTAAAAGGGGGTTCCAAAGAGGATGGATCTAGACTGTTCTCAGTGGTAGAAGATGACAGAACAAGGAGTAATGGTCTCAAGTTGCAGAGGGGGAGGTTTAGGTTGGATATTAGGAAAAACTTTTTCACTAGTCGGGTGGTGAAGCACTGGAATGGGTTACCTAGGGAGGTGGTGGAATCTCCTTCCTTAGAGGTTTTTAAGGTCAGGCTTGACAAAGCCCTGGCTGGGATGATCTAATTGGGGTTGGTCCTGCTTTGAGCAGGGGGTTGGACTAGATGACCTCCTGAGGTCCTTTCCAACCCTGAGATTCTATGATTCTATGATTCTATGATCTCGGCCGATGTCTGGGCTGCAGGGCCTGGGGCCTCCGGAGGAGGGCGTGACACCCTCGCCTCCGGTGCCCGGGACTCCGAATGAGCTGACTGGGAGGCTCTGGAGGGGGCCCCTTGGGACTGATGGTACGCCATCGGAGTCCAGAAAGGCCACTGCGTCGGGGCTTGAGACGGATCCTGTCCCTCGTCTGGCCAGTGGCTCTGGCCCTCGACCACGTGGCCCTGGTCCATATAGTAGGCACTACCGGCCCTAGAGGACCGAGAGGCCGAGCGGGAGGGCCAAGGCGAAGCAGGGTGTCCTTGAGGGCCGGTCCGCGGAGCCGTGCTGTGCCGTGGCACCAGGGATCGGTACCGGGACCTGGATCTGTACCGGGACCTGGATCGGTACTGACGGCTGTCTTGGTACCGGGAACCCGACCTGGATCGTGTACGCCTCGGCGAGTGGTAGCGAGGTGGAACGTCCGGGGATCTACGCTGCGACCGGCCGCGGGACCGGGAGCGGTACCGGGAATCGTAGGACCGTCGACCGTGTCTGGAGATCGACCTTGAGCGATGCCGCGCATACGACCGGTGCCGGGAAGGTGATCGGTGCCAGGACAGCGAGGGGCATCGAGGAGATCGAGGCTGATGTTGGCCGATCTCCGCATGCGGCACCGGACGTAGCATGGCCGGTTTGCCACGGGACGTGATGATTCTCAACGGTGGTACTGAAGATGGGGTTGGTGCCGGGTCCGTCATGGCAATCAGGTCCCGTGCTGCCGAGAAGGTGTCCGGAGTGGACGGCAGTGTAAGCTCTACCTCGGCGTGCACCGGGGAGCTGGCAGTTACCGAGCTCGACGGACCTTGCGGTACCGGAGTCGTCGGTACCGGAGCCTTAACAGGCTGCCCTGAGCTCAACGGTCTCTGTGGTACCGGAGTCGACAGGGGTGGTGCCGGCATCGGCGGCGGCGCCAGACTCGACGGCCCCTGTGGAGCCGGAGTCGGTTGTGCAGGCGTCTTGGCCAAAGGCACCGAGCTCAATGGTCCTTGCGGTACCGGAGTCATCGGGGGTGGCGCCGGGCCAGGAGGTTTGGCGCGGTCTTGAACCGGCTGCGGATGCAGCGGCGCCGGGGTCGGAGCCAGTCCCAGACCCGATTTTCTCAGTCTTGGAAACATCGATCGACGCCTCTGGGGAATCCCAGCCTGAGGTTTTCGGTGCAGGGGCTCTTTACTGGAGCTCGGGCCCTCCGGGGCCGCTGGCACCACACCGGCTGCGGAGGTCGGTACCGGGTTGCGGTGCGGGGCCGACATCGGGCTAAGAGACGATTCCAAGAGGAGCTGCTTCAAATGAACATCCTGCTCCTTCTTTGTTCGCGGCTTGAAAGCCTTACAGATACGACACTTATCTGGAAGGTGGGACTCCCCGAGGCACTTCAGACAGGAGTCGTGGGGGTCCCCCGTGGGCACCGGCTTCAAACAGGCCGAGCACGGCTTGAATCCCGGAGAGCCAGGCATTGGCCCGGTACCGGGAGGGAGACAGGGGAGAAACCCCTAATCTCCCACTATTATTTACACTAACTACAACAAACAAACTATCAGTAAACTATTAACAACTACTTAAGAAGTACTTAAAACTATCAACAAGATAAATGAGTGCTAACTACGCTAGTGAGGTGGAGATCAGCTAAGCTGCGCTCCACAGTTCCAACGACCGTCACGGGGGGGTAAGAAGGAACTGAGAGGGCGCTGGGCCGTCTGGGGTATATATCAGGCACCGCAATGGTGGCACTCCATGGGGCGTCAGCCGGCTCACCGAGTGTTGCTAGGGTAAAAGTCTTCCGACGATCGTGCACGCAGCGCGCGCACACCTAATTGGAATACATATGAGCAATCACTCGAAGAAGAACTCTTTGATTCCAGCCATTTCCAACATAGCATTAATAAGAGATTAGGGAATACTTCTTTAGAAAATAAACCAATCTTCCCCTTCAAATTACTTAAAAAACCGAGTGGATCCTCAAAGGGAGAGTCAGACTGTCAGATGTGGGGGATGCTAGAAAGGATACTCACAAGCAGGACTGAAGTTTCCTATTAATTTTTTATTTATTCTACAGGAGGCCATAAATACCTAGAGCAAGATCAAGGAAGAACCCATTGTACAGACACTGTTGTAATATGTGGACACAACAGACCTACTCCAGTATGTGAAGCACAGGAGAGAACAGATCACACAAAATAGTAAATATTACATATACTGTACCGGTCTCAGTTTTCTTACATCAGAGTATTCTCTGGGATCTGGTCAGTGTCCCTTGGGTTACCCAGAGTTCTTGGGGTCATCTGGGCTCAGAAAAACAGGCAAGGTGCCACTGTACCATAGGGCTGCAACACATTGCCCATCCTTAAAAAAGGAAAGAAGGAGAATCCAGGGAGCTACAGACCAGTCAGCCTCACCTCACTCCCTGGAAAAATCATGGAGCGGGTCCTCTAGGAATCGATTTTGAAGCACTTGGAGGAGAAGAAGGTGATCAGGAACAGTCAATATGGATTCACCAAGGGCAAGTCATGCCTGACCAAACTGATTGCCTTCTGTGATGAGATAACTGGCTCTGTGGATATGGGGAAAGCAGTGGATACGATATACCTTGACTTTAGCAAAGTTTTTGAATTGGTCTCCTACAGTATTCTTGCCAGCAAGTTAAAGAAGTATGGATTGGATGAATGGACTGTAAGGTGGATAGAAAGCTGGCTAGATCATCGGGCTCAATGGGTACTTATCAACAGCTCGATGTCTAGTTGGCAGTCGGTATCAAGCGGAGTGACCCTGGGTTCGGTCCTGGGGCCGGTTTTGTTCAACATCTTCATTAATGATCTGGATGATGGGATGGATTGCACCCTCAGCAAGTTCGGCAAGCTGGGGCACATGACTTACGAGGAGAGGCTGAGGGAACTGGGCTTATTTAGTCTGCAGAAGAGAAGAGTGAGGGGGGATTTGATAGCAACCTTCAACTACCTGAAGGAGGAGTTCCAAAGAGGAGGGGGCTAGGCTGTTCTAAGTGGTGGCAGAGGACAGAGCAAAGAGAAATGGTCTCAAGTTGCAGCGGGGAAGATCTAGGTTGGATATTAGGAAAAACTGTTTTAGTAGGAAGGTGGTGAAGCACTAGAATGGGTTACCTAGGGAGGTGATGGAATCTTCATCCTTAGAGGTTTTTAAGGCCCAGCTTGACAAAGCCCTGACTGGGATGATTTAGTTGGGTTTGGTCATGCTTTGAGCAGGGGGTTGGACTAGGTGACCTCTTGAGGTCTCTTCAAACCCTAATCTTCTATGATTCTATGACTGTGTGTTTTCCTCTCACTGATCACAAAGTTTCCTCCTTGTGTGGCTCTCCCTGTTTCTGGGTGGCTCGCTAATTTAAATCCCCTTGGATTCCTTCAGTCTGTCTCTTGGGTATCTTTCCACTGCTCTTTCTCCTTCCTTTCAGGACAGTCATCTAAACTGATTTTCTAAGAATGCAGCTCAGCCATTGTTCAGGGGGGCTGATCCTGAATATGGTCATAGAGTCCTAAGCATCATCCCATTGTATTTCTGCCTGGTGTGTATCTGTGTGTACCTGCTACAGGACCTGTCAGCAATGATGGATCCACATGCATATAGGCACTCATGATACAACAGATTTTCATAGTACAGCTTCCCAACATGAACCAGAATTTGTAAGTTGTACAGACATACTCCCAGTCCATCACATTTCTCCCTTATTGACAGGAATCAAACAGGAATAGTTGACCAGGAAGTACTTCAGGGATGTTTTGCCACCCCACCTTTAGATAGCACATTTTCTGTTACTACTTATTAATTGAAAACTTAATACATGCATTCAGTCATTAAACAATTCCAATGATTGTACCAAAATACAATTTCATGAAAATATCATAGTTAGGCTCCTACCTACATCATCTAAATCGCCTCCCTCATTATCCCAGGAATGGGGAAACTCTCTGAAGAGTTAGCAGTACCTGAATATGCTCATCACCTCAATATTTCTTAGTAGTTGGGGTGGTCCCAAGATCCTTGGGTCTCCTTCTGGGAGAAGATTCATCCCTGTCCCGGGACAAGGTGGAATACCCTTCTTCACCCCTCCTGGGGAGAGGTGAGGTGTGTTTCTTCCTCCATCTCCCTCAAGTTTAATTACATCATGACCATATAACCTGAAGGCATAGATTAAGGGGGAACTTTTCCACCTCCTTTCCATCTACACTCTTCCAGCGGTTGTTTCACACCCCTCTGGAGCTTTTCCCACCCTCTGGTGATATAATAATTTTTGCAACACTCTTTACTACTCTCAGTTTCACTCAATCTAGGGGAGCTCTGACACATGGCACCTTTTGTCTGTGCCTGAGTTTCCCTTTTCCTGAGAAGTTTTGAATCATAACACCTGTCAGCTGTGCCATAATCTTCTCTGCTCCCAGTGGAGGTCCGGCCCAGAGCATCTCCTAGCTGTACCAGTATCTTGCTGCTCTCAGCTGAAATCTGGGCCACAGACACACTCAGCATTGACTTAGTTTCCCAGCTGAGGATAGACAGAGATCTTTCTCCCAAGCCACTGAGTCTGGCCTTGATGGTTTGCACCTGAACCTTCAGAGATTAATCCTATGACATCATTACACAGATTAACACATCAAGTGAAATAACCTCCCATATTCCCACAGTCAGAATCCTAGAACATCCTTTGGCGTCCATATTGACTCAGGCTAAAGGCAGAGTGATGGGATTCATTCTATCCCCACCTGATTGCCTTTTAGCTGCTGTTAAGACATGTCATATGTCCTTGTTCTTTGGTCCCATGGGCATGACTTGACTCTGTTTTCCTCTTTGAGCCAGCTGTGTTTGACCTGGTCAACAAGCTTCTGTTGATCCCGTTCTATCAGCTCTCTCTGATACTTGGATACCAGCTCCAACAATCTCTCCTCCAAGTACAGTCTTTTCCACTCCAGCCTCCATGGTTCTGGACCTCCTGCCCTTACGGCTACATCTGCTGAATTGTCAGTGAAACAGTCTATGGCACCATCTCTTCGATCAACTGCCTGCCCCGCAGAGGAAAAAGGGAGCCCTTCTGGCATATGGTCTGGAGCCAGTGCCTCATCCTGACTCAAGGCATGAGCACAACATGGTCACCTACTCAGATTTCTTCTGATCAGCAGCAATGCACACATGCTCAGAAGCTGGTCTTTCATTAACAGACCTACTCCCAGCTTTCAGTGTAAAGAGCAAAAATATAATCCCCTGGCAAAACTGTTTTTAAAAAACTTCATAGACTAATATGTAGATCCCATCTGTGCTACCATTCTGTCATAGAGCCTAGCAAGCACCCCCTCTTGGCCACCTATTAGGACTGCTGTGAGGGGAATCCAGAGCAGCAGAGACTTAAATGTTCTAATCACCTGTAACAAAAGTTAATGGGGAAAGATACAAAAGGGAAACAAAAGGGGTGGAATTAATCCAAACAAAAAAGCCTAGTGATGTAACTCAAGGACTGTGCTGGAATAATGTCTGGTAAACAAAAGTAGCATGGGGCAAGAAATCAGTGGTCCTAAACTGGTGTGGTGCAAATTAGGTCTAATTAGTGAACAAAATGAGGGCATTGGCCATTCTGGGTATCACTGCCTTTTGAGATCCTTAAAAACAAAGAAACTTTGGGGCAAAATCATGATTTTAGAGACGTATCTGCTGGCTGGAAGACAGGAGGACTGGGAGGAACAAGCTTCTTCATCATGGCTGCCACACAGTCTCCTGGGGCCCCAGGATCCACCATAACACTGTTGGACATTCACCATTCTTATCATGAGAGTTAGCCTGACCAGACTGGCTGACAGACAAAGAAGGACAACAATATCACCACCTCCACCGAATCTGGGTAATCCTGACCACCACCTGGACTGTAAGTCTATTATACCCCTTCCCCCAATATTCATCCTTTTCCTTCCCCACTGTAGCAGGACAGAGGTATAAACCCCTTGGATGCCCTGCTAAAGGGTTGGCTCTCCCCCTGCTTCCCGGAAGAGTGGCTGGGTGCAGGGGCCCAGACACTCAGCAGAGAGCCCAGATGAAGGCCCTAATGAGGGGCAGGCTCAGGGAAATCAGCTGAGTCAAGTGGAGCCAGCTGGGCTGAGGACTGGGAGGAGATATAAACCCAGCAAAAGGCTCAGTCAGGGAGGCTAGCCAGGGGAGAGGACAGGAGTGCTGCAGCTCTGTCTCTACCAACTGAAAGAAGCCTCAAAGGCCAGAGGACCCAGGGAAGGGTCAGTGTGGGGATCGGTGTTGGGTGAATTGGGGCTGCACAAGCACTGTAAATAAAAGGACACGGGTGAAACACCTGAAAGAGGCGTTGGGACCCTTTCTTTGACCAGCCTAAGAACAGGGAGCAGGGATGAGAGCGCGGAAACCTGTACGAACCCGCGGCACCCACCTCATTTCTTCTCTTTCCTAACTCTCTCCTTTTCCTTTTGTTCAATAACAGTCTGGCTTAGCTGGCCAAGACTGTATTTTGTAACACATCTGTAAGCCTGTGACCAGAAAGGTAATGAAAAACAATGCCCTAAACCTCCTGCTAGGTATAGGAGTGTCTTATAAGAATATGTGCCGTGCCTGTGTTTCTCCAGCAATGAGGTTGCAAGTAAGAGTCAGCACCAGAGACAGAAGCTGCATTTCTACCGTTGTTTTCTCTCCTCCTTTGTGTGTTTCTCATTTTTTGTCCTAAAGGAAGCAGGGTTAGACTTTAAACAACAGCAGCTCCATCCCAGCTCAACTGTTTCTCTTTCCCACAACAAAAAAGGACATATATCACTATCTTTAATACCACTCAACAAACTGTCAGATGGGGGTGAGGACCTTCTAAAAACTCTCTATAGCTAAAGGGAAAGGAAATAAGGGATATTTTTAACACAAAAGCCTTAATTAATAATTTACATTTCAAATGTTTCAACTCTTTTTTGCTGCTTTTTCTATATCTTTAATAAAAGGTGGACAAGATTTTTAATGGTATGTTTGCTATGGCATTAATCAGGCTAAGATCACTGTATTGTATTCTATATGCCTTCTTGAACACTGTACAGTGGTGGAGTCACAGTAATAGCTTTGACTCTCTGGACACATTTATTCCATCAAAATTAACACAACCCTATTATGAAAACATATAGGCCTGGTCTATGCTAAAACATTAGGTCAACGTAGATGTGCTGCTCAGGGCTGTAAAAATCCACACCACTGAGTGGCATGTAAGCCAACCTAACCCCCAGTGTAGACAGCAGTAGGTCGATGGAAGAATTATTTTGTTAACCTAGGTGTCACCTCTTGGGGAGGTGGATTACCTATGCAGATAGAAGAATCCCTCAGGTCAGTGTAGCTAGTGACTACACTGAAGCCCTCCAGCAACACAGGTGCAGCACTGCAGCTGTGTCACTGTAGTGTTTCAAGTGTAGACAAGCCCATAGAAAGAGAAGTTCCTGCCCTGAAGAGCTTACATTCTAAATGGAAAAGACAGACAAATAGGTGGGAAGAAATATAAAGTGACTTTCCCAGTGCCACACAACTGGTCAGAGATAAAGTTGGGAATTGAACCCAGGCCTCAGTTCCACTCTAGTGAACTACATTGCCTCCTTTGCTGTGCCCACTCCATGTTTGATAGTATTTATACGGGGATGGAAAAAGCATCCCTAGAGATGGAGGAAGAGTCAGCTTAACTACGTACGCACTGGAAAGGAAATTAAGGGGTTATTGGGGCACCATGTTCCATAATGCCCATCTACTAACAATGCACGTGCAAGGGAGATCTAAGATTGTCAATCATATCTTTCTAGCTTGTCTGGCTACTGTGATCTCTCTTCTTCTTCGCTCCTGAATGGTGAAATTAAGATGATGGTTAGCAACAATTTTGGCCTCTTCCACTTCTCACTCCCTTCAGTTGATGTTAAAGGGCAACAAAGCTTACATGAAAGAGAGAAAAAATACCAATAAACCAAAGAGAATGAGATTTTCAAACTGCTAGAAGTGGTTTTTTTTTAGTCTCTGTTTGATTTCCTTCCTTCAGGCACAATCCTCCTCCTAGTGAAGTCAATGGGAGTTCAGACATTTCCTTCAGTGGGAAAAGGACTGGGCCTTTCCCATCATCATACTCTCCCAATCTACTTCCTTCTACAGGTCAGCAAGGCTGTTGGCCCTCCAGTAACTATTCATTTGCCTCTACATTCATTGTATACTTGGCAGAATACAACCACCGCTCCCTAGCAATTTGATTTTAAAGCAAAAATATTTTGCAGCTATTCAGAGAAGATGAGCCCCGCTCACTTGTAACAAGGGAAGGAGGAAATGAGAACAGAGAGTAGGAATGGGCAACGATTTTTTTAAATCTTTGCAATTTTCAGCAGTTTGACAGCTGATTTTCTTCATGTCATCCCCTCTTTTAGTTAGAATTTGGCTAAAGAATTTTAAAAATTTAGTATTTTACCTCAGGGTGATTAACCATGAAATATGTAAGCAAGGAAGGCCAAGAAACAACTGGCAGAAGACAGTGACAGAGAATACTGAATGCTCAGGGATCACCTGGTAACAAGTACCACAACTAGCAAGTGGCCTTCAATCAGTGGAGGAACTCAACTGCTGGATGTGTCAGCTGCTAAGAAGGAACTAAGATCTAAGGAGAGGTTATTAATCAGGGGTTTATTAACCATACTTAAGGTAAAATTCATCAGCTTTCAGCCCAGGATATGGTTGTCTCACTACACAGAAAAGTGCCTCTAATTAAAAGCCAGTTGAAGATCCAGGAATTTGTCATCCAGTCTTTAGAGCATGGAAATTTAATTTTACTCAGTATTGTACCCTCTAAGACACATGTCTCATGCTTACCTGTATATATGGATAATCTGTTATCAGGTCTCCCTTCTCATTGTAAGTAAAAACTGGGAAATTTGGGGCTATGAATATTCTGAAAATAAAAGATTTTTTAAAAATTAGAAATTCAAAAGCAGATGACCCTGCTGAAGTAATATAGATAATGCAAGATGGCACTTGATATAAATATATGGTTGTCAGTCATTAGGTAAAATTGGTTATAATTAGCTCTGCTCTTCTTAGGCAATTTAATGTTATTTTTATAAGAATGAAGGGGGTTATTTTTCTGTCAGCTAAAACCGCAAAACTAGTTCAAGGTAGTTAAAAATGCTTTGAGAGGAAACCAGCAACTGTTGCATGAGGATGTGTCTGAGACAAGCAAAACACCAGCAAAACATTTGCAGCTGGCACTTTGGCATAAAATCCAAAATGGGGATTTGAGCATCAAGCTTCAGCTCATCAGGCCTATTGGACAGCAAAGACCACCTGGATGATGTGGTGAATCATCCTTGTAGCTCTACCATACATAACAGGCCATTGCTTATAGTCTTAGGGAAGCATTATCATAGTGACGTTGAATACAGCATGTACAGGATGTACTTTCTTTTTGGTAAGAAGATGATCAGCCTTTGGGAAATAAAGGTACTTTTGGTGAATTGTCTACTCATAGCCTATTCTTAAAACCAGATCCAAAAATTCCAACAGTTGCTGCTTGCAGTCTTGATACATGTGACCTGTTGATTACATATGGACTAAGGCCCAGCTCCTCAAAGGTATTTAGGTTTCTAGCTCTCACTGAAGTCAGTGGGATTTCGGTGGCTAAATACCTTTATTTAGCCACCTAAATGGTCTTCTGTGAATCTACAGTCAAAACCCAGTGCATTCTGCAGAAGTGAATTTGTTGCAGAATTTGCTTCTTGCCACAAAGCTGTGCTCCAGAATCTATGCATTAATTACAAAAATAGTCCTAGTTCTCCTGCTTGTGAAGGAAAACTTGAACTGAGTGTATCTGATGCAGAGATACCATTATGTCTATTTTAGACATGGGGAAACTAATGCACAAGATGATGAAGTGACGTATCCAAGGTTGCCCAATAGACCAGTGGTAGAGGGGAAGAGAATCCCAATCCAGTGCCTTTATCTACTAGGCATCACTCAAACATTATCAAATTAAACTCATGAATACCTCATTAGACAGTTCTGTATTATTGTTGCCATTTTTTTAATGTATTCAGAGAGAGGGGTGTGTGGGGGGGGGTATTTATTTGTCCACAAATGCTGGATCTGAGAGAAACGTGGCACTGAAAGAAGCATGTTTACCTGAAGCCTTTCTAGTTCTGACAACATCTCCAGCACTGAAGGACTATCACATCTTCACTCATCAGCTCCTGCCTTACAGCAGGCAAATTTAAAGCCCTTGGCACTGACAGATGCTTAAAGACAAATCCAGCCTCTACGGTTCCAATGTAGCTCCAAAGCTGGACACAAGGTGATCCACCGATTTGGGGCTAGACAAATACGTCAAAGGCTTCTATTTCTCCCCTGCAAGGGTGTTGTGATAATTGGGCCTGCAAATTTACCCCAATTATGAGATCAACTTCAAAAAATGAGGAAAAGTTTATAAAGTATCACAATAACCAATAGCGATAAATGTTGATCAAAAAGGTGCAAAAGGAAGACAGACTGAATTAGTCTAAACCAGTGATTCTCAAATGTATTTGATTGTGCACCCCCTTCTTTGTGTTTGTAGTAGTATACGCCCCTCCCCCACCTCCCGCCACACAAGTATATATACCGATATATGCCACAGTTGTACGGGGAGACTTTGGCAAACCAGTAAAGTGCCTGAAACCACTATGACTTATTGTTAAAAGCAGCCTAGTCAGCAGGCTGTAAATTGACCATTCAGCAGTCTCAGCTTGACCTAGGCAGGAGGGGGGGGAGTTTTGGGGGCCACAGAAAGGGTAGCTTGACCCCGCGTCCTTCCTGATAAGAATTGTGTTGAAGTTGCTGATACATGCATTTTAGAAGAGCAGGATGTACCCCAGGAATGTCTATTGGGGGCCTCAAGGCTGCAAACTCTGGAAAAACCCACACCTGGTTAATCAATAATCAGAAGAAAGCCTCTTGCTTGACCATTGAAACTGTTTACTTAACAAGTTTTCTTTAAGGGATATGTCATTCTGTTACTAATGTATAAATAAGGGGAAAAGTTTGAGGTAATTGGACTCTTTTTGGACTCTCCCTCTGGATACATCTTGTGATCCCCACCGGCAGATGGAAGATTTGGCCACCGGAAGCCTGCCGCTGTGTTACTCGAGAGCCACACTCAGCTTTGGTAATTATCAAGGGTTGGGGTTTTTTTATTAACCTGTTGCGGCCGTGTGTCAGTGCTTGAGACTAAGTAAAGTTTAGCTTTAAGTAAAAGCACTCTTGTGTTGTCCTGTTTGTGCCAGCCATCTATCGGTTGGATGGCCGTGTCTCCCCTGATTTATTTCCTGACACCACCTCGCACAGAGTAAAAGTTACCAAGAGCTTTGGGTTGAAAGAACCCCAGGTAACACAGTGATGCTTCATTTGACTCAGTTTTGGCTTCTTTGTTTTTCACTTTTTTTTTTCTGTTGCATGAATGATCCAATGATCCATTGTAATAAGAGCAAAAACAAAACTGCAATTGTGGTCCATGCTTACAATTAAACATGTATACTGCATCATAGAACACATATTAACATACAGATGTCAGTTCCATTGTATAATGTTATGAAAGCCTAACAGAAATTTGGCAAAATGCACAGCGCCATTTGAGGACCTGATATCTCTGGAGGAATCAACTTTGCTAGTTATTCATTGCTGTGGGTAATATGTGCACAGTACTTCCCCCCCCCAAAGCGTTTCATGCTCCCTGACAATACATTCTGTGCCCCCCAAAGGGGGCCCACCCCCCCAGTTTGAGAACCTCTGGTCAAACAAGAAGTTCAACAGATACAATTCAAATACTGTGTTAAGATTCCTTGGTAAACAAAAAAAGTGCAGAACCAGAAATTAATAAATCAAAATCGGTGTCAGAAATTAGGTCTAATTGGTGGACAAAATAATGAGGAGACGGGCTATTCCACCCATCCTTCTTTTTCATGTTTTTAAAAGACTACACTTGGGGTGGGGGAGGTATTGTGACAATGGCTGACTTAAAGTTGAGAAAAAGGGAATGAGTCAAATTCACCATCATGGCTGCCACTCCTACTATCCCTTGAGACATTGGGACTTCTTTCTTTTAATCCCAAGAGATGTTCTGACTAGAATGGGCCAGAGAGAGGGATCCAGATGACACTGCCATCTCCATTGGCTTCAATTAAATCCCAAACCCCATCTGGGTAGTGAAACTTTGTCTCTTCTCCCGTTCTCCCATGAGTAAGTGTCCTTTAACTTCCCCACATTATTTCTTTTTTATTCTTATACATCCCCTTTTCCCTTCTGTTTAATAAGAGTATGGCTTAGCAGGTAAAAACTATATTCTGCAACACTGTTGCAAGCCTGTGATCAGAAGGGATGCTAAACACAATACCCTTAAACAGCTGAATGCTGTTACAAATTTACTAGGTCTGGAGGTGGCTCCTCAGACCCTGTGCTATGTCTGAGTTTTTCCAGCAGAGAGTTTGCAAATGAGAGTCAACAATAGAGACAGAAGCTTCATTTTTCATCTTTGCTGATTTTGTATTTCTTCTTTTGTGTGTTTGAGTCTTTTTTTCTAGGAAATAGGATCAGACTTCAACAGAAAAAGCAATAACAGCTCCAGCACATCTCAACTATCTTCTCTTTCCAAAAAAAAAAAAAAAAAGTCAGTACCATTTACGAAATTGTCAAACAAGGCTTTTTCCCACCTTTTAAAGGCTCTTTACAGCTAAAAGGAATGAGATGCAGCCAGAATTAAACAATATCAGCTATATTTAGGATGTAGAAGTCAAAAATTAGGCCTTAGGATAAGTTAGCACAAGTAACTTAATAATAAACCTGCTGAGCTTATGTCTATGTTCATGATATGCTGATGTTTTGAAAATAATTGCTGAGTTTGGATAATAATGTCTATGAAAGAACAGTAGATGCCACAAGATGACCATTGGTAGCCGGGATAACTCATGCTAATGAGTACAAGGGACACTAATGAGTTACCCTATGAAAAACAGGGTACCGCAAAAGTAATGCTGTGTGGAAGTTCAAATAAGGAAAAGGAGTTAAAACCTTCATAAATATGTATGGACCCCAATGCGGGGTCAGCATAACACATAATAAAAGCTGTATCCTCGCCTGTGTGCCTTGGAAGAGGATGCCTGGATAACAGCTACTGGTGAGGATGATTATGACAACGTTGACTGACATTTTGGGTTTCTTTGCAAAGGGTGGTGTGAGTAATAGAAATGCTAGACATTCCATATTGTTGTCTCTCTCATTTACCAGACTGCAATGTGTAGATTGTTGTTTTGTTGGTCAATAAAAGTAACTACAGTGCAATCCGTTTAAAAGAATCACTGATCTAAGAATCAAACCATATAATGGTCAAAACCACTGTGACAAAATCATTCCTATAGTAACATATACTCAGACCAAGGGACAGACCAAGGGAAAGATGTGGCAGACCAAGGAACAGATGGGGTATGAATGTGTGGATGGTAAAGTAAGGTGACCCAATAACAGTGTTTAGCCCACTGGGGCATCTTCAGTCCATGCATTATGGGTAAACATCCTCCCCATAAAAAGACAAAATGTGGGGGAATGTAGAAGAAAGAAAGATCCTGAAGCATTGGCCTGGTGCAAGGCCTGAGGCCTGGACCAAAGTCAGCAAAAGTTATGCTATGAGCAAGTCAGGCCCTGTCAAAAGCAGATATTTGCCTGCAAGCCAGCGTCTGGTACATGAACTCCGCACCAGCATTGCTAAACACACTGAATATGTAAACACATTCCAGGAGGCCAGCACAAGAACACCCCAACCTAGCACACAATAAAATGGTTTGACAAAAGTGATGAATAGTCATATTTTGTCTGAAACATCAGGAGGAAAATACAAGGGGAGGTAACAAACATGTCATGAAACACATAAAATGATATGTTTCAGTGTAGTAGCCGTGTTAGTCTGTGTCAGCAAAAAGAAAACAAGAAAAATACCTGTGGCACCTTAGAGACTAACAAATTTATTTCAGCATAAGCTTTCGTGGGTTAAGAACCCACTTCATCGGATGCATGGAATGGAACATACAATAATCAGATATTTATACATTCAGAGAAACATGAAAAGGTGGGAGTGTCTATATCAATGTTAAGAGGCTAATTAATTGAAAGGAACTGTTATCAGTAGAAACTTTTGAAGTGATAATCAACATGGCCCATAACATTACAGACAGTTGACACAAAGGTGTTAAGAGTTTTTTAAGGAGAGGAAATAAATTCAATTAACGTAATGACCGAGCCACCCACAGTCAATATTCAAGCCTAAGGTAATGGTATCTAGTTTGCATATTAATTCCAATTCAGCAGTTTCTCATTGGAGCCTGTTTTTGAAGTTTATCTGTTGCAAAATAGCCACTTTAAAGTCTGTCACTGAGTGATTAGAGAGGTTGAAGTGTTCACCTACTGGCTTTTGAATGTGATGATTCTTGATGTCAGATTTGTGTCCGTTTATTCTTTTGCGTAGAGACTGTCCAGTTTGGCCAATGTACATGGCAGAGGGGCATTGCTGGCTCATGATGGAATATATCCCATTGGTAGATGTGTAGGTGAACGAGCCCCTGATGGTGTGGCGGATGTTATTAGGTCCTATGATGGTGTCACTTGAATAGATATGTGGACAGAGTTGGCATTGGGCTTTGTTGCAAGGATAGGTTCCTGGGATAGTGTTTTTGTTGTGTGGTGTGTGGTTGCTGGTGAGTATTTGCTTCAGGCTGGGGGGTTGTCTGTAAGCTAGGACTGGTCTGTCTCCCAAGATCTGTGAGAGTGAGGGATCATCTTTCAGGATAGGTTGTAGATCTTTGATGATGCTCTGGAGAGGTTTTAGTTGGGGGCTGAAGGTGACGGCTAGGGGCGTTCTGTTATTTTCTTTGTTGGGCCTATCCTGTAGTAGGTGACTTCTGGGTACTCTTCTGGCTCTGTCAATCTGTTTTTTCACTTCAGCAGGTGGGTATTGTAGTTTTAAGAATGCTTGATAGAGATCTTGTAGGTCAGATATGTAATCTGTTTATCCCAGATTGTTTGTCTCAGTCTATAAATGTTGGAATACCTCGCTTTAACCCTTCATCCAGTGTAGGGGGCAGTGGAAAGTCCCATCACTGATCAAGCTGCGTCCATTGTCATGGGCATACATGTCTTAGGGCTGGTGTCGGGGCGGGGGTCGATGTAAGGTACGCAACTTCAGCTATGTGAATAACGTAGCTGAAGTCAACGTACCTCGCTCGACTTATCTCGCCGTGTGGACCCTGCAAAGTCGAAGGCTGGTGCTCCCCCGTCGACTCCGCTTCCTCCTCACGTCGGGGTGGATTACCGGAGTCGACGGGAGCGCGTTCTGGGATCAATTTATCGCGTCTAGATTAGACGCGATAAATCAATCCCCAAAAGATCGATTGCTACTCGCCGAATCAGGCGGGTCATGTAGACGTGGCTTAAGTATCCTCATAGAGTCTGCCAGGTGCTATTACCATGCTTTGTCAACAATAAACTTGGCTGGGCGCCTTCACTACTAAACCAAGTCTTGTGGTCTTATTGGGCAGTTTGATAAGAGCCTGCTGTATGGGCTATCTGTCCAGAGTCAGTGCAGTACGCAAAAAGAACACACACGCAGTCGAACATCTGACACTTGTAAGAATCAAGCTTTTATAGGAATCAAATAATCTGGGATGGATGTGATTCTTATAAAAGGAGTGCACTATATTACATAAAGAGCACTATATGTAGTCTCTGTTGTGTACCATGGGATCCCCCATCTATTGATTTTGGGGGCTCTGTTCACAGATCAAAGTAGATGTAAACTCTCACCTTGGAGTTCAGGAATTGGTTAAAGCAACCCGTAACTATAGATAAGACTACAGAGAGATATTAAAATTAAAACCTTTCTTAATACTTTACATTTCAAATGCTTTAACTGTTTTTTTTTCCTTCTTTTGCTGTATCTCTATTAAAAATGTTAAACTGCTTTTTAATGGCCTTTGTGCCATGGCACTAAGCAGGCTGAGGTTTCAGTATACCAAACCCCAAACCTTGTTTAACACTGCACAGTGACTGGATCATGGTGACACCTTTGACTTTTTGGGCCCATATATTCCATCAAAACTAATACAACAGGGGGTTTCAAAACAAATGATGCCCTACTCTGTCCTTGCACAGGAAAGGGGACTGATAAGAGGAGAAACCTGAAGAGCTATATCCTAAGGTCTGTAATTAGAAAAGCTTGGAGATGAGTGTATCTAATCTTTCGTGCCCAGGGTGTAAATGCCCAGCAAAAAGAACAACACTCCACAGAATGAACATCCCTGATGCATATCAGACAGCAAGTACATAGATCCAACTCTGGCAAGACAGACGTGCATGAAATGATATGACATGCTCTTTAAATCAGAGTTTCAGAGGGGTAGCCGTGTTAGTCTGGATCTGTAGAAGCAACAAAGAGTCCTGTGGCATCTTATAGACTAACAGACGTATTGGAGCATAAGCTTTCGTGGGTGAATACGAATGCATCTGAAGAAGTGGGTATTCACCCATGAAAGCTTATGCTACAATACGTCTGTTAGTCTATAAGGTGCCACAGGACTCTTTGTTGCTCTTTAAATCAGGTCTCTCTTGTTGAATCTTTAGGGCAGGGGCCGGCAACCTACGGCACGCGTGCCACCTTTGGCACACGAACCAATTTTGAGTGGCACGCTACAGGTCCCGGCCATTGGCCCCACTCAGCCCGCTGCCGGTCGGGGGTTGTGGCTGCTGGGCCCTTGCCAGCTGGGGTCCCGGCCGCCATCCCTGCTCAGCCCCCTGCCGGCCAGGGTGAGCGGAACCCCAGGCCAGCAGCGGGCTGAGCAGGGCCAGCGGCGGGGATCCCGGCTGGCAGGAGCCGGCGGCCGGAATTCCAGGCCAGCAGCAGCACTTCCTCTTCTGTCATGGGGAGCGGAGCACTGACCCTGCGTAGCCAGCAGGAGCCACTACCCCTGTGGGCGGGGCCAGGGTGATGTAGAGGGCTGGGGCTGTGGGAGGGCAGAAGGTCACTGGCCGCTGCCTCCCCCGCAGGAAGGGGCGCATGTGCAGCGCGGCAGGCTGCTCTTTGCAGGCTATCCCCGCCGCCCAAGCCCTCCCTGGAGCCACCTGGGCAGGGGATGATGCGGTCCCAGAGACCGGACCATGCCTCTGAGCGATGCCCTCATGCCGCCCGCCTCCCCTATAGGTGAGCGTCGGTGCGGTGCCTGGGGGAGCGGGGGGGGGGAGCCGCTGCGGAGTTACAGCGGCGCAGAGCCGTGTGCGGGGAAAGCGGCGATTCCCCTCCACCGCCGCCAAAATGGGGGGAGGGCCCGCCGGAACGCCAGGCCTGTCAGTCCTGCTTCAGGTCCAGCCCTTCGGGGCCAAGGGAAACCTGCTTCCCTCGCTCCCCAGCTGTACCCCCAGGCCCTCCTGTACATGAGAGGAGCAGCGTCCCGTCCCCCAAAGCCTGCCACTCACTCCCCACCTGAATCCTTGCAGCCCCTCTGCCCCCCCCACTCCCTTCCTGTCTACCCCACACACCACCACCCCACTCCCTTCCCATCTACCCCCATAGTGTCTCCCTTCCATCCCCTTCCTGTTTGCCCCACCGCCTCCCCCATCTCCCATTCCCATCTGTCCCCCACCCCGCCTCATCTGCCCTGGACACCCTCTCCCTTCCACACCCTCTTCCTGTCTGCCCCACTGCCTCCCCCACTTCCTTCTACCCCCCACTATCTCCCTTCTGGCTCCCTTCCCATCTGCCCCACACACCTTCCCCGCTTCCCCATCTGACCCACCACCGATCTCTGCTCCCTTCTCTGCTGTCAGGGAACAGCCCACCCACCACCTGCCTCACCTCCGCTCCACTCCCCTCTGCGCATAGAAACACCCCCTTCTCCATCTTTTCCCTTACATCCACCCTTCACACAGGCCAACATTTCAAAGCAGCCATTAATTTTGAGTGCCTTGATTTCTTGTGGCTTGATTGCCTTGGGCCAGCAGCAGGCTGAGGGGGGCCGGCGGCCGGAACCCCAGACCGGCAGCAGGCTGAGCCGGTCAGCGGGCTGAGCCAGTCAGCCCACTGCCGGTTTGGGATTCCGTCTGCCCCCCGTGCTGCTGATCTGGGGTTCCCTCCACCAGCCCCTGTAAATGTAAAATGTGTTACTGGCACGCGAAACCTTAAATTAATGAAGATTTGGCACACCACTTCTCAAAGGTTGCCGACCCCTGCTTTAGGGTCTCATCAGTAGCCCTGTGCGCATACAAAATGTATAGCTGTGATGCAGATATCCATGGATATAAAGCAGATAACTGTGGAGCTGCAAGGCTCTAGTGACAACAAGCAAGACCAGCAGGGCCACGGACAGCAACTGGGCCAGGAACTGCAAAAGTGACAGAAGCATGTTGGGCCGCCATTTGCCAGAGCCAGCACCCAGCCCAGGCAGCTCCTCCAGTGTTGCTGTGTTACCCCCAGTTTTGCCCAGCAGGGCAGTCACCAGGTTCACTGGCAGCTGTCCCTGGTCATGTTAGTGTGTGCAAGCAGTTCGCAAGCTCTCGGACAGGAGTCCGATCCACGCAGTCATGTGCGACTTCTGTCAGGGACTGTGTGAGCAGTTTGCATGCGCTAGCGTGATCAGGGACAACTGACAGTGAACCTGGTGCCCACCCTAGTGGGCAGGGCTGGGGGCGGCACAGCAATGCTGGAGTAGCTGCCCGGTTTGGGAACTGGGTCCTGTGAGCAGTGGCCCAATATGCTGCTGCTTTCGCTGCTGTGGTTCCTGGCCCAGTCACTGGCCATGGCCCTGCTGGTCTCACTCGTTGTTGCTAGAGCCCTGTAGCTCCACGGATATCTGCTTTATATCTGCGGATAGCTGCATCCATGGATGTAAATTTTTTATCAGATATGAGCCAGGAACTGAAGTCTCAGTTGGTCTAGGAATTTAAACTGAGCAACAGTGCAAGAACTATCTAAAAGCATCTACATTTTCTAAAACTGCAATACAGCTGACAGGAGATTTCAGGAACAAATTAAGAACTTCTCTCTAGGCATAGAATGAGGGTCTCCAATATCTGCAGCTACATGCCGAAAAGGAGAAGCCAATGAAATAAGGGATTGTATGACATTTACTAATATTAGCTCTGAATGTTAGCTCTGGAAAGTAGTTATTGTGTGGTCTCCGTGGACACCTCTTTTCAAGAAGCTTGCCAAAGGTCAGCAGCACAGAGAGGCACAAATCTCATTGGTGCTGATATGCAAACACCACCTCCAAGAAGAGCCTACTGTTCTGAGTTCTGATATACTTAACCTCTCAATTAATTAGCCTCTTAAGGTTGGTCTATGCACTTCCACGTTATCATGTTTCTCTGACTGTATAAATATCTGTCTGCTGTGTGTTTCATTCCATGCATCCGATGAAGTGGGTTCTAACCCACGAATGCTTATGCTGAAATAAATTTGTTAGTCTCTAAGGTGCCACAAGTTTTTCTTTCTTATTTTCGTTTAACCTATATTGTCTAGTGTATCTCAAACCTTTCTGAAATATCCTCCCATGGCATAAGGTTACAACGGTATAGAGTTTCATGTGAATTGGTTTGCTCTTGGCAAAGTTAGAAAGAATGCAAAAATTAACTTCATAATGAAAAGTAGCTAATTTTAAAGTATGGAGATGCTTGTTCCTTCCTAATTAGTACTGCTCTAACTAATAGACCCTATAAACGCAGTTTTCCTTGCATCCCGTCTTCTACTTTTTTACCACTTCTGTTATTTCTCCATATCTAGACTGACAGCTTCTGGGGGCAGGAGCTTTTGTCTTCATACTTGATTGTAAAGCCCCATGTACACCTATTTCTCTAAAAAAAGAGCAGATGAAAGGTTTGGAAGAAACGAGTCACTTACTTCTTCTGTAGTAGGTGAACAATGCGGAGATTTCCTTCTACTTTAATTAGATAAGACACCTTCTCCTAGAGCATTCAAATAAAAAATAATTCAATAGTATTCTAAAACTCTGACTAATTAATACCTATAATGTATTCCATTTTATAAAAATTGTATTCATACATTT
Source organism: Macrochelys suwanniensis (assembly GCA_033296515.1). Taxonomy (NCBI): domain Eukaryota; kingdom Metazoa; phylum Chordata; order Testudines; family Chelydridae; genus Macrochelys; species Macrochelys suwanniensis. The sequence goes on from CM065775.1 coordinate 11,521,830, forward strand.
CCTCAGATTGTGTTCAGAGAAGATTTTTTTTCTCCTTTCATGTAAGGCCTCGCTACAGCAGTGAAGTTTGCTAAATATTTCCCAAAGTTGCCAATACTGGTCCAGCTGGATCAGCATGAGCAGTATTAGGATCCACAATATAATCCAGCCTCCCATGGTCCCAACAGTATTTAACACCATATCATTGAAACCTGCTCAGAACAAGTCTAGTCCACAGTGTGAAAAATGGTTCTGGCCCAGGGAGTGCTGTTAACATGAGGCTCCCCAGTATTGCTAAAATTGGTGTAGCTCAATCAGTGTCAGCAAAAATGGGAAACATTTAGAAAATGCCCCTAGCGTAGACAGAACCTAACAGTTGACACTAAACACCATTCCCACAGCACTACTATGCAGTCTCAAATTGAGGTCAAATAATGATTTTGGAATAATGGGAGTCAAAACGAATAGAGTATGATGCTCTTACTGTCTTAATTTGGCAGCAGCCTCATCTTTATGGCAGCTCAGAACTGCACATTGCTCTGTAGGATAACACCTTTTCAGTGGCTATTGTGATTAATTCTTACATAGCATGTGAGCTCCACACAAAAAATGTCTCAACCTCATAGTTAGTATATGAAGTGTAGAGCATGAATCCCACACATGCCAGTCCATTCTCAGGACTGGCTGTCAGGGAAAAAGATGGTTACTCACCGTAGTAACTGTTGTTCTTCGAGATGTGTTGCTCATATCTATTCCAATTAGGTGTGCGCGCGCGGCATGCACGATTGTTGGAAGATTTTTACCCTAGCAACACTCGGTGGGCCGGCTGGTGCCCCCTGGAGTGGCGCCATTACGGTGCCTGATATATACCCCAGCCGGCCCAGAGCCCTCTCGGTTCCTTCTTGCCGGCTATTCCGACAGCGGGGATGGAGGGCGGGTTTGGAATAGATATGAGCAACACATCTCAAAGAACAACAGTTACTACGGTGAGTAACCGTCTTTTCTTCTTTGAGTGATTGCTCATTTGTATTCCAATTAGGTGACTCCCAAGCCTTGCCTAGGAGGTGGGGTCGGATTGTGCTACAGCAGAGTGTAGGACCGCTGAACCAAATGCAGCGTCCTCCCTGGAATGCTGGACTATGGCATAGTGAGTGGTAAAGGTGTGCACCGATGACCAGGTTGCTGCCCTACATATCTCCTGTATCGGTATGTGCACCAGGAAGGCGGAGGACGAGGCTTGAGCTCGGGTGGAGTGGGCAGTAGGGTGCATGGTGGGAACACCAGCCAAGTCATAGCACGTCCGGATGCATGATGTGATCCAGGACGAGATGCGTTGGGATGAGACCGGAAGGCCCTTCATCCGGTCTGCCACGGCGATGAATAGCTGAGTCGTTTTCCGAAAGGGCTTCGTCCGCTCGATGTAGAAGGTGAGGGCCCTACGGACATCCAAGGAATGGAGTTGCTGTTCCCTTGGAGAGGTATGCGGCTTCGGGTAGAAGACTGGAAGAAAAATCTCCTGGTTGACATGAAAGGCCGACACTACCTTGGAAAGGAAGGCCAGGTGTGGTCTCAACTGTACCTTGTCCTTGTGGAACACCGTGTAAGGGGGTTCCGAAGTAAGCGCTCTGAGTTCAGAGACGCGCCTCGCCAAGGTGATGGCTACGAGGAAGACCGTCTTCCAGGAGAGGTACAGGAGCGAGCAGGTGGCCATAGCCTCAAATGGGGCCCCCATGAGCCTGGTTATGACAAGGTTGAGGTCCCAAGTGGGGACCGGGCGGCGAACCAACGGGTGTAGTCGTTCCAACCCCTTGAGGAACCTGGTGACCATGGGGTTGGAAAAGATCGAACGCCCATTCTCGCCAGGGTGAAAGGCCGAGATTGCTGCCAGGTGGATCTTCAATGAAGAAAAGGCCAGACCTTGGTCCCTTAGAGACAGGAGGTAGTCCAAAATAGTATGTACCGGCACCTGCGAAGGGTTAAGACCCCGAGGGCCGCACCAACAGGAAAAACGTTTCCACTTGGCCGAATAGGTGGACCTGATAGAGGGCTTCCTGCTGTTCAGTATAACTTGTTGAACCGGGCTGGAACAACATAGCTCGGACGGGTTCAGCCATGCAGCAGCCATGCTGTGAGATGGAGGGAGTGCAGGTCGGGATGATGGAGCCTGCCGTGCTGTTGCGTAATCAGGTCCGGCCACAATGGTAGAGTGATCGGGTCGGACGTCGAGAGCTCTAGGAGAGTGGTGTACCAGTGCTGCCTGGGCCACGCCGGGGAGATCAGAATTAGATGGGCCCCGTCCCTGCGTAATTTGAGCAGGACACTGTGGATCAGCGGCACCGGTGGGAAGGCATAGGACAGGTGGTCTGTCCAAGGCAGGAGAAAAGCGTCCGTCAGGGAGACTGGGGAGCGTCCCTGGAACGAGCAACACTTCCGGTTCTCACGAGTCGCGAACAGGTCTATGTGGGGAAATCCCCACCTCTGGAAGACAGAGTGGATAATATCCGGCCGAATGGACCACTCGTACGCCTGAAAGGATCTGCTGAGGTGGTCCGCCAAGGTGTTCTGGGCCCCTGGGAGAAAGGAGGCCACCAGGTGAATGGAGTGGGCTATGCAGAACTCCCACAACCACATTGTTTCTTGGCAGAGCGGGGAGGAGCGTGCCCCTCCTTGCCTGTGGATGTAATACATGGCTGTCGTGTTGTCCGTGAGGACCGCGACACAACGACCCTGCAGGTGCTGGGAGAAGGCTTGGCAGGCAAGTCATACTGCCCGCAGTTCCCTGACATTGATGTGCAGGGCTAATTCCTGCGCCGACCACACACCCTGCGTTTGGAGGCCTTTCAGATGGGCTCCCCAGCCGAGGGATGACGCGTCTGTGGTTAGGGCTAGGGATGGCTGTGACGGATGAAATGGCACTCCTTCCAGCACTTTCTTGGGGTCTAGCCACCAGTTCAGGGAGTCTAGGACCTGTGATGGTACCGTCAAAATTAAGTCCAAGCTGTCTCTGCGTGGACGGTATACCGACGAGAGCCATGCCTGGAGTGGACGGAGGCGCAATCTGGAGTAAGCAGTCACAAATGTGTAGGATGCCATGTGACCGAGGAGGCTGAGGCAGCAGCAGGCCGTCGAGGTTGGGAAGCTCTGAAGACCGCATATGATGGTTACGAGGGCCTGAAAGCGTGCCTCTGGCAGAAAAGCTCGGGCGAGAGTCGAGTCCAGCACTGCGCCTATAAAGTCTAACCTTTGGGTTGGCTCTAAAGTGGACTTTTCTACATTCAGGAGGAGGCCGAGCTGTTTGAACATGCTCAAGGTCGTCCGAATGTGCGGCTGGACTTGGCTGCTGGGTTTGCCATGGATGCGCCAGTCGTCGAGGTAGGGGAACAGCTGAACTCGCTGTCGACGAAGGGCGGCTGCCACCATGGCCATGCACTTCGTGAATACCCTTGGAGCTGTAGAGAGGCCGAAGGGCAGAACTGTGAACTGGAAGCGAAGGAAGCACCTGTGTGGTGGGTAAATTGCAATATGGAAATATGCATCCTTCATGTCGAGTGCAGCATACCAGTCTCCAGGATCCATAGAAGGGATAATGGTACCCAGGGAAAGCATGCGGAACTTCAACTTTACCATAAATTTGTTGAGTCCCCGCAAGTCCAAGATAGGACGTAGCCCCCCTTTTGATTTGGGGATTAAGAAATAACGGGAGTAAAAACCCTTTCCCCTGAACTCCCTTGGGACCTCCTCTATTGCTCCTATGGATAGGAGCGTTTGGACCTCATGATTGAGGAGTTGCTCGTGAGAAGGGTCCCTGAAGAGGGATGGGGAAGGAGGGTGGGAGGGAGCGGGGGAGAAAAACTGAAGGTGGTATCCGCTTTCCACCGTGCTTAGGACCCAGCAGTCCGTGGTGATATTCGACCACGCATGGAAGAAATGGGAAAGGCAGTCTCGGAACGGGAGGAAAGGATCGAGAACTGAGACTGGTACTCCGCCCTCGGACGTCCCTTCAAAAGTTTTGTTTGGGAACCGACGATGGTTTGTGGGGGCCCTGTCTCTGTCCAGTCTGGCGACCAGACTGTTGCCTCCTGCCGCCTCGGCCACGTGGTCTCCTCGAGAAGTCATGTCGAGGCGCGTGCATGGTGTAGGGATGCTGCACGAAGGGCCGGAAGGGTCTGCGTTGCGTGGCTGGAGTATGCATCCCCAGCGTGCGGATGATAGTGCGACTATCTTTTAGGGTCTGCAGCCTCGGGTCAGTCTTTTCGGAAAACAGACCCCGACCTTCGAACGGTAGGTCCTGGATGGTATACTGGACCTCCGGAGGAAGGGTGGAGGACTGGAGCCAGGAGATACGCCGCATGGCAACTCCTGAAGCTATTGTCCTTGCGGCTAAGTCCGCGATATCCAAGGAGGCCCGCAATGACGTCCGGGCCACCTTCTTGCCCTCCTCAATTAACGCTGCGTACTCCTGCCTGGACTCCTGGGGTATAAATTCTTTGAATTTTTGCATGGAGGTCCAGGTATTATAGCCGTATCGGCTCAGGAGTGCTTGTTGGTTAGCCGCTCTAAGCTGCAGCCCCCCCCCCCCGAGTAGATCTTTCTGCCAAACAAGTCCAGTCACTCGGCGTCCTTGGACTTAGGGGCGGGTGCCTGTTGGCCATTCCTTTCCCTCTCGTTCACGGATTGAACGACCAGGGAGCACGGTGGGGGGTGAGTGTAGAGGTACTCAAAATCTTTTGGTGGCGCCATGTATTTCCTCTCCACAGCCCTGGCAGTGGGGGGTATGGAAGCTGGAGATTGCCAGACTGAGGTGGCGTTGGCCAATATAGTTTGTACAAAGGGAAGAGCTACCCTGGTGGGGGCGTCAGCAGTGAGAATGTCCACCACCGGGTCCTCCAGCTCTACCACCTCCTTGACCTGCAGATTCATGTTGAGGGCTAATCTGCGCAGTAGGTCCTGGTGGTCCCGGAGATCGATAGGAGGCGGGCCTGAAGATGATGCTCCTGCCACTGCCTCGTCCGGGGAGGAGGAGGACGACAATCCCGGGACTAGAGGATCCTGGGATAGGTCCTGGTGCGGGATGTCTGAGGTCTCCATGCCCAAGACCTCCGTGTTTGGGATCTCGGCTGATAGCTGGGCTGGAGGATCTGAGCTGTCTGGAGGAGGGCAGGAAACCGTTGCCTCCGGTGCCCGGGACTCCGAATGAGCCGTTTGGAAGGTTCTGGAGGGGGCCCCTTGGGACTGATGGTATGCCATCGGAGTCCAAAAGGGCCACTGCATCAGGGCTTGCGACGTCTCTTGTCCCTCGACTGGCCAGTGGCTCTGGTCCTCCACCACGTAGTCCTGGTCCACATAGTAATCGCTACCGGCCCTAGAGCACCGGGAGGCCGAGCGGGAGGGCCAAGGCGGTGCAGAGTGACCTTGAGGGGCGGTCTGCGTAGCCATGCTGTGCTGCGGTGCCGGGGATCGGTACCGGGACCTGGATTGGTACCGACGACTGTCTCGGTACCGGGAGCCTGACCTGGAACGCGTACGCCTCGGTGAGCGGTAGCGAGGTCGATCATCCGGAGATCTAAGCTGCGACCGGCCGCGGGACCGGGAGCGGTACCGGGAATTATCGCATCGTCGCCTGGAAGTCGACCTGGAGCGGTACCGCGAGTACGACCGGCACCACGAGGGTGACCAGTGCCGGGACTGCGAGCGGCGTCGAGGAGAACCAGGTTGATGTTGGCTGGCCTCCGCATGAGGCACCGAACGTAGCATAGCCGGTTTGCTGCGGGACGTGACGATTCGCAACGGCGGTACCGAAGATGGAGTTGGTGCCGGATCCGTCATGGCAATCAGGTCCCGTGCTGCCAAGAAGGTGTCCGGAGTGGACGGCAGTGTAAGCTCTACCTCGGTGTGCACCGGGGAGCTGACGGTTACCGAGCTCGACGGCCCTTGCGGGATCGGAATCGTTGGTACCGGAGCCTTAACAGGCTGCCCTGAGCTCAACGGTCTCTGTGGTACCGGAGTCGACAGGGTTGGTGCCGGCATCAGCGGTGGCGCTGGACTCGACGACCCCTGTGGAGTCGGAGTAGGCGGCATAGGCATCCTGGCCACAGGCACCGAGCTCAACGGTCCTTGCGGTACCCGAGTCATCGGTGCTGGTGCTGGGCCGGGCTTGGCGCGGTCTTGAACCGGCGGCGGTTGCAGTGGCACCGGGGTCATGGTTGGTGCAGGACTCGACTTCCTCACTCTTGGAGACAGGGAACGGCGCCTCTGAGGGGTCCCGGCTTGAGGTGTTCGGTGCCGAGGTTCTTTACTGGAGCTCGGGCGCTCCGGTGCAGCTGGCGCCGCACCTGCTGCTGGAGTCGGCACCGGGTTTCGGTGCGGGGCCGACATCGGGCTAAGAGACGCTTCCAAGAGGAGCTGCTTCAAGCGAAAGTCCCGCTCCTTCTTGGTTCGTGGCTTGAAAGCCTTACAGATGCGACACTTCTCTGGAAGGTGGGACTCCCCGAGGCACTTCAGACAGGAGTCGTGGGGGTCCCCCGTGGGCATCGGCTTCTGACAGGCCGAGCAGGGCTTGAATCCCGGAGAGCCAGGCATTGGCCCGGTACCGGGAGGGAGACAGGGGAGAAACCCCTTATCTCCCACTACTATTTACACTAACTACAACAAACAAACTATCAAAAAACTATTCACAACTACTTAAGAAGTACTTAAAACTATCAACAATGGTAAACGAGTGCTAACTACGCTAGTGAGGTGGAGATCAGCTAAGCTGAGCTCCACAGTTCCAACGACCGTCACGGGCGGTAAGAAGGCACTGAGAGGGCGCTGGGCCGGCTGGGGTATATATCAGGCACCGTAACGGCACCACTCCAGGGGGCGCCAGCCGGCCCACCGAGTGTTGCTAGGGTAAAAGTCTTCCGACGATCATGCACGCCGCGCGCGCACACCTAATTGGAATACATATAAGCAATCACTCGAAGAAGAACCTGATTTTCAGAAAGAAGACACCATACTTCCTTATGGTGTTCCTTGATACAAGCACTCTTTAGATTTTGTGTGTTTAAAAATCTGGCCATTAGCCCAAAGTCTTTTGAAAGGTATTTAGGTTCCCATTTGAATATTTAGGCACCCAAATACCTTCAAATCTCTGGCCCTATGTCCAGGGCCGGTGCAAGGATATTTTGCACCCTAGGTGAAACTTCCACTTTGCGCCCCCCTCCCCTGCCCCCTATCCACTCCCTCCCACTTCCTGCCCCCCAAAGAACCCCCAACCCATCCAACACCCCCTGCTCCTTGTCCCCTATTCACCCCCTCCCGGGACCCCTGCCCCTAACCGCCCCCGGGACCACACCCCCCATCTAAGCTTCCCTTCTCCTTGTCCCCGACTGCCCCCTCCTGAGACCCCCCTCCCTAACTGCTCCCCTAGAACCCCATCCCCTACCTGTCCTGACTGCCCCGACACCTATCCACACTCCCGCCCCCTGACAGACCCCCACCCAGGACTCCCACACCTATCCAATTGCTGCCTGTCCCCTGACTGCTCCCCCCAGAACCCCCCGACCCATCTAACCCCCCCGCCCCTGACTGCCCTGACCCCTATCCACACCCCCGCCCCCTGACAGAGCACTGGGACTCCCACACCTATCCAACTGCTGCCTGTCCCGACTGCCCCCCCCAGAACCCTCCGACCCATCTAACCCCCCTGTTCCCTGCCCCTGACTGCCACGACCCCTCTCCACACCCCCGTCCCCTGACAGACCCCCCCAACCCATCCAACCCCCCTGTTCCCTGACTGCCCCCTCCAGAGACTCACTGCCCCTTCTCCAACCACCCGGCATGCTATTGTAGACACGCTGCCAGCCACGCTCCTCCGCCGTGTTGGAATGCAGGGGGGGGGGGGGGAGCAGGGCAGGGGAGGAGGAGGAGGAGGTGAGGGGTGGAGATCTAGAATTGCCAGAGGCCCTGATGATCTGGGCTGTGGGGGGCACGTCTGCTCCCCACTAGCGGCGCCACCATTTTTGCAGGGCTGCTGCCCCCCCTGCTCGCACCGCACTGGCTCCTCCACGGCTGGGGCTCACCACTGCTGCAAGCACGACGCTCCGGCTCTCGGCGCCCTGGGCAGAGGGTGGGGAGGCTGGGACTAACCCCCGGGCACTTTTTGGCACCCCCCAAATCTTGGTGCCCTAGGCCTAGGTCGCCTAGTGGTTGCACCGGCACTGTCTTAGTCACAGACTACTGGTTGCGGTTTTATCATAAAGGCTATATTGTGGCATTTAGCCAGAGCACAAAGCTACAATTCCAGTTCGAAATTAGGATGGAGTTGTCCCCCAGGAGTCAAACATGGATACAGAAGGTTGAAATTCACTTTACAATGCTTAATTCATTTTTGGCTTTTTGTCTGATTTACTTTACAGGGTTACAGGGAGACTGTTTCACTCAGTACTTCCCTCATTTGGTTAAGATTTGGGTCATAAAACTTGCATTTTTCTAGATTCTTATTATACTGTTTGGTGTTCAGAAAAATCTTGTAGAATATTTCCAGTACGAAAAGATACAGTAAGAATCCCTAAACTATGACAACATAGGTCAAATTCTATACCTCACATACCAAGCAAAATTCCCCTTAAAAAAATGTACAGCATGAACATCCAATCCTAGTACTCTAGGAGGAATTCAAGACAAACTATCAATAAAATCAGAACGCCAGAACTATTTCTCAGGGGTTTTATACCAGCCCAGACAAATGGGCTATTTCCCCCTGTGACGGTGTCTCCATAAAACTTTATGGGGAGATGCTTATAAATGTATATATGATGTAACTGGAATATGTTTTATGCTACATGTGCCATGTAACGTCTCTGTAAAAGTTATGATCTACTGAATCTATTCCTCCCGTTTGTATGCATGTATCATTGCTGTAGTTGAAGTTATGAATATTGGTTGTATATTTGCTGGTTTTATACATATGTAAGCGGGGGAATAGTCCCGCTATTGTGGGGAACTTTCCTCGTCTCTGCACTACCCCGGTGAAATGGGCTAGCGGAAGGATCTGAGTCCTCGCTCCCACCTCCTTTACCCAGAGGCCTCCCTGCCCTCGAGGACTCCCCTTGCACTCTCCTGTCTGGCAGAGTCCTCGTAACCCCAACAAGGCTGGGCCCAGGATTCCTGGGGGGCTCAACCCCCAACCTTGCTGTGGTCACCTAGGTCAGGGGCTAGGGTGTCCCCACTCCGGGGTGTACTCTCTAAACAGGATGCTTCCCTGACCCACTGATCACTGCATACAATTCAAAGCAAAGGCAAATTATGTAATTAACAATTAATTTGTAACAGGAATAAGGAAAAATGGGAAAGGCTAATGAAAACACATCACCCCGCTCTGTGGCAGGGAACATCTCAACAGTGTCTCTGCAATGTCAGGGCAGTTCAGTCTGTTCCTGTGTAAGTCCCAGGCTCCTTCTCAGGCCTTGGCTGTGCTGCAGGGACGCTGTGGCTTGGACACTTGCTCTGGCGGTGGCCACACGCTCGCAGGCTCTGGGTGGCAGGACCCTTCTTCCCAGCGTTGCCCCCGCCCTGTCGGGGTTACGATCCCCCTGCAAGTCTGGCCTGCAGGGCCCCTTGGCTGAGGCGTCTCCCTGCGCTGGGCCCACTGCCCAGGGTTCCCCTCGCTCTCCCCAGCTGCTCACCGCACCCGGCTCCGGACTGCTCCAGCCCCAGCTCCACCGCTCTGCCTCAGCTCCAGCTCCTCTGCCTCAGCACGGCTGCTGCTGCTGCTCTGCCTCCAGCTGCCTGGGCTGCTGCCCTGGCCCCTCTGGCTGCTGCAGCTTCTCCCCCCAGGGCAGGTCTGTCTCTGGGCTGCAGCTTCTCCCCCCAGGGCAGGTCTGTCTCTGGGCTGCAGCTCTGCTCCCAGGGCAGGTCTGTGTCTCTGGGCTGCTTTTCTGGCCCCTCCAGATCTGGCCCAGCTCAGCTCTGGCCTCTCCTTAGCTCAGCCCCACTCACTCTGACTCAGGCCACTTCAGCTCACACGGAGGACGGGATTCACCCTGACCTCCTGACTCCCTGATTCGCCTGCCCGCCCTGTCAATCAGGCTGACCTGGAGCATTGGCCTCTCCCCATTGCCCCTGGGGACTGTCAGTCCCATCGACCCTTCACCTTTTGGTACTGGGAGCTCTGAATGTTAGTAAGGGGATAACAGTCCCCTTACACATAGCCTTTGTGGCAACAGTATCACACAATTTTGCACCGTTTCTACTGGGGAATGATTTCTTTAATGTGGCAGAATTTGTCCCAGAGTTGGGTGGCAGTAAGCAGGATCCTTGTGCTGAAAACCCCAGGGGCGGGGCGGGGGGGGGGGGGGGGGGGCGAAGTGACAGGGACTGAAGCTGTGGGGGCAGGGATGGCTGTGGCCAGTTCCTTTAGCCCAGGGGCTCAAGGCAAGTCCCAGAGGGAGGGGCTGGACAAAGCCAGCTCCTGTCCTTTAATTATCTCCCTGCGGGAGGGGAATGTTCTACCTCATAGCAAGGGGGCGCCCCAGTTGTTGACTGCCAGGAAGTTGCAGGTCAGCAGGGGGCCAGGCTGGCCCTGGGGTGCACAGAGACATTCCCACAGGTGGGGGTTGGGGTCCTGGTGACCACTGCAGTGGGAACAGACCCCAAAGACTCCGTGGCTGGAAGCAAACTCAACCTGAGTGAAAAGGGGGGAATTTTGTTGGCCAGTGAAGGGTCTGTCTTAGCTGGCAGCTGTGAGCCCACAGCTGGACCAGGGACACTTTCTCTTCTGGGGGACACAGGAGTGTCTGACCCAGAGGGAAGCCCAGATGGAAGGTGAGGGGGGGCCAGCGAGCCCGCCCACCTTTCCTAAGGAGGATCTTGCCCAGGAGGAGGGTGAAGAGTCCGCATTTAAGATGCCAGACCCCTCTCCTGTGGATCAGGTTAGAAGGGAAAGCTGGGGGTCAGACCTCCTGGAGGGGGGAGTCCGTCCAGCTGACCTGTTGGGAACAGATACTGGGGTGTCCAAGAAAGAGGTTGTTCTTGCTACAGGGGTAGGAGGTAAATCTGTCTCTTCAAAGCAGGAGGGAGTAAATCTCTGCATGGGTGAAGCCACACAAGGGGGTGGGAACCAGCCCAGAGAAATTCCAGAGGGAGGGGCTGAGGACAGGCAGGGTTGCAGTACACCCTTTCCTTGCCAAAGCCTCAAATGCATGCCCAAATCAGGAGACTTCTCCAAAGAGGCAGAAGAATCTGCATCAGAGTGGCTACCAGGGTACACAGATGTGTTGGTAATCTTGTGTCTTTCCCTACTTCATCTATGGGTTAGAACAAAGGAGTTAATACTGAGGGTCAGCCCTTTCAAGATGGGGAACATACCTGATTGGTGGGAAAAACTGTTGTACATGCTTGAGATGGTGACCAAACAGTCCTACAAGCATGTTACCTGTCAGCCTATATCGGTTAACAGGCTGGAAGCTTGGCACAGCAGCAAAAGCATAACAGGCCTAGGCTGCTATGTGGAAGGGGAAACTGAGGCACACCGCCTCATGGCACTGATGGCTAAATGCCAAGGCCCCTACGCTTTAACAGGTATTGCTGTCTGTATTCTGTTAGCAATACTACACCCCAACCTATTTTCAGGCACCCGGGGACCAGGAACCCCACAACTTGCTAGAACCGTTACGAATGACATCATATGGTGTACAGGTACTGAAAAGGCATGTGACCTAAGACAAACAGGGATTTTATATGTACTGCCTCTGCCATGGACAGTGTCCAAGTCTCTGGCAGTAAGTTCAGGAGGAGGGTGTGATGGTGTCCCCATAAAACTTTATGGGGAGATGCTTATAAATGTATATATGATGCAACTGGAATATGTTTTATGCTACGTGTGCCATGTAACATATCTCTGTAAAAGTTATGATCTACTGAATCTATTCCTCCTGTTTGTATGCATGTATCATTGTTGTAGTTGAAGTTATGAATTTTGGTTGTATATTTGCCGGTTTTATACATAGCCTTTGTAAGAGCATGGGATAATGTCTTGAGAAGGGAATGGGCAGGTAAAGAGCCCAATCAAGAAACTCTTAAACAGACAAAAGGAGTCCCAGACACCAATCCACATCTGAGCTTGGCCAAGAATGTCACTGGGCTAGTTTCTGAATTGTGCATGGACATGTGATTTGCCCATGTGATCCCAAAACTCCAGGGTAACATGATGCTACACAGGGAGTGGGGAGGAGCATCCATCTAGGGGAGAAAGTCTATTTAAACCCTGGGGAAGCCCCTCCATGTTCTCTTCAGTTGCCTAAAGAGAGAGGCTCTCCACCCCCCAAGGACACACCTGAAAGAGACTGAACAAAGGACAAAGACAATACGGGCTGTGAGTGATTGCTGGACCCAGGCTAGGAGTACTATAGCCTGTGAAAAGAAGTTTGCTGGAACTGGTGAGGTTTTTATCTGTGTTCAATTTGATTGGACCTAGACTTGCGTGTTTTATTTTATTTTACTTAGTAATTCATTTTGTTCTGTCTGTCACTACTTGCAATCACTTAAATCCTACTTTCTGTACTTAATAAGTAAGAAGTGATTTTAATAAGTTACCTGGAGTACGTGTTAGTACCTGGCGGGGGGGGTGGGGGGGTGGGGGGAGCAAACAGCTGTGCATATCTTTCTATCTTTGAAATAGAAGACAAACTATTTATGAGTTTACCCTGTATAAGCTTTATACAGGGTAAAATGGATTTATTCAGGGTTTGAACCCCTTTGAGAGTTGGGCACCTGGGTGTCAAAGGCAAGGGCACTTCCTGAGCTGCTTCCAGGCAGGCCTATAGCGGTTAGTGGACGTGGTTCAGACCTAAGTCTGTGTTTGCAGCAGATCAGCGGAATCTGGCTCAAAACAGACAGGATTCTGGAGTCTCAAGCTGGAAAAGGCAGGAAAGTAGGGGCAGAAGTAGCCTTGGCATACCAGGTGGCAACTCCAAGGTGGTTTCTGTGATACCAACCCGTCACACCCCCCACCAGAAGTTCCAGACAAGAATAGCCTTATGATGGCATGTCTATTCTTTAAAATTGGGGGTTGCCAGCTCACAGAGGTACCTCCCTACTTAACAGGAGTGCTGTGAGGATCAATATATTAAACATTGGGTAGTGCTTATATCCTATGTTAAGGGGAGCCATATAAGTACCTTCTGAATTCCTTAGATCCTTGCAATGAATAACATACTATATGTTTTACTTTCCGTCAAATTATAAATATTATTAATGTGCACTGAGTTCCACTCATAACAATGTCAGGTGCAATTACACAGGTAAGCAGAGACTATATTAAGGATTATTAATCCTTGTGAAGAGAACCAAACCACAAATTACTCAGGATTAGGAAGAAACTTTCTGCCCTACATACTTTATTATAGAGGTAGTTACACCTTCTGCTGAAACATCTGGTACTGGCAGTTATCAAAGACTGGATTAATTGATCATTATTCTGAGTCAACATAGCAATTCCAATTTTCTTAGAAAGTAGTACTACCTTGGTGTCTATGCCATCTCTTGGTTCCAGCTTTCTTGGTGTTATTACTTCAGAGTAAGAGAATTTTAAAGTCTCAGAAAAGCCTAGAAAGAGAAATAGTTTCAAATAAGTTAAATAGAATATAAATTTAAAGTTACTTGGATACATGCTTCTGGATTCTGACACTGCAAATGATTTTATACAGAAGTCACTCTGTACAATGTGCAAAGGAGGAACAATTCCAGGGACAGGGATGAACTCTGCATCTCAATTCAATAATGTTTGTAAATCATTTGATAAGCTTAGACACAGAGAGAACACAGTAGCATTACTACTCCTTTGGTTCTCTTTCCAAACCTGAACCCAAGCCAATTTCTCCATCAGGCCCCCTCCATCCTCCTGATTTTCCAACCAACCCCACTGTATTCCCCCATCAATAGGCTGTCTCTTCCAAGCAAACACTTAACCCCTCTACCAGACTACACCCCATCACACCCAGCTTCATTCTTCTAATATATCCCACACTAAGCCCTGCTCCTCTATCACTCCTCTGCATCACACAACCCTCAACCCTGGCAAGCCCCATATCCCCATTGCTTTAGAGTACTCTTCAATGGGCCCTGTTCTCCAAATACCTCCTTTCACTGCCCATGTTCTTTCCTCCTTGCATCTCACAACCATTTCCCCCAATGAAACAACTCTGCCCCTGCAACCACAGTGGACACCACTTCATCATCTACTATTGCATACCACACTCAGTATGCCACACTCCCCGTTCCATCCACTGCAAACCTCTCCTCAGAAGAATGTCTGCCCCCTTACTCAGCATCAAAATCATAGAATCATAGATTAGGGTTGGAAGAAACCTCAGGAGGTTATCTAGTCCACTCCCCTGCTCAAAGCAGGACCAACCTCAACTAAATCATCCCAGCCCCAGCTTTGTCAAGCCAGGCCTTAAAAACCTCTAAGAATGAAGATTCCACCACCTCCCTAGTAGGGTGATCAGATAGCAAGTGTAAAAAAATCGGGACAGGGGGTGGGGTGTAATAGGTGGCTATATAAGAAAAAGCCCCCAAAATTGGGACTGTCTCTATAAAATCAGGACATCTGGTCACCCTACTCCCTAGGTAACCCATTCCAGTGCTTCACCAACCTCCTAGTGAAATACTTGTGACAGTGTCCCCCATAAAACTTTATGGGGAGATGCTTATAAATGTATATATGATGTAACTGGAATATGTTTTATGCTACATGTGCCATGTAACATATCTCTGTAAAAGTTATGATCTACTGAATCTATTCCTCCTGTTTGTATGCATGTATCATTGTTGTAGTTGAAGTTATGAATATTGGTTGTAAATTTGCTGGTTTTATACATAGCCTTTGTAAGAGCATGGGAGAAAGGAATGTGCAGATAAAGAGGCCAATCAAGAAACACTTAACAGACAATAGAACTTGCAGACACCAATCTACATCCGAGCTTTGCCAGGAATGTGGTGAGTTGTGCATGGACAGGTGACTTGCCCATGTGATCCCAAAACTCCAGGGTAACATGATACTACACAGGGAGTGGGGAGAAAGTCTATTTAAACCCTTGGAAGACCCCTCCATTTTGTCTTCAGCTGGCTAAAGAGAGAGGCTCTGCACCCACCACCGACACACCTGAAAGAGTCTGGAACAAAGGACAAGGACAATAAGGGGTGTGAGCGATTGCTGGACCCAGGCTGGGCAGACCACAGCCCGTAAAAGAAAGAGTCTGGAACTGGTGAGGTTTTTATCTGTGTTGAGTTTGATTGGACCTAGATTTGCGTGTTTTATATTATTTTACTTAGTAATTCACTTTGTTCTGTCTGTCACAACTTGGAATCGCTTAAATCCTACTTTCTGTACTTATTAAAATCACTTCTTACTTATTAAGTTACCTGGAGTACGTGTTAGTACCTGGGGGAGGGGGGGCAAACAGCTGTGCATATCTTTCTATCTTTGAAATAGAAGGCAAACTATTTATGAGTTTACCCTGTATAAGCTTTATACAGGGTAAAACAGATTTATTCAGGGTTTGAACCCCATTGGGAGTTGGGCACCTGGGTGTCAAAGGCAAGGGCACTTCCTGAGCTGCTTCCAGGCAGGCCTACAGCTATTAGGGGACGTGGTTCGGACCTGGGTCTGTGTTTGCAGCAGATCAGCGGTATCTGGCTCAAAACAGACAGGATTCTGGAGTCCCAAGCTGGAAAAGGCAGGAAAGCAGGGGCAGAAGTTCACTTGATACACCAGGTGGCAGCTCCAAGGTGGATTCTGTGATACCAACCCGTCACAATAGTGTTTCCTAATATCCAAACTGGACCTCCCCCACTGCAATTTGGGACCATTGCTTCTTGTTCTGTCATCTGCCACCACTGAGAACAGCCTAGCTCCATCCTCTTTGGAACCCCCATTCAGGTAGTTGAAGGCTGCTATTAAATCCCCCCTTACTCTTCTCTTCAGTAAACTAAATAATCCCAGTTCCCTCAGCCTCTTCTCGTAAGTCATGTGCCCCAGCCCCATCATCATTTTTGTTGCCCTCTGCTAGACTCTCTCCAATTTGTCCACATCCCTACTGTACTGGGGGGACCAAAACTGGACGCAATACTCCAGATGTAGCCTCACCAGTGGTGAAGAGAGGGGAAAAATCACTTCCCTCGATCTACTTCCCTCCTACTAATACAGCCCAATATGTCGTTGGCCTTCTTGGCAACAAGGGCACACTGCTGACTCATATCCAGCTTCTCATCCACTGTAAACCCCAGGTCTTTTTCTGCAGAATTGCTGCTTAGCCAGTCGGTCCCCAGCCTGTAGCAGTGCATGAGATTCTTCCTTCCTAAGTGCAGGACTCTGCACTTGTCATACCTCATCAGATTTCTTTTGGCCCAATTTGTCTAGGTCACTCTGGACCCTATCCCTACTCTCCAGCATATCTACCTCTCCCCCCATCTTAGTGTAATCCTCCTTATCAAAATTCCCTCCTTATCAGTCCCCCTATTAATATTCTGCACTCCCAACTATACTCCCATCAACAAGACCTGTCTTCCTCTCTTTTCTCATGCTTTCCAAAACTCTGGGCAACACTCATTTCCTTTTATCCCTGCTCCATCCCCCATATATACCCCATCTAGGGCCACTCCCTACTCTACAGTCAGAACCCCCTTCTTGCTACACCACTGCCACATCATCTTTAGCAGGCTGCACTCCTCCCCTCCCTTGTCCACCTGCCCAAGCTTTCATCAGCTGGCCCAGGTCCCTGCTCCACTGCCCAAACTGCTCCTACATCAGAGCCCTCCTTAATGAGCCCCACTATCTACTCTGTCCCAGGTAAGCAAGTCTCTCTCTCCCTTTCTTCTCTTTTCTCCAACCAGCCTCCCCCAGGTTATGCTCACTCTGCAGGCTCTGCTCCACTGTTCCAAAAATTTGCCTCTCCCAGGGACTCTCACTCCTCCTGCCGACCCTATGCAGACCCCATCCATAGATTCATAGATTCTAGGGCTGGAAGGGACCTTAAGAGGTCATCGAGTCCAGCCCCCTGCCCTCATGGCAGGACCCAATACTGTCTAGACCATCCCAGATAGACATTTATCTAACCTACTCTTAAATATCTCCAGAGATGGAGATTCCACAACCTCCCTGGGCAGTTTATTCCAGTGTTTAACCACCCTGACAGTTAGGAACTTTTTCCTAATGTCCAATCTAAACCTCCCTTTCTGCAGTTTAAGCCCATTGCTTCTTGTTCTGTCCTTAGAGGCTAAGATGAACAAGTTTTCTCCCTCCTCCTTATGACACCCTTTTAGATACCTGAAGACCGCTATCATGTCCCCTCTCAGTCTTCTCTTTTCCAAACTAAACAAACCCAGTTCCTTTAGCCTTCCTTCATAGGTCATGTTCTCTAGACCCTTAATCATTCTTGTTGCTCTTCTCTGGACCCTCTCCAATTTCTCCACATCTTTCTTGAAATGCGGTGCCCAGAACTGGACACAATACTCCAGTTGGGGCCTAACCAGCGCAGAGTAGAGCGGAAGAATGACTTCTCGTGTCTTGCTCACAACACACCTGTTAATGCAGCCCAGAATCAAGATTGCTTTTTTTGCAACAGCATCACACTGTTGACTCATATTTAGCTTGTGGTCCACTATAACCCCTAGATCCCTTTCTGCCGTACTCCTTCCTAGACAGTCTCCTCCCATTCTGTATGTGTGAAACTGATTGTTCCTTCCTAAGTGGAGCACTTTGCATTTGTCCTTATTAAACTTCATCCTGTTTACCTCTGACCATTTCTCCAATTTGTCCAGATCATTTTGAATTATGACCCTATCCTCCAAAGCAGTTGCATTCCCTCCCAGTTTGGTATCATCTGCAAACTTAATAAGAGTACTTTCTATGCCAATATCCAAGTCATTGATGAAGATATTGAACAGAGCCGGTCCCATGCCATGAACACTTTTGTTTTAATCTTGGCCCCTCTCCCTGTGCCAGTACAGCTGGTCCCCCTGAGCAGGATCTATTCCACACTCCTCAGTGCCCCTCAAAGCCTCATTGGCAGGTCCTGCTCCATTTCTCCCTGCAGTCCCTCCAACATCCCCTTTTAGAAAGCTGTACTCCTTCCTCTTTTCTATGTACCCAAAACCACGCCTCAGAGGAACTCACTCTGCCCTCACTGCTCCATTCCCCCCAAAAAGCCTTCCGCAAACCCCATATCTCCTCCCTATCCTTTCCTCCCAAATTCACCTTGTCAAGCTTCACTCTGTGCCCGATTCAATCCCCTACAAACTCTTCGTCAGCTGACACGGCTCCACACTCACAACAACTCCTGAAAACCTCCTTTAGGAGGCCCAGCTCCATGCTCAGTTTCCCTGAGCCCCCCTTGAACTGTTTCCGAACCCCTGCAGCAGCCCTATATCCCTCACAACCACCACGCATAGGCTCCCTCTCCCCCAGAACACTAACACTTCATGCGTCCCACACCACCTTCCCTATTCAAGCAGTCCTCCAGCCTTCTGTGGGCCCTACCCCAATCTCTACACTACCCCTGACCACAGCCATGACCCCAATCCCCCTACTCCACACCTCTCCTCTGCTCTCTCACCCCATTCTGCCTCTGTCCTAACAAAAATCCTTCTCACCCCCGCCCCCCAAACAATGGGCCTGATTCCTCATTCTCTGTTGAATCCCACCTGATGGGCCCCTCCTCAGTCCCTTCTCCAGCCTTAGTGAATTGCCCATCTTCCCTTACCCCTGCAACACCACACTGCCTCTCCCTCCCCATCTGAGAGGCACCACTTCCGCCTCCCAACCTAAGCTGAGCTGATTGAGGGAAGGAGCAAAGTCCCAGCACCAGCCCAGCCCCACAACCCCCAAGAGGCAGCCCGAGCGGTTCCTCACACACACCATCCAAGTACCGGCCTAGAGAGATGTCACATCAGCTGCTTCCCAGCCAGCCCCCTCCCCAGGGCCGGCGCTTCCAGTAGGCGACCCAAGGAGGTCGCCTAGGGCGCCAGGATTTGGGGGGCGGCATTTCGGCAGCAGCGACTCCCGGCAGCAATTTGGTGGCAATAAAAGCGGCCACCGAAAACGCAGCTTCAGAGGAGCTGCTGGCACCAGCGGAGGTGAGCTGCAGCCGCGGGTGGGTGGGGAGCTGCCACGGGCAAGGGGGCTGCCATGGGCAGGAGGGTTAGTTACTGTGGGCGGGGAGGGGCAGGGTGGGGGGGAAAGCTGCCACGGCCGGGGGCTGAGCTGCCATGGCTGGGCGGGGCGGGGGGTTAACCGCCGCGGGTGGGTGGATGGGGAACCGTCGCGGGTAGGGAGGAGCTGCTGCAGGGGATGGCGTGCTGCCACAGGTGGGATGCTGGCTTCTGTGGCGGGGGGAGCTGTTGCGGGGGGAGAGCTGGCTGCCACGGGGAGTGCAGCGTTAGCTGGGCGGGTGGGGGGGGGGGGTGGCAGAGCTGGTGCAAGGAAGTTTCGCCTCGGGTACGAAACTTCCTTGCACCGGCCCTGCTCCTCCCTGCTCCAGCTTGCCCCTTTCCAGCTGGTGCTCCGGGCGATCCTGCTCAAGGATCCAAATGCCTCGCAGCCCTTTGCCCCCGGCTCTTATCCATCTCTGCCCATTCCTTGAACCTCCCCCTTGGTCATTTGTACTCACTTTTCCCTGCCCCACTTCCCAGTTTGCCCCCATCAACCCTCAGGCCCACAGCTCCTTTCTGCCTCCTGCCTGGTTCCAGGCCCTGACCTGCTCTCAGCAGATCCTGCTCCTAGTCCCACTCTGGCACCTCCTGAATCTCCCCTCCGTGCGCCCTGCTCCAGCTTCACACATCCCCCACCCCCCACCCAGTGCTCCCTGCTTTCCCCAAGACCCCATATGCCCCCCCAAGGCCCTGGTCCCTCCTTGTGCCCCAGTCCTGCTCCCCTCCTGTTCTGGCCCCATTTTCCCTCACAGCCACCTCTGACTCCTCGCTCCCCCCTTCCCTGCATGGCCTCTGCCTTGTAAGCACGACCCCAACTACCTACCCGCTCGGGCATCTCCACCAGACTCACCTGGGCTGAGGAGCAGGAGCAGGGCCCAGACCTGCAGCCCCATCCCCGCGGCTCCTCACAGACACCGGCCAAGCACCTGCAGCAAGAGCAGAGACAGCATCTCCCGCCCCCTCTGCTCAACTGCCCTAGTGCCAGCCCTGCCCCCGCTCCAACTGCCTCAGGCCCAGCCCCTCCCCCTCTGCTCCAACTGCCTCAGTGCCAGCCCTGCCCCCGCTCCAACGGCCTCAGGCCCAGCCCCTCCCCCTCTGCTCCAACTGCCTCAGTGCCAGCCCTGCCCCCGCTCTAACAGCCTCAGGCCCAGCCCCTCCCCCTCTGCTCCAACTGCCTCAGTGCCAGCCCTGCCCCCGCTCCAACTGCCTCAGGCCCAGCCCCTCCCCCTCTGCTCCAACTGCCTCAGTGCCAGCCCTGCCCCCGCTCCAACGGCCTCAGGCCCAGCCCCTCCCCCTCTGCTCCAACTGCCTCAGTGCCAGCCCTGCCCCCACTCTAACAGCCTCAGGCCCAGCCCCTCCCCCTCTGCTCCAACTGCCTCAGTGCCAGCCCTGCCCCCGCTCTAACAGCCTCAGGCCCAGCCCCTCCCCCTCTGCTCCAACTGCCTCAGTGCCAGCCCTGCCCCCGCTCCAACTGCCTCAGGCCCAGCCCCTCCCCCTCTGCTCCAACTGCCTCAGTGCCAGCCCTGCCCCCGCTCCAACGGCCTCAGGCCCAGCCCCTCCCCCTCTGCTCCAACTGCCTCAGTGCCAGCCCTGCCCCCGCTCTAACAGCCTCAGGCCCAGCCCCTCCCCCTCTGCTCCAACTGCCTCAGTGCCAGCCCTGCCCCCGCTCCAACGGCCTCAGGCCCAGCCCCTCCCCCTCTGCTCCAACTGCCTCAGTGCCAGCCCTGCCCCCGCTCTAACAGCCTCAGGGCCAGCCCCAACTGTCACCCCATCCTATTCCCGCCCTTTCCTAGCCCCAACCGACGCCTGAACCTGCCGTTTGCCACGTCCCATTTGCTCCTCGCTCCCTCAACAAATCCCTGCCCTGCAGGTCGAGCTCTCCCCAAATATACATTGGTGCCTCCATTGCTCCCTCCCTGATTGGCTCCCACGTGAATCTCCCTCAGCCAACCGTGTTCCCCTCTCTTTCCTTCCCCCTCTACTCTATCCCCGCTTTTAACACCAGCACCTCTCCTGCATCTCCTGAACTGCCCTTCACGGCAGGCCCCACTCGACAAGCCTTGCTCCTTCCTCCCTATTCAGTGCCCCCATGCACCCCGATGGGCCTCGTTCCCCCTCTGCCATCTGTTGGCCTTGATCCCCTTCTCCATGTGGACTAAGGGAGGAGGCGCAAAGCCTCAGCAGCAGCACAGAGCCCACACATCCCATCCCCACGAGTCCTCACCAACACCAGGTCAACACCAGCCCTGAGAAACATCTCCCCAGCGGCTGCCGGCTTCCTCCTGGCTTCATTCCCTGACTTTCCCCTTAGTGCAAATCACTCCCATACCTGACTCCAGTCCCCCTGCACCCAGCTCCCCATGGCAGGATGTGATTCACCCTCCTGCTCTGCCCCCTGAACTTCTCCCCTGCATGCTCCAGACACATTTCCCCAATCAGGCAGTTTGTCTGTGTGACTGGGTGTGCATACTCTGCACTAGACCTGAAAGGGTTAACCCCACACCATGGGCGGAGGAAGTCCCGCCCCTTAGACGGAGATGGGCATGCTCCAACTGCTGTTCCAGTAGAAAAGGGAGCAGGCTAGCTCAGTGTAGGCTGACCACCAAGGAGGAAGGATGTTTGAATCTGATGAGATTCAACAAGGACAAGCGCAGAGTCCTGCACTTAGGAAGGAAGAATCCCATGCACTGCTACAGGCTAGGAACCGAGTGGCTGGGCAGCAGGTCCACTGCTACAGAAAAGGACCTAGGGGTTACAGTGGATGAGAAGCTGGATATGAGTCAACAGTGTGCCCTTGTTGCCAAGAAGGCTAACGGCATTTTGGGCTGTATAAGTAGGGGCATTGCCAGCGGATCGAGGGACGTGATCGTTCCCCTCTATTCGACATTGGTGAGGCCTCATTTGGAGTACTGTGTCCAGTTTTGGGCCCCACACTACAAGGAGGATGTGGAAACATTGGAAAGAGTTCAGCAGAGGGCAACAAAAATGATTAGGGGGCTGGAGCACATGACTTATGAGGAGAGGCTGAGGGAACTGGGATTGTTTAGTCTATAGAAGAGAAGAATGGGGGGGGGGATTTGATAGCTGCTTTCAACTACCTGAAAGGGGGTTCCAAAGAGGATGGATCTAGACTGTTCTCAGTGGTAGAAGATGACAGAACAAGGAGTAATGGTCTCAAATTGCAGAGAGGGAGGTTTAGGTTGGATATTAGGAAAAACTTTTTCACTAGTAGGGTGGTGAAGCACTGGAATGGGTTACCTAGGGAGGTGGTGGAATCTCCTTCCTTAGAGGTTTTTAAGGTCAGGCTTGACAAAGCCCTGGATGGGACGATTTAGTTGGGGATTGGTCCTGCTTTGAGCAGGGGGTTGGACTAGATGACCTCCTGAGATCTCTTCCAAACCTAATATTCTATGATTCTATGCTTGGTGGAGGCTCCAGCCCCTGACTGTGGGAGCCAGAGAGCCCAAGAACCAGACCGGAGAGCTGTTGCATACAGCCGACCGACTGGAGTCAGAGTCCCAGGGAGCTACCTGCCCCGAGGAGACCAGAGACCCCAATGACGTATGGCCTACAGCTTCTGGAGACAAGGTAGGAAGTGACCCGGGGATAGGGTCGAGTTGCAACACCCAGAGCAAAGTCAGTGTGTTGTGGTAGGATCCCTGCTGACTGGGTCGCAGACACACGTCCACAACTGCCAGGGCTCTGGGCCAGGACCTGGTGGAGCAGTGAGAGCCCAGTTCCCCTTATCCTGGCTGTCACACACCCCCACCCCGGGTGGCAGCCCCTGAGTCTGTCCACTAGGCTGCATGGCCCTGTCCCCGAGGGTATCCATATTAACTCTGGCCACTAGGCCGTGTGGTCTTGAGTTCAAGGACAGTCTGGAAGACTGTAACTCTGGTGCTACCATACCCACAATCCAGCCCAAAGGGAGATGGGGTGTGCATACACTGTGACAATCCTCAACCATACCCCCTCAGCCAGCTGTGTCCTCCCTCCCTGACTCAGTCACACATCCCTATGGGCCCTGCTCCACTTCCTGGACCACCCTCAGTACATTGCTTGACCTCTCATCACCAGGCTGTGTTCTCCTCCTTCCTCTTCTACCCCCAAACCTATCTGCATTCTCCCTCCCATCCATGAATTCCCCCATCTGCTAGCCCCATTGTGCCAAAACACTGCTCTACTTTTTATTGATAAGCTGAACAAAAGGACAAAATAAATTGACAGTTCCAGCAAGAAATGAATCTCTCTATGAATCCTATGGAGCTGGTAATTATGCGCACAGCTGCTTCAGCATGGGCCCACCCATTTTCAGTGGCTGATCTAATAAGAAAAACAGTACTTTTTCAACTTTCTACTATCTTATGTTTAAAAAACACATTTTTCCCCTTTCAGAGTGAATATTGCATTTCTCACATAGGGTCTTGTAGAAAGCTGACACAGGTAAAGCATACACTGTCTTTTTATGTTCCCACATTTATCTTGTTCACAGTCTATAAGGATCTGGCATTTAGTAGTCAAAGTCATAGTGCATTAAAAAACTGATTCCACTTTTCCAAAGGGAGTTTAACGGCATAAGTGTTTTGTCTTTCCAGCTTTACTTTATATAGAACTCTTACGTAGTGTCACTTTATATAATACTGACTGATTTGGCAGCATTCTTTGCCAAAACTACATATTATACTGTGTTTTCCTTATAAAATTTATATTTGCTCCATCAAAAAATTCAGGAAGAGAACATTAAAGTTGCACCATTAATCACCTTGAAGTCAAGAAATTTCAATTTTTAGTTTTAGAAAAGCCTTACAACAGTCATCCTTATGTTTCAGCGTTAACAACAGGCTGAAGAATTGAGCTGGTTCTTACATCTGGGAGTGATAGTTTCAGGCTGTTTTTCAATTTTAGTAGGACAACATTTTGTTAATTTTTTAAAGTTTTCTTTCATCCAGAAGGGCTAAAACCACAATTTTAATAAAAGCTTGGTTATATTCTGGAGCAGTATTCTACGGTAAAGGGAGGATTCTTTGGCAAATATATTCTATAATTTATGAAATATGTAATTCCATTATCTGGAACATTTTTTACAGACCACTCTGGAGCCCACTGTCTTGAACAATATGCACACTCTGTTTCACAGGTATAAACCCAGAAGCACTGCATGGAAGTAATTTTCAAACTGTTATAACACATCCAAATTGAATTCAGTTTTCATAGGAATACTGAAAGGAACTTCCCTTCCCTACCACTTGCCTCCATCCCATTTCATTTTGATACCTACCTCTGTTTCAGTTGCTCTGAAAAAGGCTGCAGGGACTTTCTTATAACATTCTGAGCTCCTAGGAGAAGCTGTTAGTGTGATTTCATTCAGGATACAAAACATCCATAGGTTGATAGTCTCACACAACAATGATGTGAATCTGGCACCTTTGATATGAGGCAGAAAGACTTGACAAGGCTTGCGTACAGCTTGGAACTCCATATCAATATCCTGGAGTGATGATTCTTTCTCCAACCACAGAGCTCGTGGCTGTAGCTCCTCCAAATGAGCTCACCATTCTATGGCAGAAGTGTCTGTACTTAAAGTCAATGTGGAAGAGGAGTGGAGTAGAGTGGAGTAGAGAATTCTCCTGTCAGTGTTGGTTGGATCCTTCTGCCACTTCAGCAAGCAAAGCACCCTGGCAGAAATAATGAATCAGCATGTCCAGAGGATGTTTGGTTCAATGATAGGCAGACTTCAGCCATCCTTGTAAGCATCTGAGGCAGTCTGGCATAGTGAATCATGTAAGTGCCGAATGACATTTGTCCCAACAGTCCTAGGCAAGGTGTTGTTGTACTGGGGTAAGACTGTAGATGGATGTCCAGATCTAGACCATCAAATCTGCCCTGGGGCAAATACTCAATTGCTATCATCCCAATGAACTCTATTCTTTGAATGGGTTGAGAATCCAACTTCTCTGTTTCCAGTTGAGCAAACAAGGAGTAAATCTGCTGAATACTGATCTCCACTTGATGCTTTGAGCAGCTGCAGACCAATCCATTGTCTAGTTAGGGGAATACCTTGATGCCCACTCTCCTGAGGTGAGCTGCTACTACTACCATGCATTTGATAAACACCCTTGGGACAGATGGCAGGCCGAAAGGGAAGATAGTGTGTTAGTAATGGGGGTCCGCAACTAGAAACATCAAATATTTGCTGTGGACAGGGTACATACTCACATGAAAGCAGGCAAACTAGAGATCAAGAGCAACATATCAGTAGCCAAGACCTAGAGATGAGATGAAACCTGACGGGGAGAGCAGGCAGAACTTGATCTATCATTAAATTTCTTTCAATTCTGCAGTTCTAGGACAGGACTCTTGAGTCCCGTCCCCCCCACCTCCACATCTTCTTTTGAGAATGAGTAGTGAGACTACAACGCCATTCCTTGACAATGAAGGGGGCATTTCTCAATAGCTCCTAAATGCAAGAGGTTCAGGCTCTTTTTCATAAGTGAAAACTTGTAGGAAGGTCCCTGAAGAAGGATGTGTAAGATGGGTGGGGGGAGAGGTCACAGAAATAACTAATTGGTCAGGAAAATGTTTTTCCAGAGAAGATTAAAGTGGGTGGTCAGGTTAAAGCCCTGACTGAGGAAGGAAAGGGTAGATTTTTGATGGGTAATGGATTGCTGGCTGGTACAGCTTGTAAAAGTAAACCTGAAAAGGGTAACTGTGATTTGCTGGAAGTAGCTCAGTGTCGTGAAAAAAGCAGAAGTTTATCTGTTGGGAGTGGCAATGTGCCTAGTAAGGAAAGTTTTGATGAGCCTAGGCAGCCTTGTGAGCTGATGGCTTTATCTAGTCAGCAGTTTGGAAAGGCAATGATAGTGGAAAATGAGTGTCCCTATACCTTACCTGTTACCTGTGTGGAGAATTGTGACAGTGAAGGAAATGTGCCTGTGTCTGTCAGGGGTATTGACTTGCCTATGGAGGAAGCTACCTCAGTCTCCAAGCAGTTGTCTGTGAACAGCCCTGTGTGCTGGGACAAGGGAAATGAAGCTGTGTCTGGTAAGGAGAATGTGTCTCCAGCTCTTCTTTCTCTTGTGAAGCAGACAGAAGGTGCCTTTCATCCTGTGATGGTTGAGAATAGTGCAGTTGTCTCAGAGTTGGTTCTGGATTCAACTAAAGCCCAGGAAAGGAATGGTCCTAAGTTTGTGTCTGTTAGAGAGAAGGGCACTGTAACTAGGTTGCATCCAGTTAGTGTCTTAGCAAAATCCCAGAGACCAGACAATTCTGGTGCTTGTATTTTGCCTGTTGCTAGTGTGTTGTTGGGAAAGGGTGTAGCAACTCTGTCTAATCAGGGTGATACCCTAGTCAGGGCACAAGGAGAGCATAAAGGTGATTTAAATTGTGTTTCCTACTGACAGTTTGACAACTTATATCAAGAAAGAAAAGATTCCTGAACTTGTGTGTGTCAAAGGGAAGGAGAATGCTTCTAACCTTTTATCTAGTGAGTCTATGAGTTTTCCTGAAAGGGGATTGTGTAGAAATCCACCTGATGGGCCAAAGGTGATCATGGATGTGAGTAAGACCCAGAAAGAGTCTGTTGTTACTCAGGAAAGGGTTCCTTTAAAGCAAGCCCTAGGTGAAGAGGGTAAGGGCAAAATTTCTGTGAGGAGTGTATTGTTGCTTAAAGAAGTTCCTGGGGGAAGGAATCCTCAAGGTAGTCTCTGCAAGCAGTTTACTGCAACTGAAGAGTGTGAAAGTGATTTAATCAAGGAAGTTTCAGTTCCTAACAGCCAGAAATTTTCTGTTGTGAACGGATCCACTGGCTTTCCTTTTGAAAAATCCAGTGTGGATAGCTTTGAAAAGGTCTCAGATGGAGTAAAAGCAGTGAAGGAATTTAAACAGCCCTATGACCAAATGGCTGTGCTTGACCAGCTTGTTGCAGACCCAGAGAGACAAAAGATTCCCGCCTTGTGCCAAAGCCATATAATGGGTGGAACAGAACAAAGGGGGCAGCAATCATGAGAAAATCCCCTAGCTACCACCTGAGCTGGAACAAGAGTTATACCAGGGGAAAGGATTGTGCCAAGACTAGGAAGTCATCCAGTTTGTGAAAGAAACTTATGAAACATCTCTGAGGGTGAGGTTTTATCTGTATTCAGTTTTCTTACTGTATTAGACATAGACTTGCTTGTTCTATTTTATTTTGCTTGGTAATTCACTTTGTTCTGTCTGTTACTAATTGGAACCACTTAAATCCTACTTTCTGTATTTCATAAAATCACTTTCTACTTAAAAGAAAATAAGAAAGAAAGAAATACTTGTGGCAGCTTAGAGACTAACAAATTTATTTCAGCATAAGCTTTCGTGGGTTAGAACCCACTTCATCAGATGCATGGAAACCATGCATCCGATGAAGTGGGTTCTAACCCACGAAAGCTTATGCTGAAATAAATGTGTTAGTCTCTAAGGTGCCACAACTTTCTACTTATTAATTAACCCGGAGTATGTATTAATACCTGGGGGCGGGGGAAAACAGCTGTGCATATCTCTGTATCAGTGTTATAGGGGGCGAATGATTTATGAGTTTACCCTGTATAAGATTTATACAGGATAAAACGGGTTAATTTGGGGTTTGGACCCCATTGGGAGTTGAGCATCTGAGTGTTAAAGACAGGAACACTTCTTAAGCTGCTTCCAGTTAAGCCAACAGCTGTTAGGGGATGTGGTTCAGACCTGGGTCTGGGTTTGCAGCAGGCTAGTGGGTCTGGCTCAAACCAGGCAGGGCACTGAAGTCCCAAGCTGCCAGGGCAGGAAAGCAGGGGCAGAAGTAGTCTTGGCACATCACTTGGCAGCCGCAAGGGGGTTTTCTGTGATCCAACCTGTCACAGTGGCATTTAGGGAGGATCAAGTGGGCAAAAAAGGGCGCCACTCCCCCTCCTATGTCAAAATGGCATTATCTGTTTCCAAGTCACTGATAACTTGGGAGATCTTGAATGCTTATGAATCAGTGTCCTAGAAGATAAAGCACAAGTTGGGGTATTAAATGTTGTCTTCCACAAATCACACTTGGGAGTAGGGTTTAACAAATATTTATTAAAGCAAAACACTCAGAGTAGTGATGAATTGCTTATGAGTGGGAAGCTTACTAGGATGATCTCATTACAGTCCCCTCGATCACTCGACAATACGGCTTCAGCTTCGCTCTGTTACACAAACTTATTTATAACTTTGTTATCTTAGATATATGTATTAGTCTCTCATTTTCATGTTGTCAGGCAAGAGTTAAATTTTAGCTAACAGCTAAGGCAGAAACAGCAGATCAATCAGGAATGCTTTAGAGGCTCAAGAACAATGGTTTCTGTCAATACCTGATAACTCAGATATTCAAATGTCCACCCAGTAACTCAGCTTATTGGTAAGAAAGGACAATGCTAACCACCCCCAGGACCCCCTGATATCTGTAAGCACTCATCCCTTCCCCCACCCCCACCTCTTCCCCCTCAAGGTAGCCATAGATACTTGACGTAATCAGGATGGCTTCTATAGGTATGTACTGTTCCTATTATTATCTTTGTTAAGAGTTCTCTCTTTACTTGTAACAATGTCTGTCTCTGTAAGTACAGATAAATGCAAATTAATTGATAAGAAAATGTATATAACTGGCTACTGTGACACCATAAGCTGTTTACCAGTCTTCCCAGTGCCCTGAATAAATCCTCCTTCAGTATTTGCTGGGGCAGTCTGATTCTTGGGGAAGAAGAAGTTACTCACCTTGTGCAGTAATGATGGTTCTTCGAGATGTGTGTCCCTATGGTTGCTCCATGTTAGGTGTCTGTGCGCCCCTGCACCTCAAATCGGAGATTTTTGGTAGCAGTGTCCCATTGAGCCCGTGCATGTGCCCTCCCTCCCTCGTGGTCTGCCTCGAGGCTATTTAGTACTGCACGGGGGAACCCCCCTCACTTCCTTCTCTACCACAGAGCCCCATAGAGGACTCCGAAGTAGAGGGGAGGAGGACGGGTTGTGGAGCAACCATAGGGATACACATCTCGAAGAACCATCATTACTGCACAAGGTGAGTAAGTTCTTCTTCTTCAAGTAATGTCCCTATGGTTGCTCCACGTTAGGTGACTCCAGAGCAGTACCCACCACTGGAGACTGGGACTTCGGAGTGGAGTCTTTTAATAGAGAGAGTACTGTGGAGTCGAAGATAGTGTCAGCGGCCAAATCTTCAGTGATTGCATAATGTTCTGTAAAAATATAGACAGAGGCTCCAATCATTGCTCTATAGATTGGGGAGGTAGGGGTATCCATATGGATTGTGATTGAGGTAGGAACTGACCTCATGGAATGCGTGTGGACAGAAGCAATTTGTGCCCTTGCTAAGTGATTAATACAACTAGAGACCCATTTGGATAGTCTTTGAGGCGATATCACAGAGCTTTTGGATCTTTCTGTGGACAAAAGGAAGAGTTTAGGGGATTTCCTGAGGTTCTTATTCCTGTCCAAGTAGAATGCTAATGTCTTTCTAATATCTAACATATGCCCAATTGTCTCCCAGTTGTCACAATGTGGTTTTGGGGAAAAAACAGGGAGGCGGATCTGTTGATTCATATGGAAAGTGCAGAAAAGTAGGGAGAAACTTGGGATATGGTCTTAGAGTTACTTCATCCTTAGGAAAAAAAAGGGCGTGAATGATGGGTGTGCCATCAGAGCTGCTATTTCTCGTATGTGCCTAGCAGAGGCAATGGCAATTAGAAATGCTGTCGTCAGGGACAGGTGTAAGAGAGAACAAGTTGCCCTGGACTTGGAGGGAGGTCTAGTCCAAGCCCTGAGAACTAGGTTAAAGTCCCAGGCTGGAGCGGATGGTGTCACGTAGGGGAAGAGAGTCCCCAATGTCCTTAAAGAATCTACACATTAGTGGTTGAGCAAACTCCAAGTGGGAAGCCATTTTTGCCATGAGATGTACCTTAAGGGAGCGAAGTGAGAGTTTAAATGTAGTGGAAAATCAGAAGGAGGAAAGATGAGTTTGGGTCTATCCGTTTGGAATGGTACACACTTGGAGCTGTTTCCATGTTGTAGATAGGTATGTGGAGTGGTCCACTTGTGGTTGTGTTGCAACACATGTTTCAGCTTGTCAGAGCATTCTGCTTCTAAGCCTTGGAAGGAAGAAAAAATCCAAGCCTGGAGGTGGAGGACCCATGGGTTGGGGTGAAGGGTCAGCCCATTGCTTTGAGAGAGTGGGTGAGGAATGGGCTGAAGTCAGAGGAACAGGAGGGCATATTGCCACCTGCGTCAGGTAAGGGAGCCAGACTTGTCATAGTCAAGAGGGGCAATCAGAATAAGTCTCGCTTTGTTTCATTGAATTTTCAACAGAATCTTGGATAGAGTAGGAAACTGGGAAAGACATACAAGTGAGCCCTGTCCCTTGGGAAGATGAGGGCAACTGCTAGTGAATGTTTCCCCAAGGAAATGTAGCCCTGGAGCAGTAACAAGGACCTTTCTTGTTCCGATGAGTAGAGAAGAGATCCATAGGCCTGGTTCCCCAAAGGGTAGCTATATCTTGAAACACCTCTGAAGTCAGTATACACTCATTGTTGTGAGAAAATTCCAACTGAGACTGTTGGTTGTACCACTCTGTATCCCTTGTAGAGAGACAGCTGAGATGAGCACATTGTGACGAGTGCATTAATTCCAAGGTTTGAATGCTGTCTTGTAGAGGGAGGGAGGGAGATCTAGCAGTTCCTTGGCAGTTTATACAAAACATACAGGCCACATAAAGTCCATAATAACCTTTGTGTGTTGTTTTTGGTGAAAAGCAGTTTGTGCACAGGGACTCCTGACAGCCCTTAGCCTGAAAGAGTGATATGGAAGGTCATTTCTGTGGAAGGCCCTTTGGTCTGAAACTTGTTGTTGTGTAGGTGAGCTCCACGGCATATTAGGGAGACATGTGTCCCAGGGTGGTGAATGTGGGTATTGAGAGGAGGGCTCTCGCGTATACCGCATCAGGTTGGTGCTGATAAAGTCCAGGCACTGTACTGGGATTAGTATGCCTCTATAATGAAGTGAACCTTGGAGAATACCCTCTGCAGAGCAATCTGTACTGATAATGATGCTGCTCCAAAGGTAAGCAGTAGGAAATCTCCTGTCGATGGTTGTATTGAGATATGGAAGTAGGCACCCTGTAGGTTCAGGGCTATAAATCACTCTTTTTGCTCTAGAGCTGGTCCTAATTGCTGTGAAGTAAGGTAAGGTGACTTCTGAGTGGCGTGACAGGTGTATAGATGGCAGCTGATGCTCTAAGGTATCATTGGTCAGTCCCCCGACCAGCTCATCAAAAATGCTTATAAGAGGCAGTTTGAGGTGTCATGGACTGGGGTGCAGATTGTTCTCACTTTTGAGCCCTGGGCCTCTTACACTGTGGCCCATAACCGCACTGAGATGATGAGTATTGGGAAGATTGTGATCTGAGGTGTGGTTGAGAGGTATATCTTCTCTTCTGTTCCACAGTGTAGATTCCTAAGGAGTGTAGTGCGGTCCGAGAATCCTTGAGAATGTGGAGAGAAATCTGTCTTCTCCACAAAGAGTTTGGCCCTTCAAACTGGAAGTCTGTGGCTCTTTGGGCAATCTAGAGAGGTGTTGCGAACAAAAAATACACAACCCACCTCAGTACCGCTGTCATGGACACTGGGCGGGCAGCTGTAACAGCTGCATCCAGTGGAATAATGTTGTCGATGAATACACCATCTTGCGAAGCCTGATCATATGGAGTTGGCATTATGTTGCTTGTTTCATGCATTAACCACATCCACTATGATAGAGTTGGGTTGCAGATGCAAAGTGCTCCACTTAGGTAGGAACAATCAGTTTCACACATACAGAATGGGAGGAGACTGTCTAGGAAGGAGTGCGGCAGAAAGGGATCTAGGGGTTATAGTGGACCACAAGCTAAATATGAGTCAACAGTGTGATGCTGTTGCAAAAAAAGCAAACATGATTCTGGGCTGCATTAACAGGTGTGTTGTGAGCAAGACACGAGAAGTCATTCTTCCGCTCTACTCTGCGCTGGTTAGGCCCCAACTGGAGTATTGTGTCCAGTTCTGGGCACCGCATTTCAAGAAAGATGTGGAGAAATTGGAGAGGGTCCAGAGAAGAGCAACAAGAATGATTAAGGGTCTAGAGAACATGACCTATGAAGGAAGGCTGAAGGAACTGGGTTTGTTTAGTTTGGAAAAGAGAAGACTGAGAGGGGACATGATAGCGGTCTTCAGGTATCTAAAAAGGTGTCATAAGAAGGAGGGAGAAAACTTGTTCATCTTAGCATCTGAGGATAGAACAAGAAGCAATGGGCTTAAACTGCAGCAAGGGAGGTTTAGGTTGGACATTAGGAAAAAGTTCCTAACTGTCAGGGTGGTTAAACACTGGAATAAACTGCCCAGGGAGGTTGTGGAATCTCCATCTCTGGAGATATTTAAGAGTAGGTTAGATAAATGTCTATCTGGGATGGTCTAGACAGTAATTGGTCCTTCCATGAGGGCAGGGGGCTGGACTCGATGACCTCTCGAGGTCCCTTCCAGCCCTAGAATCTATGAATCTATGTTGAAAACAAAGTCTGCCTCTTCGGGGAGAGTGGTTGGTGCGATGGAGACTGGTTCTGCCAGATGACTTTGGTAGGCTCAAGGATCAGGTCATTAATTGGGAGGACAGTTCTAGATGAGAAGGTAGTGTGCAGAATTTCCACCAACTTGTGATGTGTACCTGCCACCTCCTGTAGGGGAATCTGCAGCTCCTCTGCCATCTGCTTGGTAAGATCAAAAAAATTCTTAAATCTTCACCTAATGATGAGGGGTGGGCAGCACAGTCTCATCTGGGAGAGATGAGGAGAAGTGTGCAGAAGTGGTAGCTTTTTTTTTCTTTTCTTTTTGCGCGCTGTTCCGAAAAAGCCTTCTTTTGTCAGATGCCAGGCTGTAGCAAACCAGCTGGTGGACTCTCCCTGAGAGACACCGGGGCAGTCACGCCATGTGTATATCGCCAATATAGCCTTGGGAGGGAAAGGCAGGAAGGCGGGCACAGACGGTTGGCATGATGGAATTGGGGATGACCCTTGAAGAGTGGTGGGCCACCATGAGGGGCCAGGGAATGATCTCCTTGCCATTATCAGATTCATCAGTGGGTAAGGGTGCCACTGAGTGGGGTATTGGCAGTGTACAGCCCAGTGGTAAGAGTGATTCTGGGTGCTGGGATGTGCTAGATACCGCGATCCTGGTACCAAGTAATGGGGATGGTGGTTCTTCCCGACTAGTGGTTCTTCTCCAGGGTACCAGAGCTCATGCAGTACCCTAGGATCATTTGGTACCACAGAGGAGTGTCCATGGTACATTGTTAGTACCAATAGTTCGGCAGATCACTCCTTAAATGAGAGTTTTGCCCAGTACAAAAAGTTTGTTGGTGGCACATTTTTAGAGATGGTACGGTAATTGTCTCTCCTTCGGTACTGAGGCCACAGGTCTTCAGAGTCTTAGAACACATGTGTTACCATGGGCTCATGTGGAACCACAGAGGAGCATCTGTAATCAGTATCAATGACTGGGAAGGTGCAGAACACTTCCTAGATAGGAGTTTTGATGCACCTGGTACCAAAGGGTTTCTCTGTGTTGCTCTTTTAGATATGGTACAGTAACTGTCCCCTCTCCTTAGGGGGCAGTACTATTGCCTCAGAGCATGACTGTGGAAGCCTCTGGTGTCTCGGTGCGGAAGCAGAGTTGAGGGCAGGACTTTTTTGTGCCACTCTTTTAGCTATGGTACAGTAACTGTCCCCTCTCCTTAGGGGGTGATACCCTTGGCTCAGGAAGCCTCTGGTGTGTTGGTGCGGTAGCAGAATTGACAGCAGGGCTTCTGTCTGCTGCTCTTTTAGATATGGTATGGTAACTTTGCCTCAGAGCATGCCTGTGGAAGCCCCTGGCCTGTTCCTACCACAGCAGAATTGACCGCAGGTTCCTCTGTGCCACTCTTTTAGAGGTAATATGGTAGGAGCTGTAAGAGCTCACAGTGGAACCTGTGGTACCGAGGCGTCGGGTGCAGAGGCGTTCCTACACAGAGCTTCGGTGCGGACAGTGGGGCAGCTGAGCTCACAGCAGGGGGTTCCTCTGCTGTTATTGTCCTACCGAGGTGGCCGCTCTGGGGAGTCCCCCTGGCTGGCCAGCTACTCGGGGACAGAGATGGCTGCACTGTGGCTGGCCAGCTGCTCGGGTTCGGTGCCGAGATGGCTGCACTGGGGAAAATGCCCCGCTGGCTGACCAGAGCTCGGAGGAGCCTTTCCAGGGGGAGTCTGCAGCTCTCTTCTCCTCTTCACGAGGAGTCAAAGAACTAAAGTCAAAGAACTAAAAAAGAGCCACCGTGGCTTAACAACCATGTAAAAGAAGCAGTGAAAGATAAAAAGGCATCTTTTAAAAAGTGGAAGTCAAATCCTAGTGAGGTAACTAGATAAGAGCATAAACGCTGCCAAATTAAGTGTAAAAATGTAATAAGAAAAGCCAAAATGGAGTTTGAAGAACAGCTAGCCAAAAACTCAAAAGCTAATAACAAAACATTTTTTAAATACGTCAGAAGCAGGAAGCCTGCTAAACAACCAGTGGGGTCCCTGGACGATAGAGATACAAAAGGAGCACTTAAAGATGATAAAGTCATTGCAGAGAAACTAAACGAATTCTTTGCTTCGGTCTTCACGACTGAGGACGTTGGGGAGATTCCCCAACCTGAGCTGACTTTTGTAGGTAACAAATCTGAGGAATTGTCACAGATTGAAGTGTCAGTAGTGGAGGTTTTGGAACTAATTGATAAACTTAACTGTAACAAGTCACCAGGACCAGATGGCATTCACCCAAGAGTTCTGAAAGAACTCAAATGTGAAATTGCGGAACTATTAACTAGGGTTTGTAACCTGTCTTTTAAATCGGCTTCTGTACCCAATGACTGGAAGATAGCTAATGTAACGCCAATATTTAAAAAGGGCTCTAGAGGTGATCCCGGCAATTACAGACCGGTAAGTCTAACATCTGTACCGGGCAAATTAGTTGAAACAATAGTAAAGAATAAAATTGTCAGGCACATAGAAGAACATAAATTGTTGGGCAAAAGTCAACATGGTTTCTGTAAAGGGAAATCATGCCTTACTAATCTATTAGAGTTCTTTGAAGGGGTCAACAAACATGTGGACAAGGGCGATCCAGTAGACATAGTGTACTTAGATTTCCAGAAAGCCTTTGACAAAGTCCCTCACCAAAGGCTCTTGTGTAAATTAAGTTGCCATGGGATAAGAGGGAAGATCCTTTCATGGATTGAGACCTGGTTAAAAAACAAGGAACAAAGGGTAGGAATAAATAGTAAATTTTCAAAATGGAGAGGGGTAACTAGTGGTGTTCCCCAAGGGTCAGTCCTAGGACCAATCCTATTCAACTTATTCATAAATGATTTGGAAGAAGGGGTAAACAGTGAGGTGGCAAAGTTTGCAGATGATACTAAGCTGCTCAAGATAGTTAAGACCAAAGCAGACTGTGAAGAACTACAAAAAGATCTCACAAAACTAAATGATTGGGCAATAAAATGGCAAATGAAATTTAATATGGATAAATGTAAAGTAATGCACATTGGAAAAAATAACCCCAACTATACATACAATATGATGGGGGCTAATTTAGCTACAACTAATCAGGAAAAAGATCTTGGAGTCATCGTGGATAGTTCTCTAAAGATGTCCACGCAGTGTGCAGCGGCAGTCAAAAAAGCAAACAGGATGTTAGGAATCATTAAAAAAGGGATAGAGAATAAGACAGAGAATATCTTACTGCCCCTATACAAATCCATAGTGCGCCCACATCTTGAATACTGCGTACAATTGTGGTCTCCTTATCTCAAAAAGGATATACTGGCATTAGAAAAGGTTCAGAGAAGGGCAACTAAAATGATTAGGGGTCTGGAACGGGTCCCATATGAGGAGAGATTAAAGAGGCTAGGACTTTTTAGCTTGGAAAAGAGGAGACTAAGAGGGGATATGATAGAGGTATATAAAATTATGAGTGGTGTGGAGGAAGTGAATAAGGAAAAGTTATTTACTTGTTCTCATAATAAAAAAACTAGGGGCCACCCAATGAAATTAGCGGGCAGCAGGTTTAAAACAAATAAAAGGAAGTTCTTCTTCACACAGCGCACAGTCAACCTGTGGAACTCCTTGCCTGAGGAGGCTGTGAAGGCTAGGACTATAACATGGTTTAAAAGAGAACTGGATAAATTCATGGAGGTTAAGTCCATTAATGGCTATTAGCCAGAATGGGTAAGAAATGGTGTCCTTAGCCTCTGTTTGTCAGAGGGGGGTGATGGATGGCAGGAGAGAGATCACTTGATCATTACCTGTTAGGTCCACTCGCTCCGGGTCACCTGGCATTGGCCACTGTCGGTGGACAGGATACTGGGCTGGATGGACCTTTGGTCTGACCCAGTACGGCCTTTCTTATGTTCTTATGTTCTTATGACCCCTTTCGAAGTGAAGGCTCCAGGGATAATCTGGGTCAACACCCACCAGAGTCCCCTGCAGGCTGAAGTGTTTTCTCCATAGGGAGGAATTTTTACTTCAGCTCAAAGCTCCTGTGAGGCTGCAGTTTTAGCTGTGGCAAGTAAAGCACTTCAGTGAGGCTCTCCCAGGCACAGTGAGTGTCTGGCCATTACACTAAGGATTCCTGTCAGGAGAGGCTCCCCCTGGAGCAGAGAGAGCCAGACAAGCCCCTGGCAGGGGGCTGTCATCCTCAGCAGGGAGGAATGCAGAAGAAAGGTCCTCTTCACTTTTTTTTTTAAACTGAAAGAAAATAATTGAGTCTACTAGATGCCTGGGGGGGGGGGGGAAGAAATGCCCCCAGACAGGGCAGGAAACTGAAGTTCTTTTCCTTTCTCTCTCTCTTTTGTTTAAACCAAAGGAATAAAATAAAGAAACACTAGCCCAATTACTTTTAAGGGGAACAAAGGCAACAAAACAAACACTACTTATGATAATGACCAGGGCCAGTGCAAGGAAGTTTAGCTCCCTAGGTGAAACTTCCTTGCACTGGCCCTGCCCCCGCCCCCCCCGCCCAGCTAACACCGCCCCCCTGGCAGCCAATCCACCCCCTGCGGCAATCCACCCCCCTGTGCCCCCCCCCCC
This sequence comes from Macrochelys suwanniensis, assembly GCA_033296515.1. Taxonomy (NCBI): domain Eukaryota; kingdom Metazoa; phylum Chordata; order Testudines; family Chelydridae; genus Macrochelys; species Macrochelys suwanniensis. Next base: position 11,559,169 of record CM065775.1, read on the forward strand.
AGCTAACACCACCCCCCCGACAGCTCAGCCCCCCGCCCGGCAGCCTCCCCCCGCATGCGGCGCCCCCCCCGGCTCCCAGCAGCCTCAGCCAGCCACCTCCCCGGCTCCTGGCTCAGCCGCGGAGCCGGGCGGCAGGCAGCAGCCATGGCCAGGCGCCCCCCCGGCTCCCAGCTCAGCCGCGGAGCTGGGTGGCGGACGGCAGTCGTGGCCAGGTGCCAACCCCGGCTCCTGGCTCAGCTGTGAAGTTGGGCGGCGGGCGGAAGCCACGGCCAGCTGCCCCCCCCGCCCCGGCTCCTGGCTCAGCTGTGGAGCCAGGCGGCAGCCACAGCCAGCTGCCCCCCCGGCTCCCGGCTCAGCCGCGGAAGCGGGTAGCAGCCGCAGCCAGGCGCCCCCCGCTCCTGGCTCAGCTGCGGAGCTGGGAGGCGGGTGGCAGCCGTGGCCAGCCACACACCCCGGCTCCCGGCGCCCTAGGCGACCGCCTAGGGTCGACTAATGGGCGTGCCGGCCCTGCTAATGACACAGATAAGGAAGGGATGACTGCTCATTCCGTCAGAGGCCAAAGGCGGTAGAGAAGGAAGTGAGGGGGGTTCCCCCATGCAGTGCTAAATAGCCTTGAGGCAGACCACGAGGGAGGGAGGGCACATGCACGGGTTCAATGGGACACTGATACCAAAAATCTCCGATTTGAGGTGCAGGGGTGCACAGACACCTAACGTGGAGCAACTATAGGGACATTACTCAAAGAAGAAAGAATCTTCTTGCTTAACAGTTTTGGTGCAGCGAACAGGGTGTGATCGGGAATCCTCTGACAGTTTCTCACAATGAGGGATAGAGGTGAGTACCCTTTTACTTACCACCTCTAGTGCGCACCTTGGTTTGGGACTCCTCGAGACACCCCTTCACACCCCTCCATAATACGAACCACAGATAGGACACACAGACAAGAGGACTGAACAGGACTGTGTTTGTCGCCAAGGTTTTTGGGGTGCCGGGGTCACTGGAGGCAAAGGCTGCACTGCCAAGGTTTTTGGGGTGCAGGGATCACTGGAGGCGAAGGCTGCATCGCCAGGTACTGAGCACCAGAGGGTGTGCTGCAGTAGACTGAGAACAAGGGTGTGCTCAGTCGGTTTACCCTGAAGTGCTGCTTAAGTGGGTTTCAGGAAGCTGGGATAGAATGTCATATGAGTTGCCCCAGAATGTGTCAACGATTCCCTCTAGAGGAGGGGGACTCAATGATGCCCTCTACGGGAGGGAGACTCATTGATTTTATAAAAGGAAAACATGAGAAGGTTCAAAAGATGATGGCAAAAGATTGAGGGTATGAGTACGATGGATAGTGTGTTGTGGTGGTCTGGTCAGATGAATAGAAGATTAGAGAAGGGGATTGTAATAATGTATTGCGAATATGAAAGGAAATGACAAGAGTTGGAAATACTCCAAAAGGCTCTTACAACAGAGCTGAATCAAAAGGCAAACAAGGTGGGTTTTGTACCTTTTTAAAAATTTTCTCCGGCTCAATGGAAAGGGAATAAGGGAAATTGTTAAAATGAACACCTTACTTAATGCTTAACATTTCAAATGCTTTAAGTATTTTTCCTGCTTTTCTTTTATCATTAATAAAATGGAGATTTTATTTGTGTGTTTTCTATGTTACTAAGCAGGCTGAGGTCTCTGTATACCAACCCCCAAACTTTATCCAAGTTTAATGTCACACCGACTGGGTTATGTTAACACTTTTAGCCAATATATTCCATCTAAATTAATACAACAGTACCCATTGTTTATTGGCATCACAGAACAGGCAGATCTTGCTCCATCACAGAACAGGCAGATCTTGAATCCTAGTGATTTAACTTTGGCCATTTGGGGCCTGTGTATGGGGGAGTCTAACTCTTTGACAAGGGGTGGGGCAAGGAAATCTATCAATACCCTGGAGTAACTAAGTACTTTAAAAAAACCAATGGTTTAAATAACCTTACCTAAGGAAATAGCTGAAAACTAACTGTGAATGAATCTTTCTATAGGTGCAAGAGATGCAGATGCCACCATGTTCCCTGTCACTGCCAAGGGTGATAGGCAGGGTGGCCACAACTGCCATTCAGTACCTTCCTGTTATACTCCCAGCTATGATGGTTGTGAGGACTTCCAGAGTGCAGGTGAGGCCCCAACAGACACTTCTGTTAAAAAAGAATCCAATCTGGTGAGCACGGGAGGCATGCACACCCAGTGCGACATCTCTGTGGACAATCAGTTCAAGAAGTGGAAGATTTTTTCTGGTCATGGAGACTAAAACAAAAACGGACTGAAGGATTACCCAAAATAAAACCTAATACTATCAAAACTACAAATGATTCAATCCCTGCCCAACCCCTTAGCCCCAAATAACCCTACGCTAACAACTATTCTAAATTTAACTAGATACAAATTGATCTGAACACTAACTATGCAAGTGCACTAGGATAAGGTCAGTGCTAGAAATTTCGATCCCTCTGCCATCAGTGATAGAAAGGAACTCGAGAGGCAGTTGGCCCCTGTGACAGGATAGTCTTCCCATGAGATTACAAAAAGAACATTAGCAGATTGCCTGGTTAAGATGAAAAATAGAGACTACTTTGGTGATAAACTTTATGATTATGGAAAACTGTATAGGGAGGCTCTGACACTAGGACTCTTAACTCACCCGCCCTTTTGGTCAGGGTAACGGCAACTAAAAATGCTACCTTTTAGACAGGTGGAGCAGAGAGCAAGTTGCAATGGGTTTAAACAGAAGTCCCATCAAGTCTGCTAAGACCAAGCTCAGATCCCAAGGAGGGATAGGATCGTGCATGTGTGGGTACAATCTGACTAAGTCCTTTAGGCATCTGGTGATGATGGGGTTGGAAAGACACGATCTACTATCTACCAAGGTGTGCAAAGCCGAAATAGCTGCCTTATGTATTCATACAGAGCTAACAGCCAAACTCTGATATTTTAGATATAGAAGGTAGTGCAGTATGAGGTTCAGGGGTGCCTGCTCCAGAGATGCTCCTTTCTGATGGGGCTAAATGGAGAAGTGCTTCCATTTAGCCAGGTAAGTACCCTTAGTTGAGGGTTTTCTACTATTCAGATGCACTTTCCAAACATCCTTAGAACAGAACCTCTCCAGAGGTGTTAACCATGAGTCCTCCATGATGTTAGGTAGAGAGCTCACAGGTTGGGATGGAGTAAGTAACCATGGTCGTGAGAAATCATACCTGTATCCAGCAGGAGAGATAGAGGAGGCTTGATTGAGACGGTCAGTAGGGTTAAGAACCAGTGCTGACATCACACCAGTGCTAAAAGGATGACATGAACATGGTCTTGCTTGACTTCGAACAAGACCCTGGGTAGCAAGGGAATTGGAGGGAAGGTGTACAGGTTGGGGTCCATCCAGGGTAGCAGAAAAGCATCTGTCAATGTGTCTGGGCTCAACCTCCCCAGGAGGAAAGCTGATGGTATTTTCTGTTGGTCTTTGTTGCAAACAGGTCCACTTTGGGAGGACCCCAGAGCTGGAAGATCTGTCCATGTCTGGTCGTAAAGACCAGTTGCAGAAAAGGTCCTGCTCAGCTGATTCACCCACGTATTCTGCTGCCTTGGAAGGTAAACAGCTCTGAGATTAATCAAATTCATTATCCAAAAGTTCCAGAAGCGAATTGCCTCCTGGCACAGATGGGTTGACCCTGTCTATGTAAAACATAGTTGCAGAATTATCTGTTAGAATTTACAAATTCTACGTGCAGGAGGAAGTATGAGCAGGTTAGTCATACAGCTGTAAACTCCTTGACATTTATATGAGTCATTAAATGTAGAGACATTGAGTTTGCAGGGACCACATATGAGCCCAACCCAGGGATAATATGTTTATGACTAGAGTTAGGGCTGGTAGTGGGGATAATGGGGACCCCCACACAAACTTTCAGAGGGTCCATCCACCAATCCAGAGATTACAAATCTGACATTGGCATTTGAACCATGTTGGCCAATTGATGCTGACTTGGGGCATACATATGCTAGTCATCCTTCTAGCTTTCTGAGATGCAGCCTGGTGTGTTGAACTACATATGTACATGCTGCCATGTGTCCTAGGAGACTGAAGGAGCTTTGATTCTCTGATGAGAGGTTATTCTTTCAGCCACAGCAGTAAGCCCTGTAGTGTTTTGAACCTGTATTGTAGTAGCAAGGGCTTGGCCTTTGTGAAGTCTAAGACTGCTCCAATAAACTCTAGTCTCTGTACTGGTTTTAGAATTGATTTGTCCTGATTTACGAGGGGTCCCATGCATCAAATGTAGATAGGATGGTGGATTCAATGGATAACACCTGAGCCTCAGAACAAACTCTGATCAACCAGTCATCCAGGTATAGGAACACATGGACTCCTGATATTCTTAGAAGCACTGCCACAATTGCCCTGTACTTTGTGAACACTTGAGAAGCAGCTGATAGACTAAATGAAAGCACTGTGAACTGATCATGGGCCCTGTAGCAGGGTCATGGACTCACCCCTGCGGTGCCTCCTGATGGTCTCAGTTGGGAATTAGCTCACCAGCCTCCAGAGCGCCCTCTTCTGGTGGTGATCCGCCTGACCACTCTCTGGCCCTCGAGTCCCTCCCGGGACCCAGTGCCCCTTTAACTGGGGTGCTGCCCCCTGGGTCTCCCCTCCCCAGGGGACCCCCAACCCACTATCCCCACCTCGCCTCAGTCGTAGGCTACTGCCAGTCACCAGCTAGCCCCCACACCCTGGGGCAGACTGCAGTATAAGCCACTCATCACAGGCAAGGTTGGGTTTGGACCTGCTGCCTCAGCCTACCCATGGGCTGCTCCCTGCAATCCCAGTACCTAGTTGGGCCTAACCCTAGGCCACAGCCTGGGGTTCTCTCAGGCTGGAGCTCCCCAGCTCCTCTGGCCTTCCCCAGCCCTGCTCCACCCTAGGTACCTGCTCGGGTCCCTGCAGCCAAGCCCCTTCTGCCTCTAAAGGCAGAGAGAGAGTCTCTGCTCCAGGCCCACTGCCCTCTTATACAGGCCAGCTGGGCCCTGATTAACTGGCCACACCTGTGGCTTCCTTGCCAATCAGCCCAGCTTCTGAGCCTTAGCCCTCTCCCAGGGCTGTTTCCAGCCCCTCAGAGCAGGAGCGGGGTAACACCCCGCTACAGGCCCATTTGCCACAAATCTGAGAAGCTTCCAACGGTTGTGGCGTATCATGATATGGAAGTAAGGATCCTTTAAGTTGAGGGAAGCATACCAATCCCCACATTCCACAGAAGGAATAATCAAAGTTAAGATAACTATGAGGAATTTTATTTTTTTCTAGAATTTGGTCAACTCTCTTAGATCTAAAATAGGCCTGAAACCTTCTTTTGCTTTGAGAATAAGGAAGTAGTGGGAATAGACACAATTGCACTTTCTATGTGGCCTGAGCCTGAAGGAGTGACTGGACCTCTTGCTGACGGACAGTCTGGTGAGAGGGGTTCCAGAAGAGAGACAAAGGATGAGAAGGACGGGGAGAAATGAACTAGAGGGCGTAACACAATTCCACTGTGCTTGAGACCCACTGTTCCAGAGTTACATGGGCCCAAGCACTTAGGAAACAGATACGCAATTTGTAAACAAAAGGTAGGAACCAAAGGGAGCTACAGTAACAGGTACACTGCCCTTGACCAACTCATCAAAATGCCTGTTTAGATGAGGTGGCTGGACAGGATGAGCCCACTGATGCTGAAGAGGAGAGCGTTGGAGGTTGTTTTCTGTAACTCCTACCCTTTCTCCTTGGGGGGATCTTGAGAATAGGGAGAAAATCCCTAGTGTCTGTATGCGAACTCCTGCCCACAATCCTCTGGTAACTTATCTTTACATTTTATAACATTTTCCCAGAGAGTGAAGTCTTAGTGAAGTCAAAGCCTGTTGGTTTGCAATCCCGAGTTGCATACTTCCTGTGGAATAAAGTTTGCATCTAAACAAGTCCTGTCTCTTCTCTTTGGAGTTGATGCTTGGTGTCCTTGTCTCTCTCATTCATTAGCAGCTGACACCACCAATGAAGCTGGGGGAGAGTGAGAGTACAAATGCTCATACTCCTTAGAAGGGATATAGTTCCTCCTCTCAGCTAACATTACTGCAGGAGGCAAGGAGGAGGGTGTCCACCACTGTGCTTTAACTAGTCCCCTAATGGGTTTATTGAACTCCAGAGCACACTGGCATCAGCCACTGATACCAACATGTTCACCAACTTATGAGACCTTTAAATGCCTACTCTGCCTGAATATCAAGGACACAGGCCACCTTTCTCAATAGATCATGATGAACTCTGTGGTCCTTTGTCAGTGATGAATTGCTTGCTGCCTCAATAGCTTTTTCTGGTGACAAGGATGAGGATGCAACAAGATTCTGAGGTGGTGACTGCTCCAGGATTTGCAGTGGGGAAGCCACCCGAGTGACTTCCGGCTGCTCAGTACCAATCTGGGTACTGGAGAATGGTGCCCTTGGTACTGATGATCTGGAACGGACACAATGATAGAAAACAAGATGGTTGCAGGGAGACCTTAGTGGGAGGAGGGAATCTAGAATGGCCACTGTTTTGGAACTGGGACTCATCCTTGACTGGGTCGTTGCCAGTGCTGAAATTCCTGCATAATCCATGGTCTCCATGTCTCTGATGGAGCGTATGCTGTCTGTCTTGCATGGGGCACAGACAAATGTATTTCTAAGTCTGAAGAAGAAGAATCCGGAATGAATGACAGCAGGGGGGCAAAACCAGTTGGGACTGTGGATAGGTAGCTTGAACCTAAGGATGGTGGTGCCAGGGACATCTTCAGAGGCTTGCCTTTCAACTGCACTGGCCTTTGCAAAAGCTTGGGAGGCAATGGTACCACAGGTTCCTCATGCGGTGAGAGGAGCTGCAGGTTTCAGTACTGACTGTAAGCCTTCCAACACCGTCAGGGATACTCATACCGAGAGGTTAAGCAGGTCTCTTGTGATTGCATATATAACTCACACTGTGCCTGGGTGTGGTGTTCTGTCCCATCTAGTGGCAATGAGACCACTTAGAGAGAGAGATAAATGAGTCTGCTCTACAGCCTTAGCTCATGGCTTTTAGCTCATGCAGTAGAGGCTCATGTATTAAGCTCCAGAGGTCCCAGATTTGATCCTGCCCGCTGACGACCAGGGAATGCTGGTGTTACAGTGGGTCTCAAGCACAGTGGAATTGTGTTACGCCCTCTAGTTCATTTCTCCCCGTCCTTCTCATCCTTTGTCTCTCTTCTGGAACCCCTCTCACCAGACTGTCCGTCAGCAAGAGGTCCAGTCACTCCTTCAGGCTCAGGCCACATAGAAAGTGCAATTGTGTCTATTCCCACTACTTCCTTATTCTCAAAGCAAAAGAAGGTTTCAGGCCTATTTTAGATCTAAGCCCATATGTCTTTGGGGTAGCTGAGAGTGACAATGACTGATGGCTCTGCCACAGTGATCTTTCAGGGGATATCCTTGACAGACCTGGCACAAGCTCCAGAGGTGGGGATTCCTTCTTCTTAGCTGAAGAGTGCTCCATTGAGAGACTCTTCTCTGAATGCCCCTGCTTGGCTTTAGTACTGACATACACAAGCAAGGTGTCGAACCTGAGGAGGGCCTATGCCTCTTCTTCAGCACCAGCGAAAGGAACCGAGGAGCTGCAGACATCTCTGGTGGTTGGCTCCATATTGAAGCTGATGTACTTGGAGCGCTCTCCCTATGAGACGAGTCCAATGGTAGCTAAAGTGCTGCCTCCATGAGTAAACACTTGAGCCTCACCACTCTTTCTTTCATTGAGTGGAGTTAAAATCCTTTACAAATGTCACATTTGTCACTGATGTGGCATTCTCCTAACATTTTAAGCAGACCAGGTGTGAAGCCAGGTACTGAAAGATAAAAACTTGTCAAAGAGACCTAAAGTAAAATCTAGCACTTAAATCTACCTTAAACTTAACTAACCATCTCTCTCTCTCTCTCTCTCTATATATATATATATACACACACATATATACATAAACAAAAATATATATGGCACTACCAAATTGAAGGTCCATTTTTGTCAATTTCACAACATGGGATTTTAAAAACCATCAATTTCACAGTTTCAGATATTTACATTGGAAATTTCTTGGTATTATAACCATGAGGTGCCAACCCGAAAGACGGTGATGGGGGGGTGATGACATTGCCACCCTTATTTCTGTACTGCTGCTGACAGAGGCACTGCCTTAGAGCTGGGCAACCAGAGAGCAGCGGATAACGCAGATGTGAGGGTTGCATATACGGGGGTGGGAGGGTCATCACTTTTTTGGGGGGTGCAGGCCTGGCCTTACGAGTGGGCAACTGCCCAGGGCCCCATGGTGAGGGGCTGTTATGGTCCCCCCCACACACAGTCAGTCCAAGGCCACTTGAACCCCCAAGCGCTGTGTCTGGAGCCTTGGAGGGGCAGCTCCGTGGCTGCTCCCTATGTAGCGAATCCTCCCCCACAGCTGGAGAGCAATGGGGAAAGGAAGCGGGATGGGAGTGCTGAGCTTCCTGCAGCCAGGAGAGGTTCCTGGAGGTGAGTCTGACCCGGCTCTGGGAGCGGTCCCTGCAGGAAAAGAGGAAGTCCAGTTTCTCTTCAGCCCTACCAGGAGTAGCAGCTGGAGCCCAGTGCATGGTAGAAGCCTCAGCGGGGTACCCTTTCTCGGCAGATTTCACTGGGGAGACCAGATTTCATGGCCCTACACTCACTCACTCTCTCTCTTATCAAAACAAGTTTGAGATTGCTTCACCCTCCACCCTCTTATACCATCCTCTTACACCAGCCTACAGTGGATGGAGAGGATGCTCAAGTTGCCCCAGTGGGTACCAGAGAGGGAAAGAGTCCTCTGACAACTGTGCATGAGGCGTGTACACATATGCAGTGGAATGGACAAGTGCATGCGCTCAAAGAACAGCTACATTTCTGCTTCCTAGGGATAAAGAGTTCTAGGGATAAGTCATAGGGATACAGAGGACAGAACCAGTTTGGAAGCAGGATGAGATTCTGTGAAGTGCTGAGGAGACACTTATGTGAATACAGAAAGAAAAGCATAAATAAGGACAAAACCTGTTTATTCAAATAAAGTGGAACAGAAGAACAAAATAGACTGACAGTTTCAAAAAAAAGGTAATTCTCCATGAATCTCACGTAATTTGGAGTTTTGACACACCACTATCTCAGCAGGGTTCCACATGTTCTTTCAATGGCTGAACTGATAAGAAAAACATTGCTTTTTCAATCTTCCAGTATCCTGTGTTTTGTTAAACAAATAGCTTCCCTTCTAATTTTCAGACCGAATACTGCTTTTCTTCTTCACGCTCTTCTAAAAAAAAAAAAACCCCAAAGGAATAAAATGATTAAAGCATAGTCTAGCTAACTGGCAAACCTTATGTAACCACATTTATCCTGCTCATAGTCATTCAGGATCTGGCATTCAGAGTTCTAAGCAACCATATTCCTTTCGAGCCATTTTTGAAGAAGCAAAAGTCTGTACAACATGGAAAAATTATTTGCTAAACCCACCAGGTTCCATGTGATATGTATTACTATGCTAAAACATTTTTAAATAGCTCGTAAGAGACCATAAAGACGGCAAGTCAAGACATTTTCTTTCTTTCTTTAGATTTATAATAAAAGTCTCAGTATTCATTCATCTTGTCCCTTAGAAAACTATTACAAAATTAAAATATAAATAATCACACAGTCCAGGATTACTTAATATATAAATAATTAAATATGACAATATGACAAAGCTCTGGCTGGGATGATTTAGTTGGTGTTGGTCCTGCTTTGAGCAGGAGATTGGACTAGATGGCCTCCTGAGGTCTCTTCCAACCCTAATATTCTATGAGTCTATGATTCTAAAATCCTGATGCCTCCAAGCCTCAGCCAGTTGCATAAACAACCTTAACTCTTCCCCACATGTGAGTGCTTTAGGATATTGCATTCATTCTCACAGACTGGTTTTCAAATTTCATAGATCATTACACATTTTTTCTACAACTGTGTGTGTGTTTCTGTGTGTGTAGCATCTTGCAATGCATTTTTCACTCTTGAATACTTATATTGATTTACTTATAAAATTTCCACTATAACTTTATTCACTTATCAGAGGGGTAGCCGTGTTAGTCTGGATCTGTAGAAGCGACAAAGAGTCCTGTGGCACCTTGTAGACTAACAGACATATTGGAGCATAAGCTTTCGTGGGTGAATACCCACTTCATCGGATGCAATCACCCACAAAAGCTTATGCTCCAATACATCTGTTAGTTTATAAGGTGCCACAGGACTCTTCGTCGTTTATTCACTTAGGTCCCAATCCAGCAAATAGCTCCATTAGGGAGAATCCCACCCTATGTCCAGTGGAACTAATTGCTAAGAGATGTTGGGAAGACCAAAAGTATAACTGGGTTCAAAAAAGAACTAAACAAGTTCATGGAGGATAGGTTCATCAATGGCTATTAGATAATATGATCAGGGATGCAACCCCATGCTCTGAGTGTCCCTAGCTTCTGATGGCCAGAAGCTGGGAGTGAACGACAAGGGACATCCAGGGCCGGCTTTAGGCTGATTCCCCCAATTCTGGGGAATTGGGCTCCGCACCTAAGAGGGGCCCCGCAACATCCGTCGGCGGCACTTCGGTGGGAGGTCAGTAGCTGGCGCTTCTGCTGCTGTCTCGGCGCGGTACTTCGGCAGCAGCTCAATAGCTGCCGCTTTCTCGGTGGCATTCCGGTGGCGGGGCCCGGTTGGAATCAGGCCTCACACTTGCTAAGGCCGGCCCTGGGGACATCAATTACTGATTGCATTTTCTGTTCATTCTTTCTGAAACATCTGCCATTGGCCACTGTCCAAAGACAGGATACTGGGCTAGATGAACCATTGGTCTGAGCCAGTATGGCCATTCTTCTGTTCTTAATTAGGCAGCCCAAAAAAGAATTTAAAGAGCAACTAGCAAAGGACCCACAAATTAACAGCAAAAACATTTCTAAATACATCAGGAACAGGAAGCCTGTCAAAAAGTCAGGGGGCCATTGGATGATTGAGGTGCTAAAGGGGTGCTCAAGGAAGACAAGATCATTACAGAGAAGCTAAATTAACTCTTTGCATCAGTCTCAGTGACTCCAGTTTGAATATCTCAGTCAGACGGCCAGCACCATAAACTCCCGTGGCATCTGAATGCCAAGCTGAGATCTTTGCTCAAGTACCAGCAATATGTTATCAGAACTTAATTCACAGTTCTGCCGATGCGTGATTTCTCATAGTGATGTTGTCTCTGCTGGGCTATGAAGGGCCACAGAGTAAAAACTTACTTTGGTCAGCAACATCTGACACAGGAAGCAAGTCTATTAAGTAAGGAGAATCCATTTTTACATAGTCAGTTTTCAGATGACCATTTTCTATCTCAAAATGTGTCATTCAGAATGGGGGAATTTTTTATTAGACCTCATCATGACAAATAAAAAAGGAACTGATCACAGAACTCAACATTAATGGAAAATTAGATACAAGAGATCATGACTTGGTCACATTTATAATGTGCAAACAGAATAAAGTCTAGACCAGTGATGTATATATTCGATACTTTAAAGGGGCCAATTTTAAAAAGCTGAAAACAATTTGAGCCAACTCGTGAAAATGTGAATGATAATTGGGAACTGTATAAGAATACTTTACTACATGCCCCAAAAGCCACAATCGAGGAAGAAAGCTGTATAGGTTAAAAAAAAAACCCTAGTTTAGAGGGGCAGTGAAGGCACCTGTAAATATATATATATCAAAAGGAAGAAAGACGTTTAAAGGAATGACTATATATCAGAAGCTAGAAATTTTGGAAAATTGATAAGGAAAGCAAAGGGACCCAAGCAGAAATACATGGCCAGCAGAGTTAAGGATAATAAGGAGTGTTTCAGTATATTAGCAACAAAAAGAATTTTAATTATGGCATTGGTCCATTACTCAATGGAAATGATAGAATTATCAATAATAATGCAGAAAAGGCAGATGTGTTCAAAAATATTTCTGTTCTATACTTGGGTAAAAAAAAAAGATGATGTAGTCATGTCATAGGAAATACTCTTTGCACTCCACTAGTATCTCAGAAGGATGTTAAACAGTGGCTACTCAAGTTAGATATTTTCAAACCAGCATGTCTGGATAACTTGATTCCAAGAGTTTTAAATGAGCTGGCTGAGGAGCTTCCTGAATCATTAATGTTAATTTCCAATAAGTCTTGGAACACCGAGAAAGTTCCAGAAGACTGGAAAAAAACTCATGTTGTGCCAATATTTAAAAAGGGTAAACATGATGACCAGGTAATTATAGGCCTGTCAGTCTGACACTCATCTCCGCTAAGATACTGGAGTGGCTGATATGGGACTCTATTAAAAGAATTAAAGGGGGGTAATATAATAAATGTCAATCAACTTGGGTTTATGGAAACTAGATGCTGTCAAACTAACCTGAGATCTTGTTTTGATCAGCTGTCAAGTTAATAAAGGAATAGTGTTGCTGTAATATACATAGACTCCTGTAAAGCATTTGACTTGGTACCACATGACCAGATATGGCAATCACCTGCACTATCTTACTATATAAGTATGTGTATCATTGTGGGCCAGGGATTGTAAATAATAACATGGAAGAGGTAACTACAGTTCCTTCAGGAACTAAGAACAATGGGGGGGGGGGGCGGGAGAGAGACAGGTGATTAGGTAAATTAACTCAGATTGTAACATCTCCAGAGAAGCACCACCTCCCTGGGCGATGCTTGCATATATTAGTTCAAATTTTATTCCAGAGGCCGACAGACAAAGAAAGGACTTTTGGATAAATAGCCTGAGTTGAAACTGACTCAGGGCTTTCCTTCTGATCCAGCAAATAGAAAGGACCTTTTATTCCCGGGATGGGAGGAAGGTTTTGAAGGACTGATACCTGCCATTGGGGTGGAGTTGGAGTGGGGTGACCTCTGGCGAGCTTTTTAGCATGCATGTAAATCCTTGTATTATTTTAATCTGTGTTTTAATGCTTTCATTTTAAGAATAAATGTGCTTGCTTAGAAAGGGCTGCGTGGTAACTTACAACTGTGGGCAATTCCAACTGTTCATAGCCTCTGAGGAGAAAGCAAAGTGCAGACACAGGCCAGTTTAGGCCATCTGGCTTGCCGGGGAACTCACAGTGTACACAGGGAACTATGCAGCCTAGAAAAACCCTGGTCAGGAGAAAGAGAGATGTTCTGCCCAAGAGAGATGACGGCTGACAAACCAGGAGCCCAGAATGGGTGCCATTGCAGGATCATGATGGGGAAATACAGGTGCAGTTGCCCTGAGATATCAATTTAACAATCCACACATTAAATGGATTAAGTATCAGAGGGGTAGCCGTGTTAGTCTGGATCTGCAGAAGCGACAATGGGTCCTGTGGCACTTTATAGACTAACAGAGGTATTGAAGCATAAGCTTTCGTGGGTGAATACCCCCTTCTTCAGATCCGAAGAAGTGGGTATTCACCCACGAAAGCTTATGCTTCAGTACCTCTGTTAGTCTATAAGGTGCCACAGGACCCTTTGTCACTTCATTAAATGGATTAAAAGCTGGATAACGATTAGGTCTCAAAAAGTAACTTTAAATGGGGAATCATCAAACGGCATGTGCTTCTAGTGCAGTCCCAGAGGGATCAGTTCTTGGCTCTAATTTAACATTTTTATTAATGACCTGGAGGGAAACATAAAATCATCACTGACAAAGTTTACAGATGATACACACATTGGGGGAAACAGTAAATAACAAAGAAGACAGATTATTGATACAGAATGATCTGGGCCACTTTGTAAGATGGGCACAAGCCAACAATATGTATTTTTAATATGGCCAAATATAAATGTATATATCTAGGAACAAAGAATATAGGCCATACTTACAGAATGGGGGACTCTATCCTGAGAAGCAGTGACTCTGAAAAAGATTTGGTTGTCATGGTGGATAATTAGCTGAACATGAGCTTCCAGTCTGATGCTGTGGCCAAAAAAGCTAATGTGATCCTGAGATGGATAAATAGGGGAGTCTTTAGTAGGAGTAGAGAGTGGTTATTTTACCTCTGTATTTGGCACTGGTGCAACTGCTGATGGAATGCTGTATCCAGTAGTCAAGAAGGAGGTTGATAAACTGGAGAGAGTTCAGAGAAAAGCCACAAGAATGACTGAAGGATAGAAAACATGTCTTACAGTGATAGACTGAAAGAGCTCAATATATTTAGTTTAGCAAAGAAAAGATTTTGGGGTGACTCTAAATACCTGCACAGGAAAGAAATATTTAATACTAGGCACTTCAATTGATCAGAGAAAGGTATAACACTATCCAATTGCTGAAAGTTGAAATTACACAAATTCAGACTGGAAATATGGTGTAAAGTTTTAATTACTCTCACTGTTAACTATTGGAACAACTTACCAAGGATCATGATGGATTCTCCATCACTGACATCAAGATTGGACATTTTTCTACAAGATGTGCTATAGGAATTATTTTGGGGAAGTTCTGTGTTATACAGAAGGTCAGACTAGATGATCACAATGGTCCCTTCTGGCCTTGGAATTTATGAATCTATGAATCGCTTAGTGTAGTTTTGATAGAATTTCCTAGTTATTCATTTAAAAAATAAAAAAAGAAATTTTATAATCTGGATCTATTTTTAAGATATTTCCAGAGTCTCCTGTCCTGAACAAGATGCAAACTCAGTGAGGCAATTGGCCTGATTCTGAGTTGAGCTCCACTGTTATAAATCCAGAGTTACTGTCATGCTGTCAGGATTCCCTCCCCACTCTGGGGTACAGATGTGGGGACCTGCATGAAAGACCCCCTAAGCTTATTTCTACCAGCTTAGGTTAAAAACTTCTCCAAGACACAAATTTCTTTCTTGCCCTTGGTATCGCTGCCACCACCAAGTGATTTAAACAAACATTCAGGAAGGGCCACTTGGAGCCCTATTTTCCCCAAAATATCCCCATAAGCCCCTACACCCCCTTTCCTGGGGAGGCTTGAGAATAATATTCTAACCAATTGGTTACAAGTGAGCACAGATCACCCCCCCTGGGTCTTTAGGACACGGAAAATCAATCAGGTTCTTAAAAGAAGAATTTTGTGTTTAAAAAAAAAGGTAAAAGAATCACCTCTGTAAAATCAGGATGGAAGGTAACTTTACAGGGTAACAAAAAGATTTAAAACACAGAGGGATTCCCCTGTAGGAATAACTTCAAAGTTACAGAAAACAGGAATAAAACTCCCTCTAGCATAGTGAAAATTCACAAGCTAAAACAAAAGATAACCTAACGCGCCTTGCCTTGCTTACTTACACTTTTTGTAATATTAGAAACTCGTTTCAGGATGGTCTGTAGGAGAAGAAGTTTTCTGTCTGGCCCCTCTCAGTCCCAGGACAGAGCACACAAAGAGCACAAACAAAGCCTCACACCCACCCCCCATTTGAAAGTATCTTCTTTTCCCATTGGTCCTTTTGATCAGGTGCCAAACAGATTATTTGAGCTTCTTAACCCCTTACAGGTAAAGGAGGAATTCTAGGCTACCCTTAGCTGTATGGTTATGACACATGCTAAGCTCAAATCAAAGCTGATTTTCACTGAAAAGCACTTCTCCTCCCTAAGGACTATTTTCCTGACAAATATCAACTTGCTACCCCAAAATGTTTCTGTGCTATAACTGTTCAGAGAATGTATTTCACTCCCATTCTCCTTGTTTTTAAAATAGATCAATAACTTTTTTGCTTACAATTAAACAAAACAAAAACCATTCAACTAAAATAAAAGCAAACTGGGCTTCAAAAATTTCACCCCCAAAAGTGAATATTTTGGAAAGTACAAGGAATTAAAAATAAAAGATTAAGATGGAATAGCTTTGAGAACCATAACTGTAGTAATTGCAATACTTGTGCTCCTCCTGTCATGTTCTGGCTTTATTATTTTCAGATCCGCATGAGCATTTTTTCAAATTGAAGAAAAGGAAGAAAAGTTTTTATTATCTTCCAGATTAGAAAATGCTCATATGCTCTTTGCATATTAAAGAGTAACTGAAGTGAACTATCTGAAAAACACTTACCGTGTCTGCAGCATGAGAACCACCTTTTGTTGTCTGTCTTTTTCTGGAAGACCTAAGATACAAAACAAATGCTATTTGAACAACAGTGTGTGAACAAGCTGAAATTGTAATTATTTGCATGGTTTTGAGAAGATGCTTATTAAAATCTATCAAACTAGCTGTGCTACATGACAGAATATTAATGATCTATGTAATCAGGTTTCTGAATTTCAGATTAAACCAGTCTGGGTGACTGGGTTGCTCTTTCACCTTCAGTAACTGGCATCAATGTGCAAATGCTGGCTCCTGCCAGCCTCTTTCTCTCTGGAATTCCTCACTCCGGGTTTGCCATAGCACTTCATATAAATGTTGATCCCTGAAAGGGGACTGATGCTAAACTGAGGTTTGGCCAGTTGAAAAAATGCCAATAAAAGCACCTAAGGCACCAGAGTAGCCTACCAGCTGTGGAAGACTGCAGGCAGAAGGGAAACTGAGGCAGATGAGGTACCCAATGCAAGATCAGATAAGATGCTCCTACAGGCACACACAAGTCTCTTATTAAATCTGCAGGCAGCATGCTATTACAATAGATCCAGAACAAACTAAAATACTCCGATGACCAGGGAAACTAGTCTCCGGACTGTACCAGGTGAATTTTAGAAATAGGATAATCATATGTTTTTCTTTATTGAAATAAACAGGATATTAGATGGTGTGGAGATCCCATCAGATTCTGAGCTAATCATCCCTTTGTCATTTTATCTTTTTAGCTTTGTGTAGCCTCCCTCTGAGACTGACGGGGAGGAACGGCCATGCACCCACACACTCTGTAACCTTAACTCTGCATTAACTTTTTTCTACATTGAATTTCCTTTCTTTAAAAAAAAAACAAAAATGAATTTCTCTCTGCTTAGTAATAGCATGTAAATGGTCCCAATTAGGCACTACAGTGGTAACATCTATGAGGAAAACTGGGGAGGAAGGCCAGCTCCCACCTATGCTGCTACTAAAGCCAGTCAAAAGTTTTCACATGGAAAGTTTTCCAGCAGAAAAAATGAAAAATTTTGTTCTCACTGATTTTTTTGCAGAAAGACTTCAATTCTGATGGAAAAAAACATCAATCAGAATTCACCAGGTGTACAGACACGGCTTTATTGATTTCTGCAAGTGAATCATTCTTCGACAGAGCTAGGGATGTACACTGATCTGGTAGAATGGGCTGTAGCTCTAGGAGGGGGCTTGGAATTATCAATCTCATAAAATAAAATGCAACCAGAAACCCATTTGGAGAGTCTTTGGGTTGAGACAGGGGCTTCTTTAACTCTGTCCCTGAAAGCAAAAATCTGGGAGATAACCCCCTAATGCATTTTCCTATCTCTAGATAGACAGGACTTTAATTTTCTAAGGTGTGAAGAGAAGTTTATTCCCTGCAGTGGTGAGATTTAGATTAGAAATGGATGGGATGGGTTACTCACCTTGTAGTAATTTGAGTTCTTCGAGATATGCTATCCCTATGTATAGTGCACTTCAAGGTTGCGCATGTGCTCCATGCACCCAGGGCCAGAAATTTTTCCCTCGCAGTGTCTATCTAGGTCCATGCATGCACTCCTGCTCTTCTCATGCTCTGCACTGAGGGAATAAAGGGGGCTGCCAGATTGCTACCATTTTTGTTCCTTCTCTACTGATAGACCCCCAGGAACCTAGGCAGTGCAGAAGGCGGGCAGGTAGTGCACTACATATAGGAACAAAACATCTCAAAGAACTCAAGTTACTACAAAATGAGTATCCCATTGTCCTTCAAGTGCTCGTATCTGGTGCTGGAGCCCTATGCACACCAAGGAATACCACACTACCTCTTCCCTACTAGAGTAAGGTTTTGGGTGTAACACAGGTGAGTGAATACATTGGTTGATGTGAAAGTCCGACATCACTTGCTGGATGAATTTTCAATGCAGTCTCATGGATATGTTTTCCTTGCGGAAAAAACTGTATGAGTGGGTCTGCCACAAGTACTCCTAACTCTCCAACCTTTCTGGCCAATGTGATAGTGACCAAGAATGCTACCTTCATTGAGCACTGTAGCAGAGAGCACGATGATAGAGACTCAAATGGCAACTTTGTTAGGGTTGATAAAACCAGGTTAAAGTCCCAGTCTGGTGCAGAGTTAGCCAATAGAGGAAAGGCTCTAATCAGATCCTTCAGGAAACAGGATGTGACTGGATGAGAAAATACAGAGTAGGTACCTACCAGTGGCTGATGGCCACCAGATGTTCCCTGAGGTAACTGTGAGACAGTCCCATGGATTTTAAGGATATTAGGTAACCCAGCACGCCTGAACTCTTTGTTTGTAAAGCGGACATTCCTCGTTGGTCACACTAAAACATAATCTTTTCCACTTTGCTACGTAACATTTCCTGGTAGAGTCTTTTCAAGTAGTGCTTTGGATAGCCTGGACGTCAGCCAAGCAAGCCTTTTTAGGTCTAACATCTATTACCCTCAGTAATAGGGGAATGAGGGAACACATAATTTCAGGGCTACTGACCATTATATAAGGAAAGTATTGCCCTGAGAGCCTGGGTTGCAAGCACCCTGGAGCACAGCTCCCTGCACTGTTTGTTCATATGTGACCCAAAAAGATGTGTGGTTGCGAAACCCCACATCTGAAACACCTCCAGTAAAGTCAGGTCATTCCACTCACACTCTATGGAGAAGTGTCTACTCAGGTAGTCTCCAATGGTATTCTGGATTCCAAGCAAATGGACAATGGTCAGGGTAATCTGCTTAGGTATGCACCAGTACCACAGGGCGATGGCCTCCACACAAAGCTGTGAGAAGTGTGCTCCTCTTCACTAGTTGATATAATAGATCAGTGTCACGTTGTCCGATAATACCTGGACTGACTGGCTGCGGATGTGGGGAAGGAATTGCTCAGAGAACAGGCTGATCACTCTCAGTTCCAACATGTCGATGTGGAGCATAGGCTCCTGAGGAGCCCAAGTCCTTTGCATTACCTGCCGCTCCATGTGGGCCCCCGAACATATAAGGGATGTATCCGTGGTCATAGTCTTTGTGGGAGCAGGGAGTTGAATGGTACCTCCTCACCACACACAGACACACAGTTTCTTTTTTCCTCCCAACAAATAAGGGATGCTAAGACCCTCTTGGAGAACATGACTAATAAATAGAGACCATGTTTGCTTGGCATGTATACAGTCCATAACAAAGCTTGTAGCCATCTCAGCTGGAGCCTTGGGAAGAGGGTCAACATGTCACTGCAAGCACCAAAAAGGGCCAGGCAGGATTACACCGACATTCTGATACTCATGCAGCTTTCCCGTCTGAGTCTGACGATGGAGAGGGAGTGATCTTGTGTGTGACATATGGTAGAGTTCTCATGCTGCCAGTACTAAAATATCCTTGGAATTTCTAATAATAATCAATAATTTCCTACAGCAAAAAGTGTTGCAGCCAACATGGGGGAATTTTATAATAGACCTTGTCCTAACAGCTAGGAAGGAACTGATCACACAACTAAAAAGTAATGGTAGCTTAGGTACAAGAGAACACAACTTGATCACATGTATAACATGAAAGCA
This sequence comes from Macrochelys suwanniensis, assembly GCA_033296515.1. Taxonomy (NCBI): domain Eukaryota; kingdom Metazoa; phylum Chordata; order Testudines; family Chelydridae; genus Macrochelys; species Macrochelys suwanniensis. The sequence goes on from CM065775.1 coordinate 11,578,887, forward strand.
GAATAAAGTCCGGAAACCTGGTGTGTTAATAGGGCCAATTCACAAAGCTAAAAACAATTATGTGCCAAATCAGCTGGAAGGAAGTATTTAATCAGAAAAATGTGAATGATAATTGGGAACCATTTGAGAATATCTTACTAAATGCCCAAAAAGCCACAGTTGAGGGAGAAGGCTGAGCTGATTTAAAAAGCCAATCTGGTTTAGAGAGGAAGTGAAAACAGCTGTAAAAATTAAAACAAACTAATATATAACAAATAGAAGAAAGTGGAAGTTGATAGTAATGAATATAAACCAGAAGTGAGGAATATTGGAAATTTGATAAGGGAAGCAAAGGGACACAAGCAGAAATCTATGGCCATGAGCGTTAAGGACAATAAGAAGGAGTTTTTAAAATATATTTGGAACAAAAAGAATCTGACAATGGCATTGGTCCACTATTAAATGGAAATTATAGAATTATCAATAATAAGGCAGAAAAGGCAGACGTGTTCAATAAATATTCTTGTTCTATATTCAGGTAAAAACATATATACAATATCATCATATAGTGATAGCAACACTCTTTCCATTCCACTGGTATCTCTGGAGGATGTTCAACAGAAGCTACTAAAGTTAGACATTTTAGAGCTGGCAGAGGAGCTTACGGGACTGTTAATGTTGATTATCAATAAGTTTGGAGCCTGGGGAAGTTCCAGAAGACTGGAAGAAAGCAAATGGTGTGCCAATTTTTAAAAAGAGTAAGTGGGATGACCTGCATAATTATAAGCTTCTCAGACTGAGGTTGATCTCGGGTATGATAATGGAGTGGCTGATATGGGACTCGATTAATAGAGAACTAAAGGAGTTCCTGCCTTCTTTGCTCGTAGATGTATACAACCCTCACTCTGATAAATAATCTCCATACTGCTGATTCCAGGGTGGACTTCTCCAAGTTCACCTTGAGATCTAGCCTGCTGAACAGGTCTAGGAGCCTGGTGTTTGCTTCCTGTGTTTCCTGGTAAGATTGTTTCTTTAAAAGCCAATCGTTCTAGTAAACTGCCACTACCTACAGTACTTTATTGAAAACCTTCTGGCCAAGTCATTCTTTAGTCTCACCCCTTTCAGGGTAAGTCAGCATCCACTCCAATCACAGTCTTGCAGCCTTGTTCCAGGCTTCTAGAGTGACTCTAGGTTCACTAGGCCATATGATGCTTATACAGAGCCTTTGTTAGGGTCTCCCTTGTAGTCTGTAGGGGAACTCGGTCCCACCCTCTACCCCGAGGTCCAACCCTAAGGTCCACTTCTTCAGATCTCCTGCATCTTCCATGGACATCTTCCTGCTGTGGCCTGCTTAAAAATACTCTTCACTATCCCTCTTAAAGCCTCAAAAGAAAGGTAACAAAGGACGAACACAATAAAAAATAGTCCCAACATGTCCCTGACCTCCATCCTTTCAGGATATACCTGAGAAGCTGTAGCCCAGATCAGTATCCTCAGGAATGTATCCAGAAATGTTTGCAGAAGCCCCCTGGCAGTGTCATCCTCTGCAATACTCCTTCCTGGGAACTAGTGGGGTGTGATATGTCCACCTCCTATGGCTGGGTCTTTTTGAACTGGGCTTCTCACTTTTTAATCTCCTGCTCCAGGATTGGCATGCCTTGCAGGTGCAGCATGGTGGGGCTGCCTGAGGACAAAACTGCATTTTAACCCCCTTCTTGCCTGGTGTGGGGTTTGTACACTCCATCACAGGGCAGGAGACAGGAAGAGATGGGCATGCTTTCATAGTGGGGACAGTGGTGAGGAATGTGACACAGGGAAATACTTTTTGGAGTGTCTGTTATTTTGTATAATTCTGGGTTTCTCATAAAAACGGCCACACTGGGTCAGACTAAAGGTTCATCTAGCCCAGTATCCTGTCTTCCGACAGTGGCGAATACCAGTGCCCCAGAGGGAATGAACAGAACAGGTAATCATCAAGTGATCCATTCCCTGTTGCTCATTCCCACCTTCTGGCAAATAGGTTAGGGACACCATCCCTGCCCATCCTGGCTATTAGTCATTGATGGACATATTAGCTCTCATACTACTAAATAAAGAGTAGTGGTGTTTTGGAATGCTTTGCCAAGTCTGTGTAGGTCTATTGGCTTTCACTAGAGGTACCCCTGAAGAGGTAAACTGTAAACCAGAAAACTCAGTGGAATTCTGGGGAATGTGCAAAAGCTGTTGGGGGAAACTGCACTAGTTTCATGACCTAGGCATTTGGACTGCAGGGGTCACTTCTGCCAAGAGCGGTGTCAGACTTGAGGTCTGCTCCAGGAGCGTGTGGCTAGAGGCACAAAGCCAGGAGCAGTGTCTAAAATCAATCCTTCCTCAGCAAGGAAAGGACATGTGGGATTTAATGTGTGGATTAGAAGTGGGCAAAAAGTGTGCGTGTGGGGGGTCTCTTTCTGTTAACATTGTCATGGTTTTAAGAAAATTTAACCACAAAGCTGGACAGAATGTCAAAACCAAAAAAAAAAAATTTGCAGAAAGGACTTTGAAGAAAAAACACTTTTAGACAACCAAAACAGTATTTTAGCCTCTCAGCTATCCTCCAGGTAGGCTCTAATCAATTTCACAAGAAATTGACAAGAGGCTGCCAGCCCTGCTGCTGGAGAGGCAGAGAGCCTCTGTTTCCCTGCCAATTCCCTCAAGTTCCCAGAGCAAGAAAGGTGCTATCCTGCCGCTAGGGTGACCAGACAGCAAGTGTGAAAAATCGGGACAGAGGGTGGGGGGTAATAGGAACCTATATAGGAAAAAGACTCAAAAATCGGGACTGTCCCTATAAAATCGGGACATCTGGTCACCCTACCTGCCGCTCTCCCTGTCTGTACCCTAGAGCCATCTGGGAAAGTGGGGAGGCAGAGCTTCTGATGGTCTGCCTGTCTGTCGCCTTGGGGATCAGAGAAAGGTGGGAAGGTAAAGCACACCAGTGCTGTCCTTCCCCATCCCCTGGCACTGGGGGAAAATGGTGTTTGATTAAGGTTTAGTTGAATCTGTACTAGATTTGATGAAACATTTCATTCTGCCTAACTGGCATCTTCTGATTAAACTCAGTTTTGGCAGAAAATTTCTAACAAGCTCTAGTTTGGGTTTCCTCAGAGCAGTCTGGAGAGTGTCCAGCAGTGGGGAGCCTAACCAGATCTGTGGCAGCATCCTAGGCTAATAATGGACCAGGTTAGGAAATGTAACAGAGGTGCTCTTGCAGGTGGCCAGCAATGCATGGCAAGTTTACAACCAAGTGTAACGCTGTGGGAGCAGGGATTATAAATGTCACAATCTTATCATATACTGTTAACATGAATGAAATTTTACTTGCCTGCTAAAGAGCTGAGCAATTTGAGCTCTTTTATGCACAGCAAAGCTGATAAGCAGAAGAAGAAGAAGTATGCTTCCAATTGCTATTCCCATAATGAGAATGTCACTACTGGACACTTGGAAAGAAAGAAACAGACACAGAACATTACACTTTGTTTGCACTTAGGACTTACTCATGTAACTGTAACAAACATTTCCGTAGCAACTGAGGCTCATCCCTCTGTGAAGTGTGCAGGCATCACACACACATACAGCTATCTCATATGTACATTATCTAACAATACCAGTAAAGAGGGCCTCCAAATTTGTTTTGTCTGCACACAAGGTGCCAGCATTGCTGTACGTTTCTGCTGTGTATTACCCCTAATCATGGAGACCACGTGTTGTCAACAGCTGGGCAGGCAGTGTGACAGAGTTACATGGTAGGCATATTGCACATGAATTTGTGATGTAATATAGATCTTACCCCCACCCCCACCCCCCGCGCAAAAAAAGACCAATGCAGTTTCAGGCTGTGTATGTACAAGCATCTGATCTTGGAGCAAGGAGGGAATACTTCTTTCTGTCTGGGCCTAGGGGGACCACAACTAGAATTGTGTTAATTTTTCAGCACTAGAGTACCATATAGATATTGAGTAAAGAAAAAATAACAAAACTATCAGGGATCTTGAGGGACTGATTCAGAAAGAAAAAATAACAGAGATAAAAATGTATAGCTTGGTTGAGCAATGACTAAGGGGAAACATGACAACAGTCTACAATTACATACGCATTCTCAAATGAGATATGAGAATGATCTGTTTCTGCCAATCTTGGTAATTCAACTGGAATACCCCAGCAAAGGGTAGCTGCCACTGTGGGAGAGGCAGTCTCTCAAACACCTGGGTCCCAGGCTATATAGAGCTTTAAAGATTATACCCAACATCCAGAACTATAGCCACAAAGAACAGATACCCAGTACAGGTCACACAACATTACTGTGATATGCCAATACCTAACTTACTCAGTTCAAGAAGCGACCCACTGTATTCTACACCTACTACCTTCTGGGGGCAGATTCGTACTCACAAGAAGCATGGACGCTACAGTGCAACTCCACGGCAAAGGAGTATATGGGCCAGACAGGGTCCCCCCAGTGACCATCCCATGGACATAGAGAAGCACTTCTCTATGACACTGGCACTAACACTCAAGGGTCCACATGGGAAAAGAATTCTGGGAGATACATATACTGCAGAGCAACAGCCTGAACTCATGTCTCTGGCTGCTTCCAGCTATCTCCATGATGTCAGTAGCACCAGAGTATACGTAACTGCATATTTGTGCAGGAGGGGATTACATGAAGGTGTGTTCAAGTTGCTGGAGGAGAAGCTAGGAATTGCTGTGTTGAGGGAGAAAGAACATTTATTGACCTTAAGGTAATGGTGGTTCTTCAAGACATGTTGCCCACATGTATTCCACTTCTGGTGTGCGTGTGGTCCAGGCACTCAAGACAGGATAATTTTGGCCAGCAGTGTCTCCTGAGTCTCCAGTGTCTTGGCTCTACCCTGGCCAGCCCATCTCCTCCAAGGGTATAAAGGTTGGATTGGGCCAAACCGTCTCTCAGCTCCTTCACCAATACAGAACCCAACTGTTGTAGGATTCCATAGAAGTGGGGAAGGAGAGTGGGTCATGGAATACATATGGACAACACATCTTGAGGAACAACAGTTACTGTATGAAAAGTAACTGTTCTTTCTTCTTTGATGTTTGCAGTGTAGTTGTAGCCATGCTGGTCCCAGGATATTAGAGAGACAAGGTGGGCAAGGTAGTATCTTTTATTGGACCAACTTCTGTTGATGAAAGAGACAAGCCTCTTCAGGAACTGAAGAAGAGCTCTGGATAAGCTTGAAAAGTTGTCTGTTTTACCAACAGAAGTTGGTCCAATGAAAATTATTGCCTCACCCACCTTACTCTTTTGAGTAAATGTGCACATGTATTCCCTACTTCTGGTGACCCACAAGCCATGACCTCATAGACAGGAGGCCGGTACTCAGAAACCACCTAAATAAGGACTGAAGGATAGCTTTGCCAAAGTGGACATTAGATCTTGAGGCCTCAAATAGCGAATAGTCAGGGACTAGACTGTCAGTTCTCATAGCATGGGGAGAAATTCTGGGAAGGTTAGATGAATAGCTCTAGCACATTTTTCTGAAAGTGAGTTTCTTTAGGGATCTAGTGGGTTTGGGTCTGAACGTGGTCCAGGTGAGTTCCCCACCCAAGTGTGGGAGCATCCATCACCAGCTTCTTGGTGGGTAGAGGTGGAGAAAATGGTACTCCTTTGCATACCTGGAGAAGATCCTTCCACTAAGTTAATGATGAGAGAGGACTTCTCGGCCAACCTGCAGCCTCATGTCAATGTGATGTCTGTTGAGAAGATATAATAATTTTCCAATTTTGATGATCCTTGCATGCAGCACAGGAAAAGCCGGCATGCTGTGTTACATATATACAGGGGAGCATGTGACTAAGAAGTCTGAGACAGACTCTTTCTCCAGGGTTTCAGGGTAAGCCGGCAGTTGGCTGAGATGTACTATGGTATTGAATCCATCCTGCGGCAGATATGCCTTTGCTATTGTGGAATCTACTGCTCTGCGAATTCTGTTCTCTGAGTTGAGAATAAAAAATGATTTTTCCTTGTTGATTGTGAAGCCTACTGTGGTGAAAAGTTGCAAGATCTGATGGATGGAGTCATTTACCTGCTGTGTTGATCTTCCTTGAATGAACCAATCATCAGTGTACAGGAATACCCATAGACGTGGGAACTAAGGGTGCGGTGGATACTGTAGCATCCCCAGGTTTTACTGTGAAAAGTTTTCTGGTGCTGTCACAAGGAAGCATTATTTTGCAATTCTTGAGAATCCCAGAGCTGTGCTGTACCTGTGAGAGGTGAGCAGGAATTGTGCTTTTTTCACATTGCTATTGAACACACAGGTTCACAGTTTTGTTAGCTGGCTTTCAGCACCCCTGCTATAAAAAGTGTTCCAGCACCACAGGGAATACCTGGGTCCCCTGCTTTCTCAGGTGAGCAGCCACTACTGCTAAGCACTTGGTGAAAACTCTTGGAGTGGTTGCTAGACTGACGGGCAGGACTCTGTACTGATAGTCAAATTTCCCACTTGCAATCTCAGGTACTCTCCCGTATGTGCCAGGTGAACTGTGTAAAAATATGTGCTCTGCAGGTTGAGAGCTGAAAACCAGTCATGAGGAGAGGCTAGGGATACCATCCTGAACATGAAATGGTGGGTGAAGGCACTTAGCCATCTAAGTACAGGAGTGGATGCCAACCCCGCTTCTTCTCCAGGACTGGAAAATAATGTGAATGTAACCCCAAGGAACTTACCTAGGTTCCTGAGGCTCTGTGTGCTTGTAACTCAGGGAGAGCCATGCTATCCCTGGGAGGAAGGGGAAACTCAGGGCAGAATCAAAGTCTGCTAGGCAATCAAGAGGGAGAGAGGAGAGACACTATTTACAGCGACAGGGGCCCCTGTTGGTTCTGGGAAGGATAAGAGTTGAGTCAGCTCAGAGGAGGAGCATTGCCTGAGAGAAGTGGGTGGAGGGGCAATGTCAAATGACTGACAAGTGAAAGCCTGCGAAGAGCCACTCTGGGAGCACTTTGAGAGGGGAGAAGCTATTCTGGAGTAGTTTGGAGCTAGCCATAGAAGGTGAAGGACTGTCTGTGTGGTGAGCTGGTGAGTCGCAGGCCTGCATGCAGGATTTCCCCTGAGAACTGGCCTCCTTGGACCTAGTAGCAGCATCCCTCAGCTCGGTCCTTTCCCTCTTTAAGGTGACTCCCAGTTTAAAGAATTTTCTTGGGAAAACTCCCCACCCAGCCAGGCTGAGTTAGCGCTTCAGCTCGCTAGGTCAAATCAATAACCCCATGGTAGGCTTTGCTCTGGCTGCTAGTCCAGGGTTGCCCACCTGCAGTGAGTGTATCTGAGCACTAGAGTAGGAGGCTAAAGTTAGGATTTTAGTATAGTTATTGTAATCAGAACCTTGAACCCTGCATCCCTTTTTGGTGAGGGGAAATCCTGGGAATGGAAGCAGCATGACTTCTTCATGAAGAGGACGACTGCCAGCAGTGATCAACAGCCCCTCTGCACTGACTGGGGAGTCCAGACTCATCTTTGTACTGAGGATCATTCACGGAGTTGTGAGTGCACCATCTTTTAGATGGTCAGATAAATTGTTCTGGAGACCCCCTGCTCTCTAAACTGTGTCCTCAAGCCAGGGGTAAGTGTTTGGAGCTTTTATTACTTGCTGCCTATTAAATTTGGGACACTGTTTTTTACGTGTACTATATCAGGTCACTCTGCATCTTGAAGTCTTTAAACCATGATTTGAGGACTTCAATAGCTGAGACATAGGTGAGAGGATTATTCCAGGAGTGGGTGGGTGAGATTTTTGTGGCCTGCATTGTGCAGGAGGTCAGACTAGATGATCATAATGGTCCCTTCTGACCTTAAAATCTATGAGTCTGACACGGGAAATTCATGGGCACCGATAACCCTGAGAGTACTGTTTTACCTGGTTACATTATATTTACTTCCTGTAAACCCAGAAGTAAAGGGCACTGGGGTCTGGGAGGGTCATGGGGCCAGCGGAGGGCAGAGGGCGCTTCGAAGGCTGGGAAGAGCTAATTCCCAAGACAACCAGTGGGAGGCGCTGCACCGGTGAGTCATCACTTTGCTACAGTAAGACAGAGAAATTCTACATAAGAAAGAAGAAAAATTCCAGGGGGCTAGGTAGGAACATAATAGGGACCACTGAGATAGGTAGAAAAAAGTGCATCACTTTCTTTCCACTACTCTTTTGCCTCTGTTGCCTATTTAGGGCCTATTTAGGTCTATTTATTCTGATACACTTATTCATGATATATAGTACCTGACCTCCACAAGATCCCACTGATCCATTTGTGAAGTAAGGTCCTACTTTTGTCGCCCACGGGTCTAGCTTTAACATTTATTTTATTTGGCAGTAATGCAAGAAACCTACAGGCCTGTAACCTGTAAGACATGGGCTTCAGCAGTTAGCATAAGGCTTGAGGCCTATGAACTATGGCACAGACAAATGGCCTAACGGTCACCCCTAAATTTTGGGGAACTGGAAATAGTGTGTGTAAGGGGGAATTTTGTCCATAACGACACCAGCTAACCACAGAAACATGAGCTGACACTGGTTTTTGGAGAGAACCTCCACAGATATCAGACCATAAGAGTGTCATAGCAACAAACTGATGTATACCATAAGTTGAGATCATTCATATACTACCTGTAGGAGGAGGGTACCTTAACATTAGTAGGATGAAGAAATACAAATAAGGAAGAGGGGAGAAACCCCTATTGAATAAGCATTAGACATAGTGGTGTCAGCGTAACATATTATAAAAGTTGCATCCAGGCTTGTGTGTGGGAGGAGAAAGAGATGTAGCCCTTGGGAGATGCCAGGATGATGGCCACTGGAGGTGATAAGGAAAGTGATGAGGAAGATAATGGTTAATATTTCAGATTGTTCTGATGGTGTGTGTATATGGATGTTCAGATGTACATTCTGTATTATCTCTATCCACTTTACTGGGTTTGAGTGTTTGTGACTTTGCTAAATTTATTAATAAACTTTTGTAGAAGAGGTCCTACAGTGTGAATTTTGCAACTGTGCACATTGGAGCTCCCATCTATACAGTAATTTTAATAATACTGGGCCTGATCTTGGGACAAGAACCTGTCAAATTTCAGAGTGATAACTGAGCATTCTTAAGTATAGTAACTCCTTGCTTAAGGTTGTAGTTATGTTCCTGAAAAATGCGACTTTACGAGAAACGATGTTAAGCGAATCCAATTTCCCCATAAGAATTCATGTAAATAGGGAGGGTTAGGTTCCAGGGAAATATTTTCACCAGACAAAAAACTATATATTATATAAATATATATACACACACAGTATACATTTTAAAGAAACAATTTGATACTGTACACAGCGATGATGATTGTGAAGCTTGGTTGAGGTGGTGAAGTTAGAGGGTGGAAGAGGGATATTTCACAGGGAATGCCTTACTGCTAAATAATGAACTAGCTTTTGGCTGAGCCCTCAAGGGTTAACACGTTGTTAATGTAGCTCACACTCTACAAGGCAGCAGGAATGGAGGGAGGAGAGACAGCATGGCAGGCAGAGACAGAGACACACACCCTGTATGTGGAAGAGAGAGAGAGATGTGCCTTGCCCCTTTAAGTAAGCTGACCCCACGTTTAAGTACATTGTCTTTTTAAGTGGATCAGGAAGTTGAGACAGCAGCTGCTGCCCCAAGCTCCCTCTGTCTCTCTCCATTCCTAGGTGTCCCACCTTGCTCTATATGGAGAAAGGGTAAGCGGGGTGCAGGAGCAGGGGGGAGGGGGACACCCTGACATTAGCCCCCCGCATTCCGCTCCCCCCTGCACAGCAAGCAGTAGGCTCCTGGGAGCAGCTCCAAGGCAAAGGGCAGGAGCTCCACATGGCAGTTGGAGAGGGACAGCTGAACTGCTGGCAATTGATAGCCTGCTGGGCAGCTGCTGCACAGGGAAATTAGGGGAGCAGGGAGCTGATAGGGGGGCTGCCGGTCCACCCGGGTTCCAAGCTCCCACCAGCTAGCTGCAACAGGCTGCTCTTCCTGCAAGCAGTGGACAAAGCAGGCCGCTGAAGGGAGCATTGCACAACTTTAAACGAGCACGTTCCCTAATTGATCAGCAGCTTAACAGCGAAACGTTAACCAGGACGACTTTAAGTGAGGAGTTACTGTAATCAATATAATTAATATATAATCTATGGATTGGGCTACACTTGGTATGAGTAAGGATATCAGAAACTGGCCTTTTGAGTGTTATATAAGTAATGACTTCCAGCTCCTTTCAAGGGTAGCCCCAAGCTGACCACATTGCTGTATCATAGCCTGGATGTGACAAAGGTGTGGGTGACAGCTGCAAGGACCACATTAGAATACAGGTTCCTGGCTTTAGACTACAAAACAGTATAAAATATAAAGTACTTAGTTTTTCACAACACTTACTATTGGTAGGTGGAGGGGGCCCACTGGAAACACTTCCTCCAAATCCTTTTAATTTACAGTCTGGAGGGGCCCAACCAAAATCACAATGGCAGTTTTTCTTACTGTTGCATATCTGAAATAAAATAAGGGTATAAATAACATGAACCAAATGAGTAATTTGATGAAAATACAACCTTCCTGAGCTCTTAGTGCATTCTAATTGCCCTGTACTGTATAGCATCACATACTAAATAAAAGGCAGCATGGTAGTTTCTTATCTGCTACTTTAGGTTTCTCCAATTCTCTTGATATGAGAACCAAGATAACTAGTTATCCAGAGTCTCCATCTTTGGCAGGAGGAGTTAACATACTGACTTTCGTTTATTAGTGTGCAATCTTATCATCTAGTAGCTGACCAAAAGATCTAAAAATTGAACCAACTTCTCTAACCAGTTAAAAGAGTTCTCCTTTAGTTTAACTTCTATAGGACTGTATTTTGGAGCTTAAATACAAGTTTAATAGGGTCATTGCATACCCAATCTGGTTGAGATCTCCAAGCCTTTGAAAATAGAATACACGATAGAGCAAATTTTCCCTAAGATGAGAAAATCCAATGTGTAAAGTTATTCATTTTTTATAAAAGACATTTTAATGTTATTGAAACCCTTACTGAAATCATGTGTGAAGCCTCAAGAGGAAAGATAGGGAGCAAGAAAGCAACAGCAAATTGCATATGGCAGAGTTGGTTTCTTCCTTCTTTCTGGCTTGTACTATAAAAAGTAGAGTTCTGGGCATTCTTATCTTGGAGGAGTGTGTTTTACCCTCAGAGCCACGTGAAGCTGGTTGAATTAGCCTGTAGGTTGTGAACACCATTTTCAGCCATGCAAATGCTATTCTTTCTATTTTTGCACTGCACCATCTGGTGCTAGGAATGCAATTTGGAAAGCAGGAGTTGGTTGGTTGACTGATGTAAGGTAGAGGAGGAGCCATGGGATTATAAAACAGGTTTTCTACTTCTAGGCATAAATCGAGGTCAGGACACAATGCTGGTTGTTATAATTTAACATTTACATTGCAGTAGTGCCTAAAGGACATAAGAAGGTTGGGCTCCCCTTGTGTTAGTGCAAAGAGCCTGGTTAGAAATTGGTTGAGCTCAGGTTAATATTCAGTAGTACGGTGACCTCCGGTTAACCCAGAAATCAGCCAGATGGTTTTTATACTGTGGAACTGTGTTTTAAGAAAGATTCTTAGTGAGGGTACAATTTGAATTTTTGTTACTAGAATGTCATAAACCACATTTATGAAGATGTGCTGGTGTGGAAAGTGCTATGTCAGCAGGAGAGAGCTCTCCGGATGTCAAAGTGCTGTTCACGCCAGCACTTTTGCTAGAGAAACTTACGTTGGTCAGGGGTGTGTTTTTTCACTCCCCGATTGACAAAAGTTTTACCAACAAAAGTGATAGTATAGACACAGCCTTAGTGAAGAAAGCAAGCTTTTTTTCCTGAGGGTTTTCCCATTCTGCTGACACTCTGGAGCCATTCAAGCTCTTCAGTGACAGAAAAAGGGCTGTTGGTCATTGGACTACCAGAAAATACAGAGTTTGTAAACATTCCTATGAAGTACATCTAGAAAAGCCATGCCACTGGGAGCAAGGGAAATTACTGTTCTATCATTTTCTTGTTGAAGAAGGGATGAAAATTGTTAGAGGACAAAACGAGATAATATAGAAGAGGAGAGATGGTTGTATGTGGATGAGAAACCTACTCAGAAGTAATAAAACTAATTAAGTATTTTGCACCATTTATCTGAGGATCAGAAAGGACTTTAATTATCAGAGATTTGCAAGCCTCATGCCCTTCTGTGAGGAATATGGGTTTTACTATATCCATCAGTAAACCAAGGAATCCCCAGGGATAATGATGGTGAAAAATGTTTTTTTATCACCTTATAATTTCAGCTGAAGACATCATCTCAGTTTTTTGTTGAGCAAAGTGAAGTGGCCAAATACAACTACATAGTATTTCTCTTCCTTCCTCTCTCTGTATGCAGCCTCCCCAAAGTCTGCTCCATGGTTGTTGTTGGGGGAAGAGAGAAGAAACAAGCTGTCTGTCCATCCCTTCCATCCCAGTGGGGGAGAAGATCCTGAGGGGTGAGGGGAAGAAAGAGGAAACACTCACAGAGCCCCTACCACAGGAAGGGGGGCAGGGAAGGCACAGACTGGGGGGTAATACAGAGCCCCTGGTATTAGGGAAGGGGCAGGGGGGGGTTGCAGGGACTTTCTGAAATAGAGGTGGACTGGAAGGTGGCGCACAGGGAACTTACAGAAAGAAAGGGGAGGGTATGAACCGATGGCTTCTCGCCTGGACCAGGGGGTTTGGCAGATGATCATCAATGTACTAACACTTAAAAAGGGGTTCATGAGTATTTAGTTTTTCCCCATATTTTCCCCACATTAGTGTTTGTCTCGTCTCCTGACAATTTCTGGAGCTGTTTTCCCCTAGGTATTTGTAGGAATACAAAGCTGGTGAACTATGGTTTTAAACTGAGTTTGGATGTTAGTGCAAGTGATAGGCCCAAAGCTCGTGACAAAAAAGAATGAGAAGAGGAAAGGTCAAAATGAGAAGAAAGGATGGTTTGTGTTAAATTTATAGTGACTCTTGAAATACCAACATTACCTTATGTAAGGTTTGGGTTCAGATACAGTAAATAATTCTTTAAAAATAAATAAAACATGGTTAATTGGGTACCAGGTGCAGTAACTTTATTATATATGCTTCTTTAATTTATTATAGTAGCTAGGGAGTAGCTCTCCAGTAGCTAGGGAGAAATACAGCAAAATAAGAAAAAGAAAAAAACCTGGAAAAGAGGGTCCAGCATTAATCTTGTCTCAACAGGTTCAGAGGACAGGGTTCAGCCATAAACTGCCTCATCCGGCTGATAACTAGCAATGACATTACTTGCTTATTATAATGTTATAAAAGGCAAACTTTTTAGGGATTCCATTGTCACAGCTTTTTCTTAGTCTTCTGCAGTCGTGCCAAGATGGAAAGGTTTCTTCCAAGCCTGATCCTATTGTGCATATTTGGGCAATGCTGATAACTGTACTGTTGCGGAAATATAAATGTGTAGATGCTGGTATTTGTATTTTGAATGTAATCAACACTGACTGGCCTTTAGACTAATAAAGGAATATTTGTGTAGAAACTAAGTCATGGTGAACCTTAGTGAATGTATCAGAAAAATTATTTCCAACGGAACCACTTCAGCATCCCAGTCTTCTATGGTGTCACCACACCTTTCTCTCCCTCTTTGGAATGAGCTGGGTCTGGCTTATATAGGTTTAGACCCCTCCCACACCTATCAGCTTCTGAAGGGATTACTTAATTGGACTCAGGTGCTTGGTTTTTTCCCCCTCCCCTATGTAGCAGTTCACTCTCTAAAAGAGGGATGCAAGACGGTGCAAGCAGTGAATTTGGCCTCCAGAAGCAATGAAGTGTGCAACACTCTAAATTCTATCCTTGTGAGCTCCAAAATGCATTAGTGTAATGTGCTTCACTTATGGCTATTCTTGAAGACCCCAGGGAACCTTCATCTTGTGCTTGCTATGAGAATGTAATACCTGAGTTTCTTGTTCTGCACTGACTCCCCAGCTGACTGTAAGGGCAACATATAGAAATAATTTATTAGCAATAAAATCCCAAATGGCATGAGATCTGGCTATTTTTCAGATCTTACTGTAACATGTGTCATGTGGGGCTTTTCATCAGATGGTACATAGTTGATAAGGTCCCGCCTCAAAATACTTAGGTTACTGCTTTTCAAGGTCTTCTCCAACTAAAATACTATTATTTGTCTAATGTGAGGCATCACTTTTAAGAGACTAAGTTCAGTGTTCTACATATTATACTCTGAAATTCTGAGGATGTTAAAATCTTTACTACTTACCCCTCTGTTATTGCATTTTGAGTAATTACAATCGTAATTCAGAATTGTTATATCGACACATGTCCTGTTTATACATATCTGTAAAAGTTCAAAAATAAATATATATATTAGATAATAGGATCATATTAGGAAAGCCTATGTTCTGACTGATTATTAAATGGGGAAACCATGCAACAAGTCAAAGAGAGAGGTTAATAGTAAATAACTGTTTTTGTTCAGAGTTTCTTAGCACAGAGTTACACATTTAAGGGTGCATATGATCTTGGCACCACAGTCACAGCCCTCTAGAAAGAGAGGAAGCATTAAGGTCATGCATGTGCTCATTTGCAGAACAGTTACCTCCACTTCTTCAAAATCCGTATCAGAGACTCTGAAGAAGTAGAGAGGGTGGATCTATTTGGACAGTCTACTCAAAGTCAGTTTCTGACCAATAGCATTTCTTCTTTAAGTATTTTTAGTGTAACACCTTGCTCTACTGCTTTCTTGAAATAGGTATCAGAGTAATGCTGGATGAATGTAGGAATTAAGTTTTAAGGAACAGCTATATGTGGAAACAGCTAAAAGTCATCTATAGCCTCTTGAATACTGCAGCATCCTTTTTTTAGCATCATCCTAGCTGATTTTTCTCCCCCGCCTTTGTATTTCTCTACTGGTTCCCCTTTATTCATTGCATTGCATTTAAATTTCTTATCTTCACCTGTTGCCCCGTCACTTTGTCAGATTTAATTATTTTTGGCCAGTATTTCCAGCATTACTCAATAGACAACTAGTCTGTCATTTTATCTCCTATGCCTTTTGCAGGATTAAGGAAAATTCCTGCTGGGGAGATTTCCAATGAGCAGCTGCACAAAAGAAAATCTCTTGAATATCAAATGGACATCTAGGATTAAGATTTGTTCTTTATAAATCAATCCACGGTTGAAGATCATGTGGGGAGCTGAGAACAAGGAGGTGAGTAGCTACTAGGTCAGATGGGGCATCATCCTTGTAGGGAACCACGGAAGACTTTGTGACGGCATAGTAAGGGTGTCTGCGCTTTCTCATGCTCGCCTGAGGTGGGGTGAGGGTGTTCCCACACTTTTTTGGCGGCCGGTCATGGTCATGGCCAGCCAGCTGCACTCTGTTTTGAGCTCATTAAAAGTGTTTATTGCTTTGTATGGCCTTGAGCCAGGAGGCGGCCCCTGCTTGCTTCTGTATGAGATGTCTGTATATATTTGTATGGGCCTGGCCCCACGTTGGACTCCGTACCAGGCCACGCTTTCGGTGCGCTGGGTCCCCCGCCTCCGTGACAGTAACGCCAGGAGTCCCCGTTGCGGGTGTGTCACTTTGCCTTCAATAAAGCCAATCACTCACAGAGTGTGTGGGCCTCGTTCTTGCAGAGCACCCTGGGTAGGCCCGCAGCCTCCCAAGAACCTAACATTTGGCGCAGCGAGCAGGGTGCTCTGGGAGACGATGCCGTTTTGGCCGAAGGTAGGGGAAGTAGGGAAGCCACCGCTGTCCCTACAGCGCATACCTGGGTGGCCCCAGACAGAGGGCTGGGGCCCGGTAGCGCGGGTTCTGGCCGGGTGGGCTGCCCCGGCCAATTGGCCGGAATTCCAGCAGGTGGCTGGGGTTACCCCCACACAGCTGACTGAGGGTTTACAGCGACTGCGGGTGAACCGGCGTTCTGGGATGGAACGGCGAGCGATGGGGGAACTGGGGTGGCTCCTCCTAACCGCCCTCCGGGCCCAGGATGGGGAGGTGCTCCGCCTACAGCGGGCACTGGAGGGAAAGACGCAGGAATGCACGGCCCAGGCGGAGGCCCGCGCCGTGGCCCAGGAGGTCGTCACCTCCCAGGCGGAGCGCGCCCAGGAGCTGACGAGATGGTGTGAGGTACTGGTGGCCCGGGTTGCGAATGAACGGCGCCTCAGGCTTGGGCGGCAGCCGGTGACTACGGCCCAGGTACGTGCGGTGACCGCCGCCCCCTTTTGGGACTCGGAGGCCTGGGATGGGAACATTTGGGGCTCGTCCTCCTCGGAGGAGGAGGACGAGCCGAGGTCCGTGGCAGCACATGCCCGCCCGGTGAGAGAGCTACGAGCGGAGGGCGGCCACCTGCAGCCAGAGATCATTAGGACCTTCAAGACAAGTGAATTGCAGGAGATCGTAAAGACGTTTCGCCAGGAGCCCGGGGAGGGCATCCTGCGGTGGCTGGTCCGAGCCTGGGACAACGCTGGCAATACGGTCATGCTCCTCCGGTATGAGCTACAACAGTTGGGTGTCCTGTCACAAGATTCCCAGGTACGTGAGCAGCTGGCCAACCCCCCGCAACCCGGGGGGGATGCTGAGTCGCCCTCCCTGTACCGCTGGTTAGCGGCAGCGGTAAGCGCGGCTTACCCATCGGTGGGGGAACTGGAGGCACAGGCAGGCCCCTGGAAGACTATTGCAGAGGGAGTGCAAATTCTGCGGCAGTTGGGGATGGCCTGGGCCGTAGAGACGGGTGGCATGGAAGGGCCAGATGATATACTGGTCACAAAATCCATTAAAGCCACCCTGTTGCGCTTGGCCCCAGACGAGCTGAAGCCCTCGCTCCTCGCAGTGGTTATGGCCGCGGATGGGCGTGGTTGTGGCCGCGGATGGGCGTGTCGGGGATCTGGCTGCCATTCTTATGCAATTGGAGACCGCTCTGGCTGGAGCACGACCCAGGGCCATCCGCGCCACGAAAGGGCAGCAGGGCAGGGGACAGGCCGGTGGGGGGCAGGAGAAGGGAGAGCTGCGGGTGCCCCGGAAGATCCTGTGGTTAGATCTTTTGCAGGCCGGTGTCCCCCGAGAGGAAATCAATGGGAAACCGACAGCGGACCTGTATAAGCGGTGGATGCAACTGCCCGCTTCGAAGCAGAGTGCCGGAGGCGAGAGAGAGAGAGGCGTGGAACAAAGCAAGCCCGCAGCACCCTCTGCCCCACCCGCTGAGTGGCAGCTGCCGCGCCCCTATTGAGGGCGTGGCGGGTCCTCCGTTCCGTGCGTGGCAGCAGCCACAAGCGGGAGGGAGACGGGGGACCGACGCCCCTACATGCCCCTGGTGATCCTTTGGCCGAGGGGAGGAGTTCAACATGTCTTGGCGCTACTCGATACAGGTGCCGAAGTCACGATCTTACACTCTGCGCAGGCTCAGGGCCGAGCTACGTTGGTGAAGGGCCTTGGAGGAGCCGAGACCCCGGCGTATGAGGTCATGGTCACCCTGACCCTGGGGAAGGCCCCCCCGTTTCAAGCCACGGTCCTGGCTGCTGCCATCGGGGAATACATTCTGGGCATTGATGTCCTGCGAGGCCGTTCGGTGGACACGCAGTACGGCCTTTTTGCATTTGGCCATCCCCGGTACGTAAGTGCGACACGAGTGCGGGAGGTGCAGACCCTGACGATCCTGCGGGGAGCCACACGCTGGGAACCCGTGGTGCTGCCTCCCCCCACCGCCGTGGTCTCTAAAAAGCAGTACCGCCTCCCCGGAGGGGAGGAGGAGATCACCCAAACGATCAGCGCACTGTTGGAGGCCAAGATCATCCGGCCCACCCTAAGCCCCTACAATAGTCCCCTCTGGCCTGTACGAAAGCCTGATGGGACCTGGCGCATGACGGTCAACTATCGCGAGCTGAATAAAGTGACCCCCCCACTGGCGGCCGTTGTCCCGGACATGGTCACCTTGGTCGAGCACATTGCGGCGGCGGCCCAGCCGTGGCACGCCGTTCTCGACCTAGCTAATGCTTTTTTTTCCATTGCCATTGCCCCGGGTAGTCAAGAGCAGTTTGCCTTTTCATGGCAGGCCTGCCAGTACACCTTTTGTGTGCTGCCGCAAGGTTGGAAGCATTCCCCGACCATATGCCATCAGCTGGTCAGCGCTGACCTGGCCCGGATACAGTTACCACCGCTGGCCTATCGTTATCATTATATTGATGATGTCATGGTCTCCGGCCCCTCCCGCGAGGTAGTGGTGGATGCCTTGCACGCCGCCGTGGAGGGCCTGGAGGCGCGTGGATGGAGTTTGAACCCGCAGAAAATCCAGGGCCCCGCTCAGACGGTGGTCTTCTTGGGCATAGTGTGGGCGGGGCCGGAACGACAAATTCCCCAAAAGGTGCGACAAACTGTGCAGGGCTACCCCACGCCCCAAACAAAGAAAGAGCTACAGGCCTTTCTTGGTTTACTTGGGTTTTGGCGCGCGTTTATCCCCCATCTTGCATTCCTTATGCGGCCTTTACAAGCCTTAGTGCGGAAGGCGGCGCCCTGGCAGTGGGCGCGCAGCCACCAGACCGCCTTTGATTTGTGCAAAGATGTCTTGCTCACGCATGCTCGGCTTCACGCCCCGCAGGCCGGGGTCCCGTTCGAACTGGAAGTTACCACGGTGGCGGACGTAGCCTCATGGGGGCTCTGGCAGCCCATAGGGGGGCAACAGAAAGAACCCATTGGTTTCTGGTCCCGGGCCTTAAAGGGGGTGGAGCCCGGCTACACCCCTTTGGAAAAACAGATCCTGGCAGTGGTCTGGGCGTTGCAGGACACAGAGCGCGTGACGGGCCCCACACCGGTGGTCGTGTGCACGCCCATTCCTCTGGGGCGCTGGGTGCGGGAGGACCCCGCCCAAATGCAGACAGGAGTTGCGCAGAATGCCACCCACTTCAAGTGGAAGCACTACTTATAGCAGCGGATGCTGTTAGGCCGGCCCTCTATTTCCACCCCCCACGCCGTTTTGCTGGGGGCGATTACCTTTGAGCATGTGCCCTCTCTCTCAGATGAGTTGCCACCCGTAGAGGACCTCGTGCCCCCTTCCCCGGTGGGGGAGGCCCCCCCCGTGGACCAGCTACCTGCTGAGGAGCGAGACTACGGATGGTTCACGGATGGTTCGGTGGCCTACACCTCCCAAGGGACCCGGCAGTGGAGGGCGATAGCATACGCCCCCTATGCGGATGTGGTGGCCATGGCTTGGGGAACCGCCGGCTCTAGCCAATGGGCTGAGCTGCGGGCTGCCACCCTAGCCATTGCGGGTTCCCCACCGCGGGCGTATATTTATACCGACAGTTGGGCCCTGTATAAGGGCCTCCGGACTTGGGTGACTGCCTGGGAGGCGAAGGGTTGGGAACTGGCTGGCCGGCCCCTGTGGGGAACCGTGCTCTGGCAACAACTCCTCCACTACGCCCAGCGGGCCCCCCTGGCCGTGTGACATGTGGACGCTCATACGAAGGCCCAGACTGCCGAGGCCCACTGGAATGCGGCGGCAGACGACATGACCCGAGGGGAGGCTGTGCAATTGGCCGAGCGCTACCACGAGGAGAGGGGCCATCGCGGGGCCCGCGCTACGCAGTACGTGGCCCTGCGCCAGGGCACCTCCCTCCCACTGGCGGCTTGCCGCACTGTCCGGGCAGGTTGCCCAATTTGCTCCCGCTTGGCACCCATTGCCCTCCCAGGACCGGCCGGTCGCATTTACCGAGCCACGGGCCCCTGCCAAGATTGGCAGGTTGATTATGTTGGCCCTTTGCCCCAGGAGCGGCGCTGGCAATATGCCTTTACGGCAGTGGACACCTACACGGGTCTACTATTTGTGCACCCTAGTACAACCGCGGCGGCGGTAACCACATTAACAGCGCTGCAACAATTGTGTTCCCGTTACGGTACCCCGTGCACCATGCAGAGCGACCAGGGAACCCACTTCACGGCCCAGGCAGTTCGGACCTGGGCCGCCGATGTAGCCGTGGACTGGCACTACCACCTTCCCTACACACCGATAGCGAGTGGCCTTATTGAGCACCTGAATGGGCTTCTGAAGGATCAGATCCGTCACCTTACGCCCACCCATACACTGCGCGGTTGGTCTGGGGTGCTAGATCAAGCTGTTTGGCTGTTGAATAACCGCCACTTGGGTGGGGGCCAGACACCCCTCCGACGCCTCGCTGTGCCCCCCCAAGTGCCTGTGCACCTGCGAGCAGACCTTGGGCACGCGCCGGGGGTGCTTGACCCAGTACAGGGTGTGGTGGCCTTGTACGCACCGCACCCCCACACCCTGCAAGCGGGGCAAACGGTAACCCCTTGGACCGCCCAAGCGCAACTTGGGTGCGAGCCACCTTGCCTTTTTTGTGTCCTTCCGGTGAAACGGGGCCTTCAGATATACCCCCCGTATTGGTTGAGCACCAATCGCTCCCTGGCCCTGCTGGCAGGCACTAATATAGGCACTGAGCCGGTGCCGTGGGAGCAAGGGGAGGCCCTGTGTAAACTTGTCCCTTTACCTCCTGCAGGTTTGGCACCCCACATCCCAAGTGAGATGGAGTGGCACGTGCTAGCCAACATCTGGTGGACGGTGCCGCAGCGAGAGCCTCAAGCCGCCGTGGTCCTAGCCACTGGAGAAGGATGGGCGTACGTGCTACCAGAAGGGGAGGATTATCCTCATATGGCCTCGCTCTCCCGCTTATCACAGCGCTCCTTGTGAGGGGAGGTACTGCCCAGGGGGCTACCGCCTCCCCGGTTAATGCATGGGTACTACTTGCCCAGACTGCCGTGAATGCAACATCTTTTTGCCTTCCCCGGGTGTACGCTGTGGGCGCCCTTATGGAGACCTGTTTTATCGGCGTATGTGCAGCCCCGGCTTCGTTACAGGGATATTCCCTGTTTAAAACTATTGCGAAAGCCGTTACATATGGGGATTTATATGCTCTGGGCCCTGCCCAGTATGTTTTAGATGTTGCTATGTATTTTTTTCGCCTTGCTAATGTTACCACTGCGGTTGCTTGCATGTATTTTGTAAATGCCACCCGTGTAGCGGTTGATCATACGAATAGGGAATTGTTTTGTTATAGTAGGAGTAATGTTTCCTTTGCTTATGGACATATGAAGTTGCCTGTGGGGTGGTTTCTGTTATGTGGCTGGGTCGCTTACACCTATGTCCCTGCCAATAGTTCTGGGGGCCCCTGCGCTCTCGGCCGTGTGGCCCCCCTTGTGTTTCCACACCCCCCAGTGGGTCTTGCCCGCCACCGGCGTGAGGCCCTCCCTCTTGACCCCACCTGTAAGGCTGAGGTGACCCTGTTTTCCGAAACCGAAGCTGCTGCCCTTGTTTTTTCCCTTTTGGGTGTGCCGGGCCTAGTAGCGCATAATTATCATGCCGTGGCACACCTTGCCTGTACTGTGGCCAAGGCCATTAATTTGACTTCTACTGTGCTTGCCCTGCTTACGCATGAGCTTGGGGAGGTTCGCCAGGGTATGTTGCAAAATAGATTGGCTGTTGATTATTTACTGCTTCGGCACGGTCATCCCTGTCAGGACTTTGCCGGTATGTGTTGTTTTAATGTTACAGATGCCGGGCCCTCTGTAGCGGCCGCTTTGGAGCACCTCCGCCACCTGGCGGAGGGCATCCGCCAGCAGCAGGGGGATTCCTGGCTCTCGTCCTGGCTCACCTCCTTACGGGGCTGGGCGGCGCACTTAATGCAGGGCCTTTGCCTTGGCCTCCTCTGCTTTTTTGTTCTTTTTGTGTGTGGCCTGTGTGGCCGTTGCTGTTGTTTGTGCTGCCCCGCGCGGGCCCCCTTGGGGTCTACCTGGTCGCTGACGTTGCTTGAGAAAGCGAGGGGAGGACTGTAGGGAACCACGGAAGACTTTGTGACGGCATAGTAAGGGTGTCTGCGCTTTCTCATGCTCGCCCGAGGCGGGGGCGGGGGGGCGTTCCCACACCTTTTTGGCGGCCGGTCACGGTCATGGCCAGCCAGCTGCACTCTGTTTTGAGCTCATTAAAAGTGTTTATTGCTTTGTATGGCCTTGAGCCAGGAGGCGGCCCCTGCTTGCTTCTGTATGAGATGTCTGTATATATTTGTATGGGCCTGGCCCCACGTTGGACTCCGTACCAGGCCACGCTTTCGGTGCGCTGGGTCCCCCGCCTCCGTGACAGCAACGCCAGGAGTCCCCGTTGCGGGTGTGTCACTTTGCCTTCAATAAAGCCAATCACTCACAGAGTGTGTGGGCCTCGTTCTTGCAGAGCACCCTGGGTAGGCCCGCAGCCTCCCAAGAACCTAACAATCCTGAAATTCCTAGGATGATGGTGGTAAACTGAGATGAGAGGAAAAAGGGTGGGTCCAGCATCAAAATACAGATTTACTTTGATGCTGTTGGGGAGAAAAGTTACCAGTTCAGAAGTTAAAGAAACTGCACAGGAGAGATCATCCACCTTGTGCAGTAACTGCAGTTCAAGAGTTGCATCCCTATGGGTACTCCATGTCAGTTGTTCACACACTCATTGCACCTTTGATTGGACATCTCGGTAGCAGTATCCAATCAGCCCGCTCATGCACTCCAGACTTCCTTGTGCCCTGTACCCAGGATATATGGAGCTGTGCTGGTGAACTGCTCTGTTCTTTCTCTACCATGAAGTCTCACAAGATGAAACTCTGAAGCAAAGGGGAAGGAAGGAGGATAATGGCGCACCCATAGGGAAACACATCTGAAAGAATTGCAGTTACTGCACAAGGTAGCAACCTCTCCTTTCAGTAGTGTCCCTGAGGATGCTTGAATTTACATGATTCCAGAACAGTATCCCTGGAAAGAACCTTGGATTTGAGTCCAACACTGAAGACACAACTTCATTGCCAACTGCAGCATGCAATCTGGCTGCGTGAACCAAGGCATAGTGCTGGCTGCCACTCTACAAATTTCAACCACTAGAACATCTTTCAAGAGTGCTATAGAAGTAGATGGAGATCTTGTAGAATTGGCTAGCACCTCAGAAGAGATCCACCTTGAGAGTCTTTGAATGGAGACTGTGGATTCCCTGGATCTGTCCATAAATGAAACAAACAGTCTGGGAGACTTTCCAAAGGGTTTAGTTTTGTCCAGACAGAAGGCTAATGGACCTTAAATTTCCTCCTTGGTCTTGTATGGTTTCAGGAAGGAGACTGGAAGCTGAATAATCTGGCTAATATGGATTTCAGAAGATACCTTTGGGAGAAAGTTAGGATTTGGTAGCAATGAAACTTTCCTCCTGAAGAATACTGTACTGGGAGGAATTGCAATTAAAGCCCCTTGTGACAGGGTTCCCTATCCACACGTGGCACCTCCTGCTGGTCACTCTGGGGATTAGCTCACTCTCAATACATTATATCCACTGGATCTGCCTTGTCCACATACCTGTTGACCCCTCTCAAAGAATTCTAGTAGATTGCTGAGGCATGATTTCCATTTACAAAGCCATGGTGACTCTTCCCCAACAAATTATGACCATCTATGTGTCTGACAATTCTGTTCTTTACTTAGTTCCAACCAGTTTGCCTGGTACTGAAGTCAGGATTACTGACCTGTAATTGCCGGGATCACCTCTGGAACCTTTTTTAAAAATTGACATCACATTAGCTATCCTCCAGTCATTTGGTACAGAAGCTGATTTAAAATAATAGGTTACTAACTACAGTTAGTAGTTCTGCAATTTCACATTTGAGTTCCTTCAGAACTCTTGGGTGAATACCATCTGGACCTGGTGATTTATTACTGTTTAGTTTATCAATTTGTTTGAAAATCTCCTCTACTGACACTCAATCTGGGACAGTTCCACAGATATTTCACCTAAAAAGAGTGGCTCAGATTTAGGAATCTCCCTCACATCTTCAGTCGTAAAGACAGATGCAAAGAATTCATTTAGTTTCTCCACAATGGCTTTATTGTCCGTGAGTGCCCCTTTAGCATCTCGATCATCCAGTGGCCCACAGGTTGTTTAGCGTGCTTCCTGCTTGTGATGTAACTTAATTTTTTTTTTTTTGCTATTACTTTGAGTCTATGGCTCACTGTTCAAATTCTTTTTTGGCCTTCCTTATTATATGTATAGACTTCATTACACCAGACATTCAGTTGTCTGGTGGGTATTTGCAGTGCCCTGAAGCACAACCCAGTTTCTGGTGGGGTAACCCAAACCCACCCTCTACACTGGGTTCCAGCCCAGAAACTCTATAACATGTAGCCTAGGCCTGTACTACCTGTGATCTTGCTGCTGTTTCCTTGAACTTTGTCCTACCTAACTGGCTCCCCCTTCTCTCTGGGTTTGACATGTTTTCAACTCTCTCCTCTCTGTGCAGCTTGTCTTGCCTGTCTTCAGCCACAAACACTTGTTCCTCTTTCCAGGGAATGACTGCCCTTCCCTATCAGCTGAACCCCTGTCTAGCCAGGCCTCACCTATTCTGTTCAGATGAGCCTGTTCCTTGTCCATTAACTCCCTGGCTTGCAGCCTAATTAATAGCTTAGGCCCATCTTGTCTCACCAGCTCTCACCAGATTAGTGTAGGGTGCATGACACATAACACCCACAGTTCCCCAACTCTTCATGCAGAAATGATGCCACCGTGAAAGCCACTTTCATGGCCAGGTGAAGATGGGGACAGGTGGCCACTGGCTCAAACGGGGGTTTCATGTAACAAAGCTCACATAAAAGGGCGGGCTCTCTAATTGGTAGGAAAGGGTTTATCAACTCCTTAATTAATCTTGCTGTTGTGGGGTGAGCAAACACTCAGAATCCTTCAACAGAGGAACAAAGGCAGTTATTGCCACCAAGTGAACCTTGACAAAACTCATGGATAGTCCTGGACTTTTTCAATTCCAAAGGGTAATCAACAACAACATAGGAGAAATTGTGAACAGGTGAAAACTGTCACTGGATAAACCAGTGGTGAAATCTCTTCCATTTCTGAAGAGAAGTGTTTTGTGTAGAAATCTTCATATGGTTTAACAGTACTTGTTTTACCTCTTCAGAATGGAAATTCTCTATCCCTGAGAACCACTGAATAACCCAGCTCTGAGATGAAGAATTCACAGATTGGGTTGAAGAGTTCAACAGGATTCCTAAGACAACAGGTGGGCAATGGACAGAAGATTCAAAACCAGAAAAGAGGCAAGGTGAATCAGGTAAGGGTACCAGACTTATCTTGGACACATTGGTATAACTAAAATGACCCTGCATGGTCGTGTTTGACTTTGTTCAACACTCTCAAGATCAACAGTATTGGAGGATATGCACAGAGAAGGCCCTTTGTCCAAGGAATGGGGAACACATCCTCCAAGGAGTGAGGACCCAGCCCTCCTCTCAAGAAGAATTTATTGCACTTCCTGTTGGTGGCAGTGCCAAAAAAGTCAACCTTCAGAAACCATAAGGTCAGAAAAATGTGACTGAGGTTCTGTAAGTCCAGCTCCCATTCGCAAACCTGGAATAAGTGCCTGCTGAGATTGTTGGTCATGGTATTATCTGAGTGAAAGCAAAACAAAAAAAAAACCCCAAAAGAAAAAAAGCTGCAGTAGTAAAAAGAATGCATGCAGAAGACCAGCAGCAGAGTGGGGCCATCCAGTTTCTAGCACTGAATGCAGCATGTAGGATTACCTTGTGGGCAGGTACCATATGTGTGCATCCAGTGCAAAGAGATCATGCCAATCAGAGACAGACTATGGGCTCTTGAAACCAGAATGGCTGAACTGGAGGAGTTAAGGGAGACAGAATTACACAAAGGAGACTTTCTGGGATACAGAAGAGTGGTCCCAGCCCCAGTCTGACAGCCTCTGTGGATTTCTTGAGATATCTAGACACACTTATCTGAAGTGCTGGGGAGGAGTTGGTGGTTGTGGTACATGTAGGTATTAATAACATAGGGAAAGAAGCAAAGACGGCCTGGAGGCCAAATTTAGACTGGTAGGTAAGAGACTGAAGTCCAGGATAGGGAGCCGGAGTTTAGGTTTATTAGTAATTGGGGAACCTTTGGGGAAGGCGGAACCTATACAGGAAAGATGGGCTGCACCTAAACCAAAAATGAACCAACTTGCTGGCATGTAAAATTAAAAAGGTTAGACAGGAACTTTTAACCTAAGGGCTGGGGGAAAGCCTACAGGTGTGGATGAGCACAGAATATGGACAGACATCCCATAATGGAGGATATCTACATCCTAGTAAAGAGGAGAGGATGGATGTTGATAACGTATAGGTAGGAACTGAAGAGAAACAGTCAAATGAAAAAGAGTCTCATTCAATTACATCACATGAAGGCAGGCAACTAAAAAGTGACAAATTTTAAAAGTGCTTGTATACAAATGCTAGAAGTCTGACTACTAAGATGGGTGAACTTGAGTGAAAAGTATTAAATGAGGATATTGCTATAACAGGAAGATCAGAAAATTGGTGGAATGATGACAATCAGTGCTTGAATAATAAGAGTACAGCAGTATGAATATACTACCCACTGCCTGACCAGGATGGTGATTGTGAAATGCTCCCAGAGATTATAGAGGCTATACAAATTCTTAATTTAGTCCTAGGTGGCACACAAGATCTGGTCCAAGAGGTGAATATAGCTGAAATGCTTGTAAACAGCGAGCATAATGTAATTAAATTTAATATCCGTAGTACTTAACTTCAAAAAGGGGAACGACAGAAAAATGAGGAAGCTAGTTAAATGGAAATTAAAAGGAATAGTCACAAGAGTGAAATGCCTTCAAACTGCATGGAAACCTTCTAAAAACACCAGAATAGAGGCTCAAATTAAATGCATACCCCAAATTAACAAAACAAAAAAAAAAGAGGATCAAAAAATGCCACCATTGCTAAAAACAAGAGCATAAGAGGTGGTTAGACGCTAAAAGGCATCCTTTAAAAACTGGAAGTCATATCCTGCTAAACAAAATAGAGAGGAGTATAAACTGTGGTGGGCCAAGTGCAAAGTGTAATTAGGTAGGCCAGAAAAGAATTTGAAGAGCAACTATCAAAAGAGTGAAAATACTAGATAGCAACAACAACAACAAAAAAAAGGTCCATCAGAAGCAGGAATCTACCAGTCAGTGAGGCCACTGGACGATCAAGGTACTAAAAGAGCACTCAGAAAAGATAAGTCCATTGCGGAGAAGCTAAATAAATTTTCTGCATCCGTCTTCACTGCACTGTTTACTCCTTTTTACAGATCATTTATGAATATGTTGAACATGTGCCCCAGGACATATCCCTGAGGAACACCACTATAATTACCTCTCTCCATTCTGAAAACTGACCGTTTATTCCTACATTTTAACCAGTTTCTCATCCATGAGAGGCTCTTCCCTCTTACCCTCATGACTTTTTACTTTGCTTAAGAGTGTCTGGTGAGGCATCTTGTCAAAGGCTTATTGAAAGTCCAAATACACCATACCCAGTGGAGTATGTTTTTGCATATGTTTGACTTCAAAAGAATTCTAGATTGGTGGGGTGTGATTTCCCTTTCCAAAAGTCATTTTTACTCTTCTCCAACAACTTGTGTTCATCTGTGTCTGATAATTCTATACTTTACTATAGGTTCAACCAGTTTGCCGGATACTGAAATTAGGCTTACCAGACTGTAACTGCCTTTAAAAAAATGGTGTCATGTTTAGCTATCATCCAGTCATCTATTACATAAGCTGATTTGACAGGTTACATAATTTCATATTTGAGTTCCTTCAGAACTCTTGGGTGAATGCCATCTGGTCCTGATAACTTAATACTGTTTAATTTATCAATTTGTTCCAAAACCTCCTCTATTGACACCTCAGTCCAATACAGTTCCTCAGATTTGTCACCTAAAAAAAATGGTTTGGCGTGGGAACCTCCCTAACATCCTCTGTAGTCTCAAAAGAAAGGTCTTCGACAGTATTTTGGTGCTCAATGCTGGACAACTGTGATGGAAATGGAATGAGCTGCAGAGTCAGCTGCATCTAAAAAGGCTTATAAAGAAGTTTTTGCTAGGAGCTGACCCTCAGCGTGATGACATGGAACTGTTCAGGATATTCAACAGGAAGGTGTTCAACAAAGCTGTTGAACTCCATATAGTTGGGGTGGTTATACTTCACCATCACATCTAAGTGGTTCACGATTCTAAAAATTGTAGGGCTGCAGATGAGTAATTCTTATGGCCAAACAGGTTCAGGCATTTTTATTCCTGATCATATGGTATAGATTTAATCTGGTATTGTCTGCCAGGTTCATTGATGGCTTTGACAACCAAGGAGTTGGGTGAAGGCTGCAGAAATAAAAATTGAGATTTTTTTGGCTGAAATTTAATACTTTTTGGAGCCTTTACATGTAGGTGGTACTGTTGCCAAGGTCTCCCAGCTGGTCTTGGTAAAGCATCATTCCAGAAGAGACATTCCAGAAAACTGGAAAAGGGCAAAAAAGGTGGTTTGCTCACTCAACTCTATATAGCCTCAGTATGGGCCCTGAGGATGTCTGCCGCATATGTGAGGTCCGAACAAGTACTGCTACTGAAAATCTCTGATCAAAGGCACATAGGGCACATGTTCACTGGAAGTGGAGCATCCACAGGGTCAGTAGCTGAAGGGAAAATGGTGTTGTTTTTAAATTTCCTGCATCTTTTTTCAATTTTTAAGGCAGAATTTAAAAAGCATTTTTAAAAACACAGCTATAGTGGATCTTCAAGGCTTCAGAAAATTCTCCTATGATATCTGTCACCAATATTCAGACATGAATAAATAGATTTACTTACTTAACCTGACAGAGTGTGTACTATGCACCTAGGAGACTGGATTGTGCAGATAATCTCAGGTCTCAAAAATAAAAATAGTGACAGTGGACATATAAGCAGCTAATTAGATGGATAAACTCCTCTATACCTATCCAATGGAAGAATACATGGGGCCTCGCCATCCCATCAGTTGTTTCTTTACATGTGATAGAATAAATAGACCCCAGATATTTCAACCACTATTTTAACACTTAAGGATTTTGCATTTAGATTTGTAGTTCAAACCCAGACAGATATCCAGGCAGAGAAGGCTTAACGTAAGCCTAACTATATTCAGATCATGTTGCAAGATCAATGGTTTGGGTTTTTTTTAAATTATTCCTGAAGAGTATTGTATTTTTGCTCTGGCATATACTGAGCAAATGAAGTTGAAGTCAGAAATTTTAGCAACTTCAGGAGGGAAGAAGACATCTTCTTGTACAATAGTACAATACAGATACAACAGTACAATAAAGAATGGATTTTACAGTATTTAGGCCCTTTGGGGGAATTTTAAAAAGCACAGTGAACCCCAGAACTGTGACACTGACCCCTACTTACCATTTCTCTGCATAAAAGGGAATAGAACACATGCTGCTCCTTTTAAAGGGTTAAGATGGACTTCTGCAGCTGCTTGTGGGTGAGAACAGGCTGTCCTTATAGGGGTCTCTGAGGCTTTTCAGGTAAGGGAATGGAAGGCAACATGGAGCTGAGAACAGGATTTCATAGCCTCCCTCTCTCCATTTAATCTCTGTTCCACCCCATTCACAAATCTTACTACAGTACCTTGTTATCACCACATGTGGTGCCATCTCCCACTGAGCCAACATCCACCATGTCCCTCCCAGCATGAAATTCTGTACCCCAACACAAGATATCATCAACTGGAGTTTGAACTATGGACCCAAGACTTGTCATCTGAGGGATTTTTTTAACATTAACACATTGCAGTCTTCCACACAAGACATCTCTGAAAGAAAAAAATAACAACAGTTGCATAAAGGTTATACGAAAATTTAAAAACTCATGTGAGTTGTGGTGTGTCTTACTATGGAAGAAGCACAGTCTCTCCCATAAACCCTTCCCTACACCCATTCTGTGTGCCTTGCTAACTCGACTACTATTCCAGCACAATTACTGATCTTTCTGCCATGAAGGGCTGTGTGAAGTTCAATCAGGAGCTTGTCTGTGTTGCTGCAGCAAGGTAGAGAGGTGACAGCACAGCAATGTGACATGCTGTTTCTTCAATACTCCTACCCTGATGCCTAGGAATAGCGCTTGTGTCCTGAATTTGGATCCTATACTAGAAGTCTACTGTTCTACCACCAGCCCTACTACCCTCCTCTGCAAAGTGCTCTGGTATGTATGGATGAAAATAAGTAGTAGTTTTCTCATTTCTATCAGAGTTCTCACTGGCTGTATCATGGTTGTCCTGTTTCAAATCTGAGGGATCAAATCACTATGGTAGGAAACCGTATAATGCAGCATGAAAAAAGGCTAATATCATTCTGGGTTGTATTAACAAAATTTAATTCATGGGAGGCAATTCTTCTCCTCGACTCAGTATTTGTGAGGCTTCACCTAGAGCATGTGACCAATTTTGGGAGCCATACTTTAAAAAAGATGTAAACAAATTGGAGAGTCCAGAGGAGAGCAACAAAAATGATTAAAAGGTTTAGAAAAGCTGACTTATGAGGATCGATTAAAATAACTTGTAAAATATGAAATATTTTGAAATGTAAAATATGAAATAATGTAAAATATGAAATGTAAAATAAAATATGTTTGGGCTCTGAGAAAAGTAGTACCAGAGCGGGTGGGGGGGAGAGCATGGAACCTGAAAAGTAAGTCTTCCAAAATGTTAAGTACTGTTATAAATAGAACAGTGATACACTTTTCTCCACAGCTACTGAAGATAGAACAAGAAGTAATGGGCTTAATCTGCAGCAAGGGATATTTAGGTTAGCTATTAGGAAAAACTATAAGGGTAGTCTAGCACTGGAATAGGCTTCCAAGGAAGGATGTAGATTCCCTGTCATTGAAGGCTATTAAGAACAAGTTACACAAACACCTATCAGGGATGGTCTAGGTTTACTTGGCCCTGTCTCATCATGGGTGGGTGAATTACATGACTGCTCAAGGTCCCTTCCAGCCCTACATTTCTATGATTCTATGTGATGTTTTTGGACTATGTGGCCAGCTGAGGAAGCAGAGGCTAAGGCAGGGCCGGCTCCAGGCACCAGCTTTCCAAGCTGTTGCTTGGGGCGGCATCGAGCTTGGGGCGGCAGTCCGTGTCCTGCGGCGGCAATTCGGCGGCAGCTCCACTGCCCTCCGTGCCACAGCGGCAACTTGGCAGCAGCTGTTTGGGACAGCCAAATTGGTAGAGCTGCCCCTGGGCTAAGGGTGTGGTAAGAGGAAGCACAATGGGTGGAAGCATGGTTTTCAAGTAGTGAGCACCCATCACTCTCGCAACCTCTGCTGTGACACATAGCACTCATCAATTCTTCCTCTCTATCTCTACAAACAAGCTGCCACAGATACATAAGAAGAACAAAGAAGCTGTCGCCAGAAAAGCCTCATGGAAAACCTACACAAGAACAACCTCCTGAAGATTTCAATGTGGATTGGTGAGAGGAAGTTAACTAGAATGCTGTCAATGGATTAGATTTAAAAAGTCTTGTAACGGTTTTATTGTGATATTGAAATGCTTTTGTAATTAAAGAGGATAACGGTTTCTCCTGTTATGTACTGAATGTTTAGACCCTGTATTCCTGGAGAACATAGAATTCCTGGAGAGAATACGAACTATTGTTAAACAGAAAAAGTGGGGATTAAATTGTCTTAAAACAGGCCAATTAATGAATGTTAAGAATTTTAAATCCATCTCCTCAAATTACTTTTTCTTAGTAATTAGTTTAAATGCTTTCTTTGAATTCATAGGTTTAGTTAAGATTGTTTACTCTGCTCAATTACAAACTGTCTGTTATTCCTGATAACCAACAGAACTCCCCTTTCCTGAAACAAAACTCTTTTGCCATTGTGAGAAAGGAAAGAAGGGAGATTGAGTGAGAGCTGCCCTGCAGGAGACTTGAAGCCTGGAGCAAACTTGCTAAATGACTCAACCAGAGACACCTGGCACAGGAAAGGAACCTTAAGCAGCTGATTCCTTATAGGCGAGCTCAAGCAGTTCTGGGAAAAGGAGGATGGACAGATTGACTCTCAGAAGCCACAAGGGGGTCATCTTGGAAAGGACAGGGCAGGGAAGATGCAAGCTGATAAGTCTGGAAAGGAACCATTTTCATTTACCAATGCTCTGAGGTAAGAGGCATGACCTGGGATAGATTTTTGGAGTTCTGTAAGTGACAGGGGAAATTCCCTTTAAGTTTGATTTTGGGGGGGCTCTTACCCCAAGAAAGGAGCCTAAATGGGCTGTATGTTGATGACACAAACTTTAATTTAAGTTTCTTGACCTATTAAACTAAACTGCCATCCCATAGCCTTGTGGGAGGGAAGGTTGGGGGCTGGGTGAAGAGGAGACAGGTCACCCCTTCATTGCTCTTCTATACCCATTTATTAGCAGTCTTGTTTTATAATGCTATACTAACACTGGGCTCTTAGTAATTTTATGAAATAATACTTCTTGTTAACTTAAGAGAAAAGCACCCCACAGCCAGTTCAGGAGTACTAGTCTTGAGGTTACTGAGTTTGTTTGGCTGTATGTGTTTTTCTTTCTCTTTCAGGTTATTTAAAGTTACAGGGTCAGTTGGGATTGTGTGTTTGGGGACTGTTTGAGCCTTTGTTCCCTGGATCATCATTGATTAGCCTCAATCAGCCTTGTGATCACCCTTCCCCTGTGTGATTATCCAGGGGGTAGGCGACCTAGGAGAGAAGGCCTTAAAAGCCAGAGGCTAAGCAACCAAGGGAAGCTAGCAAACAGGGGAATTTGAGTGAGTTTGTAAGAGGGAGTCGTAATATAATTGCTATGTATAGGAAGGGACACATTGCCAGTACCAACACTGCTCCTGTCTCCTCTACCTACAATTGTATCCACACCAAGAACCTAACCATGGAAGCCTCTACCCAGCTCCTTGTGTGGATTTGCAGAGACTCTGGTCTGCATTTCCCACTCTCAGAAAGCCAAGCTGGGGTAACTGTCCAGTGTGAAAGGTGCCTGCTGGTGGAATGGTGAAGGAGTTGTACTATACATAAGGGAGCAGTATGATTGCTCAGAGCTCCAGTATGAAACTGGAGAAAAGCCTGTTGAGAGTGTTTGGGTTCAGTTTAGAAGCGAGAGCAACAAGGGTGATGTCGTGGTGGGCATGTGCTATAGACCACCGGACCAGGAGGATGAGATAGACGCGGCTTTCTTCAGACAATTAACTGAAGTTTCCAGAACACAGGCCCTGGTTCTAATGGGGTACTACGTGTTACAGAGGGATTGTTGAGGATCGTCCAGGCCTCTGACTACCACCCCATGCTATTCGTCCATGTGGGCACTAATGATACTGTGAGGTATCACCCTGAGCAGATCAGAAGTGACTACAGAGCTCAGGGAATAAGGGTGAAGGAGCTGCAGGCAAGGGTGCTGGTCTCTTCAATCCTTCTGGTCAAATGTAGGGTCCCAGGCAAAGACAGATGCATCATGGAGGTGAATGCCTTGCTGCAAGGATGGTGTCACCAGGAGGGCTTTGGCTTTCTTAACCACAGGATGCTATTCCAGGAAGAAGGACCATTAGGCAGAAATGGGGTCCACTTATCAAGGAATGGGAAGAGCGTATTTGGATACAGACAGGCTAATCTAGCAAGGAGAGATTTAAACTAGGTTCCATTGGGGCAGGTGACAAAAGCCCACAGGTAAGTCAAAAACCTGGAGACCTGGGAGAAGTTTCCGAATCTGGGGGGAGCATAGCCCATTATAGCAGGGATAAGGAAGAGACAATATAGCGGGGAAATTAAATCAATATCTTAGATGTCTGGATAATAATGCGAGAAATGTGGGGAAGAAGCAAGAGGAATTTGAAATGCTAGTTAGTAAACACAACTATGACAGTTGGCATCACAGGTGGGATAATGCACAAGACTGGAATATTAATATAGGAGGCTACAGCTTGCTCAGGAATCGCAGGCAGGGAAAAAAGGGAGAAGGTGTTGCCTTATATATCAAATGTATACACTTGGACTGTAATTGAGAAGGAAATAGGAGAGACTAGTTGAAAGCTTCTGTGTGAAGATAAAAGGGATTTAAAACAAGGGGGATGTTATGGTAGGGGTCTATACAGACCACCTAAAAGGGAAGATGAGGTGGCTGAGGCTCTCTTTAAACATCTAACAAAATCATCCAAAGGACAGAACTTGCTGGTGATGATGGATTTCAACTACCCAGACATGTGTTGGGAAAATAATGCAGCAGGGCACAGATTATTCAATAAAATCTTGGAACGTATAGGAGACAATTTCAGAAGGTGGAGAAACCTATTAGGGGAGAGGCTGTTCTAGGTTTGATATTTTTTTTAAACTAATAGGGAGGAACTGGTTGAGAATTTTGAGTGGGAAGGCAGCTTAGATGAAAGTGAGAATGAAACAATAGAATTAATGATTCTAAGGAATGGTAAGAGGGGGAAACAGTACAATAAAGAATGGATTTCAAGAAGGCAGACTTGAACAAACTTGGAGTTGGTAGGTAAGATCAAATCGGAAGCAAGTCTAAAAAGAGTTCAAGAGAGTTGGCAATTTTTCTAAGAAACATTATTAAAGGCACAAGAGCAAACTATCCCACTGTGTAGAAAAGACAGAAAGTATGGCAAGAGACCACTCTGGCTTAACCAGGAGATCTTCTATAATCTGAAACTCAAAAAAGGAGTCCTACAAAAAGTGAAAACTAGGTCAAATTACAAAGGAATAATATAAACAAATTCAAGTATGTAGGGATAAAATTAGAAAGGCCATGGCATAAAATGAGATCAAAGGGTAACAAGAAAACATTCTACAAATACATTAGGAGCAAGAGGAAAACCAAGGACAGGAGAGGATCAGACGAGAGAGGATCAGAGGCTAAAATAGGGAAGGAAGAAGTTAAAAATTATGTAGACAAATTAGATGTCATCAAGTCAGAAGAGCCTGATAAAATATATGCCTTCAGGGAAGATGGCTACCCTGAAGTCAGAGAGTGCCTATGCAGCAGGGAAATTCCACTCAGTCTGCAGGTGAAATAGGCTGTATGTTACTTGCCAGCTAAAAATTAAGCAGGCACGACACACTGCAGCTAGGGGGCCACATCTCCACCTAGTGTTCCTCTGAACGAGTGAGACAAAGTAAAACTGATGCTTCACTAGGCAGCACCCTGACTATACTAAACTCATCCTGTAGAAAGCAACAGATTAAGGGGAAATAGTCACCAAAATGAACTAATTTGTTGGTAGACTGAGAAACTGCAGGGTCAACTATTCAGCCTCCATTAACAGAGGATGAGATGTGCGAGGCAGATATCAGTATATAAAAATTGAACCCCAAAATTATATTTTAGGAGAAAAAGGCCTATCCCTCAGTGAATTAAAATCTAATCTTTCGTTCAGATTGTGTTCCTGAGTGTATGTATAATTGATGTTTTCCTATTATTTCAATTTCAACATTTTGTTAGCCTTGCATTTATTTATTTGAGTTGGGCCTTTTTAGAACATTTGAGATAATGTCTGTGGACAGACCCATGACTTCAAATTTCTCAAAATACCTTTGGACCTACTCACTGAATAAGTTTCTTGATGAGTGGACTTTGAGCCTGAAAATACCAGAATGGGGATGTTCTTGGTTTCAATATTATTATTTTTTTGAGATATGCCTATCTCATAGAACTGGAAGGACCTTTGAAAGGTCATCAAGTCCAGTCCCCTGCCTTCGCTAGCAGGACCAAGTACTGTCCCCTGACAGATTTTTGCCGCAGATCCCTAAATGGCCCCCTCAAGGATTGAACTCACAACCTTGGGTTTAGCAGGCTAATGCTCAAAGCACTGAGCTATCCCTCCCCCGTAATCTGACCTAATCAATCCCCATTGGGTGATGCCAATGACCTCAGAAGAAGAGGGCTACATTTGCCGAGGGAGTTCCAAGGGGGAGGAACCACCCAGCCACCATCTTCAAAAACTGAAGGAAAGGAAAAAGCTGCTGCTGAGGCCCTAGACTGAAGGCTTCTGGCCTTGCAATGTTACCATGCCTCACAAAGAAGCCTGTGCTTCCTCCACCCTCCTGGCTGACCATCAAGGTGTAAGGGTCAAGCAACATCTAAGATTCAACATCTATAAGCAAGTAATCTTTAGTTGCCAACAAGTTGTTCAATACAAAACAGCAGAGCTGAGAAGATCACCAGCTAATCTTTTCAACTGTGTACTAGCATCCTGAGGCTGAATGAAGCTACAGTTGTGACAATGTTTGTTACTGGGCTGCACAGGAGAATATGTAGAACTACCTTAAAAAAATCAAGCCACCCTCAAACTCACTAGGGGTGAAAATAAAAGGCTTAAACTGTACTACTGGTAAAATGCTGCTCTGTCTCTCCTCTCACTTGTCTATGATTTATTTTTCTACTCTACTTAAAATAAGGGATTTTTATTTACTGTGGTTTCTTAGTACATTTTCCAGTGGATCAGAGACCTCAATATATATAACTTACTTGTTTTGACACTTATTGTAAAGTAAGTCCATCCCCACCACAGTTGCCACACCGGTCACCTTTAGTATTCACTGCTTTGAAACAATTCAGTGGGGCCTGATGAGCTGCTGCAAAACAGGGGGGAAAGCACAAGGTAACTGACAAGACAGAAGTAAAGCACACAATGCATTGCACTAATTCCTCCAATCATTTCAAGGGGCTAAGGGGAAACTGAGGTAATCACCTGTAACCAGAGTTCTTTTAAATGATCCCTGTATATTCACACTTATGGGAGGCACCCCTGTTGCAGATGTGACAGTGGAACCTTTAGGTAGCAGTGAGGGTTGGAACTCTCACATCCTCTCCTACCCCTGCCCTCACTGTTCCTAAATTTTCTGAGGGCAAAGCTATAAAAGCGGGCATGGCAATTCACCTAACTTGGTGACTTGACTGCCTCCTCCAAGTTCCAGGTTGTACTTAGGACTCCAAGGAAGAGGGAGGGTGGATTCAGACCGTGAATATGCAAAGTACATCTCAAAGAATTCTGTTTACAGGTTTACTAACCTCTATTTCTTTGAGTGTCCTCTGCAATCCTACACATGGGACAGCGTGACAAGGAGTACTCCCTTTGGATGAAGGGGAGTCCTATAATTAAAGAGAGATTGAAGTACTGCCCTGCCTAATTGTGCATCCAATCTGGATGCTAAATCCAAATATTAGAGTTTTGTAAAATGTTTCCAAAGAGCTCGATGTTATAATAATATAAATGGAGATATGCCAATCTCCTAGAACTGGAAGGACCTTGAAAGGTCATCGAGTCCAGTCCCCTGCCTTCACTAGCAGGACCAAGTATTGTCCCCTGACAGATTTTTGCCCCAGATCCCTAAATGGCCTCCTCAAGGATTGAACTCACAACCCTGGGTTTAGCAGGCCAATGCTCAAACCAGCACTACAGATCTTTATAAAAGGAATATGTCTAAGGCATACCACTGAAGCTGCCTTGGTCCTAGTGGAATATGTCCAAATTCTCTCCAGAATAGGGTCTGATGCTAATGTGTAGGTCTCATGAAAGCATAGACTAACCAATTTTGAGAGTGTAGGAGACTAAAGCACTTGTTTCTTTTTGTTATCAGGATATAAATGAATAGATTATGGCACAATCTGAATCATTTAGCCCTATTGACATAATAAGCTAAAGACCTTTGAACACCTAAAGTAAGAAACATGTTTTCTCCTGCACAGGTGTGGCCTTGGAAAAAAGTACTGGCGAGTCAATTGACAGATAAAGGTAAAATTCAGTCACCACATTAGGGATGGGGATGTAGCCTCCTCTATCCTTATGAAAAACAGTGAATGGTGGGTCAGCCGTGAGGACCTGCAATTCACACACTCTTCTAGCAGATGTGATGGATCAGCTAAGCAAGAGACTTCAACCCCCATCAGCCCTTCACACTACATTTTCCTTTCTTCTGGCCAGAAGGGGATAAAGTCCTGAACCAGGAAGAGGCTGGGCTCTGTTTAAAAAGCAGCAGACACATGACAAACCAGGAGCATCAGAGAAGAAACCCCAGGAACTGTATGCAGAGCCATGTGTGGAATAGGATGTGACTGCTGAATGTTACAGCTGGGTACAGGTCTGTATGGGACTTGTGGGGCAGTGGAAGAAACCTAGTACAGAGGGCCCCAATGAGAGAAACTAACCGAGCCTGGTCTAGAAACCCACACGAGCCTATTTTCTTCAACAGAGACTAGACTGGAGAGGGCACCCCAGGCACTAGTCCTGAAGAGCCTTATTTTCAATAGGACTGCCCAAAGGCCAAAACAAGAACCCCCTATTGCAAACTTTGAACTGTAACTATGAAGCCTCTATACCTAGGGTATTTGCAAACTTTCCTTTCCTTGCCAGCCCTAGCACATTACCCTTTCACTTAACCATTGGGACCTACCAGGGCTATCATCTACAAGGCTTAGCTTTAGCTGCTGACGCTCCTACAGCACTTGCTTCTAAATTGATGTACACAAGGCATGCTCCTAGTTCCTTAGGCATTCAATGTACTCCAGCACAGAGCAACCCCCAGTAATTACACAGAAGTTATGTCTATAAATTCCCTTGCTGCAATAAAGGATTTACTCTTCAGCAAGGGAGATTTAGATTAGATAATTAGGAAAAACTTTCTAACTATAAGGTTAGTTAAGCTATTGAATAGGCTTCCAATGGAGGCTGTGGAATCCCCATCATTGGAGGCTTTTAGAACAAGTTGGACAAACACTTGCCAGGGATGGTCTAGGTTTACTTGGTCCTAACTCAGTGCAGGGGTCTGGACTTCATGACTTCTCAAGTTCCCTTCCAGCCCTACATTTCTATGATTCTATGATAAAAGCTGTTTTACCTGAGAGTTAAATTCTGCTATTGGCTCAAATTGAAGCTTCATTAGCTATTGGAGGTTCCATGCTGGATAAAGGTCTTTAACAGGTACAAAGATTTACTGAACCCTTTCATACAGGTCTTATCTATGCAGTGTGAATACAGACATGTTATCTATGAGAAAGTGGTATAGCAATATAGCTGCTAGATGGACATAGACTGCTGATAAAAAGGGTGTGAAAGTTTCAGCTGTAGCAGCGGCAAAGAGTCCTGTGGCACCTTATAGACTAACAGACGTACTGGAGCATAAGCTTTCATGGGTGAATACCCACTTCTTCAGATGCATGTTGTGGAAATTTCCAGAGGCAGGTATAAATATGCAAGTAAGAATCAGGCCAGGGATAACGAGGTTAGTTCAATCAGGGAGGATGAGGCTCTCTTCTAGCAGTTGAGGTGTGAACACCGACGGAGGAGAAACTGCTTTTGTAGTTGGCTAGCCATTCAGTCTTTGTTTCATCCTGAGCTGATGGTGTCAAATTTGCAAATGAACTGAAGCTCAGCAGTTTCTCTTTGAAGTCTGGCCCTGAAGTTTTTTTGCTGCAGGATAGCTACCTTTAAAACCTTGAAAGGTAGCCATCCTGCAGCAAAAAAACTTCAGGACCAGACTTCAAGAGGCCCAGCCCTCCCCCTGGAATGGTATTATAGACAGGGAAGCATAAACAATGAGACAGTATTCGTTTGTTTAAAAATCAATGTTTTTAAAATATCTGCTTTTTAAAAATTAAATACATTATCAAAAAAATACTGGTTGTGTGCATTTTAAAATGAATTTCAATTTCCATCCAGATGCAGATTGGCATAAATCAGAAGTAAAATAATCTAGTAAATATGAAATACACTCACCATTTTCTAACCATTAAAATGTATAAAAGGATAAGTTTGAATAAATGTTACTGCTTAAGTAAATGTGTATTGATATTGTGTATTGTACAGGGGCAGTAGAAGGGCCAAAATGAAGAATTCTGAACTGGAAATGATCCTTCCCTACTAGGAAACAAAGATACTTGTGGTGTGCCAGACAGATTAAAATATGAAAGTATTTGTAATTTAGGTCAAAAGCTAGAAACCAATGTTATGCTGAAAGGGAAGATATTCATAGAATGATAGGACTGGAAGAGACTTCAACTGGTCATCTACCCAGTCCCCTGCATTCATGACAGGACTAAATATTATCACCATCACTGACAGATGTTTGTCTAACTTACTTTTAAAAATCTCCAGTGATGGAGATCCCACAACCTCCCTAGGCAATTTATTCCAGTGCTTAACCACCCTGACAGGAAGTTTTTCCTAATGTCCAACCTAAACCGCCCTTGCTGCAATTTAAGACCATTGCTTCTTGTCCTGTCCTCAGAGGTTAAGGAGAACTGCTTTTCTCCCTCCTCCATGTAACAACCTTTTACGTACTTGAAAACTTATCATGTCCCCTTCTCAGTCTTCTCTTCTCCAGACTAAACAAACCAATTTTTTTTCAATCTTCTCTCATAGTTCATGTTTTCTAGACCCGTAATCATTTTTGTTGCTCTTCTCAGAATTTTCTGTAATTTGTCCACATTTTTCCTGAAATGTGCCACCCAGAACTGGACACAAACTCTAGCTGAGGCACAATCAGCACCGTGTACAGTGGAAGAATTACTTCTCATGTCTTGCTTACAACACTCCAGCTAATACATCCCAGAATGATGTTTTCTTTCTTTGCCACAGTGTTAAAATGGTTGACTTATATTTAGCTTGTGATCCACTATGATCCCCAGATCCCTTTCCACATTACTTCTTCCTAGGCAGTCATTTCTCATTTTGTAAGTGTGCAACAGATGG
Source organism: Macrochelys suwanniensis (assembly GCA_033296515.1). Taxonomy (NCBI): domain Eukaryota; kingdom Metazoa; phylum Chordata; order Testudines; family Chelydridae; genus Macrochelys; species Macrochelys suwanniensis. The sequence goes on from CM065775.1 coordinate 11,619,595, forward strand.
TTCCTTTCTAAGTGGAGTACTTTGCATTTGTCCTTATTGAATTTCATCCAATTTCCTTCAGACCCTTCCTCCATTTTGTTCAGATCATTTTGAATTTTAATCCTATCCTCTAAAGAATTTGCAACCCCTCCCAGCTTGGTATTGTCCACAAACTTTATAAATATACGCTCTATGCATTGTCTAAATCATTGAAGATATTGAACAGAAACGGACCAAGAACTGATCTCTGTGGGACCCTACTCGATATACCTTTCCAGTTTGACTGTGAACTACTGATAACTACTCGCTGGGAACAGTTCTCCAACCAGTTATGCACCTTATAGTAGCTTCATCTAGGTTGGATTTCCCTAGTTTATTTATGAGGAGGTCATGTGAGAGAGTATCAAAAGCCTTATTAAAGTCAAGATATACTGGGGCTATAGCACTCTAGCTGTCAGACATGACATAGAAGTCTTCAAATGGGATAGGTAAGCAATGTCTTAAAATTGGTCTGCACTTATCAGGACTCTCATGAAACTTGAGGCCTGTTCCAGATGTTGACCATGGGGTTTGTTTACCCTTTGCACAGGGCTTAAAAGATCTTCTGCTTTGCTAATGCCACTGATGGTAGCTGTGCTTCTGTGAAAAATAAGACGTCAAAGACAATAATGAGTATTGGTGCCTCTGATTGCTGAATACTGGTGCACCAGATCTTCTTCTGGTCTGTTCCTATAATCCCAAAGCTCTGTCCCTACACCTAGTGTCTTCCATTCTCTTAAAGCCTTCATCCATCGTATTACTAAATGATCTATCTACTTCAAAGGGAAGATTCTCCACTTTAGTCTCTTTCTGGAGGGAGTCCAGATGATCTAAGCCATGCTTGTCATTTGAGAGTGATGGCAGAAGCAACTGTTAGCTAAGCAAGGCCCTGTCATAAAATTAAGCGAGGCCTCTGTCATAAAACTTCTTTCCTAATCTCCTAGCAATAAAATCTTCTGACCTTGCTCAAAATCCGTTTATCTTGCACAAATATTCTTGCATGGGCTTCTCTGCCACCCTGCTTAAATTGAGTAACTATGGAGACCAGTTTGAACAGGTTAGCCTGGTTATGAGGTAGTAGTGCTTTCTTTGTCTGCCTAAACACTATAAATGCTGATACTTGTCACTAATAAAGTTGCCACACTCCTCCACAGCGGTTAGCTGCTGAGGGGGTTGTGTGTCCTTTGATCAAAGCTTTTCGGACTCAGTGTGTTTCTTACATGGCTTCTGACAGCTTGTGAGCTACAGTCCAACTCCACATCACCCGGTGTTGGGACGGTGAGTAAGGACAAGCTGATTTTTACCTAACACAACTGCTCTGGCAAAAGTGTCAGAGGCATCAAATGCCCTTAAACCATGTTTTTGCAACAAGTTGTCAGCCAGAAATGAGGTCATTAGCCAACTTCCTCTGATATTCAGGAAGGGATTGTGCAAATACCACCAGCTGTGGGGAAAAGATATCAGTAGTGTTCCATCACAGCTTGATCATTAACCACTCTTATGCCAAATGTAGCAGAAGTAAATACTTTTCTACCCAGAATATCCATAATCTTTCCTTCATTATCAGAAGGTGTGGAGTGAATCCGACAACTCTCTGGGCTGCAGCTTCTACCACATGTGTGTTTGGAACTGGGTGTATGTGAAAACTAAGAAAGCCTCATGCAGTAATTGCTGGCATGTAAAATATAAAAGGTCATAGAGAAGTTTTTAAACTAAGGACTGGGGGGAAAGATGACAGGTGTGGAGGATTACATTATTCAGACAGAGACATCCCTTAGAGGAGGATTTATTAAAGGGGATATTCTATGCCCTAGTAAAGAGGAGAGGCTAGATCTGAAGAGAAACAGTCAAATGAAAAAGAGTGTCATTCAATTACTTCACACAAAGGTACACAAATAAATACTGACAAATTGTATTAGTGCTAATACTATGATGGGTGCACTTGAGAGCCTGGTATTAAATGAGGGTATTAATATAATAGGCATCACAAAAACTTGGTGGAATGATAATTAATCAGACATGGCTATACCAGGGTACAAAGTATATAGGAACGACACATAGTAAAAATCTTAAAATAGATAAAACTGTACCATAGAATCTTTATGGATAGAAATTCCATGCTTGAATGAGAAGAGTATAGCAATAGGAATATACTACCTCCCACCTGACCAGGATGGTGGTTTTGAGATGCCCAGGGAAATTAGAGAGGCTACAAAAACAGAAACCCAGTAATAATGGGGGATTTCAACTATCCTCATACTGAATGGGAACATGTCACCTCAGGACAGGATGCAGAGATAAAATTTCTAGGCACCATTACTGAGTGCTTCTTGGAGCAGGTAGTCCTGAAACCTACAAGCCGAGAGGCAATTCTTGATTTAGTCCTAAGTGGAGCACAGGATCTGGTGCAAGCGGTCAATATAGCTAAAACGCTCAATAATAGCAACCATAATGTAATTCAATGTAACATCCTTGTAGGGAGAAAAATACCAACGAAACCCATCACAGCAGTGTTTAACTTCAAAAAGGAGAACTATACAAAAGGATAGGGGAAGCCATGCCTGCAAGCTTCAGGGAAACTTTTTAAAAAACACTAAAATAGAGGCTCAAACTACATTAATATCCCAAATTAACAAAAACAAAAACAGGAAGAGGAGGGAAATAATGCCACAATGGATAAACAGAGTAAAAGATGGTTAGAGACAAAAAGGCATTCTTTAAAAATTGGAAGTCAAATCCTACTGAGGAAAATAGAAAGGAGCATGAACTCTGGCAAGTCAAGTGTAAATGTATAATTTAGGCAGGTCAAAAAATGTGAAGAGCAACTAGCAAAAGACACAAAGTCATAGCAAAAAAAAATAATGTAGCATACCAGAAGCAGCACATATTCCAAACAATCAGTGGGGCACAGGACGATAGAGCTACTAAAGGAGCACTCAGGAAGACAAGGCCTTTGTAGAAAAGCTAAATTAATTATTTGGATCATCTTCACTGTAGAGGATGTGAGGGAGATCCCTACACCTGAGCCTCTCCTTTGAGGTGACAAATCTGAGGAACTGTCCCAGATTCAGGTGTCAGTAGAGACATTTTTGGAATAAATTGATAAATTAAATAGCAACAAGTCATTAGGACACACAGCATTCACCCAAGAGTTCTGAGGAACTCCAATATGAAATTGCAGAACTGCTAACCGTGGTATGTAACCTACCACTTAAATCAATCTCTGTATCAGATGACGGGCAGATAACTAATGTGATGCTGAGTTTTAAAAAAGCTCCAGAGGCAATCCTGGCAATTACAGCCCAGTAAGCATAATTTCAGTACGAGACAAACTGGAACTACAGTAAAGAACATCCATCTAATTCTGAACATATATGTTGGGGAAAAGTCAACATGGCTTTTGTAAAGGGAAATCATGCCTCGTCAGTCTATTAGAATTCTTTAAGGGGGTCAAAAAGCACATGGACAAGGGTGGTCCAGTGGATATAGTATACTTAAACTTTCAGAAAGCCTTTGACAAGGTCCCTTAGCAAGAGCTCTTAAGAAAACTAAGCAATCATGGGATAGGAAGGAAGGTCCTCTCCTGCATCAGTAACCAGTTAAAATGTAGAACACAGAGGGTAGGAATAAATGGTCAGTTTTCAGAATGGAGGGAGGTAAATAGTGTCATCCCCCAGGGATCTGTACCGGAACCAGTGCAGTTCAGCATAATCATAAATGCTCTGGAAAAAGAAGGGATAGTCAGTGATGTGGTAAAGTTTTGCAGACACTACAAAATTACTCAAGATACTGAAGTCCAAAGTGACTACATAGAGTCACAAAGGAATCTCATTAGACCAGGTGACAATGGCAGATGAAATTCAATGTTGATAAATGCAAAGTAATGCATACTGGAAAAGCATAACGTTCTTCTTCAACGCTTAGCTGAACAGTCAGCCATAGTGATCGTTTGCAATTTGGTCCATTCCAGACTTGAGGAACCCATGTAATAGGCAGTCTGCTTTTGGGCCACCTCCACCCCTTAGTTGGTGGAATTTTATCCCGGATGTTACAAGCCACCCGGAGAATGACATTCACTGGAACGTCTTGTGGCATTCTCACGACATGTCCAATATACGACATTGGCATTCTGTGTGGAAAGCCTCCAACTTTGCCCAGTGTGAGTGGCATAGTGCCCAGGTTTCGCAGCCATAAAACAGTATGGGGAGGATACAGCTTGGATAGATCCTGAACTTGGTTGTTGTGCTGAGATATTGGTTCCATATTCATTGTAAACGACCCATGGTAGATACTGCAATGCCAATCTGATTGAGAACCTCCATGTGAGAGTTGGAGGAACTGGTGAGTATAAAACCCAAATAGCAAAAGCTGGAGACTGCTTCAACAGTTTGTTTATTAAAAGAGATTGGAGTCACAGGTGGACCTGGCCCTCGATTTTACAGCTTTGTCTTTGACCATGAAACATGGAGGCCAATCTTAGCCGACTCCTCCCCCATTTGCTGGAGTGCCTCACAAAACCTGTTGGGGCGCTGTACTAGAAGAACAACATCATCAGCATAGTCAAAGTCTGAGAGCGAGAGATCACCAATCTTAATGCCTATGGGCCTGACAGAATGGTACATTATGAAATCCATTGCCCCCCCACCCGCAAAAAAAAGAGCGCAAGGGCCAAGACGCAGCCCTGCATGACACGAGATACTAATTTAAAAGGTCCTGCCATCTGATTCCCCAGATGTACATGGGTAGTGGTTCCATTATGCAGCTTTCTAATCAAGCCCAGCAGAATAGTAGGGAGACCTATGACCTTTAAGGCCTTCCATAGCATGATACAATCAACTGAATCAAATGCAGCCCTAAGATTGACATATGCTACATGCAGGGGCTTCCTGAGTTCACACTGTATCTCCGACAACAAATGGAGGGCCAAAATGGTGTCTAATACGGACCTGTTCCTCATAAAGCCTGACTGTTGGGGGCAACACTTCCGATGTAGCAGAGGCTCCAAGCATGCCAGCAGAACATGCACAAACACCTTCCCTGGAACAGACAGCAAGGTGATCAGCCTATAGCTCTTACATTCACTGTGCGGTCCCTTGCCTTTATAAAGTGAGATAACAAAACCATTCTTCCAGGCAGTTGGCAAGGTTCCAGTTCTCCACACCAGATGAAAGATGGCCAGAAGTGATTCTGCTATAGGGTCAACAGTGCATTTTAGCAGCTCTGGGGATGCCATCAGCACCTGCTGTGCATCTATGGCCTGGTCTACACTAGGACTTTTTTTCGAATTTAGCAGCGTTAACTCGATTTAACCCTGCACACGTCCACATTACGAAGCTATTTATTTCGACAGAAATGGCACTTTAATTCGATTTATGTACTCCTCCCCGACGAGGGGAGTAGCGCTAAATTCGACATGGCCATGTCGAATTCGGGTTACTGTGGACGGAATTTGACGCTAATAGCTCCGGGAGCTATCCCACAGTGCACCACTCCGTGGACGCTCTGGACAGCAGTCCGAGCTCGGATGCTCTGACCAGCCACATAGGAAAAGCCCGTGAAAATTTGAATTCCTTTTCCTGTCTGGACAGTTTGAATCTCATTTCCTGTTTGGACTTCGTGGCGAGCTCAGCAGCACTGGCAACGATGCAGAGCTCTCCAGCGGAGGTGACCATGCAATCGCAGAATAGAAAGAGGGCCCCAGCATGGACTGATTGGGAAGTCTTGGATCTGCTCGCTGTGTGGGGCGATGAGTCCGTGCTTTCAGAGCTGCGATCGAAAAAACGGAATGCGAAGATATAGGAGAAGATCTCTAAAGCCATGACAGAGAGAGGATACAGCCGGGATGCAATGCAATGCCACGTGAAAATCAAGGAGCTGCGACAAGCGTACCAGAAGACCAAAGAGTCAAACGGACGCTCTGGAGCCCAGCCCCAAACATGCCGCTTCTACGAGGCACTGCATGCAATGCTCGGTGGTGCTGCCACCACTACCCCACCAGTGTCCGTGGACTCCGACGATGGGGTCTTATCTACGGCCACATCGTTGGAGGTATTTGCGGACGGTGAAGATGAGGAAGGAGATGAGGAGGACGAGGCAGTCAACAGTGCTTTCAACGCTGATTTCCCCGACAGCCAGGATCTCTTTATCACCCTGACTGAGATCCCCTACCAACCCTCCCAAGACGGTAACCCAGACCCTGAATCAAGGGAAGGATCAGCAGGTCAGTGTTTTAAACATTTATTTTGAATAGAATAGGCATGGTATATTAGGAATGGGTTTTTATTGCTTAGTTTGCCCTAAGCGCTTTAGGTTTGAGTCGTTTCCAGTGCAGCTACTCGAAAAGTCTGTCAATATGAAAAGTCTGTCAATATGTATGGGGATAGAGGAGAAATCTCCCTCGGAGATCTCCACGAAGCTCTCCTGGAGGTACTGTGAAAGCCTTTGCATCAGGTTCCCGGGGAGAGCGGCCTTATTGTCTCCTCCATGGTAGGAAACCTTTCCGCGCCAGGCTAGTAGCAGGTACTCCGGTATCATTGCCTTGCAAAGCATGGCGGCATATGGCCCCGGTGTTTGCTGGTATTCACGTAGCATACGGTCTTTCTCTGTCTCCGTAATCCTCATCAGAGTGATATCAGTCATGGTGCCCTGCTTTGAATTAGGGGAATTTTAGTATGGGGACTGGTTGCCTGTTCCTTTAAATAATTCTACCCGGCGGTTTCCAGCCACGCGGTGGGGGCGGGGAGGCGAACCGTTGAAACTGAGCGGTTCGCAGGCAGCAGGAAGGGACCTTTCCCGGGACCAGCCACGCGGAGGGGGGGTGGGGTGGGGAGGCGAACCATTGAAACTGAGCGGTTCACAGGCAGCAGGCAGGGACCTTTCCCGGGACCAGCCACGCAGGGGCAGGGGGCGGGGAGGCGAACCGTTGAAACTGAGCGGTTTGCCGGCAGCAGGAATTGGCCACCGCTAGGAGCTGTGCTTGGAACATTGTAGGAGGGCACTGCTGTGAAGTAAGCTCTCAGCAGGCAAAAGTCTGCAGCTTACCATGGTCTCCAGATAGCACAATTCCGTTGTCCAGCCCCGCTTGTGTGATCTGTACACCAAGACCCCAGGCCCTCAATATAAAGACAAAATATTCGACCTTGTACTGAGTGCACATGTGATAGGTAGTGTGCATGGTCTTGTTCCCAGGGAAAGAGTATAGTCATTGTTCGGGAAAACGTATCTTTGTTAGGAATTCACTCCCTTTCTCCCATCACACAGCTGCGAGCATCTCCCGCAGTACCCATGCATCCCCCTCCCAGAGGCTGGCGCAGATCAGGCAGCGAAAGAAAAGGACATGGGATGAGATGTTCTCAGAACTTATGTCCTGTTCCCGAGCCGAGGCGGCACAGCAAACCCAGTGGAGGGAGAACATGTCGCAGTACCAGCGATCGTACAGCGAACGGGAGGACAGGTGGCGCCAGGAAGACCAGCAGGCGACTCAAACGCTGCTTGGCATAATGAGGGAGCAAACGGACATGCTCTGGCACCTTGTAGATGTTCTGCAGGACCGGAGCCAAGACGAAAGAGCTCCGCTCTATGTGATTTCTAACCGCCCTCCCCCGCCACAAAGTCCAATCCCCCCCTCTCAAAGTCACGAGAACGAGGGGCGGCAGGGGCCGTGGAAACAATCAGTCCACCCCTGCTGACTTCTCAAGTAGCAGAAGGCTATCATTCCCCAAGATTTGATGGATCCTTTTCTTCCCTCCAAACGCACGCCACCCTAGCCCCCGTCCAAGTTTCATCCCATAACTCTGCTGTCCTTAATAAAAATTGCTGTTCTGTAAAGTACTGTTTCCTTGATTTCCTTTTAAAGGACAGGGTGTTTGAAGGGGGGAAGGGGGTTGGTAATTGGAGACGATAGGTGCCTGTACCAGGGTACAGACAGGGGGACAGGTTCAACAGAACGTCACACTCACATTGCATTCACTAGGCACCATGGTCATTCTGGGAGGTGGTTTTCATGTTCTGTGTGTGGGGGGCTCTGTGGGTTTCTGGTTGGGGAGGAAGGTTACAGATCTTTTGCAGCGGTCAGTAGCTCGCTTGACAGAGCCACGCAGCAGGGGATCTGTAACTGCCATCCCCGGCCACAAAGTCACACAGGCCCCCCATCACAGAGTTGCAAAAAGGAGGGGTGGCAGGCTCCGTTTAAACAAGCAGTCCACCACTGCGGACTGCTCTAGGAGCAGGAGCCTGTCATTCCCCGAGTTTGGAAGCATCCTTTCCATGAATCCACCCGCTCCCCAACCGCAGTATGCGTCCCAGTTTCAAACCTTTACCGAGAAATCCTTAATAAAGAAGACGGTTTTAATGAACAAAGTTACTTTTATTTTATTTTTAAAGCAGTGTAGGAAGGTGGGGAAGGGTTTTGGAAATTGGAGAAGATAGGCAACATTAACTAGGTAAATAAACATAGGCAGGTTCAGGTTCTGCTTACACAAAGGTAATAGTCACAGGTTACCCTGCTCACTCTGGAAGCTAGCTTTCAAAGCTTCCCGGATGCGCAGCGCGTCCCGCTGGGCTCTTCTAATCGCCCGGGTGTCTGGCTGCGCGTAATCAGCAGACAAGCGATTTGCCTCAACCTCCCACCCCGCCATAAACGTCTCCCCCTTGCTCTCACAGAGATTCTGGAGCACACAGCACGCTGCAATCACAATGGGAATATTGGTTTGGCTGAGATCAGAGCGAGTCAGTAAGCACACTCCACCACCATTCTGCACTTGCTCAGCCGGTAGTTGGAAGAGCTCCTTTTCAGTGTCCAGGGCGCCTGTGTAGGGCTTCATGAGCCAGGGCATTAGTGGGTAGGCTGGATCCCCGAGGATCACTATAGGCATCTCCACATCCCCAACAGTTATTTTGTGGTCCGGGAAGTAAATACCTTCCTGCAGCCGTCTAAACAGACCAGAGTTCCTGAAAACACGAGCGTCATGAACCTTGCCCAGCCATCCGACGTTAATGTTGGTAAAACGTCCTTTATGGTCCACCAGTGCTTGCAGCACCATAGAAAAGTAGCCCTTTCGGTTAATGTACTGGCTGCCCTGGTGGTCCGGTCCCAGGATAGGGATGTGAGTTCCATCAACAGCCCCACTGCAGTTTGGGAATCCCATCGCAGCGAAGCCATCTATGATCACCTGCACGTTTCCCAGGGTCACTACCTTTGAGAGCAGCAGGTCAACGATAGCATTGGCTACTTGCATCACAGCAACCCCCACTGTAGATTTGCCCACTCCGAATTGATTCGTGACTGACCGGTAGCTGTCAGGCATTGCAAGCTTCCAGAGGGCTATGGCCACTCGCTTCTGGATAGTCAGGGCTGCTCGCATCCAGGTGTCCTGGCGCTTCAGGGCAGGGGACAGCAACTCACAAAGTTCAAGGAAAGTGCCCTTACGCATCCGAAAGTTTTGCAGCCACTGTGATTCATCCCAGACCTGCAGCACTATGCAGTCCCACCAGTCAGTGCTTGTTTCCCTTGCCCAGAATCGCCATTCCACAGCATCAACATGACCCATTGCCACCATGATGTCCAGGGACTGGGGTCCCGTGGTTTGTGACAGTTGTGTGCCCCTCTCAGAGCTAATGTCCTCACGGCGCTTCTGTTGCCTACTCGCCCGATTTATCAACGTCTGTCTCTGGAAAAGGTGGACGATAAGGCGCGAGGTGTTGACAACGGACAGAACAGCAGCGATGATCGCAGAGGGCTCCATGCTCACGGTCCTGTGGCGTCCGCACTGTCAATCACCAGAAAAGGGTGCGAACTGATTGCCCGCTGGTGCTTTCATGGAGGGTGGCCGGGAGTGAGGGTTGAATGACGACATTTACCCAAAACCACCCTCAACACATTTTTTGCCCCGTCAGGCATTGGGGGCTCGACCCAGAATTCCAATGGGCAGCGGGGACTGCGGGAACTGTGGGATAGCTACTCACAGTGCACTGCTTGCAGTGTCGATGCTTGCCCCGTTACTGTGGACTCACAAAGTCGAATTGATGTCCTTGGTGTGGATTCACACGTTCGACTTTGTAATATCGGTTTCACAATTTCGGTTTAACTAAAATCGAACTACTCTCGTAGTGTAGACATACCCTATTTTTCAGTTTACAGTTGGCATGCTTCACTTCATCCAATGTTGGTGCATCAGTACAAGTGTCTGGGTCCGGAATCGCAGTGGCTGCCAAATCGTCCAGCTGTGAGCAAGCAGCAGCTAGAGGGTGGTTCAGGGCACTGTGATAATGTTCCTTCCAGCGTGAGAGGATGTCATCATCAAATTTACATGGATGGCCTTGGCTGTCGTTCAGGATGCCATTCATAGAGACAACCTCTGGACCACAGAGGTTGTGGATCACATAGAATACTGGCTTTAAGTCGCCCCTAGCTAAGCCAAATACAATATAATCCACAACTTGGCTATAATATGCCTTGCGATCGCGGAGTGCCAGGGTGTTAAATTTTCATTTCAGCTGGTTACGAGTGCACTTATCAGCATGTTGACAGGCTGTGGCCTTCAATTTAATTATCTAGAAGGCCTCCTCTGATAGCCATGGTCGACGTGCTGGACGTCTGTAGCCAATCATCTGATCAGCGAATTGGAGGACAGAAGTGAACAGAGACTAGGCAACCTCCATGTTGTCCGGCAAGTTGGCTAGAGCTGAGAATCTATTGCTGACTTCGATACAAGACCAGTTGGCTAAACTTGGCATGTGAAGCGCGTCAATGTCAAACATCTTCATCGTTGCACCGGGCTTACCTGCTCGTCGGAGCATCAACTCCATATGGGCAATCATTAAGTGGTGATCGGTGTTCGCCGCACATTCCGCACCATGATATACTCTACAGGGGGTAATAAATGCAAAGTAATGCATACTGGAAAAACAATACCAACTACACATACAACATGATGGGGTCTAAATTAGCTGTTACTATTCAGAAAAGATCTGGAAGTCATTGTGGATAGTTCACTGAAAACATCTGCTCAATGTACAGCATCAGTCAAAAAAGCTAACAAATGTAGGAACCATTAGGAAGGAAAGGAATAGATAATAAGACCGAAAATATCATGCCACTATATAAATCCATGGTGTTCCCACACCTTGAATAAGTCATGCCGTTTTGGTCGCCCCATGTCAGAAAAAACCCATTGGAATTGGAAAAGGTACAGAGAATGGCAAATAAATGATAAGGGGTATGGAATAGCTTCTATATGAAGAGATTAAAAAGACTGAGACTTTTCAGCTTGGAAAATAGACAACTGAGGGGCAATATGATAGAGGTGTATACAATCATGAATTATGTGGCTAAAGTGAATAGGGAAGTGTTATTTATGCCTTCTCATAACACACAAACCAGAGGTCACCCAATGAAATGAATAGGTAGTAGGTTTAAAACATATGGAAATACTTCTTCGCACAATTATTAAGTCAACTGATGGAACATATTGCCATGGGATGGTGTGAAGGCCAAGTATAACTGTGCTCAAAAAAAGTATTAGATAAGTTCATGGAGGATAAGTCTATCAAGGGCTATTAGCAAAAATGATCAGGGTGCAACCCCATTCTCTGGGTGTCCCTAAACCTATGACAGCTAGAAGCTGGGACTGAATGAGAAGGGAATCACTGAGTAAATTGCCCTGTTCTGTGCACTGCCTCTGAAGCATCTGGCACTGGTCACTGTCGGAAGACAGGATAGGCTAGATAGATCACTGGTCTGACCCAATATGGCCAGTCTTATATTCTTAATTAATATAATTTGTTTTGACACTTTCTGAACAGAAGTAGGAGTACACCATCCTGCTTTTGTGTAAAACTGGAGCTGTAGTCAAATCTTTGGATAGAGAGCCAAGGATGTCATAAACAGGGTGAGAAGTATCCTCAACTATCACAGAGGGAGATGATCATGCTAGTTGGCATTCTCTCAAATAGTGGTGGTATGCCATAGGGGACAGAGGTCACATCTAAATACACAGATCCAAAGCCATTTAAAACTATTATGCTAATAGAGTTATGTGGCTTAGCATTCATGATGGAATGGCAGATAAACTAGATGAAATGTCTGCAAGCAATGGAATAGTTAGGAATCAGAAGGAAAGGCAGGTCATCAAGACTAACTTTTGGCTGCTGTTTTTGAAAATAGAATTGTAATTGGCTTTCTATACACTAGCTCTTGGTTACTATGGCCTGAAAAACTGTCACTTTCAAATTTGGCTATCTGAACTAGAGATTGCATTTGGTTCTATTTTGTAACAGCTTAAAAATGTAACTAAAATGAGAAACTGATTTGACTGAAAGGGAAAAAAACTATTCAAAGCATGAGAAATTTCACATTTCTGTACATGTGGGTACTGCACAGTAAAAATAGTGAATGAGCACTGCAAACAACCCAAATACATGGAAACTGGGAATTTTATATCTGTTTAGGATATTAACCCTTCAGACCAAATCTAACAGCATTGGCACCTGCCTCTCGCTAGCACCCCCTCTGGTCAGATACATGCCTACAGTCACTCAGTTTTGAACGTGGTGGCACTTGCTTCTCATGAGCACTCCTTCCCCCACTCACTAACTGATGGTTCTTTTGGTGGGTCTTCAGTGACTCAGCCTTCCAGCTGAGAGAGACACATTGTCCCTCCCTTCCAGGATATATAGTCTCCAGTTCTTTCTCATGGCCCTGGTATGGGGCCGTAGCACCAAGGCTTCCTCCCCGGAGGTACAGCCTTCTTTAACAGCTTAACAGGGTCCTATCTTAGTACCCTCAGTTGGCATCCTTTCAGCAGCCCTCCCTGGGCTCAGTCTTAAACCAGACCTGCAGAGCCCATCATGATACCCTCACCCAGTCTGGCTAGGTTCTGGGCTCAGTCCACTGGGCTCAGCCTACCCACATTAACCTTTTCATGGTCCTGCTGCTCTTCCTGCCATTCAGGCACCCAAACCTCCCTCTTTGAGCTCCAAGAAGCAACTGGCTGCTCTACCTCTGCTGCTTCCTTTTATATGGCCCTTCTGACCCCTGATTGGTAACTCCAGCAGCCTCTCTGATGGGCTGCAGGGGTGTAGCCAATCTAGGCTGCCTGGAGGACTTCTCTGCACTTTTCTGGGAAGGGAAGAAGCAGGGCCACAAGGCCTCTAGCAGGGGGCCTCTGGATCTAGTCCACCCCATCACACCAAAGTAGATATTGAGAATGAGGATATTCTTCCTAGGTGTCTCAGCATTCTTTTCTCTTTAAAATGCTTCGTATTTCATTAACTGTCACCTAGCACCTTCTGTAGCCATAAGGAGGTATCTACCCTAACTTTCCAAACCACTTGTTCCCAAAAGTCATCTGCCTTGTGTGCTAGGAGCCACTCCAAACCTCTTCTATTGTTTCCGGGGCTGAGGAAGCGTGTAGGATCCAGCAGCAAGAGAAGTAGGGTACAGTGTGTCTGTTTAGATATTGCAGTGATTGGTGTTATAGAATAACCATCCTAATATGTAGATGTGATATACAGAATCCACTGATTAGACAGGGCAAGCTCATGGAGAAGAGCAGAGGTGAGGCAGGATCAACCAAGACTGCAGCCACTCCCAGCAGCCACACAAACGCCTCCTCCTCTGTGGCAGAGCCCTCTGCCCAAAAAAGTCTGTTACCAAGTCCCCAGATGACAATCATATAAGAACTGACCAATTTCCTAAGAGTTAATTGATGCTGCTATGTGTTTTTGTAAATAATAATGCAGGTCTTGCCTTTGCCAAATACAGCTTTGCACTGTCTTTCGTGGTTACGGCATCTCCCTTGGAAACAACAGTCATTGTCACCACATGGAGTTCCATCTTGCTTAAATACATCCTCTGGGCACCAGTTTGAAGTCCCATTGCAGTACTCGGGAAGGTCACATGCATCAATACTTTTTCTGCATATTTTCCCTTGTCTATGAAGCTGTTAAAATAAGAATACAAGGATCTGGAGGTGATTTCTCTCTGGAGGCCTATTTCATGAGCCACCATTTACCTTCTAAAAATGTGTTTGCTTTAGGACTCCCCAAACATCTAACAGGAAAGGAAAAACCCACCGGCAGTTGCTTTGCCTTTTATTTTAACACAGATCAGGTAAGAGGAAGATGCAACATAAATACTCCTTGTGCTTTTAATTAAGGAGTGCACTCTAATTCCAGTATTTAAAATATCCGTGAGTCTTTTCCACACCCAAATGATTATAAAACTCTTCATGCTTTAAACAATGAACAATGGAAAATATAGTTTTTGCCCATCTACTCATTTGTCCATGTTGAGTCTGTTGAGACTAGACCTGGGGTCACTTCACCTGCAGTGTTTAGAAGCTGGATCTGTCAGTCACTGGGGAGAAGGGAATGGGACCCACCTATAAATATCCTCTCCAGAATGAGTACTTAGTAGAAGTAGCATGACTGTAGCACCTAGGAGTCGCAGTCAAGGACCCAGATCCCATTGTGCTCGGCATTGTACAAACACAGAACAAGAAGACAGTCCCTGCCCCAAGAGCCAGAGCCCAAGTATAAGACAAGAAACAAATGATGGCTACAGATAGATAGGGTAGCATGCAAGGAAACAATCTGACAATATTGGAGAGATTGATAGGCATGGTCCCAGCTCACCAGCAACCTAACTATTGTCAATTTTTTGGTAGGCATTAAGGAAAAGGAGAGTTTTGACGTGGGTTTTGGAGGGTAATTGCTTAGTTTTAATCAGTGTTTATGGAGAGCTCCTCCCAAGCAGGAGGGGCAGTATGGGTGAAAGCATGGAAGTCCTTGTTTGAAAATGTGACAAGAGGGTAATGGAGGCTGGCATCATGGGTGGATTGGAGTTTAGCGTTGACCGCTCAATAGTAAATGAGAAATGACATGGTGGGGATTGGTCAAGAAGGGCCTTGACCGTGAAGAAAAGTAGCATATATTCAATGTGATAAAGAAGAGGGAGCCAGGGGAGAAAAGCAAAGAGACAGGTGACATGGTCAAAGCAACAGACTAGGAAAATGATCTTTGCAGCACCATTATGAAAATATATGAATGGGTAAATACTGCATTTGTCAAGACCAGAGAGAAGGATGTTGCAGTAATTGAGTTGTGAGATGATGAGAGCTGTGATGAGAGTTTTAAGTGTCTGATTGGATAAGAAAGCCCATATCTTATATATGTTATACAGAAATAATTAGCAAGGTTTACAAACTGCCTGGAAGTGAGGTCCTAGAGAATGGTCCAACTCAAAGATGGCACCTAAGTTACAGGCCTGAGGACAGACAGGATGGTGTTGTCCACAGTGATCAAAAGAAGGTATTGCAGAGGGCATGGTGGGGATGGAGAGAAACAGATGAAGAGTTCTGTTTTAGCCATGTTGAGCTTGAGCTGAAGGCTGGACATCCACAAGGATACATCAGAGAGATATGCTGAGATTTCTCTTTGGAGAGAGGAAGACAGGTCTGGAGTAGAGAAGTAATTCTGTAAGAGTGTTTTGTTTAACCTATGGCCTGAAAGAAAAGTCTGGATGCATCCTCATATGTCAATTCTAGAGAATTCCATGAATCTTTGAATAAATGCAGTCTTGTGGCAAATATTTCTGAATAAACTGGGCACTGGGAAAAAAGAAGGCCTATCTGTGTGACAAGCACTACACATCTGTCAGAAAACATCCTTTGGAAGTTTTGCCAAGTTTTCCAGAGAAACTGGTGTGGAAGGATTTGGTGACGCAATGAAGTTGGATTACTGTCAGAGGGCTCCTACTCATGAGGACGGAAGTAAAGGGCTGTAAGGATAGTAGGTAGAGGAAATGAATATAGAGTTTCTCCAATCCCAGGAGCTTCTCTGCTGAGTCCATTATAGAATCATAGAATCTCAGGGTTGGAAGGGACCTCAGGAGGTCATCTAGTCCAACCCCCTGCTCAAAGCAGGATCAACCCCAACTAGATCATCCCAGCCAGGGCTTTGTCAAGCCTGACCTTAAAAACCTCTAAGGAAGGAGATTCCACCACCTCCCTAGGTAACCCATCAGTGCTTCACCACCCTACTACTGACAACGTTTTTCCTAATATCCAACCTAAACCTCCCCCTCTGCAACTTGAGACCATTACTCCTTGTTCTGTCATCTTCTACCACTGAGAACAGTCTAGATCCATCCTCTTTGGAACCCCCTTTCAGGTAGTTGAAAGCAGCTATCAAATCCCCCCTCACTCTTCTCTTCTGCAGGCTAAACAATCCCAGTTCCCTCAGCCTCTCCTCATAAGTCATGTGCTCCAGCCCCCTAATCATTTTTGTTGCCCTCCGTTGGACTCTTTCCAATTTATCCACATCCTTCTTGTAGTGTGGGGCCCAAAACTGGACACAGTACTCCAAATGAGGCCTCACCAGTGCCAAATAGAGGGGAATAATCACGTCCCTCGATCTGCTGGAAATGCCCCTACTTATACAGCCCAAAATGCCATTAGCCTTCTTGGCAACAAGGGCACACTCTTGACTCATATTCAGCTTTTCATCCACTGTAACCCCTAGGTCCTTTTCTGCAGAACTGCTGCCCAGCCATTCGGTCCCTAGTCTGTAGCAGTGCATGGGATTCTTCCGTCCTAAGTGCAGGACTCTGCACTTGTCCTTGTTGAACCTCATCATATTTCTTTTGGCCCAATCCTCTAATTTGTCTAGGTCCCTCTGTATCCTATCCCTACCCTCCAGCGTATCAACCACTCCTCCCAGTTTAGTGTCATCTGCAAACTTGCTAAGGGTGCAGTCCACACCATCCTCCAGATGGTTAATGAAGATATTGAACAAAACTGGCCCCAGCACCGACCCTTGGGGCACTCCACTTGATACCGGCTGCCAACTAGACATGGAGCCATTGATCACTACCCGTTGAGCGCAACCATCCAGCCAGTTTTCTATCCACCTTACCGTCCATTCATCCAGCCCATACTTCTTTAACTTGCTGGCAAGAACACTGTGGGAGACTGTATCAAAAGCTTTGCTAAAGTCAAGAAATAGCACATCCACTGCTTTCCCCTCATCCACAGAGCCAGTTATCTCATCATAGAAGGCAATTAGGTTAGTCAGGCATGACTTGCCCTTGGTGAATCCATGCTGACTGTTCCTGATCACTTTCCCCTCCTTTAAGTGGTTCAGAATTGATTCCTTGAGGACCTGTTTCATGATTTTTCCAGGGACTGAGGTGAGACTGACTGGCCTGTAGTTCCCTGGATCTTCCTTCTTCCCTTTTTTAAAGATGGGCACTACATTAGCTTTTTTCCAGTCATCCGGGACCTCCCCCGATTGCCATGATTTGTCAAAGATAATGGCCAATGGCTCTGCAATCACATCGGCCAACTCCTTTAGCACCCTCGGATGCAGTGCATCCGGCCCCATGGACTTGTGCTCGTCCAGCTTTTCTAAATAGTCCCGAACTACTTCTTTCTCCACAGAGGGCTGGTCACCTCCTCCCCATACCGTGCCGCGGAGTGCAGCCGCCTGGGAGCTGACCTTGTCTGTGACGACAGAGGCAAAAAAAGCATTGAGTACACTAGCTTTCTCCACATCATCTGTCACTAGGTTCCCTCCCTCATTCAGCAAGGGGCCCACACTTTCCTTGACTTTCTTCTTGTTGCTCACATACCTGAAGAAACCCTTCTTGTTACTGCTAACATCTCCGGCTAGCTGCAACTCCAAGTGTGATTTGGCCTTCCTAATTTCACTCCTGCATGCCTGAACAATATTTTTATACTCCTCCCTGGTCATTTGTCCAATCTTCCACTTCTTGTAAGCTGCTTTTTTGTGTTTAAGACGAGCAAGGATTTCACTGTTAAGCCAAGCTGGTCGCCTGCCATATTTACTTTTCTTTCTACACATTAGCTACTACCAGTTGAGATACTGATCTGTAGGGTGGGCTGAATGGAAGCACTTTCTGCTACTGTACTAGTTCCCGCAGCAGCAGGTGCCACACTTATTGTATCAGTGATAGCACAAGAACTCTCTGCTGTTGACACAGGCTTTTCTGGGGTCTAGAGGAGGAGATTTGATCCTTTATTACAGAACCCTTAGTTGGGGGCCTGGCTGTCACCAAGGTCTCCTCCAGATGATCTGAGGAATCTCAGAGAGATCTCGGGAGGATGCAGAAGAGGAACTTATTTCTGTATAAATAAGGATATCTTGCACTGGGAGCTGGAATGGGCTCTCCTCTTTCAGGTGAGCCATCTTGACAGTGCCCAGGCTCAGATGACTCTGGACACAAAGGCACTTCATTCTATGGTGGGAAGCCAAGAATGATGATGAAGGAAGAAGACAATAGAGAGAAATTAGAAGTCCATGTAGGAACATAATATTGGGGAAAATGTCAATTTGGGGATGTTTTGAAGTCACATAGGGTATATCTACACAGCATTTGGGAGCAAGCTTCCCAGCCAAGGTCCACAGACTTGTGCTAGCAGGGCTCGTGCTAGTGGACTATTTTTAGCTGTGTAGACGGTGCTTTGACATTTTGACTCAGGCTGGAGTTTGTGCTCTCAACCCCACTCCACCTGCCCCAGGTTTGGAGTCCGAGCTCCAGCCCAAGCCGCAACATGAAAGCACTGTCTACACAGCACACTAGAGCACACACTGCTAGCACACATCTGTTGACCTAGGCTGGGAGGCTAGCTCCCAAAAGCTGAGTAAACATTCCAATTGGGCTTGAAGCCATGCATTGCCAATGGAGACAGAACATTCTGGAGAGGATGTTGATGGGCAGGTCCTTTCAACCTCTCACCAGTCTGTCACTGACAGCTTTAGCTGCCATCCTGGGTGAGTGCCCTAACTGCCAAGTTATAGAATCATTCTCATGCTTTCCCTGGTCCAATAATTATTCAGTCAAGCATAATAATAATGGACAGCTATGGGGCTCAGGAAGGCAAGTGAGAATAACTCTCTAGGCTGGTAGCTTGGACATTTATCTAGAATGTAGGGGACCCAAGTTCAAATCCCAACTTTAATGACTATTTAATTAATTATTAAAATATGGAACAGCTTCACCAGGAGACACTGAGAAAGACTATACCACAATATCCAAGTGGCTAGGGCACTCTCGTATAATATGGGAAACCCAAGTTTAAATCCCTTCTCCACATACGCCAAAGGGGAAGGATTGTAAATGAGCATTCCAAGAAAGGACCCTAACCATTGGCTAAAGGTTATAAGGGAGCCTCACCACCAGCATTTTGTAAATTTCTCCTCCTTTGCTTTTGTCAAAATGCCTAAAGTCAAAACAAAAACATTTGATTTGAGGTGAAACAAAACATTTCATTTGAACATTATTGAAGCATTTTGATATTTTGGTTTGGTCAAAATAATTCAGTGACCGCTACATGAATTTGAGAATGGTTCTGGGTTGACCAAAATTTCCTTTTTCAACAAATAAAATTATTTGCTAAACATAAATTGCCCAGATCTAATCCCAACCCATCTACATGGGATTTGCAGATGCAGTACTTGAGAAGGAAATTGTGAAAATGAATAGCATTGCCACTGACTATTAACTTTAACATTCAGTTTACAATAAAATTCAAAACCTACTATACATTTTTCTTACCTGACAGTTTGTGCAGCAAAGTCCAGAAATACAAGCAGCACCTGGCTTTATTACACAATTGGATAGGCAGCAACCACTCCTTAGGCACACCTTCAAGTACAAAATGAATAGCACCTCACCATAAAAATCTGTTGTGGGACTCTCCTGTAATAACAGCACTCTTACCATTTATTGTTTGATTTTAAACCGTAACAAAGCTCAGTGAATTTGAGAGAGAAACGCCCATTTCTTACCTAGTTCTAACTGCATACTTTTTAGAAAATTCTATTACTATTATTAGGTGCTATTTCTGCTACACAAGGAATCCAAAGAGAATACTACCATCAAGAGAGGAACAATGATCCAATGATTAGGGCAGCTGCTTGGGACTAAGAATACTGGGTTCAATTGCCTGCTCTGCTGTGAGCTTCAGCAAGTCACGTAGTTTTTCTGTTCCTCAGTTCCCCATCTGTAAAATGGGGCAACAGGGAAGTACGATCTCACAGGGGTGTTGTGAGGATAAATACATTTAAAAGATTTAAAAGATTGTGAGGTGCTAGACATTACAGTTATGTAAGTACCACAGATATCTGTAATATTTCTAATGATTTTATATTTGCAAACAAAATTAAACAGATTTATTTTAATGTAAACTTTAAAAGGCAGATTCACCAATACACCAGAGTAGCACAAAGAAGCCAAAATGCACTTTGTGAATATGGCACTGATTTTCTAATTGACTTACTGGCTTGCAGGGTTGTTTAGTGAGGCTGGTACTATGTGATATTAGGTGTGGGGAGAGCATAGTGCCAGAGTCCCAATGTCTCCATGGTTTAAGGGCACCCCCCGTACTCCTGCCTCAGTTCTCCTGTCTGTGTTGCCAAAATGGGAGTGGTGCCAAGACAACCTTTTAAGGTGGGGAGCCTTTTAAGCACTGATGTCCAAGCTAGTATGCAGCTATGTAATCTTTAAAGACCAGTGAGTTTGGCCAAATAATCTGCATGTTTCCAGTGTCCCCTTGAACCAGAGCCATTATACCCAATAGAATTGTGGCATCCCAATTAGCTGCAGATGATGGGTGGTGATTGATTGAGTTAGCAATGATGTCACACTGGCCCCAGTGAAGTTATCCAAGCTGTTGACCTGAGACTGTTTGTAGCCAGTTGTGCTAATTGGACCTATAAATTTACCCTAATTAAAAGCTCAACTGTAAAATGTAAGTGTGAAGGAACTGCTTAGGCTGGTGACAATACCAGTGGTGATGTTACCAGAGGAGGTGGAACCTCAGGGGGGTTTGATCAAGGTGACAGTTGGAAAGTGGATCTCGACAGAGGGAGATCTGGGAATTGTGACAGGGCAGTCACAGGCTAGACTTGCCTGGAGAATGGCTAAGTGAAGAAGCATTAGAAGAGCTCTGAGAAGGGAACCTGAAAAGGCTGAAATGAGCTGAGCTTGGTGTCTCTAGCCCCAGAAGCTTCCCACACAAGTAGATCATGCTGTATGATGGTGTAAGACCTGGTCTACACTAAAAAGTTAGGTTGACCCAGCTACATCACTCAAGGGTGTGACAAATCCAGACCCCTGAGTGACAAATTTGAGCCGACCTCACCTCTGGTGTAGACAACACCATGGTGTAGACAGAACTGGAGTGCTGCAGCTGTGCCACCCTTGCATTTCAAGTGTAGACAAGCCCTAAGTTATTTAGGCACCTGATTGCCACTTCTTGAAGTGATGCTATATAATAATTACCACAAGCAAGAGTGTATCTCTTGGTTTTCCAGTTCCTAGGGAGAAAAGACTAAATCCTTTTAACTCTGAGTCTAAGGGCAGGTCTTCACTACCCGCCGGATCGGCGGGTAGCAATTGATCTATCGGGGATCGATTTTTCGCGTCTCGTTAAGACGCGATTAATCGATCCCCGATCGCGCTCCCCGTCGGCTCCGGAAATCCACCTCATCAAAAGGCGGAAGCGGAGTCGACGGGGGAGCGGCAGCGATCGACTCGCCGCCGTCCTCATGGCCAGGTAAGTCGATTACGATACGCTGACTTCAGCTACGCTATTCACGTAGCTGAAGTTGCGTATCGTAGATCGACCCCCTCCCCTAGTGTAGCCCAGGGCTAAAAGAAACAAGGAGTGAATATGGGATGGTAGCAGCAACAATACCAGACAGAGAGGATATGTGTCAGCTGTTCACCAGAGGTCCTCGAAGTAAGTGAAAGTTTATATATTGTTACAATGACCTGTTACATCTTTTCTTACACAATTTCATATATGACACACAGACTGAATTCATTTAAACAAAAGAGGGTTTTACTGATACCACTGAACAAATCAGGCCAGAGAAAGGAACCCAGAAGGGCACTGCCACCTACACATGCTCTGGTTAAATCCTGAACCCCATCTGGGATGTGAGACTTCATCATGCCCACCCCTAATCTTCCCCTCTGTGTCCTCGTCCATCCTCACCTTATTTCTTCTCTTTTCTAACACTCTCCTTTTTCCTGCTGTTTAACCAAAGCCTGGTTTAGCTGGCAAAGACAGTATATTTGCAATCTGGCTGTAAGACTGTCATCAGAAAGGCAGCTAAAAACAATGCCCTAAACAGCCCAATGCTGGTACAAGTTTGTCATGTCTCAGAGGGACTGATAAGACTCTGTGCTGTGCCTGTGTTTCTGCAAAAATGAAGTTGCAAGTAAGAGACTGCATTTTCTATTCTTTCTGTTCTTATCTCTCCAGTTTTGTGCGTTTGTCTTGGTTTTTCAGGATTGGACTTCAAGAACAATGCAAAAACAACAGTTCTAGCCCATCTCAACTGACCTTCCTCTCATTTCCCCAACAAGAATAGTTGTTATCTTTGACACCATCTAAAACCCTCTCAAATACATGGTTTTCCTTTAAAAATCTCTGTCCAACTAAGGCAAAGGAAAAAGGGATATTGTTAAAATAAAAGCCTTATTTAATACTTTACATTTCAAATGCTTGAACTGTTTTTCCTTTTCTTCTGCATCTTTAATAATAGGTTCAATGGATTTGGGGTGCTTGCCATGATACTAAGCAGGTTGTGGTGTCTGTATACCAGGGGTCTCAAACACATGGCACGCAGGCCACATGCGGCCCGTGGAGTTATTTCTTGCGGCCCGCCATAGGCGTCAACTCCACTGGCAACCAAGCTCCAAACATTACTGAGTGTTTATATTTTATTAAAACCCCTCTTTCCATTACAGTTTTTAAAAAGTTAATACATTGATTTTAATAGAATACTATATTACTCTTCATTTTTTTCATTTTTGACTATACGTTTGTATCATTGTATGAAAAGGTTTCAGTGATGCGGCCCTTGGGCTAATTTACTAGTTCTCATGTGGCCCTCATGGTAATTTGAGTTAGAGATCCCTGCTGTATACCAAACTTTGTTTAACACTTGTTAATATTGGGCTGTGGCTACACTTGCAGCTGTAGAACGCTTTGGGTTAAACCAGCCTTCGGAGAGCACACTAGAGAAAGCGCTGCAGCGTGTCCACACTCACAGCTGCAAGTGCACTGGAGTGGCCACATTTGCAGCAGTACTGGGAGCAGTGCATTATGGGCAGCTATCCCAGCGTTCAAGTGGCTGCAACATGCTTTTTAAATGGGGGAGTGGAGTGTGACAGAGAGCGTGGGGGGAGAGAGAGTGGGTTTTTGGGGTACCCACACACTGTCAGCTCACTATCTCCTAAGTTCACAACTCCCTCCCTCCCCCGCCTCTCTCTCACTCACTGAAAGCAAACAGCAGCTGTTTGTTTTTTCTCATAGACCAGATAAGCAGCCGCTCGCCAAAACGGACCCCAACTCCTCTCCCTCCCTTCCCCCCACCGCATCTCTCTTCAAGCAAATGTTTGCTGTCGGCACTCCAAACAGAGCCCCTTTGCCTGCCTCTCACTCATTCAAAGCAAACAGTAGCTGTGTTTGGTTTTTTTGATAAGCAGCCCCCATAACGGAGCTCTGAACTCCAGGCATGGAAGTGCTGTTTCAAAACAAAACGAGAGAGGAGCCTCAGTTAAAGGATTATGGGACAGCTTCCAGAGGTCAATCAGTGCGTAATAAGGTGACTCCCCATTTACACTGGAGCTGGAGCATCTCAGCCAATGCGCAAGAGCTGTTAATCCTCTTGGGGAGGTGGAGTACCAGGAAAGCTCCAGCCAGGGACTTAGAGCGTTCTACGTGCCTTGCCAGTGTGGACGGGGAGTAAGGTAGAGCACTCTAGAAGGCTTTATTGCGGTGTAAAGTGCAAGTGTAGCCAAGCCCTTGGACAGTGACTGGGTGTAGCAGGTCAGCTACTCACCGACGCGGCACCTCCTGCTGGTCATCTTGGGAATTAGCTTTTTTTCAGCTCCAGAGCGCCCCCTGCTGGCTGGTGGCTCTCCTGCCTTAGGCCTCATGTCCCTCCCAGACCCTGGTGCCCCTTTACCTCGGGGTTCAGTCCCAGCAGTATCCCCACACTCTGGGTCTCCCCTCCCAGAGGAACTCCCAACCCTCTAAACCCACCTTGCCTCTGTGGCTACTGCCAGTCATCATCTAGCCCCCATTCACTGGGGCAGACTGCAGTCTGTTATGGCCACTCATCATTGGCAAGGGGTTAGGACCTGCTGCCTTTACCTATCCCCAGGCTAACCTCTGTAGCCCCAGTATCTTTGTAGGCCTTCACCAAGGCCTGCAGCCTGGGGGTTTACCAGGCTGGAGCTCCCCAGTTCCCTTTGCCCTTATCCCCAGCACTGTTCTGCTTCAGGTACCTTGCTCACAGGCAGCTAGCTCTTCCCACTCCAGGGATAGAGTAAGACTCTTCCAGCTCCTAGCTCCCAGCCCTCTTATCAGGGCCAGCCTGATAATCAGCCTAGCTTGGCTGTTTTTAACCCGTTCTCCAGGAGCGGGGCAGGCGCCCCACTACACTGGGTTATGTTAACAAATTTGACTCTTTGGGATCATATGTGCCATCTAAATTAGTACAATAAGCCTACTATGGAGGTGCTGGTCATTACTTCATAATGTAGGTTGAGTTCTACTTTGCACTTAAAGCCAGGATTCTCAAGTGTATGACCTTGCCCTTTGAACTATTAAATTCCATCCCATTTCTATTACTCCATTTTCAAGGTGATCCAGATCTTCTTGTATGATATTCTGGTCCTCCTCCATATTGGCAATACCTCCTAACTTTGTGTTATCTGCAAAAAATTTTAGCACACTCCCACTTTTTGTGACAAGTGTAGCGTATAAGGCTACCCTGCTTGCTTGTCTATATATCTTTTCTTATAGGTTTCTTAGTTTCTGATGGGTTTGATTATTTGGTTTATTATAATAGATTGTTGTTGCAGTCGCTTCTATCACCCTTGTTCTTGTAGAGGGTCACGATGTTGGAGTCTCTCATATCCTGAGGTACTGCACCTTCGTCCCAGCACTGACAGAGGAGGTCGTGGAGGTGTTCTAGGAGGACGTTGATACCACACTTGATAACTTCTGGTGGGATGCCATCCTTTCCTGGAGCCTTTCCTGTGGACAAGCTCTCAATGACTTTCTTCAGTTCTTCCATGGTGGGCTTCTCGTCCAGCTCAGTTTCAATGGGAAAACCATCCACAGTATTGAGGGCAGCTTTGGTGACTGTGTTTTGCCTGGAGTACACTTCAGAGTAGTGCTCCACCCATCTATCCATCTGCTTGCCATTGTCCTGGATGTTTTCGCCTGTTGCAGACTTTAGTGACACTCTCCACTTCTTTGTGGGTCCCATGGCCTTCTTGATGCCATCATACATTCCCCTGATGTTTCCAGTGTCAGCAGATAGTTGAATGCTCCGGCAGAGCTGGAGCCAGTAATCATTTGCACACTGTCGAGCTAGTCTCTGTACTTTGCTCCTGGCAAATTGATACTCTTGTAGAGTCCTCTGACTGGGGGAACGCTTGTACTCCAGGTGAACAGCGCGGCGTTCTTCAATGGCTGGAGTGAGTGTGGCGGAATTGGCCTCAAACC
The DNA here is from genome assembly GCA_033296515.1 of Macrochelys suwanniensis. NCBI lineage: Eukaryota > Metazoa > Chordata > Testudines > Chelydridae > Macrochelys > Macrochelys suwanniensis. Next base: position 11,645,166 of record CM065775.1, read on the forward strand.
AGTCATTATTCATGTTTCGTTTCTTTCCAAAAACTTTCATGGCTGTGCTGTATACTGCGTCTCTGATGTGGTCCCATCTCTCTTTGGCGCAGCCACCAGGAGGCATACAGTTCAGCACCTCAGAGAGCTCATGGGTGAATTTCTCTGCCTTGTCTGGGTGTGCGGTCTTGCTCACATCGATGCGGGGTTTGCCCTCTGGCCTAGAGCGGTGGATCTTCTTTGGCTGTAGCCTCATCTTGCTGCACACCAGCAAGTGATCACTGTCGCAGTCAGCACTGTGGAAGGTGCGAGTAAGCAGGATGCACTTCAAGGCAGACCGCCTGATGATGATCAGGTCGAGTTGGTGCCAGTGCATGGAGCGAGGGTGTCTCCAGGACACTTTGTGTTGAGGCTTTGTCTGGACGAATGAGTTGGTGATGCTGAGGTCATGGTACGAGCACAGTTCCAGAAGTCGTCGTCCATTCTCATTCATTTCTCCAACGCCAAACTTTCCAAGACAGGTTGGCCAAAAGTCGTGGTCAGCGCCCACTCTGGCGTTGAAGTCACCCAGTAGTATCAAGTGCTCTTCTTTAGGGATACTCCTGATGATCGTGTCTAACTGATCATAGAACTCATCCTTGGTATCCCTGTTGGCGCCGAGTGTTGGTGCATACACGCTGATCAGGTTGACGGGTCCAGTGGATGTGTGGAGTCGGAGTGATAACAGTCTTTCAGTTCCTTGTTGACCAGGTTCCACCATCCCCAGTAAAGAATTTCTCATGGCAAATCCAACACCACACTCTCTGATTTCTTCGGCACTCTTCCCTTGCCAGAAGAACGTATAGTTCTTTTCCTTGAGAGTCCCAGCGTCTGGCAGCGGTGTCTCCTGCAAAGTGACTATGTCGATTTGGAGTCATGCTAGCTCATCATTGATAACTGCAGTCTTCTGAACATCGCTGATTGCCTGAAGGTCTTGTGATAGGCCAGTTGTCATGGTCCGTACGTTCCAGCATCCTAACTTGAGGGCTGGTTTCTTAAATGTTGGTTTTCTTTTGTTGTTGCCTGGTGCATGGTTCGCAGTCCACTTGTCGGGTACTCACGTACACTAAGCCCCACGCACCCAGTGAAGCAGGTGAACTATGGTGGGAAAACACCTTATTGGCTGGGGACTGCCCAGCTTGAGGCGGGCGATATTTGTCCAATGAGACATGGTGATCCCTCCCACTGTCAGAAGCAACCCCTGGCGCCAGCTCTACGCCAATCAAGCAGGGGGCTTATAACCGGTAAACTGTTGCTTCCTGTGTTGTGTCAACGCTGTGAAGCGAAGCTGGAGTGTCCTCTCCAGGGCGCAAGCCAGGGCAGGGTGATATGGAGGAACAGCTGTTGCCCATGCAGCAGAACCCTCCTCTCCACGCAACTGATGGATCCAAGGGAAAGATAATGTCGATACAACTTGGCACCAGTGGCGTCGCAGGAGTTGCCGGAATGACGTTGAGACAATGTCAGACCACCATCGGGACTCCGACACCGGATTTGGTTTCAGGGTTGACTCCCTTAGCCTTTCCCATGAGTGGGTATTGCCACAAGGCAGCGGAGGTTTTAAATCAGAGTTTTCCTTCTCCTAGGTGGGCTGCCTTCCAAGGCTGACGAGCCCCACCTACCCGAGTTCGGGTTGACAATCAGTCTTCAGAAGACCAAAGTTATGGCCCAGGATGCAGAACATCCAAGCATTGCCATCAATGACTATGTGCTAGAGGTGGTCAGTCAGTTCACCTACCTTGGATCTACCATCACGGACAACCTCTCACTGGACCCTGAGATCAACCGTAGAATCGGCAAGGCCTTTACAATTTTGGCCAGATTGTCACAGAGAGTATGGAACAACAACATGCTGACCATCAACACAAAGGTTGCTGTGTACCGTGCATGTGTGTTAAACACTCTTCTCTACACCAGCGAAACTTGGACCCTCTACGCTTCGCAAGAAAAGAGACTGAACACCTTCCACATGCACTGCCTCCGTCGCATACTCGGGATCACTTGGAGTGATCGAATAACGAACAACGAGGTGCTGGAACATGCCAAGATCTCCAGCATGTTCACTCTTCTCCGTCAACGCCGCCTCAGATGGCTTGGCCATCTAAGTCGCATGGAAGATGGACGGATCCCAAAGACCTCTTGTATGCCGAACTTGCCTCCGGAAACAGAGCTACAGGACGGCCCCACCTTCGCTTCAAGGATGTTTGTAAGAGGGACCTGAAGACTGTTCAAATCGACATCAACAGCTGGGAAGAGCTTGCCCAGGACAGATGCAGATGGAGACACGCTCTGACCACTGGATTGAAAACTGGCGAAGACAAGCTGCGGCAGCTTGCCGAGGAAAAGCGGGTTCAACGAAAAAGGAAGCAGCGGCTCCAACCCACAGCTGACACCGCCTTCAAATGCAGCAAATGCAATCGAGACTGCCACTCTCGTGTGGGGCTCCACAGCCACAGCAAACACTGCACAACCATCAACTAAACATTCCCCATGGGCGCATATCCATTGTCTCTCGAGACTAACGGACGCCAACAATATAATAGGTTATAGGAGGTTTAAAGGTTTATATTAAAGTATTTTGGTTGTAACACAAGGGACCTACAAGCCACATCCTATATGTTGACGTAAGGCAAAGTTAGCTACATATGTCCGGGACCTTTCACCCAGATAGCAAAGTTAGCATACATATGTTCAGGACCTTTTACCTAGATAGGTCGTGATGAGCTAAAGCATAAGGTCCATATATATCATACTCCTTTAAACTTAACAGATACACCACAAGGAAAGAACCAAAATAACCGGGCAGGACAAAATATACAGATGTGAGAGTGATATACATACATATTAATGACATTAGATATCATCAATACATACAAACATACCAGCCTATGGAGTAAGTGTACCCTAACATTATGTGAGTAAGGAAACCAAGTTTGGAAATAGAAGGAGGGCCTGAGTGCTCAAGCTCTAAAAGAGGGGTGACCCACCATGCCAAGAAAGCTTCTAAGCTTCTGCGTTCCAAAGCTTCTAAGATTCAAAGCTTCTAAGTTTCTTAGTCTATTAGTTCTTAATTGCAAGTTTTAAGTCAGTTACGTTAAGTAAAACTCTAAGTTAGCGTTGATAGCTCTTTAGCGTCTCCTAAGATCTGCACCTCCCACTCAAGAATTGAGGAACCTGGATCTGAACTCTTGGCATTCCACAGGCGAGGATGGTCCTTTGTCTCTTACCACCAGGTTATCAAGGAAGAGTGTGAGTACATTTATCAAAAGCTTTATAGTATATAGGATCACATGCATCTCTTGAACCATATTGCATTTGTAACTCTGATTATGTTACCATTTGATTAGTATTCTCAATAAAAATCTATAAGGCTATATTTGTGATCATCCTGTGACACAAAGATCCTCCTCTACCTTGGTGAGTCCTGTGCTTACTGGCGGATTTTGATCACCTCAGAGATCTTCCCCTCTGGTAGAACCCACAGTCGAACTCCTGTGTCTGATCAGGATTTGGGAGGTTTTGGGGGAACCCGGGCCCACCCTCTACTCCGGGTTCCAGCCCAGGGCCCTGTGGATTGCAGTTGTCTATAGGGTTTCCTGTAACAGCTGCGTGACAGCTACAACTCCCTGGGCTACTTTCCCACGGCCTCCTCCTAACACCTTCTTTATGCTTACTGCAGGACCTTCCTCCTGATGGTCTGCTGATGCTTGTACTCCTCAGTCATCCAACTTTTCTCACTCTTAACTCCTTGTGTGCCTCTTACTCCCAGCTCCTCGCACACACGCCACAAACTGAAGTGAGGTCCTTTTTAAACTCAGGTGCCCTGATTAGCCAGCCTGTCCTAATTGATTCTGGCAGTTTCTTCTCAATTGGCTCCAGATGTCTTAATTAGTTCCAGCAGGTTCCTGATTTCTCTAGTGCAGCCCCTGCTCTGGTTACTCAGGGAACAGAAAACTATTTATCCAGTGGCCAGTATATTTGCCTTCTACCAGACTTCTAAACCCCACTGGTCTGGGTCTGTCACACCTGTCATACATCCCGAGGGTCCTTGCAAACTCTGTGTAGCCTGATTCTGGGACAAGAACCTTATCTTTTGATTGGATTAATTGGTGAGCCTAAAAATCCATACTATCCAAATTAATAATATTAACCTCCTAAAATCAGCCAACAGAAGATTATTCATAAAAATGTTAAATCAGATTGGTCCCAAGATTGATCCCTGAGGAATTCCAAAGTAACCTTTGACAGTTCACCTTTCAGTATAATTTGTTGCAGTCTCCCCTTTAACCAGTTCCTTATCCACCCTTCAAGTCTCATATTAATTCTCATCTTCTCCAATTTAGCTAATAATTTCCCATGTGTAACCAGGGCCGGTGCGCCCACTAGGCGACCCTAGGTGGTACAAAGAGTAATTCACTTTGTACTCAAAGCTGTAATTTTGATGTGCATAAGATGTGTTTTTCATACACAATAACAAAATAGTTGAATCCCTGCTTTAAGTACAAAACTCAATTCAGTCTTAACTATAGAACCATGAACAGCACTTCCATCATAAAAACATGTGTTTCATGGAGTAGTTCTGAAGTTGGATAAAACAAACTTAATAATGTTTCTGTAAAATATGCATGAAACAAAAGTCTTTAATTACTAACCTCATCCATACCACAGTCACATTCCTCCCCATCTTCTATGACACCGTTACCACACATCTGTGTTCCAAATATTTTCTTTTCTGGTATGTTAAGAAGGCAAGTTTTTCCTGGTTTTCTTATCATGTTGAAATAGTCTGCTCTGGAGCAGTTACTGAACTCTGTGCATATTACCGACCTGGACAGGGAGAAAATATCTAATACTAGAGAGCACTTTAATCTGTTGGTATATCAAAATTCAATGGTTGGAAATTGAAGTTAGACAAAGTCAAACAATTGAGAATGGAACTAATTGTCTCATTCAGCACACATGGATGCAAAAAGGTGTAATGAGAATCTTAAATGCGGCATTTTCCTAATTTTTAATTGCTTGAGATTTGGAGATCTGTTTAAAATTAAATGAACTTCTGTAATAGACAACACAGAATGGAGACAAACTGACTATGCACTTAGCTATAAAATCAAATTATGCTTGACTCAGGAATAACACTGATCATTAAAATGTATATACTGTAGCATCAAATCAACCCTGTATTACGTTTCCAATGGAATATTCTCTGGTCAACAAGTTAAAATTGAAATTAATTAAAATACTTTTGATTTTATAATGAATCACAGTTTTAAAAAATTCCTTACCTGGGTCATTCTTTCCTGCAGAATGATTCCATTAATACAGACCAGACTGGCAGTCTTAATGTATATGCAAATCAATTTAGAGCCCACCAGTAGTAGCTGAGAATTTTCACTCTGTCACTGACTCCTCTCCCTTTTTCTCCAGTCAAAGTTTCCCAAAACTATAACTTCATCTTAGGTTAGCCAGGAACTGAAGTGTGGGCAATGTGCAGTTTTGGACTTTGTCCACAGAAAAAATTCCCAGGTGAGAAATTCTTTCTGCCACATCCTGTTTCTAACATGATGACAGACCAACCTATTTTGAAAGGAATATCCTCTCTCTCAGCAGGGACTAGGAGGGAGAAGAACAGTCAGAAAGAACCAGACATCATGATACTGTGAACTGCGAGGGCCTATGTCCTAGCAAGGGCTTATGAAAGGATATGTTAGAAAAATGAAGGTTAGTTACCTGTAACCAGAGTTCTTCAATATGGACTCTGCATATTCACACTCATGGGATGCTATGATCAGTGAAATGCAAGCTAGCACTTCCCACTGGAGAACTCACACACCTTCTTAGCACACATTTAACATTCCATGGCAAGGGTATAAAAGGGTGTGGCTCTCCAGCCACCTTAGTTCCTCACCCCCCATCCCAGGTCCCTTGGTAAGCAGGATTCCAAAGAAGTGGGCAGAGATGGGTGGGGAGTGTCCATATGCAGAGTCAATCTCAAAGAACTCCAGTTACATGTAAGTTATCTTCATTACTATTTATTTGTGGGGCCTCTGCATACTCCCTCTGATGGACTAACAAGCAGTAACTCTAACACAAGATGGTGGGATACAGAATCCTATAGACTCTAAGTCTAATGAGTAGTACTTAGTAAAAGTATGCATTGAAGTCCAGGTTACTGCTCTACACATTTCCACAAGAAGAACGAAAGAGCCATAGAAGCTGACTTAGCCCTGGTAGAAAGTCCAACAGATCTTGTATTCTTGTCCCACTGATCTATACAGGGACCATTATTGTAATGGGTCTTTGTTCTGCTCTCCACAGTCCACACCTGGGCATGCTCACACTCCATAATGGGGCATTCTGTTTCGACATATCCTGGTAGCCCACATAGAATAGGGGGGCAGGGCATGTCAGGGAGAGGCCTGGTTTGGAGGAGGGGTAGAGTGGGTCAACCTGGGGCATGGCTGGGGAAGCCTGGCTGAAGCCAGGGCAGAAGTCTCAGCTGGAGGCAGGTAGGAGGCAGAAAGGGCCCAACTCAGCATACACCTCAAGTTACATGTGACCCTTGAGTAAGATGCTGCCTACAGCAGTGGTTCTCAAACTTCTGTACTGGTAACCCCTTTCACATAGCAAGCCTCTGAGTGCGACCTCCCTTATAAATTAAAAACACCATTATAAATGCTGGAGGCAAAGCGGGGTTTAGGGTGAAGGCTGACAGCTCGCAACCCCACCATGTAATAACCTCATGATTCCCTGAGGGGTCCTGACTCCCAGTTTGAGAACCCCTGGTCTACAGTATGTATACACAGCAGCATAGGGCAGGAGACAGCAGGGAACAATTTATTCTATGTTAATTGTTTTCTACAGTGCCAACTAATGGCTTATTGGGATGGGAAGAAGAAGAGGAGCTAAGTGTTGGCAAGGGGGTTACATGGGGCAGAGAATGATGGGTTAGGGGATGAAGGAGGAGACACACTAGTCTGAGGCATGGAGAGCCAATAGAAATTTCCCATGAGTAAAATACGGATAATTAAGTCAAATTGAGACCCAATGATGAGAAAGCATTATAGAAAAGCAAGGTTTATTATATAATATTATTATTATTATTACTACTACTACTACTACCTAGGCTAGCCACAGTAGCATATCAACTGAAAACCTAGGTGAGTACCACAACTATCTAAGACTCCACTAACTCCCACTAATAAACATTTTCCTTCAATTTTAAAAACTATTAAATTAAATGAAAAAAAAATTGTTAATCCAGATTTAAGGCTGCCAGATGATAGCCTGTGATCTTCCAGAAATGGAAGAATTCAGACTTCTTAAAACCAGGAAATATGGAGTAGTTTCCTGGATCACTTTTTCCAGGAAACCAGGAAAAAGCTCATGCAACCTCAACTTTGCCTCCTTTGAGTGATACCCCAATATCCCATTGTACCTTTTCACTGTAATGGAGAGGCGGTACCTACACTTCCCCTAGACTCATATGCTGATCCTGCTCCCCCAACCAATATCATAGAATCATAGAATCATAGAATCTCAGGGTTGGAAGGGACCTCAGGAGGTCATCTAGTCCAACCCCCTGCTCAAAGCAGGACCAAACCCAATTAGATCATCCCAGCCAGGGCTTTGTCAAGCCTGACCTTAAAAAACTCTAAGGAAGGAGATTCCACCACCTCCCTAGGTAACCCATTCCAGTGCTTCACCACCCTACTACTGACAACGTTTTTCCTAATATCCAACCTAAACCTCCCCCTCTGCAACTTGAGACTATTACTCCTTTTTCTGTCATCTTCTACCACTGAGAACAGTCTAGATCCATCCTCTTTGGAACCCCCTTTCAGGTAGTTGAAAGCAGCTATCAAATCCCCCCTCATTCTTCTCTTCTGCAGGCTAAACAATCCCAGTTCCCTCAGCCTCTCCTCATAAGTCATGTGCTCCAGCCCCCTAATCATTTTTGTTGCCCTCCGTTGGACTCTTTCCAATTTATCCACATCCTTCTTGTAGCGTGGGGCCCAAAACTGGACACAGTACTCCAAATGAGGCCTCACCAGTGCCGAATAGAGGGGAATAATCACGTCCCTCGATCTGCTGGAAATGCCCCTACTTATACAGCCCAAAATGCCGTTAGCCTTCTTGGCAACAAGGGCACACTGTTGACTCATATTCAGCTTTTCGTCCACCGTAACCCCTAGGTCCTTTTCTGCAGAACTGCTGCCCAGCCATTCGGTCCCTAGTCTGTAGCAGTGCATGGGATTCTTCCGTCCTAAGTGCAGGACTCTGCACTTGTCCTTGTTGAACCTCATCAGATTTCTTTTGGCCCAATACTATCCTTGTAAAATTTAACAACTACTTCATACTGTTGTTTTACAGCCTCTTCACACCTGCACACTGGATATCATCCAAGACTGTATTTTTCCCTAACACTATTTAAATCCACAGACTGCTCTCATAACTCACCTCACAACAAAATCTCCATATTTCACAATCACAGCTCTTCCAAGCTGCTCCAATTTATTCCTCCACCATTCAATATAGCTACACCTAACACAGTGAATGCCACTGGAGTAAATGCAGATGATTCTCAGTGGCTATTGCCAGGTCCTGGGGAACACAGTTATGCTTGTGTGGGCTATGACCTTAACTCTGCATTTGCTGGTTTTCAGAAGTTTGAGATTTGCTGGACTCAATATTCTGGAAGGGCAGGAGCTAACACTAGGCAACATTATCTCTATATTAATGCAGTTTTTTTCCATTTAATAAAATAATAATAATACTAATAATAATACTGTCAAACTGGGATGTCATTCTCCAGTTAATATCAACCATCTTTAATGACTTGCACTGAGTTCAAACCCCTGAGGACACTCCAGCAGGGGCAAGGCACAGTAGCCTCCTATATGGCACATTTCCATTGCCTGACAGTGGATACAGAGTAGAATGGAACACCAACACACTCCATTATGAGCTTTCTGAAGCACTTCAAGCAACTTGAGGGCAGGTCGCTTATGGGCATTGCCTTATTGCAGGAAACGCTGGGCTTGAAGCTGAGTAACCAAGGCATCCCTCAGTACTGGAAGTTGAGTGAAATTCTGAGATGGTAAAAAAAATCTAACACTAACACTAATTATTTACAATACAAGAGAACACAGTCCACTGGGAGAACTTTCAAATGAAAAAAGAGCATTTCCAGAGACCATCCCAGGTGGTAAGAAAAGACTCAGGCAGCTTAGGGTTGGGTGGGCCCTTTATACCATTGCCAGCGGTGCGCAGCAGCAGAGGGCACTCAAGCCACCGCGATGGGTACCACCGAGGGAAAAAAATTCTAGTCACTTTACGCAGGATGCGCACACACCAAGAGTGCAGTGCACATGTGCAATCACTGAAGGGAGAGCTAACATTTAACAAACACTTAATCTATTTACATTAGAGACTGCCTAACTATTTGCAAGTACCTATAGATGAGAAAGAGAGCTGAAAGAAACAAGCCTTGAAGGAACACAGGGAGCTCCAATTCCATCACAGCCAGTGAGACAGAACAGAGAGGGAGTTGGAGCAGCCCTGTCCTTTATAATCTTCAGTTGTGAGCACAAGGACACACTGCACATGTGCAACCCCAACAGTAATTATAGCAAAAATCTTCAACTCTTGTACACTGGTCACACATACACCTACAATGGAATGTATATGTGTGCAATCACTTCAAGGAGAACCATTACTACAATGTGCTTTGTTCCACTATAAGGGGGTCAAGGGCCCATAATCACTTGTCATTCTTGAGTTCTAACCTGAACTCCAAAACTAATCTGCAAAGCAACTGATATCAGTTCAAATGTGGAATAAGGAGCCAAAAAATAGAGAGAAAGAAACAAAAGGAAAAATATCACATGTACAAGTCAGAAATGACTCCTGAATTGAATTGATTCTTGAAAAGAAGGAAGCCTAATAGCCATGTCAAAAGGAAGGGCAGAGGAGTTAGTGACTGAACATGAGAACATTTTCAACTGTCATTCTGTGCCTCCTATATAATATGCAATGTAGATGAAGGACCATCCTGTCTCATGTGCACCCGGGGCAACCAGCCCATCTAAAAAAAACAAACACCTATTCTCCAAGATGATTATGATAGGGTGTATAGACCCCATTGATAAGGATGGTGCCAGAAAGGTGATGGGGGAAGGGCTAGCCCCACCCCTTTGGTCTTGGTAAGGAGGTCTTTTAAAGGGAGGAAACTGCAATCAGCTGGAAGGGGAAGATTGCCCTAAGTAGGAGGCTGCTGGAGTGACTCCTGGAGCCCTTCTCCCCGATGCTGTGGGCACTGTAGCAAACTTCCATGGTAAACTGGACAGAGTAAGCCTGACTCAGCAGCCCAGTCAGAGAGATTTATCAAAACCCGCTACACAGGCACTGTATTATTGGCAGCGCTGTGGACTTTCCTTCTCACCATGAGGGATACTGGGAAGGGGAAACTCTCAAATGCATTTGGGCATTTAACTTTCCTTTTGATTCCCCCTTCTGGAGAGACAAAAGAAGCCATGCAAAGGGCAGGGCCTCCTTGCAAAACCTAAGGAACGGGGGCCTGTGCTGGAGCCACCCAGTGTAAATAACTGGGTGTGGTCAGATTCTCCCAACATCTGAGAGAAAAACCTTAGGGGGTTCCTTTACAAAGACCTTATCAAAAGACGTAATTGCTGTAATACAAACTTTAAAACCAAGCATTACTCACGGGGCATATGACCACATAATACATTTTCCTCCTCCAGGGCATTTGCAAACACAGCCTCTAGCTGTATTTGTCTTATCATCATCATGAGGGAAGCCAAGAGAATGGCCCATCTCATGTGAAACAAGGATTGCATCATACAGCACTGATAGATCTCTTGCCTGTATACAATTAAACAAAACACAAAGACAAGAAGGAGTTATGAATTACATATGAACATAAAAAGCCACATTTTAAGAGCGTGATAGCATGAACACACTGGATAATTTCATTTGCTAACATACATCTAGAACACTGCAGAACCCCAGAAGAGAACTTTCAGAGTGAAGGAATAATTTCTTCACACTGCCCTCTGAGATCCTTTTAAGGGGGGGAGGGAAATGAACCACTCAGAAGTGATATGTGTAGCTCTGTCAAGGTCCCTAAGGCATAGAATTTTACTCAATAATTCCTACATGAACTGTCCACTGCTTGCATCCGAAGAAGTGGGTATTCACCCACGAAAGCTTATGCTCCAATACCTCTGTTAGTCTATAAGGTGCAACAGGACCCTTTGTCGCATCTACATCAAGTCCGTAACTTCTGGTTGTGCTAAAGCATTTCTTTTGTAAGGATGTCAACTCCAGATTTAAAGACTCCATGTGACGAAGAATCCAACATAACACTTAGCAAGTTGTTCTATGGTTAATTAACTTCACTGTGCCTTTTTTCCCATCCAAATTCATCCAGCCCCAGATTCCTCTCTTTCATAAAGTAAATAGATTGAACTTTTAAAATCTTTCCTCCTAAAGCAGATTTTTTTCAGACTGAAACATTCTTATACCTCTTCTGAACCACTTCCAATTTTTCACCATCCATGTGAAGGTACAGCGTAGGTCATGAGGGAGATGGAAAGTGGAGATCCCTTGTTTAGAAGATCAGGAGGAAGAACTTAGTCATAATGGATCACTGATAAGATAAGAGTAGGTAAATAACTTTTATCTATTGCTTCCATAACTTGGTTGTAGGAAGTCCACAATCATGTTTTACTACTTTTAAATAATTGCACAGAACACAGACCTATGGGATTCTTGACTTCATACTGGTGAGAGTAAGGACTAAGGCAGAAAATATGGTTTAATTTCTCCTCACTTTGGACAGTGCCTGAATATTTACTTGTAAAAATTAGAGTAGCACAGTGTTCCCTGGGAAGCTATTATGACAAAAACAGTGAGTTCTGGGTGTATCAGCTGGGAAAATAGGTCTCCAGCTGAGTCACTTTCAGTTCAGGGTGCATCATAGTTCCAAAATTCCTGACCCTCTTTGGGGTCTTCAATCTTCCCTCAGAGCCTGGTTTGGCTCCCTCTTTGAGGAGTAGGTAAGCCACTCCGCATGTGGCCAGTGGGAGAACCTGGGCCTGCTCACTACTCTTGGTCCTGACCCAGGGACCCTATAAGGAGCAGCTTCCTTCTGCATCCCTGTACTAATTGCAGCATTTCCCTGGGGCTCTTCATCACTCTCCCCCAATACCTTTCTTTCACCCTTAACTAGGGCTAAAGTCTTGCTTAAGTGCCAGCAGCCACCCAGGAGCTCCTTTTCCTCCCCTGGTCCCTGCCAGTAACTGCTCTGTCCCTGGTACTGCAGTTCCTTGAGCCAGCCAGGAGCACCATTCTCGCTCCTCTGGCTCCAGACAGCAACTGACTCACTCAGTTACTTCAGCTCCTTTTATATTGGCTGGCTGGACCAGGGTTGGCTGCTTCCCTGCAGCCTCTCTAAGCCACTTAGAGGACTCACCTTCCCTGCTCTTTTCTGGAATGGGGTGTGGCAGGATCACGAGGCCTCTGGCAAGGGGTCTCAGTGCCTGATACCTTGGCTGATAAAGTCTGCAGATGACTAGGGCCCTACCAAATTCACAGTCCATTTTGGTCAATTTCATGGTCATTGGATTTTTAAATCATAAATTTCACGATTTCAGCTATTTAAATTTGAAATGTCATGGTGTTATAATTCTTGTCGTCCTGACCCAAAAAGGAGTTGTGGTGGGGTTGCAAGGTTATTAGGGGGCGAGGTTGTGGTACTGCTATCCTTACTTCTGTGCTGCTGCTGGCGGCGGCACTGCCTTTAGAGCTAAGCCGCTGGAGAGCGGCGGCTGCTGGCTGGGAGCCCACTCTGAATGCAGAGCTGCCGCCAGCAGCAGCACAGAAGTAAGAATGGCATGGTATGGTATTGCCACCCTTATTTCTGCTCTGCTGCCTGCAGAGCTGGGCCCTCAGTCAGCAGCCGCCATTTTCCAGCCACTCAGCTCTGAAGGCAGTATTACCACCCTCACTTTGGTGCTGCTGCTGGTAGAGGCACTGCCTTCAGAGCTGGGCACCTGGCCAACAGCTGCTGCTCTCTGGCCACCCAGCTCTCATGTCAGCACAGAAGTAAGGATGGCAACACCATGGACCCCCTAAAACCACCTCATGACACCACCACCCCGGCGCAGATTCATTTGGGTCAGGACTCCCAATTTGAGAAACGATAGTCTCCCCCATGAAATCTGTATAGTATAGGGTAAAAGCACACAAAAGACCAGATTCACAGCGGGAGACCAGATTTCACGGCCCGTGACATGTTTTTCATGGCCGTTAATTTTGTAGGGCCCTACAGATGACATATTGGTGGGGAAGTAAATAATGAGGTAGAGAGATTACTGTTGCAAAGAGATCTGAATCACCCTGTTAAATGATCACAGTCCAACCAAGTGTGTTTTAATACAACCAAATGTAAGATAGCACTTCTGAGAAAGATGAACAAAATGCATGCTATACCTACAGGATGGAAGACTATCTTGGAAAGCAGTGATTAAGAGAAGGACTTGGGGATCATCAGAGCTAATCACCTCAATGTGAGCTGTCAGTGCAATCCTGTGGCAAAAGGGCTAATGCAATCCTTGAATGTATGTAGTGTAGGAGAAAGAGACAGCCCGAGACACGAGGACTGGTGTAAGAGTCCCGGTATGAGGCCTGAAGCCTGAACTAAAGTAGTGGTCAAGCCCTGCTAATATAAAGCAAAGTTAGCAAAAATCAGGCTGTGAGCAGAAGTCGTGCTCTGTCTGCGTGCAAGCTCACAGAACCTGGCAAGGACAGGGCTGATATTGCAAAAACACACACATTCCTGAGAAGTACTAGGCACAGGATACTCATAAGCACATTCCAGAAGAGTGGTACCAGAAAACACCCTCCCCAAAGACAACAGGAACATGTTGACCTCTCTTAAAAATAAGGTCAGATGACAGCATGATGGAAAGAGATGTTTTGATCAAACCATATGTACAAAGTAAAGGGTGGTAACTAACCACGTTAGAGGGGCAATACATAACTTGTTTCTATCACGGTATAAAAAGGAGCCTCAAAGGGAGAGTCTTTGTCCAGCCGGGAGGGGAATGGAAAGTCCTGCCATTCACTGAGTTGAGTTCATTGTAACGAGCATACATGTGTAAGTGTACCTGTAACCACTGAACCAGGGCATTAGGACTGTGCTTCATTGACAATAAACCTGGCCAGGCGTCTTCACTACTGAAATGGATCTGTGGTCTGATTGGACAGTTTGATTGAGGTCTGCTGTGTCGGCTATCTGAGCAGAGCTGGCATGGCACACAGAAAGAAAGAAAACACACACACACACACACACACACTAAAAACAAGAGGAATATCAAGCACAACTAGAAAAGTGATCTTGCCTCTGTACACGGCATTGTTAAGACTACTACTGCTGGAATAGTGTGGCCAGTTCTGGTTCCACACTTCAAGAAAGGGCCACAAAAAATGAACCAGAGGCTGCAAAAAAACTAACAAAAAAACCGAGTTACAAACCTTTCTGTAACTGTTTTTCTTTGAGATGTGTTGCTCTTGTCCATTCCATGTTACGTGTGCATGCAGTGCATGCACAGTTGCAGGACATTTTCCCCTCAGTGGTATACCTGGTGTCGCATGCTCATGTGCCGATATAAGGAACTAAGCCAGCTCTGCACCATCTCAGTTCCTTCTTGCTGGCTAACTCTTAACAACAGGCAGAAGGGTGGGTCGCGGAATGGACATGAGCAACACATCTTGAAGAACAAGTTATGGAAGGTTAGTAACCATTTTTCCTTCTTCCAGTGCTTGATGATGTCCACTCCATGTTAGGTGACTCCCAAACAGTACCTTTGGTGGGCTCAGAGTTCACAGACATGCATATTGCAACACTGTTCTACCAAACCCAGCATCATCTCTAGCCTGCTGGGTGATGGCATAGTGGGATGAAAAAGTATGCACTGATGACCAAGTTGCTGCTCTACAAATATCCTGAATTAGGACTGGGAAAGAAATGCCACTAAGGAAACTTGAGCTCTCATTAAGTGGGCAGGGAAGATGGCAGGAATTGGGGCACCCACCTCCTCATAACAAGAGTGAAAGCAGGACATGATACAGGATGAAATTCTTTTGGACGAAATTGGCAGGCCTTTCATCCTATCTGCTATTGCCACAAAGAGCTGCATGGACTTACGGAATGGTTTGGTCCTTTCTATATAGAAGGCCAGGGCCAGTCTAATGTCCAGCATGTGGAGATGCTGCTCCTCCCTATTCCTGTGCTGTTTCAGAGAGAAGCCTGATTACTATGGCACTACGGAACCACCTTCAGGAGGAACACGGCTTGGGAGTGAAGTTGTGCCTTGTCCTTAAAGAACACCGTATCCGGAATTATGATATTAGGGTCCTAGATCTCGGAGACACTCCTAGATGAGGTAATCACTACCGGGAAGGTGACCTTCCAGGAGAGGTATGACAAGGGACATGATGCCAGTGACTCAAAGGGAGGTCCTGTGAGTCTTGACATGACCACGCTAGATCCCACAGTGGAACAGATTCACAATTTCCCCCCAGATCTGCTTGACAGGGACTTTGGGGTTTTTTTCCTCCTTCTTCTGCAGCATGGGGCATGGATCACATGCTGGCATCATCTAGGCATAGCTCACCTAGTTTCCCTGCCATTGCAGGAGCCCTGGTGGTACCTTGGTGTCTCCTGTTCTCTGCCTGTGGCACATAACAGTTTAGTCATCTAAGGACTGAAAGGCTTTGGTCTGACTAATGTCGTTGGGCTTTTTCTAGAGATAATTGGATGAAATTTAATGCCTTGTGATATACAGGAAGGAAATCTAGATGATTTAATAGTTCTGTGCTTAAGTGCTATGAAACAATCAATTGTTTGCATAATGTTACGGGAGAAAATATTTACATTAATTAAAATATCAGTTTTTGAAGTGTACATATTGTGGACTATATTTCACATACATTGACAACAGCTACTGAGGGAGTTGTAGTGCACAGAAGGTCTCCATATGAATATCCAAGAACCCCTCGATATCTTCCACCCCTATAATACAAAATACAGTAAATGATACAAAATATTGAACTGATATTAAACTGTTCTCTATAGCTGTAAATAAATCCAAAGTAAAAGAGTGATATATCAGATCTGTATTTAGATCTATAAGAAAACAATTTGTTCTTGTAAATACATCTTCTCATTACCTAAATGTCCACGAATCCAGAGTTACTTACTAGCTAAAGTTTGCCCTATCAGAACCAATTGGAAACATCTTTGCTGAAGTGTCCTCTGCTGAGAGCAGTGACCATATGACTCAAATACACATGTAAGAATTCAGTTGTCCCATTCTCACATATGTAGGGCGAGATCCTCAGCTGATGTAAATTGGCTTTAATGGAACTGTACTAATCTATATCATCTGATGATCAGGCCCAAATTATCTTCCCTACTGGCTGAAATGATAACTATAAATGCAATTTTTTTGGACAGGTAGGACATGGAAGGCTTTGCCAAGGATCAGATCAGTGATCTGATGAGGGTTCACAGGACGAGATTGAAGCCTGATTAAGGTGTAGGTTTGACCACTGGAGGAAAGGTACTTGGGTGAGTGAAAACAGAATGCCTGTCTACTGGAGGAAGGAAGGCATTAATTTCTGTAAGATAGACCTGCAGCGAGCAAATGGAAAGGCCTAAGTTTCTCAGAGACCAGAGACAATCCAAAATCACCAGAATACCTTCAGTACCTGGAGAAGGATGATTATGCCACACTCAGGCAGAGAAATATCTCCATTTAGGTAGGTGGCAGGTCCTAGTTGAATATTTCCTACTTTGGGTATGGACAGCCTGAATAGGTGCAGAAGAGGAGCATTCCATTTCCAATGCCCATTCGAACACCAGGCCGCAAGACGGAGTGAGTCTGGATTAAGGTGTCTGATTCTATCCCCCTCCTGAGTTAGGAGGTCTGGAAAGGAGTGGACCCTGATTTGGGGGGCAGGCTGATATTTTCAGGAGCTCTAGGAATCAAAAGTGCCTAGGTCAACTAGGTGCTAGGAGAATGACTCCTGTCATGATGGATCTTTTTCAGAACCTGTTTTAGCAGGGGAATGGGAGAAAAGACACATCTCAGATTGTTTCTCCATGACAACAGGAGAGCATTGCCCTGGGAGCCGTGGCCCATAGTTTCTCTGGAGCAGAACAAGAAAGTATTCTGTTAGTTTGGGACACAAAGATATCAAATTGAGTTGTACCTGACTAAGTGTATATTTCACTCAGGGTAGAATCATGAATCTCTCACTCTGGTCTGCAAAGAAGTGCCTTCTCAGGTTTTCTGTTGGGAGGTAGGCAGTTTGGATAGTGATGCAGATTCTGAAGCACCAGTTCCAAAGCCTGACTGCTTCCAGGTAAACGGTGTGACACTCTGTACCTTGGGGGAATACCCAGCACCCCCATGTTCATCCTTGTAAAACGATTGTGTGGTATTCAATGCAAAGTTTGTCATGTCGGGTATCTTCGGAAGGCTCATGATGCATTGAACATTGTTGTTACAGTAATATTATAGTAATGTTATAGGTTATAATTTCATGTATGTAGTTATGAGGCTGAAAATATGTCTTCATGGCTTAAAATAAGCCCTGGAAAAGACTATCCAAGAGCAGAGAGGCAGTTCACACCTCATCAGGGCAGGTATGGGAAAACCCAGCCCAGCCTCACAGGAACAAAGTATGCTGGCCTAGGCAGCAACAAAAGAATCTGTTGGACTGTCGAATGAGTCACCCTCACCCCTCCATTGGCCAGTTTGGGACTGCGAAGAGGTAATGCTCACCTGACTCTGAAGATGGGGGGCAAAGCCAAGAGGGAAGAAAGAACATGATAAAAGGGACAGAGATTTGCCATGCTCTCTCTCTCTCTCCCCCATCTCCATCTACAGACACCACACCAAGCGACTGAAGTGCTGATCAAAGGGGAGAGCCTGGCTGAAGAACAACCAGCCAGTCTGTGGTGAGAAGCATCTAAGTTTGTAAGGGCATTTAAAGTCTTAAGATCAGCTTAGAATGTGTTTTGCTTTTATTTCATTTGACCAAATCTGATTTACGTGTTGACTTATAATCACTTAAAATCCATCTTTTTAGTTAATAAATCTGTTTGTTTATTCTACCTGAAGTAGTGTGTTTGGTTTGAAGTGTGTCAGAGACTCGCCTTGGGATAACAAGCCTGGTACATATCAATTTCTTTGTTAAATTGATGAACTCGTATAGTTCGTCATATAGAAGCTTGCAGCGTCCATTGGGCATAACTGGACACTGCAAGATGGAGGTTCCTAGGGTTGTGTCTGGTACTGGAGGTACTGGCTAGTGTCATTCGGTTGTACAATCCAAGGAGCAGCTTGCATGCCAGAGGCTGTGCATGAACAGCCCAGACATGGGGGTTCTCACAGCAGAGAAGGGTAAAGCTGGCTCCCAGAGTTGACGATTGGACCAGCCTAGCAGATCACCTGCGACTGGACCTGGCTGCTGGAGCTGCCATGAATGAGCCAGTCGTCGAGGTACGGGAACACTTGGATTCGCCATCGACGAAGATAGGCCGCTACGACAGCCATGCACTTCGTGAAAACCCTTGGTGCCGTGGAGAGGCCAAAGGGAAGGACGGTGAATTGAAAATGCCTTTGGTCGACCACAAAGCGAAGAAAACGTCTGTGTGGCGGGTAAATAGCTATGTGGAAGTATGCATCCTTCATGTCGAGGGCAGCGTACCAGTCTCCAGGATCCAGTGAAGGGATAATAGTACCCAGGGAAACCATGCGGAACTTCAACTTTACCATGAATTTGTTGAGTCTGCGCAGGTTCAGGATAGGACGTAGTCCCCCCTTTGATTTGGGGATTAGGAAATAACGGGAGTAAAACCCTTTGCCCCTGAACTCCCTTGGAACCTCCTCTATTGCTCCTATAGTGAGGAGCATTTGCACTTCCTGAGTTAGGAGTTGCTCATGAGAAGGGTCCCTGAAGAGGGACAGGGAGGGAGGGTGGACGGGAGGGGAGGAAGCAAATTGCAGGTGATATCCGCTTTCCACCATGCGTAAGAACCAATGGTCTGAGGTTATGTTTGACCACGCATGAAGGAAATGGGAAAGGTGGTCTCTGAAGGGTGGGGAAGGGTCCTGTATGGAGACTGGTGCTCCGCCCTCAGGCATAGCTTCAAAAGTTTTGCTTGGGCCCCGCCGATGGTTTAGGGGGGGCCTGGTTCTGGCCAGTCTGATGACCAGGCTGCCTCCTCCTACCATGCCGGCCATGTCTTCTGAAGAAGTCCTGTCTAGGCCTGGGCATAGGGTAGGGGTGCTGCGTGGCAGGGGTATGCATCCCCAGCGACCGTATTATGGTCCGGCCGTCCTTTAGGGTCTGAAGTCTCGAGTCCGTTTTCTCGGAAAACAGGCCCTGCCCATCAAAGGGCAAGTCCTGGATCGTATACTGAACCTCCGCTGGGAGGTTAGAGGACTGTAGCCAGGAGATATGCCGCATGGCAACCACTGAGGCAAGTGTTCTGGCCGCCGAGTCGGCAATGTCCAAGGAGGACTGCAAAGATGTTCTGGCCACTTTTTTGCCTTCCTCAATCAAGGCCGAGTACTCCTGTCTGGACTCTTGGGGCACAAATTCCCTGAATTTCTGCATTGAGTTCCAGGTGTTATAGTTATAGCGACTCAGAAGGGCCTGCTGGTTAGCCGCTCTGAGCTGTAGGCCCCCGCCCCGAGTAGATTTTTCTACCAAACAGGTCCAGGCGCCTACCTTCCTTAGACTTAGGTGCAGGGGCCTGCTGACCGTGCCTCTCCTTCTCAGACTGAACGACCAAGGAGCACGGTTGGGGGTGAGTATATAAGTACTCAAAGGACTTTGAGGGCGCCATATATTTTCTCGCCATCCCCCTGGCAGTGGGGGGTATTGAAGCTGGAGATTGCCAGATTATAGTGGCGTTGGTTTGGATCATACGAATGAATGGCAGGGCTACCCTAGTAGGGGCACTGGCTGACAGGATGTCCAGCACAGGGTCCTCAAGCTCCACCACCTCCTCCACCTGCAGGTTCATGTTTAGGGCCAGTCTGCGGAGCAGGTCCTGGTGGTCCCTGAGGTCAATAGGTGGCGGGCAAGAAGATGACGCTCCCGCCACTGCCTCATCTGGAGAGGAAGAGGACGACAACCCTGGAACTAGTGGGTCCTGGGGAAGGTCCTGCTGTGGGAGCTCTCCCGGCTCAAGGTCCTCAGCCTCAGGGTCTCGGGCCTCAGCCGATGGATGGGCCATTGCTTCCGAATCCTCCAGGGGAGGGCGGGATACTGTGGCCTCTGGCACCCGGGGCTCCGAGTGGGCCGATTGGGAGGCTCTGGAAGGGGCCCGTTGGGCCTCATGATATGACCACAGTGTCCAGAAAGGCCACTGCTGTGGTCCCTGGGCAGAGTCCTGCATGTCCCCCTGCCAACGGCTAGGACCCTCCACACCGTGGATCTGGTCCATGTGGTAGCCACTCTCCTTCCTGGAGGATCTAGATGCAGAGCGGGAGGGCCAGGGTGGAGCGGAATGCTCTTGCAGTCTGGTACGCGGTGCCATGCTGCACCGTGGCGAAGGGGATCAGTGGCGGGACCTGGAGCGGTATCGACGATTGTTTCGGTACGGGAGCCCGACCTGGACCTTGAAAGGGAACGCCTGGTTGATCGGCGATGGGACCGGCTTTCCAGGGACCTGTGCTGCGACCTGCCCTGGGATCGGGAGCGGTGCCGGGAGCCATAGTAGTGTCGGCCGTGTCTGGAGGCCGATCTTGAACGGCGCCGTGAGTGCGACCGGTGCCGAGATGGGGATCGCTGCCGGGACTGCGAGCGGTGCCGAGACTGGGATCTGTGCCTGGAGCGAGACTGGGACCTCGATCTAGATCTTGACCGGCGTCGACCAGCTCCTGCGTGCGGTAGCGGGCACAGCATGGCAGGCTTGCCTCGGGAAGGGACGATCCGCACCGGCGGTACCGAAGGCTGATGTGGTGCTGGTTTGGTAAGCGCAATCAAGTCCCTCGCTGCCGAAAAGGTGTCCGGTGTGGACGGCAGCGTTAGCTCTACCTCAGTGCGTACCGGGGAGCTGACGGCCACCAAGCTCGATGGACCTTGTGGTAACGGAGTCGTTGGTGCCGGAGTTTTAGCCGGGGGCCCCGAACTCGACGGACCTTGTGGTACCAGAGTCGACAGGGTCGGTGCCGGCGCCTTGGTCAGGGGCACCGAACTCAACAGACCTTGCGGCACCGGAGTCGACAGTGCTGGTGCTGGTGCCGGGCCGAAAGACTTGGCTGGGCGGTCCTGAACAGGTTGTGGCTGCAGCGGCGTCGGGGGCGGTGCCAGCCCCAGGGTCTATTTCCCCAATGTCGGGGACAGCGAACAACGCCTCTGTGTAAACGTGACCGGAGTCGTCCAGTGCCGGGGCTCCTTGCTCGTGCTTGAGCGCTACGGTGCCGCTGATGCAGTGCGTGCCGCTCTTGTTGGTACCGGGTCACGGTGCGGGGCTGACATCAGGCTAAGTGCCGCTTCTGACAGGAGCTGCTTCAAATGAAAGTCCTGCTCCTTCTTGGTTCTAGGCTTAAAAGCCTTGCAGATCCCGCACTTATCTGCGAGGTGGGATTCCCCCAGGCACTTCAGACAGGAGTCGTGGGGGTCCCCCGCAGGCATCGGCTTGGAGCAGGCTGAGCAACGCTTGAATCCTGGGGAGCCAGGCATCAGCCCGGTACCGGGAGAGAGAAAAGGGGAGAAGCTTACATGTTTACAAGGAAAAGATGATTTTCACTACTTGAATCTCCAGTGCAGTTTGCCAGGACTCAACTGTACCAGTGCAAAAGCTTGTGGAGGAGCAAAGAGTTCCACTTTGGGTCTTCCCCATATTAGAAAGAAGACCACTTGTTATGACCACTCAGCCACCCCACCTGAGAGCTGAGGAATTTAGCCAGAAGAGTTGCATTGTTTGGCTGATGCAGTCTGCATTTCCCTGAGGGTCATGACTTGACAGATGACCTTTTTGGGTCTGTCTTGCTCTGGGCAGTGAGTAAAGCTCCCCAGCAAACCATTCATTGACCTGGAATATGCTTGTTCTTGCTGTGGTTAAAGCAGCGCAGTGCTTGACGTGCCCAAAACCAACTGGTGTTTGGAGGCTTTTATGAGCCAATTGCCCAGCTATGCTAAAATGGGAAAGTTCTGGTGAGGGAGTGTTAGCGATGAATCATGAAAATCTTCTAAAGACAGGAGATCACCGGCCCAGACAACACCAGAGGGGAACGTCACAAACGGAAGAAAATTTTGTTCTGTGCTGTTTATGTAAAAGACCATGGTGATATTGTCTATCACTTAGATATGGATTGAATGTGTAAGTAGAAAAAAGGCTGTGCAAGCCACGCAAACTGCTCTCAATTCTAGTATATTGATGTGCAGTCTGGTCTCTCATGGAGTTCAGGTACCTTGAGCAGTGTAGCTTTTCAGGTGGGCACCCCACACCTGAACAGAAATGTCTGTTACAGTGGTGGCAGTAGGGATGGGAGTGTTGAAGTGAATGCTCATTCTCACTCTCTTTGGGTTTGACCACCAGATAAGGGAAGTGCTGACTTTGGTGGGAACACTCACTCTAGAGTTGATGTGACCTTTATCTGATGAGTACTCTCACCAGAGCCCGGCCTGCAGACCTTGTGGATGAAGGCTTTCACAGAGCACTACATGAGTGCACTAGGTCATATAGTCTAATGAGGCACATTCTTACCATAGTTCTTGGTCTGCAAGTAATCCAAGCGATCAGGCTGCTCATTAACTAAAATCTTTCTGTGGGAAGGAACAGAACTGTTTCTCATGGAAACAGAGTCTGATGACATTTATTGTCTCTGTGGATAATAAAATAACTTTTCTCTGTTTATGCAGATGCCAAGGGCTGCTAGAATATGGATCAGAAACTGCATCACTGAACTGACTTCTTGTCAGGAACAACCCACCCAGAGCCAATCATCCAGTTATGGGAAAACTGGATGACTGACATCTCATTTGTGCTGCCATTACAGATAAAAACTTGTGTAAGCACTCTGGGGCTGTTACTAGCCCAAAGGGACAGACTATGAAATAGAAATGTTCTTAGCCCACCATAAACCGCAGGAATTTTCTGTGGCAGGGATGAATTTCTAAATGAAAGCATGTGCCCGTCATGTCAAGAGCTGCGAAGAACATCCTCTTCTGAAGGTAGGTGATTATTGATGCTATCTTAACCATCCTGAATTTCAACTTTCGGAAAAAGATGTTGAGTTGCCTAAGGTCCAGAATGGGTCTCCACCCTCTGTTTTTTGGGAACTAAGAAATACAGTCAACAGAACCATCTACCTTGAGACTCAGGTGAGACGCACTGTAGGAGGAAGTCTACAACTTGATGAAGGATCACTGTGAATGTGGTCCCTGAAGGGGGACCAGGAAGGGGTTTATTGAGGGGAAAAGGAGAGAAACTCGAGCGTGACCTTGATGGATAATTTCAAAGACTCAACTGTCTGTTATGATCAATTCCCAATTGTGGGTGAAGAGTGCAATATGACCCCCAAAAATAATAGAGGAAGAGGTGAGTGATGGTGGGGGGAGTCTCAAACAAGATGTCAAAGGTAGCTCTTTGCAGGTGGCTGGGAATGGATAGAGGTTATGGTGCTAGAGGAGACTGTGAAGCAAGGCCTCTGAACCCTCCCACAGCTCCCCCACCCCTGATTTCTCCAGTCACAGAGTAGGGCTTGCTCTGCTCAGCCTGTCACAGAGGGAGGAGGCATGCTCCCTCCTTCTCCCTGGCTGAGGCTGGCAGGCAGTTCCAGGATGCTGCCTCCTGGGTCCTAGTGCCCACTGTAGTCATCTTCTATATGTGCTGTGTCCTGTTCCTGTACAACTGGTGAGTGCTCATGGGGGGGCATGGCAAGGGGTGGGGTGGGAAGAGGGATGGTATAGGGAAGGGGGAAGAGAAGGGGATGGGGGAATGGGGCAGGGGTGATGGGAAATGGGGCAGGGGACAGTGTGGAGAAGAAAGGGAATGGGGTGGGAGAGGAATGGGGAGGAGATGGGATGGGGGGAAGAAAAGGGAATGACAGACTGCCACCGACCGGGGGAGTGCTGCCTCCTTTCTTCTGGGCATCTGCACCAAAGGCGTTTGGAGAAATGGGGGCCCCCCCACTAGCCACAGCTACGTGTTGCCTCTAGGGAGTGAGGGGGGAGGCGAGCATGCTCCAGGCTGCAGCACGCACTGGGCTGCCTGCAGCAGACAGCGACTGCCTGCCCATCCCCTGCTGGCCATTTCCAGATCCTTTAATTCAATTAGCAGATTGGGCTACTTTGGGGTTTGTTAAATTACTTTCCAGTGCTTCTCAACCTGCAGTCTGCAGGCCGCTTGTGGCCCAATTAGCACAGAGCTGAAGCCCATGTGACATCCTCAGTCTCATACAGGTAGTATTGGATGCAGCCAACAATGGTAAATAGGTTGAGACCCACTAGCTGGTGAAGACCATAAAGGTGTTTAGCTTAAACATTAGCCTTCCAGGACCTAAACCAAAAGGTTGTCTTCTGGCTACTGTACTGGTTGCCTGTGCTTTGGAGACAAAACATAGGGGTCAAAGAGTATATTTGAGATGACAACTGCTGCCAGAAAATTTATGGAGCATGGATGTCATATATACAAGAAAGAGGAAGTCCCATTCAGGTGAAATTACTGAATCCTTTACCACAAAAGCAAATGGCTCTATTCACCTTGGGAAGTGTCAGATTTGAACACAGCATACACATTCTGAGCTTTTTTACAGAGCTATTCCTTGCAACACAGCCCGGTGCCAACTCTGTCCACATATCTATTCAAGTGACACCATCATAGGACCTAACCACATCAGCCAGGCCATCAGGGGCTTGTTCACCTGCACATCTACCAATGTGATGTATGCCATCATGTGCCGCAATGCCCCTCTGCTATGTACATTGGCCAAACCCGACAGTCTCTACGCAAAAGAATAAATGGACACAAATCTGACATCAGGAATCATAACATTCAAAAACCAGTAGGAGAACACTTCAATCTCTCTGGCCACTCAGTAACAGACCTAAAAGTGGCAATTCTTCAACAAAAAAACTTCAAAAACAGACTCCAAAGAGAAACTGCTGAACTGGAATTAATTTGCAAACTGGATACCATCAAATTAGGCTTGCATAAAGACTGGGAGTGGCTGGGTCATTACACAAACTGATATCTACTTCCCCACGCTAAGTTTCCCCCTACTGTTACTCACACCTTCTTGTCAACTGTTTAAAATGGGCCATCCTATTATCACTACAAAAAAAATTTTCTCCTGATAATAGCTCACCTTAATTGATCAGTCTCTTAGGGTATGTCTACACTATGAGAGTAGTTTGATTTTTCTTAAACCGAACTTGTGAAACCGATATTAGTCTACCGTGTGAATCCACACCAAGGACATTAATTCGAGTTTGTGAGTCCACACCAACGGGGCAAGCGTCGACATTGCAAGCGGTGCACTGTGGGTAGCTATCCCACAGTTCCCGCAGTCCCCGCCGCCCATTGGAATTCTGGGTCTAGCCCCCAATGCCTGCTGGGGCAAAAAATGTGTTGAGGGTGGTTTTGGGTAAATGTCGTCATTCAACCCTCACTCCCGCCATTCCCCCTCACTCCTGCCCTCCCTCCGTGAAAGCGCCGGCGGGCAATCAGTTCGCGCCCTTTTCTGGTGATTGACAGCACGGACGCCACAGGACCGCGAGCATGGAGCCCTCTGCGATCATTGCTGCTGTTCTGTCCGTTGTCAACACCTCGCGCCTTATCGTCCACCTTTTCCAGAGGCAGATGCTGTTAAATAGGGCGAGGAGGCAACGGAAGCGCCTTCAGGACATTAACTCTGAGAGGGGCACAGACCTCTCACAAAGCACGGGACCCCGGTCCCTGGACATCATGGTGGCACTGGGTCATGCTGATCCTGTGGAATGGCGATTCTGGGCAAGGGAAACAAGCACTGACTGGTGGGACTGCATAGTGCTGCAGGTTTGGGATGAATCCCAGTGGCTGCAAAACTTTCGGATGTGTAAGGGCACTTACCTTGAACTTTGTGAGTTGCTGTCCCCTGCCCTGAAGCGCCAGGACACCCGGATGCGAGCAGCCCTGACTATCCAGAAGCGAGTGGCCATAGCCCTCTGGAAGCTTGCAACGCCTGACAGCTACCGGTCAGTCGCGAATCAATTCGGAGCGGGCAAATCTACAGTGGGGGTTGCTGTGATGCAGGTTGCCCATGCAATCGTTGACCTGCTCCTCTCAAAGGTAGTGACCCTGGGAAACGTGCAGGTGATCATAGATGGCTTCGCTGCGATGGGATTCCCAAACTGCAGTGGGGCTGTTGATGGAACTCACATCCCTATCCTGGGACCGGACCACCAGGGCAGCCAGTACATTAACCGAAAGGGCTACTTTTCTATGGTGCTGCAAGCACTGGTGGACCATAAAGGACGTTTTACCAACATTAACGTCAGATGGCCGGGCAAGGTTCATGACGCTCGTGTTTTCAGGAACTCTGGTCTGTTTAGACGGCTGCAGGAAGGTATTTACTTCCCGGACCACAAAATAACTGTTGGGGATGTGGAGATGCCTATAGTGATCCTCGGGGACCCAGCCTACCCGCTAATGCCCTGGCTCATGAAGCCCTACACAGGCGCCCTGGACACTGAAAAGGAGCTCTTCAACTACTGGCTGAGCAAGTGCAGAATGGTGGTGGAGTGTGCTTTTGGACGTCTCAAAGGGAGATGGAGAAGCTTACTGACTCGCTCTGATCTCAGCCAAACCAATATTCCCATTGTGATTGCAGCTTGCTGTGTGCTCCAGAATCTCTGTGAGAGCAAGGGGGAGACGTTTATGGCGGGGTGGGAGGTTGAGGCAAATCACTTGTCTGCTGATTACGCGCAGCCAGACACCCGGGCGATTAGAAGAGCCCAGCGGGACGCGCTGCGCATCTGGGAAGCTTTGAAAGCTAGCTTCCAGAGCGAGCAGGGTAACCTGTGACTATTACCTTTCTGTAAGCAGAACCTGAACCTGCCTATGTTTCTTTACCCAGTTAATGTTGCCTATCCTCTCAAATTTCCAAACCCCTTCCCCCGCCTTCATTCACGGCTTCAAAAATAAAATAAAGGAAACATTGTTCATTAAAGCCGTCTTCCTTATTAAGGATTTCTCGGTACAGGGTTGAAACTGGGACGCAATCCGCGGTTGGGGAGCGGGTGGATTGATTGAAAGGACGCTTCCAAACTCAGGGAATGACAGGCTCCTGCTCCTAGAGCAGTCCGCAGTGGTGGAATGCTTGTTTCAACGGAGCCTGCCACCCCTCCGTTTTGCAACTCTGTGATGGGGGGCCTGTGTGACTTCGTGGGCGGGGATGGCGGTCACAGATCCCCTGCTGCATGGCTCTGTCATGCAGGCTACTGACCGCTGCAAAAGATCTGCAGCCGCCCTCCCCAGCCAGAAACTCGCAGAGCCCCCCCACATACAGCACATGAAAACCACCTCCCAGAATGATCACGGTGCCTAGTGAATGCAATGTGACTGTGAGGTTCTGGTGAACCTGTCCCCCTGTCTCTACCCTGGTTCAGGCGCCTATCGTCTCCAATTACAAACACCCCCCGCCCCCCCAAACACACCATCCTTTAAAAGGAAATCAAGGAAACAGCACTTTACTGAACAGCATTTTTTATTAAGGAAAGCAGACTTATAGGATGAAACTTGGACGGGGGCTAGGGTGGGGTGCGGTTGGAGGGAAGGGAAGGACCCGTCAAATCTTTGGGAATGAAAGCCTTCTGCTACTGGAGCAGTCCGCAGGGGTGGAGTGATTATTTCCACGGTCCCTGCCGCCCCTCGTTCTTGTGACTTTGGGTGAGGGGTGGATTGGACTTGGCTGCGGGGGAGGGCGGTTAGAGATCAAATAGAGCAGTGCTCTTTCTTCCTGCCTCCGGTCCTGTAGAACGTCTACAAGGCGCCGGAGCATGTCTGTTTGCTCCCTCATTAGTCCAAGCAGCGTTTGAGTCACCTGCTGGTCTTCCTGCCGCCATCTGTCCTCACGAGCTTCAGCCCTCTGCTCCCGTTCGCTGGATGCTCGCTCGGACCACGAGATGTCCTCTCTCTGCTGTGCCGCCTCATTTTGGGAATGGACCATCAATTCAGAGAACATGTCGTCCCGAGTTCTTTTTTTGCGCCGCCTGATCTGCTCAAGCCTGTCGGATGGGGATGCACGGGTAGTGCGGGAGACACTCGCAGCTGTGCAATGGGAGAAAGGGAGTGAATTCCTCAGAAAGATACATTTTCCGGAACAATGCCTATACTCTTTCCCTGGGAAAAAGACCATGCACAGTACCTATCACATGTGCACTCAGTACAAGGTCGAATATTTAGTCTTTATATTGAGTGCCTATGGTCTTGGTGTGCAGATCACACAAGCGGGGCTGGACACTGGAATTCGGCTATCAGGAGACCATGGTAAGCCATACACTTTGGACTGCTGAGAGCTTACTTCACAGCAGTGGTATACTTCCATGTTTCAAGCACAGTTCCTAGCGGTGGCCAGCTACTGCTTCCGGCAAAACCGCTCAGCTAGGCCTGTTTGCCTCCCCGCTCCTCCCCGCTCCCCCTGCGTGGCTGGTCCCGGGAAATGTCCCTGCCTGCTGCCTGTGAACCGCTAAGTTTGAACGGTTCGCCTAACCGCCCCCACCACGTGGCTTGTCCCGGCAAATGTTCCTGTCTACTGCCTGTGAACCGCTCAGTTTGAATGATTCGCCTCCCCGCCCCCACCGCGTGGCTGGGAACCGCCGGGTAGAGTTATTTAAAGGAAAAGGCAATCAGTCCCCATACTAAAAAACCCCTAATTCAAACCAGGGCACCATGACTGATATCACTCTGATGAGGATTACGGAGACAGAGAAAGACCGTATGCTGCGTGAATGCCAGCAAACACCAGGGCCGTATGCCGCCATGCTCTGGAAGGCAATGATACCGGAGTACCTGCTGCTAGCCTGGCGCGGAAAAGTTTCCTACCATGGAGGAGGCAATAAGGCCGCTCTCCCCGGGAACCTGATGCAAAGGCTTTCACAGTACCTCCAGGAGAGCTTCGTGGAGATCTCCAAGGGAGATTTCACCTCTATCCCCATACATATTGACAGACTTTTCGAGTAGTTGCACTGGAAACGACTGAAAACTAAAGTGCCTAGGGCAAACTAAAAAATAAAAACCCATTGCTAACATACCATGCCTATTCTATTCAAAACAGATGTTTAAAACACTGAC
Organism: Macrochelys suwanniensis; assembly: GCA_033296515.1. Classification (NCBI taxonomy): domain Eukaryota; kingdom Metazoa; phylum Chordata; order Testudines; family Chelydridae; genus Macrochelys; species Macrochelys suwanniensis. Next base: position 11,674,570 of record CM065775.1, read on the forward strand.
CTGCTGATCCTTCGCCTGATTCCTGGTCCGGGTTACTGCCTTGGGAGGGTTTGTAGGGGATCTCAGTCAGGGTGATAAAGAGATCCTGGCTGTCAGGGAAATCAGCGTTGAAAGCGCTGTCGACTGCCTCGTCCTCCTCCTCTCCTTCCTCATCTTCACCGTCCGCGAAAACCTCCGACGACGTGGCCGTAGGTAACACCCCGTCGTCGGAGTCCACAGACACTGGTGGGGTAGTGGTGGCAGCACCACCGAGCATTGCATGCAGTCCCTCGTAGAAACGGCAGGTGTGGAGCTGGGATCCGGAGCGTCCGTTTGACTCTTTGGTCTTCTGGTACGCTTGTCGCAGCTCCTTGATTTTCACGCGGCACTGCGTTGCATCCTGGATGTATCCTCTCTCCGTCATGGCCCGGGATATTTTTTCATAAATTTTTGCATTCCATCTTTTGGATCGGAGCTCGGATAGGACTGATTCATCTCCCCATACAGCGATCAGATCCAAGACTTCCCGATCAGTCCAGGCAGGGGCCCTCTTTCTATTCTGCGATTACATGGGCACCTCCGCTGGAGAGCTCTGCATCGTTGCCAGTGCTGCTGAGCTCGCCACGAAGTCCAAACAGGAAATGAGATTCAAACTGGCCAGACAGGAAAAGGAATTCAAATTTTCCCGGGGCTTTTCCTGTGTGGCTGGTCAGAGCATCCAAGCTCGGACTGCTGTCCAGAGCGTCCACGGAGTGTTGAGGGATAGCTCCCGGAGCTATTGGCGTCGAATTCCGTCCACAGTAACCCGAATTTGACATGGCCATGTCGAATTTAGCGCTACTCCCCTCGTCGGGGAGGAGTACATAAATCGAATTGAAGTGCCATTTCTGTCAAAATAAATAGCTTCGTAATGTGGACGGGTGCAGGGTCCAATCGAGTTAACGCTGTTAAATTCGACATAAGGTCCTAGTGTAGACCTTAGAGTTGGCATGGCAACCCCATATTTTCATCTTCTGTGTGTGTGTGTGTGTGTGTGTGTGTGTGTGTGTGTGTATATATTCCTACTGTATGTTCCACTCAATGTAGCTGATGAAGTGGGTTCTAGCCCACGAAAATATACATCTTCCTACTGTATGTTCCACTCAATGCATCTGATGAAGTGGGTTCTAGCCCACGAAAGCTTATGCCCAAATAATTTGTTAGTCTCTAAGGTGCCACAAGTACTCCTTGTTCTCTTTGCGGATACAGACTAACACGGCTACTATTCTGAAACCAGAGCCATTTAGGTTTATTATGGCATTTCCATTTTCACTTTCACATTTTCTAGCAAGGATTACAGTGGGACGCACATCTCCCTTCTCTGAAGTTTAAAAGGAATATGTCTAGACATCTCTCCTTGTTTTCTTGCTTTGTCTTTGACTCTGCAGAGGGCTCCAGTTGTATATGGACAATATTAAATTCTTTCCTTATCACCAGGGACATATCAGAAAGGAAGAGTCTTTTCTGAGTCTTTTCTTCATATTTCTCCAGATCAGAGTTCATATATATCCAGTACAAGACAGAAATTTAAGGGAAAAAGGCTGATTTACCGTAATCTGGAGCAATGCCCCAGCATCCAGAAGAGCATCTTGGGGGCAGGTAGCTATAGTATCTGAGGCAGGGTCTGAGGAACTAAACATCTATTGCTGGGTTGAGAGTGCTGAAACAGAGTCTAATAACAAAATATGTGATGACCTCTAAAGCTTTACCTTTGTGATGGCTGGGTCACTGGATTAGGCCACCAAGACTGTTATTGAAAGCATGGATGCTGAAATGGAAAGTGCTTAGGGGCTGCCCTGAGAAGTACTACTGGAGAGAGAACCTCTGATCTTCTCTTGCTGTTGTTCAGGAGGAGACAGATTATGACTCCATTGCTGAAACCAGAGGTGCTGTTGAACCAGCAGCCCTGACATGGGCTCTTTCAGCTCTTCATTGCTTCTGGAGTTTCTGACATGAATGAAAATGTTGTTGATGCCTTTGAAGCAGCTGGTATTACTGCCTTCTAGTAAAAAAAGGGGTAAACTTTTTTTTCTTGACAGCTGAAACAGAATTGAGCACTGAAGACACTTCTAGACTCACCTGCCTTTTAACAGGCTTGTCTCCAATTTCAGGCTACACAGTGGGCCTGTGATGACTGTGTATACCTCTACCTGTTGTCTCCTCATATTTAGATAGTAAGCTCTTTGGGACAGGGATTGATTTTGTATTATATGTTACATGGGTGGCATGGTGGATAATCAGATGAACATGAGCTTTCAGTGCAACTTGGGGCCAAAAAGGCTAACATGCTCCTCGTATCTATAAACAGGGGGACATTGAGTAGAAGGAGAGAGGTTATATCAGCCCTGTATTTGATATTCGTGCAACTGCTAGTGGAATATTTTGTCCAGGTCTGGTGTCCACAATTCAAAAAGGTTGTTGAAAACTGGAGAGAATTCAGACAAGAACCAGGAGAATAATTATAGAATGGAAAAATTCTTCATTATGATATATTCAAGGAGCTTAATCTGTCTTGATTATCAAAGAGAAGGTTAAGGGGTGACTTGATTGATATCTGTACATACCTACATGAGCAACTGGAATCTGATAATAGCGGGCTCTTCAGTATAGGCAAAGCTATAACAAAATCCAGTGGTTGGAAGTTGAGGCTAGGCAAATGTAGACTAGAAAGGCGGCACATATTTTAACAGGGAGGGTAGCTAACCATTGGAACATTTTCCAAAGGTTGTGGTGGATTCTCCATCACTGGCAATGTTAAAATCAAGATTGGATTTTTTTTTTTTTAAAGATAAGTGCTAGTTCAAACAGCAATTAATTCAGGCAAGTCCTATAACTGTTTTATGCAGGTTAGATAAGACGATCATAACAGTTACTTCTGGATTTATACTCTATGAATATTTGCACAGTTCCTAGCACACTGAGGCCCTGGTTCCTGCATAGTGAATAAAGCAGAGTGCCGAAGAGCTGAAGCATGAGCAAATCTGCCCCAATAATCAATTACAAGAAACAAACTGAACAAGAAATTGTACGACTGGCCAAACATTAGGATTTGTGCAGGGTTTCTCATTTGCTTTGTCCAGTGGGAGTCAGGAGGTTTGGAAGCCATCTGTGTTGTTGCATAGGAAAAAATTCCAGTGCTGCAATGGCCAGTTGGGCTAGGCAGGAGAAAAATGGAAGCATTTTTGGGGGTACTTCATCTAGTTTCCAAACAAAGTCTTGCAAAATATCTATAAATTCTGATTTTAATATTGGCAGTAATAAATATAAAGAACAGCATTACCATAGTTTTACATAATGAAAATAAAAGACTCTTACACAATTAATTCTGTGTGGTCGAAATGTACACGGCCCATAAGGGACTTTCCAACATAGCCTGAATAAAATAGAAGAACGTCATCCAAAAGGTGAGTGATTGTAAAGAGATCCCTGTCTGTCCAAAGCTCTAATCCAATCAGAACAACGTGAAGGCCAAATGGACGGTATATCTAAAAACATAAATATTAAAAAAAATAATCTACATATAACACTTTCAAACTATAATCCTTCACATAATCCACATTGCTGGTGTTACTCCCCAGTCTGTGTTCCTGTTTACCTCTTCGGCCACAGGAGCTGTACTGCAGCTCAGAATAAAACCATAACGTGAAAAGGATAATGTTGCTGATCTGAAAAATCTTATTTCTGGCTAGAAAAATGTTTACATATTATAGTTACAAACAAACACCACTCATGACTACTAAAGCTGAAATAATTTATCAGAAAAAAATCTATTTTTGTTTATTTTGTGCAATTGGCTGTATTTTGTGTACAGCCAGTTTCGCTGTTCAGGTGACAGTCACTTCTACTTCCTGTCTCATGTGTATCGTGCTTTCTGGAACTGAGTAGGGGGTGGGGTTATCATAAACATACAGCTAAGGGGTTAAGATTCCTCCTTACCTGTAAAGGGTTAAGAAGCTCAAATAACCTGTCTGGCACCTAACCAAGAGGACCAATGAGGAAAGAAGATACTTTCAAATCTTGGGAAGAGGGGGAAGGTGCTTGGGAGGTGCTCTTTGTTTTGTGTTTGTGTGTTCCCTCTTGAAGATGAGAGGGACCAGGCAGAATTCCATCTCCTCCAACCCATCCTCAACCAAGTCTCCAATATTGCAATAAGTAGGTTAGTCAGACATTGTGTATTAGATTTTCTTTGGTTTTGATTGTGAACTTTCCCTGTGTTAAGAGGGGGTGTTATTCCTGTTTTTCTGTAACTTTAAGGTTTTGCCCAGAGGGGGGATCCTCTGAGTTTTGAATGTGAGTACCCTGTAAAATTATTTACCATCCTGATTTTACAGAGATGATTTTTACATCTTTTTTTTAATAACATCTTTCTTTTAAAGAACCTGACTGATTTTCCCATTGTTTCAAGACCCAGGGGTTTGGGGTCTTAGATCACTTTGTAACCAATTGGTTACGAGATTATTCTCAAGCCTCCCTAGGAAAGGGGGTGTACGGGCTTGAGGGGATATTTTTGGGGAAAGGGGAACTCCAAGTAGTCCTTCTCCCTGGTTCTTGTTTAAATCATTTGGTGGTGGCAGTGGTTATCTTCTTCAGGGTACAAGAGAAAATTTGTACTTTGGGGAGTTTTTAACCTAAGCTAGTAGAAATAAGCTTAGGGGGTCTTTAATGCGGGTCCCCACGACTGTACCCTAAAGTTCAGAGTGGGGAGGGAACCTTGACAGTGGTTATTATTAATGACTTAAAAATTATGTTGCAGACAACAATCCAACAGTATGTTGGCAGAACGCTGAACTGAATAAGGCTTGATAGAGGACCGATGTATTAATTGTACTAATATGAAGTCGAACTTTTTAAAGGGACCTCAAAATCGATATAAAAACAGATTTTCAACGTTCACGTGTCTGGTAGAACATCTTTTAAATAAGTATGTCCTGACATTTAGATAAAAAAATCCATTATTTTAAAAGCTATTTATGACGGTTCTTCTGCTCGCCATTGATATTTATAGGGTCTTTTCAGCAAGGGAGACAAGACGGTTACTCACCGTTGTAACTGTTGTTCTTCGAGATGCGTTGCTCATATCTATTCCAATTAGGTGTGCGCGTGCTGCATGCATGATCATCGGAAGATTTTTACCCTAGCAACACTCGGTGGGCCGGCAGGCGCCCCCTGGAGTGACGCCGTTGCGGCGCTGAATAAATACCCCCGCCGGCCCAGCGCCCTCTCAGTTCCTTCTTGCCGGCTACTCAACAGTGGGGATAGAGGGCGGGTTTGGAATAGACATGAGCAACATCTCGAAGAACAGTTACAATGGTGAGTAACCGTCTTTTCTTCGAGTGCTTGCTCATATCAATTCCAATTAGGTGACTCCCAAGCCCTACCTAGGTGGTGGGGTCGGAGTGAGATACCGCAGAATGGAGAACTGCCAAACCAAATGCAGCGTCCTCTCTGGAATGCTGGACTATGGCATAGTGAGTGGCAAAGGTGTGCACCGATGACCAGGTTGCTGCCCTACATATCTTCTGTATTGGCACGTGCGCCAGGAAGGTGGAGGAAGAGGCTTGAGCTCGGGTGGAGTGTGCAGTGAGGTGCGTGGTTGGGACACCAGCTAAGTCAAAGCACACACAGATGCACGAAGTGATCCAGGACAAGATGCATTGGGAGGAGACCGGGAGGCCCTTCACCCGGTCTGCCACAGCAACGAACAATTGAGTCGTTTTCCGAAAGGGCTTCGTCCGCTCGATGTAAAAGGCGAGGGCCCTACGGACGTCCAAGGAGTGGAGTTGTTGCTCTCTTGGAGAGGTGTGCGGGTTCGGATAGAAGATGGGCAGAAAGATGTCCTTGTTGACATGAAAGGCCGACACTACTTTGGGCAGGAAGGCCAGGTGCGGTCGCAGCTGTACCTTGTCCTTATGGAACACCGTGTAAGGAGTTCCGAAGCAAGTGCTCTGATTTCAGATACGCACCTCGCTGAGGTGATGGCTATCAGGAAGGCAGTCTTCCAGGAGAGGTACAGGAGCGAGCAGGTGTCCATTGGCTCGAATGGGGCCCCCATGAGCCTAGTTATCACGAGGTTGAGGTCCCATGTAGGGACCGGGTGATGGATTAGCAGGTACAGTCGCTCTAGCCCCTTGAGGAACCTGTTGACCATGGGGTTGGAAAAGATCGAGCGCCCGCTCTCGCCGGGGTGAAAGGCCGAGATTGCTGCCAAGTGGACTTTCAAAGACGAGATTGCCAGACCTTGCTGTTTCAGGGACAAGAGGTAATCCAGGATGATATACACTGGCACCTGCGAGGGGGTGATACCCTGAGGGGCGCACCAGCAGGAAAAACGTTTCCACTTGGTCAAGTAGGTGGATCTGGTAGAGGGCTTCCTGCTACCCAGAAGGACATGTTGAACTGAGCTGGAACAACGTAACTCAGACTGGTTCAGCCATGCAGCAGCCACGCCATGAGATGGAGAGATTGCAGGTCGGGGTGGCAAAGCCTGCCATGCTCCTAAGTAATCAGGTCCGGCCACAACGGAAGAGTGATTGGGGTGGTCACCGAGAGCTCTAGGAGGGTGGTGTACCAGTGCTGCCTGGACCACACCGGGGCGATCAGGATTAGGCGGGCTCTGTCCCTGCACAGCTTGAGCAGGACCCAGTGGACCAGCGGAAATGGGGGAAAGGCATAGGACAGGTGGTCTGTCCAAGACATGAGAAAAGCCTCCATCAGGGAGCCTGGGGAGCATCCCTGGAGCGAGCAGAACACATGGCACTTCTGGTTCTCGCGAGTCGCGAACAGGTCTATGCGGGGAAATCCCCAGCTCTGGAAGACAGAGTGGATAACTTCTGGGCAAATGGCCCACTAGTGCGCCTGGAAAGACTGGCTGAGGCAGTCCGCCAAGGTGTTCTGAACCCCTGGGAGAAAGGAGGCCACCAGGTGGATGGAGTGAGCTATGCAGAACTCCCACAATCGCATGGCCTCTTGGCAAAGGGGGGACAAACGTGCTCCCCCTTGCTTGTTGATATAAAACATGGCCGTTGTGTTTTCCGTAAGGACTGCAACGCAACGACCCTGAAGCTGCTTGGAAAAGGCTTGGCAGGCGAGGTGCACTGCCTGCAGCTCCCTCACATGATGTGGAGGGATAACTCTTGAACCGACCAAAGGCCCTGTGTGCGAAGATCTGCCATGTGGGCTCCCCAACGGAGAGATGACGCATCCGTGGTCAAGGCCAGAGAGGGCGGTGGGATATGGAATGGCACACCCTCTAGCACCATCTTGGGGTCCAACCACCAGTCCAGGGAGGCTAGGACTTCAATTGGTACCTTCACCACCACGTCCATTCTGTCCCTGCGTGGGTGATATGCTGAGGAGAGCCATGCCTGGAATGGACGGAGGCGTAATCTGGCGTGTCTGGTCACGAACGTGCAGGACGCCATGTGACCCAGTAGACTCAAGCAGTTTCGTGCTGTCGAGGTTGGGAAGCTCTGCAGGCCGCGGATGATGGTCGCTAGGGCCTGGAAGAGTGCCTCTGGCAGAAACGCTCGAGCGAGAGTCGAGTCTAGGACTGCTCCTATGAAGTCTATCCTTTAGGTTGGCTCCAAAGTGGACTTTTCTACATTGAGGAGCAAGCCCAGCCGATTGAACATAGTCATGGCAATCTGAACCTGTGACTGGACCTGGCTGCTGGAGCTGCCGTGAATGAGCCAGTCGTCGAGGTACGGGAACACTTGGATTCGCCATCGACGAAGATAGGCCGCTACGACAGCCATGCACTTCGTGAAAACCCTTGGTGCCGTGGAGAGGCCAAAGGGAAGGACGGTGAATTGAAAATGCCTTTGGTCGACCACAAAGCGAAGAAAACGTCTGTGTGGCGGGTAAATAGCTATGTGGAAGTATGCATCCTTCATGTCGAGGGCAGCGTACCAGTCTCCAGGATCCAGTGAAGGGATAATAGTACCCAGGGAAACCATGCGGAACTTCAACTTTACCATGAATTTGTTGAGTCTGCGCAGGTTCAGGATAGGACGTAGTCCCCCCTTTGATTTGGGGATTAGGAAATAACGGGAGTAAAACCCTTTGCCCCTGAACTCCCTTGGAACCTCCTCTATTGCTCCTATAGTGAGGAGCATTTGCACTTCCTGAGTTAGGAGTTGCTCATGAGAAGGGTCCCTGAAGAGGGACAGGGAGGGAGGGTGGACGGGAGGGGAGGAAGCAAATTGCAGGTGATATCCACTTTCCACCATGCGTAAGAACCAATGGTCTGAGGTTATGTTCGACCACGTACGAAGGAAATGGGTAAGGTGGTCTCTGAAGGGTGGGGAAGGGTCCTGTATGGAGACTGGTGCTCTGCCCTCAGGCATAGCTTCAAAAGTTTTGCTTTGGCCCCGCCGATGGTTTAGGGGGGCCCTGGTTCTGGCCAGTCTGATGACCAGGCTGCCTCCTCCTACCATGCCGGCCATGTCTTCTGAAGAAGTCCTGTCTAGGCCTGGGCGTAGGGTAGGGGTGCTGCGTGGCAGGGGTATGCATCCCCAGCGACCGTATTATGGTCCGGCCGTCCTTTAGGGTCTGAAGTCTCGAGTCCGTTTTCTCGGAAAACAGGCCCTGCCCATCAAAGGGCAAGTCCTGGATCGTATACTGAACCTCCGCTGGGAGGTTAGAGGACTGTAGCCAGGAGATATGCCGCATGGCAACCACTGAAGCAAGTGTTCTGGCCGCCAAGTCGGCAATGTCCAAGGAGGACTGCAAAGATGTTCTGGCCACTTTTTTGCCTTCCTCAATCAAGGCCGAGTACTCCTGTCTGGACTCTTGGGGCACAAATTCCCTGAATTTCTGCATTGAGTTCCAGTTATAGCGACTCAGAAGGGCCTGCTGGTTAGCCGCTCTGAGCTGTAGGCCCCCGCCCCGAGTAGATTTTTCTACCAAACAGGTCCAGGCGCCTACCTTCCTTAGACTTAGGTGCAGGGGCCTGCTGACCGTGCCTCTCCTTCTCAGACTGAACGACCAAGGAGCACGGTTGGGGGTGAGTATATAAGTACTCAAAGGACTTTGAGGGCGCCATATATTTTCTCGCCATCCCCCTGGCAGTGGGGGGTATTGAAGCTGGAGATTGCCAGATTATAGTGGCGTTGGTTTGGATCATACGAATGAATGGCAGGGCTATCCTAGTAGGGGCACTGGCTGACAGGATGTCCAGCACAGGGTCCTCAAGCTCCACCACCTCCTCCACCTGCAGGTTCATGTTTAGGGCTAGTCTGCGGAGCAGGTCCTGGTGGTCCCTGAGGTCAATAGGTGGCGGGCAAGAAGATGACGCTCCCGCCACTGCCTCATCTGGAGAGGAAGAGGACGACAACCCTGGAACTAGTGGGTCCTGGGGAAGGTCCTGCTGTGGGAGCTCTCCCGGCTCAAGGTCCTCAGCCTCAGGGTCTCGGGCCTCAGCCGATGGATGGGCCATTGCTTCCGAATCCTCCAGGGGAGGGCGGGATACTGTGGCCTCTGGCACCCGGGGCTCCGAGTGGGCCGATTGGGAGGCTCTGGAAGGGGCCCGTTGGGCCTCATGATATGACCACAGTGTCCAGAAAGGCCACTGCTGTGGTCCCTGGGCAGAGTCCTGCATGTCCCCCTGCCAACGGCTAGGACCCTCCACACCGTGGATCTGGTCCATGTGGTAGCCACTCTCCTTCCTGGAGGATCTAGATGCAGAGCGGGAGGGCCAGGGTGGAGCGGAATGCTCTTGCAGTCTGGTACGCGGTGCCATGCTGCACCGTGGCGAAGGGGATCAGTGGCGGGACCTGGAGCGGTATCGACGATTGTTTCGGTACGGGAGCCCGACCTGGACCTTGAAAGGGAACGCCTGGTTGATCGGCGATGGGACCGGCTTTCCAGGGACCTGTGCTGCGACCTGCCCTGGGATCGGGAGCGGTGCCGGGAGCCATAGTAGTGTCGGCCGTGTCTGGAGGCCGATCTTGAACGGCGCCGTGAGTGCGACCGGTGCCGAGATGGGGATCGCTGCCGGGACTGCGAGCAGTGCCGAGACTGGGATCTGTGCCTGGAGCGAGACTGGGACCTCGATCTAGATCTTGACCGGCGTTGACCAGCTCCTGCGTGCGGTAGCGGGCACAGCATGGCAGGCTTGCCTCGGGAAGGGACGATCCGCACCGGCGGTACCGAAGGCTGATGTGGTGCTGGTTTGGTAAGCGCAATCAAGTCCCTCGCTGCCGAAAAGGTGTCCGGTGTGGACGGCAGCGTTAGCTCTACCTCGGTGCTTACCGGGGAGCTGACGGCCACCAAGCTCGATGGACCTTGTGGTAACGGAGTCGTTGGTGCCGGAGTTTTAGCCGGGGGCCCCGAACTCGACGGACCTTGTGGTACCAGAGTCGACAGGGTCGGTGCCGGCGCCGGCGCCTTGGTCAGGGGCACCGAACTCAACAGACCTTGTGGCACCGGAGTCGACAGTGCTGGTGCTGGTGCCAGGCCGAAAGACTTGGCTGGGCGGTCCTGAACAGGTTGTGGCTGCAGCGGCGTCGGGGGCGGTGCCAGCCCCAGGGTCTATTTCCCCAATGTCGGGGACAGCGAACAAAGCCTCTGTGTAAACGTGACCGGAGTCGTCCAGTGCCGGGGCTCCTTGCTCGTGCTTGAGCGCTATGGTGCCGCTGATGCAGTGCGTGCCGCTCTTGTTGGTACCGGGTCACGGTGCGGGGCTGACATCAGGCTAAGTGCCGCTTCTGACAGGAGCTGCTTCAAATGAAAGTCCTGCTCCTTCTTGGTTCTAGGCTTAAAAGCCTTGCAGATCCCGCACTTATCTGCAAGGTGGGATTCCCCCAGGCACTTCAGACAGGAGTCGTGGGGGTCCCCCGCAGGCATCGGCTTGGAGCAGGCTGAGCAACGCTTGAATCCTGGGGAGCCAGGCATCAGCCCGGTACCGGGAGAGAGAAAAGGGGAGAAGCTTACATGTTTACAAGGAAAAGATGATTTTCACTACTTGAATCTCCAGTGCAGTTTGCCAGGACTCAACTGTACCAGTGCAAAAGCTTGTGGAGGAGCAAAGAGTTCCACTTTGGGTCTTCCCCATATTAGAAAGAAGACCACTTGTTATGACCACTCAGCCACCCCACCTGAGAGCTGAGGAATTTAGCCAGAAGAGTTGCATTGTTTGGCTGATGCAGTCTGCATTTCCCTGAGGGTCATGACTTGACAGATGACCTTTTTGGGTCTGTCTTGCTCTGGGCAGTGAGTAAAGCTCCCCAGCAAACCATTCATTGACCTGGAATATGCTTGTTCTTGCTGTGGTTAAAGCAGCGCAGTGCTTGACGTGCCCAAAACCAACTGGTGTTTGGAGGCTTTTATGAGCCAATTGCCCAGCTATGCTAAAATGGGAAAGTTCTGGTGAGGGAGTGTTAGCGATGAATCATGAAAATCTTCTAAAGACAGGAGAAAGCTGTCCTGATATTGAAAATGATGAGTCTTATGGTGAATCATATTGAAGAAGTAGGGTGATACATGTAGGGAGGTCTGTATCCTGCAGATTGATGAAAGTCAGAAAAATTGCTTGCCTCAACAGCAACAATGATGGACCTGTAAGTATTTCATTTTTAAAGCACTTGTAAGTTGGAGTGAAGTGGTCATCAGAGGACTAATTGGGTTATCCAGAGTATAAAGTGGTGGAGCCATGCTTCACACCTATCAGGGCTGAGGCATGGGTGATCTGTGTACACCAGTCAGCTGCTAAGTTGTAGTCCAGAGATAAGTAATGGAGCCAGGAGCAAGCCAAGTCAGAATTCCAGTAAATCAGGGTCAAGCAACAAGTTGCAGGAGGATGCAGATAGCAGAGTCATGGTCCAGACAGGTCAGGATATCAGGAATTTGGGGTCAGGTGCCAGGTTATAGAGAACAAGCAAATAGCAAGGTCAAGGAGAAACCAGGGTCAGAAGCCAGAGTCTAGGGTCTACAGCAACCAAGGTCTGGAGCAGAAGGAAGCAGGCAGGCAGTCTGTGTTGTTGCTCAGACAGCTCCTCACGATGGCTTTCTGGTTTAAATACAATGAATGGGCTGTGAGGGGCTGCCATTCTGGCCCTGCTAGGCTCTCAGCAGCAACACAACCTAAGCTTCTGTTGGTGATGCAGAAGTGTCCGAAGCCCAGAACCTTCCCCTACCCCTCGGTCCCAGCTTCTAGTCCCACAGGTTCTTATAACAGAAGAGGGTTACTCACCTGTGCAGTAACAGGTTCTTTGAGATATGTGTTCATGTGGGTGCTCCACTGACATCCTGGTAGATAGGTAGCAGATTTTTTGATGTTGTGATGGATGCACCAGTTCCATGTCTGTGCTTCGGTGCAAAGGGAGTGTGACCTTGCTCCCCCTTGACAGTTTATATAAAACATTCAAGTGACATTGTCTGTCAGAACCTTTAAAGACTTGTTCCATATCAGAGGTAAAATGTGTCGGCGTGTGTTGTGGACTGCTCATAGTTCCAGTAAGTTGATGTATAATGTTGACTGAGGAGGACTACCTGCCTTGGATTGTGTGGTTGTTCAAGTGTGCTCCCTAACCTCACAGAGATGCATCCATTGTAAGTATCAGTGATGGAGGGGGTTGTGTGAAGGGAACTCCAACAGACATATTGCGGGGTTGAGTGCACAAGTCTAGAGAGTTTTTGACTTTGAGTGCCATTATGAGACAGTTGTTCTGACTGTGTCTGTGCGGGATGTGTATGTACTGAGCCAGCCCTGACAACAACACATATGTAACCTGGCATTTCTTATGACCGACAAACATGGTTGCTGAAATATTACCTAATAGTTGTAGGCAGGTCCTGGATGACGTCTCTGGGCTGGTTTGCATTGTAGCAATCAGTTTGCCTAAGGTGAAAAATCTGTGAAGTGGCCTCCAGTGCATCGAGGTGGGCTCCGATGAATTCTAGTTTTTGTATGGGTGTCAAAGTTGATTTTGCATGTATATTTGTAGTCCTAGTTGTGAGAAGAGAGCCATCATCTTTTGAGTAGCAGCTAGGGTGCCTTCCTGGGAGGCACCAGAGACTGCTGCGATGCTGAGTTGCCCGGTGCCACAAGTTTCCTCCATGGAGGAAGAGCCAAGTATCTCTCTGCCACTCTTTTCAGAGCTAGGGTCTTTGGCTTCCATGGTTCCAGCAGTTCCAGAGGATCCTGCTGACATGTAGGTACTCAACCATGCTGCAGTCAATACAGAGAATGTCGAATGAGCTGGGAATAGCCAGTTCCATGAAAGGGAAGATTGTTGCCCATCTTTTTACTGCCTTTATTACGGAATGCGATTCCCTCTGTGGGGTGGCAGGGAATGTCTGCCGGAGGCCATTGCTGGCTTCGGTGAGGACTGGTGTCCGATGGGGGTCTGTGGTCCAAGGTCAGAAGCCAGGCACAGTGAATTTTCCATCAGGAAGAGACTAAACTTGAGCTCCCTTGCTTTTCTTGCACAAGTCTTGAGGTTGAGGCAATGGGAGCACTTTTGAGTTACATGTGTCTCGCCCAGACAACTAACACACAGAGTGCCCAGCACCAGGATTGACTCCCAGCAAGAGAGACAGCATTTAAGCCCCAGATATCTAGCCATGCCCCTATCAGTACTATTCCCCTAGGTCAGGAGAAGGAAGTGAAAACTAGACTACACTATAGGGGTTAACAGAATCTTACCAATAATCAATAATAATTATTTTTAATGAAATAAATGGGGGAGAGGAGGGTAGATATAGCTAACTAACTCTATTGTATAACTATACTAACACTAACTCTAAAAGGTAAATGTGAAGAAACTAAGGAGGTGCTGACGAGGACTCCGTCTCAGGCCAAGGGCAGTTGAGAAGGAACTGAGAGTGTGTGATGTTATATCATTAAAATATGACCATGTACATCATTGTTAAATATATGAAGATATGCCTACCTCATAGAACTGGAAGGACCTTGAAAGGTCATCGAGTCCAGTTCCCTGCCTTCACTAGCAGGACGAAGTACTGTCCCCTGACAGATTTTTGCCCCAGATCCCTAAATAGCCCCCTCAAGGATTGAACTCACAACCCTGGGTTTAGCAGGCCAATGCTCAAACCACTGAGCTATCCCTCCCCCTTGTTGCAACCACTATTGGTGTTGTTGCAACCACTATTATACAATTGCAACAAATCTTGTACAAAGTATGTCATGTAAGGTATCAACGGAAAAGTTATGGTTTGCTGAATATAATTATCCCCTATTTAGTATCTGAAGTTATAAATATTGACTGTGTACCTGTATTTCAAATGTGTTTGCTCCTGTGGTAATACCCACAAGGTAGTTTACATCCAGTCTAGCGAGCACATTATGAATGGACTATTGAAGTTGAAGCCCATAAAAGAACACTTACCTCACAATGGACCATGGAAGAAGCTTATCCCCACATGATGGACTTTCCTGTGGATGCTTCAGCCAAAATATGAATAACTGCTATGACTCATCGAAGCATGCAAGGGCGTGTGACTACATCATGTGACCCTTGTGCCTGTAATTTTCCACAAATTGCAGACCCACCACATGGCAAAAAGTATAAAAGGTCCTGGAAGCATCTCCAATTTGCCTCTTTCCTGCTCTGATCTCTGGACTACAAACTTATACTAACGGGAGCATTCTAACCAAGGGACTGAGGACCTTCCTATCTTTTGGAAGCAACCAGAGACTTAACAAGCCAGCAGTTTATGCCATCGCTGCTTCAAAACTGATCCAAGAACTTTGCAATGAGTGTATGTATTTGATTCCTTTGGCCATTTTAACTCTTTCCTCTTTCTGTTCTCTTATAAATAAACCTTAAGATATTAGATACTAAAGGATTGGCAACAGCATGATTACCAGGTAAGATCTAAGTTATATATGACCTAGGTATGTGACTGGTCCTTTGGGATCAGAAGAACCCTTTGGTTGATAATTGGTTTTAAATAACCACTCATCATTAAGTCTCATGTCTGGGTGTTGAAACCAGGGCTGGGATACCTAAGGAGACTGCATTTCTGACTTCTTGTTAGAAAGTGTGGTGAGACAGAAGTTTACTTTTCTTGATGGTTTGGTATATCTTATGAAAGAATAACCACCAGTT
This sequence comes from Macrochelys suwanniensis, assembly GCA_033296515.1. NCBI lineage: Eukaryota > Metazoa > Chordata > Testudines > Chelydridae > Macrochelys > Macrochelys suwanniensis. Next base: position 11,689,659 of record CM065775.1, read on the forward strand.
TGTGGTGAGTCTGCCCCATTTCTCAGCAGTTTCTCCTGAGTCTGGTATTCTCAGTTGTGACCCACTGAGGCATGGTGACAGGTGGGTTTGGCCGCACAGCACTATATAGCCACCAGGATTGGCATGAGACAGGGGGAGCAAATGCGTAGCCCAAACAGGCACTGCAACTAAGAATCTCCAGGGATTCAGACTCACCTAAAGAGGAGAATACACAGGAATGGGATAAAACATTTAAATTTCCCCATACCATCCAGCTTCCAATGGCCTAGTAGAGAAAACTGAATTTTTAAAGATGGTACGAAGATGATAATTAGTGGGAGCATGCAAACAAAGCTGGCTTGATTTCTTGCAAAATACACAATTCTTCCTCAAATTATGACAGGCCATGCTTTCAATAGGAAAAAAGGTGATAAATAATTTGGACTTAATCCATACCAGAGCTGCAACCCTCTATACAGGTAACCTGTGCAGGGGACTAAGGAGGCAATTTATGTCCTCTGATTCCTAAGTGCAGATATATTACATCAGTCAAAATTGTGCACATAATAAGTAAGAGTAAATAACTCACCTCACTTGTAAAATGGATATACTGAACCATCTTCAATGTCAACAAAGTTTGATTGGAATCTTCAAGGCGAAACTACAAGTAAAAAGATCAAAATGTCTTAGAATCTTCATTCTGAACAGAAAATTATTCTCATGTGAGATCTTTAAACAGCAGCAGATGTTTCATGAAAAATCTTTCCAAATTAACTGTGATTCACACAAATATGCCAACATATCATTTCACTTCTCTCATTCATTTTTATTAATTTTCCATTTTCATGACAATTATATTTATGTGATTTTGCTCCTCTTAAAATATTCCATCAGGATTTTTACCCTTTGATACAGATTGAAGAGCCCATTATCAAATATTTGTTCTCCATATAGGTAATTTCTGATTGTGATGAAGTTGCCCCTTAACCTGTTCTTTGTTGAGGCTAAATAGATTGAGCTCCATGAGTCTATTGCTATAAGGCATATTTAGTTTTCTAATCCTTTAATTATTTTCATGGTGGCTCTTTGAACCCTCTCCAGTTTATCAAACATTCTTCTTGAATTGTGGACACCAGAATTGGACACAGTATTCCAGTAGTGGTTGCACCAGTACCCAATACAGAGGCAAAATAACCTCTCTGCTCCTACTCAAGATTCCTGTTTAACCATCATATTAGCCCTTTTGGCCAAAGTGTCACTGTCAGGGTTCCCTCCCCACTCTGAACTCTAGGGTACAGTCATGGGGATCCACATGAAAGACCCCCTAAGCTTATTTCCACCAGCTTAGGTTAAAAACTCCCCAAGATACAAAGTTTCTCTTGTACCCTGAAAAAAAAAAGTAACCACTGCCACCACTGAGTGATTTAAACAAGAACCAGGGAAAAGGACCACTTGGAGTTCCCCTTCCCCACAAAATATCCCCTCAAGCCCTTACACCCCTCTTCCTGGGGAGGCTTGAGAATAATCTCTTAACCAATTGTTTATAAAGTGATCAAAGACCCAAACCCCTGGGTCTTAGAACAATGGAAAAATCAGTCAGGTTCTTAAAAGAAGGGTTTTATTTTTTATTTTTTTTAAAAAAAGGTAAAAATCATCTCTGTAAAATCAGGCTGGTAAATAACTTTACAGGGTATTCAATTTCAAAACTCACAGGGTCCCCCCCTCTGGGCAAAACGTTAAAGTTACAGAAAAACAGGAATAACACCTCCCTCTTAACACAGGGAAAATTCACAAGCAAAACAAAAGAAAACCTAATACGCAATGCCTGACTAACTTACTTGGTAATATTGGAGATTTAGTTGAGGATGGGTCGTAGGAGATGGATTTTTGCCCAGAAAACCTTACAAAACAAAAGCCTTCCCACCCCGCCCCCACTCAGGATTTGAAAGTATCTTCTTTCTTCATTGGTCCTGGTGGTCAGGTGCCAACTGGGCTATTTGAGTTTCTTAACCTCTTACAGGTAAGGAGGAATTTTAGGTTATCCTTAGCTGTATGGTTATGACAGTCACATTGGAAGCTCATGCTCAGCTTGGAGTGAACATATCTTTTAGGAACTCATCCAATCTTGATTTACAAACTTCAGTGACAGTAAATCCACCATGTCCCTTTACAAGCTGTTCCAATGCTTAATTGACATCACTGTCAAAATTTACCAGCGTGAATTTATTTAGCTTCAATTTTCAGACATTAGGTCTTCTTATTTCTTGGTCTGTTAGACTAGAGAATCCACACCATCTACTATCAGAAATCATCTCTCAATGTTATAGGCTGATCGAGTCACTATTTAATCTTTTCCTTTGTAAACTACCTACATTGAGCTTCATAAATCTCTGACTGGAAGGTAGGTATTCTAGACTTCAATTGTCCCAGTCGGTATTCTCTGAACCCTCATCAGTTTTTCAATATCCTTTTTAAAGTGGACTGGACACAGTATTCTAGCAGTGGTGCAACAATGCTGGAGATCGTATTGCTTCTATCTTCTTACTCCAACTCAGTATTGCTCTGTTTAAACTTCCAATAATTGTGTTAGTTCACTTAGCTACAGAATTGCACTAGCAGTTCATGTTCAGTTGGTTATCCTCCATCACTCCTAAATGATTTTCAGAGTCAGTGATTTCCAAGGTACAGTCTTCAATCCTACTAATCACATTATTTGCTCCAAAGAGTAGGTCCACACTGCAGGCTTACCATCTGTTCTTACATGTGTTTTGGCTTAAACCCCACAACCATACATATGAAAAACTCTTAACCATATGGTTATTAGTGCTCTGAAGAAATGGTTACTCACCCTGTGCAGTAACTTTGGTTCTTCAAGATGTGTCCCCCTTCAGGTGCTCCACTCTAGGTGTGCTAGAGCCCCTTGTGCCTTTGAATGGAGATTTTTCATAGCAGTGTCCGTTCAGCCCACACATGCCTGTTAGACAGTCTCATGCTCTGTGCCACTGTTATATAGCACTGCGCTGGAAAACTGCCCTCAGTTCCTTCTCTACCATGAAGCTCCATAGCAGAGAACTCTGAAGTAAAGGGAAAGCAAGGTGGGAAGTGGAGCACATGTAGGGGGACAAATCTCAAAAAAACACAGTAACTGCACACAGTGAGTAACCAATTTCTTCTTCTTCGAGTAGTGTACACATGACTGCTCCACTCTAGGTGATTTCTGAGCAGTACCTTCTAAGACAAAGGCAGCTTCAGAATTGAGTCCAGTATGGAAGAAAGTACAGCTAAGCCAAAGATAGCATCAGAAGTGGAGCCATGACTTATAACAGAGTGTTTATACAATCACCAGATGCCCAAGAAGTAGTTTTACAGGTTTTGATAATCAGCTCATTCTTGAGGAAGGCTGTAGAAGTGGCAATGGAACTGGTAGAATAAGTGTGTATTCCCGAAGGTGGTTGAATATTGCAAAACTGGTAACAAGAGTTAATGAAACCTGATATCCCCTTGGAAAGTCTCTGGTTAGAGATTGCTGACCCTTTTGACCCATCTGTTAGCAAGACAAATAACCTGTGGGTCATTCTGAAGAGCTTTGTACTATCAAGATAGAAGGTTAGGGCTCTCCTGATGGCAAAGGTGTGTAGCAGTGCCTCCTGGCAATTGAGATGAGGTTTGGGGTGGAAGACAGGCAGGTGAATGGGCTGATTGATGGAACTAGGAAGAAACTTTAGGTAAGAGTTTGGGGTGGTGCCACAGCGTGACCTCGTCATAAGAACATAACATAAGAACATAAGAAAGGCCGTACTGGGTCAGACCAAAGGTCCATCCAGCCCAGTATCCTGTCCACCGACAGTAGCCAATGCCAGGTGCCCCAGAGTGAGTGGACCTAACAGGTAATAATCAAGTGATCTCTCTCCTGCCATCCATCACCCCCCTTTGACAAACAGAGGCTAAGGACACCATTCCTTACCCATCCTCGTTAATAGCCATTAATGGACTTCATCTCCATGAATTTATCCAGTTCTCTTTTAAACCCTGTTATAGTCCTAGCCTTCACAGCCTCCTCATGCAAGGAGTTCCACAGGTTACTGTGCGCTGTGTGAAGAAGAACTTCCTTTTATTTGTTTTAAACCTGCTGCCCACTAATTTCATTGGGTGGCCCCTAGTTCTTATATTATGGGAACAAGTAAATAACTTTTCCTCATTCACTTCCTCCACACCACTCATAATTTTATACACTGCTATCATATTCCCCCTTAGTCTCCTCTTTTCCAAGCTAAGAAGTCCTAGCCTCTTTAATCTCTCCTCATATGGGACCTGTTCCAGACCCCTAATCATTTTAGTTGCCCTTCTCTGAACCTTTTCTAATGCCAGTATATCCTTTTTGAGATGAGGAGATCTGGGTGTGTTGGGGCACTAGGGAATGGGGGCTGCTGGGCAGGAGTGGTGGGTGTGGGCGGAGGGGGGCACTGAACGGGGGTGGTGGTGTGCAGGTCACTGTGCATAGCGGGTATCATCACATTATAATAAGAAAAAATGCTTACTTTTGCTGTGTCTGCAACAAAATAACATTCTAAATATCTGGTAGATGTGTACAAAGGCTTTAGTTCATGTTTCTGGAAGAAAAGACATGTAGAGCAGGGTTATGTAAAGTAAATTGATATGTTTAACTGCATGCAGAATCACAGAAACACAGTCCTGAACCATACCCTCCTGTATTGTGTCACCCACACAAAGGGAAAATCTTACAGAATTATAATTATTTGATGGGGTAACAAGCCTTGTGGATGGGGGGAAGCAGTAGATGTGGTATACCTTGAATTTAGTAAGGCTTTTGATACTGTCTCATATGACCTTCTCATAAACAAACTAGGGAAATACAACCTAGATTGAGCTACTACAAGATGGGTGCATAACCAGTTGGAAAAATATTCCCAGAGAGTAATCAGTGCTTCACAATCAAGATGAAAAGTCACATTGATTGGGATCCTGTTGTTGCTCTGGATTTGAGGGGTGTCTGCCCCCTAGGTTGGATCAAGCTAATTGCAATCATATTGTGTGCATTCAGCCACGATGCATTAATAAAATAGAACACCACATAGTTAAGGGTTAATTGGAATAAGCAGGGCTTCTGGAGGCAAGGTCAAAATTAGCTATAGGCTTGCAGTTTCTGCTAACCAGAATGGGAGGAGGGGAGAAGAGAGTCAACAGATTGAGACTGAAAGAAAATAAGTGGATGGAGACCTTGAATTTGGGTGCCTTATAACTAAGATTGTTAGAAATGTTTGTTGATAAGTAGTTTATTGAAGTTAGGAGAGGCGATGACCCAGTAGGGGTCACGCTGAGCTCTACGTTTTGTAAAAGTTGGCTATAAAAAGAATAAATAGCATATACTTTGGAGCAGTTCTCTGAAGCTATCCGGAGAGATTTTTTCCTGCCACCTTATTCTATGTCAGGGAGGGGAGTCTTTGTTCTCCAAACCATCTCCAGTCTTGTCCCAATATTACTGGGTAGACCCAGGTGGTCACTAAGCTGACTACAAGTCTCAGAGTGGTCCTCCACTCCCAGTTGCACTTTTATCATTGGGTAGGGAAGCAATTTCACATGGATGCACTGGAGGTCGATAGGGGACCCCCCCCCCATGTCAGGGGACTCCAGCAGGCTAGTCCACATGATGGTTTGGCTATATCTGGAGTCCACCAACCCCATTATTATGGTGCCATTGAACCATACTGGTAGCAACATCTGAGCCTGCCCATAACTGAAGTCCATGAAGGGGCACTCCCACCTGAATTGCCCCTGCCGTCCATACTCGAAGCACTTGCCCTTTGGGATCACTGTTGCCTGGTCTGCCTCCAGTGAAGTGGGTCTTCCTGAGGGGTATATCCTCCTCTTTGAAGCACTGATTCCCCCTCCCTTCTGCTGCTATAGTTAGGTCTCTCCCTGCAGCCAGGGGCATCTCCTAGGATGACATGCGATTTAGCTGTTCTCAACCTTCCCTCCTAGCCCAGCCCCCGCTATGGGTCAGAATCTTGATTCCAGGGGCACTGCCCTTGGTGTCAGTGAGGCCGGCCCCTGAGTAGACATGTAGTTCTCCATTAGGGTCATGGCCTCTGCCAGGGTTGATAGCAGATGGCACTTCACCCACTCCTTCGCTACAATTGAGAGAATATGGATGAACCGTCCTAACACAATAATTTCCAAAACCTGCACTCCAGTCTGTTTTTCTGGATCTAACCAGTGCCAACACTGGTCCTTCAGACATTTGGCCACCATGCGGGGCCAGATATCTCTTTGAGAAACCTTCAGTGGAACATCTTGGGGTTGATATCTAGGTAGTCAAGTATGTCTGCTTTTACCTTGGTGTAGTCTAGTGCTTCAGCGGGGTCCAAGCTCCAATAGGCCTCTTGCACAGATCTGATCAAGTATGGGGTTATCAGAGTGGTACAATGTTCTAGTGGCCAATGTGGCCACCCATTAAAAGATGATCAGGAAGGCTTCGGAGTCATCTCCAAGGCCCATTTTTGTGAGCTAGATGGGCAGCTCGGTGGGGAGGACATCTCCCACAGGTACAGGTGCTGTGATCTGGATGCCCCCTGGGGCTGTAATAGCATCACCACCTGCTGGATCAATTGTTCTTGTTGTCCCTGGTGCTGGACTGCCACTTCCTGAATTAGCTGTTGGTGCTGGACAGCTATCTGTTGTAGTATGTGCCCTTGCTGTTGCTGGTTCTCCAAAATTCATTTCAGCAACTTTTCTGTATCCCTGGTCTTTTTAGGGTCATTCAATCCGTAGTCCAGTGGTCCTTTTAAGAGGACATGGATGCTGCCCGTGTTCACCACCACATGTTGGATGGGGTGGGTTTGATCCCAGCACCATCACCTGGTGACTCTGGGTTATGTCACCCAGCGGCGAGCCGGGAGTAATGGAATCCAGGGCCTCACTGCTCTACCGGGTTCCAACCCAGGGCTCAGTGAAGCAGTAAGTCCAAAATGAGCAGCCTAGGGGATGGGTGCCTCTATACCTGTGTCATAAATATAAAGGGAAGGGGGAGAGGGTCTGATGCAGTGCTATAAAATCCTCTTACCAGTAAAGGGTTAAGAAATGCAGGTAGCCAGACTGACACCTGACCTGGCTGGCATCTGACCAATAAGGGGACAAGATACTTTCAAATCTTGGGAGCGGGGAAGGTGTGTGTGGCTCTTTGTCTGAGTCAGAGTGATCTTGGAAGACAAGAAGTACCTGCAGAAAATCAATCTCCTCAGCCAGTCATCTTCTCACCAAACCTCACTATTCTAAAGTAAGTTTAGTCAGCATAGCAAGTAGGTTTCTGTTTGTTTTGCTTGGTGAGCTTTCCCTGTGTTAGAGGGAGAAGTTATTCCTGTTTTTTCTGTAACTTTAAGGTTTTGTCCAGAGGGGGAATCCCTTTGAATTTGGAAATTGAGTACCCTGTAAAATAGTTACCATCCTGATTTTACAGAGATGATTTTACCTTCTTTGTTGTAATAAAATCCTTCTTTTAAGAAGCTGACTGTTTTCTATGGTTCTAAAACCCCGGGGGTGGGTTTTTAAGATCACTGTGTAACCAATTGGGTTAGGAGATTATTCTCAAGCTTCCCAGGAGAGGGGGTGTACGGGCTTGAGAGGGTATTTGGGGGGGAAGGGGAACTTCAAGTGGTTCCTTTCCCGGATTCTGGTTTAAAGCACTTGATGGTGGCAGTGAGAGAAGCATTTCTCAGGGTGCAGGGAATTTTGTACCTTGGGGGTTTTAACCTAAGCTGGTAGAAACAAGCTTAGGAGCTCTTCATGCGGGTCCCCACGTCTTTACTCTAGAGTTCAGAGTGGGGAGGGAACCTTGACATGGTGGCAGAGCGGTGGGATATATTGAACCAGAGATTTTTTTTTTAACCAGACACAGGGAGTTTAGAATTTTTTTTCTCTCTGGCTCTTCCCTGTAGGTGCTTGGAAGCAGGGAGGGGGGAGGGGTTAAGCTGCTAGGAACTAGAGTATCTACATATGAAAGCAGGTAGTTAACCCCTACAGGGAAAACCCAAGCAAGTTTTTTTTCTTTTCTAACTCTCTCGGGTTAAGACAGATTAAACACAGAAAGGCTAAAATGACTGCCAGTGAAACAGCTATTAAACTGGAGCTAGCTAGACTGCAAACCAATGAGAAAGATAAAGAACATGCAAGACTGCTCCAACTTAGACAGACGGAGATTGATGAAAGGGAAAGAGAGAGGAAGCATGCTCAGAAGGAGAAAGAAAGAGAGAGGAAGCATGCTCAGGAGGAGAAAGAAAGAGAGAGGAAGCATGCCCTGGAGATGGAGAAGGCCAGGATGGAGCGGAATCTACCGGATAACACTAACAATCCTTCCCCAACAATCCACAAATGGGAGCGACTATGTCCACCATATGATGAATCCCGTGATATTGCTGAATATTTTCTCACCTTTGAGAGACTCTGCACACTCCATAACATTCCTGATGCTCACAAAATGACCACATTGGTAGCAAAGTAGACTGGAAGGGCTCTGGACATATTCAATAAGATGCCTATTGTTGAGGCTTCTGACTATGAGAAATTCAAGGATTTGGTTTTAAAACAATTTCAAGTTACACCTGAAACTTACAGAGTAAAATTTCGAACCCTTATCCGAAGGCCTGGACTAAGTAATGTAGCTTATGTAAACCAGATAAAGGATCTGATAAATAAATGGGTCAACGGAAGGGGTGTTACTAGCTTTGAAGGAGTGTGTGACTTGATGGCTCAGGATCAATTCCTGAATATGTCCAATGATGATATAAAACAGTGTTTATGGGATAAGAAAATGGACTCAGCAGAAAGTCTTGCTGCTTATGCTGATCAATACGAACATTCCCAGATCAGCAGAGGGGCAAGGAAATTTGGCACACAAGGGGTGCAGGAAGCAGAGAGGAACAACCCTGGTCATAGTTTGGGGAGATACCAGAAAGGAAAACCCGAGACCACACCACATCACCAGGGGCAGCCCAAGGCCCCACAAGGAAAACCCCAGACCCCTTATTGCCCCACCACACCATTCTCCAGCAACCCACCTCGCCCCACTGCCCAGTCAGCTGGGCGATGTTTTAAATGTAACAAATTGGGGCACGTGAAGGCCAACTGCCCCAAGAACCCCAACAGAGTACAGTTCATTGCACCGGGGTCACACCAAAGGTCCTCAGGCCCAGATGCCTCCCAGATACCCTTGGAGCGAAGGGAAACGGTGAGTGTGGGCGGGAAGAAGGTTACAGCGTGAAGGGACACTGGAGCACAAGTGTCGGCTATCCACCAATCCTTAGTGGACCCCAGCTTAATCAACCCAGAGGCACAAGTGACAATTCAACCCTTCAAGTCCAACTCTTTTGATTTACCTACAGCCGTGTTGCCTGTCCAGTACAAGGGCTGGTCAGGAAATTGGACTTTTGCAGTCTATGATGATTATCCCATTCCCATGCTGCTGGGGGAAGACTTGACCAATTGTGTGCAGCTAGGCAAGAGGGTGGGAATGGTCACCCGCAGCCAGGCTAAGCAAGCTGTCACACCTAGCTCTGTTCCCGAGACTTCCACCAGAACCCCGTCTGTACTACCAGAGACCCAGATAGAGGTGGTGGAACCGGATACCCTGCCAACGACTGCAACAGCCATTGTAGATCCAGTCGCAGAAACCCAACCAAAGCCAGTCTCGGAACTGGAACTGGCAAAGCAACCAGCACCAGAACCATTGCCAGCACTGAGTCCAGCGCTTGCAACCCCATCTACGGTGCCAACCCCCGAGGGCACCACCGAGCCTGCAATGGCAGCAGCCGCAGATAACTCCATACAAGAGGCTCAGCCAGAGCCTGAATTACCACATCGTGCACCAGCGGAGAGCGGTTCACAGTCAACGGAAACAACCCCATCACCTACATCGCTTCCAGAGGGACCCAGCCCAAGTCCACAACCCAGTGAGGAACTGATGTCTCCAGCATCGAGGGAACAGTTCCAAGCCGAGCAGGAAGCAGATGAAAGCCACCAGAGAGCTTGGACAGTGGGACGGAGCAACCCACTGCCTCTCAGCTCTTCTAATCGATCCCGGTTTGTTATAGAAAAAGGACTTCTATATAAGGAGACTCTTTCTGGTGGACACCAGGAAGACTGGCGTTCTCAGAGACCATTGGTAGTTCCAACTAGGTACCGGGTAAAGCTCTTGAGCTTAGCCCACGATCATCCTAGTGGTCATGCTGGGGTGAACAGAACCAAAGACCGTTTGGGGAGGTCATTCCACTGGGAGGGAATGGGCAAGGATGTTTCTACCTATGTCTGGTCTTGTGAGGTGTGCCAAAGAGTGGGAAAACCCCAAGACCAGGTCAAAGCCCCTCTCCAGCCACTCCCCATGATTGAAGTTCCATTTCAGCGGGTAGCTGTGGATATTCTGGGTCCTTTCCCGAAAAAGACACCCAGAGGAAAGCAGTAGGTACAGACTTTCATGGATTTTGCCACCTGATGCCCAGAAGCAGTAGCTCTGAGCAATATCTGGGCTAAAAGTGTATGCCAGGCATTAACAGACATTTTTGCCAGGGTAGGTTGGCCCTCTGACATCCTTACCGATTCGGGAACTAATTTCCTGGCAGGGAGCATGAAAAGCCTGTGGGAAGCTCATGGGGTGAACCACTTGGTTGCCACCCCTTACCACCATCAAACAAACGGCCTGGTGGAGAAGTTTAATGGAACTTTGGGAGCCATGATACGTAAATTCGTAAATCAGCACTCCAACGATTCGGACCTAGTGTTACAGCAGTTGCTCTTTGCCTACAGGGCTGTACCACATCCCAGTTTAGGGTTTTCACCATTTGAACTTGTGTATGGCCGCGAGGTTAAAGGGCCATTACAGTTGGTGAAACAGCAATGGGAGGGGTTTACGCCTTCTTCGGGAATTAACATTCTGGACTTTGAAAGCAACCTACAAAACACCCTCTGAGACTCTTTAGGCCTTGCTAGAGAAAACCTAAAAGAGGCTCAGGAAGATCAAAAGGCCTGGTATGATAAACATGCCAGAGAGCGTTCCTTTAAAGTAGGGGACCAGGTCATGGTCTTGAAGGCACTCCAGGCCCATAAGATGGACGTGTCATGGGAAGGGCCATTTATGGTCCAAGAACACCTGGGAGCTGTTAACTATCTCATAGCATTCCCCACCTCAACTCTCAAGCCTAAAGTGTACCATGTTAATTCTCTAAAGCCTTTTTTCCCCCAAGACTTGAAGGTTTGTCAGTTTACTGCCCAGGGAGGAGAAGACGCTGAGTTGCCTGAAGGTGTCTACTACGAAGAACCAACTGGTTAAAATTGTCCTTGCAATGTGGGAAATATTGTTAGTCTTTATCCAGTTAGTAGTATATTTGGAGAGGCATGTGTCTCATTAATTTTGTTTTCTTTTAGAGCTCCAGGAAGAAATCACAGCTAGTGTTTCAAACTATCGGTGATTTGGGGGGCGTGTCATAAATATAAAGGGAAGGGGGAGAGGGTCGGATGCAGTGCTATAAAATCCTCTTACCAGTAAAGGGTTAAGAAATGCAGGTAGCCAGACTGACACCTGACCTGGCTGGCATCTGACCAATAAGGGGACAAGATACTTTCAAATCTTGGGAGCGGGGAAGGCTTTGTGTGTGGCTCTTTGTCTGAGTCACAGTGATCTTGGAAGACAAGAAGTACCGGCAGAAAAAAAAAAATCAATCTCCTCACCTAACCTCACTTTTCTAAAGTAAGTTTAGTCAGCATAGCAAGTAGGTTTCTGTTTGTTTTGCTTGGTGAGCTTTCCCTGTGTTAGAGGGAGAGGTTATTCCTGTTTTTTCTGTAACTTTAAGGTTTTGTCCAGAGGGGGAATCCCTCTGAGTTTGGAAATTGAGTACCCTGTAAAATAGTTACCATCCTGATTTTACAGAGATGATTTTACCTTCTTTGTTGTAATAAAATCCTTCTTTTAAGAAGCTGACTGTTTTCTGTGGTTCTAAAACCCCGGGGGTGGGTTTTTAGATCACTATGTAACCAATTGGGTTAGGAGATTATTCTCAAGCTTCCCAGGAAAGGGGGTGTACGGGCTTGAGAGGGTATTTGGGGGGGAAGGGGAACTTCAAGTGGTTCCTTTCCCGGATTCTGGTTTAAAGCACTTGATGGTGGCAATGAGAGAAGTATTTCTCAGGGTGCAGGGAATTTTGTACCTTGGGGGTTTTAACCTAAGCTGGTAGAAACAAGCTTAGGAGCTCTTCATGCGGGTCCCCACGTCTTTACCCTAGAATTCAGAGTTGGGAGGGAACCCTGACAGCCTGATCCCTGGGCAACTTTCTACCCTGGCTTCTGTTCCTCTATTGGTGCTGGTGGTTTGCCTCTGAGTCCCTCCTGGATTTCTCCTGTCTGTGCTCCAAAGGGTCTTCCTCTTGTAGGGACTTCTCGTCATTGCTCTTCTCTGTAATTGAAAGGCCTGTGGTGGTGTAACATGAAGGATTGGGCCCATCTACGTGGGGTATCCATGGATTTTTGGCCGGAGGCTGCAATATACAACTGCTCACCTGCTCCGTCCGCTCAGACTGAGCTACATTGCTTCCTTTTGAGCTCAGGGTCCACTGTGAGCATGTCCACCAGGGACAGGTGGGTAGCATTTTCTGGGCCTAGAGCTGCTCCTTAACCCTTACTTCTCCAGTGTGGCGTTCACAGACCCCATCGCAGTACCCCACTGAAGCCCAAAATGTGGTCTTCCAGGGGAGTAAGGAGACTTCGGTGTGGTAGGAGAAGGCACAGCAGAGAATTTTAGTTATTAAACAGGGTTTACCCCAGGAGCTTGCATATGCCAGAGCAATTTCTTTCAGCCAGTGTCTACCCACATGTCCCACAGATTTTAACCTTTTTCTTGGTTTCAAATTTTCTGTCTTTCCCAGGGACCGATTATTGGATTGTTGAGGATCTGGGTCCTAGCAGGGTCTGGTGTAGACCTAGTCTTTCATGTAGGAGGGATCCTCCTGAGATAAAATGTAGCTGTGATGGGTTGGATCACAGAAACCCCCTTGGGGTTGCCAACTGATGTGCCAAGACTACTTCTGCCCCTGCTTTCCTGCCCTGGCAGCTTGGGACTTCAGTGCCCTGCCTGGTTTGTGGTTAGCCTGATGCAAACCCAGACCCAGGTCTGAACCATGTCCCCTGACAGCTGTAGGCTTAATGGAAAGCAGCTTACGAAGTGTTCCTGTCTTTAACACTCAGATGCCCAACTCCCAATGGGGTCCAAACCCCAAATAAATCTGTTTTACCCTGTATAAAGCTTATAGAGTTCTGGGTTAATTAATAAGTAAAAAGTGATTTTATTAAATACAGAAAGTAGTATTTAAGTGGTTCTAAGTAATAGGAGACAGAAAAAAGTGAATTACTAAGCAAAATAAAATAAAACACGCAAGTCTATGCCTAATACAGTAAGAAAACTGAATACAGATAAAACCTCACCCTCAGAGGTGTTCCAGTAAGCTTCCTTTTACAGACTAGTCTCCTTCTAGTCTGGGTCCAGCAATCACTCACACTCCCTGTAGTTACTGTCCTTTGTTCCAGTTTCTCTCAGGTATCATTGGGGGTGGAGAGGCTCTCTCTTGAGCCAGCTGAAGACAAAATGGAGGAGTCTCCCAGGGGTTTAACTGCACTTTCTCTTGTGGGTGGAGACCCCCTCCTCTCTCCTATGAAAAGTCCAGCTGCAAGATGGAGTTTTGGAGTCACATGGGCAAGTCACATGTCCATGCATGATTCAATTGTTATAGGCAGCAGCCATTGCCCACATGCTACCTTGAACCTCCTCAGGTAGACTTCTTATGTGGATTGGAGCTTTCCAAGATCCATTATTCGTTAAGTTTTTCTTGATTGGGCACTTAACTTGCACATTCCTCTCTAAAGCAGCTGACGAAATGCCTTACTAAAACCTACTTACAATCAAACAAGTATACAGCCAATGTTCATAACTTCAAGTACAAAAATGATACATGCATGCAAATAGGAGGAATAGATTCAGTAGATCATAAGCTTTACAGAGATATGTTACATGGTATATGTAGCACAGGCACTGGAGAACAGAGGTCTAACCTCACCTACCTGCTCCCAGTGCACTCCCGCTCACTTAGACCCATGGGTCAAGATTCAAGGAGGAGGAGAAAGAAAAGTGTGACAGATCAACTACCCCACTACCCTCTCTTCCACAGAGTGTCAGGCCTTCCCTAAGTAAAACAGATTGGGGGGCGGGGGGGAGATGGATTGGATCAACAGATTCTTGGCTTCTGCCAGATGGAGGTGGAATACTAGACTATCTGACCCTGAAAAAAATCAAAGGCAAAGCAGAGCTGACAAAATTTCTAGAAAGGAATCAGCATAGGGAAATAGAACTGGGGCATTTAGGCACACACGTTGAGTAGATTTCATGATGCTGACAAACTACTTCCTTAACAATCAATAGATAGGAATGCTTTTAGCTACCAGACTTATGGATGGATAAACTCAGGAGGAACAGAATTAGTTTGTTCCTTTGACTACAAAGTGAATTTCCAGCACAAATGAGGTCACTTCCAACAATGAGTTTGAAAAATGGGCATAACGTGCATAGCTTAGTATGTTCTAGTGAATTATCTTTTGTCAAGGCCCAAATTTCTTGGACAAGGTATAGTCAAGGTCCAGACTCCAGAGAAAATAATAATAATAATAAATATTCAGTAAAAAAAGATTTTGTGGTCCATTCAAGAGCACCTGGTGGTCTGGATTTGGCCTGTGGTCTGCCTATTGACTACCCCTGGTCTACATAATATCCATTTACTTGATGTGAACCCATATAAAACACTTACATCTACTACAAACTGTCTCTCTATCTGAACCTTAGATATTTGATGGTCTCTGTCTTTAGTTGCTTGATATTTCATATCTTCATCTGTTACTCCACATCGACCAGGTGAGTCTTCATCAGCTGCCATTCGATAAATAATGTGTTGAAATGCAGAGGAAGATTTAACAGGTTCAATTTCATAGTTTAAATTGTAAATCATCAAATGTCCCCTGAATTACAAAATTGAAGTGTGATTTAGAGATTTGGGAAAGCTGAAAAATTCTGCAAAAATATTAGAGCTGGTCAGGAATTTTACATTTTAATTATTTATGATGTATAATGCAGTTTTTCTAGAACTTTTACTGAAATATCCTCCTTTGTCTCCTGAAAGGAAAGTGCTATTGAGGGGGAAACATTTCCAATTTACAACTGAATACCAGTGTTCTTGGTAACACAGCCACCTTTGAGAGGCACAATTACAAGCCCAAAAGGTCATCATGCCACAGATTAATCATCACTGCACTACATACTGTTTTTCAATCTATAAAATAAAATTAAAAAATTAAGATTATGGACTTGTGATTCTAGCCCTATACAGTAACAGCAAATGACCCTTATCAACTGGTTAGCATGAAATCTGCATTAGGAAAAGGTAAAAGGGCACTAACCTAGTTATTCTGATATGTTAAATCTACCTTCCCGTTTCAGAAGAAAATTCATAATGTTTGCAGTCTAGCATACTGAGGAGCATACATTACCAGAGTCCAGAGCAGGTGCTGAGGACTGCAACAGATTCTGGGACATCCTCCACATATCCAGAGTAGTAGCAATCATCCTACAAGGTCCAAAAACATGTTTTTCCTTTCTATCATTAATTTTAGTAAAATAGAATACTGTAGCAGATACTAGTTACACAGAACTAATTATATTTGCATCTGGTCTCAAAATGGGGTTCTAATATGAAAAAGGAGTGTATGAATGACACCTTTTCACTCAGCAGATCTGTTCTGTGTACTCAGATCTGCTGATTTTAGTGTCAAAACCAAGTTTTGCTGCTTTTCACTCATGTCAATAGTGCAGAGACAATGCAGCAGAGACTGAGTGAGCTTCAAAGAGAGGTTCTCAAATATTACCTTTCACACAATGAATTCCTAATACATTACTATTCACGCTTCTGCTACCAACAACTAGTTGAAGACTTATTAACAGAAAAGGAGACCTACTGGAAATTACATGAATTTTTCTAATACAATTATGGCCAGGGAAAGTGAAGGAAGAGAGATGAATCAGACTCAGTATAACACCCAAACTATGTAACCTTGCTTCACCTCTTCAAGAGGTTTAGGAAAGAGACGAGTACTGGTTTATATAAAAATCTGATGCCATCTGTAACAAGCTTCTGATGTATAGGAGCGATGGCAAGAAACTGAAGTGAAAATGTAGTTTTACTTGTGTATTTCCTTCCTAGGAGTCTCTATGTCCAGACATGGGGCTCTTCCCTTTCTGCCCATCAATTCCAGAACAATATTATTTTTCCACTTTAGAAGACAACTACATTAAAGTTAAGTACTATTTGGTTCCAATCATTTCCAACAGAGCTTTAATAAGAGATATGGGGATACTTCTTTAGAAAATAAACCAATCTTCTCCTTCAAATTACTTAATAAACGAGTGGATCCTCAAAGGGAGAGAGACTGTCAGATGTGGGGGATCCTAGAAAGAATACTCACAAGCAGGACAGAAGTTTCCTATTACCGGTAATTGTTTATACAGCAGGAGGGCCTAAATACCCAGAGCATGATCAGGGCACCTTTGTGCATACACTGTTGTAATACTTGGACACAACAGACCTACTCCAGTATGTAAAGAACATATCATACAAAAAAGTAAGCATTACATGCACTGTACCTGTATCAGTTTCCTTACCACATCCGGGTATTCTTTGGGATGACAGAGTCAATTAGGTTGCCCAGAGTTCATGGGGCCATCTGGGCTGAGAAAAGCAGGCAGGGCCCCCCTGTACCATAGGGCTCCAACAAATTGTGTTATTTTCCTCTCTCCTGATCCCAAAGCTTCCTCCTTGTCTGGCTCTCCCTATTTCTGTGTGGCTCATTATTTTAAACCCCCTAGATTCCCTTAGCATTTCTGCCTGGTGTGCAGGACCAGCTCTAGGATTTTTGCCGTCCCAAGCAAAAAAATTTTGGCAGCCCCCCATTTTTTTCATGCCCCCCCAGCTCTGCCCCAACTCCGCCCCTTCCCAACCCCTTGCCCAAATCCCCGGCCCCGCCTCCTCCCCAGGGCGTGCCACATTTCCACCCCCCCATTGCTTCCTGCACCCCCCCCCGCGCTAGCTCACCTCCGCTCCGCCTGCTCCCCTGAACACGCTGCCTCTCCGCTTCTCCCCACTCCCTCTCAGACGAGGGAGCAGTGGCGCGTACAGGGGAGCAGGCGGAGCGGAGGTGAGTGAGGGTGGGGGAGTGCAGGAAGTAATGGGGTGGGGGGTAGAGGAACCGCTCCCCACCCCAGCTCACCTCTGTTCCACCGCCGCCTCCCCGAGCGCACTGCCGCTCGGCTTCTCCTCCCTCCCTCCCAGGCTTGCAGCGCGAAACAGCTGTTTTGCGCACGGCAAGTCTGGGAGGGAAGGGGAAGAAGCAGAGTGGCGGCGGCGCACTCAGGGGAGCAGGCGGAGGTGAGCTGGGGCGGCGGGGGCACATTTCTAGGGGCGGCATGACCAGCACCGGAATGCCACCCCTAGAAATGTGCTGCCCCAAGCAGCTGCTTGTTTTGCTGGTGCCTAGAGCTGGCCCTGCTGGTGTGTACCTGCTACAGAACCTGTCAGCAATGATGGATCCACATGCATATAGGCACTCATGATACAGCAGGTTTTCACAGTACAACTTCCCAGGATGAACCAGAATTCCTACACTGTACAGATATACTCCCAGTCCATCACATTTCTCCCTTAGAATCAAGCAGGAATACTTGACCAGTACTCCAGGGATGTTTTGGAACCTCACCTTTAGACAGTACATCTTCTGTTACTACTTATTAATTCAAACTTAATACATACATTCAGTCATAAAACAATTCCAATGATCGTACCAAAATACAATTTCATGAAAACATCATAGGTAGGCTCCTATCTGCATCGTATAAATCTCCACCCTCATTATCCCAGGGAAGAGGAAACTAGCTGCAGAGTTAGCGGGGCCCCCATATGCTAGTCATCCCAGTATTTCTGATTGGTTTGAGTGGTCCCAAGAGCCTTAGGTCTCCTTCTGTAAGAAGAGTGGTCCTAGTGCTGGGGCGAGGTGGAATCTTCTCACTTTCCCCCAAGCCCAGTCCTCTTCTTCACACCTCCTGGGGAGAGGTGCAGTGTGTTTCTTCCTCCATCTCCCTCAAGTTTAATTTCATCATGACCATATAACCTGAAGCCATAGATTAAGGGGGAACGTTTCCACCTCCTTTCCACCTACACTACACCAGTGGTTGCTTCACATGCCTCTGGAGCTTTTTCCACTCTCTGGTGAGTATCATGAATTGGGCAGCACTCTTTACTACTCTCAGTCCCGCTCGTTCCAGGGGGGACCTTATGTCTGTGCCCGAGTTTCCCTTTTCCTGAGGAGTTTTGAATCACAGACCTTTCAGCTGTGCCATAGTCTTCCCTGCTCCCAGAGGAGGTCTGGCCCAGAGCATCTCCTAGCTGTACCAGTATCTCGCTGCTCCCTGCTGAAATCTGGGCCACAGACACAGTTAGCACTGATTTAGTTTCCCAGGTGAGGTTAGACAGATCTCTCCCCTGAGCCTGGCCTTAACGGTTTGCACCTGAACCTTCAGAGGTTAACCTTATTACATCATCATATAGATTAACACATCAAGTGAAATAACCTCCCATGGTTAACCCAGAACATCCTTTGGCATCCATATTGACTCAGGCTAGAGGAAAAGCAATGGGATTCATTCTACCCATCTGATTGCCTATTAGCCCCTGTTTAGGCATGTTGTATGTCCTTCTTCCTTGGTCCCATGGACATGACTTGTCTCTGTTCTCCTATTTGAGCCAGCTGAGTTTGACCTGGTCAACAAGCTTCTGTTGATCCAATTTGATCTGCTCTTTCTGATACTTGGCCACCAGCTCCAACCATCTCTCCTCCAAGAACATTCATTTCCACTCCAACCTCCACAGCTCTGGACCTCTTGCCCTTTCTGCTACATCTGCTGAATCATCAGAGGAACAGGCTCTGGCACTCTCTCTTTGGTCAATTTCCTGTCCTGCAGAAGAAAAAGGGAGCCCTTCCTGCCTAGGGCCTGGAACTAGTGCCCCATCCTGCCTCAAGGCATGAGCACAGCATGGTCACCTACTCAGATTTCTTCTCATTCTCAGCAGTGTACACCTGCTCAGAAGCTACTCTTTCATGAGATGTTCATAATTCATGCTTTCTAATTAACTTATACCTGAGACAAACTAACAGATGTACTCCTGATTTTCAGTGTAAAAAGCAAAAGTATAATCCTCTGGCAAAAGTGACTTTAAAAAACAAAACAAAACAACAACACCTTCCACACTACCATGTAGACCTCACCTCTGCTACCATATGTCATGGGCCCTAGCAAGCACCCCCTCTTGGCTACCTACTAGGACTGCTGTGAGAGGAAACCAGAGCAGCAGGGGCTTAAATGTTCAAATCACCTGTAACAAATGTTAATGGGGAAATATACTGTCATGGGGTGATAACTCACCCGTGCGATGCCTCCTGCCAGTCATCCTGAGAATTAGCTCTTCTGACCAGGAGCACCCTCTGCAGGCCAGTGTCTCACCTACCGCTGGGCCTCGTGTCCCTCCCAGACTCTGGTGCCCCTCCACATTAGGGTCCTGCCCCTCAGCAGTAACCCACTGTCTAGGTCTCCCCACTCAGGGGAACCCCCCCCCCAACCCTCTATCCTCACCTTGCCTCAGTGGCTACTGCCAGTCACCATCTAGACCCCACTCCCTGAGGCAGACTGCAGTCCATAAACCACTCATCATCTGCAAGGGCGGGGGGGGGAATTTGGACCTGCTACCTCTCCTAACCCTGGGCTGCACCTCTGCAACCCTAGTACCTGCTTTGGGCCTTTACCCAGGCCTGCAGCCTGGGGAGTTGCTAGGCTGGAGCTCCCCTGCTCCTCTGCCCTTCCGCAGCCCTGCTCAGCTTCAGGTGCCCTGCTCAGCTCCCAGGTCCCTCTCTCTCCAGAAAGAGAGACTCATCCTCAGCTTCTGGCCCACCGCCCTCTTATAAGGGCCAGCTAGGCCCTAATTGAGCTGGCCACAGCTGTGGCTACTTCTCTAATCAGCCTAGGTTTCCCAATTGCAACCCTCTCCAGGGCTGCTTTTAACCCCTTCAGGGCCAGAGCAGGGTGATTACCCCGCTACAGATACAAAAGGGAAACAAAAGTGCTGAATTAATCCAAACAAAAAGGCTTAGTGATGTCACTCAAGGACTGTGCTGAAATCACGTCTGGTAAACAAAAGTAGCATTGGGCCAGAAATCAAAGGTCCTAAGTGTATGTATTGCAAATTAAGCCTAATTAGTTAACAAAATAAGGACATGGGCTATTCTGTCTATCACTCCCTTTTGGGATCCTTAAAAATAAAGAAACGGGGGAGAAATCATGATTTGAGAGACATCTGCTGGCTGGAAGACAGGAGGAACAAGCTTCACCATCATGGCTGCCACCCACACAGTTTCCTGGGACTGCAGAATCCACCACAACACTTTTGGACATTCACCAGTCTGATCATGAAAGATGGCCTGATCAGATTGGACGAGAGAGAAAAAATGACTCCAATTATATCATCAACTCCACTGTGAGACTGTCATCCCCTTCCCCCAACATACATCCTTTTCCTTCCCCACCTCATTTCTTCTCTTTCCTATCTCTCTCCTTTTGCCTTCTGTTCAATAACAGTCTGGCTTAGCTGGACAAGACTGTATTTTGCAACACAGTTGTAAGCCTGTGACCAGAAACTTAGTGAAAAACAATACCCTAAACAGAGACAGAAGCTGCATTTCTACATTTGCTGCTGTTTTCTCTCTTCCTTTGTGTGTGTTTCTAATTTTTTGTCCTAAAGGAAGCAGGATTAGACTTTAAACAGCAGCTCATTCCCTCTCATCTAACTGTTCCTGTTTCCCCGACAAAAAAGGACATTTATCATTAGGGTGACCAGACAGCAAGTGTGAAAAATCAGGACAGGGGGTGGTGGGTAATAGGAGCCTATATAAGAAAAAGCCCCAAATACTGGGACTGTCCCTATAACATCGGGACATCTGGTCACCCTATTTATCATTATCTGTAATACCATCTAGCAAATTATCAAACGGGAAGGGGGTACTTCTAAAAACTCTCTATAGCTAAAGAGAAAGGGAATAAGAGATTTTGGTAACACAAAAGACTTAATGAATACTTTACATTTCAAATGATTCAACTCTTTTTTGCGTCTTTTTCTGTATCTTTAATAAAAGGTGGACAAGATTTTCAGTGGTGTGTTTGCTATGGCACTAAGCAGGCCAGGGTCTCTGTGTTTATTCCAAACACCGAGCCCCGTTAAACACTGTACAGTGACAGAGTCACAGTAACACCTTTGAGTCTCTAGGCACATTTATCAGAGGGGTAGCCGTGTTAGTCAATACCTCTGTTAGTTTATAAGGTGCCACAGGACCCTTTGTCGCTAGGCACATTTATTCCATCAAAAATAACAGAGCAACACTATGAAAACGTATAGGCTTGGTCTACAGTAAAAATTAGGTCAACGCAGCTGTGCTGCTCAGGGCTGTAAAAAATCCACACAACTGAGTGGCACGTAAGCCAAACCAACCGTCAGTGTAGCCAGCGCTAGGCCGATGGAAGAATTATTTTGTCAACCTAGCTGTCACTTCTTGGGGAGGTGGATTACCTATGCAGATGGGAGAACCCCTCATGTCATAGAATCATAGAATCTCAGGGTTGGAAGGGACCTCAGGAGGTCATCTAGTCCAACCCCCTGCTCAAAGCAGGACCAACCCCAACTAGATCATCCCAGCCAGGGCTTTGTCAAGCCTGACCTTAAAAAACTCTAAGGAAGGAGATTCCAACACCTCCCTAGGTAACCCATTCCAGTGCTTCACCACCCTATTAGTGAAAAAGTTTTTCCTAATATTCAACCTAAACCTCCCCCTCTGCAACTTGAGACCATTACTCCTTGTTCTGTCATCTTCTACCACTGAGAACAGTCTAGATCCATCCTCTTTGGAACCCCCTTTCAGGTAGTTGAAAGCAGCTATCAAATCCCCCCTCATTCTTCTCTTCTGCAGGCTAAACAATCCCAGTTCCCTCAGCCTCTCCTCATAAGTCATGTGCTCCAGCCCCCTAATCATTTTTGTTGCCCTCCGTTGGACTCTTTCCAATTTATCCACATCCTTCTTGTAGTGTGGGGCCCAAAACTGGACACAGTACTCCAAATGAGGCCTCACCAGTGCCAAATAGAGGGGAATAATCACGTCCCTCGATCTGCTGGAAACGCCCCTACTTATACAGCCCAAAATGCCATTAGCCTTCTTGGCAACAAGGGAACACTGTTGACTCATATTCAGCTTTTCGTCCACTGTAACCCCTAGGTCCTTTTCTGCAGAACTGCTGCCCAGCCATTCGGTCCCTAGTCTGTAGCAGTACATGAGATTCTTCCCTCCTAAGTGCAGGACTCTGCACTTGTCCTTGTTGAACCTCATCATATTTCTTTGGGCCCAATCCTCTAATTTGTCTAGGTCCCTCTGTATCCTATCCCTACCCTCCAGCGTATCAACCACTCCTCCCAGTTTAGTGTCATCTGCAAACATGCTAAGGGTGCAGTCCACACCATCCTCCAGATCGCTGATGAAGATATTGAACAAAACCGGCCTCAGCACCGACCCTTGGGGTACTCCACTTGATACCGACTGCCAACTAGACATGGAACCATTGATCACTACCCGTTGAGCGCGACCATCCAGCCAGTTTTCTATCCACCTTACCGTCCATTCATCCAGCCCATACTTCTTTAACTTGCTGGCAAGAACACTGTGGGAGACTGTATCAAAAGCTTTGCTAAAGTCAAGAAATAGCACATCCACTGCTTTCCCCTCATCCACAGAGCCAGTTATCTCATCATAGAAGGCAATTAGGTTAGTCAGGCATGACTTGCCCTTGGTGAATCCATGCTGACTGTTCCTGATCACTTTCCCCTCCTTTAAGTGATTCAGAATTGATTCCTTTAGGACCTGTTCCATGATTTTTCCAGGGACTGAGGTGAGACTGACTGGCCTGTAGTTCCCCGGATCTTCCTTCTTCCCTTTTTTAAAGATTGGCACTACATTAGCTTTTTTCCAGTCATCCGGGACCTCCCCCGATTGCCATGATTTGTCAAAGATAATGGCCAATGGCTCTGCAATCACATCGGCCAACTCCTTTAGCACCCTCGGATGCAGTGCATCTGGCCCCATGGACTTGTGCTCGTCCAGCTTTTCTAAATAGTCTCGAACTACTTCTTCCTCCACAGAGGGCTGGTCACCCCTTTCCCATGCCATGCTGCGGAGTGCAGCCACCTGGGAGCTGACCTTGTCTGTGAAGACAGAGGCAAAAAAAGCATCGAGTACACTAGCTTTCTCCACATCCTTTGTCACTAGGTTCCCTCCCTCATTCAGCAAGAGGCCCACACTTTCCTTGACTTTCTTCTTGTTGCTCACATACCTGAAGAAACCCTTCTTGTTACCCCGAACATATCCGGCAAGCTGCAACTCCAAGTGTGATTTGGCCTTCCTAATTTCACTCCTGCATGCCTGAATAATATTTTTATACTCCTCCCTAGTCATTTGTCCAATCTTCCACTTCTTGTAAGCTGCTTTTTTGTGTTTAAGACCAGCAAGGATTTCACTGTTAAGCCAAGCTGGTCGCCTGCCATATTTACTTTTCTTTCTACACATCGGGATGGTTTGTTCCTGCAACCTCAATAAGGATTCTTTAAAATACAGCCAGCTTTCCTCGACTCCTTTCCCCCTCATGTTATTCTCCCAGGGGACCTTGCCCATCAGTTCCCTGAGGGAGTCAAAGTCTGCTTTTCTGAAGTCCAGGGTCTCTGTTCTACTGCTCTCCTTTCTGCCTTGTGTCAGGATCCTGAACTCGACCATCTCATGGTCACTGCCTCCCAGGTTCCCATCCACTATTGCTTCCTCTACTATTTCTTCCCTGTTTGTGAGCAGCAGGTCAAGAAGAGCTTTTCCCCTAGTTGGTTCCTCCAGCACTTGCACCAGGAAATTGTCCCCTACACTTTCCAAAAACTTCCTGGATTGTCTGTGCACCGCTGTATTGCTCTCCCAGCAGATATCGGGGTGATTAAAGTCACTCATGAGAACCAGGGCCTGTGATCTAGTAACTTCTGTTAGTTGCTGGAAGAAAGCCTCGTCTACCTCATCCCCCTGGTCTGGTGGTCTGTAGCAGACTCCCACCACAACATTACCCTTGTTGCTCACACTTCTAAATTTAATCCAGAGACTCTCAGGTTTTTCTGCAGTTTCATACATGTCATTGTAACTAGTGACTACACTGAATTTCTGGAGCAACACAGGTGCAGCACTCCAGCTGTGCCACTATAGTGTTTCAAGTGTAGACAAACCCATAGTAAGTGAAATTCCCTACCCTTGAAGAGCTTACATTCTAAATAGATTTCAGAGTAGCAGCTGTGTTAGTCTGTGTCAGCAAAAAAAACAGGATTACTTGTGGCACTTTAGAGACTAACAAATTTATTTCAGCATAAGCTTATGCTGAAATAAGTTTGTTAGTCTCTAAGGTGCCACAAGTAATTCTAAATAGACAAGATAGGCAAATTGGTGGGAAGAGATATAAAGTGACTTTCTCGGTGCCACACAACTGGTCAGAGAAAGTTGGTAGCTGATTCCAGGCCTCAGTTTCACCGTGGTGAATTGCATTGCCTCCTTTGCTCTGTCCACTCCATGTTTGGCAGTGTTTATATTGGGAGGTAAAAAACATCCCTAGAGATGGAGGAAGAGTCAGCTTAACTATATACGCGCTAAAAAGGAAATTAAGGGGTTATTGGGGCGTGATGTTCCATAATGTCCATCTACCAACAATGCATGTGCAAGAGGGAGCTCAGAGTATCAACCATATCTTTCTAGCTTGACTGACTACTGTGGTCTCTTCTGATTAGCTCCTGAACAGTGAATTTAAGATGATGACTAGCAACTATTTTGGCCACTTCCACTTCTCACTCTCTTCAGTTGACGTTAAGGCACCAAAGCTTACATGAAAGAAGGAAAATGTACCAATAAACCAAAGAGAATGAGACTTTCAAACTGCTAGAATTATTTTTTAAAATCTCTGTTTGATTTCCTTCCTTCAGGCACAATCCTCCTCCTAGTGAAGTCAATGGGAGTTCAGACATTTCCTTCAATTGGGAAAAGGCCTGGGCCCTTCCCATCATCATACTCTCCCAATCTACTTCCTTCTACGGTTGGCCCTCCAGTAACTATTAATTTGCCTCTACATTCGTTGCATCTTGGAAGAATACAACCACCACTCCCTAGCAATTTGATTTTAAAACAAAAATATTTTGTAGCTATTCAGGGAAGATGAGCCCTGCTCACTTGTAACAAGGGAAGGGAGAAATGAGAACAGAGAGTAGGAATGGCCAATGATGTTTTAAACTTTTTTTTTTAATCTTTGCAACCTTCAACAGCTTGACAACCCCTTATTCCTGTCATCCCCTCTTTCATTTAGAATTTGGCTAATGAATTTTAAAAAAAATAGTATTTTACCTCAGGGTTATTAACCATGATATGTGTAAGCGAGTAAGGCCAAGGAAGAACTGGCAGAAGACAATGACAGAATATCGAATGCTCTGGCATCACCTGGTAACAAGTACCACAACTAGCAAGTGACCTTAATAAATGGAAGAACACAACTGCCCAATGTGTCAGCTGCTCAGAAGGAACTAAAGTCTAAGGTAAGGTTATTAATGAGGGGTTTATTCACCATACCCAAGGTTAAATTCCTCAGCTTTCAGAGCAGGATATGGTTGTCTCACAACACAGAAAAGTCCCTCAAATTATAACCCCGTTGAAAACCCATTTGAAAACCCAGGAATTTATTATCAAAACTGACAGCCTTCATCCATCCAATCTTTAGAGCACAGCAGTTTAATTTTCCTCAGTATTATACCCTCTAAGGTACATATCTCATGCTTACCTGTATATATGGATAATCTGTTATCAAGTCTCCCTTCTCATTGTAAGTAAAAACTGGGATATTTGGGGCTATGAACATTCTGAAAATAAAAGATTTTTAAAAATTAGAAATTCAAAAGCCGGGGACCCTTCGGAAGAAATATAGATAATGCAAGATGGCACTTGATATAAATATATGGTAGTCAGTCATTAGGTAAAATTGGTTATAATTAGCTTTGCTTTTTGGCAAATTAAAGTTGTTTTTGTAAGAATGAAGGGGGTTGTTTTTCAGTCAGCTAAAACTGACAAACTAGTTCAAGCTAGTGGAACACCACAAACATCTGCAGCTGGCACTTGGGCATAGAATACAAAAAGAGGGATTTCAGCATCAAGCTTCAGATCAGCAGGCCTGTTGGACAGCCAAGGCCATGGGACACCTGGATCACATGGTGGGTCCTCCTTCGAGCTCTCCTGTATATAACAGGCCATTGCTTATAGTCTTAGGGAAGCATTATCATAGATGGGGTTTATAATGATATTGAGCACAGTACACAGGATGTACTTCCTTTGGTAAAAACCTGATCAGCCTTTGGGAAATAAAGGTACTTTTGGTGAATTGTCTACTCATAGCCTAGTCTTAAAACCGGATCCAAAAATTCCAAAAACTGCTGGATTGCAGTCTTGATGTATGTGAACTGTTGATTACATAAGGTCTAAGGCCCAGCTCCTCAAAGGTATTTAAGTGTCTGGCTCTCACTGATCTTATGTGAATCTACAGTCAAGTCCCAGTGCATTCTGCAGATGTCAATTTGCTGCAGAATTCGTTTCTTGCCACAAAGCTGTGCTCCAGAATCTATGCATTAATTGCAAAAACAGTCCTAGCTCTCATGGTTATGAAGAAAATCTTGAACTGAGTGTACCTGATGAAGAGATACCATTATACCTATTTTACAGATGGGAAACTATTGCACAAGATGATGAAGTGACATATACAAGTTTGTCCAGGTTATCCAAGGTTGGACCAGTGGTAGAGAGGGGAATAGAATCCCAATTCAGTGTTTTATCTACGGGGCATCACTCACACATTACCTAATTAACCCCAAGAATACCTCATCAGACATTTCTGTCTTATTGTAGACATTCTATAAATGGCGAGAGAGAGAGAGAGAGATGTAGGCATTTGTTTGCAAATGCTGGATCTAACAGAAATGTGGCACTGAAAGGAGCATGTTTACTTGGAGCCCTTCCAGTGCTAACAAGGTCTCCAGCACTGAAGGACCATCACCATCTGCACTTGTCAGTTCCTGTCCTACACAGCAGGCAAATTTGAAGTCCTTGGCACTGACAGATGCTAAAGACAAATCCAGCTTCCGGCATGGCTTTAAAGCTGGACACAAGATGCTCCACCAATTTGGAGTTAGACAACTATGTCACCAAAGGCTTCTGTTTCTCCCCTACAAGGGTGTTGTGAAAATTAGGCGTACAAATTTACCCTAATTGTGAGTTCAACTGTACAAAATGAGGAAAAGTTTATAAAGTATCACAATAATCTATAGTAATAAATGATGACCAAAAGAGGTGCAAAAAGAAGACAGAAAAATTGAATTAGTCTAAACAAGAAGGCCCACTGATATAACTCAAAAACTGTGTTAAGATTTTTTGGTAAACAAGTAAGTGTCGAACCAGAAATTAATATATCAAAATTAGCATGTCAGAAATTAGGCCTAACTGGTGGACAAAACAAGGAAGTAATGGGCTATTCCACCCACCATTCTTTTTCAGGGTTCTTAAAAGAAGAGAGTGGGATGGGCGCTGTTGTGACAATGTCTAACTGACAGTTGAGAGAAGTGGAAGGAGTGAGAGTCACAGTCATGGCTGCCACCCCTGCTGTCCCTGAGATCCCAGCCTTTCTTCCTTTTAATCCTAAGAGATTCTCCTGACCAGAATGTCCACTAAATCCCAAATCCCATCTGTGTAGCGTCTCTTCTCTTCCCCTATCTCACCGGGTGTATGTGTGACCTTTTCCTTCCCCACCTTATTTCTTTTCTTTCTTAAGGTATGTATACACTACAGCTTACATCGGTATAAGTTATATCACTCAGAGGTGTGAATAAGCCACCCCACTGAGCGATGTAAGTTGCACCAACCTAAGCCCTGGTGTGGAGTTTCTCCCACCAATGTAGCTACTCACAGTGGCAAGGGTAATTAAGTCAACGGGAGAGCTCTATCCCATCAGCTTAGAGCATATGCGCTAGCAGCGCTCCAGCTACATTGGTGCAGCTGTGTCACTGTAAGCTCTGTAGTGTAGCTATAGCTTTATACATCTCCTTTTTCCTTCTATTTAATAAGATTCTGCCTTAGCATGCCAAAACTGTATGCAACACTGTTGTAAGCCTGTGACCAGAAGGGAAGCTAAATGCAATGCCCCTAAACTGCCCAATGCTATTACAAGTTTGCTAGATCTCGGGGTGGCTGTTAAGACCCTGTGCTATGTCTGAGTTTTTCCAGCAAAGAGTTTGCAAATGAGAGTCAACAAAAGAGGCAGAAGCTGCATTTTTTAATCTTTGCTGATTTTTTCCCGTTTTTGTGTGTTCGTCTTATTTTCTCAGAAATGGGATCGGACTTTAAAAACAAAAGGAATAATAGCTCCAGATCATTTCAACTATCTTCTTGTCTTTCCAGAAATAGTCAGTGATTACAATTTAAGAAACTGTCAAACATGATTTTTTTCCCTTCTAAAGGCTCTTTACAGCTAAAAGACTTTTGCCTTCAGACTTGATTGTAAAGCCACATGTATACCTTTTCTCTATAAAAAGAGCAGATGAAAGGTGTGGAAAAGAACAATCACTTACTTCTTCTGTAGTAGGTGAACAATATGGAGCTTTCCTTCTACTTTAATTAAATAAGACACCTTCTCCTAGAGCATTCAAATAAAAAGTATAATTCAATAGTATTCTAAAACTCTGACTAATCAATACCTATACTGTATTCTATTTTATAAAAATTGTATTCATACATTTCCTCAGATTGATAGAGAATTTTTTTCTCCTTTCATTTAAGGCCTCTCTACAGCAGTGAAGTTTGCTAAATATTTCCCAAAGCTGCCAATACTGGTCCAGCTGGATCATCATGAGCAATATTAGGATCCACAATATAAACCAGCCTCCTCTGGTCCCAACAGTATTTAATATCATATCAATTAAATCTGCTCACAACAAGTCTAGTCCACAGCATGAAAAATTGTTGTGGCCCTGGAAGTGCTGTTTACATGAGGCTCCCCAGCATTGCTAAAATTGGTGTAGCCCAATTAGTGTCACCAAAAGTGAGAAATATTTAGAAAATTCCCCTACCGTAGACCGAGCCTAACAGTTGACACTAAACACCATTGCCACAGCACTACTATGCAGTCTCAAATTTAGGCCGAATAATGATTTTGGAATAATGAGTGGAGTCCAATCCAACAGAGTTTGATGCTCTTACTGTCTTAACTTGGCAGCAACCTCTTCTGTACAGCTGCTCAGAAATGTACTTTGCCCTGTAGGATAATACCTTTTCAGTAGTTATTGTGAATTATCCTTGCATAGCATGTGTGCTCCAGAAAAAAAACCTGTCTCAACCTTGTAGTTGTATGTTAACTGTAGAACATGAATCCTGCACATGCCAGTCCATTTTCAGGGCTGGCTGTCAGGGAAACCTTCTGAATTTTGGGGAAAAAACACTATACTTCCTTATGGTATTCTATGATGCAGGCATTCTTTAGATGAGTTGGGCTTAAAAATCTGGCCCTTAGGCACCTAAATACCTTTCAAAAGATTTTGGGCTATCTGAATATTTAGGTACCCAAATACCTTCAAAACTCTGACCATAAGTCACTGTCTTAGTTAAAGAGTACTAGTTGTAGTTTTATCATAAGGGCTATATTATGGTATTTAGCCACAGTACAAAGCTGGAGGAGACATGGAACCATACAGTTCCAGGTAGAAACCCAGGAGTCAAACATGGACACAGAAGGTGGAAATTCAGTTTAAAGTGCTCAGTTCAATTTTGGCTTTTTGTCTGTTTTATTTCACATGGTTAAAGGGAGAATGTTTTGCCCAGTACGTGCCTCACTTGGTTAAGATTTGGGTCATAAAACTTGCATTCTTCTAGATTCTTATACCACTTGGTGCTCATAAAAATCTTGTAGAATATTACCAATAGGGAAAGATACATTAAGAATTCCTAAACTATGACAACATAGGTCAAATTCTATACCTCGCATACCAAGCAATATTACCCTTCAAAATGATGTGCAGCATTAACTTCCAATCCTAGTTCTCTAGGAGTTCAAGACAGACTATCCATACAGTCAGAATGCCAGAACTATTTCAGAGGTTTTACACCAGCCCAGACACATGGACTATTCCCCCTACCAGAAGTTACAGACAAGAATAGCCTTATGATGGTATGACTATTCTTAAAATTGGGCTTTGCCAGCTCACAGAGGTATTTCCTTACTTTACAGGAGTGCTGTGAGAATAAATATTTTAAACATTGTGTAGTGCTTATATCCCTTGCTAATCGGGGCCATATTAGTACCTTCTGAATTTCTTAGATCCTTGCAATGAACAACATAATATATGGTTACAGTGTAGTAGCCGTGTTAGTCTGTGTCAGCAAAAAGAAAATAAGAAAGAAAGAAATACTTGTGGCACCTGAGAGACTAACAAATTTATTTCAGCATAAGCTTTCGTGGGTTAGAACCCACTTCATCGGATCCATCGTGGGTTCTAACCCACGAAAGCTTATGCTGAAATAAATTTGTTAGTCTCTCAGGTGCCACAAGTATTTCTTTCTTTCTTATTAACATAATATATGTTTCACCTACTGTCAAGTGATAAAT
This sequence comes from Macrochelys suwanniensis, assembly GCA_033296515.1. Classification (NCBI taxonomy): domain Eukaryota; kingdom Metazoa; phylum Chordata; order Testudines; family Chelydridae; genus Macrochelys; species Macrochelys suwanniensis. Next base: position 11,720,578 of record CM065775.1, read on the forward strand.
GTTATTAATGCACACTGAGTTTCACTCATAAAAATGTCAAGTGCAGTTGCCTAGGCAAGCACAGACTATATTAAGGATTATCCACCATTGTGCTTCAGAAAAGACCCAAACAACTAATTGCTCAGGACAGGGAAGAAACTTTCTGCCCTACATATTTTATTATAGAGGTGGTGACAACTTCCGCTGAAGCATCTGGTACTGGCAATTACCAAAGACAGGATTCAGGGATCATTCATCTGATTGAGCATAGCGATTCCAATTTTCTTAGAAAGCAGTACTACCTTGGTGTTTATGCCATCCCTTGGTTCTAGCTTTCTTGGAACGATTACTTCAGAGTAAGAGAATTTTAACGTCTCAGAAAAGCCTAGAAAGAGAAATAATTTCAAATAAGTTAAATGGAATATAAGTTTACAGTTACTGGGATATGTGCTTCTAGATTCTGACACTTCAAATTATTTTATATAGAAATCACACTGTACAATATGCTAAGGAGGAACAATTCCAGGGGAACAACAGGGATGAAGTCTTCATCTTAATTCAATGATGTTTGTAATCCACTTGATAAGATTAGACACAGAGAGAACACAGTAGCATTACTACTCCTTTGGTTCTTTTTCCCAACACAAACCCAAGCTAATTTATCCATTAGGCCCCTTTCATTCTTTTTCCATTACCCTGATTTTCCCACCACCCCCATCATATTCCTTCATCAGTAGGCTTTCGCCTCCTTGAGTTTCCACATGGAATTGTATGGCTCCATGTCTTGTCCAGCTTTGTTCTGTGGTTAAATGCCACAATATAGCTAGCCCTTATGATAAAATTGCAACCAGTAGTCTGCCTACCCAGTCTGCCAGACCACACCCTCCCTGGTCCACCTTACCCCCATCACACTCAGCCTCAGCACCCCTCAGAGGAACTCACTCTGCCCTCCCTGCTCCATACCCCAGATAAAGCCTTCAGCAAATCCCACACCCCCTCCCAATTTCACCTTGCAAAGCCTCTCTCTGTGGCCTTGATTCAGTCCCCTACAAACTCCCCCCAGCTGGCACTGCTCTCCACTCACAACAGCTCCTACAAACCTCTTTTAGGGGGCCCCACTCCATGCTTAGCTCCCCTGAGCCCCCCAGGACTGCTCCCAAACCCCCTCAGCAACCCTATTGCCCTCACAACCACCACACCAAGGCTCCCCCGCCCTCAGAGCATTAACCCTTTGTGGGACTCACACCACCTTCCCTATTCAAGCACCCCTCAAGCCTTCTGTGGGATCTGCCCCACCTTCCACATTACCTCTGACTGCAGCCATGACCCTCAAACTCCCTACTCCACCCCTCTACCCCACACCGTTCTGGCACCGCCCCCACAAAAATCCTTCTCACCCCTCCCCCGCAAAAGTGCAATGGATCTAACTCCTCATTCCCTGCTCTGCCTTCCTCTGAATCCCACCCGGCAGGCCTCTCTCCCATCCCTCCTCCAGCCTCACTGAACAAGCCCCCTCCCCACCTAACCTGAACTGACCGAGGACAGGAGCAAAGTCACAGCACCAGCCTGGACCCGCAACCCCCAGGAGGCAGCTCCACTGCAGCAGCTCCTCACACACACACACCCTTTATGTGCTCCCTGCTGCCCCCAAGACCCCATATTCCCCCCTCCCCTCGAGCCCGTTCTCCAGATTGTGCCCCAGTCCTACTCCTCCTCCTGTTCTGGCCCCGTTTTCCCTCACAGCCCCACTCTGACTCCTGGCTCCCCCCTTCCCTGCATGGCCTCTGCCTTGTAAGCACGACCCCAACTACCTACCCGCTCGGGCATCTCCACCAGACTCACCTGGGCTGAGGAGCAGGAGCAGGGCCCAGACCTGCAGCCCCATCCCCGCGGCTCCTCACAGACACCGGCCAAGCACCTGCAGCAAGAGCAGAGACAGCGTCTCCCGCCCCCTCTGCTCAACTGCCCTAGTGCCAGCCCTGCCCCCGCTCCAACTGCCTCAGGCCCAGCCCCTCCCCCTCTGCTCCAACTGCCCTAGTGCCAGCCCTGCCCCCGCTCCAACTGCCTCAGGCCCAGCCCCTCCCCCTCTGCTCCAACTGCCTCAGTGCCAGCCCTGCCCCCGCTCCAACGGCCTCAGGCCCAGCCCCTCCCCCTCTGCTCCAACTGCCTCAGTGCCAGCCCTGCCCCCGCTCTAACAGCCTCAGGCCCAGCCCCTCCCCCTCTGCTCCAACTGCCTCAGTGCCAGCCCTGCCCCCGCTCCAACTGCCTCAGGCCCAGCCCCTCCCCCTCTGCTCCAACTGCCTCAGTGCCAGCCCTGCCCCCGCTCCAACGGCCTCAGGCCCAGCCCCTCCCCCTCTGCTCCAACTGCCTCAGTGACAGCCCTGCCCCCGCTCCAACTGCCTCAGGCCCAGCCCCTCCCCCTCTGCTCCTATTGCCTCGGTGCCAGCCCTGCCCCAGCTCCAACGGCCTCAGGCCCATCCCCACCCCCTTCCCTCCAGCTGCCTCAGGCCCATCCCCTCCCCCTCTGCTCCTATTGCCTCAGTGCCTGCCCCGCCCCCACTCCAACTGCCTCAGGCCCAGGCCTAGCCCCCTCCCCACTCCTCTCCTCCAACTGCCTCAGCCCCACCCCCTCTGCTCCTATTTCCTCAGACCCAGCCCCGCCCCCTTCCACTCCTACTGCATTGGTGCCTGCCTGACTCCAGCCCATGAACACCCAGCCTTCCTTGGCAAACCCTGATTCATCCTCCCTGCTCTGCCCTCCACACTTCTTCCCCAGTGCGCTTCACCCCTGTATCCTAAGGACATATTTCCTCTTCCCTGGTGTTTGTCCCCAACCACTCTTGGGCCAGATCTGTTCTCCCTCCCTAACTCTCCTCCATTTCCCCTGCCCCTCTCCCAAGTCCGCCCGCTGTACATCACTCCCACCTCTCAAGCCTTTCATCAGCAGGTGTTCTCCTTTCTCTTCCACCCCCAAAGCTATCCCCAGTGCATCCCATGCTTCATCACATCTCTTTGCTCTGTCCGTCTGGGGGCCTCATTCCACCAACTCATTGCCCCACCCCACCGTACACTGCCCCTGTAACCCAGGTGCCTAATAGGGGGTAGGGGATAGGAGTGAGTTGTGTCTGGGTCATTGTCGCTAGGCACATTTAGCACTCCTCATCCAGAAGCTTCTGGAATTGGTGGTGGTAGTTTGAGGTATGCTCCCAGATAATAGGTTCCTTCCCTGTAGCTGGGATCAGACTCCATGAGGGCAAGGAGCCAGGGCAGCTGCTTTACAAAGAGCTGTGTGAGCTGGGAGAAGCTGAGCCCAGGAGCAGAAAGCAGCAGGCTGTTTTCCCTAACTCTGAAGCATCTGGCAGCAGGTTAGTGATATTATTAACTCTCCAACAGGGAAGCCTGGGCAATGTTAATTATAGCAAGGGGAAATTGGGAGGGAAAAATCATGTCTTCTGTTTTAATTGTATACTGTACTTTGAATGTTGTTTGATTTTAGCCAAACTGTTTTAGTTAAATTATCTCAACTAGTCTGATTCACCAACTTTCTCACTGTGTTTCTGTGGGGATTGACCTGCTCAGATTTTAATTTGTTTTCTTTATTTATGTTTATGTATAACTGTGAAGATAATGTATGTGAATTATAAAATAACCATGTTATCTTGTAAAATATAAATTATTATTTGTTTCTTTATCGTAAGATTTTATAAAGTTGTTACTTAATTACATTCATGTCTTTAGTTCCTTTTGGAACTTGAATGTGGGGAGGTTGACCCTGTGCAATCCTTGCTGAAAATCCTTAAAGACTGAATTCTGTCTGTCCAGCTACTTTTCTATGGGAGTTGTGGGGTGTTTTGTTTTGTTTTGTTTTTTAAAGCCCTGGAGAAGAGCAATGAAGTGAACTCTAGGCCACCCAAAGGTTACATCCTTTCCCCCACTCACACATTCCATTATTTTGTACACTGATTCCCCCTCACCCCCATGGCTGTATCTGCTTCTCCCAGCTGCAACCCTGTCAGCCCCGTCCCATGCTGTCTGCACCCCTGACCTCTCTTCTCCCAGAAGGTTTTACAAACTGGATGGGGATCACTTCACATTAATGAAACAAGCTAGCTCTAGGGAGGAATGTCACAGCTCTTTAACACTGTAGAGCAATATTGTGATATAATTCTGAAGGAGAAGCGAAGAATACTGTGTCCGATTGAAGCTGCAAGCAAACATTAGAGTCAGAATGTAATTAAACAAATTCCAATTTTCCCTAAACATCATGGCTAATGTAATGGGCTATGGTGATGCTGAGACACTATTATATATAATTCTATTACACTCTCCTTTTTCCTGCACCTCAGCTTAACTTTTTGCTGAAGAACAGGCCAGAACTCTCTTTTCAGGACTTTTAAGAAAGCATTACACAGAGTTAAACTTCAGAGCTACTGTATGTTGAAGAGTTTACTGGACTGTTAATCTTGACTTTCAATAAGTCTTGGAACACTGGCAAAGTACTAGAAGAAAGCTAATGTGCCAATATTTAAAAAATGTAAAAGGGATGGATCTAGGTACTTATGTAATGTAATGGGCTGTCAATCTGACAACAATCCTGGGCAAGATAATGGAGCAGCAGATACAGGACTTCATTAATGAAGAATTAAAGAAGGGTAGTATAATAAATACCAATCATCATGGGTTTATGGAAAATAGATCCTGTTAAACTAACTTGATTTTTAAATGAGATTATAATTTTGATTGATAAAGGTAATAGTGTTGCTGTAATACACTTAACTTCTGTAAGGCATTGGAGTTGGTACTGCATGGCATTTTGATTTAAAAAACTTAGAATGATCCAAAATGAACAGGGCTCACATTAAAAGGATAAAAACTCACTAACTGACTAGGTCTCAAAATGTAATTGTAAAGTGGGAATCATCATCAAGTGGATGTGTTTATAGTGGGCTCCCACAGGGGTTTGTTCTTCGCCCTACAATATTTAACATGTTTATCAATGATTGGAAGAGAATATAAAAATATTAACGATAAAGTTTCCAGTCAACACAAAGACTCAGGGAGTAGTAAATAATGGAGAGAACAAGTCACTGATAAAGGGTGATCTATATTGCTTGGTTACTTGGGAACAACCTTATACTATGCACTTATGTAACCCTTCTGCCAGTCAGAGTTGTCAGCAACAAGGGCCGGGTTCAGTATCTAGAGGTTCCGTTCCAATAACACAATGCAAAACCGGCTCGAGCCCCCACCCAGTGACCTGGAACAAATAGTCTGGATGGAAATGGGGAGGGGAGAGGTAAGGGTCACCTTACGTGGCTTGAAGCTGACTGCCCCGTCCCTTCATGGAGTTTCGCTCTGCTCTGCTCCGCCAGCCAGCCCACGAGCCACTCCGCTCTGACAGCCGTCCTGCAAGCTGCTCCGGCTGTCCCGCAAACTGCTCCGCTCCGCCAGCAGCTCAGCAATATATCTTCAGGCTCCCTCACTACTTAACACAGTGCTCAGTGATTTCAGCTCATAATAATTTTAGCTCTTTAGTGATTTCAGCTTGTAGTAAGGGGAGCCTTAGTGCTCATTTGCACTATTAGCCCAGAGTGATTTCAACTTAGTAGCCTGTAACTAGATTTCTAAAGAACTCAAAATTAGCTCTGATATTCTACAGTAGATAGAGAAAAGAAGGTGCAATTGACATTTAGGGCCCTCAGAAGCAGCCCATGCCACCAGATACAAACACCTGTCCCCAGCCTCTCTCAATTCACTGGGTTTTGGAACCCATGTCCCTTGCCTAGCGAGTGCTGCTTAGTTGATGGCGAGTCCCTCTGTCATAAAACAGTTCCACTGTCCTTGAGTCACATAATCAGGGTAGCAACACTTTATTCTTCCTGCCCCAATAACAGAGAAACTGGGGATCCCACAGCAGCCAAAGTGACCATTTGGGCACGCGGTCCATCATACTAGGCAGGGTGGGTGTGTCCATGCAAACAAGATCAGCCCCTGACGTCCCTTTCCCCAACTCACCACCAGATGTCAGGGTAGAGCTCATCCTGACTCTGCTTACACTTAAATACAGCTAAAAACACCTCCCAGGGTCCTAGAGCCTTGGCCCCAGCCCAAGCCTGGATGGCTACACTGCACTTAAACAGCCCCAGCCCTGTGAGTCTGAGTCAGCTGGCATGGGCCAGCTGTGAGTTTTTAATTCCAGTGTAGACATATTCACAGTGACACCAGCCTGCACATCAAACTCTAGCCACACACCTGAATCAGCCCTGTGAGGATTTCATAAGAACTTAAGAATGGCCATACTGGGTCAGACCAAAGGTCCATCTAGCCCAGTATCCTGTCTTCCGACAGTGGCCAATGCCAGGTGCTCCAGAGGGAATGAACAGAACAGACTTGGGGAAGGGGTGGGGTTTTTGTCTGTTAAATCACTGTTGTGGGGGTTTAATTTGGTGTAAGAATACTAGTTTGAAATCTGTTTAGTCACCATCCCTAACCTTTCTCCTGTTCCCCTCCCCTTCCTTAGTTACCCTTTTTCCTGTGCCAGAAATTGTTATTGTTATGTGGTTTGTGTTTCCTATATTAGCTAACTTACTCCTAGAAGTCGTACAGGGTTAGCCTTGGCACGCCCAGCCAATACGTGAAGGCACCAATCATCGGGAATCCAGGGCCCCATTGGTCCCAAATGGGGCATTAACGAGTACCTGTTTTTATTCGTTACGTAGAAAAACACTCTCATCTGGTAGTCCAATAAACCTGCGAGGAATTTGGAACTAAGAATGTAAACCTTTATTCAGCCAATCTTTTTAGAAATAGTTTTATTTTACTCAATATTGTATTCTCCAAGGTACATGCCAAAAAACCCACTTGCCTGAATATATGGATAATCTGCTATCAGTTGTCCTTTCTCATTTTAAGTAAAAACTGGGAAGTTTTTGGATGTTATGCCTCTGAAAACCAAGATAAAAAATTAGAAATGTAAATGCTAACTCTTATTTGCACTCTTGATGCATGTTAAGTGATAGTCTGATACATTATCTAAATGTAAAAAATTAGACATCATAAACATCTGTGGCTTTGGTAGATGTGTCCATATGAATGCAATGTATGTCTCACAGGAAATATTACTAGAAATCTTAATTCTGACATTCAAAATATGAATATGGTGTAAGACTAACAATATCTTCTTATACCCTGGACAGATCTACGGAATTAAGATTAACTTTCTTGACTCAAATCTTGTTGAATTAGGGTTAATACATTTGTAGGTCCATTATATTAAAAATGTAATTGAGTACAGGTTATTGTGGAATTATATGTACCTTTTCTAGTAGGAGGGAGATGCTAATGCACTTCTTTTGTTATCAGCTCTTTGAATCCACCCCATGGAGATGTGTTCATATATCAATTCATACTAGATTTTCCAGGGACCAACAGTCAAAGAAAGGATTGCTGGATAAATAGCCTGGTTTTAAACAGGTCAGGGCCTTCTTCCTGATCCAGCAAATGAACAGGACCCTGGTCCAACCCTTAGTGTAGGTGGCAAAGACTGGGCCTACTGAGGCCCCATAAAAGGGGATGTTTCTTCTCAGCTGAAGCTGTGATCCTAACCCCTCCCTTCTCAGAAGCTCCCCCCACCCACCCACCCACCCTCCCTTCACTCCCGGTTCCAGAATGACCCTGTACTTGCTTCCCCTTAACTGGACTGAAGAAAAGTAACCTTACATGCTGCATCTGGAGGGGAGCCAAGGACTGGTAAAGTGTAGATGAAGCCCAGCTGAGAGAGGATTATAAAGACAGAAAGTAAGGGCTAGTCCACACTGGGGTGGGGGATCGATCCAGGAAACGCAACTTCAGCTACGAGAATAGCGTAGCTGAAGTCGACGTTTCCTAGATCGAACGAAATTTACTTACTGCGGGTCCACGCGGCGCAAGCAGGCTCCCCCGTCGACAGCGCTTCCTCCTCTCGGCGAGCAGGAGTTCTGCAGTCGACGGGGGAGAGCTTCTGGGATCGATTTATCGCGTCCAGATGAGACGCGATAAATCGATCCCAGAAGATCGATCTATACCCGCCGAATCGGGCGGGTAGTGTGGACCTAGCCTAAGAGTAGGAAAGGGGCTGAAGAGATGAGGTCTGCAGTCCCTCCCTCAACAGAAAGGGAGTTTTCCCGGGTCAAGGAGGAATTCCAGGAGAGACTAAGTTTTGGGGACCTGCCCTGGAGTAGGAAATTTGACAAGATGCTGAGAGGTGTGAAGTAGCCATGGAGAGTAAAGGAAGCTCTGGTGGTAAACCCAGGAGATAAAGAGGTGGGATAGGAAGGAGCCCAGGAAACAGTAACTGGGACGGAGACTTAGCTGACCTAGATTACTAGTCATAGTGTCCCTGGGCTGGATCCTGGAGTAGTGGGCAGGCCGTGTCCACCTACCAGCCACTGGGAAAGTGGTCCGGGACCTGTAGTTGGAATGGAAGACTGCCTGAAACAGCATACAGACAGCATGTCTGGTGGACTTTGTTACTCCAGAAGTGAGGACAATATCGGGATGTGTCTGGAAGGCCAAGTCATGCAGAGGGAGTACCCCGAGTCATGGAAAGAGAGAGGGGCCATAGTGTGAGTAACTGATGGAATGGAATTCCAGATGGGGAGAGAGCGAATTCCCTGACCTGGGTACAAGGAGGCGCTCCTGTCCTGAGTAGGACGCCTTCATATGCAGAAATCTTGCAACTGTACAATATGATAAAATAAGAGAGCTGATGGACTTCCTATTGCATACAGATGACACTTCATCATGCTCTGCGTAATGCATTTCAAGTTCCTCACATTCTTTTTTTCCCCCTAACTCTGAAATCTACAATATAATGTAATTTACAGATTCTACACTAGGAAATTACACTCCAGATTCTGGTGGGATTATTTGTTAGGAAAATAACTTCTGACATGTATAAATCTCTTAAATGGAGACAATACAAAAATTCAACCTTGTGGAATGTAGAGAGGAAAGGATTAAGAATTGTGTTTTAGTTTTACCTTTATTTGGTGTATTTATTGGAAGTTTTAGTGCTGAAAATTCTTTCATTACTAAGCAAGATGTTAGTGAATAGGCAGCTCTTATGAGCAGCTGAAGATACAAGTTAATTACTGCTATGCATAGCATATGTCAATATTTCAGTCTGATAAAATGCTTTACGATGATTTATTCCCTTTTCATTTCTTTCCGCTGCATCATGGATTAAAAAAAAATCAATGTAATTTTAAACTCTATTTACTATTAAAATAGTTTAAAAGTCTATTGCACATTACATAACAAGCCTAGCCCAGCTATACCCAAATTACACCTTTAATACACGATAGTTGGGTCAGGTTCCCAGGTAATTGTACACAAGAAGGGAAGAATAATTTCACTTCATCTCCCAGGTTGGTTCCCAAGGGCTGTCATTTAGAAAAAGAAAAAACTCTTTCCACTTATAAATGGAACAAATTTAATCCAGAATCACTGAATGATAATAAACACAATGCACCATGATACCTTTTTATAAAGTCACTGTTCACAGTACAGATATTTTCACTGTAGCAGAGTTTGCAATACATGTGCAGTAGTGCCCCCAGTTCAGATTCTGACTGCATTCAGATCTCTATGTACAGGAAAACTGCAAACTAAATTGCAAAATTTTAAACACAATTACTTTTTGTCCCTTTCAACATACAGAGGAAAGTTAGTATGTTCAAAAATACTTGATATCAGTAGGATGAAAATCACCCCAATGCAGAGAAACTCATACAAGACAAACCATTTCAGCCAATGGTTTTCAAACTTTTTTTCTGGCAACCCAGTTGAAGAAAATTGTTGATGGCTGCGACCCAATGGAGCTGGGGATGAGGGGTTTAGGGTGTGGGAGGGGCTCAAGGCTGGGGCAGAGAGTTGAGGTGCGGGGATGAGGGCTGCAGGGTGGGGCCAGGAATGAGGAGCTCAGGGTGTGGGAGGGGGCTCTGGGCTGGGGGAGGGGGTTGGAGTGCAGGAGGGGGTCAGGGCTCTGGGGGTGGGGCCAGAGATGAGGGATTTGGGGTGCAGGAAGGGGCTCCAGGTTGGGGGGGCTCAGGGCTGGGACAGGGTATTGGGGCACGGGGTTGCGGTGCAGGCTTACCTTAGGTGGCTCCCAGTCAGCAGCACAACAGGGGTGCTAAGGCAGGCTTCCTGCCTATCCTGGCACTGCAGACTGCGCTGTGCCCCGGAAGCGGTCAGCAGCAGGTCTGGCTCCTAGGCGGAGGCACACAAGGGGCTCCACGTGTCTGTCGCCCACAGGAATTGCCCTCCCCCAGCGGCCAGTGGGAGTGCAGAGCTGGTGCTCGGGGCAGGGGCAGCACACGGAGCCCCGTGGCCCCACTGCCTAGGAACCAGATCTGGTGCTGGCACAGAGCTATGTCAGAACAGGTAGGAACTAGCCTGCCTTAGCTGAGCAGCACTGCCGATGGGACTCTTAACGGCCCGGTTCGCGGTGCTGACCAAAGCTGCTATGGCCCAGTGCTTTACATTCCACGATCCAGTACTGGGTCACGACCTGCAGTTTGACAGCCACTGATTTAAGCCCTACTTAACCCCTTTACAGGGGGTTGATGTGAGGTATAGGTTCCATATGAAACTTCTGTGTTGAAGCTAAGTTTTCCCCATGAGATTACAGTTTTTTTGAAGGAGGAAAGATCTTCAGAAAAACAATCTTTTTTACTGCACATTTTACTTCCTTGTTTCGCAAAGTATAAATGAGCGGATTTAACAAAGGAGTTAAAATAGCAAAAATAACATTGCTCATTACATGGATATCAATAGGCATGTCTGTTCTGTAGGAAATATATGCCACGGCAATGGATGAATAGTAAGTGCCAACCACAATCAAATGGGAAGTGCAAGTAGAAAATGCCTTACTGCGACCTACTTTAGAGTTGATCTTTAATATGGAGATAATGATGTGAACATATGATAGGGTGACAAGCATAAGCGGCACAGCTGAAACAGTCATGGCAATGGAAAACCCCAAGAAAGTCTGAAAAGAGGCACTGAAATCTGAACAAGCTGCTTGCACAACTGCCAAGTGATCACAAAAGCAATGGTAAACTGTGGTTGTTTTACCAAATGTTAACTGAGAGGTCTGGAATACGACAGGTATTGGTATTAACAATGCAGTTATCCAGGCACATGCTGCCAGTAGAATGTTTACTCTCTTTGTCATTTTAACTGGGTAATGCAAAGGATTACAAATTGCTACATAACGATCATAAGACATGACTACAAGAAGCAGAGATTCAGTCACTGCGAGACCATGAAAAGAATACATCTGCAGAAAGCAGACATGAAAAGAAATAGTTTTGGCATTGACCAGAAACATTGCCAACATTTTGGGAATGGTGGTAGTTGTAAGCAGTATATCTAAGGCAGAGAGATTAGCTAGGAAAAAGTACATGGGTTTGTGAAGTGTTTGATCGACCACAACTACAGCTATAATAATGATATTACCAATTAGTATTAGCAGGTAGAATAACAAAAATACAAGGAAAAGAGGGATCTGGAAATCTTGAAGTGCAGGAAATCCAATGAGATAAAAGTCTTTAGCAGAAGAATTGCTGTTGCAGTTGTTCATGGTCTGATTGTCGAAAACATCTAGAATGAAAAACACAATTAGGAAACCATCCTAATTATTACAAGAAAGATTGTAGGGTCATGAATGATGTGTGTTTTGCTGAAGATCTTTGTAGGTAAAATAACATATTGGATATATTCTTGTAGCTAAGTCCCTGTCATGCAATTTCAGTTAACTTTCAGTGCCTTCCATCCCAAACAATGTATTTAGCCAGGATGGGGAGGGATGGTGTCCCTAGCCTCTGTTTGCAGAAGCTGAGAATGGGCAATGGGATGGATCACTTGATTATTACCTGTTCTGTTCATTCTCTCAGGGGCATCTGACATTGTCCACTGTCGGAAGGCAGGATACTGTACTAGATGGACCTTTTGGTTTGACCTAGTATGGCTGTTCTTATGTATATGTGAAGCCGCTGGGGAGAAAATGACATGATTTAAGTACTATGTTGATGACAATTAGCAATACATCTGTTTTATTGGATCTAGATACTCAGCTTTAAGTCTGGCTATATAGTGATTGATATCCTTGACTCTATCTATTTAGCTTAACAAAGAGCTTAACAAAAAACATAACTTAAAAATGGCCATACTGGGTCAGATCAATGGTCCATCAAGCCCAGTGCCTTGTCTTCTGACAGTGGCCAATGCCAGATGCTTCAGAGGAATGAACAGAATAGACTATCAAGGAATGCTCCATCCCCTGTCATCTACTCCCAGCTTCTGGCAAACAGAGGCTCACCCAGAGCATGGGGTTGCATCCCTCACCCTCTTGACTAATAGCTATTGATGGACCTCTCCTTCATGGACTTATCTAATTCTTTTTTGAACCATGTTATACTTTTTCCCTTCATAACGTACTTCCTTATGTTTGTTTTAAACCTGTTGCCTATTAATTTCATTGGGTGACCCCTGGTTCTTGTGTTACGTGAAGGAATAAATAACACTGCCTTATTCACTTTCTTCACACCACTGACGATTTCATAGACCTCTATCATATCCCCTTTAGTCATCTCTCTATTAAGGTGAAAAGTCCCACACTTTTTAATCTCACCTCATACAGAAGCTGTTCCATAGCATTAAGCATTTTTGTTTCCTTTCTCTGTACCTTTTCCAATCCTAATATATCTTTTTTAGAGATGGGATGACCAGAACTGCACGCAGTATTCAAAGAGTGGACATACCATGGATTTATATAGTGGCATTATAATATTTTCTGTATTATTATCTATCCCTTTCCTAATGGTTCCTAACATTCTACTAGTTTTTTGACTGCTGCTGCACATTGAGCAGACAATGGGGGCTGCGGGAAGCGGCACGGGCCGAGGGATGTGCTGGCCGCCGCTTCCCGCAGCCTCCATTGGCCTGGAGTGGCGAACTGCAGCCAGTGGGAGCTGCAATTGGCCAAACCTGCGGATGCGGCAGGTAAACAAACCGGCCCGGAGTACCAGGGGGCTTACCCTGGCGGGCCGCATGCCAAAGGTTGACGGTCCCTGCTATAAACCTTTCTATCACATCAATTGCGAATGTGTTATTCATGCCTTTGTCTCCTTCAGCTGGTTACTACAACATGCTGTACTTCAGAGACTGCTGCAGTTTCCAGGTAGTTTTCAGGTATAGCCTTAATTCAGCTAATCACTTACTTAGCAGTGTACCATGCAGGGAAGGAGCACATCTTACTCTTTTGCATTAGAGACATCCCTGGCTTTAGTTAGGTACAATAAAAACATAGCGAATGTCATAATGTATCAGGAGATGTTTCAGAGGAAGCACAAGCTTTACATGTGGAGCAGGGTAACTAAAAGTGCCCAAAAGACTCACATTTGTTTTATATAACTCTATTATGTCACCTCTCTAAATTAATTCACCCCCATCATCTCTTCTCATATGCAGTATCCATGCCTTCACTCATATTCATTTCCCATCTCTGGACTTCTCCATTTCTTGCAGAATAGTTTTTGAATTGGGACTAGAACTGAACACATCTTTCAATGCAAGGATATCCAATAAGTGTATGTAACGGCATTATAATATATTCTGTATTATCCTCTATCACTTCCCTAATAAAGGCTAACATCGTGTGTGCTTTTCTTAATGGCTCTTTGCTTTGAGGAAATGTTTTCATTGAGCTGTGCACAATGAGGGGCAGGTCTTTCTCCTGAGTGGTTATAAGTTAATTTAGAACTCATGAATGTATATGAGTAATTCTCGGTCTTCCTTCCAATGTGCAGTATCTCGCATTTCTGAATTCAAAGTATTCAGTTTTGATCTATAAAGACATTTATAATTTGGATCTTGGCAATTTTAAAGATCCCCTGTCCCTAAGGGGCAACTCAAAAGTTGAGATCAGCTGGGACATTCAACCTGAAAATCTTTAGATTATACTCAGGTTTTTCCCCGCAAGAGGAAGGAGAGGCTTTTAGCTTGCATGAAAGATTTTATTTGGAATTGGGTGGCCTTTTAATGTCATTTTAAAATTATAAAAATCTGACTAGGGTATTTTGGTTTTTTTTATTTTTTGTGACTTAAGAGTTATTGATAGTGTATAAATTGAATGAATAAATACTAAATTATTAATAGATTAATAGTAATTAGAGATGGATGTAACCCATCCCCTCAGTCAATACAAGATTGTTCCCTTTTCTTTCCTGGTATATATATTACACAAACATACACCTACAAAATTATATATTTATCACTGTTTTGTTCAGCTAATTTTATATGTTTCAAGGGAGGGATTTCCATGCTTTCTCCTCAGAGAGCATTCCACATTCTCGTAAATCTCACTGTTAGGAAGATTTTCCTGTATTCAGCCTAAATATTCCTATTGCTGCCAATGTGACACAGAAGAGGTTAGAAAGAGTCTACTCTGCTGAGCCTCTAAAGAACATAGATGTGTGTCAAGCCATGGTAAAGCTGACATAGTTTATGTATGCAATATATGTGACTGCAGTCAGTGACATGATTTTCATGACCACATATTCATTTCTATACTTCCTGATTGTAGCCAGCACCAGAAATAGCAATACCAGAATTCTGTGCAAAAACAGCCTTCTTCTCATTAGATTTGCAGCTTGATTTTCACACTGTAAAGATTCATATAAACGTCTACATTTTATGAAGGTCATGCACTTAAGTACTAATAAGAATTTCTGCTATATGCACTGTAGTTGTGTCAGTCTGAGGATATTAGAGAGACAAGGTGGGTGAAGTAATATCTTCTATTGGCAATGGAGAACCTATTGAGAGAAAACTAAAAGAGCTTGGGCTGTTTAGCCTAGCAAAACAAAGGCTGAGAGAGGACATGATTGACATCTATAAAATGCATCAGGAGAGGAAACACTAGGGAGAGGGAGAAGGGCTATATAAGCTAAAGGACAATGTTGGTACAAAAACAAATGGCTATAAACTGAATAAATGGCTGGAAACTGGAAAAAGGTTTCTAACCATCAGACGTGAGGTTCTATAACAGTCTTCTACTAGGAGAACAGTGCGGAAAACAACATATAATAGTTCAAGATGGAGTTTGACAAGCTTATGGACAGGACAATAGGATGGGGTTGCCTGTGATAGCAGGAGACTCAATTTGATGATCCATTAAGTTATTTCCAGTCCTACGTTAATCTGAATTAAGCTTTTTAACCTTCTTTGGTTCCTCTATCCTTAGTACAGAAAGTAACTATTAGAAGTTTACTGCTATAATCTCAAGGATTTGTCATATCTATGCCTCTTCATTTTTCTCTTCCCCCTGCTATTATTTTTTCAGTTCTGTAAAGATTTGAGGATACAATTTGAATGTGAAATTATAGTACTATATTGAATGAAAACATTCACCGTTTTGTAGTCTTAAAATTAGCATTGACTTGAAACTCAGATATGGTAAACCAAATGAAAAAAATCACATCCTTTGTTGCCTGTTAACATAAATTATATTTAAAATGTTTTTCTCCATGCAGGATTCCATGAGAAAAAAATTTAATCACAAGGAAGCATTAGTCTGAAATGTATAGACATTAATGTGATAAAGTAAACTGTAACTCACTTTGAATTCGAAAGATTACAAGAGCTTTGTTTTCACTGGTGTTACACTTGGTGATAGATGCAAAACTTCTGCAATAAAGCCTCTTGCGAATACACTGATTTAGGATTTGCATTTCTTTTGAACAAACTGCGTAGTCCTTTTCTCCACCTTCAGTCCCCAAAGATGAAATTAACTTTGTTTTCTTAACTACAATTAAGAGACCCGTGCACACATAGTTAGTTATTTTCATGATAAACAATCCCAGCAGAATTTGGAATCCCATATGCACTGCAGAGATAATAATTTTTGTAAATTACATTGAAGATTTGTGCAATCAAGGAAATGAAAGCCAGTATTTGAAAAACAGAGTGTATAGCATGATAAACCTTCATCAGGATGTACCATTGTAGCCATTATTTTATATTTGATTCAGTCCTGCTCCCATTGGCATTGGCTTCAATGGGCGATTGTTCGATCCAATTGTGTAATTTTAAATGTTTTCCATTACATGAAACAATTTTAAGGCCACTATGACGTTCCCCTCTGTTGTTATCTGGACTGGTGACCTGCTAGGTCACTCCAATCCTTGACTGTGGGAGTGAGCCTTACCCCGCTCTGCTCACTCCTGGCTATTCACTTACAGCCTCTAGCATGTAAGTTGCTCCTTGGATTGTGCAACTGAGTGACACAAGCCAATATCTCAGGTCCCAGGTGCAACCCTATAAACCTCCATCTTGCAGTGTCCAGTTATGCCCACTGGATGCTGCAAGCTTATATAAGTTTGTCAATTTAACTCCCTCAGGGGAGTCGCTGACACGCTTCAAACCAAATGCTCTGCTTCAGGTAGAATAAACCAACAGATTTATTAAATACAAAGATAAATTTTAAGTGACTACACTGCTCTACAGCCAAAATGCTTCTGAAATAAATGTAGTCAAACTTTACTAATTCTGGGTCACTGAGAACGAAAATGATGCTTAAAATTGTTGATTGGCTCTAGTTTTCAAGACATGCTGTTAGGTCAGTATATACGACCCTTGACTTGGGAATGGCGGAGGATAAGTGAGTTATAAAGGGAAGGGATCTCAATTTAAACCAGAAATGACTAAAATACATCTTTGACTGGATCTATGCATAAATCTATGACTGGGTTTGGACAGTACTTGCTTTTTAGGCAAAACAATGAATGATGCAATCTGAAGCTGGTATTGCGTCATACATGATATGAATTGCATCATGTTATTCCTAGAAGTCATGGATGATGCAATCATAACGAAGCTTACATCACTCTGCTAAACAAATTGCCCTATATCAGCTCTAGAAATCATACAGTGTCGTGCTCTCTTATTTGTCAGTGTTTGATTTTGCAAAGGGACACATTTCTGTTTAGCCAAAGTGAGCAGAGATGCCTCGTACTTGTGTGAAAAGTGCAGATAACTTCTGCTATGTTTGTGGTGAAGTGACTTTTGCATCACAAAAGCACACTATAACAACTATGGTTAAGAAAGCCTATCACCTTTATTTTGGCTGCAAAATTGGAGATCAGGACAAGAGGTGGGCCCCACACATATGCTGCAACACTTGTGCAACAAATCTTCGCCAGTGGTTGAACAGCAAAAGGAAATCTATGCCTTTTGCAGTGCCAATGATTTGGAGAGAGCCAACAGATCATACCAGCAATTGTTACTTCTGCATGGTGCCTCCAGTTGGGAAAGGTGTGTCAAAGAAGAAAAAGTGGACTGTGCATTCTCCAAACATTCCATCAGCTATACGCCCAGTACCCCACAGAGAAGGACTGCCGGTTCCTGATGCACCAGAATCATTCTCACTTGAGTCAGATGAGGAAGAGGATGAAATTTCTGGTCCTGAACCATCAATGTCACAGGACCCACATTTTCTCCCATCCTCCTCCTCTGAACCACACCTCATAACACAAGGTGAACTGAATGACCTTGTCAGGGATTTGGAACTACCCAAGAGTAAGGCAGAGCTTTTGGGCTCCAGACTACAGCAGTGGAATCTCCTGGCAGGTGATGTTAGGGTTTCCATGTTCTGTGACCGTCAAAAGGATCTTGTCCCATTCTTCTTCATGGAAGGTGATCTTGTAGCCTGCAACAACATCGATGGTGTGATGGCAGCCCTCAACATCGTTCACGATCCAGATGAGTGGAGACTGTTCATTGATTCATCGAAGACGAGTCTTAAAGCTGTTTTACTGCATAATGGCAATGTTTGGCCATCAATTCCAGTTGGTCATGCAGTCCATATGAAGGAAACCTATGACAACATGAAACAACTTTTCAGGTGCATAAACTATGACCAACATCAGTGGCAGCTTTGGGATGATTTGAAGGTTGTTGCTCTCTTGCTTGGTCTGCAGACTGGATACACAGAGGGGGGAGAATGGGATAGTCGTGCAAGAGATTCCTACTACATCAAGAAAGATTGGCCACTCCGACAGTCATTGGAGCCTGGGAGGAAAAGTGTTCAGCATCCACCACTTGTTGACTCAAGGAAGATTTTGTTACCACCCTTACACATCAAGCTGGGTCTGATGAAGAACTTTGTCAAGGCCATTGACAAAACACAAGCAGCTTTCAAGGACCTCCGTGGAAAATTTCCAAGGTTCAGTGAAGCTAAGATAAAGGAAGGTGTCTTTGTTGGTCCTCAGATTCGTGAACTTCTTCGAGATGATGCATTTGACCATGCACTGTGTGGCAAGGAAAAAAAGGCATGGAAAGCCTTCCAGTTAGTGGCAATAAATTTTCTCGGAAACAACAAGGCAGACAACTACAGGTTGTTGGTGGAAAACCTCCTCAAGGCATACAAAAGCCTTGGTTGCAACATGTCACTAAAGATACATTTTTTGCACTCTCATCTAGATTTTTTTCCACCGAACTGCGGAGCAGTGAGCGACGAGCACGGCGAGCGAATTCACCAGAACATTGCAACAATAGAGAAACGCTATCAGGGCAAATGGAGCCCATCAGTGCTTGCAGACTATTGCTGGACAGTGACAAGAGATGCTCCATGTAATGAATACAAGAGACAAGCCAAGAAGCACCGAGTAGACACTGAATAGGACTAAACTATGTACATAATAGTTTTTTGCCTTTTGTTTCATAATAATTTTATTTATAGAATCATAGAATCTCAGGGTTGGAAGGGACCTCAGGAGGTCATCTAGTCCAACCCCCTGCTCAAAGCAGGACCAAACCCAACTAAATCATCCCAGCCAGGGCTTTGTCAAGCCTCACCTTAAAAACCTCTAAGGAAGGAGATTCCACCACCTCCCTAGGTAACCCATTCCAGTGCTTCACCACCCTACTAGTGAAAAAGTTTTTCCTAATATCCAACCTAAACCTCCCCCTCTGCAACTTGAGACCATTACTCCTTGTTCTGTCATCTTCTACCACTGAGAACAGTCTAGATCCATCCTCTTTGGAACCCCCTTTCAGGTAGTTGAAAGCAGCTATCAAATCCCCCCTCATTCTTCTCTTCTGCAGGCTAAACAATCCCAGTTCCCTCAGCCTCTCCTCATAAATCATGTGCTCCAGCCCCCTAATCATTTTTGTTGCCCTCCGCTGGACTCTTTCCAATTTATCCACATCCTTCTTGTAGTGTGGGGCCCAAAACTGGACACAGTACTCCAAATGAGGCCTCACCAGTGCCAAATAGAGGGGAATAATCACGTCCCTCGATCTGCTGGAAATGCCCCTACTTATACAACCCAAAATGCCATTAGCCTTCTTGGCAACAAGGGCACACTGTTGACTCATATTCAGCTTTTCGTCCACCATAACCCCTAGGTCCTTTTCTGCAGAACTGCTGTCCAGCCATTCGGTCCCTAGTCTGTAGCAGTGCATGGGATTCTTCCGTCCTAAGTGCAGGACTCTTCACTTGTCCTTGTTGAACCTCGTCAGATTTCTTTTGGCCCAATCCTCTAATTTGTCTAGGTCCCTCTGTATCCTATCCCTACCCTCCAGCGTATCAACCACTCCTCCCAGTTTAGTGTCATCTGCAAACTTGCTAAGGGTGCAGTCCCCACCATCCTCCAGATCGTTAATGAAGATATTGAACAAAACCGGCCCCAGCACCGACCCTTGGGGCACTCCACTTGATACCGGCTGCCAACTAGACATGGAACCATTGATCACTACCCGTTGAGCGCGACCATCCAGCCAGTTTTCTATCCACCTTACTGTCCATTCATCCAGCCCATACTTCTTTAACTTGCTGGCAAGAATACTGTGGGAGACTGTATCAAAAGCTTTGCTAAAGTCAAGAAATAGCACATCCACTGCTTTCCCCTCATCCACAGAGCCGGTTATCTCATCATAGAAGGCAATTAGGTTAGTCAGGCATGACTTGCCCTTGGTGAATCCATGCTGACTGTTCCTGATCACTTTCCCCTCTAAGTGATTCAGAATTGATTCCTTTAGGACCTGTTCCATGATTTTTCCAGGGACTGAGGTGAGACTGACTTGCCTGTAGTTCCCCGGATCTTCCTTCTTCCCTTTTTTAAAGATTGGCACTACATTAGCTTTTTTCCAGTCATCCGGGACCTCCCCCGATTGCCATGATTTTTCAAAGATAATGGCCAATGGCTCTGCAATCTCATCGGCCAACTCCTTTAGCACCCTCGGATGCAGTGCATCCGGCCCCATGGACTTGTGCTCGTCCAGCTTTTCTAAATAGTCCCGAACTATTTCTTCCTCCACAGAGGGCTGGTCACCTCCTCCCCATACCGTGCTGCGGAGTGCAGCCGTCTGGGAGCTGACCTTGTCTGTGAAGACAGAGGCAAAAGAAGCATTGAGTACACTAGCTTTCTCCACATCCTCTGTCACTAGGTTCCCTCCCTCATTCAGCAAGGGGCCCACACTTTCCTTGACTTTCTTCTTGTTGCTAACATACCTGAAGAAACCCTTCTTGTTACTCCTAACATCTCCAGCTAGCTGCAACTCCAAGTGTGATTTGGCCTTCCTAATTTCACTTCTGCCTGCCTGAGCAATACTTTTATACTCCTCCCTGGAGTATATAACCCCTTTGCTGATTTTTAAAGTGTTTACATAAACAGGACAGGTGAAATAGTATCATGTAAAGCAACCATAAACACATGAAAAGACCTAGGTTTACAATTTATGATTAAAACTCTACTATCTACACAATATACATAGACATAAAATGTAAAAACGTAAATATCTTAGAAACAGTAGCCAATCAGTTGTTTTAATTGTCATATTTGAATTCAGCACATCAAAATACATACTAAATAGCACATTTTATCTCTGAAGCAGACGACTTCTCAAAAATTGTAGACCAGTGTTATAAGTCAAAGCATAACAAGTTGGATTTGGTCAAATGAAATAAAAGCAAAACACATTCTAAACTGATCTTAACACTTTCAATTCCCTTACAAACTTAGATGTCTCACCCCAGGCTGGCTGGTTGCCGTTCAGCCAGGCTCTCTCCTTTGATCAGCGCTTCAGTTGCTTGGTGGTGATGTCTGTCGATGGAGGTGGAAGAGAGAGGAAGAGCATGGCAAACATCTCTCTGTTTTATCATGTTATTTCCTTCCTCTTGGCTTTGCTCCCCCACCCTTCAGAGTCAGGTGAGCATTATCTCATTGCAATCCCAAACTGACCAAAGAAAGGGGAGTGACTCACTCGAGAGTCCAACAGATCCTTTTGTTGCTGCTTAGGCCAGCATTCTTTGTTCCTGTGAGGTTGGGCTGGGTTTGTCCCATACATGCCCTGATGAAGTGTGAACTCCCTTTCTGCTCTTGGAAAGTTTTTTGCCAGGGCTTATTTTAAGCCGTGAAACACATTTTTAGCCACATAACTGTATACATGAAATTATAACCTATAACATCACTATGACAACAATGCTCAGTGCATTATGAGCCTTCCGAACACACCCAACATGACAAACTTTGCATTGGATACCACACAACCATATTATAAGGATGAACATGGGGTTATAGGGTATTCCCACAAGGTACAGAACGTCATACCTTCCCCCTTAATTTACTGCAAGAGGGTTAGTCACTGACTAGCTTGAAGGCAGTTTGTGTTATCGTTCTCTTGGCATCCAGCCATTAAGGCCATGGGGCATTCTGCCTCAGTTTCCCCTTTCACACACAGCAAACCAGGTTTGTTATGGTTTCTCTGCTGTGATAAGCTTTGATTCTGTTTACATGTATTAACTGAGAACTAGCGTTACCATAAGGTTTAACATCTGTGTCAAAATTCTTATCCCCAAAACTTAACATTAGTACCAGAAAATTTTATCACAGATGGACGTTTACAAGTATTTTATGATACCACACCCTCTGTTCAGATAGTCTGGTTTGAGGTTAGTTTTCTCATTAATCATGGTGTCCTTTGACTCTCTCCCATGTAATCAATCACTGGCTTTTCTTTCCCTCCAGTGTTCCCTTCTGTGTGGGCTCTTAATTTAATCATGTTTCTGGCATTTTGATATCTCATGGTCTGGCAAGATAAAAGTTCAGGGAGATCCTGCACATTGGTTGGCCCTTTCGGGAGCAGTCTCCCAACCCCAGGACCGTACATATGCAGAAAATCCAGCTCCCCTTTTGGGGGTTACCCTGTGTTTTCCCCCTGCCAGCACTGAGTTCTTCCCTGCCCCGTAGAGGGCTGTGATCTGTGCTCTCTGGGCTAGGTGTGTTTACCCTTTGATCAGATGCACCTTTTTCCAGCAGCTTTTCCATAACTGCTCCTTGTCTTTCACCACCCTGGGGGAAAGCACCACCCCACTTTGTGAGTTGGGTCATCTGTATTTTGGCAGACTACCACCTGGAAATTTCTTGGTCCCAACTTCTCTGTTATCACAGGCATTAGAGCTGCATCTTGATTTAAAGAGACACAGTTACATTCCAAAATGCTATCAGAAATAGCATCCTGACAAACTGGGATCTGGATTGGGGTACCCTTTACCACCCCTTTCTCTGTCCCTGAGAAATCATCTGTGTGACTGCTCCCCTCCAGGAGGTCAGTTACACAGTTCCTTCTCAAAACATGGGTCACAGACTGAGTGCCTGGGTGCACAGATGCTGACCCAGCCATCCTCTTAGTGTCCTGGGCATCCTGCTCCAAGTGACTAGTCAGGAGACATTCCTGTACCCCCACTATTCCTTCCCCAGTTTCCTCCTCTGGGCCCCCTCCTAAGACACATTTCTCTGTGCTCCCTAGGAAGGGTTCTGTCTCTTGTTCATCTGCAAAACTCTGCCAACTAACAACTGGAACAGTTTCCTTAATCACTGACAATACCTCTCCTGCCCCTGAGCCTGAGGGCATGTTGCCTTCTGCTGGAAAGGAGCTAGTATCAGCCCCTTCCATACTTGGAAGTACACTGTTCCCCTGTGTTACAGAGTCACAGGAATCCTCACTCACCTCAGTGGTTTCTGAGATCCCCTTCCCCTTCTTTGGGCTCTCCTTTGGAACACATTGCTCTATGCTCCTAGAGCCGGTTTTGCCTCTGGTTCAGCTGTGACTTGCTGGCAGCTAACAACCTGGACAGTTCTCTCCCTGGCAGGCATTACACCTCCCATCCCTTCCTGATGTTGCATCCAGCTGCAGTGCAGGAGTTGATCTCAACCACCCTCCCACCTGGAAGCATGTGGCTTCCCCATGCTGTAGAAGAATCAAGGAGACTCTCTCCCATTCTCTCAGCAGTTCCTGAGACCTTACACTTTCCCTCGGGGGTCCCAGCATAAAACTTCCTCCTGCTGCAGGCAAATACTTTAACCTGAGCTGCATGCAAAAAATCATTACCAAGAAGCAGGTCGACTAGAAGGTGTTCTATTACCCCCACAGTCAAAACACTTTCCAAACCTTCCCAAACCACATGGATTTTAGCTAATGGTACAAGGAATCTGCTTTCGCCCACCCCCACAATCTCTGCCATTTGGCCAGGTAACATACTGGCCTTTGGGACCACACTCTGCTTAACCAGAGAGATCAGTGCCCCTGTATCCCTCTGCCCCAAATATTCCCTGCCATCAATTTGGACAGCCTTAACATGCTCCATATCTGGTTCTGCAGAGGCTAACCTCACAAAACCAATATGATAGGTTTCAGTTGCCTGGGGGGTCTCTGTGTTGAGGACCGCAGAACTAACATAGGCTATTGGTTGCCTGCTTCCTCCTAGCACAGGGCATTTATTCCTCAGGTGATCAGTCGAATTACACTGATAGCACGTTCTGGGCTCTTCTGCTTTTACAGGAGATTTAGGATGAGGGTTAGCAGTAGAGGGATGTTTTTGGGTAAGAGAATGTTTAGGCTCCCAACCCCCTTCTCTCTTCCCAGGGGCAAAATGGGATCCTCCGTTCTGACCAGTTTTAAACCCCTCTTTCTGTGGCCTGCCCTCAACAGATGCCTAATTCTGTTCAAAGGCATCAGCTAAAAAAGCCATCTCATCCACAGTCTTTACATCTTTGTCCCATAGATGCTGATTTACATCAGCCTTACATATGCATAGGAAATGTTCTTGAGCAACAAGATCCAACATTCCCTCAAAACTTGCCACCTATTTACCCCTCACCCATTTTCACAACTAATCTTTCATTTTGTTTACATATTCCCCATTACTCATACCAATATCCCTCTTAAGAACCCTAAATTTAACTCTGTATGTTTCAGGGGTAATCTGAAAATCTCATCAAACAGTATCTTTAAATTTACAATATTCTAAAGCATCTTCATTAGGCATTCCATTGAATACATTTCAAGATTTACCAGTTTCACAATCAGGGTAGGAACTGTCTTATCATTAGGGATTTCATGTATTACACAGCCTTTCAAAGTTAGTCAGATATTCAGCAATATCATCCTCTTCACTGTATGCAGGACATAAGTGTTCCCATTTGTGGATTTTTGGAGTGATGGGAGTCGTCGGTGTCGAGGACCTCTCGTTCTGCTTCTCTAGCAGGTCCAACTGGTGTTTTCTCTCTTTCTTTTTATTCTCTACCTCTCCCTCTTTCTTCTCTTTCTCTCTCTTACCAGCTGGATCTTCAGAGGTATTTTCTGCAGTTTCAAGGCTGAGAACCTGATCATGGATCTTTGAGGGGGTCGACAAGCATGTGGACAAGGGGGATCCAGTCAATATAGTGTACTTAGATTTTCAGAAAGCCTTTGACAAGGTCCCTCTCCAAAGCCTCTGAAGCAAGTAAGCTGCCTTGGGATAAGGTTGCCGATGCCTGGACTAGATGATCATAAAGGTCCGTTCTGACCTTAGTCTATGAGACTAAAGTCCTGAGTCGCTAGGTAGATAGTGGGGAGTGGGATCCCTGGAAGGAGGTTTTAGAGTGGAACCCCTTCTCTTCATCCCCCCCACCCTTCAAAAAAATCCCACTCAACATGCCCTGCTCCTCCATGCCACCCTTCCTTGCAATACCACACTCCCTGCTTCACCCACTCCATAAAACCATCCGTTATCTGGCCCTGCTTCCCCCACAACACCTCCAATGTACCTCACTTTCCCTTTCCTATTCCAGCTCCCCAGTAGAGGCACTCCTCCACTCCCACCTGAGCTGAGAAGGACCAGAGCTCTGAGGAACAGCATCAAACGTGACATCCCTTAGTGGGGTTTTCTTATTCCATCAGATCCTCAGACATTGTTGAGCAGCTGCCAACTGAAGAGTCCTCTGCTCTCTCCCTACTCTTTGGGAGAGGAGAGCAGAACAAGGGACCTACAGTTGCTAAAGAACCGTCTCTTCCTCCGTTAGCCTCTGCTTCCTGTTCCACAGCAGAGCCTGTATACTGCTGCAGCAGGACAGGGAGCCAGCATCAGAGGTGATGCTGAACATACCCTGTAAAATGGTATGTGGAAGGCCTCTGCCCATCCCCACCTGCTCCTTTGTGACACTGGCTAAGTACGTGCACTGAGAGACATTGCCTCAGATGCTTCCCACCAAGTCTTAGACTCATCCCTTCCTTATTCCAACCTCTCCATGTCCCCCTCCCAGAACCCTTCCCTATCTTAACTCCAACACTTCTCAGCTTCACCCTCCAGGTGCCAACCCAGCACACAGCATAGGCAAGCCTCTCCTCCCTTCCTGCCCTGCCACTCCTGATAACCTTAGTACTTCTGCACTGCCAACCCCTCACCATAGGTACGCCCTAATCCTCCCTCCATTCTCTGCAACCCAAGTCTCCCCTCATCAGGCCCCACTCCTTCCCTTCCCTGCTCTGTCCCACCACACAAACCTCCTTGAGTGGGGTCCCACTTACCATTCACAACTCCTCCTTTTGGTGGCCCTTATTCCCTGCTCCACTGCCTCAGGAACCCTGCAACTCCCCTATGCCTTCCCCATTGAACCCCCAGCTGTCCATTATCTACTCTGCCTGCCCCAAGCTACCCTCTCTCAATGGGCCCTTCCTCTCTCTCTGTCACAGCCAGACCCCAGAGCCCCCTCCTTAGCAAAATTCTGGTTGTTTCCATACTTCCCTTCTCCACCCCCTCAGATGCCCTGCACCTCCTCTGTGCTCTGCTTCACCAACCCGCACCTGCCCTTTATCTGTCCTGCTCTCGCAAAGCTCCTCTCCTCTCAGTGGGCCCTGCTCCCCACTCTGGCATCACCAGACCTGCTCCCTGTCCCCACCCGGGCTGAGGAGCAGAAGCAGAGCCCCCTGCAGCAGTGCCGAGCCCGGCAGCCTCCCCCGTCCCCAGCTCCACACGGACACTGGCCGTGCACCGGCCTCAGCTGCTTCTTGCCCAGCACCAGCCCCTCCCCCGCAGGCTCCATCTGCCACCTAGCTCCAGCCTCTTTCCCAACTAGTGCCCTGAGCCCCACCCGCTCCTAGTTCTAGCCATGCCCCCTACCCCTAGTCCCACCCACACTGGAGTTGAGCCCTGGGCCCATCTCTGTCTGTCCAATGTGGTTGTACCCTGGAGGCTGCTGTGTGGGAGAAGCAAGTGACCGCGCTGACCACCTGAGCCAGTAAGTCCGGCTCACAGGGGTTGGCTTCCAGTTCCTGACCCCATGTGAGTCTCTGGGTGGGTTTGTGCCCCTGAGGACCTGCTCCTGAGCTGAAGGCCATGGTAGCAGTAGGTGCTGCAGAGCAGGGTCTGCCTGGGAGAACTCACTTAACAGCTAAGCCTGGCTCCTACTGGTTTAAATTGGATTAATGGTGTGTGTGTGTGTGTGTGTGTGTGTGTGTCTCTCTCTCTCTCTCTCACACACACACACACACACACACACACACACACACACACACACACACACACACACACACACCCCATGTCCCTCTCTTTTCTCTCCACCACGCCACCAAGAGTCCTACATTTTTCCATCCCTCCTTTCTTCCCATTTGTCCCTATATTGAGTCTCCAACATATCAATGGAGTTCCCCTGAATTCTTGGTATCCCTTTTCTCCCTATACTTCCTGTCCACGTCTGCTTTCTGCCACTGGTACCCCCTTGCAGTTGAACATGGTGTTAGCACAATTCTACCTCAGTTTCCTCTTTGTTCAACCAATCACCCATGTCTTGCAGTTCTTCACTATGACTCCAGCCCTTGAGCTGGATTGTTAATAGTCTCTCCCTACAGAGTAAAGAGCCTGGTCAGTCAGGAGACTGGTAACACTCTGGGAGGCTCAACAGCCTCTAGCTTCTTGAGGTTGAATCCCCTTAGTTCTTCAGGTTTTACTAACCTCTCTGCTGGGGATGGTAGGGCCAGGCACATGGATGGCTTCCCACCAGTCTGTTGCTGAAAGCTCCTGCTCTCAGGGGTACTTCAGACTTTCCAACAACCGCCCCTCCCAGTTAATCTGCAGACCTTTTCTCTCCCCAACTGTTGCAGGCTCACCAATCACCCCCAACTGAAGAGGCAGCTCATCTCCCTGTTAATCCTTTAGTGGCTGGGACAGCATAGGGGCTCTGCAGCCCATGATGCTTCCACACCAGGCCTTTCTGCTCCTCTCCGCCATTTCCATCACAGTGCCTTCTGCCCTGCCCCTAGCAACAAGCTCTGGGTCAGAACCTGCCCACTCCACTCCCTGCGTTCCACTGGGAGAGTTCAAGTGAATTGAATGAAGGAGGTTAGTGCTGAATCTCCCTTAGAACCTGCATGTTTGGTGCCACAAGGGGGCCTTTCTGTAGCTCCCAACAGGCACAGCTCTCTAATTCTGGGAGCCTGCTGTGCTGTTGTGCCTCATCCTATGTGTGGGAAAGTACAGCGGCAACACCGCTGAAAAGCTACAGTTACAGGTAAGTAACCTGTCCTTTTGCCAGTCCTGAAAGGAGGTGAGGAGAAATAGGGGTCTAAAAAGTTAAAACTGAGAACCAATTATGCCCAAAAAGGCCTAAGACACAAGCCAGATCATGATTTCTCAGATGTTTAGGATTTTCTACTTTACTGTGTATCTTCCTCTAAGAAGAGCTTACTAAAAGCACATAGGATATCAGCATAGTCCTTTATATTGTTTTATTTGCTGTATGGTTTTTGCCTTGTAAATAGCATAAATAAATGCTTTAACACATAACATTTTGACTGCTTCACATTTAAGAATTTAGCCACTTGTGACCTTCTGCTTCCATCATCCCTTATCTCCCATTAAAGGGCAATCAGACCCTCAAACACTCTTCTATGCTTGAGGAGCAACAGTAGACAATGTATCTCACTGCACCTATATTCCTGGTTGCACATAGCCTCCGTGGGTAAAAAACCCACTTCTTCAGCTGCATGGAGTGAAAATTACAGATGCAGGCATTATTATACTGACACATGAAGAGAAGGGAGCTACCTCACAAGTGGAAAACCAGTGTTGACAGGGCTAATAAATCAGGGTGGATGTAGTCCACTCCCAATAATTGATGAGGAGATGTCAATTCAAGGAGAGGTAAAGTTGCTTTTGTAGTGATCCAGCCACTCCCAGTCCCTATTCAAGCCCAAATTATCAGGATTTATCAGGATTTATCTTTTGAGAGCCAAAATAATTTCAGCTTAAAGACAGATGAAGCATGTTATTATTTGAAGGGCTTGAGAGCAACCATTTAATATTTTGGCCTCTCTACTCCATACCAGAAGCAGTCTAATCCTCCATCCTTCTTGAGATAGAGACCTCCTGTGTCTTCATACCAGTACCATCAAAGGGCTGATATATAAGAAGAGGCCTCACTTCCAAAAATAAAAGAGAGGGCCTTCTTCATCTACTGGTACTACCTACTCTCCATCAGGTGAAAGGCTACAGGTTTGAAGCTGTGGCCGAGAGTCGAGGACCAGCTTGAGAAAATCTATAACCCTACTTCTCTCCTTTTAACAATTGTCTTTCTGTGTGTGTGTGTGTGTGTGTGTGTGTGTGTGTGTGTGTGTGTGTGTGTGTGTGTGTGTGTGTGTGTGTGTGTGTGTGTGTGTGTGTGTGTGTGTGTGATTTCAACCAATCAGTATATGTTAGAATTTATCTGGCAAGGATATTCAGTTCAATTCCAGCCTATACCAACTCTGCATTCCACCTCCCTATTCCTCAGGTAACATCTGTAGCATGGATGGGGAACCTTAGAATCATAGAATCTCAGGGTTGGAAGGAACCTCAGGAGGTCATCTAGTCCAACCCCCTGCTCAAAGCAGGACCAAACCCAACTAAATCATCCCAGCCAGGGCTTTGTCAAGCCTCACCTTAAAAACCTCTAAGGAAGGAGATTCCACCACCTCCCTAGGTAACCCATTCCAGTGCTTCACCACCCTACTAGTGAAAAAGTTTTTCCTAATATCCAACCTAAACCTCCCCCTCTGCAACTTGAGACCATTACTCCTTGTTCTGTCATCTTCTACCACTGAGAACAGTCTAGATCCATCCTCTTTGGAACCCCCTTTCAGGTAGTTGAAAGCAGCTATCAAATCCCCCCTCATTCTTCTCTTCTGCAGGCTAAACAATCCCAGTTCCCTCAGCCTCTCCTCATAAGTCATGTGCTCCAGCCCCCTAATCATTTTTGTTGCCCTCCGCTGGACTCTTTCCAATTTATCCACATCCTTCTTGTAGTGTGGGGCCCAAAACTGGACACAGTACTCCAAATGAGGCCTCACCAGTGCCAAATAGAGGGGAATAATCACGTCCCTAGATCTGCTGGAAATGCCCCTACTTATACAGCCCAAAATGCCTTTAGCCTTCTTGGCAACAAGGGAACACTGTTGACTCATATTCAGCTTTTCGTCCACCGTAACCCCTAGGTCCTTTTCTGCAGAACCGCTGCCCAGCCATTCGGTCCCTAGTCTATAGCAGTGCATGGGATTCTTCCATCCTAAGTGCAGGACTCTGCACTTGTCCTTGTTGAACCTCATCATATTTCTTTTGGCCCAATCCTCTAATTTGTCTAGGTCCCTCTGTATCCTATCCCCACCCTCCAGCGTATCAACCACTCCTCCCAGTTTAGTGTCATCTGCAAACTTGCTAAGGGTGCAGTCCACACCATCCTCCAGATCGTTGATGAAGATATTGAACAAAACCGGCCCCAGCACCGACCTTATTTTCTATCATTGGCCCTTTAGCCACAGAAAAAAATAAATCACACAAGTAAAAAGCAGACCCGGGTTCCCCTACCAGCCACTAGGAAAGTGGAGACTACAGAGTGATGTGGCTGGAATGGCAAGTCATGAAGAGGGAATAACCCGAGTCACAGAAAGAAAGAGGAGCCACAGTGCAAGCAATTGATGGAAGGGGGTGCCAGATGGGGCAAGAATTAATTCCCTGACCTAGCCACGAGGAGGAATATTTGCTCTGAATAGGACTCCTTCACATGCAGAAATGTTAGAATTGCACAATATGATCAAATAAGAGAGCTGATGGCACTTCCCATTGCATAGAGATGAAATTGCATCATGCTCTACATACTGCATTTCAAGTTCCTCACATTCTTTCCCCCTCATTCTGAAGTATGCAGTATAATGTAATTTATAGACTCTACACTAGGAAAATAACTTCTGACATGTATGAATCTCTTAAATTGAGACAATAAAACAATGTTCAATTCAACCTGGTGAAATGTAGAGAGGAAAGGATTAAGAATTATGTTTCAGTTTTATCTTTCTTTGGTGTATTTACTGGAAGTTTTAGTGCTGGAAATGCGTCCATTACTAAGCAAGATGTTAGTCAATAGGCAGCTCTTATGAGCAGCTGAATATACAAGTTAATTACTGTTATGCATGTTATGAGTTGATATTTCAATCTGATCAAATGTTTTATAATGATTTATGAGCAACCTTTTAACTTCTTTCCACTGCATCATGGATAAAAAAACCCATCATTAGACTTTTAAAATATTTTAATGGTAAACAGAGTTTAAAATTACATTACATATTATGGGGAAAGCCTAGCCCTGCTATACCACAATTACGTCTCTAATACACTTTAGTCGGGTCAGGTTCACAGGTAAGTGTACAAAAGAAGGAAAGAACAATCTCACTTCATCTCCCAGGTTGGGTTCCAAGAGCTGCCATTTAGAAAAAGAAAAAGTTCTTTCCACTTATAAACTGGACAATTTTGATCCAGAATCACTGAGAGATAATAAACACAATGCACCATGATACCCTTTTTATAAAGTCAAGGTTCACAGTTCAGCTGTTTTAAGGCACTAGTACACACAACACTTTCACTGTAGCAGATTTTGCAATGCATGTGCAGTAGTGCCCCCAGGTCAGATTCGGGCTACATTCAGATTTCCATGAGCAGGAAAACTTGAAACCAAACTGAAAAATTATAAACAAATTACTGTACTATTTTTCCCTTTCAGCATACAGAGGAAAGTTAGTATGTTCAAAAATACATGACAGAACAAGGAGTAATGGTCTCAAGTTGCAGTAGGGGAGGTTTAGGTTGGATATTAGGAAAAACTTTTTCACTAGGAGGATAGTGTAGCATGGAATGGGTTACCTAGGGACGTAGTGGAATCTCCTTCCTTAGGGGTTTTTAAGGTCAGGCTTGACAAAGCCCTGGCTGGGATGATTTAGATGGGGTTGGTCCTGCTTTGAGCAGGGGGGTGGTCTAGATGACCTCCTGAAGTTCCTTCCAACCCTGATATTCTATGATTCTATATTACTAGCATGAAAATCACCCCAATGCAGAGGAAGCCATATCAAGCCATTTAAACCCTTCTTAACCCCTCTACGGGGGGCTGATGTCCCCCCCTTCCCCGCCTCGGTGCTGGACCTGCTGCTGGCTGCTTCCGGGGCTCAGCGTGGTGTTAGAACAGGTAGGAACTGGTCTGCGTTAGCCGCGCAGCACTGCCAACGGGACTTTTAATGCCCCAGTCAGCGGTGCTGACCAGAGCTGCCGTGAACCAGTGCGTTACATTCCACAACCCAGTACTGGGTCACGACCTGCAGTTTGACAGCCACTGATTTAAGCCCTACTTAACCCCTTTACAGGGGGTTGATGTGATGTATAGGTTCCGTGTGAAACTTCTGTGTTGGAGCTAATTTTCCCCCATGAGATTACAGTTTTTTAGAAGGAGGAAAGATCTTCAGAAAAACAATCTTTTTTACTGCACATTTTACTTCCTTGTTTCGCAAAGTATAAATGAGCGGATTTAACAAAGGAGTTAAAATAGCAAAAATAACATTGCTCATTACATGGATATCAATAGGCATGTCTGTTCTGTAGGAAATATATGCCACGGCAATGGATGAATAGTAAGTGCCAACCACAATCAAATGGGAAGTGCAAGTAGAAAATGCCTTACTGCGGCCTACTTTAGAGTTGATCTTTAATATGGAGATAATGATGTGAACATATGATAGGGTGACAAGCATAAGCGGCACGACTGAAACAGTCATGGCAATGGAAAACCCCAAGAAAGTCTGAAAAGAGGCACTGAAATCTGAACAAGCTGCTTGCACAACTGCCAAGTGATCACAAAAGCAATGGTAAACTGTGGTTGTTTCACCAAATGTTAACTGAGAGGTCTGAAAGATGACAGGTATTGGTATTAACAATGCAGTTACCCAGGCACATGCTGCCAGTTGAATGTATACTCTCCTTGTCATTTTCACTGGGTAATGCAAAGGATTACAAATTGCTACATAACGATCATAAGACATGACTACAAGAAGCAGCGATTCAGTCACTGTTAGACCATGAAAAGAATACATCTGCAGAAAGCAAACATGAAAAGAAATAGTTTTGGCATTGACTAGAAACATTGTCAACATTTTGGGAACGGTAGTAGTTGTAAACAGTATATCTAAGACAGAGAGATTAGTTAGGAAAAAGTACATGGGTTTGTGAAGTGTTTGATCGACCACAACTACAGCTATAATAATGATATTACCAATTAGTATTAGCAGGTAGAATAACAAAAATACAAGGAAAAGAGGGATCTGGAAATCTTGAAGTGCAGGAAATCCAATGAGATAAAAGTCTTTAGCAGAAGAATTGCTGTTGCAGTTGTTCATATTCTGATTGTTGAAAACATCTAGAATGAAAAACACAATTAGGAAACCATCCTAGTTATTACAAGAAAGATTGTAGGGTCATGAATGATGTGTGTTTTGCTGAAGATCTTTGTAGGTAAAATAACATATTGGATATATTCTTGTAGCTAAGTCCCCGTCATGCAATTTGAGTTAACTTTCAATGCCTTCTATCCCATAGGATGTATATATAAAGCCACCGGAGAGGGAATGAGATGGTTTAAGTACTATGTCGATGATAATGAACAATACATCTGTTTCATTGGATCTTGATGATGTAGTTACTCAACTTTACATCTGGCCAAGTGTGCTAGCTCAGGCTTTCTTTATTCAATTAAGACTCAGATGATGTTGGTGGATAGAGGAGTCAGTTGAAGGATGTGATGGAGATGTTATTTGATTTGTTAGCCAGATTATCAATTTAGTAGCCCTTATGGGCATATAGATATAAGCAGTCGTCTGGCCTGCTTTTTTCCATCTTTGTTGTGATAGGAGATTGGTTTATGGAAAATAGATCCTGTCAAACTAATTTTTTTAATAAGATTACAAGTTTGGTTAATAAAAGTAGTAGTGTTGACATTAGATACTTAGACTTCTGTAAGGCATATTACTTGGCACTACACAACATTTTGATTAACAATCTAGAATTATATAATTATAATTTGGCACACATTAAATGGATTAAAAACTATCTAATTTAGGTCTCAAAATGTAACTGTAAATGGAAAATCGCCATTGAGTGGCTCTGTTTCCAGTGAGGTCTCACAGGGGTTGGTTCTTGGTCCCATGCTATTTAACATCTTTATCAATAACCTGGAAGAAAATATATAATCACTGATAATTGACATATCCTCCATGAACTTACTCTGTCATATCCCTTCTTAGTCATCTTTTTTTAAAGATGTAAAGTCCCAGTCTTTTTAATCTCTCCTCATGCAGGAGTTCCATATCCTTAATCAGGGGTGCTAGAACAACTTGTATAGGGGGGATGCTGAGAGCCACTGAACGAAACTGCAAGCCCTGTATATGATGGAAACCACTTCGACCCAGAGGGTGCTGCCGCACCCCTAGTTCCAACACCTATGCCCTTAATCAGTTTTGTTGCCCTTCTCTGTACTTTTTCCAATTGTAATATATATATATTTTTGAGATGGTGTGACCAGAATTGCATACAATATTCAAGGTGTGGGCGTACCAGGGATTTATATTCTAGAATTACGATATTTTCTGTCTGCCTTTCTTTATGCTTCCTAATATTCTGTTAGTGTTTTTAACTGCTGCTGCACATTGAGCACGTTTTCAGAGAATTATCCACAATGACTCCAAGTTCTCTTTCTTGAGTGGTAGTAGCTAATTTAGATCCCATCATTTTGTATGTGTAGTTGGGCTTATGTTTTCCAATAGTTGCATTGATTTGAATTTATCAACAATACATTACATCTGCCATTGTATTGTACAGTCAACCAGTTGTGTGAGATCCATTTGTAACTCTTCACAGTCTGCTTTGGACTTAACTATCTTGAGTAGTTTTGTATTGTCTTCAAATTTTGCCACTTCACTGTTTATTTCTTTCTCCAGATCATTTATGAATATGTTGAACAGCACTATTCCCAGTACAGATGAGCGGGGGACACCACTATTTACATAGCTCCATTCTGAAAACTTACAATCTATTCCTACCCTTTGTTTCCTATCTTTTAACTAGTGACTTATCCAGGAGAGGACCTTCCCTCTTATCCTGTGACTGCTTATTTTGCTTAAGAGCTTTTGATGAGAGATCTTGTCAAAGGCTTTCAGAAAGTCCAATTACACTATATCTACAGGATCACCCTTATGGGCAGGCATCCTTTGTCCACATGTTTGTTGACCCCCTCTCAGAATTCTAATAGATTGGCAAGGCATGATTTCCCTTTACAAAAGCTGTGTTGACTCTTCCACAACAAATCATGTTCATCTATGTGTCTGATAATTCTGTTATTTACTATAGTTTCAACCAATTAGTCTCATGCTGAAGTTAGGCTTACTATTTAATTTATCAATTTCTTCCAAAACCTCCTCTATTCACACCTCAATCTAGGACAGTTCCTCAGATTTGTCACCCACACCTGAGCCATGTCTTTCTTGAGTGCTCCTTTAGCACTTTGATCGTCCTGTGGTCTCTTTCATTATTTGGCATGCTTCCTCCTTCTGATGTACTTAAAAAATGTTTTGCTATTAATTTTCGTGTCTTTAGTAGCTGCTCTTCAAATTCTTTTTGGCCTGCCTAATTATACTTTTAAACTTGACTTGCCAGAGTTTATGCTGTTTTCTATTTTTTTCAGTAGGATATAACTTCTAATTTTCAAGGGACGCCTTTTTGCCTCTAACCACTTCTTTTACTTTGTTGTTTCGTCATGGTGTCACTCTTTTGGTCCTCTTACTATGTGTTTTAATTTGGGGTATACATTTAAGTTGAGCCTCTATTATTATGTTTTTTTAAAGTTTCCATGCAGCTAACAAACATTTCACTTTTGGGACTGTACCTTTTAATTTCTGTTTAACTAGCTTCCTCATTTTTGTATAGTTCCCCTTTCTGAAGTTAAATGCTACTGTGGTGGGCTGCTTTGCTATCGTCGTCCTAGAAAGATGTTAAATTTAATTATATTGTGGTCTCTATTACCAGTTGGTTCAACTATATTCAATTCTTGGACCAGATCCTGTGCGCCACTTAGGGCTAAATCAAGAATTGCCTGTCCCCTTGTGGGTTCCAGGATTAGCTGATCCAAGAAGCAGTCATTTATGGTATCAAAAAACCTAATCTTTGCATCCTGTCCTGAAGTGACATGTACCCAGTCATTACTGGAATAGTTGAAATCCCCCATTATTATTGAGTTTTCTATTTGTATAGCCTTTCTAATCTATCTGAGCATTTCACAGTCACCATCACCATTCTGGTCAGGCGGTCAGTAGTATATTTCTACTGTTCTATTCTTATTATTCAAGCATGGAATTTCTATCCATAGAGATTTTATAGTATAGTTTGACTCATTTAAGATTTTTACTCTGTTTGACTCTGTGCTTTCTTTCACATGTAATGTCACTCCCCCATCATTATGACCTACTCTGTCATTCCTATATATTTTCTACCCTGCTATTACCATGTCCCATTGATTATCCTTGTTCCACCAAGTTTCTGTGATGCTCAGTTCTGCTATCCTTCGTACAGAAAACAACTATTGGAAGTATACTGTTCTAATCTCTTGAAACTGTCTTCAGACATGGTAATTCAAATGAAAAAAATTACATCTCTTGGTGCCTGTTAACATTAATTATATTAAAAAAAAAATTCTCCATGCTGGATACTATGAGAAAAAAATAAATAAAAATGAAGCATTCATCTGAAATTTATGGACATTTTAATATAATAATATAAAGTGCAACTCACTTGTGATTCCAGAGATTACAAGAGCTTTGTTTTTACTGGTGTTATTCTTAGTGATAGATGCAAGACTTCTGCAATAAAGGCTCTGGCAAATACATTGATTGAGGCTTTGCGTTTCTTTTGAAGGAACTTCATAGTCCTTTTCTCCACCTTCATGTCCCCAAAGATTAAATTAACATTGTTTTCTTATCTAAAATTAAGAGAGTCATGCACATGTAGTTATTTTCATGATAAACAATCCCAGCAGAGATTGGAACATCAATGCACTGCAGAGCTCATAAATTGTGTAAATTACATTGAAGATTTGCACAGTCAAGAAAATGAAAGCAAGGTGTTTGAAATACAGGGTGTGCAGCATGATACAACTTCATCAGTATGTGTCATTGTAGCCATTATTTTATATGTGAAAATTGGAATTTTGCCATTGGCTTCAATGGGAGATTGTTCGATCCAATTGTGTAATTCCAAACTTTCTCCATTACATGAAACAATTTTAGGCCACATTCATTTAAAACTTGCCAAACATCCAGGGAGTCAACTAATCATCAAAAAGTGTTTAT
The DNA here is from genome assembly GCA_033296515.1 of Macrochelys suwanniensis. Lineage (NCBI taxonomy): Eukaryota > Metazoa > Chordata > Testudines > Chelydridae > Macrochelys > Macrochelys suwanniensis. The sequence goes on from CM065775.1 coordinate 11,757,604, forward strand.
GTCCTAAGTTTCCTGGCAGTAGTGAGGATCTGAGGGATGGTCAGCAGGGACTCGGGATTTATTTTGTATCCTGGGTTATGCAGGAGGTCAGACAATATGATCAGTGGTCCCTTCTGGCCTTAGAATCTATAAATCTGTTAGAGAAGTGACAAGAACCCTGGGCATTGAAGAACATGCGTGACCACTGTAAAATGTAGTACTGCTTAAATGGTTTCATGCCTGGGAGGCCAGGGAAGTGACTACTGATAAATAACCCTCTTCTCCTCAATTCTCCAGAAATGTTTTGAGTAGAGAAGAGTCTGAGCTGCACCGGGAAGCACCAGTCTGTTCACCCTGGGAAGGGCCTGAAGATTTCCCCTGTCCCAAACTATTAGTTTCAACATTGGCATCTCCTTTTGGCTTTTTTTCTGCCAAATGATTTACTGTAGCAAGGATAAGTGCTCCACAGAACAGTTTTTTGGGGTGTCCAGAAATGTAAATTATGCTGTTACCCTCTGCCTCGGCATAAAAGGGCATAAAACTGAGTCACAACTCCCTGCCACCCCAGATTGTTAGCCAGCCCCACAGATTCCTCAAGACTCCACTGGACTCTAACTTGGCCTTGCAGGTAAACCCTTGGTGCACTTCAGTTTCCAAACTGTTCAGAAGCATCTCTGTGCTGCAGCCAGCCCTTGTCACTGGACACTTACAACAATTATCAAGTTCACTGTCTCTGAAGAGACAGCATACTCACCAACTTGCTCGATTTAACCAGGAATTCATACTCTGCATAGTGTAACAGCACTGAGATATACTTATGATAAACCAGTGTAGTTTATTAAAAGAACGAGATTAAGTAATACTGAACAAGAAAAATGGAGACAGAAATGATTGCAAACAAAAGTATAACACGCTTCTAAGTGACTAAAATTTAACTGGCTGCAATCCTTGACTAAGATTGCCTTAAAGCAATCTTACCTAAGGCAACCTTTCAGCATCACCCACTCGCATGGCAGGAGATCTTCCATTCAAAGAGCGTTGGCCTCTTTCTACTCATAGGCCACGTCTACACTACCTGCCGGATCAGCGGGTAGTGATCGATCTATCGGGGATCAATTTATTGCATCTGGTGTATAAATTGATCCCCGAGTGCTCTCCCCATTGACTCCGGAACTCCACCACCATGAGAGGTGGAAGAAGAGTTGACAGAGGAGCGGCAGTGGTTGACTTTGCCGCCATGAGGACGCATAGCTGAAGTTGCGTATCTTAGGTCGACACCTCCTCCCCACAAGTGTAGACCTGGCCTAAGTAATGGATAAGCAACATGTCTTTTTGTTTCTTCTTTATGTTCCCCAAAGTTTGTCTTTTTGTCACTAGAGTTGAGATGAACCACTAGGATTCAGCTTTCAGTTCTTTTCCTGCTGATTTAACATCCTCATTTTAATTTGTTCCTTCTGTTAACCTCTGATTCAAATGAACTTCCCATTGCCTCTAGCATCACCATGCTCAATTCAATTTACATTAGAGACAGGGAAATAACTGTCCTCCCTTTTGTCTGGAACAAAAGCTCTTTTTCCCATTGTTTGATCACAGACCTTAAAGCATAATATCTGTAAGTATCCATAATCCTTCATATAGCATTAATACACACATTGCACAGTTATATTAATGACCAGTGTGTCACCGCCTTTCATTGAATATCTCACCCGACATTCTTTATAGATTAATATCATGAGAGCAATGTGTTAGATGTAGTGAGTTTGTCAGGCTTGATAGGAGTTGCTGACACATAGGAACCCTCTAATGCATGTCTGTGTCACAAAGAATTTGTCAAATGTTGGTTGGTGTAGCAGATTGCAGACTCATCGGTGCGGTGCCTCCTGCTGGTTGTCTAGGAATTAGCTCTTTCCCAGCCTTGGAGTGTCCTTTGCTGGCCAGTGTCTTGTCTGCCTCAGGCCCCGTGTCCCTCATGGATCTCGGTGCCCATTTACCTCAAGGTTCTGCCCCAGCAGTACCCCCACTCTCTGGGTCTCTCCTCACAGGGGAACCCCCACTCCTCTATCCCCACCTTGCCTCAGTGGCTACTGCCAGTCATCATCTAGCCCCCTTTCACTGGGGCAGACTGCAGTCTGTATTGGCCACTCATCATTGGCAAGGGGTTAGGACCAGCTGCCTCTGCCTATTCCCAGGCTGCACCTCTATAGCCCCAGTACCCTTTTAGGCCGTCACCAAGGCCTGCAGCTTGGGGGTTTACCAGGCTGGAGGTCCCCAGCTCCTCTTGCCCTTCCCCAACACTACTCTACTTGAGGTACCTTCCTCTCAGGCAGAAAGCCCTTCCCACTCCAGGGCTAGAGTGAGACTCCTCCAGCTCCTGGTCCCACCGCCCTTTTATCCAGGCCAGCTGTGGCTTGATTAAGCCAACCACACCTGGGGCCCACTACCTCACCAACCTCCCTCAGCTGTTCTTAATCCCTTTTACCTTTGAGTGGGGCAGCCGCCCCATTACAGTTGGCTTTGTCATATGACAGCCAAAGCTGTTTGATAGGCTGTCCGCCAACCAAGCCCAGAGTCACTAAAGCAAATTGTTCGGGCATTGTCCTGAACCACCTTCAAGTGGAAGCTGTTAGGTGAATGTTAGAAAGGGCCTCCTTCTTGCTGCCCTTCCTGATAGCCAGACAGATTTTATGTAAAATATGCATTACCCATGTACAGTATAAAAACACTGTGCTACTGCCAGATTCAGATACAGCATTAACAATTATTAAGAAGTACCATATTTGTCACATACATATATAATGAAATAATAGAATTGCAAATAAATAATACTTACATCCATGCCAGCACATCTGTTCTTAGACCTATATTAACTGTCCTATAGTATGAGATGTAAGAATGATCAATGTAGTCCAGTGGTCCCCAAACTGGGGTTTGTGAACCCCTGGGGGTTCGCAAAATGTTACAGGGGCTTCTCGGGAAAAAATTTCCTAATGGTGGACAGAGCTATCCCTAGGGACCCCAGGCACAGGGCCAGCAGCCCCTGGACTTCCAAGAGTTAAGCAATCAAAGCAAGCATATCTATCACACTGAGGGGATTTGAACTTCAAGACTCCTTATAAGAAATAGAAAGGGAGGTGGATATTTTTTGCTGTTTTTAAAACTAAATAGGCAGCTAGTATTGTTTTTTAAATTATGAAGAACAAATTTAAGCTTTGTTGTAACGTGCGTTGTTTGCCTGAACTGCTCAAGACCTGAATGCTTGTGTAGGAGGAATTCTTTGAGTTGGCTTCTTAAATACCTTCATGCTGTTTCACATCTGATACTCTCTGATGAAACATAGGAGCTTTGTCTTATAACAGGCTTATTCAAAGTGATACAAGCTACGGAAATGAGATCTTGGAAGAGTGTTGCCATTTGCATAATGTAATAAAAATACTGTAATGATAAATAATAATAAATAGTGTGTAATAAGCATGTCATAAAAACAAATGTTATATTTCCAAGATCACTGCTTTTATAATTTATACTCAGGTAAAGGAGAAAATCCCTGGAAATATTCATTTTTAGGAGGGGGTTCGCGAGACTTGACATTTTAGTGAAAGGGGTTCACAGGTTGTTAAAGTTTGGGAACTACTGATGTAGTCTAATCTAGCTACATTGTTATAATATGCCCTGCTCAGTGTCCTGTTGTGTGTCTGTGTAGGAGCCTATGTTCTTACCTTCTGGCATATAAGAAGTCCTTTCCAACACTAAAAAGATTTCCCCATGTGTGGCTTCGTAGCTTCTGATGAAGATCCTGATGCCGTTTTTAGATAAGCGGCACAGTGGGATGAGCCTGAGATCTGTCTCTCATTATGCTCCGTTATATATGAGATAAAATCTAAATGTATATCTTGCATTTATAATACTTTCTTAATTTGCCAAAAATGTGGCTGAATTCTGTTCCAGTAATTTTTTCTCTTGGATGAAATATTGGTCTTAAAGCTAATGAAAAAATGTATCATTTATTATGGTAGCACATAGGAACCCCAGTCAGGGATCACTGTTACCAGCCTGCACAGTATCTAATGCAAAGAGAGTCGCTGCCCCAGAGGCCATCGAGTGTAGGTGTCAGGATGTAACAGGTTGAGAAGATAGATAAATGTACTGGGGATAGGAGGATGAGGTAACATAAAATGAACAGTGTTTACTAGAAAAATAGACATTTCAGCTAGCCAAACCACATCCAGATGGCTGCGATTTATAGCTCACAGCAAAGTTAGGTTTTAATAGATTTTAGGGAAGATAAGTGGTCAGCTTTACAGTCAGGATCCTGACAAGGGCAGTCAGGACCAAGGGTCAAAGCAGGGTCAAACCTGAGGCTGAGAGTAGCAGAGGAGTTTGTAGTCAAGTTCCAGGCCCTGGTCAATACCAAGCATCAGGGTCCAGGTGAGGAGGCGAGGTCCAAATCAAGCCGAGGTCAGAGCCAGGCGTTCAAGAGAACGGAGAAGGAATGGTCATGGCAACTGCAGGAGATCCATGCTGCTGCCTGAACATTTCCTGGACACCCATTGGTTTATATTGGGTGGAAAGCTAATCAGGAGCCATGAAATTGCTGCCTTGAGGTGGGACTTCCTGTTGTCTGTGTCCACAGTTGGACATGAGTAGTAGAGCACAATCTGGTTGTAGCTGCCACTGGTTGCTGGCTGGCAGCTCTGCAGGCTCATGTTCCAGACCTGTTGGGCCTTACACTAGTCCCTGCTCTAGAAGTGTCCTCCACAGGCTCAAGTTTGTCTGGACCAGCCATCTGGAAGGCTGCCACGAGGTCAAGGACATAGATTTGGGATGCTGGCTCCTAAGATTGCTCTTCTGGGCCATAGCCCTTCCTGTCTACATAGTACCAGTGGGAGCTGCATTTGATTTTTGAGTCCAGTATCTTATGGACGTTTTACTGTTCATGTTCTTGGACCCACACTGGACAGTGTGGTGGTTGGGCCTGGTGAGCAAAGGGGTTGTTGGTGTAGTGTCTTAGCAAGGATATGTGGGTCATTGGGTGGATTTTGAGGGATCTGGGTAATTGAAACCTCATAATCACTGGGTTGATTACCTGGCTGATGGAATGTGACCTGAGGTATCAGTAATCCAGTTTACAACAGTCCAGTCAGTGCAGAGCTGTTGGGCTGAGAGCCACATTTTTTGCTCGATGGTGAATGCTGGGCTTCCCAGCTCTGTGCTTGTAATCTTCCTTGGTCTTGTACAGATGTGCTTTGAGTTATTCTTGGATCTCATAGATCTGGCACACCCAGTTGGCACCTGCTGGATTGGTGGATATGATAGGTTGAGATGGGGATGGAAGTCACAGTTTGCTTAAAATGGACTTTGTTCAGTGGAGACTTAATCAGCATCATTATAAGCAAGCTCTGCTTGGGGCAGGAGGCTCCTGCAGTTGTCCTGGTGGAAATTCATGAAGCAGCACAGATATTGTACCAACACTTGATTCTCTTGTTCAGACTGACAGTCAGTTTGTGGGTGATAGATGGTGGATGTATAAGCACATACCCCGAGCAATCATAGGTTTTCACGCCAAAATTATGATACAAATCATGGTTACCAGTAGTGGCGACAGCTTCTTTGCCGCCCTAGGTGGCGCCTCTGGGATAAGTTGCTGCCGAAATGCCGCTGAGGTCCCCGGCAGCCAAAAAAGCTGCCGCTGAAATGCCTCTGGGGACCTCGGTGGTCGAAGAAGCTGCCGCCAAGGTCCCCGGCAGCATTTTGGCGGCAGCTTCTTTGGCTGCCGGGGACCTCGGCGGCATTTCGGCAGCAGCTTCTCCCAGAGGAAGAAAAACCGCCGCCCCCCGAATCCTGGCGCAATAGGCGACCACCTAGGGTCGCCTAGTGGTAGCGCCAGCCCTGGTGGTTACCAACAGGGCCGGCTTTGGCATTTTTGCCGCCCCAGGCAAAAAAGCCGCCGGCCGCCCCTCTCCGGCCAGGCGCCGGTGGGGAGGGCAGCATTCCCGTGGCCCTGGTCCCCCGGCCCGGGCACCAGCAGGGGGCGCGGCATGTCCGTGGCCCCGCTCCCCCAGCCGGGGCGGTGCCGCGCTTCCCGCTGCCCTGGTCGGGGTGCCGGTGGGAGGGCGGCTTCCCCGCGGCCCCACTGCCCCGGCTGGGGTGCTGGCAGGGAGGGCGGCTTCCCTGCTGCCCCGGGAGCGCCACCTGGGAGCGGGGCTGGCCCGCGGCTCCGCTGACCTGGCCGGGGCGCCGGCGGGGAGCGGGGCTCGCCCGCGGCCCGCTGCCCCTGCTGGGAAGAGTGGTTTTTTGGGGTGTTTTTTTAATTTAAAAAAAAAAAACCACACCTCAGCGCCGTCCCCCTCCAGGTGCCGCCCCAAGCATGTGGTTGGTCGGCTGGTGCCTGGAGCCGGCCCTGGTTACCAATCCATTGTGACTTGCTCTGGGAGTCCATGGAGATAGATGATGTGACTCACCAGGAGCTGGGCCATTTCTTCTTGGAGGGCAGGTGCATAATGGGGATGAAGTGGGTCATTTTTTGTCAATTGGTTGACTACCATGAGGACCACAGTGTGCCTCTTAGACATGGGGAGCTCGACTATAAGGCCCAGGGTAATGGCTACCCAGTGTCTGGATGGGGTCTCAGAAAGCATTAGGGTGCAGAGGGTTTTTGAGCACAGCCACAAGGAGGCGAGGCTAAAGACTATCTATTGCTCTCTCCCCACCCCACCCCAAGGGTCAGAGTCCCAGACTGTGTTTACTGTCTGCCCTAGCCAGGAGGCTTGGACTAAAGACTGCCTATTGCTCTGCCCTGCCCCAAAGGTCAGAGCCCCAGACTGTTTTCTGTCTGCCCCAGCCTGGAGGCTTGGGCGAAAGACCACTTGTTCCTCAGCCGGGGCCCTAGACTACTAATTAATGGTGGGTTTGTTGCCTGATGCAGAGAGGCAGAGTGGCCTTCCTCCGAGCCTGACAGGGACAATATGGAATTAGTTAAAAATAAAAAACAAAGTCTACCCAGCACAAGAGGGTACATTAAGAGTAGTTAAATTACTCACAACATGAACTTCCTTCCTTTAAGCCAAAGAGTTGTTATGCAATTTTTATTCAGGCAATACTCCTATTGATTTTGGTGCTTTGGATTTGGCCCTTTAAAAGGTTTGCTAAGTTGTTATATGTTCAGTGAACAACCCATTACTTTAAAAAATATATTGTTGTTTTCATGAAAAAGTGGATTCTCTGAGACTTGAAATGTGTGGATTTCTGCAGACTAGAGGGTGATCCCTGTGTGCTTGAGTTAACTACTGCATTTCTGTGTCTGATTAAATATGTAAAACAAAGTTTGTGTATCAATTTCTTTATTTGGCTTGTCAGAATTTTTTTGAAAGATAAAGGATATTTAGTAGCTTTATAGGTTTGGGGAAAAAATGCTAGTGAATGTAATGCTTGTGAAATGTACAAGATTGACAGGACTGGAGACTGAAGTCTTCTGTCCATGGTACCAGTACAGCATAGGGAGCAGGAGTGCAAGGTTCTTTCCCAGAGTCCCACCAATATTGTCTCAGTCCAGTTCTGGAGCGAGTACTAAGGTAATGTGTTACCTTGGAAGTTACTCTTTTATGCATTCCTATACTAATGGGGCTGTTACAGTCAGAGCTGTGCAAACTTCCTTGAACCAGGCTGTTTGCCTTAGGCCACCTCAAAGTGGTCGCAGAGCTTGTTTGTTGTGGTGCAAGATTCACATGGGTTCTGTGGAATCTTCCACTGTGGGCCCAATTCTGCCAGCCTTATGTTGATCAGTATCTTGTTCCAAGTAATTATGTTGGAGGGCAGTAAAACTGGACCCTTATATTTTGCTGTGTCATAATAGGAATTTCAAAACATAATTGAATAGAGACACTTGTCTGAGGCCACTTAGTAATAAACTGGCAGCACCAGAAGCTATGGGATATAGTTTTCCTGTGCTTAGACTCTACCTGCATTGCACAAATAAAGGCATCTGACATTTTGGAATGCACATTCATTCATTACCAAATTCAGCGAATAAAACACTTGCTGCTGGAAATCTCATTTCATGGCCACTGGATGTTGCTGTTGCACTCAGGAAATATCAGCTTGCTCTGAAATTCTGCCATGGAAACAAGGGAGAAAATGTCATTGTGGGGTAGTAATGAGGCATTTACTCCGGATTATAAACTATTTGATCTGTGCTCGTGTCTTGTCAGCTAGATTCTACACTTTAATTAAAACCAGATTTATTACAGCTACTGTACATGATCCTGGGATTATCTGGGCTCAATTCATTCTCAACAAATGATTGTGAAAATGTGCTAAAGAGTGACAATCACTTCCTCAGACCAGCAAATTTCTTAACCTCTTGTGTTCTGGGATGTATTGCACGCTCTAGGCCCAATCCTGCTTCTAGTTAAGGCATTTGGAGTTTTGCTGTTGACATCCATGGGAACAGGATCAAGTCTTTAAGGACTACAGTTTCAAAGCAGATTGCTACACTTGGAAGTTTCATTGTATGCCCTTGGTCGTGTATGTCCTTGAGGCCATACTAGTGGTGTTTTCATGTATATTCAGTTTGTGAACTTCATAAAGCTGTTTGAAGGGTGCATGTATTTGCTGGTTAATGTTATGAATTAGATTGTGATGACCCCAGGCAGAGGCTCAAAGACAGGAGAGTGCAAGGAGCCTTTACCTCTCAAACCCTGCAGAGGGACCAACATGTCTCTGCCTGCAATAGACTTTGAGCTCTATCCCACTGTTGCACAGCCAGCAGTGCAGCTCCACTAGTGGCAGTAAGTGGCGGCTCTCTAGCATAGACAGGGTCACTGGCATTGACTGCTGTTGTGGCCACCATCTTGGCTAAAATAGTTCTGAGTAGCATAGCTTCTGTGAGTGGGGCTGGGGAGCAAAGTCACTGTTCATGCTACCCCTGACGCTAACCTCCTCAAAGAATGTGGGGAGGCGGTCCCTCTCCCTTCCCTCATGCATACACCTGACCAGGCATGGAGAGGAGTGCACACTGTACCTCTTTGAAAGCTGTCAGAGCTGACACTGCATGTGTTCCTAGAGAGTCCCTGTTTGAATCAGCCAGAATTCCTCCGAAGGGTCCTGCAGCAGCATCTTCGCTCCGTACCTCTCTTTTGGTGCCTAATCCTGTGCCATTGAAGTCAGTGACAGCTAGCAAACAGGAGTGGCTAACAGGGGAGTTTTGCGAGGGAATTCTCCAGGTGAAGGAGGAGCGATTACATGATCCTTGGGATAAGTTTGTTGTCTGTAGTTTGTGTTTGTGGTCTGTTTGTTTGGGGGACTGTGTGCTGAGCCTAGCAGCCTGAAAGGCAAGGCTGAGAGCTTCTTAACAAGGCTTTGATCCCTAAGCCCTTTAGCATCCATCAACCCTTAACCAGGGGGCCAAAAATACCCCAATAAAAATCAACAACAACAACAACAAAGGAACAAACTTCAAGAGTAAAAATATAATGCAGGCAGAAGTCCAGCAACAGAGTGGAGGCTATCCAGTTTATTTCACCCAATGCATCATGCATGATTACTTGCCCTATGGGCAGGTGGCATATGTGTGCATTTGGAGCAAGGAGCTCCTGGCCCTCAGATACCATGTACTGGCTTTGGAGACCAGATAGGCTGAACTACAGGAGCTAAGGGAGACAGAGAGGTACATAAATGAGACTCTCCGGGACACAGTACAATGGTCCCACCAGTGGTCTGACAGACTCTGTGCTGTTGAGGAGGATGAAAGCAGAAGGAAATGATCCCGTAGTTGGGGCCCTCTTTCCAGATGATGTTGTGGCATCCTCTCGCACTGATGATACCTCTTTGGGGGTGGGAACTCCAGTTATTTGGAAGAGACAGGCATTAGTAATGGGCAATTTGATCATTAGAAACATAGCTGGGTTTGCGATGACTGGGAGAACCGCCTGGTGCCTGCCTGGTGCAAAGGTTGCAGATCTCTAGAAACATCTAGATAGACTTATGTGTAGTGCTGGGGAGGAGCCAGTGGTCGTGGTACGGGTAGGTACCAATGACACAGGAAAGGACAGGAGAAAGGTTCTGGAGGCCAAATTTAGGCTGCTAGGTAAGAGATTTAAGTCCAGGACCTCCATGGTAGCAGTCTCTGAAATGCTTCCAGTTCCACGTGCAGGGCCAGTTAGATAGGAAGAACTGCAGGGTCTCAATACGTGGATGAGACGATGGTGTAGGGAGGTGTGGGGGTTAGATTTATTAGGAACTGGCGAAACTATTGGGAAAGGGGGAGCCTATACAGGAAGGATGGGCCCCACCTAAACCAAAATGGAACCAGATTGCAGGCACTTAAAATTAAAAATACTGTAGAGCAGTTTTTAAACTAAGGGTTGGGGGAAAGCCAGCAGGTGCGGAGGGGCATGTAGTTCAGACAGACACATCTCTTAGGGGAGGATCTATTAATGGAGATTCTCTATGTCCTATAATGAGGAGAGGATGGAATATGATAAAATACAGGTAGGATCTGATGAGAAACAGTCAAATGAATAAAAGATCCATTCAATTACATCATGTTCTGGCAGACAGCTAAAAAGTTACAAGTTTTTAAAGTGCTTATATACAAATGCTAGAAGCCTAAATAATAAGATGGGTGAACTAGAGTGGCTCAAATTAAATGAGGATATTGATATAACAGGCAACACAGAAAATTGGTGAAATGAGGATAATCAATGGGACACAGTAATACCAGGGTACAAAATATGTCAGAAGGACAGAACAGGTTGTGATGGTGGGAGAGTGGCACTATATGTAAAAGAAAGCGTAGAATCAAATGATTTAAAAATCTTAAATGAACCAAACTGTATCATAGAATCTCCATGGATAGTAATTCCATGCTGTCAAGGTTCCCTCCCCCTCTGAACTCTAGGGTACAGATGTGGGGACCCGCATGAAAGACCCCCTAAGCTTATTTCTACCAGTTTAGGTTAAAACTCCCCAAGGTACAAAATCTCCCCTGCACCCTAAGAAAAGCTTCTCGCTGCCACCATCATGTGATTTAAACAAGAACCAGGGGAAAGGACCACTTGAAGTTCCCCTTTCCCCAAAATATCCCCTTTCCTGGGGACCTTGAGAATAATCTCCTAACCAATTGGTTACACAGTGATCCAAAACCCACCCCCAGGGTCTTAGAACAATGGAAAAACAGTCAGATTCTTAAAAGAAGGATTTTATTAAAACAAGAAAGGTAAAAATCATCTCTGTAAAATCAGGATGGTATATATTTTACAGGGTACTCAATTTCCTAACTCAGAGAGATCCCCCCCCCAGGCAAAACCTTCAAGTTACAGAAAAATGCAACAAAAACAGGAATACACGTTCCCTTCAGCACAGCTAATTTCCCAAGCTAAAGCAAACAGAAAAACCTAAGCATTATATAAATATTCACTAACTCCATAGAAGATGGATGGTTACTGCTTGATCTGTCTCCCACCAACAGAATCACACAGACAGAGAGAAACCCTTTTTCCCCCTCCTAAGATTTGAAAGTATCTTGTCCCCTTATTGGTCAGATGCCAGCCTGGTCAAGTGTCAGCCAGGTTACTAGAGTTTAACCCTTTACAGGTAAGAGGATTTTATAGTACTGCATCAGTTTCTTAACCCCTTCCCTTTATATTTATGACACATGCGCTCTAATAATAAGAATATAGCAGTAGGGTTATACCACCGACCACCTGACCAGGAACGTGTTAGTGACTGTGAAATGCTCAGGGAGAATAGAGAGGCTATTAAAATAAAACACTCAATAATAATGGGCAATTTCAAATATCCCCATATTGACTGGGTACATGTCACCTTAGGACTGGATGCAGAGATAAAGTTTCTTGGCACCTTAAATGACTGCTTCTTGGAGCAGCTAGTCCTGGACTCACAAGAGGAGAGGCAATTCTTGATTTAGTCCTAAATGGAGGAGAAGATCTGGTCCGAGAGGCTAATATAGCTGGACCGCATGGTAATAGTGACCATAATATAATTAAATTTAACATTCCTGTGGCAGGGAAAACACCACAGCAGCCCAACACTGTAGCATTTAATTTCAGAAAGGGGGACTATACAAAAATGAGGAAGTTAGCTGAACAGAAATTAAAAGGTACAGTGCCAAAAGTGAAATCCCTGCAAACCATAATAGAGGCTCAACTTAAATGTATACCCCAAATTAAAAAAACATAGTAAGAAAACCAAAAAAGTGCCACCATGGCACAAAACCACAAAATAAAAGAAACAGTGAGAGGCAAAAAGGCATCCTTTAAAAAGTGGAAGTTAAATCCTAGTGAGAAAAATAGAAAGGAGCACAATCTCTAGCAAATGAAGTGTAAAAATATAATTAGGAAGGCCAAAAAAGAATTTGAAGAACAGCTAGCCAGACTCAAAAAGTAATAGCAAAAATGTTTTAAGGACATCAGAAGCAGGAAGCATGCTAAACAACTAAAGGGGCCACTGGATGATCGACAGGCTAAAGGAGCACTCAAGGATGATAAGGCCATTGCGGCGAAACTAAATTAATTTTTTGAATCGGTCTTCATGGCTGAGGATGTGAGGGAGATTCCTAAACCTGAGCCATTCTTTTTAGGTGACAAATCTGAGGAACTGTGCCAGGTTGAGGTGTCCGTAGAGGAGGTTTTGGAACAAATTGATAAACTAAACAGTAATAAGTCACCAGGACCAGATGGTATTCACCCAAGATTTCTGAAGGGACTTAAATGTGAAATTGCAGAACTACTAACTGTAGTCTGTAACTTATCATTTAAATCAGCTTCTGATGGGAGGATAGCTAACGTGACGCCAATTTTTAAAAAGGGTTCCAGAGGTGATCCAGGCAATTACAGGCTGGTAACCCTGACTTCAGTACCAGGCAAACTGGTTGTAACTATAGTAAAGAACAAAATTTTCAGACACATAGATTAACATAAATTGTTAAGGAAGAGTCAACATGTTTTTGTAAAGAAAATTCATGCCTCACCAATCTACTAGAATTCTTTGAGGGGGTCAACAAGTATGTGGATAAGGGGGATCCAGTGGATACAGTGTACTTAGATTTTCAGAAAGTCTTTGAAAAGGTCCCTCAGCAAAGGCTCTTAAGCAAAGTAAGCTGTCATGGGATAAGAAGGAAGGTGCTCTCATGGATTGGTAACTGGTGACAAGATAGGAAATAAAGGGTAAGAATAAATGATCAGTTTTCAGAATGGAAAGAGGTAAATAGTGGTGTCCTCCAGAGGTCTCTACTGGGACCAGTCCTATTCAACATATCCATAAATGTTCTGGAAAAAGGGGTAAACAGTGAGGTGGCAAAATTTGCAGATGATAACTATCTTGAGAAGTTTTGTAAGTCCCAAGTAGACTGTGAAGAGCTACAAAAGGATCTCTCAAAACTGGGTAACTGGGCAACAAAATGGCAGATGAAATTCAATGTTGATAAATGCAAAGTAATGCACACTGGAAAACATAATCCCAATTATACATATAAAATGATGAGGTCTAAATTAGCTTTTACCACTCAGGAAAGAGATCTTGGAGTCATTGTGGATACTTCTCTGAAAACATCCACTCAATGTACAGCGGCAGTCAAAAAAGCAAATAGAATGTTGGAAATCATTAAGAAAGGTAGAGGTAATAAGACAGAAAATATCAAGTTGCCTCTATAGAAATCCATGGTATGCCCACATCTTGAATGCTGCATGCAGATGTGGTTGCCCCATTTCAAAAAAGAATTGGAAAAGGTTCAGAAAAGGGCAACCAAAATAATTAGGGGAATGAAACGGCTTCCATATGAGAAGAGATTATTAAGACGGACTTTTCAGCTTGGAAAAGACTACTAATGGGCGACATGACAGAGGTGTATAAAATCATGACTGGTGTGGAGAAAGTAAATAAGGAAGTGTTATTTACTCCTTCTCATAACACAAAAACTAGGGGTCACCAAATGAAATGAATAGGCAGCAGGTTTAAAACTAACAAAAGGAAGTATTTCTTCACACAACATACAGTCAATCTGTGGAACTCCTTGCCAGAGGATGTTGTGAAGGCCAAGACTATAACAGGGTTCAAAAAAGAACCGGATAAATTCATGGAGGATAGGTCCATCAATGGCTATTAGCCAAGATGGACAGGGATGGTGTCCCTAGCCTCTGTTTGCCAGAAGCTGGAATCGGTGACAGGGAATGGATCACTTGATGATTACCTGTTCTGTTCATTCCCTCTGGGGCACCTGGTATTGGCTACTGTCGGAAGACAGGATACAGGGCTAGATGGACCTTTGGTCCTTCCCAGTATGGCTTTTCTTATGTTCATATGAGAGTGGCATCCTTGATTTCAATGCCTGCAGGATCAAGCCCACAATGCAGACTGTATCTTTCTTGATAGCTGACATAGAAATTGTACATTATTACCCACTACCTTTGGTCATGTTCAGTGATCTTCATCAATAAGAAAGATCTCTTTCCAACTACTTCCACACCTTCCTTCTTCCCTTCACCTCCAAACACATCAGACAAGCTATCTTTCTCCATTATCTCAAGTTCCTCTCCTCCAGCTCCTTCCTGGGTCACCTCCAATCTGACTGCCGTCCACTACACTCCATTAAAACTACTCTCACCAAGGTTTGAAATAACCTCTTTCTCCTGACCAGATCTCAAGGCCTGTACTCCATCTTCATCCTCCTAGATCTTTCAGCTGCTTATGAGACTGTTCATCAGTCCCTCCTTCTTGATATCTTGTCCTCCCTTGGCTTTTGTGACACAGTTCTCCCCTGGTGCTCCTCTTATTTCTGTGGTCACTTCTTCAGCATCTCCTTTGGCACCACAGGGAAATCCACAGCAGGAAAAATATTAGGGCTTTCTGCTTCCTTTCTGTGCCTATGGCACAGAGATAACAGGGTCAGGCCAGAAAATCTGGCCCAACACTGGGAGAGGTATGTTGGGAGAAGAATGTCACTGAGCTATAGCACTTATTGCTAATGGTCAGTAAATGTATACAGTTGAAACAGGGACAGTATAGACACATCGCTAACCTATACAGATATTTTAAATCAGGATTTGCTGAAGCAATTTGATGTTCAAGTTCTTCATTCTGTTTAAATGGATGTGGCCTATTTCTCAGCAGAGCGCCTGTCTTTTACGTGGAAAAAAAACCTACCGTAAACATTTCATAATTGGAACGTTTCATTTCAAAACATGTTTATTTTGATAGATTAATTTTTACACTTGGGTGGTTCACCAGTAAAAAACACTGCAAATTGGTCTCTGAGGTTGCCACTCTTGTGTGTTTCTCCACAGTAATTAATACCCAGGGACAGTGATCCGTGTTTGTACTATTACTACTGGATTGTGTTATTGGATTATCACTGTGATATACATTGACCCTCAATGAGGCCTGAGCCACAATTTAAATTGACGATCAGTTAATTGTATTTTGGCCATTGGGGGACACATGGAGGAATACGTTGTTGGTTTTAAACCACTGCCGTGGTAGGAAACTGTGGGAGGTTCTGCCACAGTGGGGTGTGGCTGGAGGCATTCAGCCTGCATAGGATACTGGCAGGCAGATTATCTCTGGGGGAAATAGGGAAAGCACATGGGCAAGTAGTAATTGGTAAACCCTTTAGAAAGATACATCATGTGCTTCTCTCTGCAACAGTCCTCATGGGTGTGAGGCCAGGCTGTGCCTCTACCCTTTATGGCTAGCACAGATGGTGACACTAATATTCTTGCCACTTGCTTCTTCAGTGAAATACACAGCATGAGTTAAGATTCACCTTTTATAAATGCCTTATTAAACATCAAGCACCCACACTCTTTCCATTGACTGCAAGGGATTTCTAGTCAGGCCTTTGCTGCCAAAATGGCTGGTGATCTCAAGTTGTGTATTGTGGACTGGTAATTATTAAGAATTAAACTGAGACCACCAACCTCACTTTCCTTGTGATCCAGAGTACAATTTGAATGCAGCTATGCAGAGGTGAAGGACTAGAAAAATAGTAATGTATAATTATAATAGGAAACCTGTATTCTGTTCCTTCCCTTGATATTAGCCAAAATCCCAGGAAGCTATGGGTTCTATTCCTAGCTCTGCCAATCACTTGCTGTGTGATTTTTGGTAAATAAATATCATGCATATTTTTCAAAACATTCAGTGCGCACACATAAATCAGAGATTTACACTTATGGTATGTCTACACTGCAGTTAAAAACCCACAGCTGGCCTGTGACAGCTGACTCACGTTGGTGGGGTGGGCGCTAAGGTGATGTTTAATTGTAGCATAGACATTCGGGTTCAGGCTTCAACCCAAGCTCTGGGACCCTCCTGCCTCATAGGGTCCTGGAGCCCAGGCTCCAGCCTGAGTCTGAACATCTATGCCACAATTAAACAGCCCCTTAGCATAAGCTCTGTGAGCCCAAGTCAGCCGGTATGAGCCAGCTGAGGGTTTTTAATTGCAGTGTAGACATACCCTTGTACACACTTACCATATCTACATGCAAAATCCCCACTTAGCTTTACACATCAGTCAGGAATGTGGAAAAGTGCACACCTACCTGTCTGTACCTAGATGTTTGAAAATCTGGGGTGTAATCTCTGTGCTCTTTCTCCATCTGTAAATCATGACCCACTTCTTAAAAGGGTTTTGAAAACCTTGGATGAAAGGTACAATAATAGGTACAAAGTATTAAGGCATTAACTTTTCTCAATATTATTCAATATAAAAGACTGATGTCACCGTTTAAGGATAAATGCTACAGTAAATTTAGAGATGTTTTATTTTTGTTAGTCTTTTTCTAAATTAGATGTTGATTTAGAGAACCTGATTTTCTGGGCAGTGTGAATAACTAAATATTACTATGAAAAATATGAGATTAATAGTGTTTGAATAATGACTCCCATCTTGTCCATGATAAAATGGCTGTTTCTCACTATACAAGTTAATATTAAAACTTCAGACTTTCCAGGTTCTAGGACAACACCAGTTTCTAATTTAAAGTATAAAATATTTTAGATGCTTTGGTTATCTTATTTTAGTCAAACTACTGTGATCAGTTCTTTGTAACATCTCTTCTCAGTTACAAATCATATAGAAATTAATGAACACATGAGTTATGAATGAGCAGAGTAATTTGATTAATAAATTGTACATGAATAATTTTTAGCTTTATAAAAATTACATCAGACATCTTAATTTTTGGATTATTTCTGTATGACACACTGGTTACTAAAATAAGCACAAAGAGGGAGTGGAAATGAGGTCTATGGCAGGGTGAGGATTAATTCTTCCTTACCCTCAAACAGCTGGCAGATTCTGATCTCTTGGTATAAGTGCCAGTGCTAACTCACCCAGTGAAAATTCTGGGAAAGATGCACCAAATACCTGGAAGAACAGCTTGTTTTATGCTTGCATTTAGTTACCACTGTAGATATATGACCTATAAATTGGCTCCAGGTGATTTGTCCCAAGTTAACTTGCGCTTTGTCTACACTTAGGAAGGTTACCTGTCAGTAGCGTAGGCAGGTCTGGAGCACAGGGGGAGTGGCGCTATAAAAAGGCGCCTCCCCGCTTCCCCTGTACTCACCTGCCAGTGCTTTAAAGGGCCCGGGGCTCCAGCCGCTGCGGAGCCCCAGGCCCTTTAAAGCGCCGCCGGAGCTCCAGCAACACTTTAAAAGGCCCGCAGCTCCCCGCAGTGGAAGGAGCCGCGGGCCTTTTAAAGTGCCCCCCCCCCCAACCCCGGCTCTGGCAGCGGGGCTCGGGCGGCGCTTTTTAAGGTGCCGCTTCTCCTCACAGGGGGAGCAGCCGCTCTCCCTGCTCCCCCTCTGGCTACGCTACTGTTACCTGTTGCTGATGACTAGTCGTAGCCATTGGTGTAACTTGAGCAGGGGCTGAAAACAATTTAACAGCAAATTAAGCCTTATTATAAATTAAATTAAGTTTAGGGCAGTGTTATTGTAGCCATGTTGGTCCCAGGACATTAGAGAGATGAGGTAGGTGAGGTAATATCTTTTATTGGACCAACTTCTGTTGTGAGAGAGACAAGCTTTAGAGTAGCAGTTCTCAACCTGTGGCCCAATTAGCACACAGCTGCACCCCCAGGTTTTAGGCTGCCTGGCCCTGCTGCTCAGCTCTGCGCAGCGGAACTTGGTGTCCGGGTCCCAGCTTCCTGGCCCCGTGCGGTGGGGTCTGGGTCCCGGCTGCCCAACTCTGCATGGCGCGATGCAGGGGCCAGCCCCACACCGCAGGGTCTGGCTAACGGCCCACGCTGTGGGGTGCAGGGTTTGGCTATCCAGCCTGCGCTGTGGGATGCGGGGTCTGGCTCCGTTCCAGGCCCCGCTCTGTGGAGGGGTCTCTGGGTGGAGGGTGCTGGGCATAGGGGACTGTGAGGGGCTTGGAGGGGCACTGTGGTTCTCGACCTATAGCACATGTAACACATTGTGGGCCGCATATATGGCCCCAAATGATAAATTGGTTGAGAACCACTCCTTTAGAGCTACACGAAGCTCTTCTTTTTCTAACATGGTGTTGCGCTGTGTTTGGGCCTTTCTAGACTTGCAGTTAAGCTGTTTTCAACATCAGTTCAGCCACATCTATTGTGGAGACCCATTGTCCGCAACAGGTACATTTCCTAATGTAAATTAAGCTCCGGACTGGAGTATTTATACAATGATCTGGTTAATAATTTAATGCATCAGCAATTGTTTCTCATGTGTGCATATATAGGCGAAAAGAGGCCTATGCAATTAACGGGTAATGACATAGGAAAGGTGGAGCTCATAAGAAGATCCTCTCATCTAGGGCAGAGTTTATCAATCCGTGGGTCGGGACCCAAAACTGGGTCACCGGAATGTTTCAAAGGATTGTGTGGCAGTTCCTGTGGCTCTTGTCCCACAGGCTGGCTGGGCTCACCTCTCTGCTCCATGCACTGTGACCTCTGGGGTCCCAGCACCACTCAGGTTTGGCCCAGCCGTCGTGATGATGGGAATCTGGGTAGGCCAAATTTCAGTGAGAGATATTCCACCCCCAAATTTGGCACAGCTGGTAACCTGCACCCCTGGTTTTATCCTGGCTCTGAGAGGAGAGTGGGGATAGTTACCTGCTCTTGTAAAACCTGAATTTGTTCCCCCAGTGTATGCTGCTTTTGTGTTCATGCCAAATGGATTGTAGGAGCGCACTTATTTGCTGCAATTAACTGTTTTGGGGCATTTTTGTGTGCAGGTTTTTTACAGCTGTTTTAAATGTTTTATTTTGGTTTTGTGCTTGCTATTTTTGGATTGCTTGCCACCCTGTGAAGCAAGTGGGAATATTCCAGGACTCTCTAACTTTTCCTGATTTTTGTAAACTTTTTTTTTTTGTTTTTGTTACTTGCCCTGCCAATTTTGTGGTGTGTTGTTTTAACCATTTAACAGACAAGGTTATAGTTTGCAATATTTTACATTTTAAGACTACAGTTTTTGCCCTAGCCTTATAGATTTTATTTTTTTTATTTTGTTTACTATATTTTTAAATGCATATGCCCCCCCACCCCTTTGTTGGCATTCCAGTGGGTTTAAATTTTATTTAACTTTGTGGGAATTTGCAGGGAGGAAATAAGGGAGTTCCCTAGCTTGTGATTTTCAGTCATGCTGGATCACAATTCCTACAGAGGACAGCTCACTTACTTACCTGATCAGTAGTCGGGGATCACCAATGAGGTCAGATGTTGGCTGTGTGTGTGTGCCCTCCCTGTGTGCTGTCCCAGGTCTGCGCAGACAGCTGTCACAGCAGACCTCAAGCGAACCGCAGTGACCAATGAAGCACGAGTACTAGTATCCCACAAACTCTATCAGACCACTAATATATGTATGCCCATAACGATGGACCAGCTCAGTGAACGGCAGGATTTTCTGTTCCTCCCTAGGCTAGACAGAGACACTCCCTTTGAGGCTCCATTTTATACATCGATACAAACAAGTTATGTACTGCTGCTCTGATGTAGTTAGTTGACACCCTCTGACATAGCCGGTTATCACCCAGCGTGGTCTCCATGCGTGTGATCTTTAGGGAACGTGTTGGTATCGAGGTGTTCTGATACCACCCTTCTGGAATATGTTTGCATAAGTGCTCTGTGCCTAGCACCTCTTAAGAATGTGTGTTTTTGCAATATCAGCCCCGCTCTTGCAGATTCTGTGAGCAGGGCCTGCCTTTAGCTCACATCCCGATTTTGCTTTGTATCAGCAAAGTTTTGACCGCAACTTTAGCCCACGCCTCAGGCCTCATACCAGGCCTCTAATGTAAGGGCTTGTGTCTCAGGCTTTCTTCCTACTACAGTTAGCTATAGCTTCAGTTCAAATACAGCACTGGGTTGGTTCAGATTAAAAATAAAACAAGTTTTTCAAGAAAATGAGATACGATTTTAAATGAGTTCAAGCATAAAGGGTAGAAGTAGAAATAGTTAAAAGCAAATAAAAGTGAAAAACGCTTTCTAGTGGCTAAGAATTAACATAACAAGCTACAGCCTTTGTTCAAGGTAGTTTCCTTACAAATATACCTTCTCGCAATATGTCTGCCAACCCCTCTGATCTGGAGCTCCCACAATGTCCAAAGTACTCCATTCTTTTGTCGTCTTAGGTGAAAAATCACTTTAGGTTCTTTGCCCCCCTCTTTAATAGTCCAGTGAAACTTTGATATGGATTCTGCAGAAGATTACCCCCCAAATTAAAGTTTATTCAAGCTGTGAGGAAGGAGACATGGAGTCTGCTGGGGAAGGCAGTACCATGCTGATTTATTCCCCTGCTGGTGTTTGCTCAAATGCAAAGTGATATGTTTCCTGCAATCTCCTCCCTCTGCCATGATGCTGAGTGGTTATCTCTTCCCCTTGTTGACTTGATGATTCTATTTACGTTTTATCTAAATTGCATACCCCCTGTTTCTTAATGTGCCTTGTAAATACCTTCAAAGTAGCAGAACCACATTCCTTTGACAGCGGTGGGGTAAATTCAGCCCTGTCTGGCAGATGCACTTTAAGAACATAATTCCCAACAGATTTCTAATTTTGAATTTGTCCTGCAAACATACCCTACACAGTAATATTAATGATCAGTATGTTATTAGCCTGCTGCAAAATCCTACCTCAGCGCCTCAACGTGATGCAGCGGTGACCCTGGCTGTCTGACAGCTATGGTAGCGGGGCGTATGCCCTGGTAGGTTTTACCATGCTACAAAGGTGTCGGACTATCCAATCCAGGGAGGAGGGTTGCTCTCTCAGAGGAAAGAGCGCTTTTCCTTCTCCTTAGAGGTTGAAGGCCAGCTAAGCTTGAGGAGGTACGCGTGCCTGCCCACCTAGCCAGTGGGATGGCTTGAAGTTAACGGCTAAAACAACACGAGTAAATGCACGTTCTGCGGTGGCAGAGCAGAAATTGAGCGACAAGAGGTTGCTAAAAAATGTCAGGTGCTAGGCCAACATGGAAAAGGACAATCCTCGCTGTGTGTACTTACAATTGTAGGTCACTGGCAAAGGAGGAAACTTTAAACCATCTGATGGAGGAGAAGAAAATGATAAAATGCGATATTCTCGGTGTCTGCGAAACCCAACGAAAGAAGGAGTTGGAAGTCAACTGGAAGGATGGAAGTGCCGTGAGGCTCGGAAAAGGAGATGGCGCTAGAAATGTTGGAGGAGTTGGATTTATCATCAATAAAGATTGGTCTTCGAAAGTCATATGCCAGCTAACATCATCACGTATCGGTGTGCTGCATCTTCAGATGGAGTCAAAAGCTACCCTCAAGGTCATCCAGGCCTACGCTCCCACAAGTGCAAGTGAGGACGAAGAAGTGGAAGAATTCTACCGAGAGCTTGAAAGAGCTCTCACGCAAAAGTCCACTTACACTGTCACGATGGGAGATTTCAATGCCAAGGTCGGGCGAGGGAAAGCTGGCGAAAAGTTCATAGGGAGATACGACAGCGGCGAAAGGAATGAAAGAGGAGAGAGGCTGGTAGCGATGGCAGAAATGAAAGAACTGTACGTGGCAAACACCTGGTACAAAAAGAAGATCTCAAGAAGGTGGACATTGATCGCGCCAAACGCAAAGAGTAAGAATGAAATCGACTATATTTTAGTCAATAAAAGGCGCATCGTTCAAGACGTCTCTGTGGTGCAGCCATTCAACACTGGCAGTGACCATCGCCTGCTTAGAGCAAAGTTGATTTTCAACGAAGCGGTGGAAAAGGCGTTACAGATGGCAAACAGGAAACAGCAGCCAAAGACATTCGATGAAGCAAAACTGAAAAAAGCGATTTCTGGGTTTGACTGGAGCCAGATGGAAAAGTGTGATGAGGACTATAGTATCTTTGCTGACAAGTTGAGATGTTGCATAAAAGCAGCTGAAATTAAAAAGCTGAAGAAGGCGAAGGGAAGAATCTCGATTGAAACAAAAAGCTTGTTGGAGAAGCGGAGAAACATGAAAAGGAGCTCGGATAACAACCTCGAGTACTCCATTCTGTGCAAGCTTATACGGCGAAAACTGAAGGATGACTTCGAGAACTTCCGGAAAGAAAAGCTCCTTAAAACAGCTGAATCACGCAAGAGCCTCAGGACATGCAAGCGGGAATTGACGCAGTATAGACTGAGCGTAACAGCATTGAAGAACAAGGATGGAGAGACAGTAATCGACAGAGCAGGGATAGAGGAGGTCTGCAAGGACTTCTATACAGAACTGTTCAAATCAAGAATCAACGCCCCCCTCCCAACCCTCGAAGAGTCAGAAGAACGCTTCCCCCCAATAATCGTCAGCGAAGTCCAAAGCGCACTACACCAGATGAAGGGAAAAGCTCCAGGCAAAGATGGAATAACGTCAGAAATGATTTATGCAGGAGGCGAAAAACTTTGGAAGGCCCTCGCTTTAAGATTCAGTTGATATCTTGAAGAAGTAAAAATACCATCAAGCTGGAAGGAGTCGAATACCATCTTGCTGCACAAGAAGGGTGATCGAGAAAATCTTAAGAACTACCGCCCTATATGCCTGCTCTCTCACATCTACGAGCTCTTCACAAAGGTGATAACGAATCGACTTTCGCAGAGTCTGGATGAACAACAGCCGAGAGAGCAGGCAGGGTTTTGAAGAAATTTCAGTACAATCAACTATATATTTACCCTTAGCCAGCTCCTAGAAAGAGCGAGGGAATACAAACTCCCGCTGTGCATTGCTTTTGTCGACTATGAAAAGGCCTTCGATAGCGTTGAGTTTAACACAATATTAAAGGCTCTTGCAGAGCAGGGCATTAACACGCAGTACATTAGTTTGTTGAAGGAAGCGAATACTGGATGTACAACAGACATTACTCTCCTTGAAACTCCCCTCCGCATCCCAATCGAGAAAGGCGTAAAGCAAGGAGATACAATTTCACCGAAACTATTCACCGCCTGCCTCGAAATGGTTATGAACAAGATCAATTGGAGGAGCGGTGTCAACATAAACGGAGAGAGATTATCTCATCTCAGATTTTCAGATGACATTGTACTAATTGCCGAAAGCACCAACCAACTGCAGAGCATGCCATGAAGACTCGACAAGAAAAGTAGTCAGGTCGGCCTGAAAATGAACCGCTGCAAAACGAAATATATGCGATCAGACGTCTTACGAAAAGCCCGAATAACGGTAACAGGAGAAGATATCGAAGAAGTGGAACAGTACATATATTTGGGCCAAGAAGTTAATATGCGCCAAGACCTGAACGGAGAACTCTCGCGAAGGATTCGGGCAGGATGGTGTGCGTTTAATTCCATCAAGGACGTCCTCAAAGGAAAAATTGACAAGACCACACGTAAAAATATTTTCAATTCAGCAGTGCTGCCAGCCATGCTGTATGGCAGTGAAACGTGGGCACTGACGAAGAGAGAAGAGCAACGGCTGTTGGTAGCTGAAAGGGCAATGGAATGAGCTATGTTGGGAATCTCCCTTCTGGATCGTATACCAAATGAAATCATCAGAGAACGCAGCGGTGTGAAAGATATTGTCGTGGAAAGCAGACATAACAAGATGCGATGGGCAGGCCACACAGCACGGCTCATGGATAACAGGTGGACCGCAATCATTGCTGAGTGGTACCCGCGAGAACAGAAAAGACCCCCCGGTCGGCCTCCAAGAAGATGGGAAGATTACATCGTTAAACGTTTCGGACGAACGTGGAGAAGAAAGGCAAGAGTGCGAGAAGAATGGCAGATGTGTTGTGATCGGCGCAGTCTTAACGACAGCTGAAGTCCGATCGATCCAGGTGATTCCAGGTGATGTTGTTAGCTTTCTATTGATATCTTACAGGACACCTTTTAGATACAGGTTATGACATTAGTGTGTTGAGATACACTCAACTAGTCAGGCCAGCTGAAATTCACTACCAAATACCAGTAAGCCCCTTTCTCTCTTTCATTGGGATGCTGTTAGGGCCACATCTGTACATTACAAGATCTCTGGAGTTCTCAGTTTAGTGATGGGCCATGTATGAGAGATCTCATATGTACTGCATACACAGTATGTCTCATCAGATCAATGTCACAGTCTAAGAATGTATTCAGCAAACAATGAAAAATAGGGATCACAGCATATGGGGCACTGGGGAGACAAGGGTATTATAACTCTCTCAGTGTTCTATCTTGATGTCTCCCACTTCCTCTGCTGTGTGAGCACCACCAACCGAATCATCAACCCCTCTTCCTGCAGCACATGGAGAACCTTGGAGATTTCTCATGCATGTAATAACCTAGCTGGATGCTACCTACTATGCAGTGCTGACAGGATCACAGCACGAAGATTTGTTCAGGAAGGGTGTGATGAGCATGAATACCTCTTCCAGATGTATCTGGAAGACACTTTACTTGTGCATTTCAAGCTAAGCTCAGCACTTCTGATAACTGGCCAAGTTGTCTGATAATAGGACTGTAACTGTGCGGCATGGAGATCAGAAGCAGAATGGGCCATTGCCCAGCCTAGCTTTTCATCTTAGGTTAATTAGTCACATATTGTGCTGTTCTTTGAAGATGTAAATTCCTAAATAGTGACGTGTTCAGTGTTATTGTCTCTGCAGATCTGGCTTCACAACTTGGTTTAGGCTGTAGAAGCTGAAGAGCACTTGAAAGTCAAGATAAAATAAAGTCTTAACAAAACTTTTCAGAAGGTTAATTTTACTATATTAGAAGCCCTAGATCAACAGCTTTCTTCCCAAAGGAAGGACATTCTAGTTTTATTAGTATTAGTTAGGCACTATGTACACCACAACTTTTAGCAGAGTTTGTAAGCAGTTAGTGGCATGGTTGGCTATAAACCATTTCATTGCTGGGCTTAGCAAAAGGAGGGGTGGGGAGAATCAACATTCAGATCACTGTGATAGCTGAGGAAAGGATAACTTTTTTTCAATGTTATTTTAATTTCACTTAAAATGTTGTGACAATTGAATCAAGATAAAAAGCTCTTCTAAGAAGCAGGAACTCCTTCAATTGTTAATTATCCTGTGGCAGTGCACTTTGAACTCTACTGTGCAGTCTAGCTGAATAACTACTTACTTTCCAGTCAGCGTCTCTATTTAGGGAGAAACACTCTCCCCTGCTCCCAATAGTGCTATTGATATTCAGGTCATTAAAAGCAATTAAGGGCACTTATAACCCTGTACTGACAGGTTGGCTATGGAGAGCAGTAACAGGCTACAGGACCTTTCATCTGTGGATTTGAATTTAGATCGGGTTGTTAGTGCTGACTTGGCTCCTATCTGATGGCTTTTCACAGTATCATATATAAAATGATTTGTTTGTCATTGTCCAGTTCCTGTGGAACAAGTGTCTGCAACCCAAGGACCACCATCATAACTGGCAATGAAAACTGAACTAATGGTTCCACCAACTAGAGTAGAGTCTCGAGAGTAAGGTTGAAATTCATTTAAAGGATGGTGTGAGAAAGCTCTCAGAAGTGCTGTCTACTTCCTGGATTAAGGAAGGACCTTGTTCTCCAAAGGCTGTCAAATCAGGATCTTTCAAAAGAAAGAAAGAGAAAAGAGTAATGTTTTTCTCACTTTCTTCTCTTTCTATGCTTGTTTAAATTTTAGCCATTTAGCTTTATTTGTCAATTAAAATATAGCATTTGCATAATGATCTATTTAACAAAGATCTTCTAATTAAGACATAACAGTTAAAGCTAATGATGGGGAAAACTCTGGAGCAGATCTTGGAGATATGACTCATAGCTAGCTTAGTCCGACTCACACATGTATTCAGTATATGACAGCCTCTGCCCATAAATTACAGCTTTCTAATACACTAAATCATCATCAGCAACTTTGATTTTCCAAGACTGAAAGCATCTTACTGGTTAAATATTGTCCATAGAAAAAACAAATCCAAATGAATTCCCTGGCCTTTGTGCAGAATTATCCAAGAGCAGAACTGAGCTAGGCTGTATTTTTTTCTCTTTCTACTCCTCTCACAGTGTTCACCTAATGTGGGCCTCCTCTCTGTCACTTCACAGATATTTGCTACTGATGCCACAAGAGTCTTCCTCACTGCAGTTTCTGTTTTCCTGTACCTCTCCATTGCACTGACTTTGTGAGATTTTAAATTTCATTTGAATATATACCTTTAGGTTTCTCTCTCTCTCTCTCTCTCTGCTATTAAAATATTTTAGGATACAGTTTGTACGCAATATACAATACAATATTTGTACTCCCTCCTGTATGTCCCTTTTCTTTAAGATGGGAAGTCTAGACTGTGGGTAAGGCATAGGAAAGGGAATCAGGAGATCAGTGTGTTTTCTTTCTGGTTCATAGGTTTCTGTTTTATTAATTCAGATCTAAATGACAGTCATGTAGAAATACATGTGGACTCTGTGCGTTGATATGTTTGTCAGTGAAACATTCCTTTCATAGAGCAGAGTTTGCTCAAGCCACAAAATTTAGATCCAGATTTCAAAACACCTGCAAAATGCCAGATTTCAAAACACCCAATGCAAGAGGGAAAGGGGCTTACTGGTATCTGGTAGTGAATTTCAACTGGCCTGACTAGTTGAGTGTACCTCAACACACTAACCTGTATCTAAAAGGTGTCCCGTAAGATATGAATAGAAAACGAATAACATACTGATCATTAATATTTGAGAGTGGAGCTAGGGCTTGGGGCTGGTCCATTATATATAGGCTTGTAAGGATAGATTTTTTTATGGGTAAATGCTGCAAAATTAAGATCCCAATTCTGGTGTCCCATCTCTGATTGCAAATGGAAGTTGTTTACACTATTTGCTAATTGAAACACTTGGGCATACATGAGTTTTATACACAGATCTGGGAATTAGTTCTTTGGATAACTGAAAATAAAGTTCAAATAGAACATATGGTCCACTGTTAAATATATCGTCATATAATGTAACCCACACACCTCCTGGGTGTGGTGTTCTGTCCCGTCTAGTGGCACCGAGATCACTTAGATAGGGTGATAAAATGAGTCTGCTCTACAGCCTTAGCTAACAGCCAGTTGGCTTTTAGCTCATGCAGTAGAGGCTCATGCACTAAGCTTCAGGGGCCCCAGGTTCAATCCTGCCCACCGACAACTGGGGTCTGTCAGTGTTACAATAACACATTTTGGTGATGTGCTGACATACTGTTCTTGTGAAACAAGTGGAAATTTTCAAACCTCATTAAATCCCTGGTAAGTTTAGCCGATATGCATTGTTTGCTTCTGTGATATTAGTATGGGCTTAAGTTTTCAAAGCGCACCCTTATGTTCATTGTGTCTTTTAGGATTGGGAGAGGATAATCCTCTCCTCACATATGTTTGTAAAAGATACACTCCAAGCTCTTGCATTTTTGTATTGAAGAGTACACTTACTGAAGCATTGGAAAGTGAAAGAATCTGACAGGGAAGTTACTGGTAGAAAATAAATGGGATCCCACAGCATGGTACTACATCTGCAGTCTCTCTTCAAACTCTACATAATTCTTGGAAAGAGATAATAGCAAAAGGGAAATTAGAGTTGAGAGAGGCACCCCCAACCCTCCACCCTAGGCAATGGTGGGATCGTTCTCTGCCAGATAGTGCTTTCTAGATTGTGAGCATCACAATTCAGGACAATTGCAGATGTATTCCCCCTCTATGGTCCCTTGAGGACACCTAGTCTAGGCTCCCGGCTCCTTAGTAGTCATCTCTCTTGGGCTGAGCCCCACATCTCTCTCACTCCTGACCACAGTTTTTTTCAGGCTGCACAGTTCCCTGCCTACAGTGTGATATCCCCAGCAAGCCAGACTGCCTAAATAATCCAGCATCTGTGCTTTGCTTTCTTTCAAAAGGTTATGAACAGCTATAATTGCCAACAGTCACAAGTTACCACAAACAACTCTTTATAAGCAAGCATATTTATTCTTAAGGTGAAAGCATTACAGAGAAAACCTATAAAATGAATACAAGAACCTATGTGTATGCTAAAAAGCTTACCAGGTCACCCCAGCTCTAACCTTGGACTCTGATACGTGATCAGTCTTTCAAAACTCACAACTGGGTTTTCCCCATGGTTACAAGCTCATTACTGACTCAGATTCAGAACGAGAGCCACCATGTATAGCTTAGTCTTTCCTTTATACAGCTTGGGCCTTTGATTTTGGCCTCACGTAACAGGTGATCAGCAGACAATGGCCCCCTCCTCAGGGCATAACTTCAAAAGGTTTTGGATAAATGGAAGTGGGGAATTTGATCAGTCTTGAAACCAGTAGGTTT
Organism: Macrochelys suwanniensis; assembly: GCA_033296515.1. NCBI lineage: Eukaryota > Metazoa > Chordata > Testudines > Chelydridae > Macrochelys > Macrochelys suwanniensis. The sequence continues at coordinate 11,786,302 of CM065775.1, forward strand.
TTTTCCCCCACTGCTCCCCGTGGAAGGTTGTTCCAGAACTTCAGTCCTCCGATGGTTAGAAACCTTTGTCTAATTTCAAGCCTAAACATGTTGATGGACAGTTTATATCTATATGTTCATGTGCCAACAATGACGTTTAACTTAAATAACTCCTCTCAATCATAGCTCCCTCAATCTTCATTTGGTTAGGCTAAACAAGCCAAGCTCCTTGAGTCTCCTCTCATAAGGCAGGTTTTCCATTCCTCAGATCATCCTAGTAGCCCTTCTCTGCACCAGTTCCTGTTTGGATTAATCTTTCTTAAACTTGGGAAACAGAATTGCACACAGCATTCCAGATGAGGTCTCACCAGGGCCTTGTATCATGGTAATAACACTTCTCCACCTCTTGGAAATATTGCTCCTGATGCATCCTAGGACTGCATTAGCCCTTTTTCATGGTTGCATCACATTGACAGCTAATAGTTATCCTGTGATCAACCAATACACTCAGATCTTTCTCCTTCTCTGTTGCTTCCAACTGATCAATCCCCAGGTTATAGCAAAAATTCTTGCTGTTAGTCCCTAAATTCATGACCTTGTACTTTGCACCATTAAATTTCATCCCATTTCTATAACTCCAGTTTTCAAGGTCATGCAGCTCTTCTTGTATGCTATTCTGATCCTCCTCCGTATTGTGAATACCTCCCAAATTTGTGTCATCTGCAAATTTTATTAGCACACTCCTACTTTTTGTGCCAAGGTTAATAATGAAAATGTTAAATAAGATTGGTCCCAAGACCGATCCCTGAGGAACTCCACTAGTAACCTTCCTCAAGAATGACAGTTCACTTTTCAGTATGATCCGTTGTAATCTCCCCCTTAATCAGTTCCTTATCCACCTTTCAATTTTCAGATTAATCCCCATCTTCTCCAATTTAACTAATAATTTCCCATGTGGAACTGTATCCAATGCCTTACTGAAATCCAGATAGATTAGATCTACTGCATTTCATTTAGCTAAAAAAAACCCAGTTATCTTCTCAAAAAGATTAGGCTGTTGTGGTATGATCTACCTTTTGTAACACCATATTGTATTTTATCCCAATTACCATTTACCTCTATGGCCTTGACTACTTTCTCTTTTTTCTTTCAAAATTTGTTCCAAAACCTTCCATAGAACTGAGGTCAGACTAACTGGCCTATAGTTTCCTGGAACACTTTTTTCTTTCCTTTCTTAAAAATGGGTACTATATTAGCAATTCTCCAGTCATAGGGTACGACCCCTGAGTTTACAGATTCATTAAAAATCATTGCTAGTGTACTTGCCAGTTCCTTTAATATTCTTGGATGGAAGTTATCCAGGTCCCAGATTTGGTCCTATTATGCTGTTTGAGTTTGACTTCCACTTTGGATGTGGTCATTTCTACTTCTGTATCCTAATTTTCATTGTCCGCCCTGCTACTATTCTTAAAATCCTCATTACCCTCATTAAAAATTTAGGCATAGTATTCCAGTAGGTGTTGGGTCATGCCTAGATTATCTTTAATCTCCATCCCATCCTCAGGAATTAATTCAGGGAAGTCCAGTGAGATGTATTACACAGGAGGTCAGACTAGATTATCACTTTGGCTTTATAATCTCTTCTGAAACAATGGTGCTTCCACCACTTCTTTTGGAAGACTCAACACGAGAAAACTCCCTATTTCATCACACTGTTATGAAATAAATATGAATACTTTTTATTAAAAGCATTTCATGTCCATAAACATTAAGTTAAAGCTCTCAAGACTCAGGTATTTCAAACTTCCCACATTCATCAGTCTTTATTAGCTCCCTTAGGCTAATTTTAAACATTAGAGATTTTTAAAAAGGAATTATTTCTTTGATGTCAATGGAAGTAACTCATGGTATGTAAAATCAATCACACACACACACACACACACACACACACACCCCTTTGCAGGATCAAGGCCTGCTGTATTGGTCACAGAAGGTCACTGATATAAACAGCTGCAGAAATGAACCTTTGTCCCTAGGTGGCAGCATTGGTGAAGGAATAAAGCGCCAGACTGCCGGCCTTCACTATGCTTCCTCCCTTGGGGATTCGGCTTACTGTCAAAGTAGGACACTTCACTCAACCACGTATTTGCACTTTTTACCAACTCTGTTACCCTCTCTCTTCTCAAGTATTGTTTCTAAATTATTAAGACTATTTGTTATAAACAACAGCATGCTGGGCACTGTACAAAACAATGGACCCTGCTCCAAGGAACTTACAGTCAGACAGCATGATTCTAAATAGGTCATGGCATTCATCATCGCTGTAGCCTCTGAGGAGTAAATGAGTGGCCAAGGTTACATATCAGGATGGTGGCACAGCCAGAAATCTCCTCAGTTCCAGTCTACTGTCTTAACTACAAGGTCAGGCTTTTCTTTCTGGATGAAAGGCGGTGGGAGTTAAAGGACCCTCAGCAACACCCAGGAGGCACTCAGCAACTCACTATTCAGCCTAATATATCAACCAGGTACCGAGCCTTTGCAACTCCCTTTGACTTTGGATTTGTCCCGCAGAAAGTAAAAGTTGAATTATTCCATGCGGGGCTCATACTGAGGTCAATGGGAGCCATACATGCAAACATCCCAGAGTAGTATTTGGTCCTAACGATGTAATCATTTTTTCTTGGTTCAGAATGGTAAGTATACAATTCCTTGAAAATGTATCTGACTGCAAACTCGCATGTGTTGGAAAGGTAACATCAAACTGTGTGTTGTAATATTTCTGTATAAAACAGTTCATATGTAATGAGGCTACAGACAAGATAGCTTTCTGCAAAACTTGCAAGAGGGGTTTGAACAGTAGATTGGAAGCATAATATAGCCAGGGCCCAAACCATCTAGGGCTTTATAGATCAAAACCCACATCTTAAACTTCACTCTGAGACATTTCCTTGTCCTTAATAAGAATAAAGGACTAGTGTTTCATTGTCTTCGTTTTTCTAGAATTTAGAAACCAAAGTCCTTGAAGCAGTGGAATGTATGGTGTTTAATGATAAGCCCAAAGTGAGACAGGCAGTCAGGTGGTCTGGTACCCAATAAAAGCCCAAATAGAAAGAAAAGTGGATCTAGCCCCTCCTCCCCCTAACGTAATCTTTAGGTACGGCTGGATCTGGATTGGTGTCTGTGACTATGTCTATGAGTCTAATCCCAAACCCAAACAGCCCTCAACTTTAGGAAAGTTCACACTTTGTATCCAAATCTAGATCCTGAGCCAAACTCTGTGAATGGGACCCATCTCTAATCACAGCAGAAAATCTATGTGCTCACAATTTGAGAGACCTCACTCTCCTCCACCCCCTCAGCATCTCTACTATCACAGGGTTTTTTTAACCTGATTAGATATTTCTAAGTTCAAAAAGCACAAAAAATCTTCTCATGAGGTCATGGACAAGAATTCCAACAGCAGGTGCAGCAATGGCAATAGGGCAACCAGCCACACATGTGTACTGTGGACTCCTTAAAAATATACGTGGAAGAAGCAGTGTGCCAACAGGTTTTGATGTCCTAGAATGAAAGACAGGCAACTCGGGGTGTCTAGTGAACTGCATTGAGAAAATGTCTCTGAGATCATCCACAGAGATCCTCATTTTATGCTAAAAGGAGGCAGAGACAAATAAAAGCCTCTTGAATACATTCATATCGAAAAGGGGATGGTTTGGATTTTGCAGAATCAAAACTAGGGCTTGCTGAACTGTGGGTCTTATTTTACCTGACCCACCGAATCTGGGGATTTGATAACAAGGTTCTGACTTTGACCCATTTCAAAACTACAACCAATATTTTAAGTCTGTAGCTTCCAAAGTACCTGGGCCCCAGTTGTTCCAAACTAGGGTAACCAGAGAGCAAGTGTGAAAAATCAGGACAGGGGGTGGGGGTAATAGGAGCCTATATAAGAAAAAGACCCAAACATCGGGACTGTCCCTATAAAATCGGGACATCTGGTCACCCTATTCCAAACAGAAATAAAAATTATGCACCAGGAAAAGACAAGCAGAAAAAGCAGCACGTACTGTGTATCTGATCTCTTCCCCTCTCCCAAGGAACCTAATTAGCACAGTGCATAACAAATCAGGGTCAACTACTGCTCAGATTGCCATTGTCTGGTGACATTTGCACCCAGTTTAGCAGAAGAGACTAGGACAAGCATCCATATGTTTGGGTGCTTATCTGAACCAAATCTCCAAACCTGTCAAAGGTCACCTCAACTTTGTCTCAGGACCAGAATACATAGGGCCATGCTCAATCCTGGTGTAAGCAGGTGCAGCCCCTTGGGGCTAAATTCACCACTGACATAACCAAGTGTTATTATATTGAATGCAATGAGTGAACTTGTCCCACTAACTTCAGTGGAGTTGCTCCCACTCATACTAGGTCTGAATTTGACACTTAAGGCCAATATGAATATGCTGCATTTCTCCAGTGCTTTTCATCTAAACTTTCCAAGCACTTTCCTGACATTAAAAAGTTAAACTTCGCATTACTCTGGGAAGTATTACCTCCATTTTACAGATGAGGTTAAGTGACTTGGCCAAGGCCAAGCAATGAGTCAGTGACAGAGTAGGGAGTAGAAACCAGAATTCCTGAATCCCAGGTTGTGTTTTAACTATCAAAATAGGTTCTCTTCTTGTCTAAAAGGTAAAATAAGGCAAGGGAGTAGTGCACTCTCCCTATTTAAGAGGGTCTGGACGTCCTTATTTTTAGGAAAATATTTTCCATTCTGCACATATTTTCTTTCCAAAAAAGGCCAGCTGGCCTCTGTACTTCAGTGGAGTTGGAAGGTGTGTCTTTTTTCTCCCTGTTCCTAAATGTCCCTATTTATAGCTCTCAAAAATTATTTCTTATCTCTATTACAGTAGCACCTAGAGGACCTGATTAGGGATCAGGACCCTATGGTGCTATGGTGTACACAGCCTGTCCCAACTGAAAAGCATGATGAAATAAAAGCAGATGGATAAAACAAATAGATGGAGAAGGAGGACAGAGTATACATGAAACAATCCTGATTAGCTTGATAAATACACTTGTCAGCACAACCACTGCCAGAGATCTAATCTAATATATCTGCAGTGAACTATTGTGCTGGTGTCTGAGTACTGATGAGCATTTGACACCAAAGTTCAGATGCCGGCCTCCCTAAAGTCGAGGAATGTTGGGTCCAGGGTTTTGGGTCAGCCTATTAAAGATATAGGTGCAGGCTACTAAATTTGGGTTCAGATTTGAAATGATCTCCTCTCCCCTTGTAAAGTTAGAGGCTGTTTAGATTGGGGGTCTTGGTTAGGAGGCCATCTCTACATGCAAAAATATCAAATACTGCATGGAGTGTGAGTGTCCTTGATATATAAGCAAACAAAAGTGAGAAGACTGCTAATTCCAGCAGATCAGTGTGTACTCAATTAACACTGTAAACAATTTTTTAAAATGACAATCTTGAAGAGAGAAATCCCTGTTCTCTCTTGACAGATTTAGCTGGTGTTGTCTGTACTTTCTCTTGTTCTTATCTGAAAATGCTATAGTGATTAGTTATAGAAACAAATGCTCTAAATCACAAATCCATAACTAACACTGCAGCTTAGAAAGCCACAAGTAACGAATTAGAATAATAAGACAAACATGACAACAAAGCACATGAGATTATGGTTGCCAGTTTTGGTTAGACATATTCCTGGAGGTTTCATCACATGACGTAATCGTTAACGAAAGATTAATTTTTAATTCCTGGAGACTCCAGGACAATCCTGGAGGGTTGACAATCCTACATGAGGTGGATCCTAGCAGTATATGTGGGGAAGAGGTGAGAAGCAGGAACTGTGCAATATGGATAGCATAAGAGCAAAGAGTGCTGTTTTTGTTGGGATTTTTTTTTTAATCAAGAGCTATTAAATTTTTAAAGTTTTTGGCTAAAAATTCAAACAAACAGCCTCTGAAATTTTTAGCTCCAAAAATTTGTAAATAAAAGGCTTACAACCAACAAAAATGGCAGGAAATCTGAGTGCAGATTGCAACATTAGAAGTTAGAAAAAGACCTTTGGCAATTTCAAATCAGAAGCATAGGCTAAGTCCCTCCCCTCCACACAAACACCCCACCCCAAGCTGAAAACTAAAGCAGTCTATGGCTAGAAAACACGTTGGCTGAGGAATGCATTTGCTACAGCAGCACTGAGACTATGAAAAGGGGTGTCTAGAAATTGTGAGTATCCCGAGTGCTTTGTTATAAGAAAGAAGGTTATTGAGCTGCTTGTTGCTTAACTTGTTTTGGTTTTTCCTCCAGATTCAAACCTCAGCACAGCTCATGTGTCTAAATCCATAGCTGCCTGAGCTGCTTTCCCCAGTGGGTTACTTTTATACAACTTCTTAGATTGTGCAGGACTTGGATTTCTTAGCAGCTCAAAAAGAGGGAGTGGGCACAAATGTTCTGTACTGTCTGTTCCATGAGGAGTTCTCTCTTCTTGTTTATTTCTTTGATTCTCTTGTTCTAACAAAACAACTATACTTTTACACTGCAGCCATAGGAATAACCCACTGGTGAAATAGAATGAAAGTTCCAGTGTTGCTCAAGAAAGTCACTTCACCGTGGGAGATTTCACTAACCCAGACTCACTTTTCTGCTGTCTTGCATTTATTTTAGGGCAGGGTGGATTTCTAGGGAGACATAAGCCATTTCCTATGTCTGAGTACATTTAACCCCTTAGGCTGAAGTTGGTGACATGGAAATAGTGCTCTGTATTGCAAGGAGAGAGACTCGGATTAGATTCCTGAAGAGAGACTCATCTAGTCAATTAAGGAACATGTTGCTGCTTCATCTCCTTGGCCAGATGACAAAGACTATGACAAGGAGCTAAAGTGACAGAAAAATCAAGCATTAACCTAGCGGTGCTGCAGCTCTACACAGACTGTATGATGACAATATCCCCTGCAGTCCTAGTGGCTGCTTTGCAGGTGTACATAGTGAACATCATGCTATGTTGCAGCACTTTTATTTATTATGTGAACAGCCTGCTGGTGAATGGGATGGAATTATTAGCTTTGGAGAGCGGAGTCTTCAATTCACAGAACAAGCACAGTGCAGCAGTTTAAGTGCAGGTTTCCCTGCATTACCCCAGCAATCCTTCTCAGCCTTGACTTAGTTGGCTCAAGTCTAGGGGGGAGGGAGTGCTTTGCTCTCCACAACTCATCCAGTCCTTGGTCATAGAAACATAGGAATTGCCATGCTGGTTCAGACCAGAGCTCCAGCTATGTAGTCCAGTACCCTGTCTCTGACAGTTGCCAGCATGTGATGATAAGGGAAAACAAGAGCCTCACAATAGCCAGATGTGGGATAATCTGCTTCCCATGAAGGTTTGCCCCCCCACCCCATCCTTAATAATTAGAGATGATTTAAACCCAGAAACATAATGTTTTATCTCCTTCCCTATTCTCCTTTGTTACCATTATTCATTAGAACTTTAGATATTCTTGTTCTCCGTATAAATGTTTCAGCTGAAATTTCCTTTCAGGGCCAGGGAGACAATGATGCCAGTTGTGATGGTAGGTTTTAGGAGGGGGATGTCTGTCCCCTAGGGACTAGACTAAGAGTCATCCAACTCTTTTCACAAAGGACACTGTACAGCCATCAGTTGGTAATGACTTTTAGTCACTGCTAAACTTGGCTGCATTTGATGTGTTGAGCTTTAGGTGAAAGGCTCTGCACTACAGCCCTACCAGAAAACATTTTACAGTTGCCACTGTTCCATTTTCACCTAGCATTATCAAGGGAGAGGAACGGTGACCCTCGTATTTTGGGAATGGGAGATGAAGGTTTAATCCCCTGTCTTCTGCAGACTGCCTGTGTGACTTAGGCTCAGATCCACAATGGTACTTAGGCACCTGATTCCCAGTTTTAGGCATCGCTGCAATCCACAAAATAGCCTTTTAGATGTCACCTAATCCTGTAGGTGCCTCAACTGTGTATTAACATGTATACATGATTAAAGAGTCTGTGGAGGAGAGGGACTGGATCGTCCACCTCTTAAGTGGATGCCCTAACTACCAGGCTACATTGTCTCACTCAGGCCAATGACTCTAAGTATTTATTCACAGTGAAACAGCTTCAACGGGAGAGATTGAGGGATACTCCCCCATTAGAATATCCCATAGTTAGGGCATGCTGAGAGGTGTGGGAGATCCTGTTCAAATTCTCTCCCCCTCAGGCAGAGGGGGGAATTGAATCTGACCTGCCACATCCCAGGTGAGCGCTCTAACCACTGAGTTAAATGTTATAAGGTGGCTGATGGCACCACCTCCTCGTCTGGCACGTTTGCATGGATTTAGGTGCCTGCCTCACTCCTTCTCACAAGAAATAACTTAGGCACCTAAGCCGTATCACTTCAGTGGAGGGGTTCCTGGTTGTGGATTGCAAGCAGGGATAGGTGCCTCTCTATAGCCTGGACTTAAGCTCCTATCTCTCTGAGAGGCGTAGGGGTTAGGACATCCTCCTCTCCTTGGCATCTCCCATTGGATGGCTCAGGCAGCTCCATGCCTAGCATGCTGGCTTTTGTGGACTGTATAGTTAAGCACTTATCTCTCCCCATCCATTGTATAGGGGGCCTAAGTGTTGTTAGTCCTGTGATTTTTCTAGGCACCTAAAAGTTAGGTGTTGTGATGCTGAGCATTGCAATGCACAAATCGCTTTGTGGATCTGAGCTGTCGCTTTTCTGTGCCTCAGATTCCTGCATCTGTAAAATTACCTACCGCACACGGGAGATGTGAGACTCAATGAATAAATGTTTGAGCCCCTCAGACAGAAGATGCCACAGCCATAAAAAGTATTAACAGAGAACCTTCTCCCAGCAGTTCCTAACTCTTCAGGATTGTTGTTGATATACAACTACTGTACAGTGAGCAGAAAATCATAACCAGTCACTTCTATTTGTAACCTCTCCCAAACATGATAATACCCATTCAGTGTCAGTCTGCAAGGGAGGGCAGCTGAGTGACAGCCTGTACTTTCCTTTAGATTGTGAATGAAGGAAAGTACTTCTTAAAATCTTTATTAAAACTAGGTTTTGCTTTTCTCACTCTCTTAATATGCAGGCAGGTAGGTGTATGCACAACTTCCTTCAGCTGGATGGAATCAGAATTTCTAAGAGGTTTTGTATCTCTCTTGCCATCTAGTGGCAGCAAACTAGAGAGACTATAAAGCCTAATATTACTGCAGCTAAAGAAGATTCTCCTTTAGCCTAAGTGGTGGTAGAGGTTTGGTTTTGGGAATTAAAAGTCCTAGGTTCTGCCCACAATGCATGTGCGTCCAAAAATCCAAACTGACCTGGGTGGTGACTTTGAAACAAGGGCACAAACTGTTCATTGACTTCCACTTTGTTTCACCCCATTGACTTCCTTCAGCCCAGGAACACAAACAGGTCAGATATTAATTAAAACCTGATTCTTGCCTCCTTCTTTAGCAGAGTGCTGGAGCAGGGCTATAGTGAGGCACAGCAGGGCATCTTTGGAGCCGGATGGTAAACACAGTAGGGCAGGCAGAGGACCCTCGCAGAGACCTAACATAAGAATTATTCAGAATTAAAGCCATGAGGTAGTGATGTAAAGAGTTACTGCAATAATTGCTCATATTTGGGGGCCTGGGTCCAAATGCTGTCTTAAGGTTGCTACTGAAATAATTTGTTTGGTAGCTGTCATTGGGTGTGGCTGCCCTATAACACAGTATGATGGAGCTGGCACTCCCTTCCTCAGTTTCCATCCGTGATGTTGGTCTCCTCAGCTTTCCAGACACCGGTCTGTGTTGGAGATATGGCTCAGCCCTTACAACCAAGTGATAAACTTAACCCTTTCCAAGGTAGCAAAAGGCCAACAAAAAAGTCCCAAACAAAAATAGTCCTTTGTTCTTCGGGGCTTTTCTTCAGCCTGCCCTCTGGGCCCTGTTCCTAGTCCCTTCTGTACCACCTTTGAGAGTATTTCCCCTGATCTGGTATAGAGCACTTGTTCCTAGGTGGGTTCCCCTTGGAGCACCCAGCCTCCTGCAGACCCTGGCTCAGGGCCTTCCAAATGAGCCCTCCCACTCCTTGTGGATACTCCCAGGCTGATCTCTCTCCGTCTTCTTTATAAGACACAGGGGACCATTAAGCTATCACGTGATCTTCTGTAGTCCTGTCTTTTCAGGCTGGGAAGCAGCTAATTAAATATGGCACAGTGTGGCTGGCCCCTTCTCCCCTTAAAGGGGCCAATCACCCTATGACAGGAGCTTTAGCCTAGAATACAGTCTGTCATCTGTTAGCACTGCAAATGCTAATACACCACAGAATTTCGACTTGAGGGAAAGACTATACTTGCGAGAAACCTAGGAGTGAAATAGGCAGTTTGTCTGGTTTCTGCCTGTCCTGGGGCTGACTTCAGCTAGTACTAGTTATGCAATATGACCCTCACAAAAACAAAACAAAAAACAGACAACCACTAAATCATCAACAGTCATCAAAGTGGATTGAACCTCAGAACAAACATCAGTTAGCAAAAACCACTAGTCCTGATTACGTCCTGAGGCTGCAATGGGAATGCTGTGTGTCAGCACAAGGCATGCTGCTTCTGGACTTTGTCAAAATACTGAATCTACATATCCCTTTGTTAGCGCCGACCTTTAGACACTGCTTTGAAAATTTTGTAAAGTAAACATGGTCATGAAGACAGGAGTATCAGAGGGGTAGCCACGTTAGTCTGTATCCACAAAAACAACGAGGATTCCGGTGGCACCTTAAAGACTAACAGATTTTTTGGGGCATAAGCTTTCATGGGGAAAAAACCCACTTCTGCAGATGCATGAAGACAGGAGTGTAAAATCTGCTGCAGAATAATCCACACAGTGGGGAAGCAACAGGCTTCTGACGCATGATGTTCTTCTGGCCTATCTCCAGAATGTTGTTTGGGGCAGAGCCTGTCTCTTTGAGTTTGTCTAGATGGTGCTTTAATCTGCACTAGCCTATTGTGCTCTAACTGGCCAGTGTGGTCCCTACTGGTGCACACTCAAAGTTCCCAAGTGCCTCTTAATATAATATTGTTTGAAAGCAGGGTTCACATGGGCCCATTAGTGTGCAACACAGTAGTGCACATTAGAATTTACACACTTCTAGTGCAGATTAAAACACTATGTAGAGAGTTAGATCAATATTATACGTTTGAAAAATATACACATAAAGATCATCTGTGCAGGAGACAGAGCTTTTTTGGAGACTGGTCCCAAACTCTGAAATTAACAATTTGTTACTAAGGACCATTGCAAATCTCACCACCTTCTGCTCCAAGTGCGAGGCATTGTTTTTGACCTGCCTTCTCTTGTACAAGCATATAGCAACATATACATAGAATCATAGAATATTAGGGTTGGAAGAGACCTCAGGAGGTCATCTAGGAGGTCCTCTGCTCAAAGCAGGATAAACCCCAACTAAATTATCCCAGCGAGGGCCTTAGAAATTTCTAAGGATAGAGATTCCACCATCTCCCTAGGTAATCCATTCCAGTGCTTCACCACCCTCCTAGTGAAATAGTGTTTCCTAATATCCAACCTAGACCTCCCCCACTGCAACTTGAGACCATTGCTCCTTGTTCTGTCATCTGCCGCCACTGAGAACAGTCGAGCTCCATCCTCTTTGGAACCCCCTTCAGGTAGTTGAAGGCTGCTATCAAATCCCCCCTCATTCTTCTCTTCTGCAGACTAAATAACTCCAATTCCCTCAACCTCTCCTTGTAAGTCATGTGTCCCAGCCCCCTAATAATTTCTGTTGCCCTCTGCTGGACTCTCTCCAATTTGTCCACATCCCTTCTGTAGTGGGGGGACCAAAACTGGGCGCAATACTCCAGGTGTGGCCTCACCTGTGTCGAATAGAGGGGAATAATCACTTCCCTCGATCTGCTGGCAATGCTCCTACTAATACAGCCCAATATGCCGTTGGCCTTCTTGGCAACAAAGGCACACTGCTGACTCATCCAGCTTCTTGTCCACTGTAATCCGCAGGTCCTTTTCTGCAGAATTGCTGCTTAGCCAGTCAGTCCCCAGCCTGTAGCAGTGCATGGGATTCTTCCTTCCTAAGTGCAGGACTCTGCATTTGTCCTTGTTGAACCTCATCAGATTTCTTTTGGCCCAATCCTCCAATTTGTCTAGATCATTCTGGACCCTATACCTACCCTCCAGCATATCTACCTCTTCCCCCATTTTAGTGCCATCTGCGAATTTGCTGAGGGTGCAATTAATCCCATAATCCAGATAATTTATAAAGATGTTGAACAAAACTGCCCTCAGGACTAACCCTTTGATACCGCTTGATACCGGCTGCCAATTAGATGTCAAGCTGTTGATCACTACCCGCTGAGCCTGACAATCTAGTCAGCTTTCTATCCACCTTATAGTCCATTCACCCAATCCATACATCTTTAACTTGCTGGCAAGAATACTGTGGGAGACCGTATCAAAAGCTTTGCTAAAGTCAAGATATATCACATCTACTGCTTTCCCCATATCCACAGAGCCAGTTATCTCATCATAGAAGGCCATCAGGTTGGTCAGGCATGACTTGCCCTTGGTGAATCCATGTTGACTGTTCCTGATCACCTTCCTCTCCTTCAAGTGCTTCAAAATGGTTTCTTTGAGGACCTGCTCCATGATTTTGCTGGTTACTTAAGTGAGGCTGACTGGTCTGTAGTTCCCCGGGTTCTCTTTCTTCCCTTTTTAAAATATGGGCACTATATATGCCTTTTTCCAATTGTCCTGGACCACCCCCGATCACCACAAATTTTCAAAGATAATGGCCAATGGCTCTGCAATCATATCAGCCAACTCCCTCAGCACTCTTGGATGCATTATATCTGGACCCATGGACTTGTGCATGTCCAGCTTTTCTAAATAGTCCTTAACCTGTTCTTTCACCACTGAGAGCTGCTCACCTCCTCCCCATACTGTGTCGCCCAATGCAGCAGTCTGGGAGCTGACCTTGTCTGTGAAGACGGAGGCAAAAAAAGCATTGAGTACTTCAGCTTTTTCCACATCATCTGTTACTAGGTTGCCTCCCCCATTCATTAAGGGTCCTACACTTTCCCTGACCTTCTTCTTGTTGCTAACATACTTGTAGAAAACCCTTCTTGTTATCCTTCACATACCTTGCTAACTGCAACTCCAATTGTGCCTTGGCCTTCCTGATTACACCCCTGCATGCTCTAGCAATATTTTTTTTACTCCTCGCATGTCATCTGTCCACATTTCCACTTCTTTTAAGCTTCCTTTTTGAGTTTAAGCTCACCGAAGATTTCACTGTGAAGCCAAGCTGGTCGCCTGCCATATTTGCTATTTTTTCTGCACATTGGGATGGTTTGCTCCTGCTCCCTCAATAAGGCTTCTTTAAAATACAGCCAACTTTCCTGAACTCCTTTCCCCATCATATTAGCCTCCCAGGGGATCCTTCCCCTCAGTTCCCTAAGGGAGTCTAAGTCTGCTCTTCTAACGTCCAGGATCCGTATTTTGCTACTCTCCTTTCTTCCTTTTGTCAGGATCCTAAACTCCACCATCTCATGGTCACTGCTGCCTAAGTTGCCACCCACTTCTGCTTCCCCTACCAATTCTTCCCTGTTTGTAAACAGCAGGTCAAGAGGAGTACGGCCGCTAGTTGGTTCCTCCAGCACTTGTACCAGGAAGTTGTCCCCAACAGTCTCCAAAAACTTCCTGGATTGTCTACATTGCATAAAAACAACCACCCCCACTAAAACTAAACACTCCATTGCGCACACAGTTCTTCACATGAGAAGAGGGTGAAAGAACAATCCACATGTGACACCGCTTAACACACTACTGAAAAGTACTCACATACTACAACAATGAACATGGTATAAGAACCTATATACAATTCAACAGAACATGTACAGTACCCAGCACGATGGGGTCCTGGCAGGACTGGTGCCAGCTTTTTTGCTGCCTCAGGCGGCGCTAAGGACGGAAGAGGACCAAAGACCGGGGTGGCTGAAGATTCTGCCACCGAAATGCCACCAAAGATTGGGGCGGCCGACAATCTTGCCACCGAAATGCCACCGAAGACCGGGGCGGCCGAAGATCCTGCCGTTGAAATGCCGCCAAAGACCGCGATGGCCGAAGATCCTGATGCCGTGAAGCGTCGCTGCCGAGGGACCTGAAATGCCACCCCCCAAATCCTGGTGCCCTAGGCGACCGCCTAGATCTCCTAGTGGTTGTGCCGGCCCTGGGTCCTGGCCTCTAGGCACAACCAGAGTACACATAACAAATAATAATCACAGGAGAGCAGATGGCCAGAAGATAAGTACCCTGCCCTAAAGAGTGGGATTTAAGGACAGATAGAGATGCTGAGGGAAGGGGATGGAATACTGGATCCAGAACAACCAGGAAATATCAAGAAAACAGGAATTGACTTTGTTATTGTTATCTATTCATTGCATCCATCTTACAAACACGGACGCACTCCCTGTCCTGAGGAGTGCACATTCTAATGCCTGGCATGGCACCATATGCCACATCTACAGACCAACAGATGGAAAAGCAGGAAGGTGAGCAGATGAGGATCGTGAACATAAAGTCACTTCAGCTCCTTTCATTTTGTGCACATATATTTTCCAAATACATTCCATGTGATGTATAAAAGTTCCTCGCTATCCAGCACCCCCTACACCAGCCATTACACTCCCTCAGGAACCAACCTGGAACTCAGGCCTGCAATCACTCCACACCTCCTCCTGACAATCAGCCTCCCAGTACAGAGGCATTACCTAAAGCACCAATAAACTTAGATCTGGTCCTAATTTCCTCAGTCTTCTTTCCTCTGTCTAGTATACAATCCACTCTCTCCCCTGTTCACTTCTCATTCCCAGTACTCACCTGGCTCAGATGCCTCTATCTGAAATGAGGCTTATTAAGCCCCGGTCTGCACTACAAAGTTAGAATGATGCAAGGCAGCTTATGTCAACCAAACTATAGAAGTGTCTACTCTAAAATTTAGCTCCCGTCGACATAACTCGCCTGCTGCACCTACTTAATAACTCCACCTCCATTAGAGGCGTGGAGTCAATGTCGATGTAGTTAGGTCGACGCAGTGTCAGTGGAGACACTGCATTGCTCACATCGATTGTTGCTGGCTTTCAGAAGCCATCCCATAATGCCCCACACTGACAGTTCAATTGGTGCAAGCGCTTCTGGTGAGGACTAAGCACAAGCGATGTAATTACTGCAGCGGCTGTATGCCAACATAAGTTAGTTCGACTTAATTTTGTAGTGCAGACATGCCCTAAGTTAATATTGTGTCTGTAAACTAGTGATTTACATTGATTTATACATAAATATATAACTATC
Source organism: Macrochelys suwanniensis (assembly GCA_033296515.1). Taxonomy (NCBI): domain Eukaryota; kingdom Metazoa; phylum Chordata; order Testudines; family Chelydridae; genus Macrochelys; species Macrochelys suwanniensis. Next base: position 11,801,681 of record CM065775.1, read on the forward strand.
TAACACAGTGATACTCAGCCAATGGCTTTTGCCACATGACTCTTCCTACATACCTTTACCTTCTCAGGGTTAAGAACCACATTGTGTGGTGCCTTAATATGCACACCTACATAAACTCAACGTAGAGGAATAATTGCACAGCTAACCTTCTGCTAGGATTAGATATAAGGAAAAGTTTGGCAGGGCAGGCAGAACTGATAGGCAGTGTGGGCCGCAGGTGAGAGGGTACCATGGGAAGATTTGTGTATAATTTCCATATATAATCATCTTAACTGCAACCAAATCATTTAAAATTGGTGTTTCTGGTGCATTCAAATCACTTCAGGCTGTGACCTAGTTAAATCTCATTAGCTAACCTAGTGTAGGTCCAGGAGTATTTGGATAGGAGACCGCCAAAGAAAATCAAAAGGTGCTGCAGGATACGATGGCTCATTATAAAAATAGAGGTCAATTGTTAACTGTGGATTTGGGTTCTAAATCTCCTGAAGCCAGAGTATTATTTTCGGTCCATATTTATTAACAACACAAGTTTATAGCAGTGAACACTTTCTTCTTTCTTTTAAATAACTTATTTCTCCCAATGGCTTAAAAAATCCAAAAATAGTTTTTCATTTTTATTTTCATTTTCATTTCTATGGAATTTCTCCAATACCCTTGTAATAATTTCCATTACAAAGCATTATTAAGTTAGTCTTAGCTAACGTTCACTCCCTTGCTGTCTTTTTGGGTACTGTTTGGGTACTAGTCTTTGGATACATGTTTAAATCCATTTTCTTTCTTATTCCAAGGAGAGGATGTCATGTATAGTATATTGTCTATATTTATTGGTATGGTAACTTGTCCTCTTCGCTGAAAATTTTCACTATCAATTTAATACACACAAATTTACGTATTTTAGTTTTATAGCTAGTAAATTGTAAATGATCTGGAAATTTAGTAAAAGGAAGCTAGCTATCTCGATATTTGTGTGTGTCCCTTGCTGAGTTTTACTTTGCTGCATTTATTTCTCCATTTACTCAAGCTCCACTAAGCTCAAGTACTAAAAGGAGTATTTCCTTTTTCCAGTTCCCAGCTAATAAGAGCTGTGCTGCTATTAATACAAGTATTATTAAAGATTTATATTCTTGAAAGGCCACATCATTAATTGAGAGACCTAAAAGTATTGCTAATTGGTCCTTAACTAGTATTGTATTATTGATATAAATGAGAATGGTGCACTTGGATCAAGACTAGTATATTAAAAGTTAGAGATGGAAAAGATGTATTAGACTAGATAATCTGTGTCACTTCCACTGGAGAATTGTTCCCTACAGTACCTTTGCTGAGTGTTTCTTCAGGGTTTGCTCCACCCATTTCCCCCCAAGTGCAGCATTCCAGAATACAATGATGAGAGCGTTAGGCAAGGAAAACATCAGAATCCCTGGTAGTCACACTTTACATTAGTTAGATTTTGTAATTTAACAATGACTATAGCAGGCTGGCCTTGTTCGAGATCTTAGTTCAAATTCTATGCTCAGTACCTTGCCCCCGCCCCCACCTCAAAAGGTTTGGAGTACCGTTCCCAAGCAACGCATGCATGGCAGATTCAAGGGTCTGCATTGATGGACTTGGGAGGGAACCACATCCATGTCTCCCAGGCTAGAGGAGCGGGTTACTGAGGCTCCGGGCCTCTGAGAATACAGAAATAAAAAGGAGAAAACGGCATCTGGGACAAGTCCTCATCCCCAAAGTTAATGAGGCAGATTCTCCGTGGGCATCCATTGGAGCTGTTCCAATGTACAGCAGCTGAAGGTCTGCCCCAGTGTCTCTGAAGTCCTAAAATGGCTAAGAAAGGCCCATGTGTGTAATATGCTAACTACCCCTCAATGTTGTTGGTACAGGAAGGTGAGCCAACCTTCAGTACCTTGACTAGTGGCTGGACCATTCCCACAGCTCCCCATGGTTTGGCTCAGTTAGATGTTGCACCTCCCTGGAAGCATATAAAATGGGTGCTTATCTCAGTGCTTTATATCGATTACTCTTAGATTCCAAACAAGAGGGACCTTTGTCTGAGCCCCCTGCAGTGTAAATATTGGTTCACAAAGCTTTGACTGAGATTGCGGGCACTGAAATCTGGTTGCCCTTGCATCTAGTTGTACTCTGTTAACTCCTGTCAGAAATGTGGAAAGTCCCTGCAAGTTTTATGGGAGCAGCACTTTTTCTTTGAGAGCTTAAGAATTTACTTTCAAGCATATAATAAGTAAACAGTTTTCTGCTTCGCTAGGAGAAATGCTGCTTTTTAAAGAGCTTTGTACTAGGGTCAATGACACTTTAAAATTATTGATCTGCCCCCTTTGCCTGCTACCCTTGAAACACTGCCCAGTTTTTCACTGATTTTCTCTCTGTAGCAAATGAGTAGGGAAATGAATTAGTGGTTGCTCTTATTTGGGGTGGGGGGAGCAGAGAGTAAGAGGAAGAAAACGCATATTTGAAAGCTACAAGATTACAGCTGTGGGTAATAAACACAATGCTGGAAATATCTGCTAGAATAAGATAACAGCCCTCTGATGTGTATAAAGATTAAAGCTGAAATCCACCAGTACAAGCGAAGAAAGCTTATGCAGTGGTTAATCCTTTGGGGAGTAATCATAATAATTTACATTGATATAGCACCTGTCATTCCAAAGTGCTTTGCAGTTTTAATGTGATATATCAGCTGTGCACATAGGGCTCACTTAACCCATTGCAGAGATCAGCCACCTTGGGTGGGCCCTAGGAGCTGGATAACAGCAAAAATTTACACTACACAATTTAGGACAGGAAGAGAAGGCTAAGGCTATGTCTACACTAGAGAGCTTATGGCGGCGCAGCTGCACCGATGCAGCTGCACCACTGTAAGATCTCTTGTGTAGCCACTTTATGCCAATGTCTCCCATCAACATCATTAATCCACCCCCAACGAGCGGCGGTAACTATATCGGCAGTAGAAGCTCTCCCACCGACATAGCACTGTGCACACTAGTGCTAATGCCGGCATAACTTATGTTGCTCGGGGAGGTGGAATATTCACACCCCTGAGAGACATACGTTCCTCCCACATAAGTGATAGTGTAGACATAGCCTAATTCTGTTGTATATTCAAGTTAGATTGAAGGGAGGAATTTAGTGAAGCAGAACTTTGTAGTTTGTTCGCAACTCCAGCACTAACACACTCTTGGCTTTTGAACTCAATAAGGTTAGGGTGTAATAGAGGGCAGAATTGAGCCCTTTCCTACAAAATCCCTGCACAGTCTCCCATCATGGTACTGACCTAGCTCAACTCCCAGCTTGTGCACTGAGATGGGATCTTAGCCCAAAGTGGGATGGCTACTGATAATCCAGTTTATAAAATCAGGGCTTGAAAACTGCTGCAGTATTATAGTCAACATCTCAGCAGGAGCAAAGGAAACACTCACTCAGACTCTGAGCTTTTTCCTGTCTTCCCCAGCTATTGCAGTACTAGTGGGCGCCTGAAAAATAGCACACACTGCATAGAAACAAGCCCATCTGCACCACGAAGAGCCTCAGGTATAGACTAAAGTGCAGAAAAGGGAAGAAAACATTTGATCAGCGATAATCTGGAGAACACTGTTGGGATGGCTCTTGTGAGCCCATTGTTAAAATACTACCATCAAACTCTTGGGAGGGCTGGGGAAGTTTCCCTGTCTCTAACAGAACTCATCGAAAATACTGCTGGATCATCCCTACCAGAGACTATAAAGAGTTTGCCTTTGTAATGCGCCAGGTGTCAGGTATGTTCCACAGAATCTGCCTGGGAAGGATTCCCCCATTAGTCCTACATTAACTAGTTAAGCTAATTAAACAGAGTGTACAAACATGTATAGTTCTACAAACATCTAATTACTCTCTTTAAGCTAATTAAAGCTGGTGGACTGTTCACACCGGAGTTGCAATGCTTATTTGCTGAGTGCTTGTAAATCACATTGAGATCCTCACAAGGAGACTGCTGTATGCCACTTTAACTGCAAAGCATTCTTATTTGGAATGTGATCTTTGAGATCTCCCAGAGAACCCTGAATGTAAATCTGACTTGTATTTCCACAGTGTGTGTAAGAACCTCTTCTTACACAGACAGGGCTATCTCCAATGAGCTAATGGAGCCTGTAAATACAGTATTATTGCCTGGGGAAACACCTTGCAAAATTGCATTGCAGTGGGAATACACTGCAGCATGTGTAACTCTGGGTGGTATTTAAACCATTGCTGGTCCTACTGGGCATTCCTGGAGATGACACAAAATAGTTTCCAGCTCCCTTGCCCTGGTTAGAACTGTCCTTGTTTACAACATATCCGGGTCCAATATATGAAGCAGAATTCATGGCTGTCTCTTTCAAATGAAGTTTTACAGTAAAGTCAAATTTCCATGGAGTGGATGCCTGCTTGGTGAATTGTTAGCATTCAGTTGTAATGTTACCAGAGAGGAGCTAGGAAAAGTCAGGCTGCATATTGTAGCAACTCTTATTTTGGTCGTCTTAGTGTATGTGCAATGTGCTTCAGGTGGCATGTGACCAGGATTCATCACCGAATTTGGTCCACTGGTTGGATCATTAACTTCTGGTTGGATCATTAGCTGATCCATGTCCCCCTGTATTTTGGTTATTGCTTATGACAAAATGCTTCTATAGTCCAGAGCTGACTCTAGAATGCAGGTGTTTAGTGAAACAATAAACAACTCCCTTTGTTTTCAGAGTGTTCCAATGTTTCTTATAATGAAAGAATATGGAATAATGGGCCCAGTCCATCCCAGTGCAATAACACCTAGTTCTTATATAATCTCAAAGTATTTTATGAAGAGGGTCAGCACCATTACCTTCAATTTACAGTGGGGGGAAACTGAGGCATGGAGCAGTGCCATGTCTTGCCCAAGATCACCCAGCAGGCCAGTGGTAGAACCAGGAAGAGAACCTAGAGTTCCTAGTCTAGTGCTATATCCACTGGGCCACAATGGACATGAATTAGGCCCTACTTCTGTTGGCTTTCAAATAAAGTTAAAGAAAACAACTCCAGTATTTTACATCTCCCCCTTAGTGGCAGGTGGGTGCGTGAATGAGTTACAGTACAGCCTTGTGGGGAGGGGAACACGTTGCTGGGCAGTAGGCGATCAGGAACACAGTCTTGGGAATGCAGGCCTCTGCTGGGATAGTGGGGCCTGCAGTTTGCTGAGCGCTCCAGCCCTGACCCAGCTAAGCAGGCGTGTAGTCCCATCCAAAGCAGGAGAAGAGGATTTTTTCCCCCTCTGCTATTCTTTCCCTCCCCTCTTCTCCCTGTTATTTTAATTTGGGAGAGGGCAGATTGGACACACTGTTCCAGTATTTACCATCTCTTTCCTTCAATCTCTTCTTTTTTCCCTTTCCTCTACTGGCATGAACTGCAAACTCGAAATCAGCCTCCATTTCAGAAAAGAATAAATTCCCTCTTCCTCTCGTTCCTTAGAGGTGCAGATTCACTGAGGAATCCTCACCTGGAAAACCCATTAATTTAAATGGATCCTTTTGTACATCAGGATCTATTTGTAAGGAGAAAGGGTTCAAAATGGAGGACGGTGCTTTTGTACAGCAAGCCCAGCCCCCGGGAGGGGTTATGATAAACTGGGGAGCACTGACTGGGGGCTTATATATACAGCTCTGGTGCGAATAACTGGTAGCTTGGTTTGATTTTTGAAGAAGTGAAGAATTAATGAGACTGTGTCTGTTGTTTTCATTGCCTGGTCACGACATTTTTTCCCTTTTAAATGTGTATGTGTATCTATCTAACCTCATCTATCCACGTATTTCAAGTTGGTTATTTGTCTTGCCTGGTTTATAAAAATATTTTTTCTATTCTTCATTCTTGCAAGCACACCTTGGTTAAAAATAATATTAAAATCCACCCACTAACTTCTTTACTTTTTATTAATTGTTCCCTAGATTATTTTAACTGACAGAATTCTGAAAAGCTAATTTATGTTTCACTATTTATATTGTTTGTCTACTTTTGTATTTTGATTCTCACGCACTAGCTCACTGATACAATATTGATTTGCAAGCACTGCAAGGAAATTTATAATCCAAATTAAAAAACAAAACAAAACTATTGTAATGAGCACACCAGAGTGTACATGAACCAGTGCCCTTGACTGGATGGACTCAGAACTGCTCAACTGTGTGTCATATGCCCTATATACTGCTCATAGCTAATGTAGATTCCCCTTTAACTCAAGAGGTAATGGACTCTGCTGGAGGAGGAGGATCTGAGCTCTATCCTTGGTGATACTATGACGTTCAATGTGGCTACGGTGAACAACAAAAGGACAACCATGGAGTCTAAGACTCCCATGGGTTTCTTGCAATTGTATACCTGTTTTTCACACTGTAATGAAAATATGTCTAGTAGTGATAGGTTTTGTAAAGCCTTTTTAAAAAAGAGGTTAGACTAACTCAGAGTCTGACTGCTTTCACCGAACATACTAGAAGATCAAAAAGAAATAATGAATAAGGATGAACTCCCGGCAACATGTAGATGGTGAAGAGCAGTACACTCCTCAAAGTCTCCTATAGACATTGCTATGCAGGTTTGATTTAGCAGTGCAGCACTTAAATGCTATGGTGTTGAGAGCTATTGAAAATTCTAAAACATACAGAGGACTAGGGAGAATTTTTACACTAAGAGCCTAAAGTGCTTAACAATCACTTTACCAATAAACATGCATAGTACTGCATATTGCACCATAAAAATATTTGTGCTGGACCCTTATTACTCCCCACTCCCATACATTTTGACACCCATTCTGCCCCTAAACTAAGGGACCATCTCTAAATCCTTATCACACTAAAAATTATGTAGATGTAATTCATCCCCGGGGCTAGCAACACTGGATGCTGTAGGGCAGACAAGATCAGGTGTTTATACCACTGTATCATTTAACCTTCCAGAGGTCCAAATAAGCTTTTCTTGGATGCTTTAATTTATTACTGTAGTTACTTTTTAATCCCATAGTATGTTTTACTATGGCACAACCTGTTCTCTTGGAACAGGACCGAGACTAGCAACCAAGGCCAGTATGAAACATGTAGATACATGTTATGCAGTTCATGTTTTTAGATTTATGTCTGCTGTGAAATACTTTTAAGAGATGTATAAACATCACAGTTAAACCAATTTTTGAGTTCACTTGAGATTATCAGGCTTTACAGCAAACAATAAAATTCTTCATTTGATGCAGATTACATTAGCTGTTCAATTTTCTATCCTCGGGGGGAAATACAATTATATGAAAATGAAACTATTTAAAGCAGGGGTCTCAAACTCAGGTTTCCACCACCTCAAACATTCCACCACCTCCCTAGGTAACCCATTCCAGTGCTTCACTAGTAGGGTGGTGAAGCACTGGAATGGGTTACCTAGGGAGGTGGTGGAATCTCCTTCCTTAGATGTTTTTAAGGTCAGGCTTGACAAAGCCCTGGCTGGGATGATCTAATTGGGTTTGGTCCTGCTTTGAGCAGGGGGTTGGACTAGATGACCTCCTGAGGTCCCTTCCAATCCTGAGATTCTATGATTCTATGATTCTATGAAGTGACGTATGAAAAGATGTTTTCAGGTGAGATTTGAAAATGCTACAAGGAGAGAGAGAGAATGAGGCTCTTGCACCAGAACTGATAAAACTGTGTGAAGAGAAGGAGAAAAGCTTGCTTCCCTTTACCCCACAGTTAATTCAGGAACAGGCATCACTTCCTCTGCATCTGCAGCCATCTCCGTGGCTAGAGGGGAGACAGCTCCTTCTCCACATCCAGCCCATCAACTCAAAGGAAAGTATCTCTGTATCCATTCCCAATTAGTTTAGGAGACGACATCTCCACATGCACCCCAGTCTGCTCAAGGGAAGGAATCCACTCAGAAGCATTCACCACAATCTGCTCCAGGGAAATACTTGATTCGTGGGAAGGGATCTCCACATGCACCACTACCTGCCCCATGGGAACACATTTCCATGTACACCTTTTCCTGGCTTGTCTTAGCTCAGATTTTTGGATCCTGTCCTCCTCTCTGGTAAGAAACTGCAAATAGACTAGTACCTTTCAACAAACTTAGCAGCAGGTATGTACTGAGTCAGTTTTCCCCAGGTATCATAAAAAAGCACAGAACGATACTTGTAGCTGGAATACTTTGTGGAATGGGTGAGGTCTTGGGGAGTGTTTGGCCTGTATTGGGAAGCTGTTCCAGACAGGTGGGTGGTAGTGTATGGAAGAAAGCAGAATGCTCCCTTTTTTCAACTACTTGGGGCTATCAGGAGTGAAACTTGGGTAGACTTGTAAGAGCAGTAGAGCCTGTAAAGAAAATTAGGGCAGAGTTATGAAATTATTACATTATTCATAGAGCTGGGAACTCCGGCGTTCTGATTCTAGCTCTGCCACTGAGTCACTGTGCAGTCTGGAGCAAGTTACTTAACCTCCTTGAGTTTCAGTTTCCCTAACTCTAAAATGGGGCTAATAGTTCTTAACCTCTCTCTCACCCTGTTGATTAGTTTGTTAATGTTTTGTATCATGCTTTGCAGATGTAACATGTTATTTAGTTAATAAATATTGTTAATAATAATTAATATTGACTTACTATGGCCAGGTACCAGCTGTGGTCGTTATTTACAAAGCTCTACTGGATTTTGCTGTGTTGTGCAGAGTTTACTCATTTGCACATTTAGCAACGTGTTGAATAATTTCTTTTCTGGCAGGCATATAAAGTGTAACTGACAGAATGGCAGCCACCGTTACAGAGAGCAGCTCTGAGGATCAATCCAGACGAATATTCTGCAAGAACCCATTTCTCAATATCAAGGTAGATACCTCAAGCATGCTATAATCCCCCCAAGGAAAGAAAAGGAAGTGTTTGGTTTCTGCAGAAGTCATCTGTCCTTATTTCTTTTTATTACATCATTGTTAAAGCTCAGACATGGATTTCCCTACTTGCAGAAGTTCAACAAGGCAAAAAGTGCTTTTAATCTAAAAAGCAAACCCTGCAAAAAGGATGTTACAACACAAGTTTTACTTACCATGTTGGCAGTATTTAACCTTCCACTGTTAAACTCTCTGCACCCATTATTGGGAACAGATTTTCAAAAGAATTTCACTCCCCTTTAGGCATCTACCCCATGGGCCAGATTTTCAAGAGTGCCCAGCTCCCAAAATCTGGTCATTTTTCTTATTGTGTCACAACAAGTGTACACAAAATACTGTATTATGAGGCATTTGAATTGGAAAAGGATAGTCTAGTGCTGAGAAAAGAGGGGAGGGACTCTGGGTTCCGTGCTCTGTCTCCTGCCATCTGAGGAATCTCTGGGCAAGCTTGGGCAAGTCATTTAGACCCTAGTCTTGCAGAGATTTATGTGAGTGCTCAACTGTAAAGCAATTAAATAGTCCTGCTGAACCCAGTGGAACTCCTCATGCACTTAAAGTTAAGCATTGGCATAGCTCTGCAGAATCAGGGCCTTCCCTCTCAGTGCCTTGGAGCTTTTGAGGCTCTTCATCCATCTATGAAGTGTATCAAATTCTGGGGTGCAATCCAGCCCCGTGAGGGGTTGTGTCACCCCTGCCCTGCAATCTTGTGTGCCTCGCAAAGCCTTGCTAATATGACTCCCAAGCTGGGCTGCTCACACACAGCCAAACAGCATGCAGATCGCACCGAGTGTCTGTGTGTAACTGCAGTCTTGGTGCAGCAACTCTGATGCCAACAGCCTGCCAGCAACACACCAGCCACACTCTGGCTTCCAGCAGCTTTGGTTAGTACCTGCAGGGTGATCCCAACACACTCCCAATCCTGAATTTCCTCCCAAAATGTGTGTTCTGCATGTCCAGCCCTCTCCTCTCCTGGACAGTTCAGATGTTATAGGTCTGTTGCCCAGGGCCGGTGCAAGGATATTTTGCTCCCTAGGTGAAACTTCCACCTTGCACCCCCCCACACTCTGGCCTGGGGAGCCCTGCAGCAGCTCCCTGCTCCCCCCCGCTCCGCCCTGCGGTGCCTCCCCCTGTGGCAGCTCCCCGCCCTGCGGCACCCCTCCTGTGGCAGCTCCCTGCCCTCCGCCTGGGGAGCCCCCTCTGCAGCAGCTATCCGCCTCCCCTCCCCACCCAGGGAAGCTCCCCCTGCGGCAGCTCCCCACTTCCGCCCAGGGAGCCCCCCCTGCGGCAGCTGCCCACCCCAGCTCACCTCCGCTCCGCCTCCTCCACTGAGCACGCCAGCGCCGCTCCACTTCTCCCGCCTCCCAGGCTTGCGGCGCCAATCAGCTGTTTGGCGCGGCAAGCCTGGGAGAGGAGGAGAATTAGAGCGGGGCGTCGTGCTCAGGGGAAGAGGTGGAGTGGAGGTGAGCTGGGGCAGGGAGCGGTTCCCCTGCACCCCCCTTTACTTGCTGCAGGCAGCCCTCCCCACGCCCCCCTGCCCCAGCTCACCTCCACTCCACCTCCTCCCCTGAGCACGCTTTTTGGTGCCCCCAACCACTTGGTGCCCTAGGCAGCCACCTAGTTCACCTAGTGGTTGCACCGGCCCTGCTGTTGCCCCTATAAGGGGTCAATGTACAACAGTTTGCTACTTTAATTGGAGTTACCAAACAATTAGATTAAACACAACACTGGATTATTTTTGATTTAAAGAATAAAACAAGTTTATTTAACTACAAAGAGAGAGATTTTAAGTGAGTGCAAGGATAAGGTGTTAAACTCAGAAATGGCTACAAGAGAAATCAAGATAAAATGCTTTCTAGTGCTAAACCTTAACAAACTAGACTTGGGTCAAGGTAAAATTCTTACCACATGTTGTTAACTGGGTTGACTAAATTCTCAACTCATGATCTGTTCTCAAAATCCAAAGGGTCAGTTCCTTTGTCTTCTTAGGTGAAAGAGTGAGTGAGCAGGAAATACCTGGGATGGGTTTGCCCTTCACTTTTGTAGTCCAGTCACCCTTGAAGTGGATTCATCAGAGGTTTACCCCTCAAAACAAATTTTATTCAAACAGTAAAGAGGGTGTTGTGGAGTCTGGGAGTGACCATGCCCCCATGCTCTTTCTTCTTCCCTGCGTATGCTAAAATGCAGATTTGTCTTGTCACTCTTTTGCTGTCTCAAGGACCTTGTTTACTAATTATATGTAAATTAAGGTAAACACACTCTCTTTGGTTATGACAGACTTGCCTAACCACTCCTGCCTAATCAGGGCTACATGGCTTTGAACATGTACTACCAACATCATACAGGGGACTTCATATTTTGTACAAAGTTGATTGCAATAATGTGTAAGGTGTGAATATAGGGGTGCATTCAGTCCCAAAGTGGTTGTAATAATACTTATTACCTGATCGGATCAGAGCTGTGAGGTTTGATTAATTAGTATTTGCAAAGTGCTTTGAGATTCTTGGACAAACAATGCTGTATATTTATAGCATGAAGTTGATCACCTGATACTTTCTTATTAGATAATTTTACTAAGTTATAAAGTTACATGAGCAATGTTTTGTTTTAAAGCACTGGAGTAAAACAGGTATTGCCCTGCCAAATAATAGGACTTTTCAAAGTGTTTTACAAACATTAATGAATTTTGCCTCACAACCCCCTTTGAGGTAGAAGAGTATCATTATCCCTGTTTTGCAGATGAAGAAGCTGAGGCTCGTGACGTACCCACAGTCACACAGGGAGTTTGTGGGAGAGTCAAGAATGTAACCCAGATTACCTGACACAGTCCTATGAGTTAGCCACAAAACCATTGTTCCCATCAACTTTATTTTGTTCTCATTGACGTCCAAATTCAAACAAAGCTAATGTTTTTCTATGACGATGCCTACTAAGTGACATGCACTGAAACTAATTAGTAATCTCAAAGAAACAAGATGCAATAAGAGTGCTAATGATGTGTGGCACAAGGAAGCTCTGAAATCGGCCATTATTCTGGCCCAATCAGCAGTTATACTCCTGAGTTCTCTCCTGAGATGAGAGAGACACGTAAGACTCCCTCACAAATGTTGCAGGTCAAAGTGCCTGATAATGGACTGTGTTGTTGTGTGTGACTGGAAGGCTTAGGGAATTGGTTATTGGTTTCTGAGCCTTTCTTTGCTGGGACACTGATCTGAAGCCAGCTCTTGCTGATGATGGAAAATAGTTATTTTTTTGGTGGCTTACTTTCTGTGACATGAGCAAGTGGTCTCAATCCAGCTCCCAATGCATAGATTACAATCTTGGTAGACTCAGCAGAGAGACCAATTGATTTGCTATGGACACTAAACACTCTTCTCATCTCTAGAAGGGGTCCTTCCAGGTCAGAACTGAAGCACGTTGGCATGGCAATGTGGGGAAAGTTTGCACTGCTGCTGTCCATGTTCTGCAGTTGCTAACCCAGCACTTTACCAGCACTAAGCTCACTTCCAAAAGTCTGAGCGCAGGGCTACACTGGGCGGGGGGGGGGGGGTCGATCTACGATACGCAACTTCAGCTACATGAATACCGTAGCCGACGTTGGCGTATCGTTGATTGACTTACCTGGCCGTGAGGACAGCGGCGAGTTGATCGCTGCCGCTCCCACGTCGACTCCGCTTCCGCCTTTCACGGAGGTGGATTTCCGGAGTTGACGAGGAGTGCTTTCAGGGATCGATTAATCGCGTCTAAACGAGACGCGAAAAATCGATCCCCGATAGATCGATTGCTACCCGCCGATCCGGCGGGTAGTGAAGACAAGCCCTGAGAGAAAATATGAGTGAGAGGCGTTCTGTTTCACATCTCCATCTACAGTATAAACTACCTGGCCTAGGGTGACCAGATGTCCCGATTTTATAGGGACAGTCCCAGTTTTTGGGTCTTTTTCTTATATAGGCTCCAATTTCCCCCCCACCCCCTGTCCCGATTTTTCACACTTGCTGTCTGGTCACCCTAGACTCTGGCCCCCTAGAAAACTCTCTTGCAAAGAAATTTAGAGTTTGCTTCTAGGAGTTCAGCAAGTCTTTAAAGGCATTTGCCACCTGATCTACCTCTTAGAGATTTTTTGTTGTTGAAGAGGAAGCTACGAATGTGTCAGAAATCCCACCGGAAATTTAAACCCCAGGAAATGGCATAATGTGCTTTGTGTGTGGAAGTGCATTGGGTTGCAGCTCACTGTGAGTCTACTATAAAAATAGATGATCTGAGCTGTCATGTGGATTTGTGCATGTGCTGGGAGAGCCGAGACACAAGAATTCACTCCTAATGCGTGTTGAATGCTGTGCAGAGAAGCTTTTCCCCCTGCTTTATGTTGCTTTCATGAAGTTAGGTCACTCAGGTTTCAGAATCAATGTCTGACTTCCTCACATTCTGGGAGACAATTTTAGAAGCAGGACCTGAATGATCCTTACGGGAAAACCAAAGAATTGCTTAACACACTTTGCATGCTTACAACAAGTTGAACTGATCGCAAATGGAATCACGTCGCTGCAGATTTTCAAACTAAGGCACAAAAATGTGTCTCAAGAACTTGATGAAAACAGTCCTACTGGGGAATGCTGTACAGACCAGAAGGACCTTAAAACATTTAATGACACATTGCACTAATCCCTACTACAAAATGGAGAAAATAAGGATTTGATGCAGCTTCCATGAAGTCCATGGCAAGACTCCATTGAGTTCTGTCGAAGCAAGATCTATCCTTTACTTAATATAGTGAACATTAGGGGGCAAATTCTTTTCTACGCTACACAAGAGCAACTCCACTGAAGTAGATGGGGTTGCACCAGTATTCATGAGAGGAGAACTGGGCCATTAGACTTTGTAGTAGAAGAGCACGTCAAGGAAAATACATAAAGACCGCTGACAAAGCTGAAGTTTAGCTTAGCTTTCTTTCTTTAGCACTTTTCATGAATATTGTAATGAGCATAAGGAGACAAATCCAGGAAGGAAATATGGGAAGACGGTGCTATGGCTAAAGCCTAGGACTGAGCACAATGGGCCAATATTTTCAAAAGTGACTCTGTATTTTGGGTGCCTGACCTGAGTCACTTTATATGGTCCTGATTTTCAGAGAGCAAGAGCTCAGCACTTTCTGAAAACTAGGACCCATCAAGTTGGCCAGCCAAAAATTTAGGCACCCAAAATCACTAGTTGCTTTTTAAAATCTTGGCAAAGAAATCTGGTTTCTATACTTGGCTCTGCCACAGGGTACCTCCCTGGGCCTGACTTTCCCCACCTGCAAAATCCAGGCCTTTGTGAGGGAATTAATTAAAGTGTGTGATGGGTTTTGAGATCCTCAGAAGAATGGTGCTATGGACGGGTGAAGTGCTATTAGCTGTTACTGTGTATGTCATGGCAACAATTCACCTGTCAGTAAAAACAAAGTTATGAGTGTAATATAGTCTGCTTGACAGCAAAGACATATAATTATATGTTATGGGCACTGGCTGGATCTGGCCAGCTATTATATGAAAAGAACTTGAGGTTGCAGTTATAGTACAAGTTCTTCTGCTCAACTATTTTCTCCTGCTTTATATTCTGAGTGTGTGTGTGTTTTCAGTCACTTCCTACTGCCATCATCCCTAGCTGGAATCAGACCAGAGGCTGCACATCCATTTGAATTGGAAGGTCAGCCCTGCCTGTGTTCTGCTGGCAAGTGTTGTGAGACCCAGACTGGTATGGGGATGGGCAGGAGAGGGCGCTGGGGGTCTATTCGTAGCCACTTGCTAAATAATAGGTTACAGTGTAGTAGCCGTGTTAGTCTGTGTCAGCAAAAAGAAAATAAGAAAGAAAGAAATTCTTGTGGCACCTTAGAGACTAGCAAATTTATTTCAGCATAAGCTTTCGTGGGTTAGAACCCACTTCATCGGATGCATAGAATGAAACATACAGTAGACAGATATTTATACAGTCAGAGAAACATGATAAGGTGGAAGTGCGTCAACCAACTGTAAGAGGCTAATTAATTGAGAGGAACCATAACAGCAGGGGAAGAAAAACCTTTGAAGTGATAAACAAGATGGCCAATGTGGACAGTTGACACACAGGTGTGAATGAGGATCGTTAACTAAAGGGAAATAGATTCAATTAACGTAATGGCCAAGCCATTCCAAGTCTCTATTTAATCCTAAATTGATGGTACCTAGTTTGCATATCAATTCGAGTTCAACAGCTTCTCATTGTAGTCTGTTTTTGGAGTTTATTAATCAAAAAGGCTGACAAAGGAGGAGCTGTCGTCATCATGAATAAGTTGGAATATGAACAAGAAGCCGCCAGGCAGCTCTGTAACTCCACATTCTACAGGCCATTATCCTCTGACTCCACTGTGGAGTACCAAAAGAAACTACACCATCTGCTCCAGAAACTCCCTGGAAAAGCACAAGAACAAATTTGTACAGACACGTGCCTAGAACCCCGATCAGGGGTATTCTATTTGCTACCCAAGATCCATAAACCTGGAAATCCTGGACGCCCCATCATCTCAGGCATTGGCACCCTAACAGCAGGATTGTCTGGCTATGTGGACTCTCTCCTCAGGCCCTATGCTACCAGCACTCCCAGCTATCTTCGCGACACCACTGATTTCCTGAGGAAACTACAATCCATCGGTGATCTTCCAGACACCATCCTGGCCACTATGGATGTAGAAGCCCTCTACACTAACATTCCACACAACGATGGACTACAAGCTGTCAGGAACAGTATCCCCAATACTTCCATGGCTAACCTGGTGGCTGAACTTTGTGATTTTGTCCTCACCCACAACTGTTTCACATTTGGGGACAATATATACCTTCAAGTCAGTGGCACTGCTATGGGTACCCGCATGGCCCCACAGTATGCCAACATTTTTATGGCTGACTTAGAACAACGCTTCCTCAGCTTTCGTCGTCTAACACCCCTACTCTACTTGCGCTACATTGATGATATCTTCATCATTTGGACCCATGGTAAAGAAGCCCTTGAGGAATTCCACCATGATTTCAACAATTTCCATCCCACCATCAACCTCAGCCTAGACCAGTCCACACAAGCGGTCCATCTCCTAGACACTACTGTGCTAATAAGCGATGGTCACATAAACACCACCCTATACCGGAAACCCACTGACCGCTATACTTACCTACATGCTTCCAGCTTCCATCCAGGACACACCACACGATCCATTGTTTACAGCCAAGCTCTAAGATACAACCGCATTTGCTCCAATCCCTCAGACAGAGACAAACACCTACAAGATCTCTATCAAGCATTCTTAAAACTACAATACCCACCTGCTGAAGTAAAAAAACAGATTGACAGAGCCAGAAGAGTACCCAGGAGTCACCTACTACAGGACAGGCCCAAAAAAGAAAATAACAGAACGCCACTAGCCGTCACCTTTAGCCCCCAACTAAAACCTCTCCAGCGCATCATCAAAGATCTACAACCTATCCTAAAAGATGATCCCTCACTCTCACAGATCTTGGGGGACAGACCAATCCTCGCTTACAGACAGCCCCCCAACCTGAAGCAAATACTCACCAGCAACCACACACCATACAACAAAAACACTAACCCAGGAACCTATCCTTGCAACAAAGCCCGATGCCAACTCTGTCCACATATTGATTCAAGTGATACTATCATAGGACCTAATAACATCAGCCACGCCATCAGGGGATCATTCACCTGCACATCTACCAATGTGATATATGCCATCATGTGCCAGCAATGCCCCTCTGCCATGTACATTGGCCAAACCGGACAGTCTCTACGCAAAAGAATAAATGGACATAAATCTGACATCAGGAATCATAACATTCAAAAACCAGTAGGAGAACATTTCAACCTCCCTAATCACTCAGTGACAGACTTGAGAGTAATGATTTTGCAGCAAATAAACTCCAAAAAACAGACTACAATGAGAAGCTGTTGAACTCGAATTGATATGCAAACTAGGTACCATCAATTTAGGATTAAATAGAGACTTGGAATGGCTTGGCCATTACGTTAATTGAATCTATTTCCCTTAAGTTAACGATCCTCATTCACACCTGTGTGTCAACTGTCCACATTAGCCATCTTGTTTATCACTTCAAAGGTTTTTCTTCCCCTGCTGTTATGGTTCCTCTCAATTAATTAGCCTCTTACGGTTGGTTGATGCACTTCCACCTTATCATGTTTCTCTGACTGTATAAATATCTTTCTACTGTATGTTTCATTCCATGCATCCGATGAACTTGCTAAATATTCTGCCATTATACTGAAGAATTGGTTGGGGTGATTTCCCTGACTCTGACAGAGCCAGGTCAGCTCTAAATATCATCAAATCCCCCCTCCCAGAGATGAGTGATGCCTGAGGCTCAGAAAAAAATACTTCTGAAAAGTAACAGTTTTCCCTCTGTTATGCACCAGATTGCACCATGTGTCATGTATTTTCAAAAAAAAATATCTTGGGGGAAGGAGACTCTCTTCTACAAGCACTGTTCCCCTCCCCCATGACAGTTCAGATTGCATAAACTGCTCCCCAGGCTATGCTAGCAGCATGCTATACAGATTTATTTAGGAACAAGCTCCAGACACTCCTTGCACACTGCCCTTAGTACAAGTTTGTTTGCACAGTGGTTTGGCTTTGGTTATGGTTATGAACAAGCAGTTTTGATTCAGTGGGGAAACAAATGACTTCTCAGACTCTCATCCCCTCCTTTCTGCAAACACCTAAAAGTACAGGCTTTTATCACCGGCTAAGGGAGAAAATATCTTTGAGAGCATGTTGTTAAAATATCAACAGCATACTCCTGAACAGACAGGAAGAAGTGTGAGATCGACTTTCCTATGGAACAAAGTGTAACAGCTGGTATGTGTCTTTTGAGCATTCATTAAAAAGGAATCTAGAACAGTGTAACTAGTAAGAAGTTTTTCAGCTCCCTGAGAGTAAGGAGTTCTTTTCCAACCTCTACAAGTTACTGGCCGCCTGGCTTTGGGCAAGTTGCTCCATCTTATTCTGTGTCTCCATTTCCCCCGTGTGTAGAATGGGGCTAGTAATACCTACCTCCCTGAGGCGATGTCAGGCTTATTGGATCTCTGTTTATAAAGGGCTTTGAGATCATTGGACATAAGGCTCTGTATAAATACACATAATTATATTATAACATTCCCAATCTCATGTAGGTGCCGGGCAGAATTTTGACAGCCATTCAAATGGTTAATGTTGTGAAGAATCATGTGAATAAAATGCATATGCACCAGTGATTCTCCCGCACATGCGCTGGGTTACATAGATCACAAATGTGGGTCTGGAATATCATTTATTTTGGTCAATGGTATATCGACAGGGACCTGGTGGAGAGTTTCTCCTTCCTGCACTGAGCCGGGATTATCAGTTAGGATCAAATGGGTGTAACATACACGATCTAATTGTAGCTATTGCAGAGAAGCAGGCACTGGTGAGCCTTGGTCCTTTCAGTCTTCTGTGAAAAACTACACTTATAGAAACAACAAGTCCGGTGGCACCTTAAAGGCTAACAGATTTATTTATTTTACACTGATAGAGTTATGCACTATCTGGGCAAATAGGGACATGGCTTCCTAACCATGTTGGCAATGCTGATAAGAGCCCCACATATCCTCTTCCCCCAGGGAAATGGAAGCAAGTATAATGGTAATTCAATAACCCAATAACTACAACCTAGATCAGGGGTGGGCAAACCTTTTGGCCCAAGGGCCACATCTGGGAATACAAATTATATGGCGGGCCATGAATGCTCACAAAATTGGGGTTGGGGTGCCGGAGGGGGTGAGGTATCTGGTTGGGGGTATGGGCTCCAGGGTGGGGCCAGAAATGAGGACTTCAAGGTATGGGAGGGGGCTCTGGGCTGGGGCAGGGGAGTGGGTTGCAGGGGTGGTGGTGAGGGCTGAGGTTGGGGGTGTGGGCTGTGGGGTGGGGCTGGAGATGAGGAGTTTGGGGTGTAGGAGGGTGGTCTGGGCTGGGACTGAGGTGTTTGGAGGGCGGGAGGGGGATCAGGCCTGTGGCAGGAGGTTGGGGTGGGGGAAGGGGTACAGGCTCCGGCTAGGGGTGTGGACTCTGGGGTGGAGCTGGAGATGAGGAGTTTAGGGTGCAGGAGGGTGCTCCGGGCTGGAACTGTGGGATTTGGAGGGTGGGAGGGGGATTAGGGCTGGGGCAGGGGGTTGGAGCATGGGGAGAGGCTCAGCAGTGCAGGCCCCGGGCGGCGCTTACCTCAAGCAGCTCCTAGAAGAAGCAGCATGTCCCTTCTCCGGCTCCTACATGGAGGCGGCTCTGCACGCTGCCCCATCCGCAGGCACCACCCCTGTAGCTCCCATTTGAGCGCCGGAGGGGGCCATTGGAGCGCATGGGAGCTGGAGGGGGGCCATGCCGCGGCTTCCGGGAGCCATGTGGATTGGCCTCCGACCCTGCGCCCCGGCTGGAGCCAAGCCAAGCCAAGCCAAACCTACTCCCCAGCGTGAGATTGAGGGCCAGCTTAAGACGGCTGGCGGGCTGGATCCAGCTCACGGGCTGTAGTTTGCCCACTCCTGACCTAGATGAAGCCACTATTAGGTGGGTGAATAACTGGTTGGAAAACCGTTCCCAGAGAGTAGTTATCAATGGTCACAGTCAAGCGGGAACATAACCTAGGAGGGAAGATTGAAGAAATTGGGCTTGTTTAGACTGGAGAAGAGAAGACTGAGAGAGGACATGATAACAGTTTTCAGAAACATAAAAGGTTCTTACAAAGAGGAAGGAGAAACCTTTTTCTTCTTAACCTCTGAGGATAGGACAAGAAGCAATGGGCTTAAATTGAAGCACGGGTGGTATAGGTTGGACATTAGGAAAAACTTCCTATCTGTCAGGGTGGAATAAACGCTGGAATAAATTGCCTAGGGAGGTTGTGGAATCTCCATCATTGGAGATTTTTAAGAGCAGGTTAGACAAACACCTGTCAGGGATGGTCTAGATAATACTTAGTTCTACCATGAGTGCAGGGGACTGGATTAGATGACCTCTTGAGGTCCCTTCCAGTCATACAATTCTATGATTCTATGTTTATTGCAATGGCAAGGAATCCTTAGCTCACAAAAGGCTGGAAATTATTTCTGCCAATTTATTCCTTCTGTAGACAAGACACTATTCTTGATAAAACTGTTAATTTTTTACAGGCATTTGAGTATTGATCTTGGGCAATTGAGAAAACTTGACAGGAGAGTCCAGTGAAAGATTTGGTTTGGCTTCATCAGCCAAAGCACAGGCAAAGCCACTGGTACTTAATATACATACGTGGCACATCACGTCTGAGAGCAAAAATTTCTATAAGGCAGAACCTATGGTCACTTTTAGCAGCAGAAAGGGGATTATGGAAGCAAGTGGCTGGACTTGTCTCTCTGGCTTGGTCTCCATACTGTAGGTGAACACACCTTGATCCAAATTGAAGCTTTCCTTGCTTGTCCTCTATATTAGATACAAAAGAAGTGGCACTCTGCAGAATAATGCACTGAGATGGTCATTGAGAGAAGTGCAATTAAGCATGCTCACTGGAAGCCTTAGTTTCCACTGGAAACAATCATAACCCAGAATATCATAACCCAGCAATACACAGACAATCCAGGACATTTTTGGAGACTGTTGGGGGCAACTTCCTGGTACAAGTGCTGGAGGAACCAACTAGGGGCTGTGCTGCTCTTGACCTGCTGTTTACACACAGGGAAGAATTGGTAGGGGAAGTAGAAGTGGGTGACAATCTAGGCAGCAATGACCATGGGATGGTTGAGTTCAGGATCCTGACAAAAGGAAGAAAGGAGAGCACTGGCCTGCTGGGGGTCCCTAATTTAAGGAAGATTGTGCTGCTGTAATCCTCCAATGAACTTTCTGCTGCCAGGGTTCCTGCCCCCAAAGGCCATTGCAATGGACTGGGGCCCAATGTCTTTGGATCTTGGAATTGTTCTTCCAATAAATCCCTTCAGATCATTATTCATTTTTGGGTTTTTTTCTCTGATTTCCTTTGGTTTGTTGACCTATTTCTGGTTTTAAGTTGGCTGTGACTCAGTGTTGCTCGTAGAGAGGAACTATCGTCTTCCTGCTCTGCGCTGTTATATCTTCCTAAAAGACACACACACCACAGTATACAAATAATACAATACATAATTTCCTGCTGGAGAGAGGAAAAGAGAACAAAGAACCACAAATTACAGCTGTTAGTCACGTTGCTTAACACACTTCTGGAAGGCACTCAGCTAACACGGTGATGAGGGCTGTATAAGAACCTGAATAGAATGTATATAAACAGATGTTGAGCTCTGAGACACAAACAAACAAACAAACAAAAAAGCTTCTGCTTTGGTGGAGCCTACAATGTTCTGATTCAGGTGTTTGGTCTGGATTAATGCAAATTAGAAAATCACAATTTACTGAACTAAAAGAAAACATACTTTTAAATTGATGCCTTCAAGTGCCATAAGCCCCACATTTCTAATACCCGAAAACTGTTGCAATCCCATAAGAAACGTCATCTTGGGTCAAAAAAATTAGTAGTGCCTTCAAAATCTATTGCTGTGTCACTAAGAAATTTTAAAACAAACATACAAACAAAAAAGCTTCTGCTTTGGTAGAGCCTACAATTTATGCTGATCTGTTACCCAGTGATAAGAGAAGAAACCCAAGAGGTGGCAAGTGGAAATGCTTTGTTAATTTCAAACTCCAAGGATACTGGAACACTGTGATCCATGTCTGACAAATAGGTAGGGATGAGATTGACAATACAATTTCTCTTGCTGTCAATCTTCTATGAAGGTATTACAAATGAAAGAGAACAGGAAGATATTTCAATGCAATAATTTCTGGCCTGATAGTGCACAGAGAGAGGGAGAGAGAGAGAAATTTGGAGGTATAGTGGCCAAATGTGCTAACCTTTTCTCTCTACAAATGGAAGGAAAGTTACCTCATGGTCAAAACAATGGGATCTGGTCAGTTGAACTGCTAGATTCTCTTCTCACCACTGACTCATTGCACAGCCGATAAAATTGGTACAATATACTTACATTGTGGTGCTGTGAAGCTTATCAGTGTTTCAGAAGTGCTTTGAGACTGTTGGAGAAGATGTGCTATAGAAGGGAAAGTTTAATTTTTCAAATTCTGGCTTAGATCACAGGTCAGTCAAGTTTGGTGTTATCTTTAGTCTTAGTTGGCCTCACCATGTGATACATCCTCATTTGATAGTCCCTCCCCCAGAGGGGACTGATGTAGCATGGGACATTTCAACACATTGGTTTGGAAATTTTAGAGGTGCTGCAAGCCATGTGTATGGGAGATCTATATGTTGCCAGCTGGCGTTATGGCTGACTCTAGTTATTGCTCTCTGCCCTTCCTTCTATCTCCGTATGTGCAGCATCTTTTCTATCACAAACTCTCATGCAGGAAAATGACCTCTTAATCAGACAGAGTGTTGTCTGAAACTTCAGCTTGTCCAGAGTGACCTAACACAGAAGCTGCTTAAGTGAGCAGTCTATGCTGCAGTACAAAGAGCAGGGCTGATGCATGGAGATATGAGAGTTCTTCTGCTGCACAGCAACCTGTCGAGGCATCACATTTTCTGGCTTCTCAACATGCGCTATGAGAGAGCATGTGGAAATCAGGCATCCTGAACTTTGCAAGACACTCTACAAAGGCTCCTCAGGGAGCACCATGTTTGCACTATCACAGGGGTAGATAATCTTTGTCCTGCAGTGTGTGTGTGCGGGGGGGTCTGTCTGCTTAAGAATGTGCTCATATTTTGAACTTCTCTGGGGCCAGTATCACCGTGATTGTTCAACAGATGTCCCTAGTGCAGCTGGCAGCAACTGGCACTCTTGTTGGCAGTTTCAGCAGAGAAGAATTTAAGGGACCTGGTGACTGAACTACTCTCTAGCCCCAGTGATAGTGCCGCCAGGTCAGGCTCAAGGTCCAGTATCTGGAGGGCGTGAGAGAAGTGTGTACCTGCTCTGGGGATAGATAACTCCAGTCTCTGGAATCTCTCCCCAGCAATGTCCACACTCAGTAACAGTAGTGATACTTTAAAGTTGCTCCCACATGTTCAATGACCACCACACGTCTTATTTTTAAGGGATTGTTTTATTTAAATATAAGAAAGTTTGGGAAAAGAGTTTGTTTTTAGGTTACAACTTTCAATAGCAATAACCGCACTGAGTGGATTATTTTTTTGTCTGCAGTTTTTTGTGTTCTGCCATGGGTTTCTCCAGCTCTCCCAGCTCCTGCTATCTGGCTATCTGAAAAGCTCCATTTCAACGATTGAGAAGCGGTTTGGCTTGTCCAGTCAAACATCCGGATTGCTCGCTTCCTTCAACGAGGTAACCTCTGCTATATTCAAAATTCTCTTTTAATCTCCCAGCCACACAACTCACCTGTACTCTTGTCTGTCCTAAGGAGGTAATTTACAAAGTGTTTCAGAGGCTTTTTAATCTCTGTCTCCTACTGCAGGTTGGGAACACATTGCTGATCGTCTTCGTAAGTTACTTTGGAAGCAGAGTGAACAGGCCCCGTTTCATTGGCTGCGGCGCTATTGTTGTATCCATAGCTGGGTTTCTCATGTCTCTTCCTCACTTTATAACGGGGCTCTACGAATATGATCAGTCCATTGCCAGTAGGTACTCTAAATGTATATACCTTTTGGGAACAGGGTTAGGGTTAGGGGAAGACCTTTTCTTGAGGTTTCATTAACTGCAAAGCATAAAAATGTGGACTATGACACCAAAGAAGTAGATATTGAACTTTTGTTTTCAGAAATTAAAATGTACGGTCCCCAAGAGGTAAATATTGACCAAGGTGAAGCCAAGAGAGGAATAACAAAAAAACAGCTCCTAGGCTGGAGTCAGAGCAAATGAAAATGAGATCTAAAGCATTTACATTCTTAGATGTGCTGCTGCTTCCCCTTTCATTATGATTATTTAGGGCACCAAATGTATCCTGGGTCCCTACCCCAAAGAGATTACAATCAAGGGTCTAATCCTGCAAATCACTACTCACACAAGTTGTCCTTACACAAGTAGTTCCACTGAGTTCAGCCCAAATCAAGGAGAATACTTATGTGAGCAAGGGTTTGCAGGATGGGGCTTTAAACTATAGGTGAAGGAAGAGGATTGGATGCAGCCAACAGCAGTGGTAGAGCAGTGACCATAGGCACAGGTGCCCAGATTTTAAATCTTTCTTGCTTTATTTGTGATTCATTGATGCTTCCTTTGTGGGGGAGGACTAGTGTTTGTGGGCCTTATTGAAGAAGTAACTTTTAGGAAGGGACGTGAAGGAGGAGATGGTAGGATGTGGAGGACCAGGGAGGGGAGGGGATTTACAGGCATAGGAGCTTCATGGAAGAAGTGAGGAGATGAGAATGGAAGGAGAATATGCTGGTGGAGGTTACTCATCCTGCTCCTTGCCCTCAAGGTCATAATCCCCAATCACAGTAATAATAGAAATCCTACTATCAGACTCTACAAAATCCTTTAGAAACTTCTCTAAGATGCCTTTTTCCTGTTTCTTTGGTCACTACACCAGTACAGACCATCCAGAACACAGCTTGGGTCATAGACTGGGTCTGCATTGTACTTTCCCATTCATATTTCCTCAGTTACAGTCACCAAAGGGAGATTTACGAAGTGCCTAATTCACAGCTTTATCCAGGGAACAAGGGCTAACGAAAGTATGGAAACAGTTCAACCTACACTTCATGATAGGCCCTTGGCTAGTGCAGACGTTTCCTTGGTCAGATAACTGATCTGTCAAACACAGAGGAAAAATCCTGAATTCAGTGTTGTTTGGGGGACTCAACAAAAATTCCAGAACTTTCAAAAGTGGCTGTTATGCTACACTTTTCAATATTCCTTCATTATTTAGATAATTACTTTCAAGATAAATCTGTTATCTATTATTTCAGAATTATTTATGATACCCAATTTTTTTTCTCTCACATCTCCATCACAGTGGTATTAATCCAGAGTAACTCCAACAAAGTCAGTGGAGATGAGATCAGACTGTCTCTTTAATTGGGCTTGATTTTTATCCTTTTTGCATCCCTCTATATTTTTAAATGTGACAGTTATTGTACTTATCTACGGAGTGACCTTTGGTTAGTGCCATTGTTTTTTTATCATAATTATCTTTCACAGCTCAACAAATAAATTTCTATTTGGTTTTTGATTGTCTTGCACAGTGTCTCCAATGTGGATATTAAATTAAAGCCTCGTGTTTATTTGATGTATATCTAGATGTATTTGCCATTGTTGTTAGGTAGGTTATTATTGACTAGATAAAGAGATTTTTAAAAAGAAACAAATATTGTACCAAATTCTTCCCTGTGTAACACTTGTGCAATTTCATTGGTCCACTGAGGCAGAAAGGGGTAACTGAAAGTAGAATTTAGCCTATCATTTGTTTAATTTCTAAACCATACATGACTGTAGAAATCACTAACAGCCAGATTTTCCTTGGCCCCAGCAGCTGGCCTGGGGTTGAGGAAAGCCAAAGGTCAAGGACTATCTCAGCTCCTGCCTTTGGAGAAGTGTAGGGACTGTATGCTCTGTGTTGTATGCCAGGTGGCAGGGTGAAAGCGCTATGTGGTGGAGCTGGGTTGGGGTACCAAGAAAGCAAGCTGCATATCAGACCGCAATCACTGCTTGTGCTCTGGAGAGCATGGGGAGGAATTAATCCTCTGGAGGCACAGTCAGTGACTGAGATCCCCATGGGGCTGTGTGACTCCACAGTCGGGGCTGTAGCCAAGTGCCACAACCTAACCCTCAGAGAGACAAACAGCAGCTCTGTAGCTGACACTATTTTACAGAGGATGTTTCACGTCTAAAGTTAGGTGTCCACCAACTTCAGCTTTGAGCACTTAGGGGTGTTGCATTTGCCTCCGCAGGTGTGTTCAGCAATTCTACTGATCTCTGCCAACCTGCTATATCCACCAGAAACCTCAGTGGCACAGACTGCACTCCACATTCAGTGAAAGAAAACCGCGAGGTCCTGCTGATCCTGTTTATTGGCCAGACTTTGCTAGGGATTGGAGGGGTCCCCATCCAGCCTTTTGGAATCTCTTACATTGACGATTTTGCCAGTGAGAGAAACTCACCTCTCTATTTAGGTAAGACTAGAATTGAGTCCCATCATGGTAAGAAAGGGGAGGGACCAGTCCCATGACAGGGTGTGACTGCTCAGCTCTCAAGAACAGACCCTTAGACTACAAGAAACTTCAAGTGTTTTTAGTTTTGGCTGCTCCAGAGTTTAATTCCTATAAATGCCATAAACTCCTGAAACATATTTCACAAGGATTCAGTGTAACAAAGAATTGAGTCTTATGTATGTTCATGCTTTTCATCAGTAGTTGTCATAAGAGGGCTTCCATGTGAAAGCTGAAGTAGATAAAATGAAGTCACAAAAAACGTTTCAAAGAGCATGGCAGAGTTTTTAATCTGAACAGTGCCAGTATATATCTTAAGTACCTTTCTGAATGTCATGGAGGTTTTACACGAGGAGTAACTGAAGTCAGAGTTTGGCCCCTGATGTACTGCAGAAGTCACAAGAGGGTCAGAGAAGAGTGACAAGAATGATTGAGGGCATAGAAAAACTCTCCTATGGAGAGAGATTGAAAAGATTGGGATTGTTTACCTAGAAAGGAGAAATGGTAAAAGAATGTAAAATAATTTATGGTATAGAAGAGGTAGATAAAGGATTTTGCTTTTCTTTTTTGCTTAAAACAACAGCAAGGGGATATTTAATTAAATCTAAAGGTAGTAAATTCAAAACTGATAAAAGGAAATACTTTTGCGCGCGACATGTAATTAGACTGTGGAAGTCCATGAGGCCAAGAACTTAGCAAGATTGAAAGACAGATTGAACATTTGTATGGATAACAAGAGTAATCAGCAGTATAAACAACATTTTTGGAAGGAATATTAGAACTCATGCTTCAGGGTTTAAGCCAATCTCTAATTATTAGATACCAGGCCAAGACCTAATGTGGGGGTAGATTAACCCACACCTGCTACTGCAGAGTTCTTATACCTTCCTCTGGTGCTGGCCCCGGTCAGAGACAGGATACTGAGTTGGATGGACTTTGGGTCTGACCTCATTTGGCAGTTCCTGTTTTCCTGTGGTTTTGCATCTCATGTCCCCTGCATGCACTCCTCTCAAAAACATAACATTCCTGCTGAGTGGAAAATGCTGTTTCTTTTTGCAGGAATCCTGTTTGCGCTTACTGTCATCGGACCTGGCGTGGCATTCATGTTAGGATCTGCCATTTTGCGCTTTTATGTGGACATTGACAAAGTTTCCCCAGGTGAGTTCCTGTAGGTTCTGAGGCTCATTGTCCATTCTTAATGCAGTGCGTGGGAGTGTGTGTGTGTGTGGGGGGAATTTTCCTGTTACCATAGGCAATGTTATTTTCGATCTGTGAGCTAGCATCATGATGCCAAAGAAGTTAAAAAGATCTGAAGTGCGCAGCGACGCCGCTGTTCATCTGCCATCAAGTGAAGCAAAGCCTGGCTTCCTTTAACTCTGCTGTCACACTTGTATATGCCTGAGTGCATTAACAGAGCTTCCTGTAATCATTCTGCTAGTGGCTTGCATGGTTCCGGGGGTGGTAAACCAAGTACAGAAAGTGCTTCGAAGGAACTCTCTGAGTAATCAGATATGGCAAGTGGGTGCTTGCCTTCTAACCCAGGGTCACACACAAATGGCAGGAGGTTAGATCAAGCATGGCTGCTGCAGAAACTTCATGTTTTCCTCCTGCTTTCTCCTTCCTCAATCATGGGGATCACTCACACCTGTGCTGCAGCTCATTTCCAACATTGCCAGCACGAGTAGAGTAAAGACTATTCATCTGTCCTTACCGTGCTCACCATTGTATTAGCTGGGTGCCCACAAGGATTACACCTTATTCATTATGCTTCTCTCGACTGCTTCTGATTAGCCAGTGGTGCATGGGAGCTGCACTGGTATGCGCATTCCATCCACTGCCAGCTCTCAGGGTGGGTGTGTAGGAGGAGGAGAGTGAAAATGAAAGGGGAGGAAAGAAACACGCAATAAGGAGTGGAGGAGAGAAAGAAAAGAGACATGGAATGTGCAAAAAGACAGGGTAACTGATGAGGGGAGAGAGGGAGGGGGGAAAGGAGACCAAAAACAAGGAGAAGAGACAAAGATCGGGGAGAGAAAGGGGCAATAATTGTTCTTAAAGTCCTTGAAGCCTTTCCAGTTCATTTGTACTGCACTATGTTAGGAGAGCATTTGTGGGATTCTCTGAGCATAGGAAAGATCTCTAACACTCCAATAACGTCAACCTGTCAGCAAAGGCAAAACTAGAGACTACCACAGAAGGTAGGGAGGGGCAATGAAGATCCACCCTGACAGTAACAGCCCTGTTTGCCAGTCAGCACAGAGTTGTAACAGGGATGAGCACTGTGGAAAAGCCTAAGAACAAAACGGATGCTGCTGTCTCAAGAAGAGCTGGCTCAGGCACCAGGAAAGGCAGCATCCCTGGGGAGGGGCTGAACAGCTGGTTGTCACAATGGACTGTCGCTGTCTGTGTCTTCTCCCAACTGTCTCTGGGTGTTCTGTGGCCTGGCCCTCCAGCCAAGTCACACCAAAGTTCAGTCCCCTCCGGGGGTAACAAAAGTTCAACTATGAGTCCAACTGTCTTCCAACTCCTGGGCTCTGAACAGTTTCTCCTAAGCTCTTTCTTCCCCAGCAGGTTTCCTCCTCCCACTGCCTCCCTTCTCCAGAGACTCAGGCAGTTTACCTCAGGGATCTCCCAATTATTTGCAGACCCTATCTCAGGGCTCCCTGTCCCCCATATGAGCCTGAACTATTCTCTGCTGGTGTCTTCCAGCCCAGCTCCCCCAGGTGTTTTCCAGAGAGGAAACTCTCCTTGTGACTCTCTCCTGGGTCTTCTTCCCCTTGACTGAGTTCACAGCTCTCTTTAAGTTGTCAGTCCTCACCCTGGTCCCTGCATCCATGCTGATGACGAGTTCTGCTCGATAACAATCCAAAGCAGTGTGGATTGATGCATGTTCATTTTCACTATCTGAGTCAGATGCCACCAGCAGAAGCTTGATTTTTTTTTTTTGGTGGTTCGGGTTCTGTAGTTTCCGCATTGGAGTGTTGCTCTTTTAAGACTTCTGAAAGCATGCTCCACACCTCGTCCCTCTCAGATTTTGGAAGGCACTTCAGATTCTTAAACCTCGGGTCGACTGCTGTAGCTATCTTTAGAAATCTCACATTGGTACCTTCTCTGCATTTTGTGAAATCTGCAATGAAAGTGTTCTTAAAACTAACAACGTGTGCTGGGTCATCATCTGAGACTGCTATAACATGAAATACATGGCAGAAAGTGGGTAAAACAGAGCAGGGGACATACAATTCTCCCCCAAGGGGTTCAGTCACAAATTTAACACATCATTTTTAAACGAGTGTCATCCACATGGAAGCATGTCCTCTGGAATGGTGGCCGAAGCATGAAGGGGCATACGAATATTTAGCATATCCGGCATGTAAATACCTTGCAATGCCATTTACAAAAGTGCCATGGGAATGCCTGTTCTCACTTTCAGATGACATTGTAAATAAGAAGAGGGCAGCATTATCTCCTGTAAATGTAAACAAGCTTGTTTGTCTTAGCGATTGGCTGAACAAGAAGTAGGACTGAGTGGACTTCTAGGCTCTGAAGTTTTACATTTTTTTGTTTTTGAGTGCAATTATGTAACAAAAACAGATCAATATTTGTAAGTTGCACTTTCACTACAAAGAGATTGCACTACAGTACTTGTATGAGGTGAATTGAAAAATACTATTTCTTTTGTTTATAATTTTTACAGTGCAAATATTTGTAATAAAAATAATATACACTTTGATTTCAGTTACAACACAGATTACAATATATATGAAAATGTAGAAAAACATCCAAAATATTTAATAAATTTCAATTGGTATTCGATTGTTTAACAACATTCGATTGTGTGATTAAAACTGCGATTAAAACTGCGATTAATCGCGATGAATTTTTTTGAGTTAATCGCATGAGTTAAATGCGATTAATCGATAGCCCTAGTTGGAAATAAATATACTTATTCCATTCACAAACATAAGTATGTCTCACAGTTCCTCTATAAGGTATTATAAGCATAGGCATGACATGATTTGCCCAAGGCCACAATACCAGAGCAAAATTGTCTGCTTACTCAATCCATGCTTAAACCGTTAGAGCACAGCTCTTCCCAGCCCATAATCCAGATGGTATTATGGGGGAATGGAGCTGCAAATTCCATAACTTTGGAGTTTTGCATATTGTAGGCTTGCTTTGTTTTAGAAGCAGTAAGTGGCTGCACATAAGGTAGCCCTGTGACCCTCCCTCTGCCCTCGTCAGCTTCGACTGGATCCTGCCTCCTAAGTGTCCCTTAGAAAGACTTCAAAAAGTAAATTCTGAAGGAACAGAATCAATAGTTCTTTTCAAGCACAGTCCCTTTTTCTTGGTTCCATTTTCCTTGACCTTTGCCTCAAAAACCAGAGGGAAACTATTCTCTCTGAAAGACTAGTCCTGTATTAAAATGCTTTCGATTTATAATTATGCAGCATTGCTGTAGCCGTGTTGGTCCCAGGATATTAGAGAGGCAAGGTGGGTGAGCTAATCTCTTTTATTGGACCAAGTTTTGTTGGTGAGAGAGGCAAGCTTTTCTTCGGGTCTGGGAAATGTACTCAGAGTGTCATAGCTAAATACAAGGTGGAACAGTTTTTTAGCATAAGTATTTAAAATTTATTTCAAGGGACCATTCAAGATGAAGTGGCCCAGTAGCACCTGATTGTTGATAACAAATTTCTTGGTGTGCTTGAGGTGGCTACTGGATCTGTGAAGGGAAGTGTGGTGATCCATGGGTTTCTTATGTGTTAACTACTTATGCTAAACAAACTGTTCCACCTTGTGTTTACCTGTGACACTCTGAGTATGTTTCCCAGACCTGAAGAAGACCTCTGTGTAGCTTGAGAGCTTGTCCCTCTCACCAACAGAATTTGGTCCAATAAAAGATATTACCTCCCCCAGATCATGTCTTATATTTATATAACATCCTTTGCTCCGATGGACCCTCAAACTCTGCACAATCCACAGATACCTGATATTACAGAAGCAACTATCTCTGGCATGAGGGTAGAGCCAACTGACATGCAGCAGGCTACACACAATGGGCCAAAGGGAAATCTGGGTCAAGGACACTGGACAAACTCTTATTCTTAAGAAAACTGCCATGGGATTGTTAATGTCTGTGAAGAGCAAACAAAGCCCCAGCTTTAAAGTCTTCAGCAAAAGGTCCTGAAGCAGTAAGTGGCTAGGTACTCAACTTACCTGCCTCACAATGTTGAAGGGATGGATTGACCCTGGCAGGATCTGTGGTCCCAGGGGCTCTGCAACCTGATGCTTAGATCTTCTAAGTCATCCCCTCAGACTACAGCTAAGTGAGGAATATGTCTGAGTAACTGGAATTAGAGCTCCCTCACCTGTGCTGTCTTCAGATAGGAATGTAATTGGCTATTGGGTGAGAGGGAAAGGAGGAAGCTCAGAAAGTGGTGGCAGTGATAGCTAGTCATGCAAAAATAAGGCTAACCCAGTCTCATGATTCTTGGCTAAACCTTGTCCCTATGCAATTCCGGAAGGAATTTTAACCCCCACGTACAGCACTACACAACTGGCTATGTTCACTGTGGAGATAGGAAGTTATTACCTTCCTCTGAATCATGTTACCAACCACTTCCAGAGACAAGTGGACCAGATGGTCCATCTGACTGATCTGATATGACAAATCCTAAATTTCTAATCAGACCCCATATGGTGATAGCCAGCTGGCACATTACATCCTAACAGTTGTGTAAGAGATGCTGTTCACTTATCCTTTGGGACTGGTTTCCTAGAACTAGGCTTAAAATTGATATCTAACCACAGGAATTCCATGATCTGCAGAAATATTTCTTGGTTAAAACTGATCATATTGAGAAATTACATCCTGACTTCTGAAGGTCATGTTTTATTTAGGCCCAGTACCCTCCCCACAGTGTATGTAATTTTTGGCAGGGAGCTTCTCTTACTTCTTGGGGAAGGGAAAAAACATTCCAGATGTTCTGTCTGGTCATGCAACCGGGGGGACAATGGTCATTCAAACTGGAGGAAAAAGCAGAAGGGGGAGGGAGAGATGGAAGTTACCAAAGATTTTGTATAATTGGTCAATTTGGCCTGTATGCTGGAGATGCCTTAAAAGGGAGTGTTGTCTAACCATTAGACTAGCAGAGTGGGAGTCTGGTTTCCTGGGTCCTACTCCTGGCTTGGCCACTGAGAGTAGGCAAGTTATTAAAGCCAAAATATTTAAACTTGGGTGCCTAAAATCAGATGCTTAAATTAACGTTTAGTATTTAGTGGATTTCTTTCCTGCTATTTAGCAGGTGAAAGCAAGGAAGAGGTTCAGCATTATGTGATAAGTCAGCTCTCCATGGGCCACCGGCAAATGTTCTGCAGACCTCCAGGGATCCACAGCCCCCAGCGTGGGAGCCACTGCTCTGGAGCACTGAGCAAAGTTCATTTGTTAGGAACAGATGGACACATCCAATAGAGCCCATTTCCTGCAGTCAGAGGGGTAGGGGTGGAGACAGTGGTGGCCCTCACTTCTTCCCATCATCCGTGTTTCTAATTTTTGTTTATTTGCTTGTATTTCAGAGGAAATTCAGCTCACTAACAAAGATCCTCGATGGGTTGGAGCCTGGTGGCTCGGCTTCCTGGTCGCAGCCACTCTCGTGGCCTTATCTGCCATCCCTTATTTCTTCTTCCCCAAAGAAATGCCTAAAGAGGTAAGAACAGGACTGGAGACAGGCCAGGTCAGCTACACAAATTGTTCAGCTGATTTAAACCATTAAGTTCTCTTAGCTCCCATGGCGGGTGAGTTCACTCTAGATTGAGGTGTGAGGGGATGATGGTCTCAGTGACAATTTCTTGAGGCTGGTTGGGCGGTGGGGTGATGCTGAAGTCAGACAAGGTGTAGAATATCAATATACTGTGAGGAATATATTATAAATGTGCTGTTGTACATATGCCACCTCTCTCTCTCTACTCTCTCTGCTTCCCTTGTGGGCCACGTGCCTTCTAGAGATGGCCGTGAGCTGTGAAGATTGTATCCAGATTCAGACTTCTCGAGAGTACAAAGGACTTCTGACTGATGTTCTGATTTGAACTCTTCTCTAGTATCTGCAGCCCTTACTAGCTCGGATCTGATAAGCTAAGCAGAGTCCAGCCTGGCCAGGACTTTGGTAAGAGACTACCAAGAAAAACCCAGAGTGCTGCTGACAGTTTAGTAGGTGGCACTTTTCTGTCTCCAGAGGTGCAAAAAACAATGGTATTGAATCTCTATTCTATTCTATTCTATTCTATACTATTCTATTCCATATAGGTTCTTATACTATGCTTATCCCTGTAGTATCTGAGTGCCTTCCAGTAGTGTGTTAAGCAACATGATTACACAGCTGTCCCTGACCATGTGACCCATGGTACTTTTCACAAATACTTCCCCAAATTCTACTGTGGATTAGTATATTTTGCTACATAACACTACGCATTTTGTTTCAACTGGTGAAGTGATTTTTCATTTCCTGTTGAAGGGGCTAATCTTGCAACCTTTACTCATTTAAGTAGCCCCCTTTGAAATCCACAGGAATACTTCCATGAGCAACCATTGCTCTATCTCACAAGTGACTGCACATCAGTGGTGAGCATATTATACTTATGTTCATAATATGTAGTCTGAATGGCACTGTGAGACCCTTCTAACTAAAGGGATATGGTCTAAATCTAAGATATTATCCTCATGGTGTTTGAAAATGCCTTTCAAGGGCACTTCTGCTGAAGAGTCAGCTTCTCAGTTGTACAGTTCTTTCCCCAAGATCTCTCTCCTCAACCAGACTGAGACTGGTATAGTAATGTTCCTCTTGTTCCCACCATGTTACTCCCTTTAAACCTTTGACTTTCCTTTGGGTTCAGGGACAAATCAGCAGCTGCATCAGAGGCCAGTCTCATCTATCACCATTTATAAGTGAATTGCCTGCTAGCCCAGAGGAGTGAGAGATTTCAGATTACTCCCTTTTCCTGTTCCTCACCTTTTTAGTACTTCCAAACCAAAATACATATAACCACTTGAGTGCTGTGCAGCATAATGGCTTCATGGAACGATAGGCACCTTTCATGCTGCCCAGTGTTTCAGTAACACTGTCAGGGGTGGTAGGGGCCAGTGGATAGGGGGGCACTGGATTGGGAGTCAGGCAACTCTGGATCTGTTCCAGCTCTGCCACCAACCTGCTGTGTGACCTTGGGCAAGTCACTTGGGCCACATCTACACTAGCGAGCTCACAGCGGCACAGCTGTACCAATGCAGCTGCACCACTGTAAAATCATTTGTGTAGCCGCTCTATGTCGACAGGAGAGAGCTCCCTCATGGACATAGTAAAACCACCTCAACGAGCAGCGGTAACTGTGTCGGTGGGAGAAGCTCTCCCGCCGACATAGAATCATAGAAAAATCATTGAAAATTAGGGTTGAAAGACACCTCTGGAGGTCATCTAGTCCAACCCCCTGCTCAAAGCAGGACCAACCCCAACTAAATCATCCCAGCCAGGGCTTTGTCAAGCCGGGCCTTAAAAATCTCTAAGGATGGAGATTCCATCACCTCCCTAGGTAACCCATTCCAGTGCTTCACCACCCTCCTAGTGAAATAATTTTTCCTAATATCCAACTTAGACCTCCCCCACTGCAACTTGAGACCATTGCTCCTTGTTCTGACATAGCACTGTGCTCACTGCCACTCAGGCCAGCGAAACGTATGTCGCTCATGGGTGTGTTTTTTTCACACCCCTGAGCGACATTAGTTTTCCCAACATAGCTAATGATACCTCTCTAGCTTTGTAAAGCACAAAGAGATTTTTGCTCTGCATAGCTAAGTATTGCTATTGAAAGCATTGGCATTCTGCTGCAATGGTGGTGTTTCAGAGGGATGTTGTTGTGTTCCAACACTGCAGCAGAAAAGAGGTTAGAAATGCTGGTTGTAAATCTCAATGTACCTTCACACTTGGAGCCACATCCTACCCTTGGGTGTTCCTGTGCATCTTCCACTGGCTCCCATTGACATAGGAGCATTTTGTTTTTCTTATTATCAGGGTTTCTATCTTCCTCAAGAGCCCAAAGAACATGCCCATGCTCATACTGAAGAGCAAATAAGTTTACAAGCTTTGCAGGGACTTTGCTCTCTGCAGCTCCTAGTTTCTGGTAAACGATTTGCTGCAATAGCACAAAGAACGGTTTGAATTGTTCTTTCAGATGAGACATAAAACTGAGGTCCTGGTTGCTAAAGATCCCATGGCATGTTTTGTAAGAGAATTAGTGCTAATCTTGGTATCCTGGCCATACTCCACTCTGGGTAATTACATTCTGCCTGCCTCCATTCCACCTTATTTTAAATTGTAATTTGTCTAAACATCTCTGCCTAAAAAGTGTTGCATATTGTTCCTGGTAAGTAATGGCTCTCAACTTCCACCGTGGAGGTGGCTGCATTTCAGTAGTGGAAGAATGATCCTTTTGTAGGACTTTGTCTATCATAGGAACGACCATATTGGGTCAGACCAAAGGTCCATCTAGCCCAGTATCCTGTCTGGTCATCTTAACAAAATGGGAATAAAGCAGTTATAAACGAAACCAGGTAATGTGCCCAAAATAGAGCAGCACAACAAGACACTGAAATGTCCTCAGTCTATTCACAGAGCAGACACAGCACAGGCAGAAACAGTACCTCATTGCCCCATGAATTCTGTGCTTCAATTCTGGGACCACTTCTCATGTTGAGAAGGGAATTTGGACACTGGCCTTTTCAGGCCTTGTGCCAGTTGCTGGTACCCAATGTCCTAATGAGCAAAAAGCATATCTGTTACCCACACCACCAAGGGAGGAGATATATCGCTAGGCAGATTGAAGGTTCTGCTGATTTTAGGGGCACTAGCACTGCCAGCAGCATTAGCTGCTTTCCAGCCAACTGTGCCTTGTGTCCTCTCCAGCCCTGGGAGCCAGATGATGACTGACCCTTGCCCAGAAGAGCTAGGGAGGGAAAGGGCTCCCTACACTTCCCCTCCCCTCTAGTAAACCCACAAGAAGTAGGCATAATTTAGCCCGATAGCTCTTCAGATGAAAAAGACCAACTGGGACATCTTATCTCTCTCCATGGGGCCAATGCAGGGTTGTTCTCTGTTGTCCATGTCCTAGGGTTTTCTCCAGCCTCAATTTAAATGACCCAAGTGATGGGATCTAAGTGATGGGAGACTATCCCACAGTCAAATCCATCTCATTTGTCTGATTCTCAGTCTACATTTTCCCTTCCCTGCTTTCATTTCATCTTAGTTATACCCCTTGGATCACCATAAATAACATTTTGTCTGAAACAGGGACCATGTTTCCCAACACACTGCCATTCTATTCATAATAAATAACTGCATCCCACCGGTGTTTGTAGACAATCTTTTACCTCCCATAGTCATTCCTTAGTCAAGATAGATTTAGACCCTGATTCGACAAACCCTTACACGTGATTAATTTTACTCAATCCTATTGAGATCAATTGAACTACTCGTCTACTTAATGTTAAACACATTTGTAAGTGTTTGCAGGGTCAGGGTCATAGTTATCTCTTTTAATCTTTCCTCATAAATCAGTCCCTCCAGCCCCTGGTCACCATCATCATCGTTATCTTCTTCTTCTTCTTTTGTTAATCTGTGAACTCCTCCAGTTTGTCAGTATCTTTCTAGTACAGAAGTGCCTGACAGCAATATTCTTGGTGCAGTCACAGCCGAGCTCTCATGATTGCCATCAGGATCTCATGCAGAGAAAGGAAAAGGGGGTTTCTGGCAGGAAGGAGGCATGTCAGGTCAGGACAAGACCCTTCCAGTAGTTCCAACCTAGCTTCATCCTCCTCACTGACATAGCACCCCCTATTGGTTCATTTGAAACGATGGCGATTGACACATGCCCAGTGTATTTAAGAGTTAGGGATTAGCTAATGTCCCAAAGTCTGTCCCTGGTGTCCTTATCATTTTCCAATCCAGTTAATTACATTATGCTCACTAAAACCTTCCCAGTAGTTTCACTTGGACACCATATTCATCTTCCCCTCCAATGCTAAACTGTGATGTAGTGTTGTTGTTAAATCATTTCCACTGTGCCTGCAATTCATTGGTTAGTAAAGGGAATTCTATATAGGGTTTGAATGTGATGCAGGTTCTCTTTAGGTACCAGCATTATATAAATGTTAGGAATTATCCTTATTCCTTATGGGTCATGTACAAAAAATATCTTGCCTACAACCACCTATTGATTTAAATTTCATTCTCTGACATTTGAAATTATGTGAAACAATCTTGCTATTAAGTGGTACAACAAGTGGATGACACCTTCTCCTACATAAGAATAGCCATACTGGGTCAGCCCAATGGTCCCTCTAGCCCAGAACCTGTCTTCCAAAATGGCAAATGTCAGGTGCTTCAGAGGGAATGAACAGAACAGGCAATCATGAGTGATCCATCCCCTGTTGTCCACTCCCAGCTTCTATCAGTCAGAGGCTTAGGGACACCCAGAGCATGGGGTTGTGTCAGCCGCGTAGCCAGGTCCAGACTACAGGGGGGAGCAGAGCTAAAAAAAGGTGCCTCCCCCTGTACTCACCTGGCGGCGCTCCGGCGGCGCTCCAGCTGTTTGGCGGCACTTCGGCGGCGGGTCCTTCACTCGCTCCGGGTCTTCGGTGGTACCCGCTGCTGAAATGCCGCTGAAGACCCGGAGCAAGTGAAGGACCTGCCGCCGAACAGCTGGAGCGTCCCCGGGTGAGTGCAAGAAGCGGTGCCTTAAAGAGAAGCGGTGCCTTTTTTTAGCTCTGCTCCCCCTTTAAAAAAAGGCGCCGCTTCCTTTTTAAGACATCGCTTCTGCTCACAGGGGGAGCGGCCGCTACCTCTGCTCCCCCCCGGCTACGCTCCTGGGTTGTGTCCCTGACCATCTTGGCTAATAGCCATTGATGGACTTATCTAATTATTTTTGAACCCAGTTATTGTTTTGGCCTTCACAACTTCCCAACATTAGCCCTGACAAAACCAGTGCCAGAGCATATTTTTGCCAAACAGAAACCCAAGGGGAAAATTAAACAGCTTTCAAGTGTAGGAATAATCTCAGATACGCTGGTGCTGACAAAAACAGGAAGGAAATTGTATCCTTTCCCCTCCAAAAGGGTGAAAATCACTTTGATTTTTCTAGATGAGAAAGAAATAGTATGTTAAAAGTATGCTACGAATGTGTAAAATTTGATAGCATAAAGGAATCAGATGTCAGTTTCATTAAGCCAGTGCTGAATGACCTGTTGTCTTCAGTCTCTTTCTTTACTGATTGTTTGTGATCATTTACTTGCAAAGCATTTAATAAAATAAGCCCTTTAAAAATAATTGCTCTACGAGGGCTTGATCTTGCACAGACCTTGAGCACCTCTTGCAAAGTGCTGGGTTGAAGTCAGTGGATGCTCACCCTGAAGCTGATGGGTGCCGAGCATATTATAGGAATTGCTCATTGTCCTGTGGGGTTGGGCCCTTATCACCCCCAATTTTTAGTATGCTTCCCCTTAAAGCAGAGGAATTCAAAAAGGAATAGAAAACAATTGTGAATATGTTAGCTTATTCTTTTAAGATATTCCAGTATGTCACAGCACGGCAATTGAAGGGGATCGAGAATTTTATCTGAGCATTACTGAATATGCATTATAATACAAAATCTGTCTAGTTTGGAATATCCAGTACATTTATTTTTATATGCAGTTCCACTCTGCAGACAGCTTTGTTGTACTCAGAGATGGGTACGGTAGAAGCAGGTTTCACAGTGTCTGCATGCTCAGTACCCACAGGAAGATGGACGAAGACGGTTAATCTTTTGTGAGATAGAACAGAAAGAAAAGAAAATACCTGAAAATTAAATCCTTTGTCATCAGCTTTGCTAACTAATGAACTCAAGACACATGTTTCTGAGGGTGTTTCATAGCCAGAAGATCTGAAGTCTAGATTGTGAATTCAGATCCAACCTGGTTAGTAGTGACCAAAAAGTTTGACAATACAATGGCTTTTTGGAGGCCTATTAAAAATGCATTTGCTGGATCTCCAGCCAGTTCTCAGGGGATGGGTATCCACCATCACAAACCCGACCATGTTTGGTTCTAACTGGCCCCTTTGTGGACAAGTCTGGACAGCCAAGTCAAGACTAAGTAGAACATAGAGTTTGACCTACCTCCACTCCCTGAGTCACAGCACTTTGCTGGCTAGTGCAGCAGTACAGGAGGTAGGAAGCTCTCCCTGGGACTGAGCTGGTGTTTGTGTTCTGTGGAGAAATAGAATCGCCAGGGACGTCAATCCTGAACCTTCCTTTAGCACTAAATTCACACAGGAAATGCCTCCTCCACACGCACACTTTTTGTCACCAAAATCGAGTGCACGTAAAGAACGTCACCCTTTGAGGCAGTATCTTTGCCTCTCTTGGCTCAGGGTTGTGACATTTCCTCCCTTGCCATGCGGCGTTTCAGGTGCCCAGCGACAACCCTTCGTATTGCTGGCATCTCACAGCCCCCTGGCTCTGCACGCAGCATTCCATCAGCCTCACACTTCCGGTGGGAGGTGCCCTGACTCCTCGTGGGGCATTTAATCTCTGTTACAATGTACAAGCCTGCATTAGAAA
The DNA here is from genome assembly GCA_033296515.1 of Macrochelys suwanniensis. Lineage (NCBI taxonomy): Eukaryota > Metazoa > Chordata > Testudines > Chelydridae > Macrochelys > Macrochelys suwanniensis. The sequence continues at coordinate 11,841,432 of CM065775.1, forward strand.
CATCACAGTGAGGCTCCCTGTCAGTGCCACAGTGGGGATAACATCAAGAGAAGTAACACAAGTGACTGGGCACTCAATTGGTAGATTAGACAGAATATGTAGGAAACCTCCACAGTATGGAGTAAAGGAGAGAAACTTGCCCTAACGCTTTAGAGCCTGATTTCTAGCGGCGCTCCCAGCTTCAGATGAGATCAGTGGGAGCTACTATTAATTATTATGATTATTCCCATATCTGGGTGTCTGATCAGGCCTTTTCCTGACTGCCAAGATTAGCACAGGGTAATGTCTGGGGTGGTTATTTCATGTACTTTTTTACTTGAAGAAATCTGGATTTTCAACAATGCCCCTGTGCTATACAACTGGTGGGTGAGCTGCTGAGCCCATATGGTGCCCCACTGAAGTCTATGGGCTCTGCGCAGGTGCAGCAGTCTTCTTTCATGGTGCCAGGCTGGGGTTCTAGCTGCTTGAACCCACAATGGGCTGAGAGCCTCCCAGCACATGCTGAGCCCCCACAACTCCTACCAGCGTCAGTTAGAAGAGTTGGGGAGCACTGAGGACGCCGACAGGAGTCAAGGGTATTCAGCAAATCAGAGTCTGGGTAAATCACAACTTCACCCGGATGTTGCCTCGCCCATTCTGAGGGATCCTAACGGCCTTTACTGAAAGCCGAATGGGGAGCACTCTGGAAGAGACACGTGGCCCCGGCTCAGTAGTGTTCAGGAAGTGAAATGAAGATAATGTCTCTAATTTTTAACTTGAGCCAGATTGGCACATGGACCAAAGCCCCTTTAAGGCTCTTTAACAGTTATGCAGCCACTTATATTACCTATTTTTGTACTTCCAATAAACATGAACAGCTTAAAGGAAAAGACTGAGGCAGAATTCTTGAGAGGCTATTCGAAAACCACATCTAAATTGAGCTTGCCCGCATGGGGGAAGGGTTGTCTTGTGGTTAAAGTACATGACCAGCAATCAGAAAAGCTGGGTTCTGTTCCCAGCATTGTCACAGTCTTCCTATCAGACCTTCGGGAACTCACTCAACCTTTGTGTGTCAGTTTCCCCATATACAAAATGGGGGTAACCACACTGACCTACCTCCTGGGGTTGGGATGTTGTGAGGATTCTTTCATTGCAAGGCACTTGTAGAAGGGCTAGAAATACACTGTATTATTTGATGAACACAGGGAAGCCAAATTAGAAGGTGGGTTTGTGGCACTGTTGTGTGAGTGGCTGCAGCACAAGAAGTCAACAGGGATGGATTTGTCTCCGTGTTCAGATTTTTGGCACAAAGTTTTAAAAACAGAAGCAACCAATTGCTAAAAATAATTCTCCAGTCTAATATAAATGAGTCCCCTGAAGTCTGGTTGTTTTAATAAGGCACATACAAAAATAAAAAAAACTAAAGGGGACCAGCATTTGCTGGAGGAGGTATAATGAGCTGTTTGTTGGCAGCTTGACCTGCTCATTAACTGAGAAAATTCATTCTGAACTGATTGTTTGTGGCCTGATGGATTTTTAGGTTGCTGGCTGGGAGGTGGTAGTGTGTCCCACTGGCAATGCTGTTTGTGAAAGGAAACACATCCCTCTGAGCAAGAGGACTTCGGGGTGGGGGGAAGAAATCATAGTGAATGGGGCTATAACCAAGAACCATTGATGGGAAGAACCAAGATGGACCCAGTTGTGGTTTCTGTACAGGTCGATCTACAATCCATGCTATATATGCTCTGCAGAATGTTATTGAAAAATGACTAGGGCAACAAAAGGAAGTTAACATTACATTTATAGACTTTGCAGCTGCTTTTGTCTCAGAGCATTGATCAGCACCGTGGATACTGCTATGCCAGTTTGGGGTGCCTGAGGTCTTCATTAATGTGCCTAGTGGAGGAACCGTACAATGGTATATTTAGTTGTATGAGGGTCAACAGTTGTATTACACGCTGGTTTTTGGTAGAATCAGGATTGTGCTAGGAATAGTCTATTAGAATGTTAAATAATGTATCTGATGACAAAGCAGATTGAGACCAAAGTAAGACGTGTGAAATTTAAAGATATGTCTTTAGAAGAACTTGAGTATGTGGATGATATTGTCTTACTTAGAGAGACTACTGACCAACTACAACCAATGCTAGAAGAGCTGTGAAAAACTGCAGAATCTATTGGACTTAAGATCAATGGTGATAAAACTGAAGCTCTGCATGCCTCCTATAAAATGGAAATGAACAACCTGCCGATGCTGCATGTAGATGACAATGACGTTGAATGAGTGAATGGTTTTATTATATATTGGGAGTCAGCTGCCAGCAGGTGGTTCTATAACCAAAGAAGTCACATGATGGATTGGTCTTGTGTCAATGGCATTTCACTGTCTTCAAAGGCCTCTGGGCAGCAAAATGTCTGTATGAGAACTAAGATACAAGTATCAGAAGGGTAGCCTTTTTAGTCTGGATCTGTAGAAGCGACAAAGGGTCCTGTGGCACCTTATAGACTAACAGAGGTATTGGAGCATAAGCTTTTGTGGGTGAATACCCACTTCGTCAGATACAAGTGTTCAACTTAGTAATGATGACAATCCTGTAATATGAAGAAGAAAAATGGCCACTAAAAACAGCAGAGAAGAGGAAACAAAACAGTTTTCAGCTTCAAAAGTTATGGTGTATTCTTAACATCTATTGGTTTGATTTTGTCACAAACAAGGAGATACTTAGACGAGCCCGGTAAGTTGCAGTCTTGCACTGATTGGGAACAAGATGACTGCAATAGTGGGGTCATGTCCAACATGCAGAAGAAGGTATGCTTCTACAGGTTTGTAGAGCTGAGGCTGAAGGAAGTTGAACAAGAGTCAAAACACATGAGGTTGGAAGATGCAATATTGAGGGATTTAAGAAGCCTAAATCCTCATATATTGACTCTTATTTAAGGAAGAAGATTTGCAATGGACTGTTCAAGAAGGTAGTCCATTCAACACACCACCACGGCTATATCAAAGCCATGAGAATCTGCTGCTGCTACTGGGGTGCAGGGTTAGCCTGCACAGATCCAGCTGCGGGATCAGGCCCTAAGTATGGCTTTAGGAACCTAACTTTAGGCACGCAGGTTTTAGACTGATAGACTTTAAGATCAGAAGGGATCATCGTGATTATCTAGTTTGACCTCCTGCACACTGCCGGCCACAGAACCTCACCCACCCACTCCTGTAACAGACCCCTAACCTCGGCTGAGTTACTAATGTCCTCAAATCGTGATTTAAAGACTTCAACTTACAGAGAATTAACCATTTACACTAGTTTAAACCTGCAAGTGACCTGTGCCCCATGCTGCAGAGGATGGGAAAAAAAATCCCAGGAGTCTCTGCCAGTCTGACCCAGGGGAAAATTCCTTCCCAACCACAAATATGGTGATCAGTTAGACCATGAGGGCTAAACCAGGAAACCAGGTAGATACCTGGGAAAGAATTCTCGGTAGTAACTCAGAGCCCTGCTCATCTAGTTTTGAAAAGTTTGGCCTTGGATTTGAAAATCTCTCCTTTCATGGACTGCCTCCCTGTAATGCTTTTAATCATTGTCATTGCCCTTCTCTGGCCCTTGTCTTTTACTGCAGCAAATAGAATCATAGAATCATAGAATATCAGGGTTGGAGGGGACCTCAGGAGGTCATTTAGTCCAACCCCCTGCTCAAAGCAGGACCAATCCCCAACTAAATCATCCCAGCCAGGGCTTTGTCAAGCCTGACCTTAAAAACCTCTAAGGAAGGAGATGCCATCACCTCCCTAGGTAACTCATTCCAGTGCTAGAATGGGTTACCTACACTAACATGACAGTACATTACTGTACACACAGAGAAATATTAGACATTCATTGTACTTCCAGCCTTGAGAGGAGTTTGTCAAAGGGGTGACGAGAGCTACTGTTAGTTTGCTTGGGGGTTGAATTCTGCCCTGGGTTTAGGTACGCAGATCCCCTTGACTTCAGCTCCACTCCCAGCCTCACCTGCATCCATGGGTGCAATACAGCCCCTGGTGAATAAGCCCCATTTCCTGTTGGTCACCTCTAAAGCTAATTTTCCTGGATTTCTATATTAATAGAAGCCTGGCACATACTTTACTGTACATAGATAATGGCCCAATTTGTTATTTATGAGGTGCTATTCATTACAGTTTGACAAATGAAAGTGGGGAAGGAAAATCCGGTTATTATCCCTTTACCGAAAACCTCTGATTAACCCCTCTGAGCACATGGTGGCCTGCGGCTATAGCATCTGAGCCTATGATCTTCTGAGCTTCTAACCTAAGCAGAAAGGGTGTTAGTGATTTGGTATTTGTCACTCTTCCTGCTAAGCCAGGAATGAACCAGGGCTCCCGCAAGCACGGTGTTATGATTGTTGAGGTGTTGTGGGATGTAAAACCAAGGTGTCCTGAGCCTCTGTGGTCATTTAGTACCTCCTGACATTTTTCACTTGGGTAGGGGCTTTTTCTTGGTATCCTGGTCATGTTCAAACAGAGAGAATTGCATTTTGCCTTCCTAAATTCCTTGTGCAGTTTCAATGGGATACAGTATTCTTCACTTCCTGCCCATAACTACTGTGTATATTGCTGTTAAACAGCTGCCACGTACCATCCCAGAAGAAGATTCTTATTTAACTTGTAAACTGTTTGAGAGCCTTCTTGGGTGAAACACGGGCTTCTCTTTATCCCTCTGTGGATGGAATGCTGGGTCATAAATCAGAATGAATGTGTTTTCGTTTCTTTAAATAACACAGCTGTGATGCAGCTGTGGTAGAGCAAGTGAGTTCAGTAGAGCAGTTGTCAGCGTGTCCAAAACCGACCGTCTTTGTCTTTTCTCAGGTGGTGAAAGGGAGCAAGAGTGAAGTTAAGACGAGCAAAGACCTACTGAACCAGCTTAAATCCAAATCAGAAATTATGCAAAGCCTCTCCTTAACCCAGTTCATAAAAAGTAAGTTGGTGTTTTCCCCTCCTTGGAAAGTCTCTGAAGTGACTCCTCTGCTCACCCAAGCATATATCGGCCTCCTGGCAATGAAGAGCTTGCTGCTAATATGCACCACCAGTGATAAAAAGTCTGAGATGGGACTATAACTTGCTCCATGTACACAGCCTGACTCGCAGATGCAGCTTTAGCGCATAGGCAGGATACAGTGTGCTAAAGTTTGCTCTGTAGAGCTCTTATTGATCTGATAATGCAGAACGTTTACTAGTGTATCAAACAAAGTACCCCACGCCTCCCCGTATTAACCTGAATGCCCTATTTCTGCTGTTAGTTCAGCACTTCCTAACAGCGGGCTCTCAACCTCTCACTGCACTGGTGGCAGGCAGGACCTCCTGCAAACCAGGAAATGGGGGCCCAAGCCTCAAATCTAGCCACCCCATCCTGATGTAGGGTCCAGTGGGAGTGGGAATTTTGGCTCGGCACAGGGCCCACAGGGACAGGGAGGAGCCTGCTGGAACCCCGTCCCAGCACAGGGACCATAGGGAGTAGGAGGAGCCTTCTGGAACCCCGTCCCAGCACAGGGACCACAGGGAGTGGAAAGAACCTCCAGGAGCCCTATTCCAGTGCAGGGCCTGGAGGCAGGGGCGGCTCCAGGCACCAGCGCAGCAAGTACGTGCCTGGGGCGGCAAGCCGCGGGAGCGGCCTGCCAGTCTTTGTGAGGGCAGCAGGCAGGCGGCCTTCGGCGGCTTGCCTGTGGGAGGTCCGCCGGTCCCGCGGTTTCGGCGGCAATTCGGCGGCGAGCACGCCGAAGGTGCGGGACCAGCGGAGCACCCACAGAAATGCCGCCAAATCCGCCTCACCAGCGGACCGCCTGCAGGTGTGCCGCCGAAGGACACCTGACTACTATGCTTGGGGTGGCAAAAAACATAGAGCCGCCCCTGCCTGGAGGACTCCGCAGGAGCTGTGTCCACATGTCACTTCTCCACATGTCTAATGTCATGCCACCGAAGGGGTTACCTCCCTTCCTTCCTAAAATCCTTAAAGGGAACTATGTCTGAAGGACCATGAGCGCACATAGGCTGGGAACAGTTGGCCCCTCCCAGTGCAATAAGTAAAGTGGGCTGTGCTTGGAAATAGGATTTCTAGTGGTAAAATTCTGCTGTATAAAATGTCTTTGCCAGATTATCTTCATCTATCACAGCTGGCTTGTCTAGAAGTCAGACTTGTCTAATGTACTATGGTGCTCTTATAAGTACAGCTAAGGTCTGTCTGTGCTGGGGGAGGTCAGCGCGTTTCATTCTTGGAGTGTATTCCAAGGGGTGGGGGGTTTGAAGGAAATAATCCCAACTGTGGCTCTCACTTAAGAAAAATGACTTTCTGATGTTGGCCTCTTGTCTGCTTCTTCTGGGCTTCCTAAATCTCATCACTATAATTTTCTGGAAGCCCTGATTTTTATTACCCCCAATGCAGCGCTAACCCAGCCATGAGAGGGAGGAATAGCTCAGTGGTTTGAGCATGGGCTTGCTAAACCCAGGGCTGTGAGTTCAATCCTTGAGGGGGCCATTTAGGGATCTGGGGCAAAAATCTGTCAGGGGACAGTACTTGGTCCTGCTAGTGAAGGTAGGGGACTGGACTCAATGACCTTTCAAGGTCCTTCCAATTCTATGAGGTAGGCATATCTCCATATATATATATACTTTTTGGGAGAGTGAGCTGGAGTCTCTTTGGCTAGTTACACCATTCACTTGCTAAGCCATTGCCAGGGAATGAATTCACAGCGCACAGGCTCACTTTTCTGTTTGGCTGCAAACAGACTTTAAATGTAAAAATAATTTCCTCTGCTTGATAAAGGTGGGAACAGATTCACCTTTTCTTCACCTGGAGTTGTGAGAGCAGCAGACACAGCGCATGGGAGTCAGGATTATTTATTATTATTGTTGCAGTAGTGACCACTTGCACCAATCAAGTTCAGGGCCGCATGGTGCTGGGTACTATACAAATACATAGGAAGCCACATTCCCTGCCTCAAAAGAACTTACAATCTAATGCACATGAATAAGTGAAGATTGTGGAACTATTCAGCATTAATTTATCAGTATTGTTATTTATTTTTAATAGTATCCAGAGTCCTCACTCAGGATTGGGGCCCCATTGCGCGAGGGGCACTGAACAAATATCCTGAGGGACATTGTCCCTGCCCCAAAGATCTTACAATCAAAAGTTACACACATTGTGTTACTGTTTGTATTGCAGTAGCACCAAGGGGCTCCCATCAGAGATCAGGGGCCCACCATGCCGGGCACTGTGTATACAGCAAGATGGTCTCTGCACCAAAGAGTTTACAATCTAAGTATACAATGAGAGCTAACAGGTGGAGATCAAAACAGCCAGGGGAAGTGCAAGGTAACAATGAGGTGAGACTTTGCAGAATTAGGCCCTAATATATGACCAGCTATAATCCATGAATGTAATGAACAACAGGAGGAAAGGGACAGGAGGATGAGGGAAATAGTAATAAGATTGCCTATGTGCACAACTAGACAGTAGCCTATTTTCAGTTATTTTTCAAAGACACTTGCCTTTTCTTCAATGTTTTTCATCCCCTGGGTATTTCTACTGAAATTTCACATCTTCCAGTTTCTGTTTGTTTCCAGTTCTCTGTTAAGCCTCCACATTCTCTATGGCATGAGCTGAGACTCTAAGATATACTTAGTATATCTTATACTATATACTTAGTCCTGCCATGAGTGCAGGGGACTGGACTAGATGAGCTCTCTGGGTCCCTTCCAGTCCTATGAGTCTATATTCTAAGGTCTTCCAGGTAGAGACCTGACCGTAAAGTGGCTAGTGCTACATAACTAAGAAGTAATAACATTTACTAAAGACTGCACTGGAAGTGGCATTACAGAGCTGTGATGCTGGCAATCGGTACCGGATCGCATTATTGGTATAGTACTCTAGAGACACAAATAGCCTGCTCATTGTTAGCATTTAACACCGATTTCTAACAGCAACAATTGCAGCAGCATTCAGTTACAAAGCTTCTGCCCCAGTATGCTAAACTATCTGATATTCCTGGATCATGGCTAAATAAGTGCCTTATGCCCTTTTGTCTGGGTTGTTTGCCTGCTGCTCTTCAGACAGTACTGTCCTTTTGTTCCAGTACAGAATAACTAGCAGCAATGGATATCTCTCTAGGCTCCATGTCCAATGGGATAGTAAGTAGGCAGACTATAAGTACGCAGACCTGGGTGTTTAGGGGTGTGTGTGTATAGTATATATAGAAAGATAAAATGTTGATATCCAGTACCACTTTACATTGGTCAGTCACATTATATGAGAAACCTCCTATTGACTTCAATGGAACCAGAATTTGGATTTGGATATAAATCGGGAGTAACTCCAGTGAAATCAATGGGGTCACCCCCAGTTTACCCCAGTGTAACTGAGATTAGAATTTTGCCCCCCCACCCCCGTTTCTATTATTTGCCTTATTTATTTTGTTCATTCTTTCTGATGCTAAATTTCATTGTTTTATTGGCTTTGATTGTTTTTTGTGCACAGCAGCTTATAAAAACACAATATCTGCAGCGTCTCCAGTCTGAATAATCAGTAAACTTTTATACTTCCTGTTGCTGAAACAGAGGCAGAGTGAAATTTATTTCATGGAGAAATGAAGGGGGAAAAATCCAATTTTTACTCCACATTGCTATTTTAATGCAGTAATACAGAAGTTTGGCATGGTAATCAGTGTCAAGGAAACAGTTGTCATGTCACTAGGTACCAACATTCCACTAAAATCTATGTCAATAATGAAGCTCTGGACACTGTGAATCACTTCTGCTCTCTCAGCTCAATTCTTACCAGCTCACTTAACCTTGATAGGGAACTTGATGCTAGAATCGGCAAAGCTTCTGTTACCTTTGGCAAACTTACCTGATGTGTTTGGAATAAGTTGCTAACCCTGAACACAAAGGTGTCTGTTTATAGTACCCTCCTTTATAGTTGTGAAAGCTGGGTTACGTACCCCAAGCAGGAGCAGAGATTGAACAGTTTCCACCTCCACTGTCTTAGAAAAATTATTGGAGTTACTTGAGACCAACATATCACCAATAACAAGATCCTTGAGAAAACCAGCCTGCAGTATATGCAGATTACTGGGATGTTAGAAGTTACTACAGAGAACTTTTTCCTGGGTGTCTGGCTGGTGAGTCTTGCCCACATGCTTAGGGTTCAGCTTATCACCATATTTGGGGTCGGGAAGGAATTTTCCTCCAGGGTAGATTGGCAGAGGCCCTGGAGGTTTTTCGCCTTCCTCTGCAGCATGGGGCACGGGTCACTTGCTGGAGATCTCTGCATCTTGAAGTCTTTAAACCATGATTTGAGGACTTCAGTAGCTGAGACATAGGTGAGAGGATTATTCCAGGAGTGGGTGGGTGAGATTCTGTGGCCTGCATTGTGCAGGAGGTCAGACTAGATGATCATAATGGTCTCTTCTGACCTTAAAGTCTATGAGTCCATGTTCGCAGACTTTGCTGGCTTGGACACATGGAGTGTATGCCTCAAGACTGGCCACTGAAAGCTGCGCTCTATGGCCAATTTAAGAACTGCCTGCAATGCAGTGGAAGGCCAAAGCTCCAGTACAGCGACAAAATCAAGCAAGGCCTCAAGAAATTCAGCTTTCCCACTGACAACCGGGAAAATCCTGCCCACTATCTCTCAATTTGGAGAACCTGGGTTAAGACTGGTGCAGTCACTGCAGAGAGCCATCAGAGAGCCCACAAGCGAACCAGGAAGCAGAGTGTGCTTCAGCTTCTATTTGGCAAGTGGACCTGTAGCCACTGTAGGAAGGTTTGCCACTCACGCATCAGGCTCTTTTCCCATATCATTGCTAGGCACCACTGATGGATCAACTTTGTCACATCTCCTTTCCTCTGTCAAGATGTTGGACAGCCATATATAGAAGGATCAGTAGTTCCTTAAAAGAAAATTGCCCTATTTTGCTCATCTTAACTGTCTAAAAGTTCATAGGGTGAGGAGTGCTTACTGCCCTGTCGAAACTCTGAAGTGTAGCTCTTTAGTGTTTTTAATTACAACCCGCATTCCTGAGCATTAATGCTGGAGGTGGCCATCTTGCAGAAGTGGGGTATCATGTGTGACACTGGGAGTGTGACAGCCTTGTGGAAGATAAGACATTAAATCAGTTTCCCCTGGTTTAACTATTATTAAAAAATGAGACTCTTTAAATAAAGTATTTGCTCATTCAGTATTGAATACCACATTATCCCTTCTCTCTTTAAAACCAATATGAATGGGAGGTGTGTGGGTAAGTAATCTGAATACAGGGCTAGGAACCTGCAGCTTGGAGAATCATAGTAATTAGAGATGGAAAAGACATATTATGCCCTCTAGTCCATCTTCCTGGAGCCACTACAAGATTGTTCCCTATATTGAATTAGCTAGTGCGTTGTAGTTGTTTTCACGCAGCACAAAAAGGCCCCAGTTCCTGACTAGCACTTACACAGGAAGGTCACCAATCTAAGTGTCGGTGCTGCTCAGTGTGAGTAGGGGTAGCAGCATCAGTACTTGAATGGGGATTTATCACAAGAAGATTTTCCTGATATTCATCCCAAATTTCCCCTTTTTAATTTAATCCCATTGCTTGTAGTTAGATCCCCAGGTACCACGCTAAATAATTCCTCTCCCTCATTAGAGTTTACACTCTGTAAATATAAGTATTAATAAATCTACACTCTATAAACATTTTGAAGAACCAATATTCTAGGTGCGACAAAGGGTCCTGTGGCACCTTATAGACTAACAGAGGTATTGAAGCATAAGCTTTCATGGGTGAATACCCACTTCTTCGGATGCAAGCAGTGGAAAAATTGCATCCGAAGAAGTGGGTATTCACCCACAAAAGCTTATGCTTCAATTCCTCTGTTAGTCTATAAGGTGCCACAGCACCCTTTGTTGCTTCTACAGATCCAGACTAACACGGCTACCCCTCTAATATTCTAGGTGTAAGTGCTATGTATTATTTATGGGCCAGATCTGGAGGCCATCCTGACCCAGTGTTTACTGAGCCTTTACTTAGGCACATGCCCATTGGCTTCAGTGAGTTCGCTCTGAATTTGGCTCATTATTAATATTAAAGCACTTTCAAAATAGACTTACAGGCTTTTGCACTGGGCTCTCACAGTGACAGGGCTGAGAGATGGCCATTTCCCGGACAGAGCGCATAGATGCCAATTATAATTAGAAATGTTTCTTTTGAAAAGGAAAATATATTTCACAGTGTATTCCCGGTGGAAAGTGCTCTGCCGTCTGTTAGCTTTCACACTGCTGGCCTCAACAGAACGGGAAGAGCTTTCTTTTAAAACTGATGGCTTAAAAAAACCTACTTGGAGCTGAGCCAAGCTTGGGAAAAATTCCATGTGGCACGCAAGTTTATGTTGCAATTCAGCAAAGAATTTGAGTGTATGTTTAAGGCCATTTGCTAATCATCCAAACACTTAAGTGCATGCTTAAAGGGCTTCCATGCTTTGCTGAGTTGGACCTTAAATTGCTCAGCTCAGCTGGAGCAGAAGGAAATGCCCAGATGGGCTGTTGCATTGATTTAAAAGCTACAAAATGAAAAGAACAAATTGTGCTGTCACCTACATTCAGCCCTGTTGACTTCAGTGAGAGCAGAATTTGGCCCTAGAGGTCTGATCTTGCACCACTGAAGTCAATGGGAATTTTATCATTGACTTCAGTGAGACCAGAATTGGGCTTTTACTCCCCCAGTCTGGACTCCTCCTCCAGAATGCAATCCTGCAAAGCGCTGAGCTCTCTCAACTCCTCTGGAAGTCACGGGGAGTTGTAGGTGCTGTGACTCTTCCAGGGTACGTCTACACTACCCACTGGATCGGCAGGGAGTGATCGAGCTATCAGGGATCGATTTATCGTGTCTAGTGTAAACGCAATAAATCGATCCCCGAGCACGCTCCCCGTCGACTCTGGAACTCCACCTCCATGAGAGGCGGAAGCAGAGTCAATGGGGCAGCGGCAGTGGTCAACTCGCTGCAGTGAGGACGGCCAGGTAAGTTGACCTAAGATACGTCGACTTCAGCTACGCTATTCGCATAGCTGAAGTTGCATATCTTAGGTCGATCCCCCCACTAGTGTAGACCAGGGCCCAGGCTCAGGCCCAATGGGAGAAGATAACAGTTTACAAATATCTGAGGAGTGAATTTCAAGGGTGGGAAGAACTGTGTCTAAAGCAGTTAAATGAATAATAACTAGCAATGAGAGGATGAAATGGCGTATGGGAAAAAATTCAGGCAATGCACTGGGGATGTTTTCAAATAATGAGGTCAGTTACCCAAGGGAAGTTAGCAAAGCTCCAGCACCAGAATTACTCCAAATTAGAAAAGCCAGAATACTACAGGGAGCAGCCTTGGCTCCTGCGCAGAGGGTCTGGATGACATAGGGCTACATCCTTTCACATTCGTACTCCCAGTACAGTGACTGGAACTACTTGTATGACTCAGATTTAGCTTCCAATAGGGCATTTCCATCTCTAATGTCTATGGTTCTATTGAGGGATGTTCAGCATCTGTCCCTGGGACAGTTCGGTGGGCAGTATTGTGCCCAGGAGATGAAGCGTGGTGTGGGGTACAGGGATGGGCAGATATGGGAGGTATTAGCTGCCACACTGAAAATGACAGAGAGGCCAGCCCGAGAGTCCCAGCCAGGACGGAGCAGTTCTCTGACAGGCTCATTAAACTCCTGCAGGGCAGCACAAGCTGTATCTGTGCCTGGCACTAGGAACAGGTGCCCTTAGTGCATGCACCAAGCAGACAGTGCTCAGACAGGGGGACAGGAGCTGAGAACAGGCACACTCAGTGCATAGCAAAGGCACCTGGGCATTGAGACCAAAGGAAGGGAGGGGAGACCATCTGTTGAGATGAATAAAGCATTTCACACCCCTCAGACATATAATTCAGGCTTCATTCCTCGCCAGGGGGTGTTCTCATTCAGTTGGGACCACCCCACTGAGATGAACGGGTCGCTTCATATCCACCTCGCCTGCTGCCAATGGGTGTGCAGAGTCCTTGTCCCATGCACTAGGCCCAGTTGTGAGGTAGGGACTCTGGAGCTCAACTCTCTTCTCTTTCTCTGCCTACAGCTGGCACACACACTCCTCACAGCTCTATCATCCTTCCCATGACCCCTACCAGGGTCTTAGAGTGGCCAGGAGGAGGTAGGAGCTGAGCGAAGAGGTGTGCCCAGAAAGTACCTTTGTGGCCACCCACAAGTGCCCCTTAATCATGCCCACCTCACCACTTTCTCGTTAAGGCAGAGATAAGCCTGCCCACCCCTAACCTGTGCCCTTCCAGACTGTTGAGTTCACTTACACGGCAACCTCAGAAAATGAAGAAATAGTGGGAAGGTACAGAACAACCCCACTCCACAACCTTAACTCTGACTTCTTTGAGTGATGCCCCAACCTGCCCCTGACAGACATTGCAGCACTCTAACCTCCCGGATAATACTGAGCAAAGCAGGGACAGCGTACATGAGTGCCATAGGAGAAACTGTTACACCTTGTCTTCATTAAGGCAAACGTTTCATTTAGTCAGGCTCAGGGTATGTCTACACTGCAATGTGCCAGCTGACTCAGGCTCATGGAGCTTGGGCTAAGGGGCTGTTTAATGGCAGTGTAGACGTTCGGGCTTGGGCTGAAGCCCAGATTCTAGGACCCTGGAGAGGTCGGAGGGTCCCAGAGCTCAGGTTACAGCCAGAGTCTGAACATCCTACACTGCAATTAAACAGGCCTGTAGCCTGACCCACACGAACTCTAGTCAGCTGTCACAGGTCAGCTGCAGGTGTCTAACTGCAGTGTAGACATACCCATAGTGACCAGGAGTTAGCTACACCTGGCCTACAGCTGACCACTGTGCCTTCTCTGCATCCCAGAGTTGTGAGATGGTACTAGTACAAATCCCCATGGCAAGGATAAACCACTGTGGTCCTCTGCTTGGATGACTTACATAACTCAGTGCAGAAATGAGGGATCCCTGATCCCTACAGGGGCGGATGCACCTCACCGCATCTAACAGTGTCAGTTCTGGCAATCTGTTGCAATTTAGGAGTAGCTGTGTTAAATGGTACTGAGACTAACACCGTGAAGGGCAGTTTTAGTGCCTGCAGAGTCATTGCTTTTTTATTCCTATTTGAACTAGAGCATAGCTTTTAGGAGAAAAATTCCAATCTTGATTAAAAGAATTGCCAGCGGTGAAGAAAAATGCTGACAAATGATGGGTCACAACACAGAAAGTGGCATAGTCAGCTCCAAGGGGACACAGTTAAGATTATAGCATGGGGTGAGGTAGAAGGTCTGCTATGCATAACATTTTGGATTCTGTGATGTTATGGTAGTAGAGTGTGTCCAGCCAAATGGTTTTAGATCCCAGACACACGCCGACTCAGGATGTTAGACCACAGATTGCCCTCATTTTGGAAAAGGTTACAGGCATTTTCCCATAATTTGTGAGCTGCTCAGACTTCCCGAATTCATGGCACACATTTGTTGTGACCCCTGGCATTATTCCCACACATTAAATACTATTATATTATGTTGAAATCAGTAGAAGGAATTAGAATCCACATCTGGGAAAACCATTTACTGTTTGTCCAGAAGAGATTTTCAGCTGTGCGTCGTATTTAGTTGACACAAAGATATACAAAGAGTTGCAAGGAACTTTGCTATTTATAGGGTGGTAGAGGCATGAATGGAATATGAGGTTCCTATTTAGTATGAAAGACGTCTTTCACACCGCTGGACTGAACAGAACGGGAACAGAATGGGAAATTGCACTGTTCCCCGTGGTGGGTGGGTGTTATCCATTTTTTCTGATTCCCCAGTGAAGGGGATTGTTTGTTCTGGTGCCTGGGCTGTGCAAGTGAAACTGTTTTCTCCTCTGCATTCCAGAGCAAGGAGTGCAGCCCCTAGGGCATTCATCTTAGTTTTCCTTGTCTGTAATCAAAAATGTATTTTTTATGATCAAAAGAAAAGGGTGCCAGAATCACAGCAGCAGTGAACAAGGAAATAAAACCTTTTACAGCTTCACAGCGGCTTTCCGGGTTCATTATAACAGAGTCCCTGCAGGAAGCCCAAGGAAAGGAAATGCAGAGGCAAATTTTGCATGGGCTGTGTGTATCTACAGCAGCCTGTGAGACAAAACAACACTGGGCCGTGTGAGATACATACTATACAAGGGACTAAATCCTGAAGCACTTTCTCTCTTTCTACTCAGTCCTTACCTACGCAAACTCCCATTCACTGCAGTGTGAGCTCATCCGAATAAGAACTCAATACAAATGAAATAAGAACCTTTGGAATTTGGCCCCTAGATTTTAAGGGAAAGAAACTCCGGTTCCCATTCTGATCTCACTCACAGCAGTGTAAGTTCACAGTAAATCCACTGAAGCCAGTGGAGCTCTGCATTTGGAGTGGTTCAGCTGGCCTTTGGTCATTCCTTTAATTCATTAGGCACCAGGAAAATCTAATGTGCTATATAAGTAATAAATAACAGTCCATACATGTGAGCTAGTGGTGAGAACAGGGCCCTGGGAGTCCAGACCCCTAGGTGATTCTCCTGACTGTCTTACCAGGTGACCCTGTGCAAACCACAGACAAGATTGTGACTGGCACCTGTGTGGGTTCCCTTCCCTGTACCCAGCACAAGAGCCTGGTGTATTCACAGTCCCTGGACTCCATACTACTCCCCACATCTGCTTTCCTGGGGCACAATCCACTCAAAAATGGGGAAGATCAGGCTTGTGCCTCCCCGCTCCATGGAGCAGGCCATGCACATCATGGCAGGGTGGAGGCTACATCACCCTAGAAGATGGTTCCACCTCCAAATATACACACCCACCTGTAACGCAGGAAGATCAGGGCGGGGGCTGCACCACAATGCAGTGTTGCATGGAAATGGCACAGTCTTGCCCTTAACCTCCCTGTGCCAGTTTCTCCAGCCACACAGGGAGGATAATGATACTCAACCACCTTTTGTAATGCACTTGGAGATCCTGGGGTGAAAACGGCTACAAAAGTGCATTACATCCGATGTGTTCACATAATGAAAGACCCTATTGCAATCCACGCATATAAGAAGACACAGTAGGGGTGCTTTAAGGACCTTAACTCTAAATGTCCTGACGCGTGCATTTAAAAACTTGATGTTGCATTAACTCAGGTCTTTTATATTCGATGTGTGTGTGCGTGTTTAGAACTGTAGTAAATACCATCCAAAGGTCTTAATGTGTGTGTGTTTCAGAAGTTGATAAATATGAAAAGGTCTTATCATCAGTTAATCAAGTCTATTCAATAGATGTGAAGATGCCCCTTGCTGCCCCCCTCTTCTAATTTCTGCCATAGCTGTTAAAGATTTATTAGCATGGTAGTTGGGTCAATATTTGTGTGTGTGTGTGTGCTGGTTGACCTGGAACCAATGCTGTGTCGCTTAACTAATTTCCAGTATCTGTTTCACACACCTCCTTGCTAGTTGTCTCTCTTATATTATTACTACTCTTATCACTGAATTATATCATTCATAGGATTATAATGCTAGTGGGATGCATGCTAACCTGCCATGAGATGGAAATTCCCTTTTTCAGCCAGCTCTGTATATGAATATGTTTTTGTTACTAATTCTCCTTTTCATTTCAGTCTTTCCTATGGTTTTGTTGAGAAATCTCCGGCATCCAGTCTATCTGCTGGTGGTTTTGGCCCAAGTCAATCTGTCTGCCATGGTTGCCGGTTTAGCAACATTCATGGGCAAATTCCTGGAGAGGCAGTTCTCCCTCACTGCATCATTTGCCAACATGATCATAGGTAAGTACTGCCTGTTACTACTGGAGACATTGAAGCTCTTACTGTACATGCTAGGGAGCACTGAAGCCCTTGTTTCCTGATAGGTTACCCCAAACTCAATGGAATTTTACATGGGAGACAGCAAAACTCAAACAAAATGCAGTTCACATGACAGCAACCAAACACATGGAGACTGATCTGCCCAGGTAGGGCTGGAGATGGGTGGGGCTCATTTACAAAGTAGGTCAGGAACAGGTCTACAAAACTATATTCAGCATTCACTGAAACTGACTGAAGAGCATACAGTTTTGCAGAGGGAGTTTTTCTAGTGGTTATCTCACAGGACTTGGACTCTTGAATTCTGCTCCTTTCTCTTCCATTGAGCTAGTTATGTGTTTCTGGGCAAGCCATGTAAGGTGTTTGTGCCTCTGTGTCCCCTTTGTTAAATAGATATATGGTGCACCTATCTACTTAATTGCTATAACTCTGTTTCTGTGTACTGCACCTTTAACTCTCTGTGGACTCAGGCCAATGCAATATCCCTCTCTCAGATTTATTCTCAGATGCAAACATTTGGCTGGGGGGAGGTGTGGATATTTTGTGTCCTCTTAAACTAAACTAAAAATCATTAGGACTAAAAGTTATTACGATATTATTTATTTGTATCATGATAGTGCCTAGGAGCCCCAGTCAAGGACCAGCACCCCATTGTGTTAGGTGCTCTCCAAACACAGAACAAAAAGATGGTCCCATCGGTTTGCTCTTTATGTGTGGAGAAATCAAAGTAAGATAATATTAGAGTTCAGGGCAACTGCAACTGTATTCCCACACCATGGTTCAGCAAGGGCACCCACGCTCAGGCTCCCAGCTCCCCAGACATAGCCTCTTTTGTGCAGAGACGCTCATCTGACTCCCTCCTAACTAGGGAATTTCCAGGCTGCACAGTTCTCTGCTTACACTGTGAATTCCCCAGCAACTCAGACCGCCTAAGCAGGTCTCCTTTGCTTTTCTCCTCAGAAGCTATAAACAGCATAATTGCACATGGTTTTAAGTTACCACACAGCCCTTTCTAAGCAAGCACATTTATTCTTAAGGTGAAAGCATTACAGAGAAAACATATTACAAACAATAAAGAACCTACACTCATTCTAATAAGCTTATCAAAGATCACCACCCTCATCGCCACAAAGGCTCTGGTTGGTGTCAGTCCTTCCAACCCTTCCCTAAGGATTGGAACCCTTCCTTTAGACAGAAGGTGCTGTCCATTTGCTGGATCAGAAGGAAGGCCCTGACTCATTTCAGACTCAGGCTCATTATCCAAAACTCCTTTCTTTGTCTATTGGTTCTCTATAAAATCTAGTTTGAACCAGTATATGTGAGCATCTCCAGGTGATGGTACCTCTTGGGAGGTGTTACAGCCTGAGTGAATTTGCTTAATCACTCTCCACTGTTTTTAGTTCCTGGAGGGCAGTGAAAGAAATCAGAACTGTATTCCACATGCTGCAGTCCACTCAGCAAAGACCTGATTATCATAATACAGGCCTTTAGGGTTTCTCCACATGACAACTTGATTCCCAGAAAGCTAGGGTGTAAATCTACGGTGTTATAGCGTGCCAAGCAGTCATGGGCCATGGGACCCTGCCACTGTGTACTAAAAGTTTGGTGGTGCTTTTTCATCTCCTGCGGTTTCAAACTGAACTTTTAGCTTGACATAGGAGAGTCCATATGGCCAGTGAGTGCACAGCTCAGTAGAGCTGGATTTACACGTTCCAACTTGCCATATAGACATGCCCTTAGCATGTCATCAATTGGTTCCTGCATCAAAAAACAATAACAGAAAATGTGGAAATGGCAGAAGTGATAAAAGACTTTTTTGTTTCAGATTTCACCAAAAAGTTTAGTAGCGATTGGATGTCTAACATAGAGAATGCCAGTGAAAATGAGGTAGGATCAGAGGATAAAATAGGGAAAGAAGAAGTTAAAAACTACTTACACAAGTTATATGTCTTCAAATCACTAGGGCCTGATGAAATACATCCTAGAAAACTCAAGGAGCTGTCCGAGGAGGTATTTAAGCCATTAGCAATTATCTTTGAAAAGTCATGGAAGACGGGAGAGATTCCAGAGAACTGGAAAAGGGCAAATATAGTGCCCATCTATAAAAAGGGAAATAAGGACAACCCAGGGAATTACAGACCAGTCAGCTTAACTTCAGTCCCTGGAAAAATAATGGAGCAAATAATTAAGCAATCAATTTGCAAACAGCTAGAACATAATAAGGGGATAAGTAACAATCAGCATGGATTTGTGAAGAATAAATCATGTAAAACCAACCTAATAACTTTCTTTGACAGGATAACAAGCCTTGTGGATGGGGGAAGCAGTAGATGTGGTATATCTTGATCTTAGTAAGATTTTTGATACTGTCTTGCATGACCTTGTAAACAAGCTAATGTAATACAACCTAGAGGGAGCTACTATAAGGTGGATACATAACTGGCTGGAAAACCATTCCCAGACAGTAGTTATCAGTGGTTCAGAGCCAAGCTGGAAGGGCATATTGAGTGGGGACCCACAGGGATCAGTTTTCGTTCTGCTCAATATCTTAATCGATTATTTAGATAATGACATAAAAAGTACACTTATAAAGTTTGTGGATGATACTAATTTGGGACGGGTTACAAGTAATTTGGAGGATAGGATTAAAATTCAAAATAATCTGGACAAACTGGAAAAATGGTCTGAAGTAAATAGGATGAAATTCAATAAGGACAAATGCAAAGAACTCCACTTAGGAAGGAAAAATCAGTTGCACACATACAAAATGGGAAATGACTGCCTAAGAAGGAGTTCTGCAGACAGGAATCTGGGGGTCATAGTGGATCATAATTTAAATATGATTCAACAGTGTAACACTGTTGCCAAAAAGGCGAACAACATTCTGGGGTGTTTTAGCAGGAGTGTTGTAAGCAAGACACAAGAAGTAATTCTTCCGTTCTACTCCACACTGATTACACCTCCACTGAAGTATTGTGTCCAGTTCTGGGTGCCACATTTCAGGAAAGGTGTGGAAAAATTGGAGAAAGTCCAGAGAATAGCAACAAAAATAATTAAAGGTATAGAAAACATGACCTAGCAGGCATAGGCGCCGACTTTTGTCAGCGTCGCTGGGTGCTCCCCCCGGCCCTCCCTACTCCACCCTGCCCCTGCCCCTTCCCCAAATCCCCACCCCCTCCCCCTGGGAAAAATTGGTGGGTGCTGAGCACCCACCAGCAGCTCCCCGCCAGCCCCGCCCCCCCGCGCCCGCCCGCCCAACTCACTCACCTTCCCTGCGTGGCGGGAGGCACCTCCTCTGGCCGAGCAGGGAACCCGGAAGGTGAGTGAGTTGGGCGGGCAAGCGCACGCAGGGGGGCTGGCAGGGAGCTGCTAGTGGGAGCGCGCGCCACCGGCCCCGGCCCCGCCTCCTACCCCAGCCCCGGACACGCTGCATCCTCCCCCCCGGGCTTGCAAGCGGGGTGGGGAGAGAGCAGCAGAGCACCCACCGGGCCCTGCAGCTCCCCGCCCCCATGCCCGGCTCACCTCCTCCTGGGCTTGCTTCCCCAGGCAGGTGCCCCGCTGCATGCAGGCTCCTCCCTCTGGCTCCGGCGGCACGCGGGGGTGGGGGAAAGTGCAGGGGCGGGGCGGCGCCTCACCTGCGCTTCCCCCCCCCCCCCCCCCGCATGCCGCCGGAGCCGGAGGGAGAAGCCTGCATGAGCAGCGCAAAAGCCGCTGCCGGGGCACCCAGGAGGAGGTGAGCAGCCGGGGGCGGGGAGCTGCAGGGCCCGGTGGGTGCTCTGCTGCTCTCCTCCCCACCCCACCCCACCCCACCCCCCGCACGCTCGCCCGCCCAACTCACTCACCTTCTGGGTTCCCTGCCCGGTTGGAGGAGGCACCTCCCACCGAAGGCGCTTTTTTTAGCTGCAGCAGCTGGCCACCTCTCAGCTGAGAGGCGGCCAGATGCTGCGGCTAAAAAAAGCACCTTCAGCGGGAGCCGCCTCCAGCCACACAGGGAAGGTGAGTGAGTTGGGCGGGCGGGCGAACGAGCGCGCACAGGGCTGGCGGGGAGCTGCCGGTGAGTGCTCAGCACCCACCAATTTTCTTCATGGGTGCTCCAGCCCCGGAGCACCCACGGAGTCGGCGCCTAGGCTAGGAGGGAAGATTGAAGCAATTGGGTTTGTTTAGTGTGCAGAAGAGAAGACTGAGAGGGGACATGATAACAGTTTTCAGGTACATAAAAGGTTGTCACAAGGAGGAGGAAGAAAAATTATTCTACTTAATCTCTGAGATAGGACAAGAGGCAATGGGCTTAAATTGCAGCAAGGATGGTTTAGGTTGGACATTAGGGAAAACTTCCTGTCAGGGTGGTTAAGCACTGGAATAAATTGCTTAGGGAGATTGTGGAATCTTCATCATTGGAGATTTTTAAGAGCAGGTGAGACAAACACCTGTCAGGGATGGTCTAGATAATACTTGGTCCTGCCATGAGTGCAGGGGACTGAACTAGATGACCTCTCATGGTCCCTTCCAGTCCTATCATTCTATGATCAGACCCATTCATTCTGGTTGAGCTAGAGTGGATCTTTTAGGAAGACTCTCAGTCTTGATTTAAAGACTACAGGAGATTGAATTCACCATGTCCCTAATAAGGTGTTCCAATGCTTAATTACCTTCACTGTTAAAAATATGCACCTTATTTCTAGTCTGAATTTGTCTAGCTTCAGCTTTCAGGCATTGGGACTTGTTATTCCTTTGCCTCCTAGATCCTCAACTAGCAGAAATCTTTTCTCCATGTAGGTATCTATATGCCATGATCAAGTCACCTCCTAATCTTTCTTAAACTAAATAGACTGAACTTTTTTGTGTCTTGTTGTAAGGTAGATTTTCCAGACAATGAATCATTCTTATACTTTTTTTTCTGAATCCTTTCCAATTTGTCAACATACTTTATTAATTATTATTATTATTATTATTATTTGTATTATCATGGTGCCTAGGATCTCCAGTCATGTACCAGGACCCCATTGTGTTGTGAAACAGAACTGCCCCAAAAGAGCTTACACTCTAAGCATAAGACAACAGATGAATTCAGGTGGACCAATGGGGGAGTACAAAGAACCAATAAGACAATATCAGTCAGCATGACAGCCAGTGGTCTCAGCACGTCTGCAGCTTAACCATAGTCAAGTTTTTGTAGGCAGCATGGAAAAGGAGAGTTTTAAGGAGGGAATTGAAGGAGAACAAAGACGTTGCTCTGCAGATACTGAAGGGCCATACCTCCCAAGCATGAGGGGCAGCATGGGAGAAAGCACAAAGGCTGTTGTTTGAAAATTTAACAAGTGGGCGAAGGAGGCTGGGATCATGGGATGATTGGAGGCAGAAACTGACATTTCTATAGAGAATGAGAGATGATAGGTAGGGTGGAGATACCTTGAAGGTGAAGGGCCTTCAGTGTTAAAATAAGTAGCTTATGTTTGATATGATAGAGAAGGGAGATCCAGATGGAGGGATGCAAAGAGAGGGGTGATATGATTTTTGTAGCAACTTTCTGAATAGATACAAGCAGGGCAAGCTTACATTTGCCAAGGCCAGAGAAAAAGCTGTTGCAGTAATCGAGATGTGAGATGAAGAGAGTTTTAGGTGCATGGATGGCTAGGAGAGGCCATATCTTAGAGCTGTCGTGCAGAAAGAATCTGCAAGACTTAGACATAGCCTGGGTGTGAGAACCTAGAGAGAGGTTCAAGTCGAAGATGACACCCAGGTTATAGGCCTTAGTGACAGGCAAGATGGTAATACTGTGCACAGTGATCGTGAAAGGAGATGTGGGGTGGGCGTGAGGGGGAAGATTAAGATCTTTATTTTAGTCATGCTGAGCTTGAGCTGACGGCTAGTCACTCACAAGGAGATGTCAGAGAGACAAGGGAAATTTTAGTTTGGACAGAAGGAGATGGGTCTGGAGTAGAGAGTTAGATATTTTTAGAGAGTAAACACCAGAACTGAAACGGTAATCCAGTAAGGATCTCAATCATGTTATATACAGAGGTTAGACTAGATCCCTACTTTTATGCAATTATCCCCTGCTGATACATCCAAGGATCACATTTGCTCTCTCAGCCACTACTTCACTCTGGGAGCTCATATTCAATTGGTTATCCACCATGACTGCTAAGTCCTTTTCTCAGCCACTGCTTTCCAATGTACGGTCCCCCACTTTGATGTATGATCTTAATTTAGTTGTACTGAAATGGATGTTGTTCAGGTGAGCCCAAATTATCATGTGATCCAAATGGCTTTGTAAAACTGACATGTTCTTTTCATTATTTATCACTCTACCAATTTGTGTGTCATCTGCAAACTTTCCCAGCAATGATTTTATTGATAAACATATCAGATCATTGATAAACATATCAAATAGCACAGAACCAAGAACAGAGCCTGCTGGTAGAAATTCCCCCACTGGATGATGATTTCCCATTCCCTACTACAGCAGACAGTGCGTCTCATAGATCGACACTGGGTTAGGCCTCAGGAGACTTGGATTCTAGTCTTGGCTCGTCTGCTGGGTGACCTTGAGCAAGTGACTTCACTTCTTAGTTTCTCCCTCTGTAAAATGGAGACATGATGCTTGCTTCTTTTTAAAGTGCTTTGAGATCTACCGGTGAAAGATGAGATGAAAAGAACAGGGAATTATTATTTACAATTATGTTTTGAGATCTATCAGTTACCATTTAATCCATTTACTAGTTTCTGCATTGACTGGAAGGTGTTGAAGTATTATCACTGATATTTAGATCTTAACTCTCTTGCTCTTGTTTCTGTTCCCAAGGTTCTGTGAACATCCCTGGGGCAATGGTTGGAATAGTGGTGGGTGGAGCCATCATGAAGAAGTTCCAAATGACTCTGAAACAGTGTGGCGGCATGTGTGTCTTCGGCATGCTCCTCTGTGTGATCTTTGCCTTTCCCCTCCTCTTCCTGGGCTGCCCTACGCAGAAAGTTGCTGGCCTTAACTACAGACGAAGGTACCACTTGTAAATATAGACCATAAGGTTAGCCCTCTGACACATTTTCATTGGCTGACTGATTCATTTATAAAGTGTCCCTTTCCACATGCACTTCACAAAGTTTACACAGGAATTAACCCCCCCAAAAAAACACGAAAAGGTCACAAACCCAACAAGTTTAATGAATTTTATCACAAATAATTCGAAATCAAAAATTCATACTGGAAAATGCTTGACTCATAATTCACGGGTTGATAATTTACCAAGATGTTAACATGGGAGAATATTTTTGAAATAATGGCCACCTCTCTATATGTTGAAATGCAGGCAGAACCTTACCCTCTATGAAGAAAAAGAGACCCCCTGGTAGGGGGCGAGTTTTGATTACTCAGTGTGTGGACTATAGTTTAGAGCAGAAGGAACCTGCTCACACACAGTGATAGTAATGAAGAAAATCTTAATTCTGAATTGGGAATTTTTTACTTTTATATATTCTTGATGTGGTACCGTTAGTTCTCATGAGCTGCTAAGTTCCACTTGTATGGGGTGGTAGAAGGAGAAATATATGGCACAAATATAAGTGGCTGCATCCTTTGTTCATGGCCAGACTTTCAAACTTTTGAGGGGGGGTTTTTAGAGGTACAAGAATTAATCTACGGAAATGATCTTTTCTGTGGGTTTGGCAGAGTCCACAAATACACACTTTCAGTGTTAAGCAAGCAAGGTCCTGTTCACTAACATCTATATACATATTGTATACTACATAAACCCACAATGTATATATTAATATAGTCATTTCTTTCCTTCTACTGTAGCTCTGTGGTTGGACATCAGTCTTTTGAATGTAACAGTAAATGCAACTGCCTCGATAAGGCCTATAACCCTATATGTGGTGCTGATGGGATTGAATACATCTCTCCATGTTTTGCTGGCTGTGAAGTTGTAAACTCTGATGTGATTGAAAATAAAGTTCTGGTGAGTAAAGTTTTTTTCTTCACTCAGCACTAAAGCCCTGACTTGGCTTTGCTAATGAGTAAGAGTCCAATGCAAAGATCAATGCTGATAGTTCAGTGATACTGTTTAGAGCAGCTGTTTAGCAAGAAAACCTTTGGCCAGATTTACACTAAGAAGTTAGGTCAATCTAGCTCTCCTTGAGCAACGTAGTTAAGATGATCTAACCCCTGGTGTAGACAGTGCTATGTCAATGGAAAAATTATTTTATTACCCAGCTACTGCCTCTCAGGGAGGTGGATTAACTACAGCGACGAGAGACCATCTCCCATCACTGTAGTGAGCATCTGTGCTGAAGTGCTACCGAGACGCAGCAGCAGGGTGCAGTTGTGTTGTTATGAGAGTTTAAGTGTAGACATAGACTCCATCTTTATTGTGAATTGGGCTCTCACATGCTTCTTCGATGCCGTCTCTTTGCATCACTGCTGAAAGTAGTGCTGACAGAGGAAGAATGGAAAGTCCCAGGAAACTCTTGGCAGAGGTGTATCCTCTTAAGCATTCTTCAGTGTTTTGCTGAAATTCGTAGTTCAGTGCCTTGTTCGGGGCAATACTTCTGCAAGTATAGCATTCAAAATGACAGTGAACAATGAGTTTTCAGAAAGATCAGGCAAGCAAAATATATTTCCCACTTCTACTGCTTTTAATCAGCTCAGGTTTTGCTACTGGGGCCTTTATTTCATCTTTAATATATTCTATGCTTTTAAAAGGCACCCACTGTTTTTTGGCAGTGACAGTGCCAGGATTTGCTGTGCTCTCCTCACAAATCGTCACTTAAAAGGGCCCTTTTCATAATTGTGTTTTCTTGTAGTGTAACTATACTATGGGATGGCCATAAATAGATATAGAGAGCATAGGCGCCGACTCCGTGGGTGCTCCGGGGCTGGAGCACCCACGGGGGAAAATTGGTGGGTGCAGAGCACCCACCGGCAGATCCCTGCCATTCCCGGGGCCCGTGCACAGCTCCCCGCCAGTCCCGGGACCTTACCTCAGCACCGGGAGATGTTGCGGGGCCCCGCCCCCAACGCCGGGCAACGTTGCGTCGGTGTCGGGGGCGGGGCCCCGCCACGTCGCCCGGCGTCGGGGGCGGGGCTCGGGGGCGGGGCCCTGCCCCCGACGCCAGCCGTCAGCCCCCACCGGCGCCACAGGAAGTCGGCGCCTATGATAGAGAGCTCTGGTAATGCAATGGCCACCTTGGTGTATGAGCTAGTGATGCACTCTATTCGTAATGGTGTTAGTGCCCAGAGGTGGACGGGTTTGGTAATGGTGTCAGCAGTGACTGAAAGTTGTTACCATCTCATGGATGCGCAGTGGCTCATGAGAAATGAGTTATTATTATTATTTATTTTTATAACGGTAGCACCTAGAAGCTCCAGTCAGCCAACAAAATAATCCAAAGCACAGGACTTGGTGGTGATGGGGGACTTCAACTACTCAGACATCTGTTGGGAAAATAACACAACAGGGCACAGATTATCCAACAAGTTCTTAGAATGTATTGGAAACAATCTTTTTATTTCAGAAGCTGGAGAAAGCTACTAGGGGAGAGGCTGTTCTAGATTTGATTTTATTCTAGAATTGATTTTGACAAATAGGGAGGAACTGGTTCAGAATTTGAAAATGGAAGGCAGCTTGGGTGAAAGTGATCATGGAATGGTAGATTTCATGATTCTAAGGAATGGTAGGTGGGAGAACAGCAAAATAAAGACAATGGATTTCAAGAAGGCACACTTTAGCAAACCCAGGGATTTGGTAGGTAAGATCCCATGGGAAGCAAGTTTAAGAGGAAAAACAATTGAAGACAGTTGGAAGTTTTTCAAAGAGACATTATTAAGGTCACAAGAGTGAACTATCCCGCTGCGTTGAAAAGATAGGAAGTATGGCAAGAGACCACCCTGGCTTAACCAGGAGATCTTCAATGACCTAAAAATCAAAAAAGAGTCCTACAAAGAGTGGAAACTAAGTCAATTTACAAAAGATTAATATAAACAAATAACACAAGTAGGTAGGGACAAAATTAGAAAGGCCAAGGCACAAAACGAGATCAAACTAGCTAGAGACATGAAGGGTAACAAGAAAACATTCTATAAATACATTAGAAGTGAGAGGAAGACCAAAGACAGGGTTACTCAATGAGGGAGGGGAAAACAATAACATAAAATGTGGAAATGGCAGAGGTGCTTAATGATTTCTTTGTTTCGGTTTTCACCAAGAAGGTTGGTGGTGATTGGACGTCTAACATAGTGAATGCCAGTGAAAATGCAGTAGGACCAGAGACTAAAATAGGGAACGAACAAGTTAAAATTACTTACAAGTTAGATTTCTTCAAGTCACCAAGGCCTGATTAAATGCATCCGCGAATACTCAAGGAGTTAACTGAGGAGATATCTGAGTTATTAGTGATTATCATTGAAAAGTAGGGTGACCAGATGTCCCGATTTTATAGGGACAGTCCCGATTTTGGGGGCTTTTTCTTATATTGGCTCCTATTACCCCCCACCCCCTGTCCCAATTTTTCACACTTGCTGTCTGGTCACCCTATTGAAAAGTCATGGAAGAGGGGAGAGATTCCAGAAGACTGGAAAGGGCAAAGAGAGTGCCAATCTATAAAAAGGGAAATAAGGACAACCCGGGGAATTACAGACCAGTCATCTTAACTTCTGTACCTGGAAAGATAATGGAGCAAGTAATTAAGCAATCAGTTTGCAAACATCTAGAAGATAATAAGGTGATAAGTAACAGTCAGCATGGATTTGCCAAGAACAAATCATCAAACCAACCTGATAGCTTTCTTTGATAGGGTAACAAGCCTTGTGGATAGGGGTGAAGACAAATCATCAAACCAACCTGATAGCTTTCTTTGATAGGGTAACAAGCCTTGTGGATAGGGGTGAAGCGGTAGACATGGTATATCTTGACTTTAGTAAAGCTTTTGCTAATGTCTCGCATGACCTTCTCAAAAACAAACTAGGAGAAATGCAACCTAGATGGAGCTACTATAAGGTGGCTGCGTAACTGGTTGGAAAACCTTTCCCAGACAATAGTTATCAGTGGTTCACAGTCATGCTGGAAAGGCATAACGAGTGGGGTCCTGCAAGGATCAGTTCTGGGTCAGGTTCTATTCAATATATTCATCAATGATTTAGATAATGGCATAAAAAGTACGCTTATAAAGTTTGTGGACACTACCAAGATGGGAGGGATTGCAAATGCTTTGGAGGATAAGATTATAATTCAAAATGATCTGGACAAACTGGAGAAATGGTCTGAAATAAATAGGATGAAATTTAATAAGGACAAATGCAAAGTACTCCACTTAGGAAGGAAAAATCAGTTTCACACATACAAAATGGGAAATGACTGCCTAGGAAGGAGTACTGTGGTAAGAGATCTAGTGGTCATAGTGGACCACAAGATAAATATGAGTCAACAGTGTAACACTGTTGCAAAAAAAGCAAACATCATTCTGTGATGTATTAGTAAGAATGTTGTAAGCAAGTCGCAAGAAGTAATTCTTCTGCTCTACTCCACACTGATTAGGCCTCAACTGGAGTATTGTGTCCAGTTTTGGGTGCCACATTTCAGGAAAGATGTGGAGAAATTGGAGAAAGTCCAGAGAATAGCAACAAAAATGATTAAAGGTAGAGAAAACATGACCTATGAGGGAAGATTGAAAAAATTGGGTTTGTTTAGTCTGGAAAACAGAAGACCGAGAGGGGACATGACTTCACCAGACCAGCAACTTACCTACCCCCATACCTGCAAACATACAGTAGAAATTGCCATATTTTGGTTGCAATTATTATCCTCTCTGATGCCTATTGTCAAGCTAGACACCTGTGAGGCAGCATAGGTTAGTAGATGGGGCACTAGACTGGGAGCCAGAAGAAATGGGTTCTGTTCTTAGCTCTATCACTAATCCGTTCTGACTTTGGGCAAGTCATTTCACTTTGTTGTGCTTTTGTTTCTCCTTCTGTCTTTTGTCTGTCTGGATAATTAGACTACAATCTCTCAAGCACAGAGACTCTCTTTTACTATGTCTGTGTACATTGCCTAGCACAATGATGCACTGATCTAAGCTGGGACTTCTGGATGTGACCGCAATACAAATAAACTAGCATCATAATTATAAATCAAACCAAATACATAAATAATGTGAAACATTACGAGTCTATTTTAAAGAATTAGCATTCCCCCTCCTCCTACCACAGTGTACACACACAGAGGATAGGGACTAATTTACACACTTTTTGAATCAGAGGGGTAGCCGTGTTAGTCTGGATCTGTAGAAACGACAAAGAGTTCTGTGGCACCTTATAGACTAACAGACGTATTGGAGCATAAGCTTTCGTGGGTGAATACCGGATGCATCCAAAGAAGTGGGTATTCACCCACGAAAGCTTATGCTCCAATACGTCTGTTAGTCTATAAGGTGCCACAGAACTCTTTGTCGTTTCTACACTTTTTGAAGGTGTTCCTTTCAACAAATAAACTTCCTGACAGAGCATACTCCCGAATATGGTTGTTTTTAGGTTTGTTCCTTTCAGGAACACTGTGTCCTGCCCCTAGCTTCCTCTGCCAGAAAGCCTTCAAATACTTTTACATTCTGGGTTGGTGCTCATAAGACGTACCCATGTATTATTTGTATTACAGTAAAATCCAGATGCCCCAAACACCACCACGGCCCCATTGTACTGGGTGCTGTACAAACACATGAACAAACACCAGCTAGTAAAACCAGCAATAGCACTTCCTGCAGCACTTGTGTGGGGGTGGGGAAGGAAAGTTATGCCTCCATCCAACCATGGAGATATCTTGACCCAGTTTAGCTTGGGAGATGTTAAACACTTCGTGGCATGCACTGTCTCTTACTGTGTGTTTGTCCAGTGCCCAGCACTATACCAACACACAGTAAATTGGGCATTATAAGTAACCATGATAATGAGATGAGTGCAGACAATGCCATGGCTACTAAAACTGAACTATGCTCCTTACATGCTTACTAAAGAGTTACTCGCCCAGCTTTCCACAGAACAACTTCAGTCTCATTTTGGTTTGGAGTCACCCTAATCCCTGCCAGTATCTCCTGTTTCCTGAAAATTAAAACTAACTCCCATCTGTCACACAGCACAAGGAAACCGTGTTCTTGCTGCTCATTAACCTAGATAACAGAGTTTGTTGCACTGCAGCCACCCAAGACACAAAGTCATCTAGATAAAAGCTCAGATAAAGCTGAACTTTACTCTTCCCACATCCCAGCAGTATAGCGTAGTTGTTGGTTCCAAACTCTCTGCTCAGAGAAATGGCTAAATTGCTGCAGGAAAAATAAACACGGTTATTACATTTTATGGTATTCCCCAAGCACAAGCTTTCATGGGTGTAATGATGTTTTTGTTACTGTTTCCATTGCCAACCCTGCAGTGTATATAGCTATGGCACTGTGATGCCTTTTATTTCCTGTCTCCTGTACCATTACATTTCTAAGAACTTCTCCTGTGTGCAGGGCCGGCAGCCATTTTGTTCTCGGAGTTGCTGCCACCTGGTTCAGAGGAGCCACATACACAGTACTCTCTTCTGGGGACTGTATTTCTTTCATTCTGCATTTTTTCCTACTGTAAGATAAAAGCCTTCACAGGCTGAAAGCATATGTTTTGCCACGTGTATGGAAACATAAACTCAATTTGCATCAGGGCTACTCAAACTTTGCCCAAAGTGAAGGCTGCACTGACCTATTGCCAAGAGCCTGAGGACCACAACCCATTCTCCACACATGTAGCAGATTACATTCTCATTTTTCACACAGGGGTGCAGGCTGAAGGAAATACAGGCCCCATCATGCAGTGTCCGTCTTGAAATGAGTGACCTTCTACCAGGCCATAGTGTAGCATTCTATGTTGGGTCCCACAGTTTCCACAGGGTGCACCTCTCTAAGGATAGATGAGAGCGACCTTCCCATCATCACCTATGGATTGTGTATTGTTGGCTATTTAGAACATAAGTATATAACCATGCCCAGTAACGGTAGGGTGAACTATTAACAGAGTTACAGAGACCAGAGGTAGTCTGAAGAAACCAGTGTGGTATGTGCCTGGGAACGGGTGATGATAATGGTAGCATTGATACTGATTGGTATCTAAAGGACTCCCTGTGCTGGAGCTGGTGTGGGGTGAATGGAAACACCTCCATTCAGGACTCTGAGGCACAGCACAGGATTCACTGCCCAGGGAGAGCTAGAGTAGCATTAAGCCATCTTTGCACTCGCGCAGTCGTGGGCTGCTCCAGGGCCTGTGGAAGCCCTCAGCAGAACTTTGGCATCCCTGGGGGCCAGTCGAAGTTAGAATAGCCTCCTGGAGCTGCCCTATGGGGTGCAGCACTGCCTGGAATCTCCCTGTTCAAACACCCATCTCCTGCCCCCAGCCCTGCTCTGAGCATGCCCCCCACACCAGGGCTTGTGAGGGGGTCCTCAGAAGGTAGCCTTGTGGCTGTCTTCTGCAGTCAGTCCTGCACTGAAGGAATTCTCCTCCAGCTCGATGTGGGACTTTTAGGGCACCTTATGTCATTTTGGCCTTTCTATGTGATGTATGGGGATGGGAGGGAAGATGGGGCTCTAAGCCCTTGAGTGGTGCTTTGGTGATATGTGCTAGTGCCAATAAGGACCTGTATGAGAAACCTCCCAATACAGTCCACATGTAACTTAATAAGCAACAAAGAGTCCCGTGGCACCTTATAGACTAACAGACGTAAAGGAGCATAAGCTTTCGTGGGCGAATACCCCCTTTGTCGGATGCATGCAGTGGAAATGTCCAGATTTCCACTCCATACGGCTAAATGCAGTGCTTTGCATGGTGTCAAGTATCAGAGGGGTAGCCGTGTTAGTCTGGATCTGTGGAAGCAACAAAGAGTCTTGTGGCACCTTATAGACTAACAGACATATTGGAGCATAAGCTTTCGTGGGTGAATACCCACTTCGTCAATATGTAACTTAATGCGTGTCCCCAGAGCTGAGAGGTTAGTGTGCCAACTCCCACTGTGCCACCTCGCTCAAACAATCTGAACCTGACGGGCAAGTAAGATGTTTCCTTCTCTGACAGAAAAAGCAACAAAACTTTAAATACCAGCAAGTCCCAGCGAGCAAAAAAAAAAAACCACGCAACATGCACGGTTTGATGTGACCTACTTTCTCACTTGAGAACTCAATTGCCAGATATTACCACTGAGTAATATTATCTGACATCCAGCGATGAAAGGATTTGTGGTTGGCTGCCTGCCAGAGCAGGAGCCTGGCTGCTACTCACTCCCACAACCCACAGAGCAGGTCTCAGAGGTTTGGTGAAATTCTTTTTCGAGTCATGACTGTGAAACACACATTATGGTAGCAGGATTTTCTAAACCAGGGTTTATGTAATCTGAAAAGGCTCCCAAAGACAACTCTGTGCTGTGTTAAAACACCTACGTTTACAGATTGTACAAATTGGGTAGCGTTCGTATTTCACAACTACTCTCTGTTGAATGGATTCAGACCTGCTCAGATATCTGTGGCTGTATTGCCCTTTAGTAGTTAGAGGCTTTGAAATGAATCTGTGGGCACCCACTTCCGTGAATTCACAGCCGAATGAAAGGAAAGGTGCATGGTCTTGTTTGGAGCATGTGCATGGGAGACAGGTGTCTTAGGATTGTATTCCTGACTCTGCCATGACTTTGGGCAAGTCATCTAAACTCTTTATGACCCAACTTCCTTATAAAACAGACACAGTAATACTTCACTCGGTGGCTTTAATTCACCTTAACTAATTACTGTTTGTATAAGTGCAGAATGTTATCTTCTAAAAGAAAATCACACACTCAACTGTCTGTTGAACTCAACCTGAAAAGACTGCAGGGCTCAGATTAATACATATGGCCCCGGGGAGCCAAGACATTTCAAACCTGGTGCTGACATCACACATTCATGTGCTACAGACCACAAATACATTTACCCAATAAATCACACACACACTTGGGGAGGCCACTTCCACTTGCGTTAAAGGAACACTTCCTTAGATGGCTGTTGACGTAGTAAGATTGCCTGTTGTGCTAAGTTAACACAGGTGGAAAGACAGTGGTGACCCAACGAGTTTACAATCTAACTAGACAAGATAAACAGCACACAACCAAATGCCAGAGGTGAAAGTCTTTCTTGTTAGTGACAATCTACAATCGATAAATATAATCTCAAGCATTTTAACACTGATCCACACCTTGCCTCAGAACATCTGCTTTTTTTTTTAAACAAAAGCAGTTGGCCCAGATGGAAATGCCTCTTGTGCTCGTGGACAATGTCGGGTAAGTGCAGAGGCTGACATGCACACATTGTTTGTTGCCCTTTTGCCAGTATGGGTGTGACACTTTGGGCGTTCACCCAGGCCAATACTCGCCCTTTAACCCTGGGTGCTTCTGTGCTGTGCAGCTTTGGCTCAGAGCCCGTTTACATCACCCTGGCTTCCACCAGCCTGGTTACTCCATGCAGGGTGATATCAACAGCCTCTCCAGTCCCGAGTCTCCCCAGAACCGTCTCCTTTGCAGTGCTCAGCCCCTCTCACTGTAGCACTCACAAAACCTTATGAAGTTTGCTGCTCCTTTTAAGAGAGTTCACAGCATGAGCCTGTCAGTTTGGCCAAGGATTTTACTCCTCAGTTTGAAACACAGCCCTGAGATGGTTTTGTCGTAAACCAGGATTATGTTTATTAACGCAGAACAGACATTTAGGTGATACAAAGGGGAAGGAATTGAGATAGAAATGGTTACACAAACCATAAAAAATAGGCTGCTGAAACTAAAACCTAACTGAAGAGTCCTGTGGCACCTTATAGACTAACAGATGTATTGGAGCATAAGTGCATCTGAAGAAGTGGGTATTCACCCACGAAAGCTTATGCTCCAATACATCTGTTTGTCTATAAGGTGCCGCAGGACTCTTTGTCGCTTCTGCAGATCCAGACTAACATGGTTACCCCTCTGATACTTAAAACCTAACTGAACAACCTAGAGTCATTTGTTCAAAGTAGTTTTCTCCCCACAGTTGTTCTTCCAGCACGGCTGGCCAAGTCTTAGCCAGGATCTAGCACAGAGCTCAAAGCACTTGGTTTCTTTGTCTCTCTTCAGGTGAAGGATGCCAAATGGCTTTCTCTCTCTGCTCATATCCTCAAAGTTTATCTTTGTTTTCAAGGGCTCAGCTTGCTGTGTCCGACCATGTTAATTTTTGCAGTCCCCTCTTTCCCCCCCACCCACCACGGAGAGTTAAGTGGCTGTCTCCCCCACTCACTAGGTTGTGAGCTTTGTTTATCTTTTATGTAAATGGACTTCCATTGTCTCTTTGCTCAGTTTACACTAGAGACACATTCAAGCAGGCAGGACCACATCCCTTTGTCTAGGGCAGGATGACTTAAGCCCTACCTGCCAGATGACTTAAGCCCTACCTGCCAAACAAATTTTAAGGACATATTTCCAGCCCATAGATATAATTGTCTGTATAGCACCCATACTTATACCACTCAGTAGTGTTAATCAGCAGTGTGTTACCAGTTTGTATATCATACCTTGCATGACAACTTTTTGATGCAGATTATGACAATGGTGAGTTGGGGTAAACTGAGCTGGTCAGGCCAGCTGAGACTCACTGCTAGATACCAGGGAGACCTTTGTCTTCTGGCATTGGGGTGCTCTGAGGATCACAGTAGGTTTGTCACGTTTCTCTCTGGCGCATGTGAAATGTCTTTAACAAGCTGCAGTGAGTGCCAACAGCTTTATTAAACATGCTTCCATAGTGAACATGTTCCCTCTTGTTCAACATCCTCCCCTAGTGGGTGGAGAGAGAAGCAGTCCACCTTGGCTCTGACTTATGGGCACCACGTACATTTGGTTTCACAGCTACGCTGTCGACCTCAGGAAGCAGCACATAAAAATCTCACTAGGCCACAGTGGAGCTAGTCCCATTTTTAGTTGAATGCTCTGTTAAAACCTGGTGCATCAATCATTATGACCCCTGCTCTGTACGATAACAAGGATGATCCTACATTTATATAGGGCCTTCCTTCTACATGGGACCCAAATCACTTTACAAGCATCATTAATTCTACAGACTATGAGACAGAACAGGGAGAGAGTTCTGGGAGCTCGCTCTGTAACCACCCTTTGTGGCCAGTATCACCGTGATTGGTCAAACCCTGGTTTAGTGCACATGAGCAAAACTTCCTCTAATGGTAACCCCTTGCAACTAACAGCCTGGCACTCACTCGGGACTGGGACTCGATCTCCTGTGGACCTAAGGCACTCAGAACAAGCTTGACTTAGAGCAGTGGTTCCCAAACTGGGGTTCGTGAACCCCTGGGGGTTTGTGAAATGTTACAGGGGTTCTTGGGAAAAAATTCCCTAATGGCGGACAGAGCTGTCCCTAGGGACCCCGGAGCCCCGGGGCTTCCAAGAGCTAAGCAGATCAAAGCAAGCATATCTATCACACTGAGGAGATTTAAACGTCAAGACTCCTTATAAGAAATGGAAAGGGAGGTGGATATTTGTTGTTGTTTTTAAAATTAAATAGGCAGCTAGTATTGTTTTTAAAATTATTACGAAGAACAAGTTTAAGTTTTGTTGTAACGAGCGGTCTAGGCAAACAATGCACAAGACCTGAATGCTTATGTAGGAGGAACTCTTTGAGTTGGCTTCTTAAATACCTTCATGCTGTTTCACATCTTATACTCCTTGATGAAACACAGGAGCCTTGTCTTATAACAGGCTTATTCAAAGTGATACAAGCTACAAAAGTGAGATCTTGGAAAAGTGTTGCCGTTTTCATAATGTAATAAAAATACTGTAATGATTAATAACTAATAATAAATAGTGTGTAATAAGCATGTCATAAAACAAATTTTATATTTCCAAGATCACTGCTTCTATAATTTATACTCAGGTAAAGGAGAAAATCCCTGGAAATATTCATTTTTAGGAGGGGGTTCGCGAGACTTGACATTTTATTGAAAGGGGTTCACAGGTTGTTAAAGTTTGGGAACTTTAGAAGTTTAGAGATACCATGTGGGATGGGGCATCCAGGCCTCACACCGACAAGGCTCCAGGAGGTTAATGAGGGCCTGTGGATCCAGCTGGCCCCACCCTGCTACACTTGTAGCAAATGTCAGGAGTGGAGAGAAGAGGTAAAAGGAAGAGACCAGCTAAGTTTGGGGCTGGCCAGGAAGGGGAGCAGAGCTCTCCTTCTCCCTTGGTGAGGGAAGCCTGCTTTCAGCCAAGTGTCTGTGACAGCTTACTGCCAAGATGAGCCTCCTAATGGATGGGAGGACTGGGCCCAGGAAGACAGGCTAAATGGACTGGCTGCATGAAGACAAGCCCTGAGTAGAAAGGTGGGGTCCTGCTGAAGACATCTCAGACAACCCTGGTTTTGAGTCCATAGCATTCCTTTATTTTTGGGCTTCAGTACCCCCAGAAGGGTGGGACTCAAGTGTACCTTAGTTGGAAGGCTAAAGCATCACTGCCCTGGACCCTTGAGAGGTGACAGCTGACCATCGGAGACCCCACAACAGGGTTAGTAGTATCCCATTGGGCCACAAGGGGCACCACAGAGGTAGGCCCTGTCACACAGTGATTTACAGTCTCCAGTCAAGACTCCTTCTAGATCACAGCTTGCTACATACTAACAACTGATGGAGTTGTTCCTTTAGCTGAAGTAATTGATATATGGATGGTGCTGTGAGGGAAGTCTGCACAGCTGCTGCCTGTGCTGTACCTGTTTTGTGAATACACACGTCAGCCACAGGCTCTAAATCCAGTCCCTTTCACAAGCTCTACCTTCACTCTCTGTTTGTTTAAAGGTCTATTTTAAAGAATGAGCTCCTTGTAACAAGAAGTCAGTAGTGACTAAAAATACTGAAACTGGAAAAATCTATATCCCATGCCCACAATCTGTTCTCTTCACTAATAATATGTTGGTTATTTTTGTCCCTCTCTCAAAGGTGAGGCTTTGCATTCCCCCTCCCCCCGCCCATGTAGAGCTTTCTAATTTAATATTTCATTGAGTTTGGGCTTAGTGAAAGCAAGCGATTAATGGCCATGGCTAGAACCAGGAACAGTGGGAACAAGCAGACAAGTCTCTCAAAGTTACCCACTCCAACCCTGACAGCGGCCTTCAGCCCTGATCTCCGGGTGTCTTGTTCACACCCCAGGCCTAAGCACAGACTGACAGCTGTGCTGCATCTGGTGCTTTTGTGATGTATTTATCTTTATTCTTTTGGTTTAGACACAAGATGATACTCTAACCAAGAGGTGCCCGTGTCCATGCTCAGGGAACAGAGATGGAAATTAATATGAACAAATTCATGCCATTATGCTGTATAACAAAACAAAAGATTTTGCATTCCATCCAAAGTAAATGAATTGCCAGCCCCCATGCTCTAGAACTCCCCTCTGGCCCTGGGATAAGAGATCCCTCCATTCTGATTGACAGTCACCCATCATTGCCTGCTGGGCCCTCTCTGAAAAAAAGGAACTAAACCATTTCAAGCCAGGGCTTGCAGATATGCTAGGAACACCTCGTGGTCAATGGTGTCTAAGGCAGTTGACAGATCTAATAAAATCAGAATGGATATCTTATTCTTATGTGTAAAGAAGTTCATTTGCAAACTGTGCTGGGATCTACCAACTTAAATTCCTTTGTGACCTGATTCCTTAAGGTTTTGAGGGCCATCAGCTTCATTGGCTTCCCGAGGAGTTGAGGGTGTTTAACCTTGACGGATTGAGCCCCTTAACTGGAAGAAACCCCCCAAAACAAAGAGCTCACCCCACTCAGGATAAAAAGACAAGTTCTAGATACGCCTTTTGGCCCCCGCACAGGTCTTTGTATAGACCTTTCAGACAGACTGATATAGTTTTGTAAAGCACAAAACTAAAGTGAGGCCATAAAATAGATCAGAAACATAGGTTAACCAGATTAGATAGAAGTTAAAGGTTACACTGGCAACACCAGGGTATCATTAACACCAAGCCATCCATATAACTTTAGTGCTCCCTGACTCAGTTAAAGCATGCTGCTAAAGACACTGGTTCTTTTCTCAAGCTCTGAGAGCAAATTCTTCAGGATACAGAAACCTATCGGCCAGTCCTGTTACCATTGCAGTCAATAGCAAAACTCTCATTTCGCTTCAGTTTCCATTCCACTCAAAATGAGAGAAAACCTCCTTTCTGGACAGAGAAATGTTCTCGTTCAAGAACGCGTTGGGCTATTGAAAGTAGCCTCCAGTATTTATTTCCTCCTCTTCACCAATAAGGTTCCAACTTTTATAGGACATAATTAACTATTACGTTCTATATAGGTTTCTATAACTAAACTCTTAACCACCTGGAGTTCCATCTGTGATGTAGTGGAAACACGAACTTGAAATGTTGTCCATAGCACTGCATGCTGGAGACAGTAACTCTCATTAGCAATGAGATAGGATCTTGCACGTGCTTTTGAAAGTGAAAGATAGGATGCCATTACCTCACTTACAATGATTAAATATTAAGGACAGCCTTTTCGTCTGAGCCACTCTCTGTTTCGTATGTTTCATGTAGCAGATTGGATAGATAATTGTATTGACTACTTGTAGGTATTTTACTAACTATGTAATTAAAAAGAACCTGTAAGATGGGCACACATCTGTTCTTTAATTGGTCCATGTTCTCCGAGTTTTGCATCAGTAAGGACTGCAGGATTTGGCCCAGATTGTAAATAGAACATTTCTTATGGAGCTGTGATGTCAGAGAATGGGAGGGGAAGTGGGAAACCAGCATCTATCACTGAGGGGAGACTGGTCTCCTGTGGATACCAAGGATTCAGTTGGTTCTGGCAGTTTAAACATTGATCATCCCACTGAGTAGGGGGAAGCAAAACTTGCCCCTTTCTCGATGGAGCAATCTAAGGGAAATTCTCCATGCAATCCTCCCTCAGTGTTCTGCCCCAGATCTCCTCCCGCAACTGTTTCAGCAGGAAGGTTTAATTCAGGCAAATGGACATGTTTGATTTGATTTTTTAACAAGCTGTTGATGAGATCTCTCATAACAGATTAAACTATCCCAAGAATCAGAGTTTGTTTCCGGTGCCAAGGCATTCAGCTGTGGGGACAAATGATGTAATTGCAATAAATCAGTGCATAAACATCTCAAACACACAATAGACGTGAAACAAAGGACTGAAAGCACAAATCCTGAGGAATCACTACAAGGATGTGTGAGGAGGAGCCCTAAACAGGGGCTGGCATGACTGATAATAGAAATGTCTCTGGAAAAGGAATATTACTAGATGGTTTCTAAAAGTGAAGAGCCCCGAGTCACCCTCGTGGAGTCCTGGTGTCTATAGAGGGCCCCCATGTGGGTGAAAGGATCTGTGCAGGCCAGACTTCTTTGTGGGCTGGGGGCCTAACAAAAAAAAGGAAGCAAATTTCATGCTTCAGGACAGAAGCAGGGGTCAGGAAGGGCATGTTCATTAGGTGCCAACTCCAGGGCTGGAGCACCCATGGGGAAAAAATAGTGGGTGCTCAGCACCCACTGGTGGCCCCACCGATCAGCTGTTCCTCCTCCCACCCAGCACCTCCCACCCTCCATGATTAGCTGTTCAGGAGGCGCTGAGGGAGCAGGGGATGGAGTGAGGGCAGGGCACTCTCAGGGAAGGGAGCAGAACAGGGCGGGAAAGGGCAGGGCGGGAAGAGGCGGGGCGGGGTGTGGTTTGGGGGAAGGGGTGGAGCGAGGGCAGGGCCTGGGGCAGAGTGGGGGTCAAGCACCCCCTGGGAAATGACAAAGTCAGCACCTGTGGCATGTTCCCTTCCTTACCGCAGTCTGCCACTGGTCAGCTATAATAGTAATGAATTCTTTGCCTTCATCAGAAGCCTCAGATGCTAGTTACTGCTGGAGGCTGAATATGTGACCAAATAGACCTATTGTGTGATTTATCAGGGCAAAGCCTAGGTTCTTATCTACATCTGTGCCTCCACGTACAGCTGGCTGCAGTGCCTTGTATTTCCGATGGCTTCCCCATCTCAGCCTCTTCTTTGCTCTCATTTCAGAATTATACAAACTGCAGGTGCATCTCTGCAAACGGGAGTGAAGGATCCGCCTCCCCTGGGACCTGTGGCACCAGTTGCTCCCACCTCCTCTTACCCTTTGTTGTATTTTCCTGCCTGGCTGGAATCCTGGCAAGCACTTCACACATACCATCCTTCATGCTCATCCTGAGGTAATGTAGGTGGGATTGTCACCACTCTCATACCACGGGCTCTATTCGGCATCTCCCCTTCTCTGGAGAATACTCTGGAGCTGGGATGAGGAGGCTGAGTTTTGAAAACCCAAAACCATCGGTGGCTCAGATCTGGGAGCTTTTTTATCCAAACCACAAACGTTTAGGGAGTGGCAGGCAGAGGGTTAAATTCAGAGCTCCCATCTTGGCACATCTCTATTATATTTATCCACATTTAACTACATATGTTGTTATTTATAGTGTGGCCGTGCCTAGAGGTCCCAGGCAGGGGTCATGGCCCCAGCATGCTAGGCCCTGTACAAGTGAGTAAATGAAGCCCAGAGGGCTCACAGTCTAGGCTTATGACAAGACGCTGCAGGTGAATAAGCAGACAAACAGGGGCAAGGTGGGTAATAAGGTAACAGCAAAGATGGGTGCATTTGCATATGGGCCTGATTCTGACCCCCAATTGAATATACAGCAGTGTAACCGCACTGGGGCTCGCTCCCCACCGCCTTGCACCTGATTTACCCCAGTGCAAGTAAGGGTAAAAGTGGTGGAAAGTGCTACCAGATCAGCATTTCCCACATGCACTGTGCCCAGGTGTTAGTGAGGGCAGTGGAGGATCAGGCCCACTGACTGCACTGGCGTTATTGCTGATGCCATCCCATTCCACGTCTCGCCATCCATCATCTGTAGCTATCCTTATCTAAAGCTGCTTCTGTCTTTCTCCTTGTTTCTCGCTGTCTTTCTTAAAGTGTCTCCATCTTTACACTATAGCAAATCACCAAGACAGGAGGGCAAGTAAGCATGCCATGTAGTTCCACCTTCAGCACTTGACCTACTAGCCCAGTTTGCTAGCAGGTATGGGAAGGCCTGTCATGTGTCTGAGCATCAAATAGTGCTAGAAACGAAGAGCTACTTTACACTGAAGTGTCAGAGCAGGAGAAATCATTGGGACTGACGTTTGTCTCACACAGATCCTTACGACAGGCTGTGCCTTGTGATAGGAGATATAATATATTTAATATATGGAGATATGCCTATCTCATAGAACTGGAAGGACCTTGAAAGGTCCTTGAAAGGTTTCAGCTGCTCTTTGACTACACAGGCTCTTCCCATCTCTTTAACCGAAGCAGCTAAATCCCTTGCAGAGTTAAAGAACAAGTCAACAACACTAGCCAATGTGATCTGTACTTTGGGGCCACCTTTCAGTGCTGAGCAGCTGTCAACATTTCAACACCATTAACCTCTCAGGGACTGGGACATTCTTGGCTGGTTCAATGAAACAGTTACTCTGTCTGTCGTAGCCCATGGAAGTTGGGCTGCTTAGACTTTGTGACACCAGGGGCTACACCGGCAACTTGCTGGGAGCCAGAGGCCTGTACCTTACTTCCCTATAGATTTACAATAAAAAACAAATGGACGCATCCATCATTTCAGCTTATACAGTCTCATTCCTCGAAGGTTCCAAGGATTTTAGGCCCAGAAGGGACCATTATGATCATCTGGTCGATTCCCTGCATAACACTGGCCACAGAATTTCATCCACTGATCCCTGCAGGGGAGGGAATTATTCTCCCCAGAAACTGCTTGTTTTTGGAATTCACTTAGGGCCAGCTCCAGCTCTCAATAAATTCAATGAGTCTTTTCGTTGACTTAGTGGGAGCTGCATTGGCCCCTTATTGTTGGAGTGGAAGGACAGTCTTGTATTTTAAATACAGGACTGGGCATCTGGGCCTTAGTTCTGTTCCCAGCCTTACCACAGTCTACCTGTATGACCCAGGCCATGCCGGTTAATTTCTCTGTGCCCACATTTTCCCATTTGTAAAATGAAGCAACAACGAAGTAACAAGCTACTTACCTTCCTCACAGCTTCATCATCAGAGGTGAGGTAGAAATGCAATATATCATATATATCACTTTGAGTCCCCAGCAAGAGCCATTGGCAGCTGACTGGCTTTGTCTGAATTTTTTTATCAATGAAATCTCCCACCTTGACCTTGCTGTGACTCAGCCTCAGATCAGTTTGTACAGTGGAAGAATGTTGTTAGAATAATTGAAGTGTTGGACTGAAAGGGACCTCAATAGGTCGTTAGTCCAGTCCCCTGCACTCAAGGCAGGACTGAGTGAGTAATAACTAGACTATTCCTGACAGGTGTTTGTCTAACCTGTTCTTAAAACCCTCCAATGACGGAGATTCCACAACCTCCATAGGCAATTTATTCCAGTGCCTAACCACCCTGACAGTTAGGAAGCTTTTCCTTATGTCCAACCTAAACCTCCCTTGCTGCAATTTAAGCCCATTGCTTCTTGTCCTTTCCTCAGAGGTTAAGGAGAACAGTTTTTCACCTTCCTTCTTGTAACAATCTTTTATGTACTTGAAAACTGTTACCATATCCCCTCTCAGTCATCTCTTGTCCAGACTAAACAAATCCAGTTATTTCAGTCTTTCCTCACAGGTCATGTTTTCTAGACCTTTAATAATTTTTGTTGCTCTCCTCTGGACTGTCTTCAATTTGTGCACATCTTTCCTGAAATGTGGCACCCAGAACTGGACACAATACTCCAGCTGAGGCCTAATCAGTGTGGAGTAGAGCAGAAGAATTACTTCTCGTGTCTTGCTTACAACACTCCTGCTAATATATATCCCAGAATGATGTTTGCTTTTTTTGCAAGTGTTACACTGTTAACTCATTTTAGCATGTGATCCACTATAATCCCCAGATCCCTTTCCACAGTACTACTTTCTAGGCAGTTATTTCCCATTTTGTATGTGTGCAACTGATTGTTCCTTCCTAAGTGGAGTACTTTGCATTTGTCCATATTAAATTTCATCCTGTTTACTTCAGACCATTTCTCCAGTTTGTCTAGATTATTTTGAATTTTAATCCTATCCTCCAAAGCATTTGCAATCCCTCCCAGCTTGGTATCGTCTGCAAACTTTATAAGTGTCCTCTCTATGCCACTATCTAAATCATTTTTGAAGTTATTGAACAGACCCAGACCCAGAACTGATCCATGTGCTACCCCACTTGTTATGCCCT
Organism: Macrochelys suwanniensis; assembly: GCA_033296515.1. NCBI lineage: Eukaryota > Metazoa > Chordata > Testudines > Chelydridae > Macrochelys > Macrochelys suwanniensis. The sequence continues at coordinate 11,884,583 of CM065775.1, forward strand.
TCCAGCTTGACTGTGAACGAACTCTCCGGGAATGGGTTATTTACTGTTATGTTTGTTACATTTGAGCACCCAAATACGTGCTAGGTGCCAAAATTAACATCTAAATATTTGGCCACCTGATACGTCAGGAGATGCCCAAAATCCTAGCCTTGTCCTCTGCTAATACAGAGTATGTTAAACAAATAAATGCAAGGAAATAACATTAATCTTTGAATGTTACAGTAAAGAGCAGTGAATTTTTGTAAAGAACATATTGCAATATTATTATTATTATGAGAGCTAACCAAAACTTCATGGCTGTGATATATCTGATGGAACAAAGTCTGCCCTCGGTTACTCACATAAAGGGTTTGCATGGATGTAACAAAGGGCCATATTTGTTCCTAGTTCTGTGTAGGGGGATGTACTAATTCTTTTGTTTTTGCTTTTCAGGAGTGTTCAGCCTGAAGATAAGTCATTTGCTATTGGGATACAGTTCCTGCTGCTGAGAGTTTTAGGTAAATTAAGAGACCTTTATACATAGCTTCTCTAAAGCACTTGGGGATCTTTCTCAAGAAATGACAGTGTCTAGGGGAAAATGATTATTCTTATTCTTGTTTGAATCATAGAATAATAGAAGATTAGGGTTGGAAGAGAACTCAGGAGGTCATCTAGTCCAACCCCCTGCTCAAAGCAGGACCAACCCTAACTAAATCATCCCAGCCAGAACTTTGTCAAGCCAGGCCTTAAAAACCTCTAAGGATGGAGATTCCACCACCTCCCTAGGTAACATATTCCAGTGCTTCACCACCCTCCTAGTGAAATAGTGTTTCCTAATATCCAACCTAGACTCCCCCACTGCAACTTGAGATCATTGCTCCTTGTTCTGTCATCTGCCACCACTGAGAAAAGCCTAGATCCATCCTCTTTGGAACCCCGCTTCAGGTAGTTGAAGGCTGCTATCAAATCCCCCCTCACTCTTCTGTTCTGCAGACTAAATAAACTCAATTCCCTCTCCTCGTAAGTCATGTGCCCCAGCCCCCTAATCATTTCCGTTGTGCTGTGCTGGACTTTCTCCAATTTCTTCACATCCTTTCTGTAGTGGGGGGACCGAAACTGGAAGCAATACTCCAGGTGTGGCCTCACCAGTGCCGAATAGAGGGGAATAATCACTTCCCTCAATCTGCTTGCAATGCTCCTACTAATACAGTCCAATATGCCGTTAGCCTTCTTGGCAACAATGGCACACTGTTGACTCATATCCAGCTTCTCGTCCACTGTAATCCCAAGGTCCTTTTCTGCAGAACTGTCATTTAGCCAGTTGGTCCCCAGCCTGTAGCAGTGCATGGGGTTCTTCCATCCTAAGTGCAGGACTCTACACTTGTCCTTGTTGAACCTCATCAGATTTCTTTTGGCCCAAGCCTCCAATTTGTCTAGGTCACTCTAGACCCTATCCCTACCCTCCAGCATATCTACCTCTCCCCCCAGCTTAGAGTCATCCGCGAACTTGCCTAGGGTGCAATCCATCCCATCACCCAAATCATTAATGAAGATGTTGAACAAAATCGGCCCCAGGACCGACCCTGGGGCACTCCACTTGATACCGGCTGCCAACTAGACATCGAGCTGTTGATCACTACCCACTGAGCCCGACAATCTAGCCAGCTTTCTATCCACCTTATAGTCCATTCATCCAAGCCATAGTTCTTTCACTTGCTGGCAAGAATACTGTGGGAAACCATATCAAAAGCTTTGCTAAAGTCAAGGTACATCACGTCCACCACTTTCCCCTTATCCACAGAGCCAGTTATCTCATCATAGAAGGCAATCAGATTAGTCAGGCATGACTTGCCCTTGGTGAATCCATATTGACTGTTCCTGATCACCTTCCTCTCCTCCAAGTGCTTCAAAATGGATTCCTTGAGGACCTGCTTCATGATTTTTCCAGGGACTAAGGTGAGGCTGACCAGTCTGTAGTTCCCCAGATTTTCCTTCTTCCCTTTTTTAAAGATGGGCACTTTAAAACACTATATTTGCCTATTCCCGATCATCCGGGACCTCCCCCAATCACCACGAGTTTTCAGCGATAATGGCCAATAGCTCTGAAATCACATCAGCCAACTCCCTCAGCACCCTCGAATGAATTGCATCCGGACCCATGCACTTGTGCATGTCCAGCTTTCCTAAATAGTCCTTAACCCGTTCTTTCACCACTGAGGGCTGCTCATCTCGTCCCCATACTGTGCTGCCCAGTGCAGCAGTCTGGGAGCTGATTTTGCCTGTGAAGACCAAGGCAAAAAAAGCATTGAGTACTTCAGCTTTGTCCACATCATCTGTCACTAGGTTGCCTCCCCCATTCAGCAAGGGGCCCACACTTTCCCTGATCTTCTTGTTGCTAACATACCTGTAGAAACCCTTCTTGTTACTCTTCACATCCCTTGCTAGCTGCAACTCCAGTTGTGTCTTGGCCTTCCTGATTACACCCCTGCATGCTCTAGCAATATTTTTATACTCCTCCCTAGTCATCTGTCCAAGTTTCCACTTCTTGTAAGCTTCCTTTTTGTGTTTAAGCTCACCGAAGATTTCTCTGTTAAGCCAAGCTGGTCACCTGTCATATTTGCTCTTCTTTCTCCACATCAGGATGGTTTGCTCCTGTGCCCTCAATAAGGCTTCTTTAAAATACAGCCAGCTCTCCTGGACTCCTTTCCCCCTCATCTTAGCCTCCGAGGGGATCCTGCTCAGCAGTTCCCTGGGGGAGTCAAAGTCTGCTTATCTGAAGTTCAGGATCCGTATTCTGCTGCTCTCCTTTCTTCTTTTTGTCAGGATTCTGAACTCAACCATCTCATGAGGTACATGCCAGAATGGCTTAAAATAGCGTTCAATTCAAATAATTGTTTTTCTTATGGCAGAAATTAATTTTCACCTGGAAAACACTGGACTGTGTCCCAGAAGTCCTAACAATGCACATTTTCACACAATACAGAATGGAGAGGAAGAAGCAAGCCTGCAATTGCAATAATACCTGGATTGTGTGAATGTCCCTTATATAAAAATGACAGATAAAAAACCCATCACATCTAGTCCAACCCCTGCCAATGCAGGTTTGTTCCTTAAAGCAGTATTTAACAAGCCTGTAGCTGCCTATAACATCGTGGTTGTAGCTGTGTTGCAAACCATGGCTGTTCTTCAATGACAGACCAGATGGAACTAAGTCTAGCCTGGTAGAAATGCAGGTTTGGGACCCTGATGTCTCAGTCCATTCTCAACTATAGTAACTTTTAGGCAGAAAGTACGTGAACAGCCACTCCAGGCATTGGAGGATGTTTCTGCTAACTGGTTAAGGCGTTTTCTAGTGTCTGGCCCATAGACGACTTGTGCCTCCTGATACTGGGGGGACACAATGTAAAGGGGGGACAGGTGACCGCCCCACATGTTGCCTCTGGGAGGAACTTCCAGCCCCACCTCCCTGGGCCAAGGCAGCCAATCCCAACAGCTCCTGGGGGGCTAGGGCCACAGGAGCGGGGACCACATGCCTCTGAGCCTGGCTGAGGGCCCAGGGAGACTCACAGCACCAGTGTCTCCCTGGAGCTTGTGGACACCTCAGCAGGGGAGGCACAGGCAATGACCCTACCTCCAACTGAGCAGAGGCCAGAGAACCTCCTCCCGGCACCTCCTTCAGTGACCACCCGCCTTGCGCCCAGGACGGCCGCGCTCTCCCCACTTCACCAGAGTTACCTGCTGGGAGTGACGGGGGCGGGGCTCTCTCCTTCTCCCACTGCGCCTCCCCCTGGCACATTTCCAGCTCGCTCACCCACTCTCCGTGGCAGCCAGGCCTGGGCAGGAAACGGAGGGGGTGGGACAGAGCCACTTCTCATGCCAGCTCATGGTGGCTGCTCCAGGTCGCTGCCTCTGTGCAGCGCAGCAGCTGCCTGAGAGAGATCCCGGCTGGGGAGGCGGCAGCAGTGGCCCGTCCTCTCTGCTCCCCACCCAGGCCCAGCTGCCAGGGACAGGGGCTGAACATGCCAGGGGGCAAGTGCATCAGGAGAAGGAGAGCCCCTCTACTTCCCTGCCCCGAGGCAGGTCAGTCAGAAATCTGGGGGGGGGGGGCACTTGACCCGCATGCCCCCCCCATGTGTCGCCTATGCCAGGAAGACACCAGCCGGGCCATCAGCCATTCTGAAATCAGTTTAATGTGGTTTTGAAAAATGGTAGGATGGGGTCTTCCCTAATAGAAAGAAATGCTTCTCATTTGACAAACCAAGTGCCCTGTGCTTGTTTTACAGCCTGGATGCCAGGACCGGTGCTTTATGGCAGTGCCATCGACACAACCTGCATCCTGTGGGAAAAGAAGTGCAAGAAGAATGCAGCTTGCAGATACTATGACAATGATCTCTTCAGACAAAGGTACAGCCCCTGTGAGGCTCCATCAGATACCGCCTGTTCTGAGGGTTTGTCTACATTACAGGGGCTACAGTGGCATAGCTACAGCACCATAGCTATGCCACTGTAACCCTGAAGCGTAGACGCACACTACAGCAACAGAAGGGTTTTTTCCATCACAGGAGTAACTCCACCTCCCCAATTGGTGGTAACTAGGCAATGGAAGCATTCTTCCATTGATCTACCCATGTCTACACTGGGGGGGTTAGGTGTGTGAAAAATGTGTGTGCACCTCCCCCTGGCACATTTCCAGCTCGCTCACCCACCCTCCGGGGCTATGTAGCTATGGCGCTCAGGCGTATGCATTTTTCACACACCCTTGAGCACTGTTGCTATGTCAATCTGACATTGGTTCTCCACTTGTAAGGTAACTCCCTTCTCTTCATATGCCAATATATATTTATGCCGGTATCTGTAATTTTCACTCCATGCATCTGAAGAAGTGGGTTTTTTACCCACGAAAGCTTATGCCCAAATAAATCTGTTAGTCTTTAAGGTGCCACCAGACTCCTCACTGTTTTTGTAGCTTTTAAGTGTAGACCAGGCCACACTCCTTATCATACACTGCTGGCGTCTTTAAAAGAAAATTGAGGAATCTGCTCGGATAACAAGGTGATGAACATGGGACGGATGGATGGATGGATAGACTGGAAAGTGGCATCATGAGATTTGCTAGGCAGACTTCCTACTCTGCTACAGTGATGTGCAGTTAATATCCTATTCAAGCGCTCTCACAGAAACATCCCCACTTTCCCTGCCATAACCCTGTGTACAGTGAGGTACATGTACTGCCAGAGATATGGGGTAAAGGGCTAGGCCAGCCGGTAAGTTGTTTCCCGATTTAAATTAAGACACTTTCTCCAAATGCCAGGCCAGGAGGCAGCGCTGCCCAGCAGACAGACTTCTAATCAGCTGTACTTGCTGCAAAGCTTTGTACTTACTACCTGAAAAACGCTGTACGTGTAGAGCACCGTGCTCAGCTTGAAGTGGGGCAAAGGGTTTTCATGGGGTTCAGGGGTATTCTCCACAGGACAGTTTATTGAAATTACCTCACACCTGGTGCAATCCTCTGGCAAAAAACCAAGTTCCTCAGTAGAACGTGTATGAGCCCCTGGAGATCCCGCCTCTCTGTCAGGGATAATATAACAGTAACTAGAAATGGAATGACTCCACCAGATGCAGGGAAATCATCCCAAACCTCTCTACCAGTGACTGCACTGGCACTGCTCAGCTGAGGAAGAGCTACAGAATCATTAGGAGGTTGGTTCTAACTGGTTGCTTACATTGAGTAGGATTTGCTATTGGCATGAGCAAGTGCTATTTAGCCTGGGTGCAGAGGCACGTTCCATTTTATTTTCCAAACCTTTGCACCAGTAAAGCTATTGCTGAGGTCAATATTCAGCCGACATTTTCTTTTGCCCCGACACATGCAGATTTCCTACCCATCGATGGGTGATACCCGCCTTCCCTATTAATTGACTGACTGAAAAAGCTCTTGACATAAACTCCACGCTCATTCGATGCCTGTCCTGAGGCTTGGTGGTTGATAGATGCTGTACCCTGAAACTTTGCACCTTACCATCTTACCTGGTCCTTTTGTGTTTCTGTACCTTAGATTCCTTGGACTCCAGTTTTTCTTTGAAGTGGGAGCTTTTCTGTGCTTCGTGGCTGTGTTCATCATTCTCAGACGACAGGAGAGGGAAACCAGGAATGCCACAGAGCCAAAGACAATCTCAGAGAAGGAGAAGCTGGCAGAAAAGTCAAAAAAAAACCTAGACTCCAAAGTCTGACTCAGAGAACGTGAATCACATTCCATATGTGCTGCTCAGGGAAGCACACGGATTGCCTTTTACTGTTACTGTGAAGGATGGATGCTTGGGATAAGACTGAACAGGAGATAAGCTTATTTATTTCCTGTCTTTATCTGTGGCAGCTACAGCTTTTGTTCTTTCTTCTTCTTCTTCTTCTATCTGCTAATTTACATCTACCCATGCTTGAGTGGTGCCTCATGCACTTGTTTGATTGGGTTAATCCCTTTGGACATTGCAGCCTTATAGAGTTATATCTTCCTAAGCATTCATTCGGCTGGCAGTCTGGATGATGCCAGCACTCTTAAGCACCATTACTTACAGCTGAATTGTTTTTATAAAGGTTTTTGTACAGTACACAAATGTCTCTATGTATCCATGTACAGTATTCTGTACTTGGCCATAAACACCAATTATCACAACACTAGGGTACCTTCTTCTCTTCTAGTTACATTATTAGATGGCCTCGGGACCTCTGAAAGCCTGGTCCTATTTGCACTGACATTAATAGGAGTTATGCTCTGCTAGATGTATGGTTGACATACTGAAGCTCTTGTGTTGGTTGAAAGAGAGACTACATGTACACAGGGTGACCAGCTAGTTGAGAGGGAGAAGAAGTGGTATTGGGAGGAAGAGGGTAGCAAGGTTGGACTGTAATGGAGTGCACCGGCTCTTTAAGCCTAAGGGGTCCAGAAGGCCACATTCCGGGGACGTTGTTGTGAGCACGGGATCAGAAACATGCTGAATCCAGGCAAGAGGAAGTAGTCCCGGGGAGTTAGCAGTGGGGAGGGAAGATCCCAGAATGTTGTCATTAAGGGCTCAGGATCAAGAGCCCTGTAGTATAGGGTGGGGCAGGGCTCCCCTCTCTCCTGGCTAACTGGGAGAAGCTTTCAGAAGCAGATTAGTATCTATGCCTCCTTCCCTCTCAGAACAAGGTGCGCATGGACAGAGCAAGGGAGACCGAGGAAGGCTGGGCTTCTGTTGAGCAGAATAAGGTCTCCGTGGAGGAGAGGAGCATTGGAGTAGGGAAGGAACTATGGGGTTACTATGATGAACCTTGCGTTTGGGACACTGAGGCAAATGGCAGCTCTGCTACATGGACCCTCAAAGGAACTGCAGAACTGTCCCAGGCGAACAGGCTCTGGGTAGATGGGTTGCAGCATGCTGGGAGTGTTGCATCCCTCCTCAATAACGATTTGCACTGTTACGTCGTTAGCTGTCAAAGCACTTAGCAGAGGCACATGAGTATTACTGTCCCCATTTTACAGCTGAGGCAGAGTGGAGTCAAGGAACATGCCCGAGCTCACAAAGCCAGCCAGTGCCCTAAACAGGCATAGAACCCCAGCTCTACTGAGTGCTAGATGTACCATGAAGCTAATCCACTAGGCCACAGTGCCAAGCTGTCCCTGTTATGCCTCGTCAGTGGGGTAGAGAGATTAATGGGTCAGATTCAGCTGTAATTTTGGGGTAAGGGTCAAATCTGTTTTATTTTAACCATCGCTAATTCACATCTCCACAGCGGTCTGCATTCTTTCCATCTCAGCAGACCTTCTGCCCATCATTGGCACATGGGTATTTCTGAGGCAATTGCTGGGAAACAGCCAGTTGTGCCTTCCCCTCCACCCCCTCCAGGTGGGCCCCTAGACCATAGTGCAGCATGCCACCTGGTATTTCCCCTGGGATGTACAGCTAAGGCCCACAGTGCTGGGGTATGGTGCTGCAGACTTGGATGGGCCTCCAAATTGTCTGCTCAGCCATGATGAGAAGTCTGGAAAACATCTTATGGTGAGAGACTGAAAAAAGCTCAATCTATTTAGTTTATTGAAGAGAAGGTTAAGACGTGACTTGATCATGGTCTGCAAGTACCTACATGGAGAAGAGATTTCTGACAGTAGACAGTTCTTTAACCTGCCATAAAGAGGCAGGTTAAAAACCAATCGCGGAAAGCAAAAGCTAGACAAATACATTCTACAATTAAGGCGTGGGTTTTATTAAACAGCGAGGGTAATTAACCTTTGGAACAATCTGGCAAGTGTCGTAGTGGATTCTCCATTATTTGCAGTCTTCATGTCAAGACTAGTGTATTTCTAAAAGAGGTGCTATAGCTCAAACAAAAGTTATGGGCTTGATGCAGAAATTATTGATTGAGATTCTCCAACCTGGGGAAGTCAGACTAGATGAACGTAGTGGGCCTGTCTGGTTTTAAAATCTAAGACTTAATTAAGTTTGCTTGCACCCTCACCACATCCTTTTGAGAAGGAGACGACACGCTCCTTGAGGAGTTCTATGAATGATTCTCAGCTCTAAAAGCAATTCCTTGCCTCCCAATCAGCACAGTTTTGCCTGAAAATATTCAGCGGCACGATAAAAGCCTTAACAAACTAATAAGAACTGAAATTGTTCTTACTGGCAGGAAACACTTTATAATCATGGACTGTAGAGAGATGAACTACCTGGAATATCATTATGCTTGGAATCCCGAGTGAGATTAGTGAGGTACTGGCCCAGGCCAGAGGTTAAAGATATAACGCCCGCTCCTGCAAACTCTTCCATACCTCAGTAGTCTGAATGGCTTCAAATGCAGGAAGGAATGAGTCAGGACTGCTCATGTGAGCCAAGCTCCTTAATAATAATTATTATTATAATTAATAATAAATTATATCTATTAGTAGTATTTATTATTACTGATATTTCCACCCCATAAGACCCTTCACAAGAGAATCTCAAAGCCTTTTTTGGAAGTTAATTAAATATAGCTTGCAACACCGCTCCCAGGAAGTATTTCTGCCTTATTTTAAACATGGAATAATTGAAGCCCAGGGAGATTAACAGACAGGTCCAAGAAACACAGATGAGTCAGTATCAGAGCCAGGAACTGACCTCAAGAGTCTTGGTGCCCCGGCTGCTCTTCTAACCACTGGACTGCCTCCACTTAAGAGGTTACCAAAAATGTTGCTTGAAAATACATTCTCACAGTCACTTGTATGATTATGAATTAGGATGTCACACTGGGTCTCTGGGCAGAGACCTTGTCGACTCTATATTTTGCACCTGGCCAGTTCTCAAAAAATAATAAATCACCACAGCAATGATGATTTTTCCATCACTGAAGAAATCCTACAGGCTGAGAAAAATAAGGAAATCAAGTAGAAATAAAAATATTGTATTTTTAAACAAATAGCTGAACATGAGTCAATAGCGTGCCCTTGTTGCCAAGAAGACTAATGGCATATTGGGCTGCATTAGTAAGAGCATTTCAAGCAGATCAAGGGAAGTGATTATTTCCCTCCATTTGTCACTGGTGAGGCCACCTCTGGAGTATTGAGTCCAGTTTTGGGCTCCCCACTACAGAAAGGATGTGGACAAACTGGAGAGAGTCCAGCGGAGGGCAACAAAAATTATTAGGAGGCTGGGGCACATGACTTATGAGGAGAGGCTGAGGGAACTGTGTTGATTTAGTCTTCAGAAGAGAAGAGTGAGGGGAGATTTTATAGCAGCCTTCAACTACCTGAAGGGGTGGGGGGTTCCAAAGAGGATGGAGCTAGGTTGTTCTCAGTGGTAGCAGATGACAGAACAAGGAGCAATGGTCTCAAGTTGCAGTGTGGGAGGTCTAGATTGGATATTAGGAAAAGCTATTTCACTAGGAGGGTGGTGAAGCACTGGAATGGGTTACCTAGGGAGGTGGTGGAATCTCTCATTGGAGATTCCACCACCTCCCTGGGTATCCCATTTTAGGTCTTTAAGGCCCCACTTGACAAAGTCCTGGCTGGGATGATTTAGTTGGGGTTGGTCCTGCTTTGAGCAGGGAGTTGGACTAGATGACCTCCTGAGCTCTCTTCCAACCCTAATCTGCTATGATTTATGAAATAACTGGATACACAGCAGGGTCAGTGCAAGGCACTGCAGAAACATACATGACCGTTCCATGAGGGATGGATGACAGTGAGGTAGAGCAGGAGTCAGAAGATCTGCTCCCAATTCTAACACTGACTTCCTCGGGGTCCTTTAGCAAATCACTTGACATCTCTGTGCTTCGGTTTCTCCTTTTTGTAAATGGGGATTAGGACAATATAAAAACAACAACCCAGAGCCACATAGAGCTGCATCATTACACTGCGCACAATAGACATGCAAACCTTCACAGTGACAGCAGGGCTAGAACTCAGAGGCAGTAGGGCACTTCCAAACGTCTCCTCCATTATAAAACACTGTGAGGTCCTTGGCGGCGTAAATGCGAAGTATTTATTCTGAAAGTTCCCCTGATTGAGGCAGCTGTTCTTTAATCCTCCTGATTACCAAACAGTTGCTGAAAATGAGCCGGTTGTGCTGTTTGGGGGGGACGACACCACACAACACACACAGCCATTTATCTTGTGATATTCATTACAAATTACACATGCACTAATAAAGAGTGAGCCCATTTGCTTTCCCTAGAATCTGCCGTTCTATTTCTGACAACGGATGGATTGAACAACCCCCCCGCAGCCATTCAGCGGGAACAATGGCAAATCTTGTTGGGCTTGTGGATGAGCTGAATGCAAACGACAGGAATGGCCTGACTCTTTTATAACATTCAAGCCTTGGCTTCCTCCCACTGCTGGCTCAAGGGCTGTGCAGCTATTTTCCCACTTTGGAAGCTTTTATCGGATCATACAGAGATTTTTTTTCCCCAGCCAAGGCACAAACTGGTGCAGCATGAGCTTTTCCCTCCCTCATTACCTCTGCATTAGAAGAAGGCTTCCAGCTGGTAAGGAATCAGCGACAATTGCGAACAGCTGGGCTCCGCGCTGTGGTCCATGTAAACAACCATTACGATGTTTTTGCTGTTGTCATATCCAAGAGCTGAAACTGCCGTTGCTATAAACATAAATAAAATCATCCTCTCCCCCCACACTCCAAAAGAGAACTACAGGGGGGTTGATTTGGGAGGGGAGATTAAGAAAATTAAGTACGGAAGGGGTAGCACCACCAACTAGCTAACAGGGAGGAGACAGATAAGATGCAGATATGTGAAGGGTGTAGACACCAAGGGACAGAGCCATCCTTTGCGTAGGGTGAATCGGGGCGACCGCTCTGGGCCCCATGCTTCGGGGGGGCCCTGTGGGCTGGCATGATTGGCTGACGTGGTCGGTCCTGGAGACCCGGTGCAGTAAGTCCCCCGCCCTGACCGGAGCCCTGAGCCGTCGTGGGGCAATGGCCAACGATAGCCCTGCGGTAGGTGCCAGTGTAATGATGCTGGTTCTGGCGGGGCCCAACTGAGAGTGCCAGTTCAGGACAAATTGCTTCAAGCAGGGCAGTAACAGCCCAAGGCTGGGGTTTTTCCACCTCTAAGGCAAACAAAACCAGCCAGACAGAGGAGACTTTGGTTTTACCCCACTGGCTAACCACAAGTCATCCCAAGCAATCCCCTAAGACACTCCAGTTTCCCAGTATCACCACCAGTGCCACTCGTTATGGGGACAAATGGTCATGAAAACCAATGCCCCAGTAAAAGAAAACAGGTTCTCCCGATCCCAACGGAATGAACCTCAGAGCCAGGTCAATATACAACTCAGATCTTACCCACAAATCACGCTGCTGCCAATCCTTTAGAATCTAAAATCTAAAGGTTTATTCATAAAAGGAAAAAGGTATAGGTGAGAGCTAGAATTGGTTAAAAGGAATCAATTACATACAGTAATGGCAAAGTTCTTGGTTCAGGCTTGCAGTAGAGGTGACATACTGCAGGTTCAAATCAAGTCTCTGGATTACATCCACAGCTGGGATGGGTCCTTCAGTCCTTTGTTCAAAGCTTCCATTTGTAGCAACACCCCTCCAGAGGTAAGAAGCAGGAAAGAAGACAAAATGGAGCTGAGGCAGCTGCCTTTTATAGTTTCTTCCAGGTGTAAAGACACCTCTTTGTCCTTACTGTGGAAAATCACAGCAAAATGGAGTCTGAAGTCGCATGGGCAAGTCCCTGCATACCTTACTGAATCATAAGGTGTGTCTGCCTCCTCTCAATGGGCCAACTGTATAGTCGATGGTCCTTAATGGGCCATCAAGCAGTCCTGGCAGAGCTGATAGCTTGTCTGGGATCCCAGAAGCACAACCCCAGTTTGAACTACAGACAGTATAAAGCCAATATTCATAACTTCAACTACAAAACTGATACATACATATAAATGGCATAATCATAACCAGCCAAGCATAACCCGGTCTTAGACACCTCATTTGACCCCCTTTATATAAGATTTGGTGCCACTACAGGACCTTTGTTGCAACAATGATCTATACGGTCCCAGTTATTGTCAATAACGTCACAGCCGGCAACGGCCAGCAGCAGCAGATGGCCCAGCACCAAGCCGGATCTGTCCTGCCGGCCCAGCCGCCGATGCGGGGGGGGCCCCCAAGCTGGTAGGAGCTGATTTGCAGTGGCGCTGGAACATTTTTAATAGTGGGGGTGCTGAAAGCCAGCCCCATTTCCCTGGTCCACCACCCCCAGCTGAGGCCAGGAGCAAAGCCCCAGCCGTGCGGGGCCGGCAGCCAGGACCCCAGGCATGCAGGGTTGGCAGCCAGGACCCCAGGGGTGCTGCACAGTTTCCCGTGCCTATGCTGATTTGTCCCGGGCCCCGCATCCCCCCAGGGATGGCCCTGCTAAGGGAGAGATGTGGTACAAGGGGATGCACATGGGAGGAATGGGATGAAAGGAAACAAAGGAAAATATAACCACAAGGAAACCTTCGTAGTGCGGAAGGCAATGGCTGAAGAAGCTTCATCCCCAGAGTTATTTAAAATAGCTTTTAGAAACCATTTGAGAACACAGTTTAGGCAACAATCGTGAATTGCAAAGGGAGCGGTGATAGGAACCAAGCCCATTTCTGGGTAACTCCATCGACTTCCATAAGCCCTGGCCCTCTCTGTATTCTAGGCAGGCTAAAGGAGAACAATGAGAGCAGGGATATGGGCTTGGCAATGCGCTTCCCGCACAGACTGCATTTTCTGGGCAGCACGCTGCAGGAGCAGGGCTGGCTGCTTGGTGGGGCCTGTGAGAATGTGCCAGCTCCTCAGAGATGAGGAAGGAGAAACAACAGGAAGGGAAACTACCTCCTGGTTAAAGGGGAAGGAAATACAGCAATTAGCAGCCAATTGCAAAATGGTTGCTTTAGGGCCACATATAAAGGACCACCTCCAGAAAGGCATGCTGGGAAAGGGTTCCTCTAATAGGGAATTACTAAATAGTGCAAAACAGTGAATGATGAGGGCAGCAAATTCACTAAATGCACTAAGTGAATTTTTAAATATCAATGTGCATATGATTAAATAAGGTGACCAGATATTCCGTTTTTAAAGGGACAGTCCCATTTTTGGACTTTTTCTTATATAGGTGCCTATTACCCCCTACCCCCTGTCCCGTTTTTTCACAGTTGCTATCTGGTAACCCAAATAGGATAGCTTATCACAGTACTCCCCAGCTGTCCCTAGCTAGAGTCCTGGCACCCAGTCAGTTGAGCAAAAGCCTTCACTCTTCACAAATGCATCATTTAGTGTGAATGTGATACTAAAAAAAAGCCATGTGGATTAGGTAACCAGTCACACAGTGCACACAAAGTTCATACCACAAATACTGAATATTTAAGTGGACACGCCATGCAAACAGCTCATGAACAACCCACCAGCTGAAGTTTGCTTGCACAAAACATTCCTCAAACAGTTACGAATGTGATTTTTCTATATCTCTTCCCTAATCTGTTCAGAGACAATTCATGCACAAGGAAAGTGCTAACTGTGAGCAGATCAGACACTCTATTCCCTGGGTTCTACCTGGGGGCGGGGTTGCGATTGTGAGGAGGATCACAAAGAAACTGTCACAGAAAACATATAAAACAAATAAAAGGTCTAAACATGGACTAAACGCCCCAGAAATCACCCATCAGTCCTGGCAAGTTCAAGTCCTTCCATCCCTTCAGCAGGGTTGGGTCCCCCCTTTTCACCAAAGGCTCATGTCTGTTTGTTGAATCAAACAGAAGGCCCCTCTGTCAGTTCAACCTTTTATAACCCAGGTTCCTTCTTTGTCTCTTGGATCTCTTGAAAACCCAGCTTGAAGTAGTATATGCAAACCAGCCCAGGGGTGGTACTTCTCTAGAGCTGTTTACAGGCGCAGAGATGGCAATAATTACCAAACCCCCCCCACACACACACCCACATGATTTTCAGTTCCTTGGGGAGCTGGGTTAACCCTCCCCCATGGACTAGAATACAAACCCTAGCCCATGGCGATCCATAGAACAGTCATAAAAGTTAACTACAATAGTCTCAGGATATGCCTCTGTTTGTCCAAGCTCTCGCACAAGCATCAGAGGGTGACCACCACCTGACCTTACCCTAGTGCTAGAGTGGTCCTGAGGGGTTCCCAGTGTGGAAAAGGTTGAGTGACAGATGTGGTACATTACACCAGCTAATCAAAAAGCTATAATGTGTCAAAGCCTTTATAACGGAGATTCCCCCAGAACATTTACTTTCTATGTCGTCACTCCTGGTGTAAAGCCCTCTCAAATAATGTTAGACTTCGTACTTCAGTACAAGTGGCCTGCAGCCATTGTGTTTTAGTCTGTGATCTTGTGGGAGCTCACAAGCTAAGCAGCGCTAGGCCAGTAATAATACATGGAGCCGACCAAGAAGTGTCCACATGCCACAGGCACTGGTGTTTGTGATTTAGTAGTTGGCATTCTTTCTTCCGTCTCAGCAATGCTCCACCATGATGCTGGGGGGCGGGGGTATACACACGCTCACTCTGCTTTTACGGGGCTGTTTTTCAGATAACTGAAAGAAAAACAAAGTCCTAAACATTTTGCATCACTAAAAATCTCATCACACTTGTTACAAGGGACATGGTGTTAATCCCAGTGTCCTTGATAAATTTCATTTCCTGTAATTACATTCCAAATTACTTTGCAGTTTCTACCATGTAATATTTCAGGTGCCATGTAACGTTTTTACAGGTATAACCTGTTTTTACAGGTATAACCTGTAGAAAGTAACTTTGTGCATAAGAAATGACTCTGCTCGGATAGATGAGGACAGAAAGAACCGACTTTCTGCTGATATTTTCACTTCAAAGAAGACTGCACCACAAGTAACAACAAGCATTTTCCCCAGATATAAAAGCCTATTTGTAATGATGCTGCCTCTAGTGAGACACTGCTGAGAGTATCAATTCAGGACAAATTGCTTAGAGCGGTGCAGTTACAGCCCAAGGCTGGGGTTTCTCCACTTCTAAGGTACACCAAACCAGCCAGACAGAGAGGACTTTGGTTTTACCCCACTGGCTAACCATAAGTCATACAAGCAATTTCCTTAGACACTCCAGTTTCCCAGTATCACCACCAGTGCCACTCGTTATGGGGACGAATGGTTATGAAAACCAATGCCCCAGTAAAAGAAAAAAGGTTCTCCCGATCCCAAAGAACCAAGCCCCAGACCCAGGTCAAGATACAAATCAGATCTTACCCACACATCACGCTGTTGCCAATTCTTTAGAATCTAAAATCTAAAGGGTTATTCAAAGAAGAAAAAAATATAGATGAGAGCTAACATTGGTTAAATGGGATTAATTACATACAGTAATGGCAAAGTTCTTGGTTCAGGCTTTTAGCAGTGATGAAATAAACTGTAGGTTCAAATCAAGTCTCTGGATTACATCCACAGCTGGGATGGGTCATTCAGTCCTTTGTTCAGAGCTTCAGTTTGTAGCAAGGTTCCTCCAGATGTAAGCAGCAGGATAGAAGACAAAATGGAGGGGTTTCTACGGCCTTTTATATCCTCTCTGCCTGTAGAAGGACCCCTTTGTTCTTATTGTGGAAAATCACAGCAGCAAGATGGAGTCTGGAGTCGCATGGAGTAACATTGTTTACATGTTAGTTTGAACGTTCCCAGGAAAGCTCAGATGTGGATTGGAGTCTCCCAAAGTTCATTGTCAGTTAAGTGTTTCTTGATTGGGCACTTAATGAGAATAGGCCTTTCTTAAGAAGCTGACCAAATGCTTCACTGACGCTGCTTACAATCAAAACACATTGAGATACAAGTACATAGCCAATATTCATAACTTCAACTACAAAAATGGTACACACATATAGATAGCATAATCATAACCAGCAAATCATAACCTTTTCTTAGACACCTTATTTGACCCCCTTTGTACAACATTTGGTGCCGCTACAGGACCTTGGTTGCAACAATGATCTATACAGTCCCAGTTTGTGTCAATAACATCACACTATTCATTCAGTTAAACAGCACTTGTAAGACTATCTGTAACATCGCCAGCCCGTGACTCCCAATAATATTCTTCATTTCCTACACTGAAGTACTGTGTGGTGTTTCGCCACCCTTTTAAAGAGGTGCTTGCATTTCTGTGGAAGGTACTTGGGTTAACAGTCCCCTGAGGTGCAATGATCCCAAACAGAGCTGATAATCTTACATTAACATATTGTCTTTCATCCAATTGCATCTCAAAACACACATGAAAAAAACTATACGAATATGTAAGAATTACTGCCCCCAGCAGTGAAATGCAGCCACCTCTGGAGCGAAACACAGCAGATGTTTAACACCACACACAGAAACTCTAAGCAACAGTTTATGACAGGAAGTGAAAAATATGGTCGACTGAAATACAAACGGAAAATTAGATAGGCAGAATGTACTGTATTTCCCAGCCTGGAATTTGGCCAAACTGCTGGGTCTTTATAATATAAGAGTTTTATGTTCTCCGCATCCCTTTAAATTAAACTAACATTTAACAAAATTCACTTGCTATTTTAGCTGAAGAATGCAAGACCTTGTGCACACAAATCCCTCATGTTTGGGAATATGTCTTTGTCTGCTGATGAATTATACAAGTCACCTATTCATTTCTTTTTTTCCAAGCCGTGCCTTCTTGAAGGACCAAGACAAGCAGAGCAGCATAAATCAGGCTCACTTTTTTGTGTTTAGAGTCAGGTTGAGTAATGATCACTCATGAAATATGAAATTCATCTCACAGGCTTAATGTACTTATAATAAGTTTGGGAGAGGAGCTTGTTTTGAAGGTCCTGCAATTACAGCGGTGAAGGAACAGGATCCTTTATCCTCAGGATCTGATAAGAGATGATTGTATGTTAGTTGGTATTCCCTGTTTCATCCTAATCTGTTGCATTCAGGGCACTGAAGGACAGAAAGTGCTTTCAAACACTGCTGATAAAGACTGTTGTAACATTTTAATCCCTATCCCCTAGCTCAGGCCTGCACAACTCGTAAAGAGAGCCATATTACTTCAAAAAAAACAGCTCCCAGCCCCGCGGAATCAACCCCTCCTTGCAGTTGTAGATAAATCTCTGCAAGGACAATCAACAAACTTGTCAAGTGGACTGACTAGAGAAGAGCAGACATACTGACAGCCTCGGAGGTTAGAAGCAAGCACCTTCTTTTGGGAACACCCTCTTTGCAGCATTGGGACAACCCCCAGCCCAGAGAAAAGCAGCAAAAAGGACCAACGGGCACAGTCCCAGATTTTGAATCTGGGAGATTTGCTCCCTTCCAGCCACTTCCTCACCCCCCGCCCCCAAGTATAAAGCCTCATTCAAAGACCCAGGGGTCACTATATTACTGCACATAGCAGTCAATCAATGCAGTTGTAGCTAAATCTCTGCAAGGACAATCAACAAACTTGTCGCCTTCTCCCCCTCCCCACCCCCGGCTCGCCTACTCACCCCCTGCTCGCCGCCTCAGCTGCCGGCTCACGTGCCCCCCCCCCCGCCCACCTGCGTGGCTCTCCTTCTCCCCTCCGGCTCGCCTACTCACCCCCCGCCGCTGCCCCCACCCCCTGCCGCTAGCTCACCCTCACTCCCCAGCCTGCCACTAACCTCTTCACCACCCCGCCCACCCGCCGGCCAGCCGGCTGGCGCCGCTTGTCTACTCACCCCCCACGGGCCGCACAGTGAGTCCACGCAGGCCTCATGTGGCCCTTGGGCCGTATGTTGTGCAGGCCTGCTCTAAGTATTAGACTTACTTTGGGACAGTGTCTCTATGCTAGAGACTGCCCAGTGTGCACCAGCGGTGAGGCTCCCCCACTAACAGCTGGAATCACCAAGAGCTGTGTTAAGTGGGGGGGAGGGCTTGAAGACATCTTGGGGAGTGGCCAGCCGGGCAGCTGGTGGAGAGCCGTGGCAAGCTGCCAGCAGGGCAGCTGATGGAGAAGGCCAGAGCAGAGCTCCACAGAGGCGTGGCAATTGGCTGTTGGGGCGATGAGTGAGTGCCCAAGCAATGCAGCGTGTGAGGTTCTTCCTTACCCACCCCCTCACCTTCCACGCAGGGTGGGAGGTGAACTCTGCAGATGAATCTCTGAACTCTGGGGCTGCACTGCCCAAGGACAGCAACTGTGGGAAGGGACGGGCACCTTAAAGGGACTTTTGGATTGCTGGAGTTAAGACCCCGAGGGGAAAAGGACACTGCCCAACTTAGTTGGGGGTGGGTCTTTTGCTCATAGATTGTTTTATGAACCCTGTTTGCGGTGTTTTCCCAAATTAATGCTGAGTTAATTCCCTCCTTTTATTACAAGTTTTTGCTACACTCAGACTCTGTGCTTGCGAGAGGGGAAGTATTGCCTCTTAGAGCCACCCAGGGGGTGGTGTGTCACTGTCCCAGGTCACTGGGTCAGGGCTCGAGCCGGTTTTGTGTTGTATTGTTGAAAAGGACCCCTAGATACTGAACCCGGCCATTGTTGCTGCTGGCTCCACCTGGCAGAAAGGTTACATGCAGGTTACTCCAAATCCCAAAGGCCCGGTCACTTATCCCAGGTCAATTGGGTTTTAGATCTCACCCCAAGGACAATGCTTGTAGCCAGTCCTAGAATAAACTATATGAAGATTTATTAAATAGGAAAAGGAAACTAGAGAAAGTTAAAGCTAAAAGGTAGGATAGGCTTCCATAATTAGCAAGCTCTATTTGGCCTTTAGGGCTAACTCACTCTAAGCAGGTTTCAGAGTAGCAGCCGTGTTAGTCTGTATCCGCAAAAAGAACGAGGAGTACTTGTGGCACCTTGGAGACTAACACATTTATTTGGGCATAAGCTTTCGTGGGCTACAGCCCACTTCATCAGATGCATAATGGAACATACAGTAGGAAGATATATAAATACATATATATACAGAGAACATGAACAGGTGGAAGTTGCCATACCAACTCTAAGAGGTTAATTAATTAAGATGTGCTACTGTATGTTCCATTCTATGCATCCGATGAAGTGGGTTCTAACCCACGAAAGCTTATGCCCAAATAAATTTGTTAGTCTCTAAGGTGCCACAAGTAGTCCTCGTTCTTTCCACTCTAAGCAGCTTTTGCTTATGCCTAGGAAACCCCCCTCCCACCCTCACCTCAATCCCAACTACAACCCCAACCACACAGTTTCCCAGGAACATAGAAATCCTTAGTTCCCTTTGGTTTGGGGCTTTTATCCCCCTCCTGCCACGTGCTCTCAGCTGCTAACACAGCAAATGGGAGAAGTCCACTCTCATGACTCGTAGTCACAGGGAAGAGAGCAGGACAACAATAAGAGTCTTTAGTTCTTTTGCTGATGATTCCTCAATCCCGATGTCTGAAGTGTCCAGTTGTGAGCTCCAGCCATAGCCTGACTGGTATCAATGGTTTCCTCTTTCAGAAGGGGCATAACAATTTGTGTAGAAGAGCAGCTCTTTGCGCTAATTAATGTCCCTCTCCTGTATGGTGATTGATAGGATCACACTCAAATATTACCTTGCAGTATGGAACACAGATATTACCAAGACAGACAAATGCAGGCAGCAACTCACAAGCATTCAATAGAGACCAACCACTAAACACTTTCTTATCATTCTATCATCCCTTAGGGCTTGTCTTCACTACCCGCCGGATCAGCGGGTAGCAATCGATCTATCGGGGATCGATTTTTTTGCGTCTCGTTTAGAAGCGATTAATCGATCCCCGAAAGCGCTCCCCGTCGGCTCCGGAAATCCACCTCATCGAAAGGCGGAAGCAGAGTCGACGTGGGAGTGGCAGCGATCGACTCGCCGCTGTCCTCACGGCCAGGTAAGTCGATTACGATACGCCGACTTCAGCTACGTTATTCACGTAGCTGAAGCTGCGTATTGTAGATCGACGCGCCCCCAACCCCCCCCCCCAGTGTAGCCCTGGGCTAATACCTGTTCTATCAATATTAACCCCCAAGTGAGCCAGACAGATTCCAGCCATATATCTGTCAGTGTTCAGTTGAGACACGGGGACCTTGGCATCAGCTGGCACCTGGTTTGCCAGTGTCACAGTTTCCTTGCACTTGCCCATCTGTTTGTATCCATCTGTTGTCTTTTGTCTTATACTTAGGTTATAAGGTCTTTGAGGGCAGGGACTGTCTTTTTGTTCTGGGTCTGTACAGCACTGTGATGGGGCATACCTGCTCCGCACTGGACAAGAAGGAGGTAACCCCATGCTGTGGGCTGAGGAAGCCACACACTCTCGCCACTGCTGGGCAGGCCCCAACTGGAGCCTCAGTATAAAAGGGAGCAGCCCAGCTTAGTCTGGCTCCCTCCCAGGAGCTGATGGAGCCCCAGACCACGGAGGCCAGGCATGCCAAGACCCAGGTAGATACCCAGAAGCCCACAAGGGGATGAAGTCATCTGGAGTTTTGCCAGCCGATGACACCAGAGGCCCGGTGGATGACAGCATGGGAAAACAGGGTAGGAAGTAGCAAAGGGGAACTAGCCATTGTTCTGGTTATAGAACTGGGGTGAAGTCAGCATGTTTCAGACAGATCCCTTCTGACCTAATGGTGAATACAGTTGCCGTTGACAGGGTCCTGGGCTGAGACCTGGTGGAGTAGGGAGGGTGCAGGTCCCCCTATCCTGGCCACCACACACCCTTGGGTGGAGGACCACTTTCCCCCTGTCTACTAGGTCCCACAGCCCTGCATAGGAGCATAGCCCTATTGACACTGGCCATGGGGCCATGCAGTCCTGAATGGGGGGCAGTCATATTGACTCCGGCCACTAAGCCACACACCCCTGAATAGAAGAGCCATCTTATTGACTCTGGCCATTAGGCCATTCTGCCTTGAGGCTAACGGTGGTTATTTGTACTCGGCCACAGGGCTATAATGCCCTTTCTCTCTCCCCAAAGCGGGACGGGTACACCTACCCAACAACAAGCACCTAACACAATGGTGTTCTGGTCCATGACTGGGGCTCCTAGAAGCTATAATAATACAAATAATAAATAATAATTGTGAAGGCCTTAAATGTGAAGACAAGCAGCTTATGTTTGATGCAATAGAGAAAGAAGTAGTGGGGGGCACAACCCCGGCACAGCTCAAGTCATGCCCACCCACCCCCAACCCCCAGAAAGCAGCGGCCCTTCCTGCAGCTTTCAGCTATTCCTCCAGTCTCTGCATCTCCCTGCCTGGTGCGGTTCGCTGACTCAGCTGTCCCACAAGACAGCAAAGTCCTGATCAGGAGCCAAACATTCCCCGTTTGGAACTGGATTTTTGATTCAGGCTCATCCATATAAACTCACCGACAAACAGAAGAACGTCAATCCTGACATTTTTGTGACATGCTTTGTTACCCCTCAGCTTCCTCTCTTCTCACAATACAATAATCAGTTTCTCGGAAAACAAAATGTCTTTCCTGTTTGGGAGTTCTAGAGAACTTGGGCTTCCCAGACCAGATTCCACACAATGAAGCTGGCAAGCGGGTTTAGTCATCATAAATCCTCCCCAGTCAACTGTTTCTGTAAAACAATAAGATTCCATTTGGGGTTTGCTTGTTAATTCCAGCGAAGATATTGCTCACAAGCAAACTGCCCTTGGGGGCTGTAGCAAACTTGTCGGGTGTGTTTGCTAGTGCAGTTTAAACCGTTTGTGACATTTAAGCTAAGACAATATGAGTATAATACAGTAGAATGTGAAAGTCGGTCTAAAATGGATAAGTTAAGCAAAGCAATAACTGCCCCCACCCCGTATAAATGGCTAACTACTTCTCTAGTCCTCACCTCTACCGTAACTGAGCATTTCACACACACTAATGAATGTATCCTCACAATCCCCTGTGAGGTAGGAACGGTATAACCCCCATTGTTCAGATGGGAAACTGAAGCACAGAGAGACTGTGCCCTGAGGGGCTGGAGGCATATGTGAGAGGGCTTTGTGTGTGGACAGGGTGGGGTTCAAACCTCAGAGCCCAGGTACACTATGCAACATACACATACACCCTGAGGGACTCACTCACAGTCCCCTGGGGGCAGAACTGGGAACAAACCCTGCATCTCCTGAGTC
This sequence comes from Macrochelys suwanniensis, assembly GCA_033296515.1. Lineage (NCBI taxonomy): Eukaryota > Metazoa > Chordata > Testudines > Chelydridae > Macrochelys > Macrochelys suwanniensis. The sequence goes on from CM065775.1 coordinate 11,907,125, forward strand.
CCAGTGCAGTGTCTGTGGCCCAGCCTTTGGGACCCGGGAAGTGGAAGTGACCATCAATGGAAGTGAAATGAAACTCCTCTGACTTTCATTGGCCAAGATGTAAAACCCACTAAGTCCTGGTTCCCTGCTCCTGACTGAACCGATTGCTCTCAGCACTCCCCTGCCTGCCTACCACTCCCTTTTGTTCTCTTCCCAGCTATGAAATCTCCCCCTGCAGGGCACACATCACCAACACCCCCCTGGCTAGCACTGATTCCTCTGTGTTGCCATTATGTTATGGTGCCCATTGTGTAGGGGTTCCTCTGGCACAGCTCCCATACCCCCCCATAGTGCCTGGAAGCTGCATCAGCACCGCGGCAGCTGCAGCCTATTTAAGAGTGCTCTCCTTGCATTATGGAATAGCAGCCATGGCCAGGAGCTGCTTCCCCAGTGCATCTCCAGCCTGGGCCATCCTCCAACACAGCCAGAGAAGGTCAGGGCAGTGTGGGCTCCTTTAAAGGCAACACACCCACACACATGCTACAGGCAGCAGCCAGGCAGGGCCTAGAGCAGCTGCATCAGCGCAGCTCCAACTCAGCTGCCAACCGGCCCAGAAGCAAACTCCCCACGCTGGCAGGCCCAGCAGGGCTCTCTCCCCAGCCCCAAAAGCAAGGGTCGGGGGGATGTGTAGTTCAGGCCCTGATATTTTAAGTCAGGAAAGAAAAGGGTTAAACTTGTGTTGAAGTTCTGGGGAAGAAACCTTCAGCCGTTTAAAGAGAAATCACTCCCCATCCTCCTGTGGTTTCTGTTTTTGTCTGGAAGGAAAAGTGAAAAATGCTGCGTCAGAGGCTGCTTCCTGATACCTTTCTGACCCCACAGATGGGGGAGCGGGAAGGGGAACCAGGAAACTTACCATTAAAGGTCTGAGAATGTCTCATGCCTCCATGCATTCAGAAGCCAGCCTCATGACGGCTGTACAATCCCTACCCCCAGCACGGGATACTTCTATCAGATGGTGTTTACTTACAGCGAACAGCGTTCTGGCTAGCAAGGCTGGAAATGTGCGCCTGAGCTGTTCTGCACTATAGCATGGACTGAGGGACTTTCTGTAGATTTGGGGTATTTCCACTGCTTCACGCTTCCATTTAAAACAGAATCCCAGCCCTCCAGCTTGTGCAAAATCCTTCCAAATGGAACAGCGACGCTTGGCACAGGGGCCAGATATTCGGAATTATGCAGCAGCTCCCGCTGGGAAGCCACTGGGAAGATTTTCAACAAAGCTCTGCTCCTAGCATGCTGAGAACATTTGAAAAATCTGGTTGCAGATAACCGCGCTAAGGGCCTGATCCAAAGCCCTGGAAGGCAACGAGAGTCCTTAGATCTGGTCCTAATCTCTTCCATATGCTGCGCAAAGGGGAACCAAATGCATCTTTCCTTTTCCAGCATCTTTCCCCCAGATGATCCCCAGGTGGCTTTCATTGCTAGATAAACACAGCTTGAGTGAAATAATAATTAGGAAGAGAGACGTTAAGCAGCAAACATACATCACCTATGTTTGAGATGGATGAATTCAAACTGGAACAGGTGCAGAGAAGAGCTACTGGGATGATCAGGGGAGTGAAGGGCCTAGTTTATGAGACCAGACTGGAGAGTGTGGCTTCTTTAGCCTAGCAAAAAGAAGGCTGAGAGGGGATCCGATTGCTCTCCATAAATACAACAGAGTCCAAATACCAAGGAGGGAGAGAGCTCTTTAAGCTAACAGACAGTGCTGGTGTAACGTTGACAGACCCCAGTCGTCAACGGGCGGGATTCAACCTGAGGCTTCTGGAATTTAGTGCATGAGCCTCTACCTTATGAGCTAAAAGCCAACAGGCGCTTAGCTAAGGCTGTTGAGAAGACTCATTTAACTCTCTCTAAGTGGTCTCAGGGCCACTAGATGGGACAGAGCAGAAGATGTGTGGGTTACACTGGCACAAGAACAAATGGCCATAAACTGGCCATGAACAAATTCAGGCTGGAAATTAAAAGACAGCTTCTACCATCTGAGGAGTGATCAGCCTCCCAGTAGGATCTGTGGGGGCAAGAGAGCGAAGGACAAATGTATGAGTGGGATTATATGCTGGGGTTGCTTGTGATGGTGGGGGGCAGGGCTCGGCAGCCCTGGGAAGTTCCTTCCGGTTTATGTTTTATGTTCCTAAAGCTCATGCTTCTGGGCTTCTTCTGGTCCCTTGCAGGGGTCAGGAAGGGATCCAACCCCTCCCCGCAACGTATTCTGGATTTTGATTGTTTGTTTTCATCTCCTTCCTCCCAAGCATTAAAGATGGCCAAAGCTGGAGATAGGATACTGGATGGGGCAGGCCAGAGCTCATCTGGAACCGAACACTCTCTCCCTCAGCTGTTTAGCTGACAGGTTCTTGCTCACACATTCAGGGTCTAACTGATCACCATATGAGGGGTCAGGAAGGAATTTTCCCCCAGGTTAGATTGGCAATGAACCTGGGTTTTTTCCACCTTCCTCTGCAGCGCGGAGTGTGGGTCACTTGCCAGGATTATCTGGGATTATCTCACTTAATTCCCTGCCATTTCAGAGGCCTCGGGCACTGGTGCACGTTGGTCCCTCCTGTTCTCAGTCTGTGGCACAGAACGGCCTGGTCTCCTGTGGGCTGGAATACTTTGGTCTCATTTTGGTTGCTGGGCTTAGTGTGCCGGTGCTGGGGGCGGGGAGAGGTTGCTGGCCTGTGATACACAGGAGGTCAGACTAGATGCTCTGGTATCACCTTCTGGCCTTAAACGCTACATCTCTACATATTAATAGTAAATAGGGAGGAAGAGAGAAATTAACAAGCAGCAAAGGCTGGAGAGATAAAAACAGATGGGATCAGAAATGAGACAGAAAGTCAGTGATGGGGAGGAACCTAGGATGGCAGCTCCAGGTGGCAGGAGCTGCAGAGGAAAAGGGTTTGGACACATTCTTCTTCATTTCAAATAGTGGCTCATGACCATTGCTTTGGCTCAGACACAAATGCCACAGTCCTGATTTGGGGGCAGATTCTGCAAACCCTTGTGTGAGTCATTCCAGGGGGACTACTCCCCTGAGTCAGGGCAACGTGTGGGATGGGAGCCAGGGTTTGTAGGGTCCTGCCTTGTCTTCTGACCCACTGTCCTAACACACCTGCAGGCTGCTTTTATCCTGGGATCAGAGAGTATGTCTGCTCTGTATGGAGAGTTTGAATCTTCATTATTGTTAGTAGTATTCTACTAAAGGCCTTGATTGGAGCCCCATTGTGCTAGGCACTGTACAAACCTCAGAGACAGTCTCTGCCCCCAAAGAGTTTACAGTCTAAATAGACACCACAAGCAAAGGATCGGAGGGGACACAGAGGCTGGAAATAACTTGCCCACAGTCATACTGTGGATTAGTGTCAGGGCTGGGATTAGAAACCCGGTGTCCTGCCACCAAGTCCAGTACCCTGAACCACTTTGCCCCTCCTAGAAACAGGATATTTTAATATGTAAATGTAACATGATTAAACTTGAGGTCCATTCCAGTCCTATGATTCTATGCTTTTAAAATCCAGCATTTACTGTGTAACTACAGAATGTTTTTGTAGCGTAGCATCAAAGTCACACTAAGAGGAGTGGGGACCATGAAAATACATGACGCAGCATTTGGGGTGAGTGAGGGTCAATTCTGAGTCACGTTCTGTAATTCTGTAAATAAAATTTTGTTGAGGGTGGGGGAGGAATCTCTACACATGATGTCATAATTATTACATAAATTATGCACCAGGAAGCAGTCGCCACTGATACACAGATGCTAGATTCAAAGCAGGATAAAAAAACTCTCGTAGGCAAGTATGTCCCGCCCGCATCCCATGATTCCAAAACAGCACCTACTGCAGACGAAACGCCAATCGATGACTACGGAGGGCAGCATTAAGGAATTGGGATCAAAAGTCTGGATCTGGCTGGCTGATTAGCCCTGCCTGCTGCACCTGAGAAAGAGCTGGAACTTGGTTAGCCAACCCTTATAAAAGAGGGCAGCAGGAAATGGAGGCCAGAAACTGCAACGCTGTCCAGAAAGCTTAGGGGCCGGGAGCCCTGCTCCCAAGGGACGACTACTGGCGCTACTGCAGGGTGGACCTGCTCTAGAAAAACCAAAGAGATGGGAGGGGAGACTGTTTGCAGCCCTTTATTGCTGAGGCTCTGAGGTAAGAGCCAAGACATCTTGTTATCAGTGCGAGAGACCGACTTGGGGAAGGGACTACCCTGCTTACCCAGGCTTTGAGGGAAGATTCTACAAGACTTAAATAAAGCAGCTACCCCCTGCTGGACACAGATGCTCTGGATTCCTTAAGAAAGCCCAGATGGAATTAACTCCAGGGAGTGAGCTGACCCAGCAGGAACAAAGCTGAGACCATAGGAGAAGGGTGCTATAAAATAGGCCTGATCCTTTTACAGTCCCTTAAGAAAGGTGTTTGTAGACTCAGACATGTAGGGTTTGAAGCAGCTGTTGTGAGTATACCCTTGTCAAATATATGGGGATAGATTTATCTGGAAGACAGCACAGGTTGGGGAGGGGGGACCTACAGCTCCTTTATCTATCCCTTAAGCCGAAACATCTTTAAAGACACATGTGACCATATATCATCCCATTTAGAAATCAATTGTGCAGGTTTGTTAATTACACTCATAGACCCACCCGCTTGGTCCTTCAATGTTCACCGTAGAGATAAAGTTGAAGTTCTCCCTGTTTGATTGTAAATTGAACATGCTCCGGCAAAGCCTGGCAAGGTCACTGGGGAGAAGAAGGAATGTACTTGTACGTACTATAAAGCTGTCAGAACAAGGATAGAGGGGACAAGCACCGTTTATCTAACGCAGTCACACAAATCAAACCATGGAGAAATGGGAGCCATCTGGGAAATCCCAGAAGTAAATAAGAAAAGATTAGATGAGGAAAACAATACGGATGCCATGTACCAAAGAGCTACTTTTGTCAGGGCAGGGGAGATAAATGAAACGCAGAGGTGCCCGGAGGTAAGCGAAAGCAAACAATTTATTGAGAACCAGAACACAGGGAAATGTAAACTCGTGTAGTCCCAAGACAGTATCAAAAGTTACTATCCTCCTAAAGCAATTTAGACTGCAGAGAGGGGATGCAGTTTGAAGAGGGAGTCACAGATAGTGGGTGAGGGGGAAGCTGAGCTAAGGGATGTGCATGCGATGACCCCCACCGGCATTCATCTGCAGTGCTGGAACGTGGAAATTTGAGCACTGCAGCACAGCTCTCTACAACTGGAGCTAAAGGAATAACCCCGGTAAGAGGCAGAAGTAGTAGGCTGTTGTCCTCGACACTAGCCAGCCACTAGAGGGGGACTTGGCACAGACTTTCAAGCGTGTTAAATATGCACATAATTGTGAAATAATGGTGAAAGGTCTAGACTGAGTTTTGGAGACCAAAATTTCTGGTGTTCTCACAAGAAATTCACACTGGGTAGCGGTTGGATGAGCTATCCAACTTGGCTCCACCAATGTACCTCAGTTCCATTCTGCAGGGACCATATCGAAGCATGAGAGACGAGCTTGGCCTCCATACCCCTCGGGCTGTGACCTCTCTGCTGAGACTGCTAACAAGCATTCCAGCTCGTGCTAATCATGGGTGGGAGTTTGTGTGATGGGAACATTTCCCCGCTGGAAACCAACCTGAGATCACCAGCTCATTACTCATCAGTCACCACACGGCCCTCGCATGGCGATAACTTTCTGGGCTAGATTCACCATGTGTGGCTCCCTGGGGGCAACCTTTATTTAGGATACCACATTCCAGCATCGTGGGTAGCAGTCCCTAATCCCTAGTGATGAGTCCTCCTTCTTTGTCCACCAATTAGGCCTAATATCAGACACACCAATTTTAGTTAATTAATTTCCAGTTCTGCATCTTCTGTTCTTACCAAGCATGATTTCAACACAGTCCTTGAGTTATATCAGGAGGCCTTTTTGTTTGGACTAATTCAGCCTCTCTGTCTGCCTTTCGTACCTTTTCCCATCAACATCTGTTATTATAGGTGACTGTGATTAAACCGTTATGTCTAGCTGGTGAGCTGACTATACTAAGACAGAGAGCTGTGAAAAAGAACCAGTGAAGACATAACACTTGGGCATCTTGCAGGCAAGAGATTCAGCAAAGAAGAAAGGAAAATAGCATTTCCCATATGAGTTCTATCCAGGTTTCCCCACAGATAGCAATGAGTAATTAACTCCATGGCAAAGTGGTGATAACAGCTTCCCAGTCCTGTGCATTGTGGTCCTCTGCAATAACTCAGTCACAAGCAGGGCCGGTTCCAGGCACCAGACGAGAAAGCATGTGCCTGGGGTGGCACATTGTAAAGGGACGGCATTCCAGGGATTCTTGGGGCAGCACATTCCAGCCGCCCTGGCGTGATTCTTTTTTTTTTTTTAGCAGCTTTGGCAGCCCGGTCTGCAGCTCCGGAGCCCCCGGCCAGCTCCCCGTGCTCCGCCAGTCCCAGCCCAGCCCTGCAGGGGCACGGACCTTGGCCTAGAGGGGGCAGGAACTAGCGATCCTCGCTGCTCACCATGCCACCGGGTTCCCCGGGATGCGCCACTCCCCGCCGCCTGCACCGGCCTCCACCTCCCGCGCCACTCTGAGCCCGGCCCAGCTGAGCCGCCTTTAAAGGAGTGGCTGAGCCGGCACCTCCTGCAGCTCCCAGGGGCTCCGCCTGCCCAGCCAGGAGAGGCACCCCGAGGCCGGAGGGGGGAGCCCCTCTCAGCCAGCTGCGAGGGGGCTGCAGCGCCTGGCTGCCCAAGGGCGCCGCCCTTCACCCCCCTGCGAGCCACCTTGACCACCCTCCACGTGCTCCCTACAGCCGCCAGTTTTTTTGCTTCGGCAGTCCGGCTGCCTTTTTTTTTTTTTTTGCTTGGGGCAGCAAAAAAGCTAGAGCCGCCACTGGTCACAAACAATATGGGATGGATTTAAATGCTAGAGGAAGAGGGTGGACGTGTAGCTAAGGCACTTGATTGGGACTCAAGTGGGCAAGTCACTTTGTCTGAGCTACACCTAACATTTAGGTTGAACTAGCTACATCGCTCAGGTCTGTGAAAAATGTCACGCCCCATGTGATGTAGTTAGGTTGACCTAAACCCCGCTGTAGACACCACTAGACTGCTGGAAGAATTCTGACCACCAACTACTGCCTCTGGAGGGGGTGGATTTGCTAAAGTGATAGAGAAACCCCTTCCGTCGTCGTAGTGTCTACATTACAGCAGCATAGCTGCACTGGGCAGGTGTAGTGGTTATTGTGTAGACTTTCCCTGAGCCTCAGCTCCCATCTGTACAATTTGATAACAATCCATTGTCTATTTAGACTGTGAGCTCTTTGGAGCTAGGCCTGCCTCTCAATATGTGTACGTACAGCACCTAGCACAGCTGGGAACCACCGGGTTCTACTGTAATATAAATCACTCAGGCTGTGTGCGTGCCTCAGAAACTTGGCAAAGTTCAAACACAGTCCAGGCGAGCCATGTTCACCACTGCCCACCTGGCTGCTCTAAACATGGAAAAGCCAGGAAAGGAGGAAGATGTCGGAGTATGAGAGACAAGAAATGCCCGTGTTAAAGATGGGCACCGGGGAGAGCTCTCCAGATGAGGCTTCCTATCTCTTGAAGGTGATCGAGTCTATGCTCTGAATCATGACTGATGATAAACCCCAGGTTCTCCTCCTACTTACGCTGCTTCAACACCAGACTTCAATGGGGTTATGCCAGTGGAACCGCGCGAGGGATCTTGCTCTCTTGCAATACGTGCTGGGTTACGACTGCTTTAAAATGCCAGCCACCGAATTTGGCTTCAGCTTATCCAGAAGCCCAAAGCTGAGCAAAGAAACTGAGCAGAACTGATGGGCCCGATCCTGAGGGGTAGAAGATTATCCAGGGCCCGATCCTGGATATTAGGTTACCTAGGGAGGTGGTAGAATCTCCTTCCTTAGAGGTTTTTAAGGTCAGGCTTGACAAAGCCCTGGCTGGGATGACTTAGTTGGGGTTGGTCCTGCTTTGAGCAGGGGAGTGGACTAGATGACCTCCTGAGGTCCCTTCCAACCCTGAGATTCTGTGATTCTATGAAGCTCAGCACCTACGGAGGGAACTAAGACCCAAAGGTAGGTCTGAACCTGGTATTCCCATGCACACACGCTGCAGCTACCGCAAGCAACTTGACCGCTTGTCACAGGTCTCCACCTCCTGAGCATCCATAAACAGGTTTTAGGAGGGCAGGCAGCTCTGCATGCGTAAGGAATCCAGCAGCTCGCCAGGTGCTCATTTGGGGAGGTAGCTGTGGCCCAGGTAGTTACAGGTCTGCTGAAAGGGCCTGTCTTTTCCTCCAACAGCTTTTCCTTATTTGTACTTTTCTCCCCAGACACACACACACACACACACACCCGGAGGGCACGAAAAGAAATACTAGCCCCAGAGTGAAGCATCAGGTTGTAACTCCAGCTAGGGTGACCATATGTCCCGTTTTGGATGGGACAGTCCCCTTTCTAAGCCCTGTCCCAGACATCCTGGCTTTTTTGGCAAAGCTGGGCATTTGTCCCCTTTGCTCTGGCCAACAGATGATCAGCTGGCAAAAGCAAACGGGACAGATGCCCAGTTTTGCCCAAAAAAGTGGGCCACGTCCCCCTAGTGGGGCCTGGAGGAACATTTGCGGGGGGGGGGGGGGGCGGGACAAGCGCCTACACCAGTCCCATGCAGCGGGGCTCAGGTGAGCAGAGGCAGCTCGAGCCAGCTCCATGGGGGGGAAAGGGGCCTGCTCGGGCCAGCTCCACGCAGGGGCGGAGGGAGGGCTCGGGCCAGCTCTGTGACGGGTGGGGGGCTCTGGCAAGCAGCTCAGGTGAGCCCCATGCAATGTCCCATTTTCCCTTTGGGAAATATGGTCACCCTACTTCCAGCCACAAGTACATGAGCTACAGATGCCTTCTCTACACTCTTGTTATTACACACGTGCACACGACAGGCGGACAAGATGGAGAACACCCCACCTCCTGATTAAGGGTCAAATCCTCTGGCTCAGATCAGACATCCTGCTGCAGCAGGACCAGCCCGGCTCCCCTGTGCAGGAAGGGGTGTGGTGCACAGAGGAGCCTTCATTATTCAGTGAGACTGGCCACTATCTGAACTGTCAGCCGAGCTGTGGCGCTGCGGTTGGTCACATGGTTTTGCACTCCCCGACTGGCTGAGCGTAGCTCTTATGAGCTGGTTTCTGGCGCAAATGTTTGCCGAGCCAATCCAGGATTTGTTTTGCATGAGGAGTATCTGAGCAGTCGGGCTAGGAAAACTCTGCTACGTTGGTGTTGGAAGCACATAGAAAAAGGCGGTGAACAGGGCCAAGGTAAATGCAGACTTAGAACTGAACCAATATCCACAGAAAATGTTTTGCTTTATTGCCTCGGTCAGAGAAGGCATTCTCAGCCATTAGCAAAAGTCCCAGCTGCTTTGTGATGCTTCCCACACTTCCCTTTCCACTCTTATTTGTATTGCAGTGGCACCTGGAGGCTTTAGCGGAGATCAGACCCCCACGGTGCTAGGTGCTGTACAAACACAAAGTAAGGGACAGTCCCTGCCACAAGGCGCTTACAGTCACAATGGACAAGAAACAAAGGGAGGAGCATTCGCCACATTTCACAGATTGGGAATTGAGGCCCAGAGAGATAAAGTGACTTGACCAAGGTCACACTGCAAGTCTAAGGCAGTGCCGGACATATAATCTAACTCATGTACATCCCAGCCTGGGGCCTTAACCACACGGTCATTGTTCCTCTCCAGGGACACTGCTTATTATCTAGCTGCCACAGGGTGTTCTATAGCTCACAGCATCACACAAGGTAAGTGCTTTCGATCACATATGTGCTGTCACACCAGTTAAGGAGGCAGGGTCTCTTCCGACAGCTCAGACAATCAGGGACACAAGCTGTTATGGTACTGTTAGCTACCTGCTGTATTCCTTGTGTTGGGATAGACATGTTAGTCCCAACTCTACTCCGAACCATGATGACATGTGAGAGATGTCACCTGAACACAGGACTGGACTCCAGGAGCTGACACTGACTATCTCTGTGCCCTCAGGCAAGCCACATAACCTCTCTGTGCCTCAGTTTCCCCATCTCTGTGATGGGGGGTGATTGCTATCTATTTCACTGGGGTGTTCTGAGTACTGAGTAATTAATGCCTCTGCACAGCAGCTTGTAGACTAAGAGCATTATATATGTCTTTTAGAAACAGAGCAGCAGCTCCTTTCCCAGGGAGCCGCTGGACCCCAAATAACCTAGAGCCACACCTAGAGCCAAACCAACTGAAGTTTGGTCTCGTGGTCAAAACGAAATCAGCAGCTGCACATGGATTCCTGGACAGCCCCTTTAAAGGAGCTGCGGAACCCTAGGATCTCCAGGGTAGGGTGCGTGAGGTATGCTGGGTCAGTGTGGTCTTCAAGGAGCTGTTTTGAGGGCGGGAGGAGTGCTGACTCCCTGTCCAGCCACGTGGTGTTCTGGCACAGCACCTCTCATCTGTCCAAGGAGCCAGACAAGAAAGGGCTCGAGGCCTATATTTATAGCTCATAATTGCAGGCTGGTGAGACAAAGAGTACAAGGAGGGGCGCAGCATGAATGGAGAACGCCAGAGAGAGAGAGAGAATCATTCTGCCAAGGCAGCAGTTCAGGGTTTGGCAGCTCCTCTTGGCATGATTGGGTGAGATGGTTTCCAGCACTAAGATTAAACAAGCTGTTCTTTTTATGATGCCTCTAATCATTGTGTTCCCAGGTAATAAAAGTGGTGCGGAAACCCCCAGAAAGTCGTGCCGCTCTCTGATGAAAGCAGCTTCGTTTCTTTTTCTGGGTGCGGGATAGAGAGCTCTTGGACAGCTGACGGGTGTTTAGCTGAAGATGCTGCCCAGGCATTTGAGACATCTGGTCTGGGTTAGTGTCACCGGGCGTAGCGTCACTGAGGTCGTATTGATTTACATTGGCTGGGGATCTGGTTCCTTTTTCTTTTGGGGAATCTGGGTAAGTCATGTAGGGTACATGTACCCTGCAAAAAGAGCCACGGCAGCACGTCTCAGGGCCTGGATCAACTGACTCGGGCTCGTGGGGCTCACATGATGGGGCTAAAAATAGCAGTGTAGGCATTCAGGCTCGGGCTGGAACCTGGGCTCTGAAACCCAGCGAGTGGGGTGAGTCTCCGAGCCCAGGCTCCAGCCTGAGCAAGAACATCTCCACTGCCATTGTAACCCTGTAGCGCGAGCCCCACCAGCCCAAGTCAGTTGACCCAGGCTCTGAGACTAGCTCCTAGGGGTCTATTTTGGCAGTTTAGACGTACCCTCAGACTCCCAACATAAGAACAGCCACACTGGGTCAGACCAAAGGTCCACCTAGCCCAGTATCTTGTCTTCCCACAGTGGCCAGTGCCAGGTGCCCCAGAGGGAATGAACAGAACAGGTAATCATCAAGTGATCCATCCCCCGCCACTCATTCCAAGCTTCTGGCAAACAGAGGCTCGGGACACCATCCCTGTCCTTCCTGGCTAATAGCCATTGATGGACCTATCCTCCATGAACTTATCTAGTTCTTTTCTGAACCCTGTTATAGTCTTGGCCTTCACAACATCCTCTGCAAAGAGTTCCACAGGTTGACTGTCTGCTCTGTGAAGAAATACTTCCTTTTATTTGTTTAAAACCTGCTGCCTATTAATTTCATTTGGTAATTCCTAGTTCTTGTGTTATGAGAAGGAGTAAATAACACTTCCTTATTTACTTTCTCCACCCCAGTCATGATTTTACAGACCTCTATAATTTAGTTGTCTCTTTTCCAAGAGGAAAAGTCCGAATCTTATTAATCTCTCCTCATATGGCAGCTGTTCCATACCCCTAATCATTTTTGTTGCCCTTTTCTGAACCTTTTCCAATTCTTTTTGAGATGGGGCAATCAGATCTGCATGCTGTATTCAAGATGTGGGTGTACCATGGATTTACATAGAGGCAATATGATATTTTCTGTCTTATTATCTATCCCCTTCTTAATGATGCCCAACATTCTGTTCGCCTTTTTGACTGCCACTGTACATTGAATGGATGTTTTCAGAGAACTGTCCACAATGACTCCAAGATCTCTTTCTTGAGTGGTAACAGCTAATTTAGACCCCATCATTTTATATGTATAGTTGGAATTATGTTTTCTAATGTGCATTACTTTGCATTTAGCAACATTGAATTTCATCTGCTATTTTGTTGCCCAGTCTCCCAGTTTTGTGAGATCCCCGAGCTTAAACCCTGCCCCCCCCCAGCTTTTCCTAGACTTGTTCCTGCCCTGAAACAATAAGCGAGTGTAGAACATGAAATCAGAAATGAGGCACAAAACTTGAAACACTTACAAGTAATTTTTTTTAAATTGTTTTGTTTGATTAAAGAGCACCGCTGGTTTTGCACATAAAATGTAGTACCTGCAGGAATGCAGGAGGAAAGACTGATGGATAAAAAAAGACCAAGAGGAACAAAAAGAAGAGATTGGAGGAGAAGAAAGAGTTAAGAAGATAAAACAGGAACAGAAGAATAAATTACACTGACTTATGTCTATGTCATGCCCTTCACAGACTGGTGTACAGAAATTTTCATCTGTGGCATATTAAAACTGCGTTACAATTTTAGGTTTTCACTAAATATCAAGGGCTTTTTTCCTGATCCTGCTTGCAGATTAGGGGGCTCTGTAGGAAAGTGTATGAGCTGGGCCTAGCAGCAGACAGTTTATAGACTGCCAGCCTACAGTAAAGTGGGGTGAGTTGGGAGCAGCCTGCTCTGTCTCCCTCTGTTTTGGGGTTCTTATGTGTTTATTGTTCTTTATTCTTCAAAATAAAGTAGTGTTATGCTGCAACCTTCCAGCAATGTTTTTAGCTAACGTCTCTGTATGTTTGCTGTGAACATAACATCAGTGTGAAGCAATCCTGCACAACAGAAGTGAAGAAATATACCAAATCCAATAGAAACTACCAGAAGAATTTCAGCAGGCAGCATCTGATTCCCAGGGTTGGAAATGCCATGGACTCCTTGATGTGTACAAGTGGTGAGAACTTTAGTTTTGTGTCTCATGCAAAAGATGGCACCTTCCTGAGCACATTGCTTGTGGGCACAGTCATTACTGACTCAGAGGGAAACGTGCCTTCTAACATGTTATCAACATGCCTTGGTAGAGCGTCTTTGTTTTTTCTTGGGGATCGTTTACCAAATATTGACCTGGCTTAGTTGTGAGCTCTGGTAGGGCATAAGTTACTACCCAAGGCCTGTGAAAAAAGAACTGTGATCTTAGTCAATTTCATTGTGAACAGCTGAGCGCTTCACTAAGAACCACCACCACAGCTGGCACCCCTATTGGCAGTCTCAAAGGAGAGGCCAAGGACTGCACACTCATGGAGACTGAACTGCCCTCTCATACCATGGAATTGTGTCTCCATGACATGGTGAGGCACGCTGGCAGTGACCAGTAGCGGGGGGGGGAGGGGGGCAAAGCTTACACTGCCACTTCCTGTGCTGAACCTGTCCTGTGGGTAAACAAAGGCCTTCATACTTCAAAAGTGTGTAGTCTGGTACCCGGCACAAGCCGTACATTAATCTCAAATTACAGGCCACTCGGCTACAAATGGAAAGACGGTCTTCATGTATGTAGCTCATTGTTCTGGCAGATGTAATTTATCAGGTGACTATACTGGTCAATCAGTTATGTGCAGGAAATCCCCTTGCCTCGGAGAGTTTGTTTCATTCATGGTAAGATTAATAGAAATACCTGCTCTCTATATATATACTGGCGTCTCCTGTAGAGAGGCATTTGTGATGTATGTACAGTAGCTATGAAATTCTGTCTTGTTTTGTGGGTACTACACCTTTAAATGAGTAAGGCCTCTACCAGGATGCAGAAGCAGCTGCCATTTTGATCTCAGAATAGCAGCAGATTATTACAGGGGATATACATACAGTGAGCTCTCTCATGGAGACTTAATTATGTGCTTCCTTGTTGTTTTCCTTACTTTAAAATAAATCATTCCGACTTGCAGCACAGGTTTCCTCCTTCACCTGGATCACCTGGATCGATTGGACTTCAGCTGTTGTTAAGACTGCGCCGATCACAACACGTCTGCCATTCTTCTCGCACTCTTGCCTTTCTTCTCCACGTTCGTCTGAAACGTTTAACGATATCATCTTCCCATCTTCTTGGAGGCCGACCGGGGGGTCTTTTCTGTTCTCGTGGGTACCACTCAGCAATGGTTGCGGTCCACCTGTTATCCGTGAGCCGTGCTGTGTGGCCCGCCCATCGCATCTTGTTATGTCTGCTTTCCACGACAATATCTTTCACGCCGCTGCGTTCTCTGATGATTTCATTTGGTATACAATCCTGTCATAAATGAAGGGAAGGGGGAGAGGGTCTGATGCAGTGCTATAAAATCCTCTTACCAGTAAAGGGTTAAGAAATACAGGTAGCCAGACTGACACCTGACCTGGCTGGCATCTGACCAATAAGAGGACAAGATACTTTCAAATCTTGGGAGGGGGGAAGGCTTTGTGTGTGGGTCTTTGTCAGAGCCAGAGTGATCTTGGAAGACAGAAAGAACCTACAGAAAATCAGTCTCCTCACCAATACTCACTTTTCTAAAGTAAGTTTAGATAGCATAGCGAGTAGATTTCTGTTTATTTTGCTTGGTGTGTTCCCTGTGTTAGAGGTGTGTGTGGGGGGGTTATTCCTGTTTTTCTGTAGCTTTAAGTTTTGCCAGAGGGGGAATCCCTCTGAGTTTGGAAATTGAATACCCTGTAATTAGTTACCATCCTGATTTTACAGAGATGATTCTACCTTCTTTGTTTTAATAAAATCCTTCTTTTAAGAAGCTGACTGTTTTCTATGGTGTTAAAACCCAGGGGGTGGGTTTTTAGATCACTGTGTAACCAATTGGTTGGGAGATTGTTCTCAAGCTTCCCAGGAAAGGGGGTGTACGGGCTGGAGGGGGTATTTTGGGGGGAGGGAAGTTCAAGTGATTCCTTTCCTGGATTCCTGTTAGACACTTGATGGTGGCAGCGAAGGAAGCATTTCTCAGGGTGCAGGGAATTTTGTACCTTGGGGGTTTTAACCTAAGCTGGTAAAAATAAGCTTAGGAGCTCTTCATGTGGGCCCCCATGTCTTTACCCTAGAGTTTAGAGTGGGGAGGGAACCCTGACATGGTGGCAGAGCGGTGGGATATATTGAACCAGAGATATTTTTTTTTGAACCAGACACAGGGAGTTTAGAATTTTTTTTCTTCTCTCTGGCTCTTCCCTGTAGCTGCTTACAAGCAGGGAGGGGGGAGGGGTTGAGCTGCTAGGAGCTAGAGTATCTACATATGAAAGCAGGTAGTTAACCCCTACAGGGAATACCCAAGCAAGTTTTTTTTTCTTTTCTAACTCTCTCGGGTTAAGACAGATTAAAAACAGAAAGGCTAAGATGACTGCCAGTGAAGCAGCTATTAAACTTGAGATAGCTCGGCTACAAGCCGATGAGGAGGAGAAGAAACATGCAAGACTGCTACAACTTAAACAGATGGAGATTGATGAGAAAGAAAGAGAGAGGAAGCATGCTATGGAGGAGAAGGAGAGAGAGAGGAAGCATGCTGAGGAGGAGAAAGAAAGAGAGAGGAAGCATGTTGAGGAGGAGAGGAAGTATGCTATGGAGGAGAAGGAGAGAGAGAGGAAGCATGCTGAGGAGGAGAAGGAGAGAGAGCGGAAGCATGCCCTGGAGATGGAGAAGACCAGGGCGGAGCGGAATCTATCGGATAACACTAACAATCCTTCTCCAACAATCCACAAATGGGAGCGACTATGTCCGCCGTATGATGAATCCCATCATATTGCTGAATATTTTCTCACCTTTGAGAGACTATGCAATCTCCATAACATTCCTGATGATCACAAAATGACCACATTGGTAGCAAAGTTGACTGGAAGTGCTCTGGATATATTCAATAACATGCCTATTGCTGAGGCTTCTGACTATGAGAAATTCAAGGATTTGGTTTTAAAACAATTTCAAGTTACACCTGAAACTTACAGAGTAAAATTTCGAACCCTTATCCGAGGGCCTGGACTAAGTAATGTAGCTTATGTAAACCGGATAAAGGAGCTGTTAAATACATGGGTGAAGGGAAGGGGTGTTAATAGCTTTGAAGGAGTGTGTGATTTGATGGCTCAGGAACAATTCCTAAATATGTCCAAGGATGAGATAAAACAGTGTTTATGGGATAAGAAAATGGACTCAGCAGACAGTCTTGCTGTTTATGCTGATCAATACGAACAGTCCCAGATTAGCAGAGGGACAAGGAAATTTGGCACACAAGGGGTGCAGGAAGCAGAGAGGAACAACCCTGGTCATAGTTTGGAGAGATACCAGAAAGGAAAACCCGAGATCACACCACATCACCAGGGGCAGCCCAAGGCCCCACAAGGAAAACCCCAGACCCCTTATTGCCCCACCACACCATTCTCCAGCAACCCACCTCGCCCCACTGCCCAGTCAGCCGGGCGATGTTTTAAATGTAACGAATTGGGGCACGTGAAGGCCAACTGCCCCAAGAACCCCAACAGAATACAGTTCATTGCACCGGGGTCACACCAAAGGTCCTCAGGCCCAGATGCCTCCCAGATACCCTTGGAGCAAAGGGAAACGATGAGTGTGGGTGGAAAGAAGATTACAGCGTGGAGGGACACTGGAGCACAAGTGTCGGCTATCCACCAATCCTTAGTGGACCCCAGCTTAATCAACCCAGAGGCACAAGTGACAATTCAACCCTTCAAGTCCAACTCTTTTGATTTACCTACAGCCGTGTTGCCTGTCCAGTACAAGGGCTGGTCAGGAAATTGGACTTTTGCAGTCTATGATGATTATCCCATTCCCATGTTGGTGGGGGAAGACTTGGCAAATTGTGTGAAGCTAGCCAAGAGGGTGGGAATGGTCACCCGCAGCCAGGCTAAGCAAGCTGTCACACCTAGCTCTGTTCCTGAGACTTCCACCAGAACCCCATCTGTACTACCAGACACCCAGATAGAGGTGGTGGAACTCGATACCCTGCCAACGACTGCAACAGCCGTCGTAGATCCAGTCGCAGAAACCCAACCCAAGCCAGTCTCAGAACTGGAACTGGCAAAGCAACCAGCACCAGAACCCTTGCCAGCACTGAGTCCAGCGCTTGCAACCCCATCTACAGTGCCAACACCAGAGGGCACCACTGAGCCTGCAATGGCAGCAGCAGCCGATAACTCAATACAAGAGGCTCAGCCAGAGCCTGAATTACCACATCGTGCACCAGCGGAGAGAGGTTCACAGTCAACGGAAACAAACCCATCACCTACATCGCTTCCAGAGGGACCCAGCCCAAGTCCACAACCCAGTGAGGAACTGATGTCTCCAGCATCTAGGGAACAGTTCCAAGCCGAGCAGGAAGCAGATGAAAGCCTCCAGAGAGCTTGGACAGTGGGACGGAGCAACCCACTGCCTCTCAGCTCTTCTAATCGATCCTGGTTTGTTATAGAAAAAGGACTTCTATATAAGGAGACTCTTTCTGGTGGACACCAGGAAGACTGGCGTCCTCAGAGACCATTGGTAGTTCCGACTAAGTACCGGGTAAAGCTCTTGAGCTTAGCCCATGATCATCCTAGTGGTCATGCTGGGGTGAACAGAACCAAAGACCGTTTGGGGAGGTCATTCCACTGGGAGGGAATGGGCAAGGATGTTTCTACCTATGTCCAGTCTTGTGAGGTGTGCCAAAGAGTGGGAAAGCCCCAAGACCAGGTCAAAGCCCCTCTCCAGCCACTCTCCATAACTGAAGTTCCCTTTCAGTGGGTAGCTGTGGATATTCTGGGTCCTTTCCCGAAAAAGACACCCAGAGGAAAGCAGTACATACTGACGTAAGTTACTTCTGTAGGTTCTTACCTTAAAAACAGTCTAGTCCCTTCTGCGTAGATGTTAAAGGTCCAAAAATGCTTTTTTAAGGATAAAGATTTTCCCCTTGTGTTACTGATCAAAATTTCTCCTTCCTCCACTGTCTTCCTGGCTGCTGTTCTCCATCTTGTCTGCAATAGACACAGAGCAAGCCTATACTTTCAAACCAAATATTTGTATTTTACATTAAGGGAAACAACAAAAAAGAAGGCACTAAGGAAAATCTCCATGAGAGAGAGAGTACAGTGTGTGTTGGGGTGGGGGTGGGGGTGGAGGTGGGGTGAGAGCTGCCAATTGGGATCTTCACAGCTAAAAGCACAACCTGCTACAGTTTGAGCTAAAGCTCTCTACCTAGGGCTAACAAAATGGCAGCTGCCCTACCGAGCAAGGCTTAAAAAATGTAAAGGTGCATATGGCGAGAAGTTACACAGCTCTCTACAGCCCCCCTCCACTCCAGAGCAGGCTGCATATCGAAGGTGGTGATGGGATGTACAGCAACTCAGATCCAAAAGGCCATTAGGCTGAACTCAGTTCTTCCTCAGGAAGAACTACTATTGACTTCCACAGGAGTAAGAACTGAGTTAAGACTTCAAAATTTGGCCTGTACTTTGAATATCGCTTTTTGCATTCCAACCACAAATCCTGCATCTTGGCAGGGGGTTAGACTAGATGACCCTTGTGGTCCCTTCTAACCCTATGATTCTTAACAAATGCTCATCACTAAGAATACATAGCATCACTTTGGTCCAGCACCTTGACCCATTTCTCCTAAGATCCCCAGATTTATTAGTTCCCTTTGTCGTTACCTGCTAAACTCACACCTCGCTCGTTCGATGGCTTTTAAATGCTTCTTTTGTGAGCAGAGAGCATCACGTGACTTGTTCCTTCTGGACGTCCATCAATTGTTCCCACACGACTGTTTTTCTCTTTCCCGTCCATTATGTCTGACTCTCTTTAGGCTTTGATAAATGAGAGGGCGTCTGGCACTGACGAATTAGCTGTCACGTTTTTTTAAAGTTTAAGAGCGTCTTAATTGTCTGTCCTTGTCATACATTCCCAGCCTTCCTTTTCATGCCAGCCATGTCCCTGGTAATTTCAGGACTGTCGAGGTGGCTCCCAAAATGAAACTGGTTCTTGTGGATCATGGCCCATGTATCACCTATGATCTTGAACCATTAAGTCTTGTTGTGAAACTGGTGCAATACCAGCCCCAGAATAATCATCCAGCTTCACACACGGCTCAACCGGGGCTTGATGTCACGTGATCAGAGTGCAGGCATAACCGTCACCCTATAGTATCCATCAGCTGGCAGATATTCTAAGGCCACAAGGGATCGTTGTGATCATCTAGTCTGACCTCCGGTATAGCACAGGCCATAGAACTTCCCCAAAATAATTCCAAGCCAGAGCTTTTAGAAAAACATCCAATCTTGATTTAATAATGGTCAGTGAAGGAGAATCTGCCATGACCCTTGGTGAACTGTTCCAATGATTAATTACTCTCACTGTTAAAAACGTATACCTTATTTCCAGTATGATCTTGTCTAGTTTCAAATTCCGGCCATTGAAATAAAGGAGAGATTCTTCACTGCAGCCTCCTAACCCACAAGAGCTTTTTGAGGACATTGTCCTAGCCACATAGAACATGCCCTGGCTGGATACAGGGACATCATTTGTCAGCAGGGAATTGAACCTAGGACATTATGTACTGCAAGCACACGCCCCTACCGCTCAAGCTGAAGGAGCAACTCTTTTCTGAATACCTGACCTCTGCAAAATTGTATTCACCTGTCCAAGGGGCCAGCCAGGGGAGCTGGCTGACAATAGGTGTGGAATTCTACCCCACTCTCTGTCTCATATGAAGGAAGATGCTTTTGCAATTAACTGGCGGCCCCTCCATGGAAGGTGCTGGGGGAACAGCCATAACCATTGACATCTTTGAACAGCCAAGCAAAGGAAAGAACCAACCTGTGAAGTCTAGCTACAGCAGCCAACTGACCCAGGAGCTTCTGGTGTGATGCTGTGGCAAAAAGGGCTAATGCAACACTTGGTTATAGTAGCAGAGGAATACCAAGCAAGACTAGGGAGCTGATATTAGCTTTGTACATGGCACTAAAGAGACTAATACTGGATCCATTTCTGGTGTCCATACTTCAAAAAGGATGTGGAAAAATTGGAGAGGATTCAAGGAAGAGCTCCAGGAGGTTAAAAATATGCTTTACACTGAGACATTAAAGAAGCTCTGCCTATTTAGTTTATTTAAAAATAAGGTTCAGAAGCAACCGACTCGTAGTGTCTAAGCACTGAGGGGAGGGGGGTGAATATTTGATACTAGAGAACTCTTAAATCTAGTGAACTGAAAGTTTAAAAAGATTCAGTGGCTGGAGCTGAAGCCAGCAAGATTCAAGCTGAAAATAAGATGCAAATTGTTCGCACTGAGGCTAATTCACCATTAGAACAGGTCACCGAGGGATGTGGAATTCTCCATCGCTCGACATCTGAATATCCAGACTGAGTTACTTTCTAAAAGTTACTTTCTCTAGCTTTCAGAAAACTTATTACAGGAATTATTGAATTCTCTGGCCTGCGTTGGGCAGGAGTTCAGACTAGATGATCACAATGGTCCCTTCAGGTCTTAAAAATTGATGAACAAGGGCAGAGGTCTCAGAGTCTGTGTGACAGTTTTACTGAAGGTTCAGGTTGGTGGAGAGCCTGAATCTTCAGTGTGACCTTTCAGGTGCTGGCCAAACCCGCACAAACTGGACCCTACAGCTTAGTTTCACAATAGCTCATTAAAAAAAAAAATCACACAGCAATTTACCTGTTCTGTGGCTTAGAGGAGAGTGACAGCTACAGGTGCTCCTTTCACTAGCAATCTGGCTTCTTTCACTAGCATTAAATTCACTTGTAATTTTTGTTAATTAAAATTTTGAAAGATTTTAGTAACTTTTTAGATCAAAATCTAAAACTGATGGCTCAACAGGTCTTTGTATAACATGCGCAGGTGCTACATTAATTTCACTTTCCAAATGATGTTTTGATGCATCCGCCATTACAATGGAGAAAAAAAAATCATCTATTTTGTAGAGGGTCAGAAAACAGGTCACTGACTTACTTCATCATGGCTCTCCAGTCCTCTCAAGGATATACCATTTTAGATCAAATGGGTAAAACTGGATTGGAAGGTTACAATGAAATTGATGTTATAATTATGAAGACCAGGCACTTTGTTAAGTTGTACTTTTTGATTGGTGTGTGGCGCTCGGATAAGCTCTATTGATAACAGGATGTCCATATGACTAGGATAATTAGCAAAGTTTCCAAACTTTTTAAAGAAAAACTATTATAACCAAAACACTTTTTCCTTTCTCTTCTGAAAGCTTTGGATAATGCAGGAGTTCAGTGCAAGAGCCAGATCAGACAAATAGGGGAGAAGAGCAAAGGATTAAATTGCTGTTATGTTTAATTATATGGATTGCAGAATGCTCCAGCAGTGACCCTTCAATTTGATCAGGCGACACCAAGAAACTCATTACTTGGGCTACAAGTGAACTGTGACCTGGGCAGTGCATAAACGTTCAACAATGTTCTAAACATAATGGCAAGAACACAGCTGAGGAAGACAGTAAATAGCAGAGAGCACTTACAGTAAATACAAAAACAAATCCAGCCAAACCAAAGTTTCTTTGGATGGATCATGTCTATTAACTCAAAGGGCCTATGCAAAATGCATTCTCCTGTCTGTATAACCTGGATATTTCTAACAGGCCCATTACCGTGGTATAGTAGCCATAATATAACTACTACCTACAATCACCCATAGGAACCGTAGGATAATGGGCTAGATGGACTATTGGTCTGACCCAGTATGGCCATTCTTATGTTCTGAAATCCTGTGTGACAGTGGCTGGTGCCAGATGCTTCAGAGGGAATGAACAGAACAAGGCAATTATCGAGCGATCCATCCCCTGTCGGCCACTCCCAGGTTCTGGCAGTCAGAGGCATAGGGACATCCAGAGTATGTTGCATCCTTGACTATCTTGGCTAATAGCCATTGATGGACCTATCCTCCAGGAACTTATCTAATTCTTTTTGATCCCAGTTATACTTCTGGCCTTCACAACATTCCCTGGCAAGGAGTCCCACAGGTTAACTGTGTGCTGTGTGAAGAAATACTTCCTTTTTTTTTTAACCTGCTGCCTATTAATTTCATGGGGTGACCCTGTTATGTGAAGGGGTAAATAACACGTCCCTATTCACTTTCTTCACACCATTCATGGTTTTATAGACCTCTATCATATCCCCCCTTTAGTTGTCTCTTTTCCAAGATGGACAGTCCCAATCTTTTTAATCTCTCCTCATATGGAAGCTGTTCCATACCCCTAATCATTTTTGTTACCCTTCTATGCACCGTTTCCAATTCTAATATAACTTTTTTGAGATGAGGCAACCTGAACTACATGCAGTATTGAAGATGTGAGTGCACCATGGATTTATATAGTGGCATTATGATATTTTTGTCTTATTATCTATCCCTTTCCTAATGGTTCCTAACATTCTGCCTGCATTTTTGACTGCTGCTGCACACTGAGCAGATATTTCAGAGAACTACTCAGGATAAGTCCAAGATCTCTTTCTTGAGTGGTAAGAGCTAATTTAGACCCCATCATTTTATATGTATTCTTGGGATTACGCTTTCCAATGTGCATTACTTTGCACTTATCAGCACTAAACTTCATCAGCCATGTTGTTGCCCAGTCACACAGTTTACTGAGATCACTTCGTTACTCTTCGCAGTCTGCTTTGGACTTACCTGACTAGAGTAATTTTGTATCACCTACAAATTTTGCCACCTCACTGTTTATCCCCTTTTAGAAATCATTTATGGATATGTGGAACAGTACAGACCTCTGGGGGACCCCACTAGTTATCTCTCTCTATTCTGAAAACTGACCATTTATTCCTACCCTTGTTTCCTGTGTTTTAACCCATTATTGATCCATGAGAGACCCTTCCCTCATCCCAGAACTGCCTGGTGGTTCACTTAAGAGCCTTATACACTCAAGCCACTGGCACAACGTATTTGGGATCTTGCTCTGGCAGTGGCAAATCCTGATGCTTCAGAGGAAGATGAGTGCAGCCATAATGCATCTAAACTACAGCCAGATTCTGCTCCTGGTTACAAGGTGGGATTCCAGGGTTACTCCTTTGAAGCACAAGGGCTTATTCCAGTTTTACACCTGTGTTACTGAGAGCAGAGTCTTGCCATAAGGTCGCTGTCTAGTGAGGTGATTAAGCCAACTCTACCTGTCAAATGCAGACGTCGACAGCACTGAGCACCTTTCTGGATTGAGCCCCAGCTATGCAATGTTGTCTGGGGGGAAGCAGGGGAGGCCTTCCTGACCCTCTTCAGTGATCACCTCATGCCCCCTAAAGCATGAGATTCAATCACTCTTGTTTTTTACCTAGCCTAACTATTCAGGCTGTACCGTTACAGCTGATCTTAAAACACAGCCCCCTGGCCTCATGCAGGGGTGACTCGGCACCATGTCAAAGCGTGATTCCCTTTGTTTGTTCTGAATGCACCTGCCAAGAATGTCAGTGCCTGTCGCTGTCTCGTCTGCTCTTGTATGATGGCTCTGCGTAGACAGGAAGGAGCACTCAGTGTTCACTCTACCCTTTAAAGAACACAGCAGGAACCACCCCTTGGCTATTCCTCCTCCACTCTGCATCCCGGCAAGACTCAGGCTGTAACCAAACCATGGTCCCTCAAGGAACGTGCCCAGCAGGTTCCTGATCTCATCTGGAGCCTTTGGGTGCTACTGTAAAACAAGTTACTCTTAGAGGGGGGAAGGGACTTGCCAAGGCCAGACAGCAGAACCAGAACACAGATCTCCTGCCGCAGAGTTCTGGGCCCAATCCACTGGGCCATTCCGCCTGCCTGAACAAGCCTGCCACCTTGGTGGTATTTATACCCTTCAAATACCCATAGTAATGATCACATCTGCCTTTATCATCACTCACCCACACTTTACATTAACGCTTTCAATCGTCCCTCGATAAATCATAGAATCATAGAATCATAGAATCTCAGGGTTGGAAGGGACCTCAGGAGGTCATCTAGTCCAACCCCCTGCTCAAAGCAGGACCAAACCCAATTAGATCATCCCAGCCAGGGCTTTGTCAAGCCTGACCTTAAAAACATCTAAGGAAGGAGATTCCACCACCTCCCTAGGTAACCCATTCCAGTGCTTCACCACCCTACTAGTGAAAAAGTTTTTCCTAATATCCAACCTAAACCTCCCCCTCTGCAACTTGAGACCATTACTCCTTGTTCTGTCATCTTCTACCACTGAGAACAGTCTAGATCCATCCTCTTTGGAACCCCCTTTCAGGTAGTTGAAAGCAGCTATCAAATCCCCCCTCATTCTTCTCTTCTGCAGGCTAAACAATCCCAGTTCCCTCAGCCTCTCCTCATAAGTCATGTGCTCCAGCCCCCTAATCATTTTTGTTGCCCTCCGTTGGACTCTTTCCAATTTATCCACATCCTTCTTGTAGCGTGGGGCCCAAAACTGGACACAGTACTCCAAATGAGGCCTCACCAGTGCCGAATAGAGGGGAATAATCACGTCCCTCGATCTGCTGGAAATGCCCCTACTTATACAGCCCAAAATGCCGTTAGCCTTCTTGGCAACAAGGGCACACTGTTGACTCATATTCAGCTTTTCGTCCACCGTAACCCCTAGGTCCTTTTCTGCAGAACTGCTGCCCAGCCATTCGGTCCCTAGTCTGTAGCAGTGCATGGGATTCTTGCGTCCTAAGTGCAGGACTCTGCACTTGTCCTTGTTGAACCTCATCAGATTTCTTTTGGCCCAATCCTCTAATTTGTCTAGGTCCCTCTGTATCCTGTCCCTACCCTCCAGCGTATCAACCACTCCTCCCAGTTTAGTGTCATCTGCAAACTTGCTAAGGGTGCAGTCCACACCATCCTCCAGATCGTTGATGAAGATATTGAACAAAACCGGCCCCAGCACCGACCCTTGGGGCACTCCACTTGATACCGGCTGCCAACTAGACATGGAGAAATCACTCTCTGCAGCCCCTTAACCACCCGCCTCAGCGTTCCGTTTCGCACAGTGACACGTTTTCAGGTCCCGGGGTAATGAATCGATAGTAACAGCGCCACTGCAGTGCGTAGCTGCGTCAGGAAGTACAAAGACAAGAAGTGAGATTTAATGACATGAAAGGACACTGACCCCTGGCACGTGTGGGGAATTTTCCAAAGGGCAAGCGTCCAAGACACGCGCTACACTGGTTTCAACGGGCTAGGAGAGCAGGTTATGAATGGCAGACATTGGCAGAACTGGGACAGCTTCATCACTTGCAGGTCAGGACTGAGGTGCATTGGCAGAGTTGTGTAGGCGTGGGGGTGGTCTGCGCCATGGGATAGGGAGAGAGCCTATTCATTGCAATGTTTAAATATGGTATCACGCAAGGACCCCATTGTGCTTGATTGGCACCGTGCAACCAAAGACACACTCCCTGCCTCAGCCAGTTTGAAATCTAGGGATGGCTTTCCTAAATGGATTTAATTTTAATGGAAGATGTTTCTAAATCCCCGAGACTGCTCCGGAAGTTTCAACCTCGGTATCTCATAGGAGGACAAGGGTGTCTGTGGAGGGGTTCTGAGTAGACACTAACAGTAAAATGAACAAAGTTTAGCCGAGCGGACCAGATCCTCAGCTGGTTTACGATGGTGCAGCAGCGTTGACCTCCATGGAGCCATGCTGAGGATCTAGCTTAAGGAGCAGGGGTCTCAGGTTGCTACTTGCACAGGATAGCAGGGAGCGCTGATCAGGCCTAAGATGCAACAGCAGAGCACTCCTGCATATACTGTATTTTGAATTATTCCCTCGTTTCCGAGAAATGCCTTGGCCCCGCTTTTGGCACAAAGGAAGCCGGGGCCCAGACTTGTGCAGTGGGTGTGTCTCTGGCACGTTGTAGGTCAGGCTTGTGCTAAGGGCAATGAGATGGATGCTGTTAGAAGGAAGATTTATTAAACTCTTTTTTTATTTTTCATCACTTTCAAAGTTACTTATGCAATCATTTATTGCGTGGTATAGAGTTCCAGGCACGCATCGTGCCAGCCATGGCTGTAATTTACTGACAAACTGGGAGATGGGAGTGGAGAGGGTGTCAGAGATGGAATAGGCCAATTTATCCATTCCGCTGAAGCAGGAGTGTGCCTAGAGTATGTCCCTTTGAGCACTCCGTCCAGTCTAGGTCCAAATAGCTCAGATACCTGGGCTGCCACAACTTCCCTTGGCTGTTCCACAGTGTAATACTCTCGCTGTTAGGGGAACCCCGTAATCCCAGGGCTGCACAGAACTGCCTGTAGTATTCTAGGTGCCGTGGGCTTGATCCTCCTCAGCCTGGCAGCTTCTGTCCTCATTTCTACCTGAGCAAAGTAAGTGTGAATGTGCAGGTGCGAATAACTATATGGGGGAGACTCTGGCACATTGAATCCCACACTTACACACCAACAACATAGCTCCATTGACTACAGTGTAGCGCCACTGACTTCACACCTGCTGAGAATGTGGCTCTCAGAGTGTAGTTCTGGGGGGTATAAACCCGGACAGTATGAAACTGATTGTCTAAGCATGAAGCCCTTGTGCCACTGAGGTTTAACTGCTTTTGCTAAAAGCAGCACCTAACGTGTACTGGTGTGAGACATCCACCTTCATGGCTATCACTATGCAGCTCACCATGTGCAACTTCATGGCAGCAGAAGTTGGTTCATCTTGCCCTAAAAGCACAGGTCCCTATTACCCGAGCTAAAGGAGAATCGCTGTTGACAGTATAGAGCCTATGACACACAGGTGAACAGTTCTAATTCAGTAGAGGGCTGTGGTGCATATGCAGTATTGTGATGCACTAGTGAGGCGAATAGTTTGACTACATACTGGTCAGGATGTGATCACTGCATTATATAAAGCTGTAACCGCTGAACAGTGTGTTCCCAATTTCTGTTGGCATCAGTAAGGTAAATAACCCAAGAGTGGGTAGAGAAAAATATGCAAGGGATTTTTTTCACTGCTAACTAGGCACAATGCTTTTTGCTAGCAATCTCCAAAGAACCAATGTAAAATGGCATTAGCAACCTCACTACACTCATCCTACTATATCTCTAAGGTTCCTAATATAAGATACCAGCAACTATTACAATTTTTAGTGTGCATAGGATGAAAAACATTAATGTGAGCATGTTGCCATTATGCATTGGAACACAAAACACTCAGCATGTATGAGGACCCTGCACCCATTTAGAAATGGGTTCAGCATAAATGTGGGAAGCAATCAAGCTCCTTTATGGAAAAAGCTACAAAGGGTCCTGTGGCACCTTATAGACTAACAGACGTATTGGAGCATAAGCTTTTGTGGGTGAATACCCACTTCGTCGGATGCATGCAGTGGAAATGTCCAGAGGCAGGTATAAATATGCAGGGAAGGGTCAGGCTAGGGATAACGAGGTTAGTTCAATCAGGGAGGATGAGGCCCTGTTCTAGCAGTTGAGGTGTGAACACCGAGGGAGGAGAAACTGCTTTTGTAGTTGGCTAGCCATTCACAGTCTTTGTTCAATCCTGAGCTGATGGTATCAAATTTGTAAATGAACTGAAGCACAACAGTTTCTCTTTGAAGTCTGGTCCTGAAGTTTTTTTGCTGCAGGATGGCTACCTTTAAATCTGCTATTGTGTGGACATAGTCTTTGTTTAATCCTACTGGACACACAATACTCCTATTCTCTTAATAAAGCTAGGTTCGGCAACACTGGGCTATTGACTGCTAGTATGTGACTGGTGGTAACACCTAGGGGTTCAGCCATGGGCCAGGACCCCATTGTGCTTGGTGCTGTACAATCACAGAACAAAAAGTCCCTGCCCTCAAGGAATTTACACTCCAAGTATAAGGTGAGAGACAACGGAATTGCTTTTTATTAAGAGTTACAATCAATCTGACAGGCAGGGGAGTTCAGTCCACTTCTGTCGCAGCTCAGAGAAACTCTCCCCTTTCCTGGCAGATTTTGAGAGGAGGCACATTCGACAAATGAAACACAGATCAGAATAATTACAGCTGATCAGCAGTAAACTCTCATTGACAGAAGACTGAGAGCTGGACTTATGGATACCACAAACCCTGGGAGGGAGGATTCTGCACTCAGCTACATGCACATGCCTCACACTCAGTCAAGACTTTTGGGCGTTACTTACACAGAACAAACGTCTTGTGGACAATATCATAGTCATCTGGGCAAATATTCATAAAATCACAGGGCTGGAAGGGACCTCATATTTGACACTGACTAGATATTCACAGGGTGCAAAGTCTGAAGGGACTGCCATGATCATCTAGTTTGACCTCCAGGGGTGCTGGAACACTTTGTATAGTGGGGGTGCTGAGAGCCATTGAACCAAATTGTAACCCCAGCATATAATGGAAACCACTTCAAGCCAGAGGGTGCGGCAGCACCCCTAGTTCCAGCACCGATGCTGACAAGTCCTGGACGGGCCAGATGACTTCCCTGAAATAATTCCTGATTGGACGAGAGCAGATCCTTCAGAAAAAACGTCAAACCTTGATTTAAAGTATTGCCAGTGTCGGAGAAATCTGCACAAACCTTGGTAAACGGTTCCAATGATGAATTACCCTCACTGTTTAATCACCATCCCTGCATTGTCAGATGGCTGCAAAATATCTTGTCTATGTCAAGTGAAAACTCTTCAGTGCAGGGACAATCTCTTGCTATGGGCTAACTCATGGCTATGCCACAAGCCCTAGCAAGGGGCCAAAAATGCCTGAAAATTCACAATTTACCGTCCACTTTCCATATTGCTCCAGGGATAAGTATCCTAGTAGCCACTCTGTGCTGCATAACTGTCAGGCCAGATATCTCCCCTCACTTATCGTTTAATAACACCAGTGCATCCTGATGTATACTGGTGTAAGTGATTGGGCCTGCAGCATGTAACATAGTGGATACATTGTCTGCTTCGCTGACTTCTCTATAATGATGTTTTTGTCCTGTTTCCAGCTCTAGCACCGTGGATGGCAGGGTTTGATCGAATCTGAACTGCACAGAAGGAGGGAGTTCCCGGAGTTCTCATGGGTTTATTATGTTAAAGAAACCACTTCCCTAATGTCTATGTGGTTAACCAACAGTACAGAGAGTCAATTCTCTAAATGCGATCTCAGTTTCCAAATAGCTGAGCTGTGCTTTGTTGCTATTCTATCACACGCAGACCCATGCACAACTTCTGCAACAAAACCTGAAATGTGAGCCAGGTTCCTCTTCAGGCCATGAGATTTGTTAAGTTTCAAGAATGTCTACACTGAGTTTCAAGCCAAACTGGTTGCATCATGTCAAATGAACCACAGCTCCTTTCACCGCTGGATCACAAGTTCAAGTCCTCTGGGTTAACAAGTGGGTTAGTATCTGCTCTCAGTTCCACTGGTGTAATTCTGAAATGACTGCCCTGATGTCAATGGAATTACTCTGGATTTACACCACCAAGTTGAACTAGACCAGTGAACAAAAGCCTTGTCTGTTATGTTTTTCCTTACACAGCATACACCTGCATACATCCTGTCTGACTCACTGAACGTTCTGCTGGGGACTGAGAGCAGTATGGTGTCCCAAATTTACAAACCTGTCACGACCAACTCTCTGGGCAATGTGATCTAAATTTAGGTTTGGACTCTGAACCCCTTTCAAATGGGGGTGTCTGGAGATGGGATTTAAGTGCATTGAAAATAAACAGTGCTAATCAAGAATGAATGATGGTTATTATTGTTCCTTAGAAGACAGAACTAAGCGACCTACTTTTCCTACCTGCAGACCTTTTCTGTATTTGAATTCAAATAATTGCCTCTTTCTTCCTGTGGAATTAGATTCAAAGGTAAAAACTTATTTAAGCCTTTCAGTCTAGCTGTGTCTCCTGGCTTGTATTTAAATTTCATCCCAGATTCTGGGAATGGTCATAGGAGTAAACCGAAAGCAACTGTCTCAGACTATTAGCAGGCAAACAATGCATTTGAAATGTAAAATCCCACTACCTATTAAACACAGGGGTCACGTTAGCACTATCCCCGGAAGCAGGTGGCTTAATCCTTATCACGAAAGTAGAATTTCAGCCAAGGAGAAACAATGGCTAAATGGAAATGCAGAGATACATAATTCATGAGAGCGTGGACGGGATTTAATAAGCCCAGCCATGGCATCTTGCTCAATCAAGCCGGGTTGTTTGGTGTGATGATGGTCAGGTGAGATTTCAACAGGATTTAGCCAGATAAAGTTTGCAAAAGCCCTTTGTTCTTTCAAATGCTTCATGAGCATTACAAATCTCCTGCTCTAAGTGCTGTGGTATCAAACTTGTGGAGGATAAACAAGACACTCAAAGGAACTTGCAGAACCTGTTTGGTGGCAGAAAGGGCTTATTTGCACACACATGAGAAACAAAAATTCCCCCCAGTAGATGCCAGCAGCAGCAGAGAGTGGGTGTGTGATATTGGCAGTCTCCTTCTTCCTACTGAAAAGGTGACCATAGCCTTCCCCAGCAGGCCAGGACTGTGGCCGAGGGTCTGGCGAGGTTGCCATTAGTACAGACACTAAGCTTGGTGCACAACACACATGGAATGTCTTTGTGCCATCCATGCACCTGGTGTAGCCTGGGACTGGCCGGGGATTGGGTCGGCCCCTGGAACAGGTTGGAGTGCTGCCCTAAATTATTACATGTAGTATGCTCACACCTAGCTGCCTCAGCCAAAAATCAGTGCCCCTGCTGTGCTAGACGCTGTACAAACATCGTAAGGCCATGTACTATTTAAACAGACAAGGCAGCCACAAAAAGTTTTTTTATCCCCATTGCAGAGATGCAAAGCACAGAGAGACCAAGTGACTTGCCCAGGGCCACAAAGTGAGTCCGTGTTGCCAATTTGCACAGTTTTATCATGAGTCTTGTGCTAATTAGTGTTTTTTCTTAAAGATCCAGCTTCTGGAGCCCTGTTATTAGATGAGAATCTCAGCCTCTATTTTAAAAAATAGTAAGTTTCACCCTTGGTTCCACAGAGGAAAGCTGGAAAATGTGGATGCTAAAAGCTCAAAGCCCAGAAGGAAAAAAAGATAGACACGAACGTTTGTTACTTTTAACATCTCAAGATTTTGAAGCCAGTCTCATGATTTTGGGGGCCTCATCCTTGATTTTTGAATCCTTTTGGTTAGCAACATTGAGTGGGCAGCAGAGCTAGGAAAAGACCCCAGCTCTCCTGAGTGCTATTCCTGGGCCATCGCTCAGGTAAATCTTGATTATTATATCCATGTTACAGATGGGGAAATTGAGGCACAAAGAAATTAAGAGACTTGCCTAGGCTGACACCCAGTACCTGTGGCAATGCCAGGACTAGAACCTAGGTCTCCCAACACCCAAGTGTGCTCTTTCACCAGAAAGCTGCCGGCCCTTCTGCTCTAGCGTACCACTACCACGTTACATGCATCTTCACTTCTTTATTGTGGTGATGTCATAATGTGCTCCAGAGTGGTTTTATTTCTCATCTTCCAAGCTGCGGATTCCTGAGTCAAGCCCTCAACTCACACTGACTTTCAGGGGGATTTTGGGATCTGTCTTCTTTAGATTCCTCTGAGGCGCTGAGTGTAAATATTTATTGGTTTTCTTGCCCCATACAAAGTCAGAGACACACAATAAAACTACAAACACAGTAAAAAGCCCTCCGCTTTATGATACTATGTACCATCGGTAACCATAGCACACAGATTGCCACTGTGGCTACATATCCATGATCCTTCCAGGACCATTCCTTGCATCTACCTACCTCAGAGGAATCTCTGCTGGCAACCCTGCATCAAAATGTGCTCTTCCAGATCTTGGCATTTGCACTGTATAATGCTGTGCTCACGCTACTGAATTAAACCTCACAATTCCCTCCGCACCGGAGGTAGGTCTTATCCCCATTTTACAAATGGGGAAATTGTGGCACATGGAGTTCAGTAATTTGCCCAGGCCAACGAGGTGTCCATGCTAATCCCGGCTAACCTGCTAAGGAGTTCCTGGCTCCAAGCACATGTATTAGCAGGAGTATTGTGAGCAAGACACAAGAAGTAATTCTTTCACTCTACTCAGCACTGATAAGGCCTCAGCTGTAGTATTGTGTCCAGTTCTCGGCATCACACTTCAGGAAAGATGTGGACAGATTAAGGAACATCTGGAGGAGAGCAACAAAAATGATTAAAGGTCTAAAACACATCTGCGGAAAGATGGAAAAAAATGTGTTTGTTTAGTCTGGAGAAGAGAAGACTGGGGGCGGGGGGACATGATAACAATCTTCAAGTACATAAAAGATTGTTATAAAGAGGAGAATAATAAATTGTTCTTCTTAACCACTAAGGACAGAATAAGAAGCAATTGTCTTAAATTACAGCAAGGGAGATTTAGGTTTGATATTAGGGAAAACTTCCTAACTGTAAAGTTAGTTAAACAGTGGAACAAATTATCTAGGGAGGTTATGGAATATCATTCATTGGAGGCTTTTAAGAACAGATTAGACCAGTGGTCCCCAACGCAGTGCCCACGGGGCATTTATGGGCGCCCGCGCCGGTGATCTCTGTCCCGGGCAGGCTCGGGGCTGCGGCTTCTCTCCATGCTGCCCCGGCCTGCCGGGGACAGAGAACTCCGGGGCTGCGGGCGCCGGTGTTCTCTGTCCCCGGCAGGCCGGGGCAGCGCGGAGAGAAGCCGCAGCCCCGCGCCTGCCGGGGTCAGAGAACACAGGCGCCCGCTGCCCCAGAGTTCTCTGTCCCCGGCAGGCCGGGCTGCGGGCGCCAGTGATCTCTGTCCCTGGCAGGCGTGGGGCTGCGGCTTCTCTCTCCACGCTGCCCCGGCCTGCCGGGGACAGAGAACACCGGTGCCCGCAGCCCCGGCAAGCCGCCCCTTGTCTCCACATTCAGCAGCTCAGCGGGGAGACAAGGAGCAGCCAGCCAGGGCAAGCCGCCCCTTGTCTCTCTGCTCAGCAGCTCAGCGGGGAGACAAGGGGCAGCCGCAGCGAGCCGCCCCTTGTCTCCCCACTCAGCAGCTTAGCAGGGAGACAAGGGGCAGCCGCGGCGAGCTGCCCCTTGTCCCCCCACTCAGCAGCTCAGTGGGGAGACAAGGGGCAGCCGCAGCGAGCCGCCCCTTGTCTCCCCGCTGAGCTGCTGAGCGGAGAGACAAGGTGCAGCCAGCCAGGGCAAGCCGCCCCTTGTCTCCCCGCTGAGCAGTTTAGCAGGGAGACAAGGAGCAGCTATGGCAAGCCGCCCCTTGTCTCTCCGCTCAGCAGCTCAGCGGGGAGACAAGGGGCAGCCGCGGCGAGCCGCCCCTTATCTCCCCGCTGAGCTGCTGAGCGGAGAGACAAGGAGCAGCCAGCCAGGGCAAGCCGCCCCTTGTCTCTCCGCTCAGCAGCTCAGCCAATGAGCGGGGAGTCAGTGGGCAGCTGCCCGCCGCCCTCCAAATCTTGGCACCCTAGGCGACCGCCTGGGGTCGCCTAGTGGGCGCGCCGGCCCTGCCAGCTGCTCGTGCCACTGGGGAGCGGTGGGCCTTTTAAAGCGCCGCCGGAGCCCCGCTGCCAGAGCTCCGGCGGCGGCACTTTAAAGGTCCCGGGGCTCCTGGAGCCCCAGGCCCTTTAAAGCATCCCAGGGTGAGTACGGGGGAGGGGGAGGCGCCTTTTTATAGCGCCACTCCCCCTGTGCTCAAGACTTGGCTACACTACTGCAGAGAACTCTGGGGCTGCAGGCGCCGGTGTTCTCTGTCCCCGGCAGGCGGGGGGCTGCGGCTTCCCTCTCCACTGCCCAGAACTACTCCCCCCGCAAAAAAGGTAAATAAAAAAAGAGCACATTCACATAGTAAGGTGAAAGAATAATTGTCGAATAATTTAATTAATACCTTTTACATGTAAAATTACCTTTTGTATCTTATGGATTCATATATTATGTAATATTAAATATGATGGTTTTCATATTATTTAATGTACAAATACAAAATAAGTATTGAAAAATTGTTGGCTCCCGCCACACTCTTCTGAAAACATGAATGTGCTCTTGGCCACAAAAAGGTTGGGGACCACTGGATTAGACAAACACCTGTCAGGGATGGTCTAGATAATACTTAAGTCACCCAGTCCAGTCCCCGGCACTGAGGCAGAACTATCAAGGTCCCTTCCAATCTGACATTTCTAGGATTCATTGCAGTGGCTTACCCCACCTCCCCCACTAAAGCATCTTTCACCATAGAGAAGGGACAGGTCGCAGGTAGAATAGACATAAAGGGGCTTTTATACCTAGTGCAGATAGAATGGGCTGCACCCTGCCAGATTCAGGGCTGTGCCCTCAGAATAAAGGGGCTGCAGTGAGGGGTCAGGATTTGGCTCAACTTTTGTGTAAATCCTGGCCCAGAATAACCCATTGTGGAATGTTACCTATCTAAAGTAGGTACTTATCTGGCCCCCTTCACCATAGCATCTGAGCAGCTCATAATCTTTAATCTATTATTCCCCACAGCAGCCCCATGAGGTAGGGCAGAGCTGCTATCCTATTGTAGGGTGGGGAACTGAGTCACAGGGGGGCTAAGTGACTTGCCCAAGGTCACACAGAAAGTCAGTGGCAGGACAGGGAATTGAATCCCAAACTCTTATGTCCTATGCTAGTGCTCTAACCTCTGGACCATACTATCTCTCTTGCTGACTATGCCTAGGTTTGGAAGGATTATCGGTAAATGTCAGTAAACATCGATTTCACCTTACACCCACAAACAGACGAAAAAAGTATTTCCATTGATAACACTAGCAATTTACTTATAGGCAAAGTAAGAAAAACGGTCTTTCAGAACGTATTAGTGTTTGCTTTAAGGCTACTTACTCTGTATATTTTGACATCTGAGATTGACAATGTGGGTTTTCATCATCATCATCATCATTTTTTTTAAATTTTCACCATTACAGGACATTATGGGGCAGTGTCAGACAATAATTATTTAATGACAGCAGATGTTGAGATTCACAAAATGAAAGCTTTATAGCAGTTATAAAGCTTTAATTTTTTGAATCTCATCATCTGCTGTCATTAAATAATTATTGTCTGACACTGCCCCATAATGTCCTGCAATGGTGAAAATTTAAACTAGATAAAACCTTAAAAGCAACGTTTACAGCCCAGACGTTTGCACAACTGAAAAATTAAATAGATTAAAAATTTAAAAACGCTTATGAATAAATGATTATCCATCAGAATTATTACAAAAAAACCATATGCTGCCAAGTCTAACTCTACTGCACCCACCACACCCCTTCCAATAGTTACATTATCGGCCTCTTACCAGCCACCCCATAGCCTCCCAAGACACTGAATTCTGCATATGAGAAATGTATCTATCTTCATCAGGGAATGAGAGAGGGACAATTATTTCAGGGAAGATTGAAACAGATAATGGGAAACTTCTAAGTTCTAGCAATGCCCAGGGCTTGCTGCAATAAGAGAAAACTGCTCCTATGTGATAGTCCCACCTGACTCCCACGCAGCATCACAAAGGGAAGAAAAAAAATCCTTCTCAGGTTCTTTCCATCCTAGACCTGAAGGAAAAAATCTCCTTCCCATCCCCACATTTGGTACATAACACTGATTGCTATTAACAAAGGGAGATTTAATTTGGGGGTGGGGGAGAACCACTCTATTTACCAGCAGATTCTAGGAAGGGAGACTTTGTCACTGCTCGAAATTGCACTCAAGAAATCAGTTTACTACATAAGGTAACAGATTCAGACAGATTTGTTAAATCAAATATCAAGAGTCTCTTAACTCCTAGAGTTGCCTGTACTGGGTAGACTTAGAAAAATGGCCTTGTGCAATAGGAGACAGAATGGGAACCTAGGCATAGTTAACCACCTTGTACCTCTCTGGCAGCTGAGAGGGCAGCATTATTGAAAAACCAGTAGGAGAACACTTCAATCTCCCTGGACACTCAATAACAGACTTGAAAGTGGCAATTCTTCAACAAACAAACTTCAAAAACAGACTCCAATGAGAAACTGCAGAATTGGAATTCATTTGCAAACTGGACACCATCAAATTAGGCCTGAATAAAGACTGGAAGTGGATGGGTCACTACAAAAACTAATTTCCCCCTGCTGATACTCACACCTTCTTGTCAGCTGTTTGAAATGGGTCGTCTTGATTACATTGGCCTCATTAGAACTACAAAAGTGATTTCCACCCCTTGTCAACTGTTGAGAATAGCCCACTTCCACCTTAATTGAATTGGCTCATTAGCACTGACCCCCCACTTTGTAAGGCAACTCCCATCTTTTCATGTGCGGTGTATTTATACCTCCCTACTGTACATGCATCTGATGAAGTGGGTTTTAGCCCATGAAAGCTTATGCCCAAATAAATTTGTTAGTCTCTAAGGTGCCACAAGGACTCCTCGTTGTTTTTGCTGATACAGACTAACATGGCTACCACTCTGAAAACTGGGGAATGA
Source organism: Macrochelys suwanniensis (assembly GCA_033296515.1). Lineage (NCBI taxonomy): Eukaryota > Metazoa > Chordata > Testudines > Chelydridae > Macrochelys > Macrochelys suwanniensis. Next base: position 11,943,684 of record CM065775.1, read on the forward strand.
GTTTCCATATCAGAAGTAAATTCATACTAGCACTGAAGCTATTTCAAGCAGCTGATTCATTGCAATCTGCTAAAATCAGTTTCATGGAAACGGCCTGGAAGGTATCTAGCGTTTTCCTATTAGTTCAGAAATGATGCAGGTGGATATGTTTACTTTTGTTGTGGGTTAGAGAGCCCTCTGCTGGCTGAGCGTACACCAGTGCAAACTCATATTGCTCTTTGGCAAAAGCCACCAAAGAACCACATTGTCAACAGGGCTGGGGATTCTCAGAAGCCTTGGGCTGTATAAACCCTCCAAAGTCTGGATCCTCCTCTGGCCTCTGAGACTGGGCTGGCAATCATGCAAGAAGAGTTTATTCCATCATGATAGGCACCTTATTAGAAATAGGATAGACCACTAGAAGGGCTTCATTGGATTCTGGCACTTCAGCTGCAAATAGTACATTAGCACTTCTGAGACAGACCAGCCCCAGGGAGTGTGGAAATTGAAAAAGGTGGACAAAAGTTAACCAAACTTTCTCAAACCTTTAAAAAAATAATCTCAAATTCAGCATGAAAGTTTGGATCAGTTCTTACATTAATCCAGATATTGTACTCAGTCTGGGCTCTGTCTACATTACTGAAGGCGTATAATAAATAAATGTACTCTCTCCCTGTTAATGTATACACACACACAAAGATCTAGATATATATAATAGATTGTACTGTACTCTATATACTGTACTTGATGCACAAAATAATATATATAGGTCTTAGTGTTAGTGCATGTAGATACACACACTATCAGATCTTGGTATAATAATTATTATGTTATTATTATTACAGGCCATCAGAAAAAGAAAGAGAATCTAGATTGAGTATAGGGAAGCACACTAGCTGTATTAAATAATTAATCTTGGCCCAAATGGCAGTAGTGACAAAGTAATTGCCAGAACCAAAATTATTTGCTAATGCTGGCTGGGTTTCAGCTAGACTTTGATGAGACTTTTACTGTTTGTTTGATGAGCACTACTTAAGCACTCATGTAATTACACTAATAACACATTGTTTATATGGTGACACCTTTTCGTTTGGAATGACTGGCATAGTTCGGTTTGTATTTTTGGGGAACTTCTCTGGTGTGACGGTTTTCTGTCACTGAGGGCCCGGCTGACTATACTCCTTAGGATGAGATATGACTAGTTTGGCAGTTGCTCTTGGAGACACCAGAAAGGGAACGGAGGTGCATCTTATCCCATAACCATGACACTTCCCAACCTGCAGGGTCAGATTAAAGAATTTCAGGGCCTGGTGCACTATGGTAATTGGGGTTCCCCTCCCCTTCCCTAAACCCAGGGTGAGGTGTTGTGGTGTTAGAGATGAGCCTGTGCCACAGATCTGGCCTGGCTCCCCACTCTGGCCCATTAGCTCTCGCAACAATGTGCAAACAGGATTGTCCCTCTGCAACATCCTACCCCGCAGCTCCCATTCCTGGCTCTGAGTTGTTTTTGTGTCTTTCTCCCACCGCCCTGGTGATCGGGTGGGGGGGGGGGCTGAGATGGGGGCCCCGTGCAAGTGCCCCAAGTGCACATTGGTTAATCTGGACCTGCCAGTCTGGCCCTTTATGAACGAGAGAGTCGTGTACAGCCTACTGTCACGGAGTGTGGGGGAGTCCGGCCCTGCACCCCTCTTCCCCGGATTCACTGGGAGTCTCAGCCAGCCAGTAGAACAGAAGGTTTATTAGAGATGCCAGGAACACAGTCCAACCAGAGCTTGTCAGTACATCCAGGACCCCTCAGTCGGGTCCTTCCGGGGGGCAGGGAGCTTAGACCCCAGCCTGGGGGCTCCCTGCATTTCACCCCACAGCTCCAAACGGGGCAGGGAGGCCAGACCCTGTCTGCCTCTCTCCCCTCTTCTCCGGCCAGCTCCAAACTGAAACTCTCCAGCCCCTCCTCCCCCTTTGTCTCCTTCCCGGGCCAGGAGGTCACCTGATCCCTTTGTTCCAACACCTTCAGCTCTCACCTTTGCAGGGGAGGGGCCGGGCCATCTGTTGCCAGGAGACAGGGCCATTCTCTGTGTCCAGGCCTCTGCCCACCCCTGCCTTTTAGGGCTTTGTAACAATCATGCACCTAGATACTCAAGCACTGCATAGGGGAAACTGAGGCACCCACACAGTACTCAGGGAAACCTTAACAACAGTCCTAGTTCGTCACATCTCTCCCCCCTTCGAGACCGAACTGAGCGGGGTCACTTTAGCCAGTGACCTGGGGAAGTTCGAACCTGGTCACACCAGGCCGTTCCAGTTCCACGTGCTCCCTTAGGTCGGGTGTGCTTGATGGCACCCGCAGGCCGCATGTGGGAAGGTTTATGCGGCCTGTGCCCTTTTTCCATCCCAAAACCCCTGGGGTTCAAGCTGAGATCAGGTCTTTTCCCAGCGCTCCAGTCTGGAGGGCTGTAATTCGGGCTGTCTTGGTTAAGAGCCTCCCTCTTGATCTGGTCCCCTCTCTGACCACGTGTCTGTGTCACCAGCCGCTCGGCATCGGCCCCTTTTCCTGGATGCAGCCACGTCGGGGCGGGGTGGTGAATATACACCGTAAAGCGCCACCCAAATAGATCCGGCTGCTGCTTCTTAAGGGCCTGCACCATGGCCAGGCATTCCCTCTCTATGGCCTGACCATTCTGCCTCCAGGGCAGCAGCTCCTTGCTCAGATACCCGATGGGGTGTCTCCCCCGCTTCGCATAGGCCTGCATCAGCACCGCGCCCAGCCCTGTGTTTGAGGCTTCGGTGAACACTGTACAGGGCTTGGCCCGGTCTGGGTTTACTCGATCTATTGGGCCCTGGATTAGAGCCTCCTTCAGCGCACAGAGAGCCCTCTGGCCCTGCTCGGTCCAGACTGCCTTGTCTGGCTTCCCCTTCTTACCTAGCTCTGTGATGGGGGCAGCTAGGGAGCTAAAGGGGGGTACAAACCTCTGGTAGTACCCCGCCATCCCGCTAAAGGCCTGGACCTGTTTCTTGGTCTGGGGAACAGGCCAATCTCTGATCGCCTCCACCTTGGCCAGCCCTGGGCTGTTGAATGACTGGTTCACCTCTAAAGCCAGCCTGTCCTTGGCCTCTCTCTCCAGGTTCTGGGCTCTTTTCCCAGTTACTCTGAATGGGGGACACCTGATGGGAGGATGGGCTCCCATCTCAGGGGAGAGATCCATCAGGGGGTCTTCCCCCTTCTCCTCCCAATCGTCCCTTACCGGTTCTAGGGGTCCCCTTACTCTCCTTCCATACCACAGCTTGAAAGGGAAGCCCCCTGGTGATTCCTGGGGCACTTCCCTGTGCCATCGGTGGGGCAGGTACTTGTCCCAGTCCTGTGGATGCTGATTTATACAAGTTCTCAGCATCAGCCTCATGGTCCCTTGAACTCTTTCCACCAGCCCCTTGGACTGAGGGTGATATGCAGAGGCCCAGGTGGGCCAGACCCCACCTTTCTCCCACACGCCCCGGAGCCGGGCTGAGATGGCCTCGGATCCCTGGTCTGTAAAGACCTCGCTGGGGACCCCCATTCTGCTGAAGATGGTCAGCAGCGCGTCTGCCCCGGTGGAGGACAGAGCCACCACCTCTGGGTAGCGGGTGGCGAAATCCATCACCACCAGGATGCATTTCTTCCCTGACCAGGTTGCCCTGCTGAGGGGGCCCACCCTATTCATAGCCACCTTCTGGAAAGGTTCCTCTCTGATGGGCAGGGACCTCCAGGGATCTTCTCCCTTACCCCGGGCCAGGTACAATAGCCGGTGATGATACTTCTGGGGCCCCACCGGCTGCCTCATGATTCCCCACAGTTCTACTTCCCCTTGGGGAGCCCATTCCCGGCACAGGGATTCCTTCTCCCACAGGGATCTGTCTCTGCAGTTTTCCCCAGGGGGGGTTGCAGTGCTGTGGCCAGCAAGTTCCCTTAGCTTCTCCAAGGCGGGATCCCTCTGCAGCTCACTGGCCAGGCCTGGGGTCACCGCCCCACTGAGCCCTGTCCCTGGTGGCTCCCTCCCTGCCGTGGAATCACTTCCCGGCCGCACCTCTGGACCAGGCAAGCCTGGTTGGCAGCCGTCCTGCCCTGCCTGTGTGTTCCCCCACTCAGCTGGGGTGTCCGCTCCCCCCGTGCTCAGGGCTGCCCTGGCTGTCCCTGTGGGGCCAGGCAGCGAGCTCGCTGCTTTGCTCTCTGCATCAGAGATTGCCTGAGCCACCTCTCCATTGTGCAGGGGGGTGGGGAGCATCTCTCTGTCCCACCCCGCCCTAGGGGTCTGGTTACAGGCAGGCAGGTAACCGGGGCCTGGCAGCTCCTCCCCCCTGCCAGCCAGGTCATTTGCATTTTCACTGACCATTTCCCTCTTAGCCAATTGGTTCCCTGAGTTCAAATTCAAATCCTCGGCCGTTACAGGGCCAGGGCCTGGATCCTGTCCCAAAGATACACAGTCACCCCCCAACAGCACCTCACCGCTGATATCCTGGAGAACCCCAACAACCAGCCAGCCCGACCCCTCCTGGGTCTGCACAGGGATCTGGGCCATAGGCAGGGCGAATGGGTCCGTCCCTGGGACCCTCACCCAGGTCACACAGCCACTCAGCATCTGGTGGGGGTGCACCATCCGGGGCCTGACCACAGTTCTCTCTGTCCCGGGATCTCGCCACCCCAAGAATGTCTCTCCATTGACCATCGCCTTCCGCTCCCACTGGGGGTCCAGAGGGCTTGAGTCCAGGGCCAGGAGTGGAAATCTGTCCACCATCCCACCCATCTGGCTGGCGGAGTTTATGGCCTTGGGACCCAGCAAGGGGGTTAGATCCCGGGGCTTTTCCCCATGGTCTCCCTGGTTCCAATCACCAGCCTGCTCAAAGGCAGTGAGGTGGGCCTCCACATCCCCACCCTCCTTAACCAGGGGCAGCAATTTAGGGTCGAGGTTCCCTGCGGAGCTGGCACCCCGGGATCTATCCCCACTTACCCCTGGCCAGTCCCCTATGCCTCTCCGTTCCACCACCGCCAGTTTATGCTGCTGCTCATGCTTCTCCTGTAGATCTCTCTCGGGCTCTCGCTGTCTCTCACAGTTCTCTTGCTCTCTCGGACTCAGCTTCAGTCCCATTCTTCTCCGATCCCCTGCTGGGGAACCCGATCGTGAAGACCCCCGTCTGGTTGGGGACCAGACTCTTGGGGATGCCAGGCTACCACTCCAGCTGCTCCCAGATCCTGCTGTAGCCCCATCGGGGTCAGGAATCTGCTCCTTAGAATGGTCATCCTCCTCCAGCTGCACAATTAGCTGGGCTTTAGTGAGCTTCCCAATGCGTATCCCTTTCTTTTTGCACAGGGTTACAATGCTTCTTTTAAGGAGAAAGCGATATGCCATCACTTCACTGCTCCCAAGTTGCTGTGGGTTCGCAGGCCTGTGTGCTCTTAGCTCCCCACGGTTTCCAGGAAGAACCCCAAGTGTGCCAGCCCTTCTCCAGGTCACCGCCTCTTTGCCAGGGTCGAGCCGCAGCTCCTCCGCCCCTGGGTCCACTCATGGCACCCCCAGGGGGACCCTGTCACTGCAAAAATCCTTCTGTCTCCCAGGGCCAAGCCGCAGGCTCCTCCGCCCCTGGGACTGCTCACTGCAGCCCCCAGGGGGACCCCATCATTGCACAGTCCTTCTCGCTGGTCACACACTCCCAGGGGTTAAGCGTAGCTCCTCCGCTCCCCGAAACCGCTCCTCTGTGAGCCTTCAGCACACCTGGTCCTCGTTAGCCCCCCTTCGTTCTACTGCTCCCCAGTTACTTACTGCAGGAAGCGTCTTCCACGGGGTGCAGTACATCCCACCGCTGCCACCAGTTGTCACGGAGTGTGGGGGAGTCCGGCCCTGCACCCCTCTTCCCCGGATTCACTGGGAGTCTCAGCCAGCCAGTAGAACAGAAGGTTTATTAGAGATGCCAGGAACACAGTCCAACCAGAGCTTGTCAGTACATCCAGGACCCCTCAGTCGGGTCCTTCCGGGGGGCAGGGAGCTTAGACCCCAGCCTGGGGGCTCCCTGCATTTCACCCCACAGCTCCAAACGGGGCAGGGAGGCCAGACCCTGTCTGCCTCTCTCCCCTCTTCTCCGGCCAGCTCCAAACTGAAACTCTCCAGCCCCTCCTCCCCCTTTGTCTCCTTCCCGGGCCAGGAGGTCACCTGATCCCTTTGTTCCAACACCTTCAGCTCTCACCTTTGCAGGGGAGGGGCCGGGCCATCTGTTGCCAGGAGACAGGGCCATTCTCTGTGTCCAGGCCTCTGCCCACCCCTGCCTTTTAGGGCTTTGTAACAATCATGCACCTAGATACTCAAGCACTGCATAGGGGAAACTGAGGCACCCACACAGTACTCAGGGAAACCTTAACAACAGTCCTAGTTCGTCACACCTACCATGTGACCAGGTACAATGGGGACTGTGGAGGAAGCCCTAATAGGGCTCCTAACATTTGTTGCAATTTTAAATATATAAACACAAACTCAGAGTAACCTTAACTCTCGCAGCTGAAGGACCATAAGTGTAATGAAAATGGGCCTGTGAGGAGCTATAGAGAGCTGGATGAACGCTGCAAAACAAGGTGTACGCGTTTGTGCAAATTCCAAACTTCAGCCATGTTCATGCCCCTTGTTATCTGTTCTAGGCAAATGCTGGTGCTAACAGGATTTTGTGCCCATGGATGCTCTGGTAATGGTTCTTCCTCATACAAACACCTGGATTCACACGTGACTAAAGAGATCCATTATTCCCATTCATTAGTCACTGGGGTCTGTCGGAGTTACACAATCTATTACATGTGCTTTGGACAACCAATTACACGTGACAATTGACAAAGAGAACGTTTTGAGACCCACCACCTGAAAACTGTGTCTCCAAATTATTTGGCAAATGGCTATACAGAAGGAATGCCCGTGGGGGGTTGGGAATGACTGGCCAGCAGGAAAGCGGGTTGAAACAACTGGGCCTAGTTTGTTTGTGCCAATTAGGCCAATTCTAGAGCTGTGATAGGGCTGACAATGGCAGCTGATACCACCTTAGGTTGAGCATGATTTTCCAAGTCATCTAGCCCATCCCCCACCTCCTGTTTGCTTGTGAGGAGGCCAGCTCCTCTGTTTTTCCACCACAGAGTCAAAGCATCATGTAGCTTAACATTTAGAGATGAGGACTGCGTGTCCGACGTCTAGTTCTGAGTCTGTACCGGCTTCCTGCATAATACCTTATTTACTCCTTCTATAAATAGAGGCTAATTTTAATTTATTTGACAGAGCGAGTAATTATCATGACCCTTAAGGACAGAAGCTGATAACTAGTTTAGAACAGAGAGAAATGTCTTCTGTTGGCCTAGTGCTGAACCCCTAAGTAGATTATGGGAATGGAAAGGGTGGTTACTGTCTCTTCTCAAGTATCCAGCATTGGTAACTGTTGAAGACCAGTTACTGGACGGGAGGGATTATTGGTGCAATCTGGCATGGCAATTCCTATCTTCATTGTTTCCGCCTGCCTTGGGCCATATTATATTAGGTTAGGTTAATGTTTGCTCTTGGCATGCTGCACAATTCAATCAGGAAGAACACACTTCCAGGAGATCAGTCTCCGAGCTGAGGTTTAATTGCATTTGCGCTGATTCCTTTACACTGCCCCGTACAATGGTTCACAGAGAGATGGAGGCTACAGCAGCAGCAGCCTGTTCACATTCACTTGGCAGCTTCCTCCGATGCCTTCCTCCAGCCCACCTTTTCCCACCGGTAAATTCCCATGGATTTCGATGAGGCTTTGCAGGAAGCAGAGCGATGAGAGCTCAGCCTGCGTGAGGATTTAGGGATTGAATCCCTGGCCTGGGCTGGAAACCGCGAGCGGACAATGACAACAAAAATGAAAGCACTTGCCCAGACTTTTCCGAATCTCAACTCAGGTGACCAGATGTCCCTATTTTATGCCCCCCCCCCCCGCCCCGCTGATGTTTGGGGCTTTTTCTTATATAGGAGCCTATTACCCCCCACCCCCAGTCCCAATTTTTCACACTTTCTATCTGGGGAACCCTAATCTCAACCAAGGTGGTTCTAGAAATGGACCAAATTTAGGGGTAGGGAAGGGAGTTTTTATTTCCAACACACCTATTGATCCTTTCCCCTTCGGTGAGCCACTTTGTGAGAGTCCCCCGCAGCCTCCCCACTCAGCACAAACTTTTGCAGTTCCCGACTTCTTTTATTTTACATGCGCACCCTGAACGTTGCAGTCACAAAGTGTTCTGCAGCTCACTTTTTTAGGTCGGCTCTATTTTTGCTGCCTTATCCCAAATACAACCTACTTGTCTTCCCTTTCAAGGCTCTTCACAGCTTATCCCCACCTACTTACCATCTCTCGTTCGTTACTGCGATGTCTATTCCTGCCTCGAACAGACTCAGTGGTACCAGCTTCCATCACCCACTTGTTACATGTTCAGCAAGCACCTGTGCACTGTCTCCTGTGCTGTCCCTTCAGGGTGGAAAGAGCTCCCCAGAAACACCTACAAAACAACCTCATTTTCCTTCTTCAGAGCCTGCCTTAAAGCTGTCCTCTGATGCGATGCCTTTAAAAAGAAACCTTGACAACGGTTAGGCGGCTGATGGGCTGAGCCCATGGGCCATCACAGTGACCAGCAGTGTCTCATTGTTCCTTGTTCGACCTGGTCTGCTTGTTGTATCCATCCGTTGTCTCTCATCTTATACTTAGATTATCAGTGTCTGAGGTAAGCGACTGACTTTTTGTTATGTGGTTGTACAGCGCCTAGCGCGATGGTGCTGTGCTCTATGCAACACAAACAGCTGCTGGCGGAGCCGAGGCATGGACTGCTGCACTGGGGTGGAGGTGGGTAAAATGGGGCCCAGATGGGGACACCCATCCCTCCAATGCCTCCAGACCAAGAACTGTATAGGGGGGACAACGCACACTTGGGGAAACTAGGCCCTACGTGCTGCCTCTCCCTCACCCTCCCGCACCTTGTGGCATTGGTGATAAACTGCAGCAAGATACCAGCCGGATGGAGCAGCTGCAGCCATGGCAGGGCCCTTTGAATGTTCAGGGGACTTTCTACAGTTTTGCCTGGACTTCTTCTGACAGCTGATGGGCTGTTTGCTTCAACCCTCCCTGCCTCCCTCACAGCAGCCTAAATTAATGGGAAACTTAGGCCCTGAATCTAGAAAATGCAGTTCACCCTCTGGTCCCATTGAAATCAATGGGCACGACGAGCATTCACCAGCTCATCCCAGGAGGCACTCAGCACCTTGCAGGATCAGCCATATATATAGGCAAGGGCCAGAGCCTCAGCATAGCTCCAGTCAAGCGGAAATACACCAGCTGAGGAGCTGGCCAGTGACATGGAGAAAGAAGATTGTCACTTTGCTTCAGCAACAGCAAGGGAGGAGGTGGGGCTAAGGGGGAGAGAAACGCTGGTGGGTAACTTTATGTTTCTTCCCCCTTTGAATCTCACTGATTATGTTTAAAAAGGAATCTAATGAAATTCAAAGGAGAATCTGTCCTAATTTGTACATTTTAATAGGTCACAGGTCTAAGGCAGTTAGATGCTACAAGATGGGGAAATGGAGGGTTATGGTAATGTGACAAGAATTAATGAAATGTAACCTGACTTTTATATAATTAAAACCAGGAATTGCTGCAATGACAGCTCAGGCTAAATAGAGTTTTGGGGGTTGGGTTGATTAAAGCTCGTGCCTGGCTACTGTAGAGTTTCTCTCTGGCATATGGAAGGATAATTTAGTTACATAACTAGCAACGGGATTTGCACTTTGCAAATGTTATTTCAGTGAATCAGACTGAGCGGCAACCTGGACATTTAACAGAGGATTTTTTTTTTCCGTCTTGGTAACGTGATAATCAGCAGATCTTGAAAGAATCCGTAACTGGAGAGTTGTTGTCTCGACAGCGCTGAACAAAAATGATAAAGTCTGAGGGCCTGATTATTTGTAAGCAGGGACTCTTTTAAGGACAGCTTGGATTAGGCCAGCATTAGTGGAATTCGCTGCTGGCCTGGTAGGAGTTCTCACTAACCCCTTAGGGCTTTCAGGTTGGCAGTGGTCATTAACACTAATGCAGGCACATTAGTACTTGAAAGGATTCCTTTGTTGCAGAATCCCTGATGACTCTTCCTCTTTACTGTATTTAGAGAAAAAATTATCACGTGACTTTGAAATTCACTATCCATGAAATCAGGTGGCTTACGTGTAGGGCCTGAATTTGGGGCACAGCTCATGGTCTCCTCACCCTTGCCCTGCACTGTTCTGCCAAAGTACCATGAGCCAGGGGCACCCCTGAATCCCAGTCAAAGGAAGGAGGACAGTGCCTGCAGTGGGTGAGTTAGGAAATCTGGGCTCTATTTCCACCTCTGCCAAAGACTTCCTGGGTGACCTTGGACTAGCTACTAAGAACAAAACTACCACACTTGGGTTCCTAACGTTCAGCACCTACATGATTTTTAAAGGGACGGAAATTTTGGATTTAGGTATCTGGGCCAGATTCTCAGCTGGTGAAAATGGATGTAGCTCTACTGTAGTCAATGGAGCCGTGTCGATTTACCTCAGCCGAGGAGCTGGCCCATCTAACTGTAGGCCCCCTGGTTTGCGAGTGTTGGCCTTTGCGTCTTTGTCTCATGCTCCTCATCTGTAAAATGAGGAGAATAGTTCCCTGCCTCACAGCGGTGTGGTGAGGTGTAATTCACTAACACCAGGTGGCGTGCCGATACTACAACGAGGGGTACGCTAGAAATGTCTGTACAATAGCAGGGTTGTGCCACACTGCGAGCTAGTTCGGGGATGTGGAGTTAGAGCACGGAATTCACACTTGGGTCCCTGTCTGCTCATCCTCCCCTCATGGTCACCCCCTCATCTCTGGTCACAGCAACGCATAGGGTCCTCATCGCTGGCTCCCGCTACTGGGCTCTCCCTCGCTTCACTGGCTGGTTATTAATGTAGCTTTGTCAACTTGCCGCTTCATGCCATTTGCGTGGAATGCCCTGTACCAGACATCTGAAGTGTGGGGTATAATTTACTGTACACAGGCATACGTGCTCAGAAGCTAGGCTGCCTTCCCTGCACCAGATGATTATTGTGCATATTGCTACCTGCAACGTGGAAGGCCTGCAAATGACAAACACTGCAGGCTGCGGAATAAAATCTCTCATTACTGAGCGATGGACAATCATTTCCCTCCCAGAGTGAGATGCAGTAGATTCAGCTGATGTGCGGAGTAGGTAAGGTCATGACAGACTTTATAAACTCTATCAACGTTGCTGTTGTAAGATATTTACTTCTTCCTGACATGGGAGTGCAGCAAGGTGGGCTACTTTTCTGATGCTTTTAATAAAACTACAGGGACAAAGATGTCTTGAGATAAATCACTCTCCTGTACTGAATCACTGGAGTCAGAAACTAACTGGCTCGTAGCATGGCTGGTGTTACACATGACCGAGTAGTCCTATAAAAAGCAAATCATAGTAAACAATAGAGAGGGGGACGAACCAGATTTTTCACCTCATGGGATATCCCACGGTTTTGATTTTTTTCCATTCCAGAACAGAACAAAACCAAAACCAAATTAAATTTCCCACAAAACAACATTTATAAAATATTGTCTTGGGACAACCAAAACATTTCATTTTGATTGCATCAAAATGTTTCATTCTGATCAACACCTTTCAACCTCATGGGAATGCTCCATTTTGTTTTTATTCTAAATTTCATTGCCATCAATGTGTTTCTACCAAATGTTTTGCCTTCGCTGAATCAGTATTGTCCGATGGAAAAATGTCCAGCCAGTTTCTATTAAACAACCACAATTAAACCCAATTAATTTCACAGTACAGAGAGGCCCCTGAGATCAGTGTTGGGGAGCAGATTTCAATGGGCTTCAGATCAGTCCCTCAAATTTGGTTTAAGAGTGTTTTGGGGTTTAGTATTTAACTAAAGGAGCAGCTAGGGGCTCAATCCTGCTGCCCTTGAAGTCAGTAATTTTGCCATTAACTCCAGTGGGAGTGGGAGCAGGAGCAGGCCCCGTGCCTACAACAGGTGTACAGTTCCATGAGCATCCCTCCCAAGAGTCACAGGTTTCCTGGGTCTGTCCTGCTTTGACCCTGAAATGCCCTAGCCCAGCTGAAAGAGAACGTCCTGAATTCAGGGCTGCCAGGGTGGCAACAGGGGAAGTCTGGCCCAGGCCCCCCATTTGGGAGGACCCCCAAACCTCATGACATTGCAACCTGGCATACAGGGGCACAGTGCCACTCAGGTCTGGTCCTTCTACCTCCCCCTTGATGGAGACAGGGGCAGGCGGACCAAACTGGAATGGCTTTGTGCCCCACCTTAGCCACTTGAAATGTTGGGAGGTAATTAAACACCTGATATTTTGTAGTCCCTGGTGTTCTTTAATGATACACAGGCAGCTCCATGCTAAACAAGTCAGCAAAAGGGATGTACATATATTTTCAGATGGCCCTAGCTGCTGTCAACTCAGATAGGCAGATTGGACCTGAAATGAAGCTACAAACTGGCATGTTGCAAGGGAGATTTTCAAATTATTTGTGAGCTTGTGAGGGTCACATTCCTCCCTACTAGAAGCAGCCCAGTAATTACATACATAAACCAGGGTCTGGAGAATGTAATGGGAAACCTGCTCTACAGTGCTTTGAACAGGATTGTCAGCAAGGAACAGGGAAGCAAACAGAAATGCAGAACTATTGAAAAGCCACATCCCTGGAAACAGTTAGAGGGCTTTCCCTTCACCCACTCCCCTGGCTCTTGTCATGCAGACAGAAAGCAGAAGACCAGAAGTCTGAAATGCAGGCAATGCGATGTTTATTGAGGTTAGTTTCCAGCAAGCATGTGTCCCATAACTCTGATGCTGCATAGCCTTGTTTCCCAATGTCCCGTCCCCCGCGCCTCAGCAGGCATCATTACACCTGAAATGCACGTCCACAGTCCCACCCCTTAAAACTTATAGTCCTGTTCCATTTTGGGGGGTCGTGGGTCTTGGGTCTTCATCCCACCCCTTTTGTACCCCATGGGAGGGGTAAGGAGTGAGATTGTGCTATGGTCAGGGACAGGCATTTGTTTGGGTCTTTTAGTTGTTTTACACCTTCCCCTCAATCCCACTTTGCCCCTCCTGATTGGCAGTTTGACCTTGTCTTGAGACAGGAGTTGAGGTAACCTTATAGCGTGCGTTCCAGTAACACTTTAACAGTACTTATCTGTTCCATTGTACTAACAAACCATCTGGAAGCAACACACACATTGATTTTTTGCTACACTTGCATTCTTACTAATGTGTGTAAACAAAGGTCAAAGACAAACGGTCAAGCAAAACTCAAAATATCATCTCAGGCAAAAATACAGGCCTGGGTCCTACATCGTCATGAGTACTCCAAACAGAAACCAAAAAGCATGTTGGGCTCATTGACATCCACAAGACCTTAGTTTTTGAAGTCCGTCAAAAGGTCCTACAAAGCAAACTATGCAGAACACCAGATACCTACTGTTGTCAGACAGCTACCGGTGTGGTGCTCTGCTCTGTTAAATGTTGATATCAGTCGGCTGCGTGCGTGTTCCCTCTGTGTGCTGCCCCAGCTCTGCGCAGATAGCTAACACAGCAGACCCCGAGAGAACCCCCAAAGACCGCAGACTCTAGTAAGGAACGAAGGCACGTCGGCCAGGTTTATTGTCAAACGAAGCACAGTAATAGTTTCCCGTAGACTCTACCAGACATACTGTGAAATATGTGCCCCCTGGCAATGGACCAGCTCAGTCAGTGGCGGGACTTTCCACTGCCCCCTAGGCCAGACAAAGACACCACCCCAGGGCTGTATTCTTTTATACACAGGTACAAACAAGTTACATAACGCTCCTGACGTATTGAGGTGCAACCCCTCTACGTAACAAGGTACAACCCCTCTACGCAGTGAGGTGCCGCTTCTCACCTTGTACATGTTGGTTCGAACAAAAGAACTCTATCCATCATATTACCCTTTTGCCCCTGTCTTTAGGATGGGTCAGCCTGTTCCTTGTTATCTGTGTGGAATGTACAAGTGTTCTGGTACCTTTTAGGTCTGTGTGCTTTTGCAACATCAGCCCTTTCCTTTCCAACTTCTGTGAGCAGGGCCCGCCTTTGGCTTACAGCTTAACTTTGCTTTATGTTAGCAAAGTCTTGACCATTACTATAGCTCAGGCCTTAGGCCTCATACTGGGCCTCTGATACAAGGGTTTATGTTTCAGGCCTTCATCTTACTACACTTACTATTGAGGAAGTTCTGAACATGTGGGTCTAGGGACTCTGAAGAGGTCAAGGGTATTGCTTAGACCACTACCCCACCCCATCCATCTACTATTAATAGGAGGAAGTAAAGATGAGCCAGAGTCACAAACTTTGGCTCCCGTTATAAACATTGGGGTATTTGGATCAGAATGGCAGTGGGTTCAGTCAAGGATTTACCAGAGGTGTGCATGGGCCTGTATGTGAAGACGCAGCCCCCATCCCAAGTATTTTTTACACAACACACAGTCAACCTGTGGAACTCTTTGCCAGGGGATGTTGTGAAGGCCAAGACTATAACAGGGTTCAAAAAAGAACTAGGTAAGTTCATGGAGGATAGGTCCATCATTGGCTATTAGGCAGGCTGGGCAGGGATGGTGTCCCTAGCCTCTGTTTGCCACAAGCTGGGAATGTGCGACAGGGGATGGATCACTTGATGATTACCTGTTCTGTTCATTCCCTCTGGGGCACCTGGCATTAGCCACTGTCAGAATACAGGATACTGGGCTAGATGGACCTTTGGTCTGACCCAGTCTGGCTGTTCTTGTGTTCTTAGCAGCAACCCTGCCTATGATGATATGTAAATTGGCAAGTAGGGTGACCAGACTGCAAATGTGAAAAATCGGGATGGGGGTGGGGGGGTAATAGGAGCCTATATAAGAAAAAGACCCCATAATCAGGACTGTCCCTATAAAATTGTGACATCTGGCCACCTTATTGGCATGGGAGGGACCAAGCTAATGCAACTGGGTGCTCTTTTCACTAGGTGCTTTAGGGCTACTCCATCTCCTCCAGCCAATGGCCCCTCTGCAGAAATATCTTCCCAGGTGTGGGAAAGGCAGCAGTGCCTTTTTCCAAAGTTGCATGGGGAGAGGGCTACTTGACTTCTTTGCTAGGTGATGAGAAAGCTAGTTTTGCCATTGCGTCAGAATAGTTTGGGATGGGCTGAACCTTTATTTCTAACAGCAGATTCATAAATCCCATGGCCAGAAGAGACTAGTGTGATCATCTAGTCTAGGAGCTTGGATCAGTGTTCACACTGCACTCCCAGTCAGTGCCTGGCCTGGCCTGGGGAAGCTAATGATCCAACCAGCAGACCAAATTTGGTGATGAATCCTGGTCATGTGCCACCTGAGGCATGTTGTACATATAATGGGGAGGTTCTACAGGAGATCTTCTCAGTGTAGTCCTAGAGCAGATCTTTTAGAAAAATGTCCAGTCGTGATGTTAAAAGTTGTTAGTGATGGAGAATCTACCACGACCCTTGATATATTGTTCTAATGGTTAATTGCTCTTACTGTTAAAAAATGTACACCTTATTTCCAGTCTGAATTTGTCTAACGTCAGCTTCTAGTCATTGGATTGTTAGTTGGTGCAGCATTTCATTAAATGGTGCATCTCCTCATGCAATAACCCCAAACCATATTTTCAAGCATTAATAAAATCTCTTAAATTTATATCATAGCTTCAAATCCCACAGTCCTAAATCTACAGCAGCACTCAAATGCAGCCATCCATGGTGCAGCATACAGCCGTTCCTTAGCTGTGCTCAGCAGCCATTCAATGAGTCTCAAAAGGGAAGTGGCGAATACCGTATCCAACTGAAACAACAGAAGAAATTTAGGCTATTTAGGTTATTCACGTAGCTGAAGTTGCGCATCTTAGATCAATCCCCACCCCTAGTGTAGACCAGCCCTTAGGGAGCAAAATGCAATGAGAGAAAATGGAACTGAGCCAGGACACCACATGGGCACACTGCTGAGTGTGCTGGGGAATCTTTAATAATTACAAGTGGTCAGAAGCTTTGTTTGGGTGTCTCATCCAAAAGACAGCATCTCCAGCAGCGTAGCACATCCTAGCACCATACCAAGACCAGTACTGACACAGAACAGTGCCATGGTTAAGAGTACACACATGGTATTTGGCTATACCTCTAGGGGGCAGCAGATATGCTCTGTATGTATATGTGTGTGCTAGTACTGGGTCTATGGCTGAATCTACACCAGATTCTTCCTGTGTCATCCAGTCTCGGCTGGATGGCTGTTTCTGGGAGCTATTAAAAAAACAGAGCAAGCGCAGCCTCTTCCTTATGACCAGCTCCACCTTCCAGCCAAAGCTGGGCTTTTACTGGAGGTCTCTCATCCAAGTACTAACCTAGCCTGACTCTGCTTATCTTGGACCAGTTAATTGCTGTCCCAGGAGAGATCATTGCAGTCCCGTCACATGGGTGCAGCAGTGGCCAGGTCCTTGGCACTGTACCTGACTCATTTCATGCAGGGCATGAAATAATCCCTTCCATCTCTCTGCTTGATGATTTGGGTCTGGGAAAACATTTGTGGCACATAACTATTTAGTGAGGGAACGGGGCATTCTGGGGCTTGTGTTCTTTATGGCAGCGTGTTAATCATCCCCTGGCAGATTGCTTTGTAAGTATCCAGAGAACACTGCTGCCAGCCTGTCTGCAGCTTTCAGAGCCCAGACATTCAGGATTCAACGGTGCAGTCCTGTTCCCCCCATCTGCTCTGGGTAAATAAATTAAAGATTTGCTCATTCAATCTGGTTCCTGAGTTTTTCTGAATGATTGAGGTGTGGCTGGACGCCCTGCGGAAAGAGAGACAGCGGGTCACTGCTGAATGGAAGGGATCATAATAAGCATCACACTGCAGAAGCTAGTGCACAGGGAGAACAGAGACTTTATAGGACTGATAACTCCCCACAGAGACTCACTAGCTTCAGTGTTACATTTTATTTACACTCCCGTGGTATGTTATGATCACCAATGACTACCCCGTACTATTTCATGGTATAAACATATGCTCTGCCTGCAATAGCTAAACTCCCAAACCCATCATTATATCATGTACAGACTGCAGGCATCAATCATCAGTTTGATACACACTCCTTTTTATTATTTTACATAATATGAAGAGACTGATCCCATTTCCATTATCATGTGATAATCTGAACAGCCATGTGGTCAGTTGCATTTATCATGTACTTTTCCCCACCTCACCTGCACTCTGCCCTCAAATCCAGTGCCCCAAAGATATATTAACATTCCAAACCTCCAGTAGTTTCCAACAGCAGCTTTTAAAACAAACAGAACCTCAACTTTTCAGATAAAATGTTTCCTTCTTCTTCCCCCCTCACACCTCCCATGATAGAATAACCCTTCCCAAAATTACACTGATTTGAGGGCTAGGTTAGGCAGTATTCAGTCCTGCACCAGGGATAGCTTTGAGGCCTGATATCTCATGACCCTGCAAGGTGAGCAATGCGAGTTTTATGCCTTTAAAAACGGGCACTCAGCACTCACTTGTAGCTCTGAAATGGCCTGAAACATCCAAAAAAAATTTAAGTTGTGACATTTTTAATATATTTTCTCTCTTAGATTTGTACAGTTGGTACCTAAGGCACCCGGTTTTGCAGATGAAAGTGTATGAAAAACAGACTGCTTGCATTGTACAAAAGCTTCCTAAAACTTTTTAGTTTACAAAAAGGTTTTGAACTTTTATTGAGAGGAGACCTGAAATCATTGGTAAGGTTCTAGCTTGGGGTGCAGGAAATCTGGGTCTATTTCCTGGTTCTGCCACAGACTTCCTGCATGATTTGGGGCAAGTCACTTGGTATTTCCATGCCTCAGTTGCCCTATCCTTTCTCTGTCTTGTCTATTTGTGTTCTTTCAGTCACAGACTTTCTTACCATAATAGCTTTCTTTGACAGGGTAAAAAGCCTTGTGGATAGAGGAGAAGTGGTAGATGTGCTATATCTTGACTCTAATATGGCTTTTGATACTGTCTCGCATGACCTCCTCATAAAAAACTAAGGAAATACAACCTAGATGGAGCTACTTTAAGGTGGGTGCATAACTGGTTGAAACACTGTTCCTTGAGACGAGTTCTCAGTGGTTCACAGTCAAGTGGGAAGGACATAACAAGTGGGGTCCTGCAGGGATCAGTTCTGGGTCTGGTTCTGTTCAATATCATCATCAATGATTTAGATAATGGCATAGGGAGAACACTTATAAAGTTTGCGGAGGATACCAAGCTGGCAGTGCTTTGAAAGATAGGATTGAAATTCAAAATACTGTGGACAAACGTAGAGGAATGGTCTGAAGTAAATAGGATGAAATTCAATTAGGATAAATGCAAAGTACTCCACTTAGGAAGGAACAATTAGTTGCACACATACAAAATGAGAAATGACTGTCTAGAAAGGAGTACTGCAGAAAGGGATTTGGAGATCATAGTAGTTCACAAGTTAAATGAGTCAACAGTGTAACACTGTTGCAGAAAAAAGCAAACATTTTGGGATGTATTAGCAGGAGTGTTGTAAGCAAGACAAAAGAAGTGTGATTAGGCCTCAACTGGAGTACTGTGTCCAGTTCTGAGTGCTACATTTGGAGAAAGTCCAGAGAAGAGCAACAGAAATGATTAAAGGTCTAGAAAACATGAACTATGCAGGAAGATTGAAAAAATTGTGTTTGTTTAGTCTGAAGAAGAGAAAACTGAGAGGGGACATGATAACAGTTTTAAAATACATAGAAAGTTGTTACAAGGAGGAGGGAGAATAATTGTTCTCCATAACCTCCGAGGATAGGACAAGAAGCAATGGGCTTAAATTGCAGCAAGGGAGGTTTAGGTTGGACATTAGGAAAAACTTCCCGTCAGGATGGTTAAGCATTGGAATAAATTGCCCAGGGAGGTTGTGAAATTTCCATCATTGGAGATTTTTAAGAGCAGGTTAGAGAAACACCTGTCAGGGATGGTCTTCTAGATAATACTTAGTCCTGATTCTGTGTGTTTGTAGAGTGCTTAGCACAATAGGGCTTTGATCTCAGTTGGGGGTTCTTGACAAATGCAATAAAAATAAACATAAGCTGTTTCTAATATTGTTTTGCTGCCTCACCTTGCAGACACTCAGGTTTCTACTCCTAAATTGTGAGCAGTCTTGCTACCAGCATGAGCAGCTGAAGAAGAGATTCCACTTTGACCGAGTGACTTGGGTCAAAAAAAAACCCTAACAAGGCAATTGCTGCTTCTGACTTTACAAGGGCCAATTAAAAGTGGAATCTTGTGGCGCCGGCGCATTGTTGCTTCATTTTATCCCAGCAACAAATCTTTGATTTGTAGGACCAGTAATAATCAACAATGGATAAATTCTTAATAATGTTTCCCAGAGAAAAAGAAGAAAAGGGTAATTCATCAAGTGACGGCCTGAGTTCGACACACAGCTTTCAAACTGAATTTATACAAAAGAAAGATGTGGCAAACCTACAAGATAAGAAAAGGTGTTTTCAGCAATCTTGGCTATCAAGATTTACATGGTTGGAGTACAATAGCAAATTAGACAGAGCTTTTTGCTCAGTCTGCAAAAACTGTTCTGAAAGGAAGATCTTAATATTTTCTATGAAGGCCGAACCAATGTTTATTTCGTCTAGATTTCAAGATTGGAGACACGCATTGCGGGGTTTTACATCACACAAAAAATCCTCCTGTCACAAGGAAGCGGAAATGAAATATGCGGTTCTCAATCGCAGGTAAATGTTTCTGCACTGATGTCGGCCAGTACAGAAAAGAATCACAATCAGCTAGGAATGCACTGCACAAAATTTGTAAAAGTGTTCAGTACCTAGCTCAACAAGGAATAGCATTACATGGACACACTGAGAGTGATTCAAATTTGATGCAGCTCTTGTTGCTACACAGTACAGATTCAGAGGAACTGAGACAGTGGCTTAGTCACACAAAATACAAGTGCTGTCACATGAGGTTATTAACGAAATAATCGAAATGACGACAATGATGGCGCTAAGACAAATTGTGCAAAAGATAAAGGCTTCAAAGTTTTATGCCATTGTAATGGGTGAGACTACTGATTTGTCAAGAAAAGAACAAGTAAGTTTTTCTTCACGGTTCTTTTCTAGTGAAGACTGGGAGACTTATGAGGAGTTTATTGGGTTTTACCAAACTGACGCAATGGATGCTGCTTCTCTTTTGAAAATTGTGGAAGATATGCTTCTCAGGTGTGATTTGCCCTTTTCTAATTGCCGGGAGCAGTGTTATGACTGAGCCAGCAATGGAGCCAGCCGGCAAATTTACTGAGGTCCAAGCCAGCATGAAGGATCAAGAGCCAAAATTTGTGCACTGTGCTGCACATTCCCTTAACCTTGCCACATAGGATGCCCTGCATAATATTCAAGAATGTTGTGATATGTTTTCGATGCTGAAAGATCTCATCAATGCCTTCAGGGAGCCACCAAAGCATGTGGCAGCATTCAGAGAGTTTCAGAGTGAAGTGGAGCCTTCTTTATGACCATTGTGCCCAACAAGATGGACACGAAGGATCAGTGGCATTAAATCACTGCTCCAGAACTACAAGGCCATGATGAACCGCCTAGATGAATGTAGTTACTCTTCCGATGATTTTGGATCAAAATGTAGTGGATTCTCGAAGCCACTTCAATCTTTCTCAACATACTTTACACTAACAGTTCTTGTGAAAGCCATGGGTTCTGTAGAAGAAGCTAATGCAAAAATTCAAAGCCTAAACGTGTCATTGGAAAGCGTTATGAAGAAAGTTGGCCTGCTGCAAAAGGTGTTGAGTGGGATGCACACCGACTCATCATACAATCAGTTCTGGGAAACAACAGTTGAGAATGCAAGAAATCTACACTCCCAAGAAAACGCAAGCCACCGAGATGGCTCAACCATGGAAGCCTTCCTCACACCTTCAGTGACCCCAAAGAGTATTTTCATCAAATATATGTCCGGATCATTGATGCTTGCAAAGTTGCCATTGAACAAAGGTTTTCAACCAAAAGCTTTACGTTCACAGTAAAATCGCAGAAGCATATAACTGATGCAGCAAACGGCTCGAAACAGGACATTATCCCAATAAGTGAAGCTTTCCATAGTGACATTAACACAGAGAGGCTCTCTCTTCATTTAGAAATGTTGAGTGATATTTGCAGATCGAGAAATTGCCAGCTTAATTCAGTGAGTGAAGTGAAGCAATTGCTGAAACAAAACGGAAGCTTGAGTGACATGTTGTCAGAAGTTACAATTCTCCTGAAATTATTCTACACAATTCTGACTACAACCTGCACCACTGAGTGATCCTTCAGTTGCCTGCGCAGACTGAAAAATTAATTGCGAATGACAATGGGCCAAGAACATCTAAATCACTTGGCATTTCTGCAAAATCCTACCTCAGCGCCTCAACGTGGTGCAGCGGTGACCCTGGCCGTCTGACAGCTACGGTAGTGGGGCGTATGCCCTGGTAGGTTTTACCATGGTACAAAGGTGTCAGACTATCCAATCCAGGGAGGAGGGTTGCTCTCTCAGAGGAAAGAGCGCTTTTCAGTCTCCTTAGAGGTTGAAGGCTAGCTAAGCTTGAGGAGGTACGCATGCCTGCCCACCTAGCCAGTGGGATGGCTTGAAGTTAACAGCTAAAAGAACACGAGTAAATGCACGTTCTATGGTGGCAGAGCAGAAATTGAGCGACAAGAGGTTGCTAAAAAATGTCAGGTGCTAGGCCAACATGGAAAAGGACAATCCTCGCTGTGTGTACTTACAATTGTAGGTCACTGGCAAAGCAGGAAACTTTAAACCATCTGATGGAGGAGAAGAAAAGGATAAAATGCGATATTCTCGGTGTCTGCGAAACCCGACAAAAGAAGGAGTTGGAAGTCAACTGGAAGGATGGAAGTGCTGTGAGGCTCGGAAAGGGAGATGGCGCTAGAAATGTTGGAGGAGTTGGATTTATCATCAATAAAGATTGGTCTTCGAAAGTCAGATCATGCCAGCTAACATCATCACGTATCGGTGTGCTGCATCTTCAGATGGAGTCAAAAGCTACCCTCAAGGTCATCCAGGCCTACGCTCCCACAAGTGCAAGTGAGGACGAAGAAGTGGAAGAATTCTACCGAGAGCTTGAAAGAGCTCTCGCGCAAAAGTCCACTTACACTGTCACGATGGGAGATTTCAACGCCAAGGTCGGGCGAGGGAAAGCTGGCAAAAAGTTCATAGGGAGATACGGCAGTGGCGAAAGGAATGAAAGAGGAGAGAGGCTGGTAGAGATGGCAGAAATGAAAGAACTGTACGTGGCAAACACCTGGTACAAAAAGAAGATCTCAAGAAGGTGGACATGGATCGCACCAAACGCGAAGAGTAAGAATGAAATCGACTATATTTTAGTCAATAAAAAGCGCATCGTTCAAGACGTCTCTGTGGTGCAGCCATTCAACACCGGCACTGACCATCGCCTGCTTAGAGTGAAGTTGATTTTCGACGAAGCGGTGGAAAAGAAGGCG
Source organism: Macrochelys suwanniensis (assembly GCA_033296515.1). Classification (NCBI taxonomy): domain Eukaryota; kingdom Metazoa; phylum Chordata; order Testudines; family Chelydridae; genus Macrochelys; species Macrochelys suwanniensis. The sequence goes on from CM065775.1 coordinate 11,966,281, forward strand.
TTACAGATGGCAAACAGGAAACAGCAGCCAAAGACATTCGATGAAGCAAAGCTGAAAAAAGCGATTTCTGGGTTTGACTGGAGCCAGATGGAAAAGTGTGATGAGGACTATAGTATCTTTGCTGACAAGTTGAGATGTTGCATAAAAGCAGCTGAAATTAAAAAGGTGAAGAAGGCGAAGGGAAGAATCTCGATTGAAACGAAAAGCTTGTTGGAGAAGCGGAGAAACATGAAAAGGAGCTCGGATAACAACCTCGAGTACTCCATTCTGTGCAAGCTTATACGGCGAAAACTGAAGGATGACTTCGAGAACTTCCGGAAAGAAAAGTTCCTTAAAACAGCTGAATCACGCAAGAGCCTCAGGACATGCAAGCGGGAATTGACGCAGTATAGATTGAGCGTAACAGCATTGAAGAACAAGGATGGAGAGACAGTAATCGACAGAGCAGGGATGGAGGAGGTCTGCAAGGACTTCTATACAGAACTGTTCAAACCAAGAATCAACGTCCCCCTCCCAACCCTCGAAGAGTCAGAAGAACGCATCCCCCCCCAATAATCGTCAGCGAAGTCCGAAGCACACTACACCAGATGAAGAAGGGAAAAGCTCCAGGCAAAGATGGAATAACGTCAGAAATGATTTATGCAGGAGGCGAAAAACTTTGGAAGGCCCTCGCTTTAAGATTCAGTTGATATCTTGAAGAAGTAAAAATACCATCAAGCTGGAAGGAGTCGAATACCATCTTGCTGCACAAGAAGGGTGATCGAGAAAATCTTAAGAACTACCGCCCTATATGCCTGCTCTCTCACATCTACAAGCTCTTCACAAAGGTGATAACGAATCGACTTTCGCAGAGTCTGGATGAACAACAGCCGAGAGAGCAGGCAGGGTTTCGAAGAAATTTCAGTACAATCAACCATATATTTACCCTTAGCCAGCTCCTAGAAAGAGCGAGGGAATACAAACTCCCGCTGTGCATTGCTTTTGTAGACTATGAAAAGGCCTTCGATAGCGTTGAGTTTAACGCAATATTAAAGGCGCTCGCAGAGCAGGGCATTAACACGCAGTACATTAGTTTGTTGAAGGAAGCGAATACTGGATGTACAACAGACATTACTCTCCTTGAAACTCCCCTCCGCATCCCAATCGAGAAAGGCGTAAAGCAAGGAGATACAATTTCACCGAAACTATTCACCGCCTGCCTCGAAATGGTTATGAACAAGATCAATTGGAGGAGTGGTGTCAACATAAATGGAGAGAGGTTATCTCATCTCAGATTTGCAGACGACATTGTACTAATTGCCGAAAGCACCAACCAACTGCAGAGCATGCTATGAAGACTCGACAAGAAAAGTAGTCAGGTCGGCCTGAAAATGAACCGCTGCAAAACGAAATATATGCGACCAGACGTCTTACAAAAAGCCCGAATAACGGTAACAGGAGAAGACATCGAAGAAGTGGAACAGTACATATATTTGGGCCAAGAAGTTAATATGCGCCAAGACCTGAACGGAGAACTCTCGCGAAGGATTCAGGCAGGATGGTGTGCGTTTAATTCCATCAAGGACGTCCTCAAAGGAAAAATTGACAAGACAACACGTAAAAATATTTTCAATTCAGCAGTGCTGCCAGCCATGCTGTATGGCAGTGAAACGTGGGCACTGACGAAGAGAGAAGAGCAACGGCTGTTGGTAGCTGAAAGGGCAATGGAACGAGCTATGTTGGGAATCTCTCTTCTGGATCGTATACCAAATGAAATCATCAGAGAACGCAGCGGTGTGAAAGATATTGTCGTGGAAAGCAGACATAACAAGATGCGATGGGCGGGCCACACAGCACGGCTCACGGATAACAGGTGGACCGCAATCATTGCTGAGTGGTACCCGCGAGAACAGAAAAGACCCCCCGGTCGGCCTCCAAGAAGATGGGAAGATGACATCGTTAAACGTTTCGGACGAACATGGAGAAGAAAGGCAAGAGTGCGAGAAGAATGGCAGACGTGTTGTGATCGGCACAGTCTTAATGACAGCTGAAGTCTGATCGATCCAGGTGATCCATAAGAACTCTACCTCTGAATTGGACACTGCAAATCTCCTGGATGACTTCATTTCAAGAACCAAACAATGACGAAAAGTGTTTGCTGCCTCCTGAAGAACATCGCAAAAGAAGGGGCTATATTTGTTTTAATTTTAGAAAGTATTTGCTTTTGAGGGTTATTGATCCAAGAGTGTTTGGTTGTTTCTGTATTCAAAGAATATTAATAAACTTGATATTCTTAAATAATTTTTTCTTATGATGGTGATATTGTGCAATAAAGGGAAACTGTTAAACGCTTACTGTTTCCAGTCCATTTTAACATTATTTTAAAATATATATATCGGCTTATAAGGCAATGGGGTGGGACTTATACCCGTTCTGGGTACCACCAAAAATTATACAAACCTGCTGCCCCTGGGGAGAGGAGGCTGTGCAGTCGCAGCTCTGACTATGAGAAGATTGCTCATGGTATGGATGAGGAGCATGAAAGGGACACGCAGCAGTGCCATGCTAAGATCAAGGAGCTGAGGCAGGCGTACCAGAAGGCAAGGGAGGCAAACCATCACTCTGGTGCGGTGCCAAAAATATGCCACTTCTACAAGGAGCTGCACGCCATCCTCGGTGGCAACCACACTTCCAATGCCAAGAGACCCATGGATACTTTGTGGGGACTGGAGACAGCAGCCAGTGGCATCAACCCCGAGGATGAAGTGGTGGATGAGGAGATTGTGTTGGAGAAAGATGTGGGACAGGCGACAGGCTCATCCAGCGGTGTGGTGAACCAGGACCTTTTTTTGACTCTGGAGGGGTCTAGCCAGTGCCAGCAGTCTGAAGTAGGAGAGGGGAGCTCTGGTACCCATTTTTCTTTGATAGTGCACAGTTACGTGAGGTAGAGGTGTCTTTTATTTTGCTACATAGAGCACATGGGAGAAGGGATTGAAAATTAACAACACTACATACTGTTTGCATCTGCTTCGCATTCCCCTATGCAGCTATGCAGTGGGGACCCTGTGGAAAAGTTTGTTAATGCACACTGGGATCACCTGGGAATCCTCCATTGAGATCTCTAGGAAACTTTCCTGCAGGTACTCTGCAATGATCTGCCAAAGGTTCCTTCGCAGAGCTGCTTTGCTTCTTGCCCCGTTGCAGGAAACTTTGCAGCATCAATCTGCAATTATTTCTGGAGGAATCAAAGCAGCTCATAGGCAAGCAGCATACTGACCCGGTCTGAAGCCGCACACATGCAGGACATGCACCCTTGCATCTTAGGTTATCCTCAGTACTGTGATTTCAGCTTCGATCGCCCCTGCCTGTGGAAAATATTGCCAGTATTCATAATAGTGTCTCTAGGCGCTTGTGCTGATCCCCCTTCTGAAACCACCCAAACCCTTTGTCCTGTCTTGCTCCACCTTGTACCCTAGGGGTACAGACTGGGGTTATACCCCATCCACCGATAGGAATCATTACAGGGGTCATTTAATGTGGCAAGTGAACAATGCCTATGTCAATTAATTACAGAAAGACTTTACTGGGGTTACCGTCAAAATGCTGCTTCAAATAGCCCCCTATTGAGCCTCTCTAATAACCCTGGTGTCTGGCTGCTCAAAATCAGCCACCAGGTGATCCACCTCAATGCTCCACCCCAGGGAAACTTTTCCCCTTGGCTTCACAAATGTTATGCTGTCAGGGTTCCCTCCCCACTCTAAACTCTAGGGTAAAGACGTGGGGACCCGCATTAAGAGCCCCTAAGCTTATTTTTACCAGCTTAGGTTAAAACCCCCAAGGTACAAAATTCCCTGCACCCTGAGAAATGCTTCTTTCACTGCCACCATCAAGTGTTTTAAACAGGAATCCAGGAAAGGGGACCACTTGAAGTCCCTTCCCCCGAAAAAATATCCTTTCAAGCCCATACCCCCCTGTCCTGGGAAGCTTGGGGATAATCTCCTAACCAATTGGTTACACAGTGATCTAAAAACCCACCCCCTGGGTTTTTAAAAACCATAGAAAACAGTTAGCTTCTTAAAAGAAGGATTTTATTAAAAACAAAGAAGGTACAATTATCTCTGTAAAATCCGGATGGTAACTATTTTGTAGGGCACTCAGAGAGATTCCCCGCTCTGGACAAAACCTTAAAGTTACAGAAAAACAGGAATAACCCTTCCCTCTCCCACAGGGAATGTACCAAGCAAAATAAACAGAAATTTACTCGCTATGCTATTTAAACTTACTTTAGAAAAGTGAGTATTGGTGAGGAGGCGGATTTTCTGTAGGTTCTGTCTGTCTTTTAAGATCACTTTGACTCAGACAAAGACACACACAAAAACCTTCCCCCCTCCCAAAGTTTGAAAGTATCTTGTCCCCTTATTGGTCAGATGCCAGCCAGGTCAGGTGTCAGTCTGGCTACCTGCATTTCTTAACCCTTTACTGGAAAGAGGATTTTATAGCACTGCATCAGACCCTCTCCCCATTCCCTTCATATTTATGACATATGCAGAGCACAGCGGCGTCCTATGACCATGGGAATATTTTCCTTATTGAGGTCTAACCTTCCAAAAAGGCAGCACCAGCAACCCTTCGATCTGCCAAACACACGTTATATGGTCATTCTGCACCTGCCGAGCCTGCTGAAGCACTCCTTGCTGCTGTCAAGGTTTCTGGTGTATGGCTTCACAGGAGTAAGGGGGAGGCTGGGTCTCCCAGGATCACTATGGGCATTTCCAAATCTTCTGGTCTAGAAAGAAAGTTCCTGCATGCAGCTTTCTATACAGGCCAGTGTTCCTGAGAAGGCATGTATAATGCACCTTCCCTGACCACCCTGTGTTGATGTCAGTGAAAGAACCCAGTGATCCACCTGTGCCTGCAGTACCATAGATAAGTAGCCTTTCTGTTGATGTATTCTGTTGCAAGAGGGTGAGGGACCAAAATTGGAATGTGCATGCCATCTATAGCCCTGCTTCATTTAGAGAATCCCATCACCACAAAGCCATCCAATATTTCCCAGAGTCACAGTCCTTCAAAGCAGATGATTAATGGCCCTACACACTTGCATCATCACAATCCCCACCCCACGGTGGACTTCCCAACTCCAAATTGATTTGTAACTGATTGGTAATAATAAAGCTTCAGCTGGAGTATTGTGTCCAATTCCGGGCATCACATTTCAGGAAAGGTGTCGACAAATTGGAGAAAGTCCATAGGAGAGCAGCAAAAATGATTAAAGGTCTAGAAAACACAACCACATGGAAAGATTGAAAAAACTGGGTTTGTTTAGTCTGGAGAAGAGACAACCGAGGAGGAACATAGTAACAGTCTTAAAGTACATAAAAGGTTGTTATAAATTATAGTGATAAATTATTCTCATTAACCACGGAGGACAGGAAAAGAAGTAATGGGCTTAAATTGCAGCAAGGGAGATTTTGATTAGACATTAGGAAAAAGGTTCCTGTCAGGGTAGTTAAGCACTGGAATAAATTGCACAGAGAGATTGTGGAATCTCTGTTGTGGGAGATTTTTAAGAGCAGGTTAGACAAACACCTGTCAGGAATGGTCTAGATAATACTTAGTCCTGCCTCAGTGCAGGGGACTAGACTAGATGAGCTATCGAGTTCCCTTCCCATCCTACATTTCTATGATTTTCTCTGATTCAAAATTGAAATTGGCTATTTTAAGCTGCTTCCTATTGCAGCGGCAGAAATCATGTCTTCGTATAGCTTTGGACCGCATCTGGAGCAACATGCCCCTAATCTTGATTTTGGCCTGTGATCATTATTGAATGATAATGATCTAGGTTTGTCCGCATATCAAAACTCTGGCACTATTGGCAGTCAGCGTGCCATGATATCCCAGCACAGGGGGACTAACGGGATATTTCAAGCCAGGAGTGAGATGCACTAGCAGAGTTGAAAGGAAGGACGGGCATGTGACTAAAAGCAGGGCCCGTACTAGCACTAGGCAACCCTAGGGAGTCACCTAGTGTGCCAGGATTTGGGGGGCAGTGGGCGGCTGCCTCCTGCCCCCCGGCTCCACGTTCAGCCGCTGAGCATGGAGCCGGGGGGGCAGCCGTGGTGAACCGCCCCCCTGCCTCCTGGTTCCATGCTGAGCTCCCATGGCCCGCGGGCGGGGGGCCTAGCTGTGTGGGGACGGAGTTAGCTGTGGGGGGGCTGCAGGGATGGTGCAAGGAAGTTTCGCTTAGGGCGTGAAACTTTCTTGCATCGGCCCTGACTAAAAGCAGTGGACTTAGATTCAAGGAGGCCTGGATTCAGGTGTTCTTTTCTCCAGAAGCTCCCTGTGTAATCTCGGGCAACCATTTAATCTGTGTGCCTACATTTCCCATCTGTAAAATGAAAATAATAAAACTTCCTCTGTCTTATCTATTTAGATCGTAAGCTCTTAAGGGCAGGGACTGTAGCCTCTGTAGCTGTACAGCGCCTTACACAATGGGGCCCTGATCTTGGTTGAGATTGCTGTAATGTAACTAATTTCTGCCTGTGAGAAATGTGACAGAACTGATTTGTCTCGATTACTACCATGTCTCCATGAAAACTCCCTCAACCCCTGTTGCTTGAGTCCTGCATATTGGTACATCAGAACAGTATCCAAAGTCAAAAGTAAGTGACTGTGGAACACTGGAAAGGTACAAAGTGCAGCCAGACATAGGAAATTGAGGCTAATAAAGGGAGAGCGACAGTGGAAAAGTCATTAAGCATTTTTTCAGACAAGAACATTTTGCTACTCACGGGGGAAAAGTCTTTTAAAAGGTCTAACTGGAAATGAGGAAAAGTTTGCTCTGCTGATGGTTCACTGAGTAGCCCTGCTCAGAAGGCTGAAGAATCGTGCGGAGGAGGGGAGGCGGAGAATAGCCGTTACAAATGAGATGAGAACAATCTGCAGGCTTCAGTTCTGTTTTGAGAGGCCCAAATGCGCTCCCCGGTGCATCGCCAGTGTAAACATGCTTCACCCACAGGAGCGCAGCACAGGTCGGGGTGTAATTTATTCAGATACTGCAGGCAGCAGCCATAATGACTAGACGCATCAAACGCACCCGGGGATCTGGGAGCGGGATGCTTGTCAGACTCTGCAAACAGAGCCCATTCCCACGCGAGCTCCAGGGAAACGCCTTCAGCTGCCAGCAGAAGGTCCCTCATCCTGTGCAGGCTGCCTGCGTGGGGGCCACAATCAGTACATTGCAGCAGGACAATATCCTCCCTCCTGTCCAGGCTGAGGAGCCGTGAAGTTGCTGCTGCAGCCACTGAACTCCCCTACCCCAAATTCCTCTGTCCCTACTATGCCTCCCCCTTCTACGTGACAGGTGGAGATCCACAGAGGCATGGTCCAGCAAACCCCAGCACTACAGCAGATAGAGCCCGCATGGAGCACAGCCTGGCAGCATACACAGGGGATGGATCCCTTCCCCAGTCCACATTCTTCCTGAACTCTCTGTATGCTGCCCCTTTTCATGCAGGGAACCTCACCGGCCTCACTGCTGCTTGGGCTGTCCATGTCCATGGGAGGGATGGGTTAGGATTTGAACCACACTGAGATGCTTCCTTACAGCTGCATGTTAACTGCCACAGCTGGCTGAAGGGCAGCCGAGAGAGAACCCACAACCCCTCTACCCTTCACTGCACTCTGATTACTCCCCTTCCCCATTTATTCAGAGGTTGCCTGAGGCTTCCCCCTCTCTGAACTCTGCTGACCCCTTGCGTCTGATGCCACAGTCTGAGAAGTTGCAGGTAATAACGTTCTGTCCTGCATGTCCTTCCCTGACCCTGAAGCATGAATACTATTTTGCACTTACATAGCACCTATTACCCAGGCATCTCAGAACGCTCCGCAGGCATCAATTATTAAATGCTGGTAATGCACCATTTAAGGCCAAGTCAAGCACTCAAAAATCAGGAAGTTCCAGAAACTCCCACAATGTTAACGCAGCGACACTGCAGAGAACGGGCCATATCCTCAGCTGATGTAAATCGGTGCCATCCCATTAATGCTGGGGAGGAGCTGGGCCAGGAGATTTAACAGTTTGGGCTGATAGTGAGTGAATATGAAGGTTTACATTTAACAAGTGAAACAGGAATTGAGGCTTCCTGAGCACAGCTGGCTTAACTCAACGCCTCCTGGAAACTTGCTGTCCTTAATCAAGATCTAGAGCTAGAGCTAGGCTTGTGCTATATGCAAGGGACCCACACTTCTATGGATCTCAGCACCCCCAACCTCCTTCACCCAATGGTCCACCATGACCCTCCATTTTGAAACATCACTTGCTATGGTCCAAACTCCCCCCTTATGGCTGGAGCCCATCCCACCCCCTGTAGTTCATGAATCCCTTCTGACACCCCCCAAACTGAAACGTGTCCTCATCCCCCACTGCACAGGTAACCAGTACAAACACATGCCTCTTCCTAGGTTACTGCTGTCATGGTTACAGGGCTAGCTGCCCCTTTGTCTTCTTTCTGGTCCCCGAGGGCAGCCCCTCAGGTGTCAGGCCTTGTGCCTTCACCTCTCCTGGGGTGGAATTCCACAATTCTGCCACTCTTCTAAACTGGGCCCTGGGCTACAGCACCCTGTGTATCAACCGTGCTTATTCAGCAGGTTGGACTGAGTCCAGGCCCCTGTAGGCAGGGGCGCTGGAACAGGGGAGCCGGGGGCCAGGGCTCAAACACTTTTTGTTTCCCATAAAGGAAAGCGACAGCGGAGGGGGTGGAGAAGAGCAAGAGGGGGCAGGGTCTTGGGGGGGGGGAAGAGGTGGCATGGAATTGGGGCCTAGGGGAAAGGGGAGGTGTGAGGGGCGTGGCCACAGTTTGGGCACCAGTGGGGCCCCCCACTTTTAAAGAGCTTCCAACACTCCTCACTGTAGGTTCTTCGGGAAGCTGTGACCGGATACCTTGGCTTAAGAAGGCTATTGTTCATTTTAACAGAAGGAACAAAGCATTTACAGAGAAAGGATTTTAAAAGGAACAGTCTACACACACCTCTGTCTTAGCTAGAGGCCTACCATCCCCCGATGGTAACCTAGGCTGACCTAGCGTCTTCAGCCATCCCAGCATTGTCTGTCTCACAGCCGGGTTCCCCCAAACAAATACTTCCCTCTCTTAAGAGAGTCCTTTTTAAGCCTGCTGGAGTTCTTTTCATCTCCCGTGTTCCCAGGCCTTTCCCTGTCCTGACATTGTCTCTTAACAACTCTTCAGTGTTTGCTGAGGGGTGGCTTATCTCGATCCATTCTTCACCTTCCTGCCTGTTTATCCTGACAAGCCCCCCAGTCTATTCCTACAGCAAATACCCCAATAACCAGCTCCGCATGAAGCATTTGCACAGTGCCCAATTCCTCAGGTGCAGCTGTGGTGGGTTTCCAGCTGTTCTGTGCCAATCACTACAGCCTCACACCATGGCCAGCGTTACTGTCCCCAAGGCACTCAGGTAGCTGGTACGGGGCACCAGGGAGAAGTTCAGCTGCACTCTAGGTCCAGCATTATCCTGTGTACTTGAAAAAGGGCAGATTTAAAATCCTCAAGAGTGGACGTATCCAACACGATGTCAGAGCTGAGGGCAGCCGACGCTTCAAACCTGCTCATCTGCCTCCCTGATGTTCTGAAGCACGTAGTCCCCATTCATCTGCATCCCTTCAGCACCCAAGATGACAACCTCATTTGAATCTGTTTAATTCTTTGGCAACCTCAACAAGCTCCCACTTAAGAACAGAGCAAGTGAGGCATGAGCCTGGGTCCATCCAACCTAATACGGTATTTATCACAACGCTATCGCAGCTTTGAAATGGCTACAGGAGGTTGCTCAGTTCCCTGGGACAATGGATGGCATAGCGCCAGAAATGCTAATGGATTCCCATGTGTCCAACCCAATCCCCGACCCTTGCAACAGGACTTCTGAAAAGCAAAGTTTTCCTCTCCTTTCTCCACTAGTTGCTACCTTTCTCAAGATGTGCTGGAAACCAAGACCAAGCCTTGGTCATGGCTTTAGACCTGATTGATTGCAATCAGACTTATGCACGTGCTTAAAGATAAGGGCTGAAGCATGCAATATGCTGCGCTGGGTTCTCAATGAAAGACAAGCCAATGACATTTTACAAATGTCAGATTTCACATACAAGGGACTCACTAGCGCAGGCGCTCAACAAAAAGTTTACAGGACCCTTTACCTTAACTCGACATCTAACACATTGAATGCCAGTGAAAATGAGGTAGCATCAGAGGCTAAAATAGGAATAGAACAAGTTAAAAATTACTTAGACAAGTTAGATGTCTTCAAGTCACCAGGGCCTGATGAAACGCATCCTAGAATACTGAAGGAGCTGACTGAGGAGATATCTAAGCCATTAGCGATTATATTTGAAAAGTCATGGAAGAGATTCCAGAAGACTGCAAAAGGGCAAATAGAATGCCAATCTATAAAAAGGGAAATAAGGACAATCCGGGGAATTTAGACCAGTAAGGTTAACTTCTGGACCCGGAAAGATAATGGCGCAAGTAATTAAGCAATCAATTTTCAAACATCTAGAAGATAATAAGGTGATAAGTAGCAGTCAGCATGGATTTGCCAAGAACAAATCATGTCAGACCAACCTGATAGCTTTCTTTGACAGGGTAACAAGCCTTGTGGATGGGGGAAAGTGGTAGACATGGTATATCTTGACTTTAGTAAAGCTTTTGATACTGTCTCGCATGACCTTCTCGTATACAAACTAGGGAACTGCAACCCAGATGGAGCTACTATAAGGTGGGTGCATAACTGATTGGAAAACTGTGAACCACTGATAACTACACTCTGGGAACAGTCATGCTGGAAGGGCATAACGAGTGAGGTCCTGCATGGATCAGTTCAATATCTTCATCAATGATTTAGGTAATGGCATAGAGAGTACACTTATAAACTTTGCAGACGATACCAAGATGGGTTGCAAGTGCTTTGGAGAATAGGATTAAAATTCAAAATGATCTGGACAAACTGGAGAAATGGTCTGAAATAAATAGGATGAAATTCAATAAGGACAAATGCAAAGTACTCCGTTTAGGAAGGAACAATCAGTTGCACACATACAAAGTGGGAGATGACTCCCTAGGAAGGAGTACTGCAGAAAGGGGGTCATAGTGGACCACAAGCTAAAGAGGAGTCAACAGTGTAACACTGTTGCAAAAAAAGCAAACACCATTCTGGGATGTATAAGCAGGAGTGTTGTAAGGAAGACACGAGAAGTAATTCTTCCGCTCTACACTGTGCTGATTAGGCCTCAACTGGAGTATTGTGTCTAGTTCTGGGCACCACATTTCAAGAAAGATGTGGACAAATTGGAGAAAGTCCAGAGAAGAGCAACAAAAATTATTACGGGTCTAGAAAATATGAACTATGAGGGAAGATTGAAAAAATTGGGTTTGTTTAGTCTGGAAAAGAGAAGACTGAGAGGGGACCTGATAACAGTTTTCAAGTACATAAAAGGTTTTTACAAGGAGGAGGGAGAAAAATTGTTCTGAACAAGAAGCAATGGGCTTTAATTGCAGCAAGGGAGGTTTAGATTGGACATTAGGAAAACCTTCCTAACTGTCTGGGTGGTTAAACACTGGAATAAATTGCCTAGGGAGGTTGTGAAATCTCCATCATTGGAGATTTTTAAGTGCAGATTAGACAAACACCTGTCAGGAATGGTCTAGATAATACTTAGTCCTGCCACGAGCGCCGGGGACTGGACTAGATGACCTCTCGAGGTCCCTTCCAGTCCTACGATTCTATGATCATCTTGGCCGAGTCCTTAGGGAGAGGAGTGCTCCCCCTTTTTGTGCAGGTGAGCCATGCTTGCCTTGCTACCAAAGGAGGATTTCCATAATCTTAGGAATTGGCGTCCCTTCTTGCTCCTCAGCACAGAGGACAAGGTTGTAGCGAAGGCCATCTCTCTGTGGCTGGGGTCCGTGCTGGCAAATGTGATTTATCCCGACCCGACCTACACCATCCCAGGCCATACCATCTTTGACAACCTTTATTTGGTCCAGGACCTCCTCAAGCTGGGATGTAGGGATGGCCTGTCATTCATACTCCTGTCCCTGAACAGGAGAAGGCGTTCGACAGGGTCGACCACAGGTATCTCCTGGGAACTCTGCGGGCATTCAGCTTTGGGCCCCAGTTCGTGGGCTTTCTCCAGGTGCTGTACGCCTCCACAGAGTGTTTGCTCAAGCTCAACTGGACCCTGACCAAACCTGTAAGCTTCCGGTGAGGAGTACACCAAAGCTGTCCGCTCTCAGGCCAGCTGTATACTCTGGCTATGGAGCCCTTCCTTTGTAGGAGGTTGACAGAATTGGTGCTCCGTGAGCCAGAGTTGCAGGTGGTCCTATCAGTGTTCCCCAGTGACATGCCCCTTGTGGTCCAGGACCGGGGTGATCTGGTGCGGGTGGAGGCCTGCCAGTCTGTTCACTTGGGGGCCTCCCCCTTCCCCCCAATCAACTGGGTTAAGATATCTGGCCTGGTGGTCAGGGATGGATGGCAGGAGAGCTCCCTCCCATCCGCACTTGGGGCCATTCAGTGGAGCGCAGGTCTGCTGCTCTATGTAGGCATTTACCTTTCTGCCACCCATCCCTCCCTGCCAGAGAATTGGCGGGATTTGGAGGGCAGGGTAGCAGAGCGGCTGCGGAGGTGGACAGGATTGCTCGAATGCATTTCCCTGTGGGGGAGGACATTGCTGCTTAATCAGCTGGTCCTGTCCATGCTCTGGCACTGGCTCAACACCCTGAGCCCGGCCCTGGGTATCCTGGCCCAGCTCCAGAGGTTAGCTCTGGCGTTCTTTTGGCCAGGACTGCACTGGGTCTCGCGATGGCTGGAGGGGTTTAGTCTTTCCCCAGGAGTAGGGAGAACAGCACCTGCTCTGCCTGTGCAGCCAGGCCCATGTCTTCTGCCTCCAGGCCACGCAGAGACTCCTTTTATGGTGCAGGTAGTCCGGCGTGCTGAGACTAGTGCCCCTGCAATAGAAATATTGCGGGGGAGGCCTATGTTGCCTCATTTTCAGACTGATAGGACTGGGCTGCATGCATTATCTCTTAGAACTGGAAAGACCTTGAAAGGTCATGGAGTCCAGTCCCCTGCCTTCACTAGCAGGACCAAGTACTGTCCCCTGACAGATTTTTGCCCCAGATCCCCAAATGGCCCCCTCAAGGATTGAACTCACAACCCTGGGTTTAGCAGGCCAATGCTCAAACCACTGAGCTATCCCTTCTTGAGCTGCTGCTGCTGGCTGGAACCCTCTGCTTCTCTGGAGAACGACTGCTACTACAACTACTCCTGCTGGTGTGGGGAGGCGGGGCTTTGCCGGCCTGCCTCCCCACTCCCACCTTCGTCCTTCCAGAGGGAGAACTGTGGACCCCTACACCACCGCCCTCCCTGCTTGGCTGCTGCCTGCTTGCTGCTGCTGCTCTTGAGCCTGCGGCCCTGTCGAGGAGGAGGAAGACGGCTGCGAGACTCTGTGGAGGGGGTTGGTTGGCATTTTCAACTGAGTGACTTTAACACCTGTGCTCTTGGTAACCTTTGCTGCTGTGGGGGCCGGGGGTGGGGGCCGGGGGTAGGGCACAGAGCCCTCCCCGTGATCCAGCTCCCCCAACCCACTTTCCTCCACCACCACCATTGCTGCCCCCTCCTCCAACCCAGCTAACCAACGACACCTGCTGCTCGCCCCTCGGCGGGGCCCTTTGCTCCTCCCTTCACCACCATCTGGGACTGTTTGAGCAGCAAGCAAGGACTGGAGTGAGCCCCACAAGCGCTCGTGGGTGCACTCCCCCCACCCTTGGACTTGGCCCCCTTCCCCAGTTGCATTTGTCTCCCCACTACCCGCCGCCCAGAGTTTTCTTCCCTCCCTACTGTAGTTTCTCAGCAGTTTCCCCCCTGCACCTGTTTGCCTGCCCCGCCCTAGGTTCCTGAGTTTGTTGCTTTGTCTGCCCTGCCCTGTTCCTCCCCTGTTCTACCTGCTCCGCCCACAGCCATTTCTCCACCTGTTTCCATTCCCTGGCCCCCTGCTGGCCCCCCACCCGCCAAGCCTGCTGTACTGTGTGCCCCCGCCCCTTTCACTTGTATACCCTGATCACCACACCCCCCTGATGCTATTGTAGCCCTTCCCTATCCGAGTGCAGCCGGAGGAGCCGGTACCCCGCCCTGTACCTGTCATTGCATCCCCCTTCAGCCCCTGTGTTCCCACACCGTTGGCACCCTCCTCCCCTGCTCGCAGCCTAGCAGGGAGGAGTGGTTGCTTCTTCTGTTCACCCCAGCCCCACTGTAGTCCCCTGCCCACCGGTACCCTCCTTCCCCAAACGCAGCCAAGGGGAAGGAGTGGTTCCTCTTCTTCCCCCCATCCCCCATTTTCCTACTCCTTGCATTGGACCCTCCTCTCCTGCGTGTTGCTTAGTGGGGAGGAGCGGCTGCCTATTGCCCCACCCCCATATTAGGGCCTCCTCCTGCCTCTCGCCATGGAGAAGGGCCCTGTTCCTGCCCCCGCCCCTGCCTCTGTTAACCCCATGGCCCCTCCCTTGCCACCGCCACCGCCCGTCCCAGCGGCTGTCTGCTCGGCCACCACTAGCCCAGACTCCCCTTCCACTGGCAAAAAGGGTCAGGGGAACAAGAAGGGCAAAGGCCCCACCCGGAAAACAAACTCCCACTGGCTGGGCTGTCCTCCCTGCCACAGCCCCTTCCTCCCCAACTGTTCCCTCCACCAGCTCTGGGGGTGCTACACCCTTAGCCCCCAGAGCATACGCCCAGGTGGCTGCCGCCCCCCCATACGCTGCCACGCCATCTGCCCCGACTGTTGCCTCCGGTACCATCCCTGGGGGCCGGGGTCCCTTCCCCTCGCTGACCAGGAGGCACGGCATCTGCTGCCTCCTAGTGCCCATCTCGCCCCACGTCGAAACATACGTGCGGGCGTTGGCAAGGGTGGTGGGGCCCACGGCCATCGTAGCGGCCTCCAAGATGTACGGCAAGGTGGTATTCTTCCTTGCATAGGAGGCCGCCGCTCAGGAGGCGGTAGAAAAAGGCCTGGCGAGGGCGGGCGTGTACGTCCACCTTGAACACCTGGAGGACTTGGGCGTACGGGTGGTATTGACCTCCATCCCGCCCTTCCTGCCCAACACTGCCCTGTTGCCTACCCTCTCCACCCTGGGGAAGCCCGTTTCTGTCCTCAGCCCTCTCCCGCTGGGCTGCAAGGAACTCGCCCTCCGGCACATTCTGTCCTTCCGCCGGCAGGTGCAGATCCAAGTGCCGCCGGCGTGGCGTGGCGGCGCTCGCGGGGTCCATCCTAGTGCCCTATCAGGGGGCCCATTATTCAACGGGGGAGACCCGGTGCTTCCTCTGCCAGGCGACGGGACATGTCCAGAGAGACTGCCCCCTGGCCCGGAAGGGCGTCCAGAACCCCCGAGATCCGGGGGGGGCGCCGGCCCTGTCACCGCCGGCGCCCCTGGTGACGCTGGCAACCCGGCCACCACTGCCGCTGCCCCTCCTCCCATGGAGGAGAGGGCGGCAAGATCCTTGCCGGCCGCGGGAGAGGGCCTGCCCCAGGGGGAGGTTTCCCTTCCCCTCGCTGTCCCGCCCTTGCCACCCCGTACCCCAGGCCCCTCGCCCCCTGGCACTGCCCCTGCTGACCGGCCCTCCACTTCCACCTCGGAGGGCTGGGTGCTCGTCCGGGGGAAGCGCGGCGCCCACAAGTCGCGGGCTCGATCCCTTCCCTCTGATGAGGAGGGAGAGGAGGTCCCCTGAAAGATGCTGTGGGGGGCTGAAGTCGCTTCATCTTCTGCCGCACCCCCGGATGGAGCTCCGCCAGAGGCGTTAGCCACGGAAGCCATGGCAGCGGACGGAGACGCCACCGTCCCCCTTGTTAAGTACCCCCTGAGGAGGCCTCTACAGCAGTTCCCGCAGCCCCTATGCCACCCGTGCCCCCCACCATCGCTGAGGTTGGGGCGATCATAGCCCCTGTGACTGTCGGGGAGGTCACTGGGGCCGTGGGGACTGACATCCCCTCTATCTTTGACGAGATCGAGGCCCTGGGTCTGACCCCAGTCACCCAGGGGAAGGATGACCCTCCGCCAGCGGGCCTCGATCTGGGCAGCAATGTACTCCCGCCACCCCCTCCTCCCTCTTCCTGCCTCTCACCCCCAACCGTTGCCCCCGCTCTGGTCCTTGGGGCGCCCCTGGCCCTCCCTATCTGCCCGACTGAGGATGGCACTACGCCTGAGGCCGCCGAGCCCCTAGGGGCGACGGCTGGTGCCGAACAGTCGGACCCCAGGCCTGTGGGCGCACCCTTCATGTCTTGTTTCCACTACCTGCAGACAACCTTCAGGGGGCAGTTTTCATGTCCCCTCTTTCCAACGCTATGGGGGCTGCATTATTACCTCCGCCGCCCCCTCCCGTGCCAGGGATGGGGACAGGTTGCCCAGCACAACCACGCCAGGGCTTCGCCCCTTGCTTACCCGTCTCCACAGGCCGTGAGGACCTTCCAGGGGCCCCCACCGGAGGACGGCAGCGGGTATGTGGCTGCGTCCCCCTCTGCACTGAGGGAAGAGCTGCGCTGCCTCCTACTGGACACCTGTGGCTCTCAGAGCAAGATGCAGCTCGCCCTCCAGCACTGGGGGGACTTCCACCTCGTCTGCCGGGCCACGAGGGCCCTTCTGGGGGAGAGGAGAAGGACCGGGAGGCAGGGCTTATCGCGGCCTACCGGCGGGCCCGCAAGTTCCGCGACTCCCTGACCACCTTTGGGATGGAACATGGGCTGTTGCGGGGCCCGCTGGAGGCTGTCGATCACCCTGCCCGTGAGGATTCGCCCCAGCCCTCCCAATGAAAGGCACAAAATTCGCAACACTGAATGCCAGCGTCTGTAGCATGGGTCTCCTCAGGAGCCAGGTGCTCTCCTTTCTTCGGGAGGGGGGGTACTCTGTGATCTTCCTGCAGGAGACCCACACGGCTCCAGCCGTCGAGGCTAGCTGGCGGCTGGAGTGGGGGGACGAGATTTACTTTAGCCACCTCGGCACTCGTGCGGCCGGGGTGGCCACCCTGTTCTCCCCCGAGCTATGGCCCAAGGTGCTGGGGGTCGCCGAGGTTGTGTCGGGTTGCCTGCTGCATGTCCGGGCCCGCGTGGAGGGGCTAACCTTAAACCTGGTCAATGTTTATGCCCCAAACGCGGGCCCGGACCGAGTGTGTTTCTATCGGCAGGTGTCGGCCTTCCTCGGCACCCTGGATCCTCACGAGTGCCTGGTCCTGGGCGGGGATTTTAACACCACCCACGAGGACCGGGACCGCGCAGGAGTCGAGACATCCCCGGCAGCCACGGGCGTCCTCAGGGAGATCGTAGAACATCACTCCCTGGTGGACGTCTGGCGCGACCACCACCCGGAAGATAATGTCACCTTTACCTATGTCCAGGTGGAGGACAGGTTGCGCCACTCCCAGTTGGACCGGATTTATTTCTCACGGTTCCATCTGGCACGAGCCCACGCCTCTGGTGTCTGGCCGGCCCCATTCTCGGATCACCACCTGGTGACCATGACGGCCTCTCTCAGTTTGGAGAGGCCGGGGCCAGCCTATTGGCATTTTAACAACAGCTTGCTGGAGGACGTGGTCTTTGTAGCGTCCTTCCGGGAGTTCTGGCTGGTCTGGCGGGGGCAGCGGCATGCCTTTCCCTCAGCGTGGCGATGGTGGGACGTGGGGAAGGTGTGCGCATGGCTCTTCTGCTGCGACTACACCCGGGGCGCCAGCCAGTGGAGGGATGTGGTGATAGGGCAGTTGGAGCGGGAGGTCTTAGAGCTACAGAGGCATCTGGCCTCTGGCCCTGAGGATCCACCATTCCGCCCAGCGTACCGGGAGAAGCGGGAGGAGCTCCGGACCCTGGAAGACCACCGGGCCCGGGGCGCCTTTGTTCGATCCCGCATCCGACTCCTTCGGGAGATGGATCACGGCTCTCGCTTCTTCTATGCCCAGGAGAAATGGAGGGGGGCCAAAAAACACGTCATCTGCCTCCTGGCAGAGGACGGCACCCCCCTCACGGATCCGGAGGAGATGCATGGAAAGCCCTGGCCCTTCCACGCGCTAGCCTTTTCTCCCCGGATCCAACCAACGCTGAAGTCTGCAGGGTGCTCTGGACCGAACTCCTGACGGTCAGCACGGGCAACCAAGACTGGCTGAAGCTGCCTCTCTCCCTAGCTGAGCTCTTGGAAGCCCTCCGCCGCATGCCCACAAATAAATCTCTGAGCATGGATGGGCTGACCGTGGAGTTCTACCGTGCATTCTGGGACGTCCTAGGCCCAGACCTTGTCATCGTCTGGGCCGAGTCCTTCCAAAGCGGGGTCCTCCCTCTCTCGTGCATGCGAGCCATGCTCGCCTTATTGCCGAAGAAGGGAGACCTCCACGAATTACGGAATTGGCGTCCCTTCTCGCTCCTCAGCACGGACTATAAGGTCATAGCGAAGGCCATCTCACTCTGGCTGGGGTCTGTGCTGGCGGATGTGGTCCATCCCGACCAGACCTACACTGTCCCGGACAATATTTGACATCTTGTATCTGGTCCGGGACCTCATGGAGCTGGGGCGTAGGGATGGTCTGTTGTTCGCCCTCCTGTCCCTGGACCAGGAGAAGGCTTTCGACAGGGTGGACCATGGGTATTTCCTGGGCACCCTGCGGGCATTCGGCTTCAGGTCCCAGTTTGTGGCCTCTCTCTGGGTGCTGTATGCTGCCACAGAGTGTCTGGTCAGGTTCAACTGGACCCTGACCAAGCCGGTCAGCTTCAGGTGGGGAGTACGGCAGCTCTTTTTTCTCCACCCGAGAAGTCTTCCGCGAGACCTCTCTGAGCTGCCGGCCTTTTACCAGGACCTCCTCCGGACCTGGAAGCTTTTTTCGGCAACCAGGTCCTTTGTGGCCACCGAGGGAGCGGACCTCCTCACGGAGCCCCTGCTACACAACCCTGATCTAGGTGTGCAGATGGTAGAGTCTCCCTCGGTGAGCCGGAGGTTGGTCCTGGCAGAAACCACCAGAGTCGGAGACCTCCTGGACTATGGCACGGGGGACTGGGTGGATTCCCGTGTGCTCGGTTGGCGCATGGGGCTCTCCACCCTTCTGACCGCCTGGCGCATACTCTGGGAGGTGGAGGCCACCTTGTCACCCGATTCTCTCGTCTTCCTGCGGCGAGCCCTGCAAGAGGGTGCTCCCCCGCCCACCCCTCACCCCGGGCCCTCCGGGCTTTTTTCTTGGGCCCCTGTTCCGTGAGCCCCCCCCGGCCTCCCCGCACCCACGCTCCGAGCCGGCTGCACACCCTGCAGATGGTCTGGTTTCGAACCGCACCCAGGGACCACCTGTACAAGCCCGTGCTTCACACATTGCATTTCCTCACCCTCGTGTCCCGCCTCGACACCAAATGGCGGGACTATCTTCCACCTAAGGAGGGTGAGGCGCCCCGGTGGGCCTGCCTTTATTCCACCTTGGTTCCACGGCCCGCCGGGGACATTGGTTGGAGACTCCTTCATGGAGCCGTGAGCATGGGCGTGTACCTGACGCAGTTCACCCCTATCCCCGAAGCCTGCCCCTTTTGCGGCGTGAGGGAGAACCTGGCGCACGCCTACCTTGAATGCGCCAGGTTGCAGCCCCTCTTCTGGCTCCTCCAAAACCTCTTGTTGAGGTTCTGACTGCACTTCTCCCCACACTTGTTCCTTTTTGCACACCCCATCCGTGGCCCTACGAAGTCGCAAGACCTCCTCGTCAACCTCCTCCTGGCTCTAGCTAAAGTGTCCATCTATAATACCAGGAGGAGGATGTTGGACGAGGGGGTGCTCTGTGACTGTGGGGCCTATTTCCGCTCCTCCCTAGTGTCACGTATCCGGGCAGAGTTCCACTGGGCAGCGTCCGCTGGCTCCCTCGACAGCTTTGAGGAGCAGTGGGCGCTGTCCGAGGTTCTCTGCTCGTTGTCCCCATCCGGTATCCTCATTTTGAACCTTTGACCTTCACTCCGATCCCTGTTTTTCATTAGTTGTCCCCCGTATTCGCTTGGTCCCTGGGTCCAGTGGTCCCTCCCGCTAGGCTGGGGGAGGGGCATTTAGAAGCCCACCCACCTCCCGGGTTTTCCAATAGGCACCCCGCTACAGGATGCCGGAGGTTGGTCCTGGCAGAAACCACCAGAGTCGGAGACCTCCTGGATTACGATCGGAGAGACAGGCTGGATCCCCTGATGCTCGCTCAGTGCATGGGGCTCTCCAGGCCTTGCACTACCCGGCGCGTACTTCAGGAGGTGAGGGCCGCTTTGCCACCCGCTGCTCAGGTTTACCGCGACCGGGTCCTGCGAGAGGGCACGCCATGCCCACCCTCCACCCCAGGCCCTCCGGACCTTTTCATCAGGCCCCTGCCCCAACCGGCCCCCCCGTCCCTTCACTGCGAACCAGCTGCACAAACTGCAGCCGGTCCGCTTCCAGACCGCGCCAAGGAAACATCTATACACGCTCGTGCTCCACACCCTTCACTTCCTCATTCTCGTGTCCCGCCCTGACACAAAGTGACAGGACCTCCTGCCACCTCTAGAGGGTGAGGAGCCCCGGTGGGCCAGCCTCTATTCCACCCTGATACCGAGGCCCACCGAGGATGTCAGCTGGTGGCTCCTGCATGGGGCCGTGAGCACGGGCGTGTATTTGGCATGGTTTACCCCTATCCCAGACACCTGCCCTTTCTGTGGCATGAGGGAGACTCTGGTGCATGTTTACTTGGAGTGTGCCAGGTTGCAGCCCCTATTCCAGCTCCTCACGAATATTCTGTTACGTTTCTGGCTGCACTTTCCCCCTCACCTCCTTCTCTACGCACTCCCTATCCATGGCCCCACAAAGTCACAGGACCTCCTGGTCAACCTCCTCCTGGCCCTGGCTAAACTGGCCATCTATAAAACCAGGGAGAGGAGGTTGGCCAATGGAGACTCCTGTGACTGTGGGGCCTGTTTCCGATCCTATGTCCCTTCACGCATCTGGGCAGAGTTCCTCTGGGCAGTGTCCACTGGCTCCCTTGACGCCTTTGAGGAGCAGTGGGTGCTGTCCGAGGTTCTCTGCTCAGTGTCCCTGTCAAGCTCCCTTCTTTTAACCCTGTGACTCCATTAGTTGTCTCCCCAAAATAATTTGGCTTCCAGGTCCTGTGGATCCTCCCCTTGCCCGCCCACTTCCCGGAACCCAATAGGTACGGGACGCCGGAGGTTGGTCCTGGCAGAAACCACCAGAGTCGGAGACCTCCTGGACTACGGCATGGGGGACTGGGTGGATCCCCGCGTGCTCGGTTGGCGCATGGGGGTCTCCACCCTTCTGACCCCCTGGCATGTACTCTGGGAGGTGGAGGCCGCCTTGTCACCCGATTCTCTTATCTTCCTGCAGCGAGCCCTGCAAGAGGGCGCTCCCTGCCCACCCCTCACCCTGGGCCTTCCGGACATTTTTCTACGGCCCCTGTTCCGCGAGCCCCCCCGGCCTCCCCGCTCCCACACTCCAAGCCGGCTGCACGCCCTGCAGACGGTCCGGTTTCGAACCGTGCCCAGAGACCACCTGTACATGCTCGTGCTCCACACATCGCATTACCTCACCCTCGTGTCCTGCCTAGACACCAAATGGCGGGACTATCTTCCACCTAAGGAGGGTGAGGAGCCCCGGTGGGCCCGCCTTGGTTCCACGGCCCACCGGGGACATTGGTTGGAAGCTCCTTCATGGAGCCGTGAGCACGGGCGTGCACCTGGCGCAGTTCACCCCTATCCCCGAGGCCTGCCCCTTTTGCAGCGTGAGGGAGAACTTGGCGCACGTCTACCTTGAATGCGTCAGGTTGCATCCCCTCTTCTGGCTCCTCCAAAACCTCTTGTTAAGGTTCTGGCTGCACTTCTCCCCGCCCTTGTTCCTTTTTGCACACCCTGTCCATGGCCCCACAAATTCGCGAGACCTCCACTGGGCAATGACCGCTGGCTCCGTCGACAGCTTTGAGGAGCAGTAGATGGTGTCTGAAGTGCTCTGCTCGGTGTCGCCATCCAGTATCCTCATTTTGAACCTTTGACCTTCACTCAGATCCCTGTTTTTCATTAGTTGTGCCCCACATTCACTTGGTCCCTAGGTCCAGTGGTCCCTCCCGCTAGGCTGGGGGAGGGCCCTTTGGAAGTGGGCGCGCTTGCTGGCCTGCCCTCCCCCCACCTCTGGAGGGAGAAGCCAGGACCACTCTACTGCCACATGTGGAGGGTCCTTCCTGCCAGGCCGCTGGGGTTGCTGAGCTGCTGCTGCAGTGTTTGTCCTGGGGAGCTGCTGGAGCCTGGAGGAGGAAGAGGACTGGGAAGACCATCGGCTGCTGTTGGAGTGCACAGGGACTCTGGAGACCACTGTGGAGGGGGCCATTGAGGACTGAGTGATTTTCGAACTGCGCTTTTGTGGTGGGAGTCCTGATTGTGTTTGTGGGGACACAGGGGGTGCGGCGTGGAGCCTGCGCCCTGGTCCATCTGTGTCCCCCCCACACCCCCACCACTGCCCCGCCCATTTCCACCATTTGGGCCTGCAGCAGCAAGCCAAACATTGACTTGTGCAAGCGCATGTGGGTGCAAGTGCCCCTCCCCTCCGGACTGACCCTCTCCCCCCTGCAGCAAGGCCCTACCTCCACTGCTGCCACATCCCTCACCCCCTCTGATTCTGGGGGACACCCCCAGCCGGCGGGAAGGGTCAGGGAAAAAAGAAGGGAAAGAGCTCTGCTAATAAGACTAGGCCCTCTATGGCAGGGGCTGCCCCTACTGCCGTGGCCCCACCACCGGCCACGGCATCCCTCCCACGCTGTTCCCTCTACCAGCACCGCGAGCACCCCCCCTCCGGCCCTCAGGGCATATGCCCAGGTAGTGGCAGCCCCCCGCCACCTACTAAGTCATCTCTCCCAGCCACTGCCTCTGTTACCATCCCTAGTGGCTGGGGCCCCTTCCCCACCTTGACCAGGAAACATGGCGTCCGTTGCCTCCTGGTGCCTGCCTCGCCCCATGTGAGGACCTATGTGCGGGCATTGGTGAGGGTGGTGGGGCCCATGGCCATCGTGGTGGCCTCCAAAATGTATGGCAAGGTCGTCTACTTCCTTGCCTCCGAGGCCACCACCCAGGAGGCAGTGGAGAAGGGCCTGGGGGTGGGGGGCGTGTTCATCCCCCTGGAGCCGCTGGAGGACCTGGGTGTCCGTGTAGTCCTGACCTCTGTTCTTCCTTTCCTCCCCAATGCAGCCCTGCTGACCGCCCTCTCTACCCTGGGGAAACCTATCACCATCATCAGCCTCTCCCGCTGGGCTGTAAAGACCCCGCCCTCCATCATGTCCTCTCGTTCCGCCGGCAGGTGCAGCTTCAACTGCCGCCAGCGGCGTGTTATGGAGAGGTGTTCGAGGGGTCTTTCCCGGTCCCCTACCAAGAGGCCCATTACTCGGTGCACTATTCTACGGGGGAGGCCCAGTGTTACCTCTGCAGGGCGATGGGGCATGTCTGGAGAGACTGCCCCTTGGCCCGGAGGAGTGCCTGGGACCCCTGAGCCCCCGGAGGAGTGCCTGGGACCCCTGAGCCCCAGCAGGGTGCCGGCCCCATCATCGCCGACATCTCTGGCTGCCGGGCACCCAGAGCCACCCCTCCTCCTTCCCAGCTCATCATTGCTCCTGCTTGGGCCCTAGGGGTACCTCCCCCAGTGCGCCCAGACAAGCAGGAGAGCCCCGCCTCTGCTGCATGCACTCTGGCGGGGCCCATAGAGGAGGGTGCAGTAGGGGTATCACCAGGCGTGGGAGAAGGCCTGCCCCAGGGAGAATCTGCCCCCCCATTGTGCTGCCCCACCGTTACCTCCCCAAGTCATCATCCTTACCCCGACCCAACCCCTGTCCACCAGCCCACACATGATGCCATGGAGGGCTGGACCCAAGTACAGGGAAAGCGGGGCAAGCAGAAGGCTCGAGCTCCGCTCCTGCCATCCGATGCGGAGGCCCCCCGGAAAACGAGGAAGGGAGGCACCACTGCCGAGACTTCGGCCTTGCCGCCGGGTGGAATTTGTCCACCAGTACTGGCTGGGGCAGATGTGGCAGCACCAGGGGGCAGTACCGCCCCTCCGCTGGGGTCCCTTCCCA
Source organism: Macrochelys suwanniensis (assembly GCA_033296515.1). Taxonomy (NCBI): domain Eukaryota; kingdom Metazoa; phylum Chordata; order Testudines; family Chelydridae; genus Macrochelys; species Macrochelys suwanniensis. The sequence goes on from CM065775.1 coordinate 11,990,398, forward strand.
TGGAGTCCTCCAACGGAACTCTTCCTGCCCCCTTAACTGCTGAAGCCCCTGCGAGCCCCGAAGCGAGCGTCACCCCAGGCACTGGCGGGGAGGGACCCAGGGTGGTGATCTCCCCTCTATCTATGAGGAGATCGAGGCCCTGGGTCTGACCCTGGTCACCCAGGGGGAGGACGACCCTCTGTCAGCGGGCCTCAACCTGAGCAACCTCACCCCAGCCCCCCCTCCCCATAATCACTGCTTCCTCTCCCACCTCCGAGGATCCCCTAGACTCTTCAACCTGCCCGGCCGCAGGTGGCACTCCACTGTCTGTCGCCAAGCCAGCTGTGGCGATGGCCAGTGCCTCATGTCCGGGACCCGAGTTACCAGGGGTCTCCCTCGTTGGCGCGGGGCAACCGACTTCCTTCCAGGGCGGGGGCCCCACTAAAACTTGTCCACCTCCTGTTGCCGTGGCTGTATCACCTGCCATTGAGCCTGAGCCCGGCATCATTGGGGCCCCCCTTCCCACTCCTCAGACCCCTGAGGTTGACCGAGAGGATTCACCTCCCGGCAGCGCAGCTACTGGGGCCCAGGATCCCACCTCTGTCCCTCTCCCCAATCCTACTCCTGACCCCTGTCCTGCCCCCACTCCTGATCCCATCCCTACCCCCTACCCCTCCCGTGATGCCATTGCCGCCCCAGGGCAGTCTCCTTCCCTTTCCCAGAGGATGACCCCCAGGGAGCGGCCTTTGTGTTTCCCTGTCCCGACCCACTAGGGGCTGCTATTTTCCCTCTGCCACCCCCCTTTGAGCCGGAGTTTGAGGTGGGCCACGTGGCGCCAGCCCATCGGGTGCCACATCGCGTGTCCTCCCCCTGCCTGCCCGTCTCGGTGGGCCACGGGGCTGTGTCAGGGGCCCTACCAGAGGACAACCGGGGGCCAGTGACACCCCCCCCATAAGCTGCAAGAAGAGCTGCGGGCGTTTCCAAAAGACGTCCACGGCTCCCACAATAAGGTGCAGCTCGCTCTCCAGTGATGGGGGGATTGTAATCAAATCCTCCGGGCCGCGAGGGCCCTCATAGGGGAGGGTAAAAGGACCAGGAAGCAGGGCGCTGCAGCTTACCACCAGGTCCGCAGCTTCCGTGACTCCTTGCTTACCTACGGGGTAGGTCACGGTTTGCTGCGCGGCACAATGTGGGCCATGAGCGTCCCTGCCAGCGAGGATCGCCCCCAGCCCTCCTCATGGCACCTATCACCTTTGCAACATTGAACACTCGGGGCTGTAGGATGGGTCTCCGCAGGTGCCAGGTGCTCTCCTTCCTTCAGGAGGGGGCGGGGGTACTCTGGTTTTCCTGCAGGAGACCCATACGGATCCAGATCTGGACTGGCATAGGAATTTATTCCTGTAAGAACAGGACCAAAAAGACTAAGAACTTTGAGTCTGGTTCTGCTACCACCCTCCAGGAGCATCGGATGCACATCTGACAAGGACTCGGCTCCACTCTCGTCAACCCAACCCACAACAAAAATATTTTGTTTCAAGGTACCCAACAAAAGATAGCAACATTTCAGCCAAATCAAAGACCTCCCACTTCAGTTTTGCCGCAGGGACACTTTCCATCGAAAAAACATTGATGGAAAATTCTCAACTAGCTCTGCTTGCTACTCCAGTAGATGGTACATAAATATCCGGGTGCTTTACAAGTGTAAGTCGTCATCATAACCTCCAGACTGAACGTCAGTCAAATGAAGAACATCTATGCAGGTCAACCAAGAGGGAATTTTATTTGCAGGCTACAGACACTCTTTCCAGATAATTCAGCGGTGCATGTTTAACAGAAGGTACAGTTGTAGTACCATCAGAGGAGGGCAGTGAAAGGAAATCATGCATACAGCTCAGCGCTTGCTTTTCTCTGGTCCAGCTGTCTGTTAACCTTTACAATGTGCCGGGAGAATACAACGGTGTCTCAAACTGCCTGAGTCAAATGCAATTTCTTCTTATGCTGGCTATGTTTCCACTGAAGCAATGATAAATAGGTCACATCCTCAGACTAGCTTCATTAATATGCACAAGAAGCTCAACTATAAAGTAACCTTCCTTCCTCCCCCATAGACTCCTCCCTCATAGACTACATTCCTCCGCTGGTCGGTTGTGCGCCAGTGAGGGACAGGTGAGAATAAAGCCCTGGGAGGAGTTTCATCAGCTAATGAGGCCAGAAGTTGGATTCACCTCCGTTGCCAAGAAAATAACTGAATATGCAGGGCTAAAGCACTGGTAGGATGCAAACCCACCAATCTTGTTCCTAAAAGTGAAGGGGGGCAGGCAGGATTTAAGTAGGTGTAACCCTTCTGCCAGGATGAGTTGACAGCAGCAAGGGCCAGGTTCAGTACATAGGGGTTCCCTTCGCAACAATGCAATGCAAAACCGGCTCAAGCCCCCACCCAGTAACCTGGGAAAATCTTATACACACCCCTGGGCGCCTCAAAGAGGCAATACTTCCCCTCTCGCAAGCACAGAGCCTCAGTGTAACAGAAATCTTTAATAGCAGCAGGTAAACGATACCAGCCTTAAATTGGGAAAACACCGCAACTAGGCTCTATAAGCCAAACTGTGAGCAAGACCCACCCCAGCCAATTGGGCCGTGCCCTGTCCCTTGGGTTCTTGAGTCCAGCAACCCAAACATCACCCAAAGTCCCCAAAAGTCCATGAACCCAAAAGTCCAGTCCCAGAGTTCAAAAGTTCATCTGCAGGGTGCTACACGCCACCCGCCTGGGCAGCAATGGGAAGGGGCGGGGGGTAAGGGACACCTTACGTGGCGTGAAGATGATTGCCTCACCCCTCCGTGGGGCTTCACTCTGCTCCGCCAGCCGTCTCACTGGCCGCTCTGCTCCGCCAGCTGTCCCGCAAGCCGCTACCGCTGTCCCCACGAACTGCTCTGTCCCACCAACAGCGCCGCTCCACCAGCCGTCCTGCAAGCTGCTCCAACTGCAACCACGAACTGCTCCGCTCTGCCAGCAGCACCACTCCGACTGTCCTCACAAACTGCTCTGCTTTGCCAGCAGCACCACACCATCAGCTGTCTTGCCAACTGCTCCACCAGCCACTTATCTTCAGGCTCCCCCACTACTTAACACAGTGCTCAGTGATTTCAGCTTAGTGATTTCAGCTCAGAAGGCTGTTAGCACTTTAGTGATTTCAGCTTGTAGTTTAGGGGAGCCCTAGTGCTCAGTTGCACTATTAGCCCAGAGTGATTTCAATTCAGCAGTCAGAAACCAGACTCTCAAGGAACTCAACATTAGCTCTGATATTCCACAGTGGAGAGAGGCAGAGATGCTGCAATTGGTGTCTCAGACCCTCACAAGGGTCCTACACCACCAGGAATTATGCTTGATCTTAGCCAAAAGGCCGAGAAGCAATCCCCTGTCCCCAGCCTCTCTCAATTCATTGGGCTTTGGAACCCATGTCCCTTGGCTGGCGAGTGTTGTTTAGTTCATGGCAAGTTCCCCTTTAACATGACAAAAGGCCAAGTACAGTTCCACTGGCCATGATTTACATAAGCAGTATAACAGTTTATTCTTCCTGCCCCAATAACAGAAATTCCTGCCCCAATACAGAAAACTGAGGATCCTACAGCAGCCCAAAATGCCCATCTGGGCCACTATGGCTCGTACCAGGCAGGGTGGGTGTGCCTATGCAAATTGGATCAGCCCCTGGAGTGCTTTGCCATGACTCACCACCAGATGTCAGGGTGGAGCTCATCCTGACTCTGCTTACATCCTCCCCCCAGCCGAGAATTTGTCGTCCCGACAAATCACACTCCCCTTATACCAACTCATTGGTTTCCTCCAAAGGGCCTCAGAAAGCCCACTTTAGCTTCCACCAGCCTGTGTGCTAAATGTATTGGCTCCTCACTAGTCACCCCAGGTGCGTCATAAGTTAACCGTTTTACTGGTCTTATTACCCTGTCCCTTCTATTGAGAATCTCTGTTGCAGGGGTAGGAGGGACATCTTCTTGAGTGATGGATAGAGAGGTTTCCTGTGAGGGTCCCTCGGCTACTGGCATAGGCCCCTGCATCTCTGGTTCCGACAGTGGAAGGTCCACCGTGTCTAGGGCCCCCTCCACCTGGAATTCTCCACTGTCCAATAACCTGTGGGCGTCATCAACGGGGGGTCCCATCGGTGGCACAGGAGTGCCCGGAACAGGCCTAAATATCTCTGCCATGGGGTTGAGGGCTGGAGAGGGGGAGCTCTCTATTGGCTCAGCTGATCGAGACTGAAATCTTGTCTTCATTCCAGGATACACCAGGGTCATGTCTTCCTCCTCAGTCTCACTCTCTGACGTGCTGAATAGGGGTAGGTTAGCTTCGGAGGACCTGTTGTCCGTGTTGGATGGCGGCTGTGGCCTGGCACTTCTGTTCTGCCTGGCTGCCCTGTCATGGCCCATCTCATAAGGGGTGCCAACCAACTCCCCCACAGGGAGCAAAAGATTTCTATGCACCGTCTTTATTTGCCCTGGACCCTCTTCAGGTTTGATCTTGTAGACCGGCAGATCTCCTAGCTTTTCCATCACTAGGTAGGGTATTGCTTTCCATCTGTCAGCTATCTTATGTTTGCCAGCAATACCCAAATTCCGCAGCAGGACTCTGTCCCCTGGCTGGAGCTCCTGCAAACGTACCCTAGCATCATATCGATGTTTGTTGCGGTCTGCGTTCTTCCGAGCTGCAGATGTAGCCAAGTGATAAGCATCCCGCAGCTTCTCTCGTAGTTGGGATACATATTGCTGATGAGTTTCATAGCTATCACCATCCTCTGATACACCAAAGCACAAGTCTATGGGTAATCTTGGTTCTCGCCCAAACATCAAGAGATATGGGGTGACTCCTGTAGCATCGTTCTTTGTGGCGTTGTAGGCATGCACCAGAAATGCGACATGTTGGCTCCAGGTTGCCTTCTGTTCTGGTCGCAAAGTCCCCAACATATCTAATAGGGTTCGGTTGAACCTCTCTGGCTGAGGATCACCTTGGGGGTGATAAGGTGTTGTCCTAGACTTCTTAATTCCCGCTATCCTCAGCATCTCCTTCAGAAGGTGACTCTCAAAGTCCCGCCCCTGATCCGAATGTATCCGGGCTGGGAATCCATAAACTGAGAAATATTTCTCCCACAGTACTCGAGCGACAGTGGTGGCCCTCTGATCACGTGTGGGATATGCCTGTGCATACCGCGTGAAATGGTCGGTCACTACTAGAATGTTCCCAACATTCCTCTTGTCTACTTCTAAGGACAAGAAATCAATGCATACCAACTCCAAAGGTTTGGTGCTGGTGATGTTCTTGAGATATGCAGCCCTTGTGGGCAGAGTTTTCCTTTGAACACATCGAGCGCAAGTCTCACATTTCCTGCGAACATCTTCAGCCATCCGGGGCCAATAGAACCTACTACGAATAAGTTCTAGGGTCCTTTCCATCCCTAAATGTCCAAAGTCATCATGCAGGGCCCTCATGGCCAGGGCTCTGTACTCTTTTGGCAGCACTAGTTGTGCTCGTTGCTTTTGTAAAGGGTCAGTGGTCATTCGGTGTAGCACTCCCTGAATCAGTTTTAGTTTGGTCCATTCTCTTAATAGTAGTTTACCCTCGGGGCTAGGTGGGATAACCACAGCTGGGCTTCGCCCCTCCCTTTTGGCCAGTAGGGTATCACAAATGTCAACATCTTGCAGCTGGGCCTCTTGCCAGTCAGCCGCATTAAGCATGGGCAAAGGAGATTGGTCCAATGCAATATAGTTCACTGAAGCAGAAGGCACGCATTCAGGGGGCAGGCCCAGAGCTTCTGCAACACATCCATGAAGGCTCTCCTGGGCCTGTGGCTCTCGACGACTCACACTGCAAATAGCTCTCACTCCATCCGTGGGTATCACAGCAACTTCTGGAGCCTGCGGACGCCTGGACAATGCATCAGCATCTACATTGCTTCTCCCCGATCGGTATTGGATGCTGAACTCATAGCCAGCCAAGGCGGCCACCCATCTTTGTCCTGTAGCATCCAGCTTAGCACTTGTTAACACATATGTCAGTGGGTTGTTGTCTGTCCACACCTGGAACTGAGCACCATACAAGTAGTCTCGAAATTTCTCAGTGATGGCCCATTTCAAGGCCAAGAACTCCAGCTTGTGGATGGGATAGCGAGTTTCACTGTCAGACAGTCCTCGGCTGGCAAAGGCTACAGGTTTACGGTTGCCTTCCACTTCCTGGTACAGTACTGCCCCCAGACCCTCCAAACTGGCATCAGTATGTAAGAGAAAGGGTTTGCTTGGATCAGCAAAGACTAGGACTGGAGCCTGAGTTAGGCGAGTAATGATTTCCTGAAAAGCCCTTTCACATCTCTCACTCCACCGTGGCCCAAACGCTTCGAAGGGGCCATAGTGTCTCTGCACAGGAGGCTTTCGGGGGCCCCTCTTGTTCTTGGTCTTAGATTTGTTCTTGTTGGACTGATATCCCCTGGTAAGATCATTCAGAGGTTTTACAATCGTAGCATAGTTCTTCACAAATCTACGATAGTAGCCACTAAATCCAAGGAAGGTCTTGAGTTCTCTGTAGGGTGCTACACGCCACCCGCCTGGGCAGCAATGGGAAGGGGCGGGGGGTAAGGGACACCTTACGTGGCGTGAAGATGATTGCCTCACCCCTCCGTGGGGCTTCACTCTGCTCCGCCAGCCGTCTCACTGGCCGCTCTGCTCCGCCAGCTGTCCCGCAAGCCGCTACCGCTGTCCCCACGAACTGCTCTGTCCCACCAACAGCGCCGCTCCACCAGCCGTCCTGCAAGCTGCTCCAACTGCAACCACGAACTGCTCCGCTCTGCCAGCAGCACCACTCCGACTGTCCTCACAAACTGCTCTGCTTTGCCAGCAGCACCACACCATCAGCTGTCTTGCCAACTGCTCCACCAGCCACTTATCTTCAGGCTCCCCCACTACTTAACACAGTGCTCAGTGATTTCAGCTTAGTGATTTCAGCTCAGAAGGCTGTTAGCACTTTAGTGATTTCAGCTTGTAGTTTAGGGGAGCCCTAGTGCTCAGTTGCACTATTAGCCCAGAGTGATTTCAATTCAGCAGTCAGAAACCAGACTCTCAAGGAACTCAACATTAGCTCTGATATTCCACAGTGGAGAGAGGCAGAGATGCTGCAATTGGTGTCTCAGACCCTCACAAGGGTCCTACACCACCAGGAATTATGCTTGATCTTAGCCAAAAGGCCGAGAAGCAATCCCCTGTCCCCAGCCTCTCTCAATTCATTGGGCTTTGGAACCCATGTCCCTTGGCTGGCGAGTGTTGTTTAGTTCATGGCAAGTTCCCCTTTAACATGACAAAAGGCCAAGTACAGTTCCACTGGCCATGATTTACATAAGCAGTATAACAGTTTATTCTTCCTGCCCCAATAACAGAAATTCCTGCCCCAATACAGAAAACTGAGGATCCTACAGCAGCCCAAAATGCCCATCTGGGCCACTATGGCTCGTACCAGGCAGGGTGGGTGTGCCTATGCAAATTGGATCAGCCCCTGGAGTGCTTTGCCATGACTCACCACCAGATGTCAGGGTGGAGCTCATCCTGACTCTGCTTACATAGGTAACTCCTGCTGTCGGTTCTTCACTGAGTCCTACAAAGGAAGGACAACTGTGGGGCCTTTCCCAGCCAAAGGAACTGCCACAGGGGTTGTGTATCCAAATAGGAAGAGGATGCTGGAGCCATCCTGCTTGGATCAAGCTCATTCCTATGCTCTGGGGTCAATCAGTGATTTTGGGGCACTTTTGGGACCCTGTCTCATGCATAGGTAGCAGCAGAATGGAAGCCATGATATCCTGCCCACTAAGTGTCACGTCAGCCAGAAGAGAACCTGATCTGCATGGCAACTTTTCTCCCCATCCCAACTTTTCATTTCTCCTGCCCCTCCTGCAGCTTGCCTCCTCCACACAGCCCTTTGTGCTGCATGTGCAGCCTAGCAGCCAAGTTCAAAGGCAACAACAGGCTCTGGGGAGCAGGAAGAGATTTCTCTCCTTTAGGACAGGAGGTCACATCTGGAGGTCCTGTCTCCCTTCACCACTATGGTTTTCTGGCCAACCATTAGCCACTGCAACATCACTTCTCATGTGTTCGGTATATCGGGACAGTGAATGGTTTTACAGCATCAAACCTTCCATCCTGAATACTGTGTGCAGGGCAAGTTCGAAGTGTTTTATAAGAACTTATAAGAAGTGAACAGGAGACCGCAAACAGGGGAGATTGAGAGGGGAAAAAGAAGATCTCCCTGCTGAATGAACAAGGTGTGAATTCTGCGTGGACTCCTCTTGAGGGTCGAAATGACAGACTGGACTTCTACATAGAGTGCTTCTGCAGACGTGCACAGGCTGAAATTGTGAACAGCATCGCTTGCCCCATAACCTCAGCCATACGGAACGCAACGCCATCCACAGACTCAGAAACAACTCTGACATTATAATCAAAGGGGCTGATAAAGGAGGTGCTGTAGTCATCATGAACAGGTCAGATTATGAACAGGAGGCTGCCAGGCAACTCTCCACCACCACATTCTACAGGCCACCTATCCTCCAATCCCACTGAGAAGTACCAAATGAAACTACACCATCTGCTCAAGAAACTCCCTGCTATAGCACAGTAACAAATCTACACAGACACACCCCCAGAGCCTCAACCAGGGGTATTCGATCTGCTACCCAAGATCCATAAACCTGGAAACCCTGGACGCCCCATCATCTCAGGCATTGGCACTCTTACAGCAGGATTATCTGGCTATTTGGACTCTCTCCTCAAACCCTACGCTACCAGCACTCCTAGCTATCTTCGAGACACCACCAACTTCCTGAGGAAACTACAATGCACTGGTTCTCTTCCTAAAAACACCATCCTGGCCACCATGGATGTAGAAGCTCTTTACACCAATATTCCACACAAGCTGTCAGGAACAGTATCCCTGATGAGACCACAGCACACCTGGTGACTGAGCTGTGTGACTTTGTCCTCACCCACAACCATTTCAGATTTGGGGACAACTTATACCCTCAAGTCAGCAGCACTGCTATGGGTACCCGCATGACCCCACAGTATGCCAACATTTTTATGACTGACTTGGAACAATGCTTCCTCCGCTCTCGCCACCTTATGCCCCTACTCTATTTGCGCTACATTAATATCTTCATCATATGGACCCACGGGAAGGAGGCCCTTGAAGAATTCCACCTGGATTTCAACAATTTCCACCCCACCATCAACCTCATCCTGGACCAGTCCACACAAGAGATCCACTTCCTGGACACTACAGGGCAAATAAGTGATGGTCACTGTAGTGGGGTGGTCACCTGGAAGGGCTTAAAACAGCCCTGGGAGAGGGCTGGAGCAGGGGAAAAGCTGGGCTGATTGGCAGAGCAGTCGCAGCTGTGGGCTACGCCCCGAACAGACCCAGCTGGCCCTATAAAGGCCAGGGAAGTCAGGAGCTAGCAGAACTCTCCCTCAAGCTTGCTGAGGGAGAGGGGCCTGTCTGCTGGGACACAGAGAGAGTACTTGAGATGGAGCAGGGCTCGGGGAAGGCCGGAGGAGCTGGGAGAGCTCCAGCCTGGAAACCCCCCAGGCTGCAGGCCTAGGGTAAGGCCATAGAGGATTCTGGGGCAGCCCATGGGTAGGCAAAGGCAGCAGGTACAAACCCCCTTGTCTGTGATGAGTGGCTTATATACTGCAGTCTGCCCCAGTGAACGGGGGCTAGACGGTGACTGGGCAGTAGACAAAGACTGAGGTGAGGTGAGGATAGTGGGTGGGGGCTCCCCAGGGTGGGGAGACCCAGCAGACTGAGGGGCTACTGCCAGGGGGCACCACCCCAGTCAAAGGGGCACTGGGGTCTGGGAGAGACTCGGGGACCAGCGGCAAGCGGGACACCGGCCTGCAGAGGGCGCTTCGGAGGCTGGAAGAGCTAATTCCCCAAGAGACCAGCAGGAGGCACCATGCCGGTGAGTCCCGCACCATCACACGTGGTGGAGAATGTGGGCATAGGTGGTCCACCCCCGATACAAGGGGCAGGAAAAGGATGGCGGGACTATTGCCTGGGACTCTAGAAAAGAAGACAATGGAACCCGCCTATACTGGGGGGTACTTTGCAGAGAAACCAGGGGTTAACTCTGGTTGGGCACAGGCATCAGTGCCCTGGCAGAAGGGGGCTGATGACCCACAGAGACTATGGGAGGCGCAGTGGGCCCTCCATGGACAGTTGGGCCAGCTGGCGGAAGCGCAGTGGGCCCTGGTAAGGATCCTCCAGAGGGAGTTTCAGAGGAGCCACCAAGAGCCAGAGGAGAATCCCAGCATGAGGGCCAGCAGGCCTAGGGAGGTGAGAAAGACTTGTTACACCTGCAGAAGGCAGGGACATTTTAGACGGGACTGTCTGTACTGGGGTGGGGGCAGGGCACCGCAGCCAGAACAGGGACAAGGGAAAGTTCCGGGGACAGTCCGCCGGGTGCAGAAACCCAGGCGGCTGCCAACCTGTTGGGCCTGTGGGCAGAAGGGTCACATGCAGTGGGGATGCCCAGGCCCATGTCGGAAGGTCCAGGTCTACCCTGGTGTAAGGGTGGGACCTGAGAGGGACCGAGGAGGAGCTAAGGCAGCAAAGAGGTGGGGAGCCTGCTGGGGCTGCCATACCCCAGGACACCTTAGGAGGCACTGCTCCCTCAAGGGAGTTGAGGGTTGGACGACGGAGGTGCCTGGAGGCCCGGAGCGGGCTGCAGAGGATTCAGAGAAGGCGACAGAGTTCCAAGGACGAGATGGTGGGGACCCAGCAGGGAGTCGGGATCCAGACCATCACAGAGCCGGTCGCCAATGGGGAAACCCAGACTGAGTGGGCCCAGTGAGGCCGGGACCTAGGCGCTTGTGGAGCGGGCAGAAGTCGGAACCCAGACCCTGAAAGAAGAGGGCCTGGGGGACTCTGGCCTGCGTGCGCGGCTGGAGGCTGCAGAGCAGGCCCGCTGCAAGGCCGAAGCGAGCGCCCTGAACCTCGCTAAAGAGTATGCGGCTGTCGTAGACGAGGAGACCCATTTGCGCAAGCAGCTGGAGGAGTCAGAAGAAACAAGCGGCTCTGGAGGTACATGGGTGACTGTTCCAGGCCAGGAGACCCCCCGGGGTGGTGATCTTGAGGGTGGGGTGGTCACCCACTCCTGCCTGGAAGGGCTTAAAACAGCCTGGGAGAGGGCTGGGGAAAAGCTGGGCTGATTGACGGAACAGCCACAGCTGGGCGCCACCCCCCAGACAGACCCAGCTGGCCCTATAAAGGCCAGGGAAGCCAGGAGGACTCTCCCTCAAGCTTGCTGAGGGAGAGGGCGTGATGTTATGAGTAATATAATATCTCATTGAAAGGTGACAGGGTCAGAAAGAGTTAATTGACTCGACTGACCTGACCCATGGCCAAACTTTAAAGACTGGTTAGGAAGATGTGTAAATGAATAGAGCTTTGAAATGCAAGCCTGCATTGTTAGAGATAGAAGGGTAGATGTTTGTTCAGCTCTTGTGATGTAAGCTAACAAGTCTTGTCTATGGCTATAGCTTTGATTCAAAGATCAAAAAAGGAATATTAACATTTAGGAAGATATTTGAGTGAAATGGTATTATTGTCTATGTCTCTTTGAAGGTTGTGATAACCTGTGTCTAAACTGTTTAATGTTCGGAAGAAGGAAAGTTAAACCTATTGTTTTCTCAGGCCAAATGGCTGCTGGAAATGTATAAAAACCCTGGGACACAATCCTTCATCTCAGATCTGCTTTGGGTTTCAAGAATGGGAAACCCTGAGCCATAAGGATTGAGATCCCCAGTCACTGACTGGAGTCACCCTGAATATGGACATTGGACTATAACCTATGGACTATTTCTAAAAGGACTTTTGGCAACTACAGGCTCATCTCTGCTATGTATCTGAACCTCAAGAATTGAATTCAAGTCTGTGTATATTAATCTTTTAACCAACACTTTTCTTTTTTAATACATTTTAGATTAGTTAATAAGAATTGACTAGAAGTGTGTATTTGGGGTAAGATCTAAGTTATTATTTGACCTGGGTCTGGGGCTTGGTACTTTGGGGTCAGGAGAACCTTTTCTTTTAGATGATGAAATATGATGATAAATTCTGAAAATCTTATGTTTGACATAATTTCAGGTGATTTCAGTTTCAGCTGTTGTGACAGTTGGGACTGAGTGTCTGACCCTGTTCCCTTGATTGTTTGAGAGGGAGTTTGACAGAAGGAGGCTTAGATGATTAGGAAGGCCTGCAACACCTGTGCCAGCACTACTACTGTCTCCTCCACCTGCGCCTGTAGCCAGATAAAGCGCCTGTACATGGATGCATCTACCCAGATCCTGGTGTGGTTTTGCAGGGACTGTAACTTGCAATTCCCATGTACTGATATCCAGGCTGGGGGGACCATCCAATGTGACAGGTGCCTGCGGGTGGAATCTCTCAGGCAGCAGGTGGGAGAGCTGCAGGAGGAGGTGGCTTGATTGAGGAGCATCCAAGTCCATGAACAATTCCTGGACAATGTGCATGTGGAGACAGCTGAGGTAGCTGTCCTAGTACACAGGACTGCTGACACACCACTGGTGGAGGAGGAAATGGCACAGGGTGGACACTGGCAGCTGGTTACTTCTGGCAGCAGGCAGTGCTCCACCCCTGCTCCAAACCCTGCCGCCGTGGTAATAGGAAACCGTTATGCTCTTCTTGATACAGGAGAGAAGAAATCTCCCCCTACAGCAGAGGAGGAGAAGCCTGGTACCCCTAAGGCTGGGAAGTCTGCTGCCACCACTGCGAATAGGAAACGTAGGGTAGTGGTGGTCGGAGACTCTCCGCTGAGGGGGACCGAGGCGCCCATCTGTCGCCCTGACATTTCATCTTGGGAGGTATGCTGCCTGCCGGGGGCCCGTATCCGAGACGTTACGGAGGCATTGTCAAGGATTATCCGGCCCTCTGACTACTACCCCATGCTACTCATCCATGTGGGCACAAATGATACTGCGAGGTGTGACACTGAGCAGATCAAGAGTGACTACAGGGCTCTGGGCATAAGGGGGAAGGAGTTTGGAGTGCAGGTGGTATTCTCTTCGATCCTTCCTGTCAAAGGTAGGAGCACGGGCAGAGACAGATGCATCATGGAGGTGAATGCTTGGCTGCGAAGATGGTGTCGCCAGGAGGGCTTTGGCTTCCTCGACCACGGGATGCTAATCCAGGAAGAACTGCTAGGCAGAGATGGCGTTCACC